>JARDYH010000001.1:194487653-195737653 GCA_029215795.1 Anniella stebbinsi | reverse complement strand
ATGCTGAGAAAAAGGACGAGGCCATGATGGTAAGAAGGTAGAGTCGCTGAGGGGATGGGGGTGCATTGCCCAAGGGCCCTCAGGAACCTGGAGCTGGCATTAGTGGGTGTGAGAGAGAGGCTGAATTCGGCTGACACAATAAGCAACTGGGGGGGGGGGGGAACAATCGTCAGTTGTATTGACTTTCGCGTCATCCGAATGCTGCCATAGTCAACTCAGCGCTGATCCTAATCCACACCACAGTTGATTATTTATTACCACGTTGTGTGGGGAGTACCCCCTAAATGAACAACTGTAAAGTTGATTATTACCCCACCATTGACTATCATGTTGTACGAATTCAGCCAGAGAAAGAGACAGAGGCCCCCTCTACAAGATTTCGGTTTGACGCCCGGTTGCCCGATTATGCGCATATACGGAGAAGTGCATTTACTCCTAATACCAATTCACGAGAGACGGTGAAGCGCATTACGGGCTGCATGAAACGCGCTTTAAAGTTGTTGACATGCGGAGAATCACATGTTTACATGACCATAAGGCGCTTTAACTCCCGCGGCAAATTAAAACTCGCTATTTAACTCGCGTTCAAAAATGCGAATAATCGGAGGTAAAAAGTGCCTTGATCCCCAATTTGCAGGTTGTGGTGGAGGACAGAGGGCAGCCTGAGCCCTTGAATACCTGTTTGAACCCCATATGGCACAGAACTTTACAGGGAAAAAACACCCCTCCCCCAATAAAAACAACAACTCGAACCTGCCAAAGCACCTAACCCTTGGAAGACTTTAAAGACGATGTTCCTTTTCTTAAGAAGTGATGGCTTGATGGGTGGATGACAGGCAACAATTTGTTAGGTCTGCTGAGCAAGGCACAACAAATTTCCAAGCATGTTTGTGAGTGTGGGTTCAAGATCACAAGACAGCCCATTTTCAAATGGTTCTTTCAATCGCCCCCTTTTGTTGAATTTGAGCTGATAACAAATGCTTTGCCCAAGGTAATTTTTAGACATTTATCAAATTTCTCCTTGCCTTGCCAGGAGGGACCTAAAACTGTGCAAAGGACTGGGCAATGGTGCATTAGCCTGTGGTTCACAGAGTGGAACTGCTCATTGCAGTTAGGGTAAGAACCTGAGAAGAGCCCTGCTGGATCTGACCAAGGGTCCATCTAATCCAGCACTCTGTTCCAGCTGCCGACCAGGAACCCACAAGCAGGATACAGGTGCAACAGCACCCTCCCACCCATGATCCCCAGCAACTGGTGTATACAGGCTTACTGCCTCTGATACTGGAAGTAGCACATAGCTATCAGGACTAATAGCACAAAGAGAGCATCAATTTGCATATCATTTGTATACACTAAGAGAGAGAGAGAGAGAGAGAGAGAGAGGGGCCTCCTCCACACGAGACGTTTAATGAGCCTTGAAGGCTCATTATAAATTTTACCTCCACACCAGCGGAGTGCAAAACGGGCGTACAGGCGCGTTATCTCCCCGATAATGCGCATTTTCGAATGCGCGTTAAATAGCGACTTTTATTTTTCTCCGGCCGTTAAAGCGCATTTTCGCCGTGTGAACAAGCGATTATGCGCATTAACGTCTTCTAAAGCGCTTTTTGGACATCAATTAATGCGCTTCGCTGCCTCTCGCCGCCTCCCGTGCAGAGGGATTAGGCGTAAATGCGCCTCCGCGAAAATGCGCATAATCCCCGAACAGGGCGCAAAAGCGCATCCTTGTGGAGGAGGCCAGAGAGAGAGAGAGAAGCAAATGCAGAAATAACAACTGTGATTTAAATGGTAATATAATACATCTCACCACAGTGGGGAAGATTGAGCAGGTGACCTGAGCAGGAGACTTCCCCCAACCCTCCAAATATACTTAGCTTTTGCATCTGTTTTACTGAACTATTAGAAAGGGTAGATGTCCATAAAGAGATTGTTGACTGTCAAAATGTATGTGGATGTTACATAAAGGTAACTATAGATAAAAAAGGCCACAGAGACTAATTGGCATGTGTAACTAGATAAAGCAGACACAAGGAGGTTTCCTGGAAGGGGTACCCACGAATAGTTGCAGATGACAGCAAAAGAAGAGATTCCTGCTTTGAAGAATTAAAGGGATGATATGCTTGGGACATCCTTCCTTTCCTGGAAATCTTATCTCTGGCCATAAGGAATGCTAGATTGTAAAACCTATTTGCATTACATACAACACGTATGCCTGGATTATCTGATTTCTTTCCATGTTCTTTCAAATTCTCCAAAGAAAGTAGATAGAATATTTGATCCTCCTATCCCAGCCTTGCTCCAAAACATTTCTTTTCCGGTAGATTATGTCTATCACTCGTCACATCATGATCTTGTGTAACAATCAGTCATACTAATGGGTGGTCTGCTCTAATGTGGCTCAAGCCAAACTATATTTTGACACACCTAGAATGTTGTTTGGATTGGCTGTCTGATATGAATTTTCTTCCAGCATTTACAGAAAGAGCAGCGTTCTTCGCAGAAACAGAAAGTAGAAGTTGCCAGTGCAAAAGCAATCATATTGACTATATATATATATATATATATACACACTCAAGTGCAATCCTCAATCAGCTCCATCACACCAGCGATTTACTGCACTCTCGCCATGCCTAGTGTGTGGATTTGCAGCACGGTACTCACATGATGCTTTGCCTGTCCTGCTGACACCCTGCCTCTTCCCCAGCCTTTCCTAGAACACTAAAAGTGGATTATTTTCCCTATGCGCATTTAATGTGCCCTAAGCCTCCGTGTAGTTTTAAAGGAACTGGGGGCTTGAATGGATTGCATCAGGTCCTGGCAGGGAAAAGCAATCTCTCCCAGCAGCCTGCTTCAAGCCTCAATATAAAACCCAAACCTTGCATCCCAGGCTTGAAAGTACTTTTTAAAATCATACGCCTGAATCCCTGCAGAGACAGGATTGTACTCCCTTGATGCCCCCAAAGAGCCAGACTAAAGGGTCATTCCATTTTTGTTCAGCAGAAAGGCAGCCTGGTTGAAGTGCTCATCTGACAGGACCTGATTGGAGGGAGAAAGAGAAGGGGAGGGGTAGAGTGGAGTGGAGTGGAAGAGCAAACGAGCAAAGGAGCGAAAGAGCGAAAGAACAGCTATTCAGCTGAAAGGGATCATAAGTTTGATGCACTTCTGCCTCAGAGGTAAAAAAAACCCACAGAGGCAAACTAGGGTGGGGGGAATTAGGTGTGGTGGAGGTCATAAAGTGACATCCATGGAGCTAATCCAAATTATTTTGTGTGCCGCTTAAACCAAAAGGAAGTTTCACAAGTCACAAAATGCTGTAGCCTGAAAATTCCTGTGTGATCATGGCAGAAGAAGTATAGATGAGAGTCGTAATGACAAATGACAAGCTAGTTGACCAAGCACAATCTATATTTTAGTCTGCTATAGGGTTTGTGGCACCAGTGGATATGGCAGTGATGAAGACCCTGGCATCACTGGCTGAGCTGATGTGGTGTGGTAGAATGTTTACAAACATTCTATGTGCTGAGGGAAGTTAGAACCACAAGCAATACTGCAGTAGCTGATTTCAGCTGTTCCACATATTGGTAGTGCTAATTCGCTCTTTCAATATATCGCAATTGTGCATTTAAATGGCTACTGCAGTACTACCTATGGGTTTAAATGTGCAACAGTGAAAGAGCGAATATATATACAACTGTGTTAGGGGGGGACAGCTGAAACTAGGTATTGCAGTGTCTATGGGTGCCCAAATGAGGGTGCTTTCTGTAGAGCCTTGGAACGTTGCAGGATCAGGACAAACTTGACACACAGTTTTCCCATAATGCAGTAGAGCTCATTGGCTCTTACACAGAGAACACCTGCATGGAGCAGAGCAGTGGCAGTGATCCGAACCACTCTTGCCATGCGATTCTGTAGGTCGCCAAAATAATCCACTGTGCCTGTCAGATGACACAATAACCCACAACAAATTAAATAATCCCTACTGCAGACTGTGGGTTTTCAGCATGGAACATTTTGAGCAAATAAACCACCGAGGATTAAAAAATCCCCGCCAGACAACACAATAACCCATGATGGGTTAAATAAACCACTGTAGTTTATTTAATCCATTGTGGGTTATCATGTCATCTGAACCCAATCAATGTTTCATAATCATTAATCTGGCACAGATGGCTGCCACTGCGTTTTGTTGATGCTGAAAGAAGTATGTATCAAATTATACTGATGATGATGATGATGATGATGATGATGATGATGATGATGATTTAAATAGCTCACAATATAGTTACAGAATTTTGCTTTTTACTAGAGGGTACTAAGCTCCCTGCATGTATTATGGGCACAAATCATTGAATGTTAATTATGGCTTAAAACTGATGTACATGTTTTTAAAAAATCATATGGCCCAGCCCTCTAGGGCCTGTACCAGTTCAGAATACAAGGACGGAATTACACATTTGAATGCTTTCCTATAAGAATGCCCCTCCCCCCATTCCCAGTGCTGAAAACTGGCATACCAACTGAAACCTTGGCTACAATTCTGACAGACTATTTTCCCTTTGGCAACAGAGTGTTGAATGGGAAAAAGAATTCAGCCTCCACCACAATTTTCTGAACTGGTACATTCTCAGAAGGTTTATATCACATTATCTTATTGACTTGTTCATCAGCCCTGAGTTGTATTAACAATGGATTTAAAAGTGCATGGTTAAATGCTCAAAAATGCAACAAATTCACATGAGGTCCCATCTTCAATCTGAAGTGTTAAAGGCCAGAAGACACAACCTCTGTGCAAATTAGGCCTTAGTCCCACAACTCAACTGACTTTCATTGAATTGTGCCATTATGGCTACAGGGAAATTGACTGCCCACCTCCCTCTCCTTTGCTGATAGGAGGGTATGCCCTATTTAGATAACTCTGGTACTTAGAACTGATTGAGAGAACACACTCAACATTGTAATGGTATTCCTGGAAGTCGTCACTGCTGGGATGGAGCATTTTGTTCAGATCCAAATAGTAATGATTAAGCATCACACAAATGTGTTTCCAGAATTACACATAAGGTGAATATGGTCAGCGATGCCAGCACTTACTATATATTTTTCTTTTTTGGAGGACATCAATTCTCCATTTTCCTAATTGATTCATGTAACACAGACAATCTGAGTGCTGTATGCTGTTTGCTGATAGCTAGGCAAACATTACTGAAGTGTCAATATTTGCTTTTTCTTACAGCTATCATTGCTTGAGAGGCTATAATTCACGTGGGACAGTGCTGTGGCTGTTTTGCCCTTATTGGACACGGAAAACAGCCGGCAAACAAACTATTTGGGTTTCCTAAAAAAATCTTTTACACATCAGTAAGAACAAATACACAGAGAAGGATCATTGGATCTTCTCTGCAGAAGATCCTGAACAGATAACAACCCACACTCAACCCATACTCAACCCTTGAGCGTGGGTTATCATGTTGTCTGGATACTGGCAGATGAATGAACAAACTGTGGTTTGTTTCCTCAATCCTTGGGTTGCTTGTTTCCCTCCTCCGTTGCCAGCCATTTTGAACTGTCATGGGATTTTTTCTCTCTCTATGGAATCTCTTAGTTATGGCTGAGTTTATGTCTGTATAACTGTGAAGCTCTTATTGATCCGTGACACCAATGTTATTATGGCGCTGGGATCCTTACGATCTGTGAAGAGGCCAGTCTGTATATGATGCAGTTTTTTAAAATTTCTGTACAGCAAAATACAGTTTGGGTGCTCAGACCAGTGTTTAAAGAACAGAGTGGGCCCTGAAAATCCATGTTGAAGAAACCAAGAACTGTTTATATGGTTTATACATCAACCAAGCATGTGAGCATAGACTCTGAAATCTCACCACAATGAGTTGTAATCAAGCTTGTTAACATGTTGCCACGTAATAAAATTCGAAAAGAAATTTGCCATTTCCTTTAAAGCAGGCTTCCCCAACCTGGCGCCCTCTAAACGTGTTGGACTACAAGTCCCATCATCCCTGCCAGAATACTGCCTTGGGGTGATGATAGTTGTACCCCAACAAATCTGGCGGGTGTCAGGTTTGGGAAGGCTGCTTCAAAACGTTTAATGGTAGAAGCTATTTTTAAAAACCTGAAACTGAGAGTGATGCAATGCATATGGAAGATGAATCTTTTATTTTATTTTACTTCAGCATAAGATTTCTAGGATCAAGCCAATGGCCCTTATGTAAAACCTTTTACTGCAACAGTCTAATTTGTCTTGCCTACCTTTTATAGACAGGTATGAAGGTATCTCATTGATTTTTGTCATTCTGGCATTTTTCACTATGTTCAGTCACTCCCTTTGTTGTCAGAAAACTTAATCTATCTGTTGTTGTTCAATGGCTGACCATATGAAAAGGAGGTCAGGGCTCATGTAACTTTAACAGTTGTAGAGAAAAGGGAATTTCAGCCAGTGTCATTTGTATGCAGTTAGTTCCTGGTGAAATTCCCTCTTCATCACAACAGTTAAAGTTGCAGGGGGCCTGCCTTCTTTTGTATATGGTCACTCTAGTATAGTGCCTGCACCTTTAACTGTTGTGATGAAGAGGGAATTTCACCAGGAACTAATGTCATACAAATGACACTGGCTGAAATTCCCTTTTCTCTACAACGGTTAAAGTTACATGAGCCCTGTCCTCCTATTCATATGGTCAGCCTAGGTATAGAGAATGGCTCAGTTCGGACGACACATTAGGCAAAGGAGGAGGGGGGGAATAATCGTCAGTTGTGTTGCTTATTGTGTCGTCTGGAGGGCAGCACACAACGCACACACAACTGACAGTACGTTAATCAGGCACTTTAAACAACAGAGCAAAACAACGGGCTTGCACATTGTTTAGCCTGAAGCCCCGTTGTTTAAAGTGTCGTCCGAATTCAGCCCCCCTCTCTCCATGGACTATTCCATTTCAGAATGGAGTTCTGCTGCCTAGAGCAGCCAAAAAACCCAGCCGCTCTATGCAGCCAGCAGAACCCATGGTGCATGCTGGGATACAGCTGGGGGACACACGGAGGAGAAGTTGCAACCAAAATGGCCACCGCAAGTTCCTTGCAGCTGGGGCGTTTGCCAGTTCTGAGCAGCGCTGGCTGCAGTATGTAATCTGTGGAGCTCCTCCTGCCTAACGCATGGTCAGTATGTTATTTACCCCTGCGTTGCTTAATATGTCATCCGAACTGAGCCAATGTCTAGTTTATGGTGCTTGTTTGAGGCCATAGAATTCTATTTAAACCAACAGGGATCTGCAACAAAATGGTACAGTGTATCATTGTATCCAGCCTCTAACTGGAGTGCTTCAGCAATAAAAACATGCTGCTGTTCTAACACCAAAGCTTGAATGTGGCCCTCCAGGTGCTTTGGCCTAAAACTCCCATGATCCATCACCATTAGCTATGCTGCATAGGGCTTGTGGGAATTGTGAGCTAAAATATCTGGAGGGCCATAAGTTGCCGAACTGCTGGTAGAGTGAAGAACTTCCCTGCAGAAGGCTGTTAATCTATTTTTGGTTTTATTGCATAATTGAGATCTGAGCTCTACACAAAGAGAATTTCCTTTTCTGCTTTTCCACTATATAACATTTAGGTGGTGCTATGCTATAGCACAATAATGCAAATAGGAACATGTGTTTTCTTTCACTTTCACAAATATTACTCAATTTTCTTTGCTCTAACCCCCCACCCCCCCAAAGCTGGAAAGTTCTTTTAGGCCTTGTCTTCATGGCATCGGGAATGCAGCGCAACGGCGGCACCAGGGAGCTCCCCCACATTGGCACTCTGTAATCACATCTACACATGCTGCTGCTGCCGCGCCCGCCAACCTGAGCACAAGCGGCAGTTTTAGGGGCCCCTGGGAGCATCCACCCCCCTCTTCCAAGGTAAGTTTTTTCTTCTTTGTTGTACTTTTTACTTTTTTAAATGGGGGGGGGGACAAGGGGAGAGATCTGGGAGGCAGTGCAGCAAGCTTATGGCTCACTGGTCTACCCCCTTCCCTGCCCAGCCCATGGCAACCAATCAGTGGTTGCCATAGACTGCGGCATGCCTCCCAGAAGCTCTGGAGCAAGAGTGACATACGGCAAATGCCATCGTCGCCTCGCTCCAAACTAAAAAAGTTGGGGTAAATACCTGACTTTTTTAGAGTGGAGCTTTGGGGCTTTACCCCTAGATGGCTTCAGAGTGGCGACAGCGTCATGTAGACCACCTGCCGCCACTCCGAAGCCACTGCAGGGGAAAGCGCCCAGAGAAAATAGAAGCAAAATTGGAGGGTCACAAGACCATCTAAAGAACCCATAAACAACCATGAGTAAGGAATGATGAATACTTTGTGTACAAAAAGCTCACAGTGGAACATAGAAATTGCCTAGAGTTCTGAGGTTGGAATGACTGTGTACTGTGCAAGCCTGTGCAAGCCTGAGCACCTTTGAAGGTCATTTCCCTGCCCTTCCTCCAAGCAAGGAGGAGTGCAAGGAAAGCTTTACACTCAGTCTCACAGAGATTTGCAATGCAGGGTGTGTGATGCCCATGCTGAACTCATACAGAATATGGTGTTTGTGTGCCTGATGCAGCAACCATCTGAGAATCTCAGCTTTCCTAGTAGTGCTGCCTTCCCCAACCTGGTGCCCTCCAGATGTTTTGGGCTATAAGTCCTAGCATCCCTGAATATTGGTCATTCTAGCTGTGGCTGATGGGAGTTGAAGTCCAGATCATCTGAAGGGCACTAGGTTGCTGAGCTGGAAGAAGACAAGTTTAAGAGGATACTTGGACCTTTTCTACGCAAGGCATTTATTGTGTGCTTGTGATTCCTTACATTTGTTTACAGATTTGGTGTGCTAAAGTGCAAGAAGAAACTCATGCTGATGCTGGTATAAACTCAATTTACTTCAAACCAACTTCTTCTCAGTATTGTTTTTGACAGGAAATTACGTCATTAGAGTGGGGATGGCCAAAGACTTCAGATTCACATGCACTCTGTGTACGAAAAGGCCCTCCTTATTAGCCAGGTGGTCACTTCTCCCTTGGTTACATGTGCCAGGCAGTTCCTATTCACATCAAAGGGAGAGCAGTTTCCCTAGACCGACCGGGCACCAACAGTCCCCAAGATGGCTGCTTTTGTCTTTCAAAAGGATTGCTTGACCTCAGGATGTTTTCCTTGCCTGCCCATTGTAGCCATCCCATCGTTTCCCTTCTTGGGAGTGGAACCTCATCTTTCTCCTTTGGGCCTATTTACTTAAAAATGCTACAAAACAGGCGACTGAAGAAGCTGGAGCAGGGTTCAGAACCAGCCAGCTGCTGAGGTGTAGCGCAGATGTTTTGTGGAGGGCTCTGTGAATTTTACAGCTGAGTATTACTGCACAGATAGTATCAGGAACATCAAAGCGTCTCTTTTGACCTGAAGCCAATGCCTTTCAAAGGTCATTCAGATAACCGCTGCTCCCCTTCCCCCACCTCCCCACCCCACATCCTGAGTGAAGCTGTGCTTCCTTTGGGGGGGGAACCAGTAACCCAAACGTCACACCAATAGTGAACTCAGGAGGTGAGAGCCAACAAGATTGGAAACAAAATGGGTTACTGAGGAGCAAGACGAGGTATCAGTATGTTAAGGGAAATTCTGAGGTTTGAAGAAGTATATATTAATTTTTTTTAAAAAATCAATAAAGGACCCCCCCCCCTTTTCAAAACAGCCCAATGAGGACTGAGCATGCTCAGTAACCACAGAATGTCGGAACGAATACTAGAAAATGAGGGAGACGGGGGATGCAACGGACTTTTCTGGAG
Source organism: Anniella stebbinsi (assembly GCA_029215795.1). Lineage (NCBI taxonomy): Eukaryota > Metazoa > Chordata > Lepidosauria > Squamata > Anniellidae > Anniella > Anniella stebbinsi. Next base: position 195,727,852 of record JARDYH010000001.1, on the reverse strand, counting down.
GAGGGCATATTATTATCATTATTATTATTATTATTATTATTATTATTATTTCTTACCTGCCTCTCCCGCTGGATCAAGGCGGGGAACAACATCAAATATAAAATACATAAAACTGATTAAAAGCACATAAAACTAATACCTTATTAAAATACCAATAAAACACCAATAAAACTCTTAAAATTCAACTTGGTAGGCCTGCCAGAAGAGATCGGCCTTTATGGCTTTCTTAAAGTCAAAGAGACTGTTAAGTTGACGAGTATCCTCCGGCAGGCCATTCCACAGTCTGGGAGCGGCAGAAGAAAAGGTCCTCTGGGTAACAGTTGTCAGCCTAGTCTTGGCTGACTGTAACAAATTCTTCCCAGAGGACCTGAGTGTGCGGGCTGGATTGTATGGCTGCCTCGCAGTAACCTGAACAGGAACAATCTTGTTCAGAGGTAAGGATACTCTGCAACATTTTGTTACAAGTCCTACTTATTATTTCCTATTACAATACCAAGGGACAGTCTCTGATTTCTTTGAAGATTCCATGGAGGTAAATGCCATCAGTAGGGAAGGTCCCAAGGAGCCTTGTCCTCCTTTCCATATGGTCACCCTACCCTAGGCTACCCAGAGGATTTATGGGATTTAGTTGAGGTGTGATGTCCGTTGAGAAAGACAAGGCTCAAAACCTTGATCTCTTAGCCACTGTGCTACAGTTTGCACAAGCAAATGTCCGAAAAGCCACATTCTGTGCATTACGTAACACAGCAGAACTATCACAAGTTTTACTTATGATATTTTTTGTTATGTTTTGCAGCAGTTTTTATCTTTCAGTAAGCATTCTTTATTTTAGAATTTCCATTATTTTTATCTTTAAAAATATTAAAGAAAATTTATTAGTAAAAAAGGTATCATGCATGACTTCTTACAACTTAATATTATTATTTTTTATATAGTGCTTGTATGGACTGAGTCTTCTGTAACAGCCTATTAGGCCCCAGTTGGTAGTGGACTGTTCTATTTTCAGTTCTATCTAAAATAAAATAAAACCCCAAAAAATTATATAGTGCTTATAATGTTTACAGTATTTGAAGAGCTAAGTGCTTGGTAACGTTGCCTCAAAGTAAAGCCGTTTCACTAATTTTTATCTAGCGCAAATGATATCAAAGTGAAAACTTAAAAAAGAAACGTACTTTAAAGCTAATTGAAAGAAGATCATTTTTGTAGATAGTTCCAAAGGTTACGGATGCTTGTGTTTTGCCATCCTAGCTCACTGGAGACAGTAAAAAAAAATTAAAAAAATGCCATTGAACTCAGCTTGGAACCTCCTCAAGTCAAAGCCCTGGGTGACTGCTAATCTTGCCCACCCCTAAGGCCAGTCCTAGTGTAGGCCTTTAAGGCAATCACTCTATGCAGGGTTGCCAGATGCCCAGGAGCGGCCTTGCATAGTGCCCAGCAAAAACTTCATCCTGGACAATTATAGTGCAATCACATAACTAAAATCCACAGCTAAATGCCTGAGGCTGAAACCTAAACACATTTTCTAGGAAGTTAGTCCTGTTAAGTTTCAGTAAGGCCTTTATCACACATACAATTCCCCACCCTCTGGATTGCTGTGGGTTCCCCCTCCATTTCCTATGCGAATCTAGCGTGTTGGGATACCTCAGCTTGGCCTGTTGAACTTGCCTGAAACGGACTTTGCCCGTTCAGGGATAAATTGAAACAGAAACGAAAAACGGAGTACTCAGGGTGTGAGAACAGCGTGAGGGGGATGCCGTCATGCGAGTCACGTGCTGAAGAATTGGAACAAAGTCCCAGGTGTGCTTAAAACCGCCCATCTGATAAAGGCCTCAGACATAGGGCACAGTCATATGCATGTTTAGACAGAAAATAGTCATACAATTCCCAGCATTCTCCAGCCAGCATGGCTGCCTGGAGGATGCTAGGATCTAAACATGCATAGGATTGCGTCCTTCCTTAATTCAAATTCAAATTCAAATCCCACCATAGTGAGGAAGAATGTGATGAAGGGAATTCCTGACTGTCTGTCCAGGCACTAAATGTTGAGGGGCAACTTCAGGGTCCCTGATCTCCTTGCTTATGGTTCTTTAGCTTTAAACCAGTTTTGGACTGGACAGCCCTTCAAAGAGAGGACATCTTTAGATAGAGGACAGCCCTTCAAGGAGACGACTCTTCTGGTAGAGTGTGAAATGTGGGCGCCCTAAGGTAGCGGGTCATTCATCAGCCTCTGTGCTAAGCAGCCCATAGCTTATGGATTCTCATTCCTTGTTATAGAATGTTTCCAGGCAACAAGAGTAACACAGTTTGGGTAGTGGGGAGATACTGCATTAGTACCTGGAGCAGAATTATGCTGTTCCTAGTGAACGAGAGGGTGAGCGCAATCTTGTCTGGAGTAGCCAGAGACCAAGGAGTTTCCCAGATGTGAAGCCTCTTTGGTACCCACCTTCATTTATTCAACCTTTGAATATCTTGGCTCGTATTGCATTTGTAACCCATACCAAGACTTTGGTGCATGATTTCTCCCTTTCATACAAGACAATAAATATGCACATGTGGATCTGATCACAGCAACCCACATGCACACCATTTCTTGAATGGGTACCCATTATGTACATTTACATCAATATCATTTTTCGAAACGCTAACGTTAAGTCCATTCTGGACATACTGGTCATGGTGGCCAGCTTTAGAAGTGATCCTGAACTGTTTGTACTGTTTATTTCAGCTATTATGTGGATGGCTGAATTAGAAGGCTGTTCCTGCCCGCCCCCACCCCTGGGTTTCCTTGTCCTGAGGCCTTGTTAACAGTGGAAAGAGCTGTCAAGCAGGGGATTTGCATTCCTCTTCATTTTGCTTTTTGTTCCATGGAGCAAACGTTTAATCTGCTCTGCCTGTGGATGACAGAGTCACACATTTTAATGTCTGTGTGCATGTGTTTGTGTGTGTAGCACAGTGGCTTCTGTTCACACAACATTATGATGTGTCTAGGTACAAACTTTTTCCAATATCCAGGTACACTTCATTTGTATAACTGTGTATCGTCTATCTATCTATCTATCTATCTATCTATCTATCTATCTATCTATCTATCTATCTATAAAATATTCCCATATATAGAGAAACGGTCGTACGTGAAGAAGTGTTTGGTACCAAATAATGCATGATGTGGGAGAGACCCATCATCAGATCTCTCAGTGGTAAAGGGTGGGGGAACACTGTGAGATCTCATCACAGATCTCCTCCATCATGGTTAGTTAGACCCTCCACGTCCTTGGCTTCATGAGAGGACAGTAGCCAAGGAGGGGTTAATAGCCACGGCTGCTGCAAAGAACCAGAGTGTAGCATCCTAAATAATTGTTTAGTAACCAATCTTCTGAGAAAAAGGAAATGGGGACTCAGTCAGCAAAAAAAAGAAAAAAAAGGCATTGTGGATGAGAAAGGTCATTGAAGCAGCGCATGGGAGAGGGAATCGCCTCATTTTCATACTCTGTGAAAGGACTGACCTGACACATGGAGTAAATTTCCTGTTGCATTTCACTTCAGCTGTTAAAGCTCTCTCTAACCCTTCAGGGATTGCCAGTTGCTTAGGGAAAGTGTCCAAACTTGCTGCCCTCTCAGCTTGACTTATAATGAGAAACAGCAACATGGTGTGATCTTGCATTCATACTAGGCTGTGAGGGCCCTGCTTGTTGCACAAAGATTTTACTCGCTACATGCCATGCCACTTGCTGTATCACAGAAGACATATCCTCTGCTTAGGACTGGCAACCTTTGGTCAAGGCACAAAAATGGGGCTCCGAGAGAGAAACAAGAGAACAAGAGCCTCTCCGAGACCTTTTGCTGCCTGAAGCAAAGGACAAAATGGCGCCTTCCCTTTTACGTATACAAAAGCTGACAGAACTGGCAGCCGACCCTTATTTCAATGCTGGTGATGGTACAGCATCGCCCAGTGCTCCTGAGACTCGTATGGTGCACATGCCTGTGTTTCCTCCTCAGCATCTGTCTGTTGCCGGAGGCAGCTGCCTCACTATGCCTAACGATAGGGCCGGCCCTGTTGAGACCATACAAGGCAACTCATATTTCAAGCCCTGGTGGCCTGATCTTTTAAAAGTAGAAGTGGCAGGGATTGAACCCGGGACCTTCTGCATGACTGAACCACAGACTGAACCCTCCTCGCTTCATTACGTGCCTGAAGGGGCCTCTCTCTACCCAGGCTTCCCATCTGTAAAAATAAAACAGCAATAAAACAACAGCAAAACTATGCATGGGAGAAATATTTGGCGTGCAACATTCCTCTGGTGTGGGAGGTGCCCAAAAAATAACATCATTAATTGTGCGCTATGTGTGAGGGAGGTGCTTAGAAATTCCAAACATGGGAACATAAAAATCTTTCCAACGCGGTGGAGGAAAAGGAAGGAAATGAGTCCACTCTTAATCACTGCCTGACTATGGCGGTGAGCTTCCTGACCTCTCTTCCTGCTTGCTACTCTCCAAGAATTGCAGGAAATTAAGCATCCGCGGTGGAAAGAAGAAAAAGAACCCCCACAACACTTAGCGTAGAAGTTGTAAACAGCTCCACCCAGGAGAGTGAATGCTTTGCTTTTCCTGAGAAAACGGGGGCATCCAGGTTATTTTGGCAACAGTTCTCACAGTAGAAATGCCTGCTTCCAGTTCCCACACTGAACATTCAGGTATCTCCGGTTGCTTTAGGGACAGGAAGAAAATAAAATACGCAGACTCTTCAAGATAAGGCAAGGCTAACCTTTTGGTGGCGATGGATGCTAGTGAGTGGGGAGAGATATTGAGATTTATGGTCTTTTTACATCCTAGATGATAGTGCGCTAAGTTGTCAGTCTTTGAGGATGGCCGCTGTCCTGGGGGGCTAGCATACAATTAAACAATTTATGAGGTGAAAAATGAGCCAGTGGTTTTGCACAAAGTCTTAAGTTTCTATTATACTTCTGTGTCTGTGCATGTAGCTCAAGTACCTGCTATTTTCTGTATCAGATTCTCTAACTTTCCAACTTTTAAAAATCCTGACAAAAAGCACGCCTTTATCCATATGTGGCAAGCTGCACTTAAACATATCTTGGTTTAAACAAGGATTAAGTGAACCAGAGCTTATCCCTTGGTTCCGACGCCCTGAGCCACCATTACTGCTCCCTTTGGTTGCTGCTGGTTGGTGTTCTGACAGAACCGTTCTAGGCTGATCATCTGAAAAGGAGGACAGGAGGGCTCCTGCAACTTTAACAGTTGTAGAGAAAAGGGAATTTCAGCCAGTGTCATTTGTATGCAATTAGTTCCTGATGAAATTCCCCCTTCATCACAACTGTTAAAGTTGCAGGTGCCCTGCCTTCTTTTGTATATGGTCACTCTAGTATAGTGCCTGTAACTTTAACTGTTGTGATGAAGAGGGAATTTCACCAGGAACTAATTGCATACAAATGACACTGGCTGAAATTCCCTTTTCTCTACAACTGTTAAAGTTACAGGAGCCCTGTCCTCCTTTTCAGATGGTCAGCCTAACAGAACCCCACATGCAAAAGATGGGGGTTGGGACTAATGATGAGGCAGTTCCCAAGAGCTTCAGGAGAAGGGGCAAGAATAGTGCCAGTTCCAGGGGCTGGATGATATTCGTCAAGGCTATCCCTGGGTGTCTCCAACATGGGGCCCATGGACAACTCTTTTGGTGCCCATCAGGTTCCCTGGCCCTTCTGATTTTAATTTTATGCCTTAAGATTGTTCTAAGTTGTCTTTTTTTACAACTTAAAAAAATCAGGAGGGGGTAGGGAGTCTGGTGGGCACCAAAAGGGGTGCCCATGGGAGCCTGGTATGGTGATATCTGGGTTCCAAAGAGTGGCTTTGTGTTTTGGAGGTCAGACTCCACCTCTTCCACATACTTAAATTCTTAGGCAATTCTTACTTTTCCTTTAGCCTCACCAGAATACTTGTGTGTTTGTGACTGGCTATGCCCACCATGGCAGCCATTTTAAGAATGGGCAAGTTGTCTCCACCCCACATGGCAGCCATTTTATGAGAGCACCTGACCATGACACTCTCTCAAGATTACAAATACACCCACTGACCCCAAACGTTTGATGACTCCTGATCTATGCAACAGGGAGGGCTGTGGCTCAATGGCAGAGCACATATCTTGTTCCCAGGACCATGCCTCCTTGACTTGGTAAGAAAAAGGCCTAATATGGGAGGGAGAGGCATGACAGGTAACTAAAGAGGCTAGATAGGTTTTATGAATGATGCATGGATCTCAATGTGCTTTGTTAAATGCCAGGCATCATAGTCTTCTTGAGAAGTAAGATTTCCATAAATAAGCTTCTCATTCCCATTTCAAGGGCCAATTGGCTTCTCTTTTTCAGACCTAGGGCAATTCCCTCAATTACTGTACCTGGATACACACACAAAACACATGAACAGCTCATTCAAAGTGCTGGTTCTGAAGCAACCCTACGAACATGAAGCAATCGAGTTTGCGCAGAGCTGCAGCCTTGAGGTTTTGCCAGGGAGTACGTTGCACTCACGACTCTTTTACAGAAACTGGTTGTGCCTATAGGCCCAGGAACTTGTTTGCAAGAATAGCCCTACGGCTGAAAATAAATGATAACAGAGGTAAAGCTTTCTAAAACAGACAATTGCCTGTGTAAGCATGTGTGAAAAGCCTTGTTTTTTAATCTATGGAAGTCTGCACTGAAGGAAGGATGGAAGTATGTGCTTTATTTCCACAACACCACTTTTTGGAAAGTGCCTTATAAGGGGTAGGAGGGCTGGAGAGAAGAAAAAAATGTTCTACAGAGCTCTGATTGATGAGAGCTCCATCTCTGCAGCTGTTGTCTGTGCTGTTAGAAAGGGATTGGGCTGTAAGTATTGGCTCCATTCCATCTCCTCACCCCATGCAGAAATCACATGGACGAAGAAGCCAGAGCTCTTAGCCTTCCAGAGCTTTCTGGAATATTTCACTCGTGGCTTGAATGCCTGAATGTGGGGCTGAGGAAAACCCAGAAAGAAGTCATCTTCCAGATCAATTTAGATATGGTTACTACCCACAGATAGCAACAGTGTACCTCTTCCCTGTGTTAAAGAATGCATGCTGCCCTTTAATATAATTCTCAAGATTGTTTACAATGAAAAGGTAGAGTTGTCTCTGAAGTTTTAAATTAGAATTTGAAGCAAATGTGAGGGGCAAGAGTTTTTCCTCAGGCGAAATATCTATTTTTGAGGAAAGACCAAAGAGTTTTGATAAGACTACTGACATTTGTAAGAGAAAGTGTAGTACGTTCCTTGATGCTCATCACATTTTAGCAAAAGTGAAAACTGAAGAAAATCTGAGATGTTCTACCTCAGGTAAAAAATCCAGGAGGAAATCCAAAAGAGTTTTGATCAAACCTACTGAACTTTCTCAAAGGGGTTTTGCATTAGGGATGGAGTATCTTTCTGGTCCATATCACTGGCATGTGTTCATTCATAACTCCGTTCCATCTTATTTCTGTATTCAACTGGGACTTTAAAATACCCCCACAAAAATCTACATTTAAATACATCATATGGACACTCACACCCCATAGATTTCTAGATTCTGCAACATGCACATAGAAGGCTGAATCCTATGGTAGCCTTGCACTACGGAAATGATTTCCACCTGTAAAGGGCACCCAATGTTTGCTCATCACCTCTATATGCTACGCTGTGTCCCATGCCCTTCAAAAAGCTGCTCCTAAGGGTTGGGGAATCCTTTAGAACGGTAGGAGGCTTTGATAAAGAAGGGCAGTAGATGCGTATGAGGGAATTCAAATTCAGGTGCTTTTCCTTGTGTGAGTGGAAGCTGTTTCCACTAGTGCAAAACCACCACTAGAAACAACCCAGAGAATGTTGGGGTTCATCGATGTGTGAATTGGCCCAGAGATATTAACTTGTTTCTTGCCGTTTTCTTTAAACCTCAAAGGAAATATCCAAAACACTCTGAGCCATTTTCAGGCCAAACACATTCTACTTTTTATTACACATATTACATTCTTAAATAAAAATGCGTCACATAACTTTTTTTTTGCATAGATATCTTACAATATACCAATTTAAAAAAGAATTATGAAACAGACCAGTAACAAAAATAAATCTTCTTCTTCATTAATAATCTTGTAACATTAACATACCACCATCATATAATACAAATAATATTTTTTAAATCTTAAGACTTTTGTACAGCCAAAAAAATTGACAAAGTAATATATTCATATATATATATATATATATATATATATTTATATTTATATATAAAAAGCTTAAAAAAAATAAAATGTCAACCAAAAAAGGCAGAACTGAGGGCTACAAGTTTGGGTACTTCTGCGATATACTAGAAATACCAGAGAAGGCCTGAGAGAATGTGACAGAAGGTTTCTCCAAATACACTCGGCAGACACATCCGGCAAAAGGAAAGCTGTCGTGCAAAATGAAAATCCTCCAAGCGCTGTTGGTTGTTATATAAATATTGTTTTGCTTTATTTATTTATTTTTAAAGGAATGACCAAATCTGACCACTAAAAAACCCCCCATATATGCCTATAGAATAAAGAATAAGATTTGGGTGGATTTGTTTGATTGTTAAAGGAGATGTGCTAAGCCAAAACTTTTTTTACATGAGAAATGTTGGGTGTACATGTTTTCTGATTTCTGACTTGGAGCCTCTTCTTTTATCATTGTTACTATTTAAAACAAAAATCCCAAAGGCAGGGATATGTTTCAGGTTGAGCAATTTCTTTACCAAGCTCCTGAAACTCCCCCATTCTCCCCTTCACCTGCTCCAGTTTCGGAGATCATCAATCCTAGAGAAGAGGCAAGTCAAGCTATCATTAAAACTCAGTTGCTCCAATCCAGGAAGGTTTTATTCACATCTGGAATCAGACTGTATATTTATAACATACTCACTGCAAGTATAAAAAAAAAACCTTGCTGGGGGGAAGGGGAGGGAACCTTGCTTCTAGTGGACCTAGTTGTACACACAATTCTGGCCCTAATTGAACATTAATCCATACAGCAGGTTGCACACCTACTACTGCATTCATGAAAATCATTTGTGTTAAGGGGGAAGAATAATTGTTTGGAAACCCCCTTTCTTCCTTACTGCCTATCATCTGCATGGCAGGAAAATTACAGGGTGGGGGAGGCTTTGAGATCTTTGGATTAGTGCATTTTGTGAGAGCAAAATGTATGGGATGGAGATCCTTAATTTAGTCGCACAAATTAAAAACCCAATCACTTAGCTTTCACCAGCACATGGGGGATCTGAGCAAACCACCTGCTTATACTGGTTTTTAAATAAGTTTCTCTTCATTTCTCCAATCGAGTAAAGCATTTTGGTGGATGTTCGTAACCAAAGAACACAACTGAAAATTAGCCCTGGCTATGCCACAGTTTCAGAAGCATTACAACTAACAATGTGCAACTCCCCCGACAACTCATATTGTAATTTAGTTTTTCTGAGCTTTCTTGGAAAATTCTTGGGACAAAACCTGGTCATTCCTGAGATTTTAGGCTTTTGTGTTTGTTTGTTTGTTTGTTTGTTTGTTTGTTTGTTTGAGAAAGCTTAGGAATAATAAGGGAAGCTTGAAGCCCTCTCTACGTGTTCCCACCCCCTTCCCAAGCAGACTTAGCCTTAGGAAGGGTGGAACTGGCAGTAGGAACAGCTGGTCGCAAGAGGCTGCTGCAGTAAGGAGAAAATGGTACATCTTACCCTGAATTTCTGGGTGCTCTTGTGAATGCTCTCAAGCCATATTTCCTGTCAAGGTACATGGGAATTATGATTTCCTATGCCCCCTAATTCAATGCAGTGGGCCTTTTTCTGCAGTGACACCTCTCTGCCACCACAATTCCCCATTCACAAGGGTAAGCTTGCTTTGGAAGGAGGGAAGGAACTTGTACGGAGAGGCTGTGATTATCTCCATATAAGCCAGGCCCAAACTCTGGAGGGGTTTTGGGTTTGGCTCTTATAGGGAGCAAAATCTCCAAACTCCCATTCTAACTCCACTAATTTACATCGGATTGGTTCATTTCTAACACTGACCTTTGAGGTTGTGATAAGGGGAGTTCCTTTTCTCTTGTGATAAGGAGAGTATCTTTTCCTTGATACCTCATTACAGGCTGAAAAAAAAAACTGACTATACAATAAATAAAGAAGTCAACTGCTTGATCAATTGTCATGGGCACTTAACTCCCCAGTACCAGGAACTAACTTTCAGATATGTAAAAATCTGTTCTCCATCTTTAAACTTTTGCCCAGCAATCAGTGGAAACTCTTACGAATCCTTGATGGTATGACCATGCTTAAGCACCTCATGGGGCAGAGTCTGTCTCTGGCATTATTTAGGCTGGAGAGATTCCCCACACCCCCTAGAATTGAAAGATGAAGCTGCCCATTCACACACACTTTTATCTGTCCTACTAGAGGGTTCACTCAAAGCCCCTGATGCATATGAAAGAATGCATGAGGTTGGAGGGCATGCTACATAGCACAGCTCCCTGGGTGCCCTCTGCATACAGACACATGCACATGGAACTCTTACATGTAAGAGTGAATCCCAGAGGAGCTGTACATGGATAGAGTTCCTCCTAATGGCCACTGAAAGCACAAACAGCAGGGAAATGGCATCGAGGGCACACACACACACACACACACACACACACACACACACACACACACACCAGTGGTATGGAGTGGGGCTAAGCAACATGACCCTGTGACTACCTCAGGCATTATTTCAGTGTATGAGATGGCTCGAGTGGTCTCTTGTCAAACAAGGTGTGTGAAGTTCTGTAGTGTTTCAAAAACCAAAAGCACCAAAACAAAAAACTATAAATACCCTGTTTAAACAGTGCCAACATTTGGGAGAAAAGAAAAGGGGTGTATACTCAATTGGTTATGAAAAAAATATTTTCCATTTCTAGTTGAGAGTCTTCCCTTGCTGATGACAAACATTGGGATAATTTAAGTGCTGCTTACTTTTGTTAGCCAAACTGGTGCAAAGCTGCTCTGTTCTAATTCTGCAGAGTTAAAACAACAACACCCCACACTCATGCAACTCTATCTTGAAGCTAGGTCTAAGTAGCACATTAACGTTTAAAACCAGCCTTACAATTTGGCAGGCACAGAGCTGAAAAAGTATGAGAAACAGATAAATGGCACACTGGATTATTACACATAATTTGAGCGTTAACTGGTCAACTGCCTTCCAGCAAACCGTTTATTTGTCTTGGCCCTGGGCTGTAACAGCTAACAACCACATATTAAATAAAAGCACTAAGGGTGCAATCCTATGCATCTTTAGACAGAAAAAAGTCCTGCAACTTTCAGCCAGCCATTCTGTCTAAAGATGCATAGGATTGTGCCCGAAGTGACAGAAGTGTCAAAACTTTAAACTTTCAGGAATGTCTTTCCAGTTGGACCTTGCAACCATATACACCAGAAATAAACATAAATTTGATGTTCCAGGGGACTGTGTGTCAATAGCTGATTTTTGCACAGTGCAGCTCAAAAGATAAGGCTCCCCGCTTAAAATGCCACCTCTCACCATGTAATTTCACTCTCTGGGTACTCCCGCAACCCATTTTTCCTTCCTCGTTTACAGTCTATTCACTCACTGTATACAGCAATATATATATATTCCAGCACAGGCAAAAGCGTTCTTACACTTTCTAAAATTCACTGGTAGCTGTTTGGTGAGGGTACTAAGCCAGACAGAAATAGGCACTGTTGGTTATTATACCAGAAATACTTGGAGCTCAGTTTCATCTGCATGGGGGATATGTTTAATTTAGGCGCTTGAGCACATGTGCGCACAGAGCATGGGAGTGTACAACCTGTGTTCTGGCAGTATACCCATTTTAAAAATAAATAAATAAATGTCAAAATGTTTGTTATTTAGCAAACATGAATAGGACAATCTTAATTCCTGACTCCAAGATAATCACAAATGAGTTTTTTTTTTAAAAAAACCCACCCATTTCTGGAATCACAACAGGTAATATATTCTTGATATGGTCTTCCTTCCATCCCATTGCTTTTGGAAAAAAATGAACCATTGCTCTAATCCCACGAAAGGGAGGAAGGAGAGAAAAGAATATTGCAGTTTCTAATGAGATTGGACGTGTTCGACAAACCTAGTAAGGAAGGGTAAGAACCTTAATGCCCCACCCCCCTCCATGTGACTCTCCGATTTTTCTTTTGAGCCGATTTTAACATGGGATCTATCAGAAAGGAGGAGCACAAATGACAAAGGAATTATTGGCACAGACAATGCCATGCGATTGACAGATAATGCAATCTGCTGATGCAAACTTGCATACTGGCGCACAGAAAATGGGATGCGGAATACCACTGCTACTGGAGTAAGAACATGCCTTTCCAGCCCCAGGGCTCATTGGCTGATCCTTACCAGTGTGCCTCTCTGTACAAGCGTGATTCATACAGTGCTCCAACAGCAGGGATTCCCAAGTGGAAAACACAGCCACGTCTGCCCCCTTCCCTGTTTCTCCCTTCTATACCTCCCTGGGTTAGACTAGGAGATTAGGTGCCACCTCTCACTTTACCAGGTCTTCTCCTATTGGGCACATTGGATGAAGACTGGCCTCCAGGGCAGAAGAAATTGGCCAGCATTGCCATAGAGTAAGAAAACCCTTTCCTTTAAAAAAATCAAATTTATACAGGATAATGACAGCCAAGATGAGAAGGGACAAGGGGTGAAATTAAGTCCTTGGAATATCTACAACTCTCTCTTCACTTTCCTCAGGGTTTGGAATATGAAAAAGGAAATCTGAAAAAAGCACAAGTCATTATTGTTATGGCACCATCAGGCATGGTTTTCATTTTGTAGGTTAGGGGTGAGGAACTTGCAGTCCGCAGTATGTTGTTGGACTGCAACTCCCACCATCCCTTACTATTGGCTATGCTGGCTAGGGCTGATGCGAGTTGAAGTCCGACAAGATCAGGAGGGCCAGACATCCCCCACCCTTGCTGTAGGTGGTTAAACCAAAATCTCAAAGTAACAATCCTAAGCATGTTTACTGGCAGATTAATTCCCATTAACCTCCATGGAACTCCCTTCTTACTATAATTAGGATGGCAGATTGAGAAAGTGGTTCACTGGGAAGGAAAAGGCTGCCACTGTTGAAGTTTGACCAAGGCGAGGGATACCTGACAGCTTTACTGCAAAGTAGCAGTGAAGGCATGGGGCACATAGACTGACCGCTCAGCAGTATCAAGTGTGGGCCACATGGGCCATGTTGGGTGCTGCTGGCCAGTTACCAGTCACAAAGTGGCATGGTGAGAGCCTAGCAGCCTCCGCACCTCCTCCTCCAGCTCCAGCAACTTGCAATGCCTGCCATAAAAGCTATCAGGTTCCTCTTTCTCTCGGCCACTACTGAGCAGAGGTGGCCTCTTACTTCTTGGCTCATCACCATTTACTGGCTGCAGGTGAATCCTTTACAGATTGACCCAGGACCAAGTCTAGTTTATTTTAACTTGTCTTACTTGCAGGTAAGTGTGCATTGTCATCCCACTAATATTGGAAAACCATTAGAGGCAGGGTCAATACAGGAACAATATAGAAATCCAAACCCACTACTGTTGTGTATGCAAAACAACAGAATTCTTGCTAGGACTTGCCTAGAATAAGGCTTTCTAGCCATCTAAAGAGCATAAATGATTTCACATTCTGCTGCACTTAGTAGAGAAGTTAGCAAGACCACAAATGACAACAGGAGGTAAATCAATATTGTTCCTTTTCATTTCCCTAGCTTCCAACTCCTACCTGCTTTTAATTATTTAAAAGACAGGCTCATATTAAATTTGTCCCCAACTCTTGTAGATGATCTCTTCAAATTCTAGAGGCAATAGGATTTAACTACATTTTAGGTGATGACATTTGTGGATATTACCCAAGGACTACTGTCATGACAAATATGTATGCACATTATGTAGGATGCTACAAGAAGAATTTCTTGGACAGTATAGATTTTTCAGTTAACACACTGTCTAGATGTTCTGTCATCTCCCTAAGCTGATATTCTAAAACTGTCATACAATATTCAACTACCAAGGTGCTGGGCTCTCAAAACGCCCACTGAACCCCTGGGTAGAATAGAAAATATGCAAACACAGATAGAGAACTACAAGATTGTCAGCAACAGTGCTCCAATATTGTCTAAATCATTGTTAACCATAAATCTTTGGAATAAAACTTAGATCTCTCCCTTATTCTTAAATGCCAACATTAATTGCCCTTGTAGAGATGGTTAGATTTTGGTCCATTTCTCATCCCATCATTTGCAACACAAGTGGCCACTGACAGTCACAGTGTGCACAGGAATTCTGATCTCAAAACATGGTAGTTTGGTGAAATCAAAGATGGAAAGAAAGCCAAAAAGGCTAAGTGCTAAGAATCCCTGTGTCTGTACTTACATTATACAATTTTAGATATTCTGTATATAAAAAAGAATCTTTTAAGTTTTTGCATCCTAAATATTAATAAGGAAATTACTGAACAGTCAGCAAGTCAAAAAACAGTCAAAAGGAGGGCAGTGAGCTAGTTTAGTGAGTGGAAGAGCAGCAACCAAGGGAGAATCACATGCCATTTCATTTGTTGGCATGTCTTGCAGGGATGGTCCCAAATTATTAACTATACACAACCATTCCCAATGACTAACTCTCCACCTGCATGAGAGATAGTTTGAAAAGGCAGTCTTTGGAATCAGTGCCAGCTCCAACTAGCTAGAAATAGACATGTATATATAGAGGGGTGTGTGTGTGTGTGTGTGTGTGTGCGTGCGCGTGTGTATAAAGTACTGGGAAATTAATCCACTTTGAGCTACAACCAAATTATCTACAAGATTCAAGGGTGAGCCTGATGCCTCCATTGATCACTAAATGGTACAACCATTGGTCAAAGTGGACCCATGCATTATCTATTTTTAAAGTTTTGCTTAAACTTATCATTTCGAAGAAAGCTGGTGCGCACCAAAAAGCCAATCCCTTTCATTCAACTGTAACATGTTAGAAGAGTGGGAACATTATATCACCTTGACAAATGAGAAAGGAGAACCTAGGTAGGTCTTTTCTCTACAACAGAATGTTGTATAGGATTTATGTTGTCTGGAAGAGGTTCTCACTTTTCCACCCACGATGGTCGCTAGTAACATTTCTACAGATTTGCTTAACCCAAAAATATCTCTCGCAGGTGCTAGACACACAAATAAGTAACCAGACATTTAACTGGGTAGCTAGCAAGAAAATGGGCTCGCAAGAACAAGTGACCAGAGTTGCTAACCAATCATTGTGGGTTGCAACAAGCATGCCCCCCATTGGTGCAGAAGGAAAACCTGAAGTCATGCCTGAGTGGTAGAATCCAAGACAGATATCCAGGTGTGTAAATGAGTTCTGAGGAACACGGAGAAAAGGTTCAAAGCTTCCAAACAAGCTTGCTTTCAAGTTTTCATTAGGCGATTAAATAGGAAGTCTGAACTATGGCAATATGGTGATGCCTCCAAAGATATACTGTGGTGTTGCTCAGGGACTTCACTGGCCAACCACTGTGAAATCACACCAGCAGTTTCCATAGTCCCCTATTGCACATAGTGTGCAATAACCAAATATCAAAATTGAAGGAACAAAACAAAGCAAAAAATATATATCCTTGACGAAATGTACACCGGTTCAAGCAAGAAAGGTGGTAGGTGTGTCCTAGGTGTCACTGCACAGTCTACTGCCAATTAAGGCCATTGGTATTGACTTAAACGGATCTTGACAGCTCTGTTCTATGAAGAGCCAGAACCAGAGCAGATCAAAGTGTTCTTGAGGAGTCTTGATGCATCATTGGATGTAAGAGAGTCTCAAAAATGAAAACAGAAAGGAACCAAGACATATTAACATTTTGGCTACCAAACTGGAATTTGGTTTTTCTAGGTCATTAGTTTCCCCTCCAAAATATATTTAAAATGAAAAGTTAGTGCTACAAATTTGCAACTCCAAAATCACGTTCCTCCACCCTCATCAAGTTGCACTGAGAAGCATGTTACTTCTCCCACTGCTGTTCACCTGCAGGGAATCCTCTTCCATCTGCTTCGATTTCCATTGGCAATAAACGGAACAAAAATTTGAGTGTCCTGAATCGTCATAAGTATCTCTTTGTGTCTTACTGACTTCTCCTGCATCCCCCTTCCTCTCACGTATCTTCTGCCTTCCAGATGGGCAAAGCATTGAGAACAGATGTATGGAATTAAGTATAGTTGACCACATTTAGTGCATGTTTTGTGTACAGAGGTTTACATGTGATCAAGTTCTCTTCTCCTGAAAGACAGCAAGAGACAGAAAATTCTGTTCCGCCCTTCTCCCCATGACGCTTAGGTCTGACTGCATCTGGGCACACTGAGTGATCTCAGTTATTTAGATGTGTCTCTTCATATGGAGGGCAAGGTGATCAGACCTTGAAAAACACCTGCAAAAATAAATACAAAAATAAGATCAGGGTTGAACCACATTCAATTGTTCAGACTTTATTCTTCACTGCATACAAGATCATCAACAGGATGGAAAACTCTGTGCTTACAGCTGCACCATAAAACTGCAGAATTTGCAAAGCACCTGGTACATATTGGGCACTTTAGAAATAATAAGTGATTAATTTAGCTTGCAATTTCAGTTCTGTTATACCTACCACGTTCTAAAAGACAATAAGCTTTCAGCCCTCATAGCCAGAGGAAAAAACCTTAAAGTGATGGCGAGGAAGACAATGCCATAGATTCAAACTACATATGGACTGTTTCCAGTGAGATTATCCTGGAAATGACCTTCACCTGGTGGTTAGGGAACTGCTTTCAAATGACAAGTTCTCATGTTGTTGCGAGGCTGCCTGAATACTGGAACCAGGAGGCTGGGGCAATGGTGGAGGCCCTTCCCCTGATCATTGTGCAGCTAGGAGGAAGGGTAACGATGAGGCAGGAAGAAACCACATAATAGGCCCCTTCCATGGAAAAGCAGCTCCTAATTCGGTTAGTGGCATTTTATATGGCCATTATGTAGTCGTATTTTACCCATACCGCCTACTCAAGAGTAAGTTTGAAAGCCTGCCATAACATTTTAAAAACCTTGTATTTATGGGCAAAGCGCTAACTTTTTAGAAACCAAAAGTTGGTCTTGCTGATGTTTTCTACCTCCTCTCTCCTTTCTGCATTCTGATCCCTATTATTATTATTATTATTATTATTATTATTATTATTTCCATTTATATACTGCCCCATAGCCGAAGCTCTCTGGGCGGCTTACAAAAATTAGAAATATTGAACATAAAAAAACTCCCAATATACAAAATTTAAAACCATAAAAAGCATAAAAACAGGTTATAAATACATTATTATTTAAAAACAACTATTCTGGGTCAAACGATAAGAACGCATATTGAGATTGAACACATACATCATTTGTATTAAAAAATAACATACAAAATCTAAGTGACTGCATACTAGTCCATTCACCAATGTTATATCCATGTGGGCTCTCAAGAGCTTCATGTGGAAGCATTGAAATGACTCCATGTGTGGATGAACTTGCAAGCATCTAGGTGGGAACATGTCTGGATACTCCCATATGTAACTTTTAGAAAGATTTCATGACCAACAGTTCAGCCTCCCATTCCCTTCTCCCCATCCCCCATACTTTTTAGGGGGGTAACATTTTGCCTGATGAAGTGATCTGAAGGTCTCAAAAACTTGCTTAATAAAAGATCATACATTCTGAATATGATTTTGGAATTTCTCTTAGAAAGGTGTGTAGCTGCAAAATAGACTAAAATAAAAAATACAAGAATTGATGGGTAATCTAATTGACGCTGGAATCCAAAATAGAGGAATTAATCAGGGATCAGCCCTGAAACTGTTTTTGAATCTTAGCTCTGTAATGTGTGACATACGGAAGAAGAGAGTATTTATTTCCTGAAAATATAATCACCTGCTATCAATCAATCTTTCTTCGCAGTCAACGGACCATTATAATAACATATTGAGTACACACACATTAATAAAAATACATGATGGTAAAAAAGGCAGGATACAAAACTGTAAAAATGCTAGTCAATAATTTTTAAAAGAAACGATAATGTTCAAACATCCATGATGACCTGCAGGGAGAGATCCGCCAACTCACCAGTCTTCAAGAATTTAAAAGAGCTATAAAGACTGATCCCTTTCGGCAGGCCTACCCAGATGAATTTTAAGTGTTTTATTGGTGTTTTATTGGTATTTTAATGATGTATTGGTTTTATGTGCTTTTAATCAGTTTATGTATTTTATGCTTGATGTTGTTCCCCGCCTCGATCCAGAGGGAGAGGCGGGTAATAAATAAATATATTATTATTATTAATAATAATAATAATAATAGCCAGATTCAGATATTTGGCCACTTGCTCAGTAATAGACTTATTGGTGCCTTGGAGTAAAGTAATCATAAGAGACTCAGGAGAGCGACCAGGGAAACACCGTATAATAGGACATATCAGGTCTTTCCTGGCCTCTTGGTAATAACTGCAGTAGAATAGGACATGCAAAACGGACTCCACCTCAGCATTATTACAGGGGCATTGGAATTTTCTTGAATCTGCTCTCTAATAGCTTGGAGGCGAGAACATTGTGCCTTCCTATATTTAGGGATAGTTAGCCATTCCAAGTATGGCATTCCATCTTTTCTGGAGTGACCTGGTAGACCCAATGACTGAGAAGAACATGATCCCCATGCAGCTCCTTGGAGCTCCTGCTGGTCTGTGTCCAGTAATCTTTGTTTAACAGTCGATTTGGCACTTTCTAAGTCCATGGATAGCAAGTAGGCAGGAGAAAGCCCTACAGAGGTGACTTTTTGCACCACAACTTTTGTCCAAGGAGATTCAAAGGAATCCGACAGTATCTTGGAGGCCAAAGAGTTGGGAGTAAGCACAAGGCAGCAACGGAGCCAAAGGTGTATAGAATATATCAATGCTAAGCATTTTAATGAGTTCAGCCCTGCCTTCAGATTAAGAGCAGCTCCAGAAACACACCTGAGAACACCAAATATTAACCTGAGGAAAAGGTATTGAATTCCTTCAAGAGAACTCTTAGAGCGAGGAAACCAGATAGGCGCCCCATACAGAACCTGAGACTCAGTTCTGGCTTTAAAAACCTGGGTGGCTGCTGTAAAAATTTCCCACCCTTCATAAAGAAGAACTGGGTTAGCGCACCCATATTTTGTTCAGCTTTGGCCTTGGCATATTTTTCATGCACTCTCCAATTTAGAGCTTCATGGAACCCATATGCCCAGGTATTTATATGAATCAACTTGGTCAATTCTGTGTTTCCCCATAAACCAAGGGTATCTTACCTTCCTCCTAGAAAAGACCAATACTTTAGTTTTTGAGTAGTTCATTGTTAAAATATTCTTTTTACAGTATCCAGCAAAGCTGCTCAATAATCCCTTGAGGCCCAAACTCGTCTGAGAAATCAGAATGGCATCATCAGCATGGAGGAGTATAGAAACTTTTGTTAGACTGATTTTAGGTGGGTGAGATGGTAATGACGCCAGCATAGAGGGGAGGTCAGCCAGATATAGATTAAATAAAATAGGGTCAAGAACACATCCTTGTCTAACACCTCGTGAAGAAATAATCTCATTTGCATCACCTGCTATCAAATGTTTGTGTCAGGGGAGAGGGCTTCCAGACCAGAGAAAATGGCTTCATGTACCCTTGAGCTATGACTTCTCACATTTTAGATAGTAAAACACCAGAGATCAAATGTTTTATTGAGCCAGTAAGTTGGAACCCTGGATAACTTTCATGTTCTAAGACGGGGCACTGCATTGCCTTCTTTGGTGGGAGTCAACAAAGCTTTATTATAATCTATGTGTTGTAATTCAGAAGGCTTGCCGTAGCTAGAATTTTCTACTAGCAGAAGCATACCAAATAAGTCCTGGTGCAGCAAGCCTTCCCAGTCTGCAAAATTTAACAAAGCAACACAGTCTAGCTATTAGCGATACCACAGCAAACAGCAATTTTGAATGACTGCCAGGAAGACAGGTTCAAGATGGCATTTTAGTACTACAAATTCTAATACAAATTGCTCTGCAAAACACACAGCCTCTCGCATATAACAGGAGTTTGTGCCTCTACATGCTAATGAAATTGACGTTGAAACGGAGAGTTCCTTTAGTAACAGCAGCCAAATATTAAGGATCGCTTGTTTAAAGTCAAACTTAACTCCTAAAAAAGGGAACATTCGATACAGGTTAACATTTATATACACTTTTTAAAGAAAAAAAATCTTGCTATTTTTACGAATCAAAACACCTAGTTGGGTAAATACACCTAAAATAACCTCATACACGCTCCTAACCAATTTTATAGACTCCTATATAGAGAACAAAGGGGTACATTCACACCGTTTCTTTCCACGAGGAGCCAGTTCCCAGTAATATCATAGCGCTGATCTCCACAAAAATTAATTAGTGTTTGTAATGCTCCACGTCCATGACAGGTCTGCTGCAAGTAAGGATGACTGAGATAAGGTATGTGATATGCCTCAAGCACCTGAAGCATTAAACAATAACAACAACAGAGATTCTAGAACAGGCAGGATGCTATGATTCAGCTAGAGAAGAAGGCAAACATAGAGGAATGCATTTAATACACTTTTAGCTGTGTATATTTATTGTTTTACATTGTTCTGATTTTATTGTATGCCACCCTGAGGTTCCAGTGATATGGGGCGGGATACCAATGTTTAAATAAATAAAAAGAAAGAAAATCAATCAATAAATAAATGCTAAGACAGATAGTGTTGTGGGTTTTCCAGAAATGCTAATTTGCACTGGAAAATGTTCTGATGCCCTAGCACAGGGGTCAGAAGGTAGATCTCCCAATGTTTTGGACTTCAACTCTGAGAAGTCCCTGCCAACATGGCCAAGGGTCAGGAATGCTGGGAGTTGAAGTCCCAAACATCTAGATATCTACTTTCTGTCCACCCCTGCCCTAGAGAGTGATCAAATTTAACATGTTTATTTTACTTGCATTTAGTAAACCAAGCTAAAAAAGTACACACACACACACACACCTATCTATGTATCTATCCCAATGTACCACAAGTATCTGACCTGAAATATTTGAGGTGGAAAATTAAAGCACGTTTAATGTGATTTAAATGAACTTTTTATTGGAATATGTGTTTAAAAGTTACTGTGTGTTCCTTACATTGTTTAAATGCTGAAATCAACTGCCACACTAATACATTTTAGCAATCCAAAAGAACATATACTGACATCCACTTATCCTATTTCAACAGAATTCAACTCTCTGACATTGAGGTTGTAGGAGCGCCTTCAGTTTCACTGTCACTATTTATTAGTTCTATTTCTGAGAAATATATGTATTTCAGTGACAGACAGGTATTCTCTCACATATTTATTAGGGATAACCACCTGAAAAACATTAATTACAACTAAGAAGAAAGTCAGAAAGGACAATGTTATAGAATGACGGTGGTGGAAGCTTGGTCCTCCACTCACCTTGATGTTTGGGGTGGGTGGTGAAATTGTATTTCATATGATATGCAAGATCTCCCCCAGGCAGACAGAGCATTTCAATAGAAAAACCTAACAAAAACTAATAGGCAGTTTACTGAAATGGTACCTGAGGCACTCGAGACATTGTCTTTCAGCTCCCCTTGGGGCCATCTGCGCTCCCTGGCTGCTCCCAAAACACACACACACACACACACACACACACTATTTGAATTACATATGCTGATGCTGAAAGGCAGCACAGCACTTTGGCAACTTACAAAAATATGCCTACCTGAGATGTAAGTCAGCACAGCTGGAACAATGAATTGTTGGGGTGGAGGGGGAAAGAGGAGGAAACTTTTAGGAGAAAAGTTCTAAATAGTTATTTAAAGCATCTCTATATTGCTGTTCAATTCAAAATATTAATGTAGGTCTCAGGTTAGCCTCCCTGGGGAGAGAGTCCCACAAGCAGGGTGCCATAACTGAAAAGGCCCTTCCACAACATCAGGGCACCTATCTGGAACATACTTATAATGTATACTGATAATTTTGCATGACCAAAATCTGATCTCATTAACCAATTCGTGGCAAACAAGCTCACGTAGCAAACAAATTGGTATGTTGAAGAAATCTGGAGAGAATGATGATTCACATCCATCTATCCTCTTCCCACACACATTTGCCATGATTAACAGAAACAGAATGAAAAATAATAAACCTAACCTTTGCGTCTTGCCTTTCATCCAAAGAACTCGAATCCTAACCTGGCCCCCTCCAGATTTGTTAAGACTACAGTTCCCATCATCCCCAGCTAGGACACAGGTTAGGGAAGGCTTTATCTGTGGCTGGCTAGGTTTCTCACAGGCAAACCAAACATGATCAAATAGATCCACTAACCCTCTGTGACTTTCACAGTAAACTCTTTTGGGTCTGGAATACTCCTCCCTGGACTCTTCCAGGAAGAACAGCAAGTTTATCTCAAAAAGCAGAGAGCAGGGAAGGCTAGCAGTTCAAACAGAAAGTCTAAATGGCCACATAGTGCCCCTCCGTGCTGCTTCAGTCTCCACTTTCACCCAACAATTCAACTTCTGCTGATTGATGCAGGATGGAGAGGAAGTGGTTAATACAAGAGCTATCACAACTCATCTTGCAGGTATAAAGCTAAGCAGGGCTTTTATTAGCTAGGTTGTCAAGTTAGGGGGGAAATCCTTATTCAGTTAATCACACAGGCTTACTTTCTCTCACAAATGAGAGTTTAAAAGCGATTATGGTTGCCTGCTCCTGAGAATAGGGAAGGAAGAGGAAGAGTAATGAAAGCTTTACAATCAAAGCTGGCACAATTAAATAAAAAGAAACATCATTCGGCCAATTTAAATATAGTAAGTTTCTTGGATAAGCAGTTGGACTCTCATTCCCGCAGATAATCTAATATGGAAAAATATGACAGACTATATTTGATAGGGGAAAAAGTGATTATTCATATGGCAAGTTTTCTCTCAACATCTACCTACCCTCCCTGTGTCTTTGGAGATTAGTTAAGTGTTTATTTCATCTGCTTGTTCAATCAAGGTGTACACCCTTACTGTGATTAGGGGGGAAACCACTTACGTTATAGGCTCCCCTGCGTTTGTAGAGAGCACTAGCTGTCGCAGAGGCTGGGTCAGGTCAGGTGTTACATCAATATCTGTACAGTTTGTTAGTGTGCATTACAGTTTTATTTATTATACATTTTATCTCACCATTCTTTTAAGTTACTCAGAATGGCGTATATGGTTCTCCACTCCCATTTCATCCTTACAACAACTCTATGAGGTAGGTTAACTTAAGAGAGGGAGAGGGAGAGAGGCAGACCCACGAGAAAGATTTGTGGCTGAGTGGAGATTTGATATCACTCAAATCGCTCTCCACAAATAGTGCAGGTAGAATCCTGGGGCACAATAGAAGGCAGGGTGGGTAAAGGAACCAAAGGGTAAAAAGAGGTAACCTTGTGCACAATCCCCAAACTCCCTCAAAAGTATTTTGGAAACTGCTGATGACATTGGGCTAAAAGAACCCCCCTCTCCTGTACTCTTGCAGCACAGCCTGAATCGCTCAGGAAAGTGGTGTGGGGGGGGTGTGCGGAATCAGAGGTAAGCCCCTCCATTCCCCAACCCTCACAAACATCAGGCTAAGTACTTCGACCACCCAAATCCAAAAGGACTGCTATCCAAACAGCTACTTCGGGCAAGCCCAAAGCTCTTACGGCAGACATCCCACCCCACCCCATATCACGACCCCTCAATTTCAAATGTAGTTTGTTACATGGCCCGGAAGGCTACCATTCCAAAAATACAATCCAGGATCTGCCTTGGGCATGAAGAACTGGCTGTATGGTGCTTTTGATAGTAGCTACTACAAAATACAGACACCAGTGTGTTCAATGGACTGAATAATATTACAACAAAAAACCAAGGGAACGGGTTCATTATAGAACTGAAAACTGTCTGGCCCTAGGTCAGAAACTTGCCTGACTTCTTCTTAAAAGATAAAGACGACAAGAAAGCAGTGGTTTCACTCCAAGATGACAATTCCCTGACTGCTTAGAAAGACTACAGTTCCACCAACATCAATGGAACAACAATTGTTTGAGTATTTTCCCACTGCCCCCAAATAAGAGGAGACAAATCTTCCTTTGTCAACCAAAGGAATGCATAGAAGAGGCAAAACTCCAGAGATCTTCTCTTAGTTTATGTTAGCTCTCATTTTAAACAAACAAAAGCAGAGTTTAGTATCCACACATAAAAGGCAAAGGACGGCAGTGCTGCTGGCAGAGAACAGAGGGAGAAAAAACTTGGTGGGGTGAATGAAGATCTCAGACAGACAGGCTGTGAAAAATGATAAGCTTTCTTTCCCATTAAAGTGCGGGTCTCTGTTTATGTCCAGTGCGCCCTCTTCTCCATGCATGAGCCTTAGTGGTCTAATGTGCACCGGAGTTAAATACGTCTTTGATTGTATTATAAGCATTTTCTTATTAGAGTGGAGATCTCGAGGCGGATTTAAAAGATGGCTAATTTTCTAAAAGCTGCTTACAAAGTTACATATATAAATAGGATTTTAAAACATGGCACAGCCAGATGTAGCCATATTATTTGATTATTGCCTCAGCAGGATCTTGGCTTTAGACTGGACAGGGTCAATATTGCCAATTAGGTGGTTTACTACTGGCAATGGCAGTGCTATTGGGTTTTATTATTGGGAAGTTTGTTCCATCCTACTCATCCAACATTTTATTTTACCAATGAGAGTCAGATGTTCTAAAGTATATTGAGCCAAGTATTCCAATTTATTATTATTAATATTTATTATTATTTATTACACTTATATACTGCCCCATAGCCAAAGCTCTTTGGGCGGTTTACAAAAATTAAAAGATTGAACACTAAAAAGACAATATACAAAATTTAAAACCATAAACATAAAACAGCTGACATTTAGAGTTCTAGATATTAACAGTCAGAGTTCAAAAGTAACCAAGAGCTCAAGTTAACTTCTTACAAAGAACCCTTGAGTGCTAAAGACAGGTTTAAACAACAGCTATTTATCTATACAAGTAAATAGGGAGTGTGCAGTCATGTATTCCTGGTATATAAATATACTAACAGAAGTCTAAATAGATAATAACTGTTATTGTTTGCATCCCCTTTTAGGCTGTGTACAGAGAGGTTTATAACCACAGCATTCTTGATCCTACGAATAGTTTCCTTGTGTTTTCTATTGTGCTTTATTGTTTACATGGCGTTTTGCAGTATATATTAGATGTGGGTATTTTGCGACTTAGTTAAGGGCAAGTTTATGTTCTTCATTGCAATATTTTCAGTTAACGTTGACTACAATTTATAACCAGTTTTGTTTTTATTCATGCTTTCATTTTTGTGGTTGTGGCTGCTATATATAATTCAAGTTCATTAACGTTTCTGTATCTAACATTTTGGAATATAGCCTGTTATTTTTCCCAGTGCTCCCAAGGAAGATGTAAACTGTAACACACTGGGCATGTTATGTGTCTGATCAAAACATTTCCTATCAACACTGTTTTGAGGCTTAGCTTCTTTTCTGGCCACTCTTAACTTTCCCTCTGTGTCATCTTCTCAAGGATATGCTAGATTTGATGGGGGAGTGATGTTTGTTCTTTACAGGTCTGCCTATGCATATACAAACTACAGGTTGGAGGTCTGCTTTTTCAACAAAAGGTATGTGTGGATGAAGGGAGATAAAGACTCCCCATGCTTTGTTGTTTCATGCACTTTTCTCTCAGCTGGGCTCTCATGATGGAAGAAGCGAGCAGAGCGGGGAAGAAAAGTACCTGAAATGACAATGGAGACAGAAGGGCAAACTAAAAAAAAAAAGGGGGGGTGGATAAATTCCTGACGGAGAAGGCTATCAATGGATACTAGTCCTGATGGTTCTATGCTACCTCCAGTTTCAGAGGCAGTAAGCCTATATACACCAGTTGCTGGTGAGAGGGTGCTGTTGCTTGTGGGTCACTGGTTGACAGCTGGTTGACCACTGTGTGACCAGAGTGCTGGACTAGGTGGACCCTTGGTCTGATCCAGCAGGGCACTTCTTAGGTTCTTATGGTTCAGTTCCTGTCAGTGTGTGTGTGTATGCATGTACAAGTTCTATTGTAAACATCAGGCCCCACCCATCCTCCTGCTTAGAATGGTGCAGAGAAAGGAAAGATGAGGGCAGTCATGCTTTGTTTTAGAGCATAATTCTATACATGCCTACTTAGAAGTCAGTCCTACTGAATTCAATAGGACATACGCCCAGGAATGTGCATCAAGGGCTGCAGCCTAAGTCTTTTTGGGCTCTTCTCAACACGTCACCTCTAGCTGAGTATTGTCCCGATGGTGGGAGCAAGCAGGTAAGATGTACACAGTACACACTCCCCTGTAGATTGAGGTTTATTCCACTTCACTGGACTATGGACTGATGTCTGTCCTATCTAGTGTGCCTATTAGAAAGATAATAACAAAATGTTTACATCTGATATAAAAAAAACATTAGAAAATGAACACTTTGCTAATGTTGTCAGCTATGAACATTACGAACTTGTCTTATACCAATTGGTCGATCTATGCCAGGACTGTCTAGTTTAGCAGCAGCTTTCAAAGATCTTGGGCAGAGATATTTCCCAGTTGGAATACTCCCACATGTTTACAACCTGAAATGCCAGGGATTGAATCTGAAACCTCATTGGTCTACTAAGCAAGGACTGGCTTTCCCACTAGACATCTGTCTGTGGAAGTGGAATCAGCCTTGACATGTTTGGAGAATGCATCCTATAGCTGCAAGGTAAGCCTACAGCTGCAAGGAACCATTACAATGCCTTCATATAAACGTAGTTGTTTTCTCTTGGGTGGGGGTGGGGGGTAGGAGAAATCAGAGGTAAAGATAGTAAAGTCACCTTGAGGGTAATTCCCGAGTAAAAAGACAGGATAAACATTGACAATAAATAGTAACTGTTACCTGTCACAATGGTTGCACTTGAAGGGCTTTGCCCCCGTGTGTTTCCTGTAATGCCGCGTGAGCTCATCGCTTCGTGCAAAACGCCACTCACATCCTTCCCATGAACACTTGTAAGGTTTCTCACCTGCAGAGAAGAAGGAAGCAGCATGTTAGTGCCAAGCAGAAGCAGGAGTCAAGTGCCCATTCCCTGCCGCCACTGACATCCCACAAGCCAACAGGCCTGGCTGCCACTAACATCATAGTCACTCAAAGCTGCTTGAGTACCATTAACAAGGGAGAAGGTTTCCACTCCCAACCCCTCCTGATCTAGCCCTTCTCTGGGAACTGAAGTGATCCATCAATGGGGAAAGTGAAAGGCAAAGTGCTCCCATAGCACTATCCTCAAGGACAAAAGGCCATGGAAGACTCGATAGCACATTGCCTCAGACACCTGTGCCCTTTCTATATTTTCATTTGCAAATGCACAAATTTCTCACCACTTCTCGTTTTTTTTTGTTTTTTTTTAAGGAAGTTATAATCCTTATGACTGCAGAGGTTGAAAACATGTTAACACCTGAAATCTCAAGACTTCAACCAGAGAACTGATCTTTGTAGTTCTTGGTCTTTTCCCATCACCAAACGTAAGTAGCATTATGAAAGCTTAGTATATGTTTATATCCTTAATTTATTCAGCTTGCAGAATTTAGATTTTTGTCGCAGAATTTGGATCTTTGGGAAGCGACTTTAGTGCAAAGGCACAGCCTGAGCATCCCTTTCACCAGCAGCTCATACACAGTCCTGAAAAAAAGATTCACAACAGCGAAACAAATTATTTTAATGCCTTAAATATGGGTGGACATTTTCATTTTTAAACAATTGTTAAAATAAAGCAGGACTATCTGACAGTAGAGAGTTTCATTTTCAGGTTCTCACGTTGATTTCACACACAAATTGGTTTACTGTTCACATGAGGCAATGTATACACCAACTGACAGCTTGCATGACTAATTGTGATCATTGCGTGCTCCAACTAAATATACAATTGTGTGTGCAATCAAGGACAAAATATTTTAAAGTGCCATTTAACTAAGGGCATTATTTCATTGATTCCTTTTTAATATACTGAAGGCCAAACTGTCTTATTTTGTTAATGAAATACAGCTATGGGGTGGGTGGGTTTGCCAATTTGATCTGAGCAGTGGCACTGGGGGATGGAGTGTTTAACGCTTTTTCCCTGGTGTGTTTTCTCAATCAATTCTCTTTGCCCAGCTCTCTCTCTCTCTCTCTCTCTCTCTCTCTCACACACACACACACACACACACACACACGCAAGACACTTTAACTGAGGCAGGAGAATTTGATTAGGTAACTAGTATTTTAAAACTCCTTTCCCAGTGCCAAAGCGTCATTGCAAGTGGTGGCTCCCGTGGCTCCATTTCCTTTTTAAAAAAAGGAAAGGAAAAAAAAAAGGAGACCTAGCTCCAGGTAGGAATGTCTTGAGAAATCCACAATGGATTCAAATGAGTTTGGATTTCTCTGAATCCGGCCTACGGATTCTGCAGCGGACAGGCTCTTTCTGAGTCATGCAGATTCTGTGGACTGGTTTTTCACTTTTGGAGGAATTTGTGTGAATCCACATTAGTTAATGCACATTAGCGTTAAGGTGAATTAGCGGTAGAATGAAATTCTGTAAAACCAAATCTGATTCCATCCATGAATGGATGATGGAACGAAAGACGACTGGCAATCTATGAAACACAGATAGAACTGATTTAAGAAAATCCATACATCCTTTGCTCTAGGTATTGGGAGGTCCTGCCCAAGCTGCTTTGGTGGGCCACATCAATGGCTTACCCCCACAGGACACACTAGTGCTCAACGCTTGCTACTTACTAGTTAGCATGCAGGCTGCTGCCTACTTCTTGTATGATGCACCTGTAGTTGCCAATGCCATCTTCATTATCCTAGTCTCATTCCGACATGCACATGTCAGGCAGGGCTCACATAATTAAGATGGCAGCACTGGTAAGTTCAGAACCAGTTCCACTGATCATTGCTCTCAGCCACTCCCTAGCAGCAGCAGCGGCGGCATGGCAGCAGTGCTCGGCAGAGCTCCAGTTATAACAACCCTTCCCTCGATGTACGTATGTCAGGAGTGGGGCTGGTATCCACTGGTGAATTTAGGTATGTTATGTGTTCCCAGAACTCTGCTTGCCACCATTGCCAGGTCTAACCACTGCCCCAGTCCCAGTAACCTTGCTGGTGGTGGCAGTGGGCTCTGCTAGGGTCCAGGCATTCATACAAGTATGCCGCATGGTGGTGCTGGGCTGGCTGGGAGATCCAACCACAAGTCTCCCCCAAAACTTGTAGATTGCCCCCAACTTCCATACATCATAGGCTATGTTTCACTAGCTCCCATTAAAATACCGTATCTTCCTGTATTTCCTAACTAGCAACATCTACTGTGTAAGTTAATAAAAAATACTCTAACTAGAAGAACAAACATGCTTCCCCTCCATCACATAAGGATAGATACTAAAAGTGTCTTCATTATTTACATCCAAAGGAAAGAAACCCCTGAAGAATTACAGCAGGACTTCAGCGATGTCAGCTAGATTCTGGACCCATCTACAGAGCAGGTCTGTGTTCAAGACATTACTGTGCAACTACATGATGGGCATATAAGCACCGTCTTATACTATAAATCCACTGACCACTATAAATACATTCATACTTCAAGGTACCATCCATAGCACACCTCACAATCCACTGTCTAAAGCCTACAGCGTTTTGGATAGGGACCAAATGCCTGCCGGATTTATATCACAAATTGGTTCCCCCCCACAGAATATTATTACCACACAGACAACAAGGTTAGACATGGCAGGACCAGCACAGAAAACACCACTTGTCACCCATATCTCTCAGCTAAAACCTCGCCAGCATATCCTAAACCAATCCTGCAAAAATAACCCTTTTTTCTCACAGATGTCTGGTGGGCGATGTGTTCTTGCTTGCCGGCAGATTCTGAATGTGAAGGAACTACACATTAGCAATAATGGGCAACCAGACGGAGAGACATACCCAGGAATTAGCCCCTGCTGCCCCTCTATCTACTCAAGCAATACTAACATGGGGCCAAACAATATTAGCCCCATCTTCTATATGGCCTTAACATCCTTCTACCATTTACATAGACCAGAGAAGTAATTCTCTGTGCAAGAGGATAAATAGACATTAGGCATGATAACATTCAAAACCCAAGCAGGGAAACCAAGACATTCTTTTAACAGGCCTAAAGGTTGCAAAAGGATTCTGAGTTACCCTTTAAAACAGAAACATTTCAAAAGGGAGACTCTAGCCACTGAATTAAAATTTGTAAAATTGAAGCTGTGGAAATGCAGGTTGCTTACCTGTAACCGTAGTTCTTCGAGTGGTCATCTGTGCATTCACACATATGGGCTCTGCGCCTGCGTGGAGCCTGTTTCGGAAACTTCTATAGCTAAGGCAAACGTTTTTGGCGGGAACCCCTCCCCCACTGTCTACTGACTCCATGTTCCCGCCTTTCTCCTCAGTTCAAAGAGACCGACTTGCTGGCCCCATAACTAGGAGAGAAACCGCTCGGTATCGACAGTACATTTACATCGACACCAAAGCGGGGACGGTGGGTGGGTTGTGTGAATGCACAGATGACCACTCGAAGAACTACGGTTACAGGTAAGCAACCTGCATTTCTTCTTCGTGGTCTCTGTGCATCACACATATGGGCGATTAACAAGCTAAATTCCTGGTGGAGGGTAGGTGTAGATCAATGTTCCCTCACAAGACAAAGAAATTGCTTGCCCCAAATTGCAGTTTGTCCTGGTACAAACAATCAAGTGGTAGCATGTAATGAAGTTAAAGGACTTATACCAAATAGCTGCCTTACATATTTATTTATTTCATTTCTAACCCGCCTCTCCATCTAGATCGAGGCGGGGAACAACACCAAATATAAATATATTAGCAGGGGATCGACAATCCCCTGCTAAAGATACGGACTTCGATGCACTGCACATCGACTTAGCTGTTACTGGACCAACAAGCTGCAAGCCCTTCAACTTGTAGGGCAGTTTAATAGCATGTACAATCCACTCCACGAGTCATTGCTACTCTTGCGTCTTATGGAATTTGTCAGTTCTAGCCCTGTGTGGAAGCCCAGGTAGGGTGCATCAATACTGAGGCAGCTAATTCACTCGATCTGCGTAGTGTTGATATAGCCATCAGAAAACAACTTTCTAAGAAAAATAATGTGATATCTGAAGGTGCCATTGGTTTAACTGGTTTCAATGTCAGAGATTGTGGCATGACAGAGAAACTCCATGCCAGAATGAAACTCCTAATTAGAGGAGACAGATTTGTAATGCCCAGAGGAACCCCCTAACAATGGGGTTGGTGCAAAAACACGTAAAGCAGTCAAATACCTGCATATCGACAACTATTTTAGCCCTATAGTGTATAGGGGGTAAGTGTAAGGACATCGTTAAGGAGGCTGAATGGGGCTTGAGGCCCTGAAGATCCATGTATTTAGAAAAGAATCCCATTGTGCAGTATATGACTTCATTGCAGGCTGCATGAAAAAATGGAATCGACCTCATGTCGAAAGTAGTTACGGTATTGGGATACCCCATGCCATGGGTCTGAGCATAGGCAGGGGCATAAACTATGGGGGGAGGGGGGTAGCGGGGGGGGCAATGTCCCCACTGGGATTTCCCAAAGGGGGCAATGCCCAACTAAGTAACATCAGTAAGCTCACAGCCTGACTGACAGATTCCTCAGTCAGTCTCCAGTTGTCTGTATTCTTATGTGTTTGGACGCAGTCTAAATTACATCCAAGCACATCCTGCTTCCTCATCAGCTGCCCAGCAGATCTCCTTGCAAGACAAAAGCCACTCTCCTGTTGTGTCAGGGTCAGGCTTCCCCAGATTTATTTTCTTCTACCCACTCAGGCGCTGTAAGACAAAAGATTGCCCATTTAGGAATTACAGTCTGGGTACATCTTGACGAGAGTTTTGCCTCCGGTCGGGGTGTATCCGGAGTGGCAGCAAGTCATCTATATGATGCAGCTGGCATCCCGAAGCCATCCAGGAGCAAATCCCTGAAGCTCCGGTTTTAAAAGTCGGGTACTTACCACGACTTTTTTTTTTTTTTTTTTTTTTTATCTTTTGAGCTGCAGCGGAGCTGATGGTAACCCAATTGGTCGCCATTGGCTGATATCTTCAGAAGTAGAGTGAGCCACACCTGTCTCGGCCACCAAGGGGTGACTATGATGGAGACTGTGTGGACTACACAATATTAATATTATCATACCACAGTACTCATGGAATGAGAAGAAAAATGAGGGCTGCAAAGACATTCCCAGTTGAACAGGAAAGTGTTTGTATGAGGACTTGAGATGGGGGAGGAAGTGGGAAAGCGCATGCCCCGTAGCAAATAGTCTGTGCAAGTACACCAATGTAGGGTTGTTAGATCCAGGGGAGTCTGGATTCTGTGTTCACTATGAGGCCCAAAGAGCTCAATAAATTGAGTCGTCACCTTGCCTTCAATAGCATTTCCTTTTAGGAAGCCACCAGAAGCCAGTTGTCTAAATATGGGTAGATTTCTACCCCTTGAAGGCAAATGAATGGAAGGAGCAGTGCCATACATTTTGTAAATATTCTGGGGCAGGGCTTTATGTGTCATCAGAAATTTGTGATTCTGATGTACGTATGGAGCCATCTCAAATCCAGAACAGGTTGAAGAGATCTGTAGAGGAGTGGGCCAAATATTAAATCAGAGAGTGATATAGGTCTTCCAAAGGAGGCTCCACTCTGTACAGCTACCCCATCAACAGGCGATGCAGAAGAGAACAATGTTGAGTCCAACTGAGAGCTCTCTAAGGATTGAGGGGAATCAGGTTTAGTTCTATGATTAAACCCATCTTCTCCAAGCTGAACTTTTTGACACCCCACAGAGTGGGTCTGGAAAGGAGAAGAGCTAGGTGGACGTACTGACGCATTCACGACGGTATCATGAGGCAATGGTTGAGCCCTGTGGACAGGTCACAATGACAGTGATCTTGGTAGAGCTAGAGGGAGTTGCAAGAAAACTTCCTCCAGTGGCAATCACGATACCGATGGAGCTGCTCAGTATCGAGAAAGGCGTATGTACCAATATAGGGGTTGGTATCGATGCCTGGTACGGGAGTTACGGACCCATTGCAAGAGGTGTCCCTCTTATAATTGATGCCAATCTCTGTACTGGTATGGCATTCTCGGGGGAGGCAACCCAGTTGAAGTTCTGTCCCTCTTTTTTTCTTTTTTCTTTTTTTTTACAGGGACCCGAGAATGATGCCCCTAGACATTACAGGCATAAAAAACTCTCTCTGTTGAAATCATAGCACTCCAATTGTAGCAGCTCTAGGGAGCAGCCCTGTAATTGGCAGCTAGCCTGTAATGGCTGTACTAATTGACTTGGTGGGGAGATGTCTACTTCAAGCTGCATGTTAGACGTCTCTTCTTGGTACCAAGAGATTGGTACCAAAAGAGGCAGTTGAGTCTCACCCTTTGATGTCGATTCTGCCTGCTAGACATCTCATCTGGACGTCAAAGCTGCATGTTAGACATCTCATTTTGGTACCAAGAGCTCTGCACCGAGGAGCTTGGTACCATGGCGCTCAGTACCATGGCGCTCGGTACCAATGAGCTCGACACCAAGGAGCTCGGTACCATGGAGCTCGGCACCAAGGAGCTCGATACGAAGGAGCTCGGCACCAAAGACGTCGGTACCAAGGAAGTCGGCACCAAGGAGCTTGGTACCAAGGAGCCTGGCACCAAGGAGCTCGGTACCATGGAGCTCGGTACCAAGGAGCTCGGCACCAAGGAGCTCGGTACCATGGCGCTCGGCACCAAGGAGATCGGCACCATGGAGCTCGGTACCAAGGAAATCAGCACCAAGGAGCTCGGTACCAAGGAGCTCGGTACCATGGTGCTCGGTACCGAAGGAGGCAGTTGAGTCTCAGCCTGTGATGTCGATTCTGCCTGCTAGACGTCTCATCTTGACATCAAAGATGCATGTTAGAAGCTCCAGTATCGAGAGCTTAGACCTCGGTACCCAAGGAGCCAGTTAAGTCATCGCTGCCAAAGGGGCCACCCTCAGTATCGGGGGGGGGGGGCTAACAGCTGCAGAGGAGTTGGAACCTGGTCTCTCTCTAGCTGTAGAAACACTGGTAGAGAGTATCCAGATGTTGGAAGATCGGAACGACCTATGGTTAGGGTGGGGGTCCGAAGACACTGAGGGGCTCTCATCCATAGAATCGCTCCAAGCGATCAGTCCCCAGAAGTCCTATGTAACCTGGCCTTCTTAGATATCCCTTTCACTGTAGAGACAGCTAGGGAGCGTCCAAACATTGGACGATCGGAATGACCCATGGTCAGAGTCAGGGTCCGAGGACGCAGAGGGGCTCTCCTCCGTAGAATCTCTCCATGCGATCAGCCCCAGAAGGCTCCTGCCTTCTTAGATATCCCTCTTGCTGTAGATACAGCCTGGGGAGCGTCCAAATGTTGGAAGATCGGAATGACCCTTGGTCAGAGTCAGGGTCCGAGGACGCAGAGGGGCTCTCCTCCGTAGAATCGCTCCATGCGATCAGCCCCAGAAGGCTCCTGCCTTCTTAGATATCCCTCTTGCTGTAGATACAGCCTGGGGAGCGTCCAAATGTTGGAAGATCGGAATGACCCTTGGTCAGAGTCAGGGTCCGAGGACGCAGAGGGGCTCTCCTCCGTAGAATCGCTCCATGCGATCAGCCCCAGAAGGCTCCTGCCTTCTTAGATATCCCTCTTGCTGTAGATACAGCCTGGGGAGCGTCCAAATGTTGGAAGATCGGAATGACCCTTGGTCAGAGTCAGGGTCCGAGGACGCAGAGGGGCTCTCCTCCGTAGAATCGCTCCATGCGATCAGCCCCAGAAGGCTCCTGCCTTCTTAGATATCCCTCTTGCTGTAGATACAGCCTGGGGAGCGTCCAAATGTTGGAAGATCGGAATGACCCTTGGTCAGAGTCAGGGTCTGAGGACGCAGAGGGGCTCTCCTCCGTAGAATCGCTCCATGCAAATAGCCCCAGAAGGCTCCAGCCTTCTTAGATATCTCTCTTGCTGTAGATACAGCTAGGGAGCTTCCAAATGTTGGAAGATCGGATGAGGCATGAAGCGGCCATGTCTCCAGTAGATCGAGGAGCCTGTGCCATAAGTGTAACAATTGTCTGGAAGAAACCATGGCTTCTAGAGCTTTTATCCATAGACCTGGCGCCAACACGGTTATCTTTTCAGCGCCAGGTCAAAACTTTTCTCCCAGGCATTTCAACAGCTTAAGTTGAGGTTTTAACTGACTTTGTAGCCAGGCTTAACAGTTTAAAATGTTTTAAATGTCAGCTGTCTTATGTTTATGGTTCTAAATTTTGTAAACCACCCAGAGAGCTTCGGCTATGGGATGGTATATAAATGTGTAAATAATAATAATAATAATAATAATAATAATAATGTAGCGACAGGTTTTGATGACCTGAGCCTCTCCCAAAACAAATTAAACAGAGAAAAGTCTGTCTGCTGGGGAAGCTTGCTGACGCACTTAACACATTTTGAAAAGGGGCCTTAATGGCTGTGCGATCCCCCTCAAAGCGATCCAAGATCTCTGGAGAATAAAATATCTAAGAATATAATAACAATAAATTATATTGTTTTAAATGTATGTGTGTACGTTGTATGTTTTTAATTGTTTTAATTGCACGTAAACCGCCTAGAGAGCTTCGGCTATGGGGCGGTATACTAATGTAATAAATAAATTAATTAATTAAGACTAAAAATGAACTAAAACAAAGTAAAATAACTAAAAACCTTAGCACTCTAAAGCTTTCTCCTCAGGAGAAAGACAGAAGTTCCCAACAAGACATCCTTTCAGCAAGGCGGTCGAAAAAGAACTGAGGAGAAAGGCGGGAACATGGAGTCAGTAGACAGTGGGGGAGGGGTTCCCGCCAAAAACGTTTGCCTTAGCTATAGAAGTTTCCGAAACAGGCTCCACGCAGGCGCAGAGCCCATATGTGTGATGCACAGAGACCACGAAGAAGAACTAGGGCTCCACAGAGTCTGGAAGTGGCTAGTTTACTCCAGAAAGTATTTATTCCCATTTCAGTTGTTTAAAACCGATTTGATATTTTAAAAATATTAACCTTTATTTTGAAACTAATCTATATTCCAGTTGGTCCATTTCTAGGTTTAAAAGCTATGCACGTGTGAGGCAACCCCACAGACAGATGGGGGGCCGGGGGGGGATATATTTTCAATCTTAATTGAAATTAAACTTGCTATTGGCCTTTGCTTTTGCAACTGAAGCAAATAGTTTCATAGCAGGTAATGAAGTTTCTTCCACTGGATGAAAGCAGATGTGTTAGTACTTAATGTAAGAGACACTCTAGCCTTTTATTTGTGCTCCCCTTCTCTTGCAAAAGTTTGCAAGTATGCTCATCACCACCACAACTAACCCTTTTGAACTCTCTCCTCTGTGAAGGACGGCATACTAAATCCATCCAACAAGCTCAGAGACAAGATGCCCCATGAATGGGAAACAGCAGCGACAGCAGCATCTGTTTAGTTGTATGCTGCTTTTCCACACGACTGTGCCCAAAGTGGCTCACTAATTTCAATTCATAGGTTCCCATCTTCTAACAGGATATACACACCATCAAATTGAATTTAAGCACACAGTGTTCTACAAGTTCAATATGCAGCTCAGCAAACCAAGAAGATGTGAGAACTGCAGAAGGAACCAGAGAGAGAGAGAGAGAGAGAGAGAAAGAGAGAGAGAGATCAGAAAAAGAAACACGCAACTTTCATTGTCAAGTCCTTAGTAAGCTATTATAAGCATCAGGGAGAGCACCTCCTCAAATATGCCCTTTATATCTATATTGCTCACAGGCATTGCCTTCAAAGTGACACACATACACAGGAACAATCACTTGTTTCACAGTTTGTCTTGAATCCTAATTTTTTAAAAAAACAAACAAGAGGGAGGGGGGCACTGAGAGCTCTGATTGCTTTATAGCCCAAATCTGGAAGAAACCACATGTTCAAGAGTCCGTAACTGAAGACAGGTGAGAAGATGAAACGGGGCCAAATTAATCTTTGGTTTAAACTCCCTAATTATACACAAAGCTAACATAAGCATCTCTCATCTGGGCCTAAGGAGGGCAAAAAAAAGCTTATGTGCAGTTAGTCATTTACTAAACATTATTGATTGCAAGTTAGGCTCTGTTTCTCTCAAGATAAAGTGGAAATCTGGCACAGGCAGAAGGGGAGAATGGGCAGAGATATCTCCTCTAGTTCAGCCACCAGAGCCTTTTATTCTTAACTCAGAGGGGTTTCAAAAGGGAAGAGAGAGTGAGATTGCTAAACTAAAAAGCAAAGCAATGCAAAGAGGAAACCCTATACAAAACTGCAGCAGGTGTAGCAAAGCCAAACTCCAATTGATCCATCAGCCCCATCAGTCAAGTGATCACAGCTCACAAGACATAAAGGATAAAGGGATTTGAAAATTGAGGAGGGGGAAGAGTCGGAGGGAAAAACATTAAGCGAGTTTGAATTTCACATCATTTCTTGCAGCTCACTCAAGTGACATCAAAGACATCATATAGGACCCTACAACATTTGCTTTTATTTATAATCCATGCCACATAAACCCAAAATGCTGTGCTCAAAACTGCAGTGCAGATCAATGCAGTTGATTTCCATTTGCTCATGTTTCGCTTTTGCTTATGAGTTCAACACAGAGTAACTTTGAGCATGAGCAGAACACCCTTCCCCTCTGTGCGATACAAACCTTTGGATTTTTATATGTATCTCAAAAAGAATGTAAGGCAATGAGGATGGATGCTCATTTTTAAGCCAGGCTTTACATTACTGGACACGTGAAATCATTTATGGATAGTCCAATAATCAGTTTTCTTGGGTGGGAGTTAAGAGTAGCCATATGTACTTGCAGAGGTTTGTTTACCCTCGCCTTATCTTTCTGTTTGCTCCCCCTTCCATTGTCCATGACCTCAACCACATTGTCAGTGGATTGTCTAATTTAGGGCAGCTGCACACTTTACACAGAAAATATGATTGCTGCAGGTATAGTGATATTACTCCATTGTCTTCTGCAGCAAAACACATATGTGTGTTTTTAAACATTTGTATACAAAAGGAACATGACCAGGTAGCCCTCCAACACTGGTATATAAATATGCACTTTGTCATTTACATTTTTGTATGTTATTGCAAGGAACACCAGCTTAACATCCATTTATCTGCTTCATCACATGCAGAGCTGCCCAATTAGAAACTTATGGAAGCAGTGTATTCTCTGACCTATTAGGATACGGATGGGTCATCCATTTAAAGAAGTGATTAAACAAAAATTGATTGCACTAGAGACAACGTATAGTTTTAGGCTAAGCATGCTTAAGACTGCATATTGTAAAGATGCCGCAGCGGCCAGCTATGTTTCTGTTGGGACGAAGAATATGTCATTTTCTACAGCAATGTGAGATTTTCAAAACTGTAGGTAAAGAATGGATAAAGTTAGCCACCGATTGTCAAGGAAGTGAAAAACACTCTTGATGCCCAAGATCTAACCGAACAAATAAAAATTCTTGTAGGCACTAATTGGATAGATTTCAGCTATACTAACTGAAATATAAAACCCAAGATTGATAGTTCTGACAGTATGAAGTGCCGCATGAAACCACAGCACAGATGCTTTTAAAGCCTTATAGAGTGTATTTCTTATCTTAGCCTCAGATATACCATTAACTTCTATGAGAGCTGAGCTCCAGGGGCATTCCAGAATGGCATTGGGAAGCACAGGGACTAGCCTTCGTTTCAGATCCTTTTCTTTTGTAACACGAGCTGCTTGCTGCCAAATGTCAGACAGTGTCTCTTTGTGTTCTCAGGCATTGCACGCCTGCTTACAGTACATAGTGCAGA
This sequence comes from Anniella stebbinsi, assembly GCA_029215795.1. Classification (NCBI taxonomy): domain Eukaryota; kingdom Metazoa; phylum Chordata; class Lepidosauria; order Squamata; family Anniellidae; genus Anniella; species Anniella stebbinsi. The sequence continues at coordinate 195,688,759 of JARDYH010000001.1, read as the reverse complement.
AGCAAAACTATAAAGACAAAGGAAAACGTGACCTTTAAAAAACATGTCTAAAGGAATCCTTGACCCACAGACCTCAGCAAAGATTAGGCTACTACTCCCTTCCTTCACTTGACAGCTATATCAACGTAAAATGTAGGGAAAGATAACAGAGATCATCTAGTCACATAAGAAAAAACCAAGAATATTCAGTTAATTATTGCTTTCTTTTCTCTGATATAGTTAAAGAAAGCATTACTTGGCTACTGCATTCTATAATGAATGCAAGTGATCTAAAAAAAAAAGGGGGCACGAGGGAAAACTTAAATTTTATTGCTGTTAACCCGCCTTGTGAGGGCTTCTGCCCGGAAAGGCGGCCAAGAAATGTTTTAAATAAATAAATAAATAAATAAATAAAGGTGTTTCCAGACTGAGGGCCCCTAGTGCTACCAATCAAAAAGTATTGTGCAGCAATTCTGTTTTTCTGTCCTTAATGGTTATTTTGTGAAAAGAAAAAAGATGGAAGAAACAGGAGGGTTAAAATTGGAATACGACTTAGTCTGGATCCCCTGTAAAATGCCATGTTTGAGGAGGAGGACTACACAACAAAAGCCTCATATGGAAGTACCCCTGGAGCCTTATGTACAACATATATTCACTATGCCAGCTTTCCTACGATCTGATGCCGCCCCCAGATGTTTTTTGAGTACGACTCCAGTCAGCGGCAGCCAGCATGGCCAGTGGTAAGGAATGCTTGAGTGTAGTCCAAAACATCTGGACGGTACCTGGCTGGGGAAGGATGCAGTATGTTATTTCTATCAGAGTTATATAGGTCTTATTCTGCTTCTCCACCTTTCCACCTCTACATAAGAACAACAGGTTGATCACAAGCACGAGTTTCCAAAACGCATGGCTCTTAGGGCATTTTTGCACACAATCTGTTGCCTTCTGGCAGAGTCAAGGTGCCACTGGTAAAGAACCACTTGCTGTATATGCATGAGAGCCTACGTTCAACCTCTGGCTTCTCCAGTTAATCTCAGGTAGCAGGACTACTGGGAAAGCCCTCCTTTTGAGAGCCTGAGACAAAGCCAGCAGATATTGGTCGGAACCTGTAAAGGCAGCTATATATGTTCAAAATTCAGATTACTGTATAATATTACAGCAACTGAAAGGCACAATGAACCTTCACATCATAAGCCAACATCCAAAATGTAACAAAATGGGAACTATTTAAATTTGAAACACTTTGACCCACTTGGACATATTAAGGCCTTTCTACTTTGATGTGCCCTAATATATAGCCCTATCTTTAACATTTGCACTGTTCCTATTGTCCAAGATTGTTATCTAGGCAAAAATCTATGAAATGCCATTTTTGCCACAAATGAAAGATTTCCAAACAAATACACTCAAAAGCTGTTTTTTAAAAAAATCTGAATACATGCAGTTTTATTTTAAAATCACAACCCTAAGGATATGGCAGGGGCTAGAAATGGAAATAAATACATGTTTTAAAAGGTACTGGAAGTTAATGATTTACAATACAATCGTCCCCTCTAACATCCTGATATAAATACTATAGACTTGCATTCAATCCTAAATGCAACATGTAAAAGTAGAATTCTTAGATCGAATACATCCCATTTTGTTGCTTTTAGGGAGGGAGGAGTGAGAGACAGAGAAACACAGACATAGTTGATAAATATACACGTCTTTTCGAGGTCAGAAATATAACCTCTGCTCGCAGGTGTTTGATTCTTGAACCAATCATAGTGAAACTAATAAAAAAATCTATTTCAGTTTCTTTAAAGGTCCTTTCACTCCTAAATGTGCCTCTAATTTATTTGATTGGGAAAGAAAAAATGCCATTTCTTACTAAGGTGGCAGAGTAGTGGATAATATTTTATTACACCATTCCTATTTTCTAACAGGAATCGAAAAAAACTGGTGTTTCAAGATACAAATTTGGCAAGCACTATCAAAAGCGCAGACAAGCTGGAGAATTCGGACATGCACTTCAGGCTGAAAAATGAAGAGAAACATGGCCAAGATGTGAAATGAAAAGCAATACAAGGTCATTGTGACAATGCTTTTCCTCAACATATATGCTCCTACACAGTTTTTTGTACCCCAAAGGCTCAAACTAGCTAGATGAGAGGGAGTATCACAGTCTCTATTTGTGAGACTTGACAGGCAGATCAATGGCAGCTCAAGCCACAAAAATTACCCACTGCGGGGAGACATAGTGCCAATATCACATGCTTCACATCGTACCTGAAATCCTGCTCTGAATGAAAAGGCCTGACTGGAAGGCATTAAAGAGAGAATTATTACAGTTTAGAGCAAGAGCTGTAATCTCCCCATCATTTTACTTGAGGTTAGAGTAAGGGTTTGAGTCCAATATGTTCTCTGGCAGCAAGTGCCCTTTCCCTTCCAAGCACACTGTTTAATGGGATCTTGCATATATCATAGGAATACCAACAATAGAAGCAGGGCTCCTCTTGGACCTTTGCTGAAACCTCAACAGGTGTGCAACATGGGTACAGAGACCTGCTGGGGCTACCCTCACTTTGACTCTGTTCTGACATTATTCAATTTCTTAATAATTGATAGTACACAGTTGAATGTGTGAAGTATATTTGAGGTGGATTAAGGTAACAGAACCATTCTATTTTTGGCATTTAAATTTGTGAAGGCTCATTCACAACATACAAGTCAGTGCTTGATTCTGCAATCACGGAACAATCAACATACATGTTTGAGTGGAGTCAGCCCCTTGCATGGGTACTGCTGGAATCTACACGCCAGGTCCCCTGACCTGGCTTAAGAGAAAGCTTTTAGAAGCAAATAGTCTCCGCTTCAATTTACCTGCATAAACTGTGGATTGAATCCTGAAATGTTATCTCCTTTAAGTGCCCCATGTAATGCCTTTGTATATAGAATTTAAAACATAAAAAGGGAATATAAAATAAAGAAAACAGACTCTCCCACTATGTCAGTAAAAAAATGTCTTAAAGATTTAAGCAAAGCTGTCAAATATTCTCCCCACCCAGGCAAGCCTGCAAGCAGAAAAGCAATGATTCATTGCAACGAAGCTCTATTGACACAAAGCACACTGAGGGGGGAAAAGGTACATTATCCCTCCGCTGTCCCCGCAAGTTCCCTTTTAAAAGGGAAAACCTTCCTCAATTCCAGTTCCTTTTAAAACCTATTCTTATAAGCTTAGCAATGAAAGAACAGGCACCTGATGTGTGTTGAGAACAGAAGGATTTGGTTGGGGGGGGGGTAGAATTAGGGGACACAGGTGCCAGGCCTTCTGTAGAATGTGCACTTCTGCTCCATTAATTGCTGACATATACTCCCCCCCATCTCAGCCCCCATGGGAGAACAGCAGAGCGGCAGGCCCAGACTGGTACCCAGCAGCAACACCAGCAGCAAAAGTAGACAATTAGGTGCCAGAAGAAGCAGGAGGGAGGAGGGGGAGAGAGAAGATGCAGTTTCCTAGCAACCAGACAGTAGAAACAGCTGTGTAGCAGGCCCAGGCTGGTACCCAGGCACTGACAAGCTAGCCAATTAGCACACTGTATTTAATGCTGATGTGGTTTCCTAGCAACAGGATGCACAAGTCTGTCTGCCTCACACTCTTTCCTCACATTTCTCTCCCCCCCCCATTCAAACCATTACTTTTCCCCTTTTTCCTCCTTAATTGACAACTGTATGCTTCTTCAAATTGCTATTATTTTTTGTCCCATGAGAGGTTAGGAAAACTTTTAAAAAATCTGTTATAAGAGCTTTTAATTTCCAATTCACTTTAGCACTTAGAGCTTTGGATATATGACAAGGCAGCAATTGCAATACCAACAGATAAGAAGTGTGGAGATGACGAGATTTCAGTTCACTGGATAAGATTTTCTTATGCTAGTTTAATAATATTAGCATCATCATTCTTGCATTTTATTCATGAAGTCAGAAGACTATATATAACCCTGAGTGAAAGTATGCACTGTAGAACATAGAAGCAGATACCAATATTTTTTAGATTTGCATTTGGAAAAAAAAATGCCACCGTCAGTCTGTATGAAGAAAGCTCATTATTACCTATTTGGACTGGGGTAGTGGAAAGCTGGGGTGGGGGAGAGAAAGCACATTTATGTTCTGAACCCACCTGGCCTGACATACAGAATGATGAGAGCAGAACCCTGCAGAGATACTGCTACCTCGAGAGAAGCTCCACATGGGGTTGTAATACTGCTTTCCACCTGGATCAGAAAGATGGGTTGTTCTGGATGATCTCTAGATCAATGCTTCACATTCCTAGCAGCCACTCACTGATTTCAGGTCCCCTCTACAAGGATTCGCTTTTGCGCCTGGTTAGGCGATTATGCGCATAAGCGCATAAGCGCATTTACGCCTAATCCCTCTGCATGAGAGGCGGTGAGAGGCGGCGAAGCGCATTTACAGATGTCCAAAATGCGCTTTACAAGTAGTTAATGCGCATAAGCGCTTGTTCACATAGGCAAAATGCGCTTTAACGGACGGAGCAAAATAAAACTCGCGATTTAACGCGCATTCGATAATGCGCATAATCGGGTAGATAACGCGCCTCTACGCCCGATTTGCGCTCCGTTCTTGTAGAGGTAATTTTTTAAATGCGCCTTGAAAGAGCTTTAAATGCCTCTTGTAGAGGCACCCTCAGCCACCTAAATGTACCCCCTCCAATCAAAAATTCTTGCTCAGGTTTATTTGTCTAATATAGGAAGCTGTCTACTACCTGGTCAAATTATTTGTCCATCTAACCCAGCATTTTTTACCGGCAGTAATTCTCCAGGGTCTTCCCCATGACTGGCTACCTGATCCTCTTATAACTGGTCCCTTTTGCACGAGAAGCATGTGCCCTGCCATTGAGCTATGCCCCCCACCTCTTCTCTCATCATTTATGACCTTTTGCTGATGAGGTAGTCAGCTCAACCCTTTCTTGGAACCAAGGAATGCATATGCACTAATGGCAAGGCATGGGTTGTTGCACAAAATCCACACACACGTTCCACACCATTTTTCTACATGCAATCGTGATGCTGTTTCCACCGTCATTTCAAAGAGCAAAGCCTATGTCTCAATGTTTTAGTTTCGCAGTTGTGTGAGGCACTGTACGAATTAAAAGAAAAAAAAATGAAAACAGGCCCCTTTCATCTTCAGGAAAACATACATCTTGGCTAATCTCTCAGTCCTGGGAATGGCTCACTTGGACAATTAAGTCAATTTCACATGTGTTGTTAATGATCTTTAGCTCTTGGACAGCACGTGTAGGGAGAGATTGTAGTTAAATTTAAGAAGGAACAAGGATGTTTACGCACCCTTTTTTAAAGAGGAGAAATGGCCTTATTCCTGAATCCTTCTGTAGCATTCGCACAGAAGATCCCGCAGTTCAACTCCCTAAAGTGTATGTCTTCTTCTTGCGCAGCAGAAAGCCAAGCTAGGAAGAAATGTGGAATATCCCCACTGAGTGCCATTATAGACAGCTATCCCTTGCTAGGGTCCCTTGCCTATCGCTCTGTGAACTCTGGATCTTAAATCCCAATAGCATTACTCATCAACCCCCTCCAAGAGACATTCCTCACCTGGGGCTGAGCTCACTGGCCTCCTTGCCCACCCCTCCCCACTGCTATTGCCTCCCTATTGCATCAGGTCTTCTCCTTTTCCATCCTATCCTGCTGTTTCTGAATACCAGAAGCCCGTGCCTCAGCCTGACTTCTCCTTCCATCTGTTCCTGCCATAAAAACCAAAGGTACCTACAAAGCTCTGGGCATTTCCTAAGTTTGCATTAAGGCTGAGCAGAGATAACCCTCCCCCCGCAAAAGGCATATTTAAAAGCATATTTTCCCATCAAGGCATTTTGCTCCCCATCTTAGACAATGACAAATTTATACACTTTTTATTGTTGTTGCTTTTGTTCATCCTAAATTAGCTCTCCTTCTGTCACTCGCCTCATTGGCATTTGCTGAGAGGGGACTGAAAAATTCTCCCCCTCTCCAGAAGCCAAACTGCCAATGCTTGCAGAAGTATCTGCTATGCAATTAAAAGGGGACAAATGTGTTAAAGCTGGATTTATATCCCCAGATAAGTATCCTGTTCTATTTCCATCCTTCCTCACACCCATGAACTAGGCACACTTTTGCCCAACTCCAGACCTCACCTTTTCCTGCACCTAGAGTTCTCTTTCACACATAACTTCCCATACGACAAGTGACTTCTCCATTTTACTCCAGGCTGAAATCTGGTTCCACCGCTTTACACGTTTGTCTTTAGCGACAGCTCCCTGGCACAACATAAATTAGCACCACCACTAAAAAAATCCTTCAGCTTACTTAGACTAAAATAGAGAATTGCTTTTTGTTACACTCAGCTGAACTGACTCCATGTCTGTGCACACTGTGGCTAGAGATGTGAAGGCCTGAGGGGAAAAAACTAAAAAATTCAGTGAGGAAAACATTTTTTTCCTGGTTTTTTTTCCCTTAAGCTTTTTTTCTTTTTTCAATTGGAAAAATGGAAGAAAATGAAGAAAAAATGGATTGTGGAATGTTTTATTTTAGCATGATGAATAAAATGTTTCAGACAAGGTGTTCATATATTTACTTCTCCAAATGATTTCCAAAAACTGTTTATGGGAATGGGTGCTTTATGTGTGCTTGGCACTGGCTCAATTCGGACAACACGCTAAGCAATGGTTGTTTAATTACCTACTGACGGTGTGTGAAAAAGGTGGTGATCCACAGACAACAAGCTGCAGCAGGCGCTGCAAGGAATAGGCAACCACCCCAGTTGCTAATAGCGTACTCAGCTGTGACTGACAGCTCGACCGCCATTTTCTCCGCTTACCGAACACCGTTAGTCCTCCAGCAGGTATCCCAGAACACATTGCAGCCAAAAACCATGGGCGCCGCCATTGAAGCCGATGCAGGACATGCCTCCCAAACCCCATTGGCTGTTACAGTCAGTGGGCAGAACTCAGCAGCCTCGGGCAAAGAGGCAGCCAGGAGGAACGGCAGCACCAATACAACATTCGCACTCCACGCCCAGCACTGCAATTCCAATGTTGGCACCCACGCCCCAGCCCCCACCTCCCTCCTAGAGCATCTTCTGCACACACAGGAAAGAAGGCAAGAGTGGGGTGGCGTAGAAAACTTTATTCAGCAGGGAGACCAGACATGGGCAATAAGGCACATGGGCACCACTAAGCCAGGGCAGAACCTAAGGAGAGGACAGTTGCTCCCGGGAAGGGAGGCAGCGGCTGGAAGGCACAGCGGTGAAGAGGGGACAGCTGAGGCCACACCCCCAGGGAGCCAAGCACGGAACGTGCCAAGGGGATGTGGTGGAGAGGGGTGGCATGCCAGGGAGAGATGCCAGTCCACAGATGAAACTCCACAGCCGAAGCTCACAGGGGGTGGGGGTAGCGCAGCCAGATCCAGGCACTGATGCTTTCATGCACCTGGGACACCTCCGCATGGGCGCAACGCTCCCCAACGGGGTTCTCGGTGCCCGGCAAAGGCTCGCTGTCCAGCCGTGTTGGGCGGATGAGGGGGGGCTCTCTGGTCGCCGCTTCCCCTGCTCTCGTCCTTCTGGGTGATGCGAGGGTGGAGGTGGCGGTGCAGTGGGGGGTCTACTTTGGATGGGTTGTTGTTCTCCCTCTTGGTGTGTGGGGGGGCTGCCTCTTGCACCAGGGTGCCTGGGGGTTTTAGTTATTCCGTCTCTCCCTCCGCCCCCTTTGCCGTAGTGCCCTTCTAGTGCGCTTCCCTTTCCGTTTGGGTAGCTGACTGGGCACCCTGCGTGAGTGCTTGCAAGAGCTGGCCCCTTGTTGAGCTCCGTGCCGGCTGCCTGGTGGGGGAGGCGGGCGTCCTGGTTGCTATGGCTGCGATGCCGGGGCTCTGTTGCAAGCGTGCCTGAGTGGCCGCCCGCTTTCTGCCGCTCTTGCCGCTCCACTCTCTGATCTTCCGTGCTCAACAATTCACCATTGTTGTTTCACCCACGCACCGCTCCAGATGACATATTTGTCAATTGACAATTCCCTTAACAACTTGCAAGTGAGTTGTTTCTCTCAGTTGTTGAATTTTGCCACTTTGCCTACTGTGGGTTGTTACTGCATTGTGTGGCTACCTCCAGACGACACGTTTAACAACTCAACGGGTTGTTGCTTCATCAACCCACAGTTGCTTAGCGTGTTGTCCAAATTGAGCCACTGTGGAGGACTAGCAGAGACATAAATAATTTTCTTTGTTAGTAATGTTGATGGTTTCTTCCGTTTTGTTTTGTTTTAAATTGTTTTTTGCCTGCTCCGCATAAACTGGCAAAACCAAAGAGGTTCCTTAAAATTCAGGCGTTCTTTACAGTTCAGGACCTTGTAGCTCCATTTGTTACCAAAAAAAGTAAAATTTTTAAAAAGTAAATATGATTTGTAATACTTGTTTGGTCACACTGTACTTTTAATATATCAAATATGATAATTTTATGCCAAACCAACTTGTACGTAATTACATTTTATGTTCCTGAAGTAACAAAGTGACCTTCAATCTGTAGAAAGTGCTAATATTGCATTTCCCCCCCCAATTTCCCCCCCAAATTATGTTTTTTTCCAAATAAAATGGGAAAAAAATGTTTTTTTCCCACGGGTTCAAAATTTCCAGGACTTTTACATCTTGAACAGTGGCTCAACCTAACAGTTGAATTCCAAACTCTTGCTGGGGATTGAACCTGCAACTTTCGGCATGCACAGCATATGCTCTACAGCTTCTACTTCTCCCTTTCCGTCAAATAACTTTTGAATCCTCTTGCTACATCCCCCTCACCATCCCAGACCATCATGTGCTCAGTGGTCCTCTCTCTTGGGGTGCTGTTACCAGTCCTTTTTCTCCTGGGTTCCTTCAGTCCTAGAGCACGGATGAGGAGGAATAGGGCATGGTATAGTTCATGCCTAGATCCAGAGTTGGTCCACTTGGATGACAGCCCCAGACCTTGCCTCTCCTGTGAGGCAAGGTCTGTGTATCAGATGGACAATGGGAAGAGCAGAATAGAGTTCCAAGGCTTGGCTTCCTGGGGCTCCAACCTAACCTTACTGAGTGCCGGCATTGGCCATGCCTAAAGCCACTACTTCCCCACCACCTTCTCTGCAAGCAAGCACACACTGAAGATTGTCAGCTAACATTAATGCAGCAGAACTGCTTTAGGATCAATCCCAGAAAGAATGAACATCCCCTTCATTTTCTAGCATTTCCCTTTATGCATGAAGTTGGTTGATTCTTCCGCAGCAAGCTGCATGTGTTGGGGGGGGGGGGGGTCACACATGAATGCATGAAGTTGCTGTATATGTTAGACTAAGGGTTCCACCTAGCCCAGGATTGAATGCTTCAGCTGGCAGCTTCTCTCTGAGATGATGGGCACAGGTCCTTTCCAGGTCTGTAAATAGAAATCCTTTTTATTAACTGGAGATGGCAGGGTTTGACCCTGGGATTTTTTATATGCAAATCATGGGACCCACCTACTAAGTTACAACAGATCTTGTTCGCTGGTGTTTGCTTTTTGTTTTGCTGTTTACAATACATTGTGACATTTGCAGACATTTTAGTGGAACACATCTGGAACTTCATAGTCCAGCAGGTCTACTGTGTGGTGACCTCCAATGGCATAATCTTTTCAGCAAATTGTCATTCCATCAGAGCACTTGACACACATTTGTTCCACCATGTGACTACTGCAACAGTCATTGCAGGATGGAAGAAAATCCATCCACCTTGCATTCAAGGGCAGAGAGAGAGAGAGAGAGAGAGAGAGAAGTCTTTGTCTTTCAGTTTTATTGTAGAGATACACAGCAATTAAGCCACAGAAAGCCTCCTCTTCTCCTACACATGAGAGCTACCAGCAGCCAAAGGGAAAAATAATATCTCACAATCTTTTCAGACCTTCAGTTTAGCTGTCAACTGAGCCAAGTGGCTGGCAGCCATTGACACTGCCAAGCATGTTCACAATTGACAGTGGATTACACTGATGACAGTTCCAAGAAGCTACGGTTGTGTGCAAAGACAAAGGACCCAGCAAAATGACTATTCCATGTCTATAATCTTGGGTATGGGTGCTTGGGACCCTTACAATAACACCCCAAAATTTCCAAACCACACCCCTTTAATACTTCCTATTTTGGTTCTGGAGGCGATTCAACTCTCTCTTTGCATAAGTAATGCTAGCTTTATTGTTTAGAGGCATCAGACAGTACAGATTGAGAGAGGCATATTGTAAACATAAGCACAGCTGCTCTGGTCAGGCCCTGGATCCACCCAGCTCAGTATCTACACTCCAACAGTGATCAGAAATTTAACTGCACAAGAAATAAAGAGAGGACTTCACTCACAGCATCTGGAATTTGAAAGAGTCAAAGATACCCTAAGTTTAGGATGGATATCCTGTATATCCTTTCTAACAACCGCTCTGTCCCCCATGAATTATTTCAAGACTGAAAGGTATGTTCCACAATCTAGAGTAGGGGCAGGAAGAAGGTAGATCCAGATCTAGAGGAAGATCTCTGGGTGATTGCATTTGGTTGGCAAGAGTTTCGCCCTTTCTGTCTCCCAATATTTAACAATTATAAACCACCACCATCCAATTTTGGCTAGTGAAATGAAGAAAGCTTGAGGGAGGAAAGGTGGAATATATTTTTATGTGAAAAGATGGTGAATTCAGGCTTGCTTTCAGTTTTGGAACAGAAAGCAAACTCCTCAGCTGAGCATGTGCTCAGTAGGCACCTGACCCTTCATTCTAACGGTATGCCGGCATCCCTGAGCTGCTATTTGACACCTGATTCCGGATGATGGTGCAAGATCCTGCAAGCCTGATTCTGCCTACCTCTGATCTAGAGCCTAGACACTGCAAGTTGATCACTGTCAGGAAGTCTAGATGTCATAAGAACCAGCTGTGGAACAACAGAATCATTCTAACCCCCTCCTCCTCCACTCACCCCAAATCATTCACAGATCAATCCCCACAATCCAGACCAAAGTATGCCACAACAATCAGATAACAGTGCACCACACAAAAGCACCAGTTGGATGTGACCCCAATTCCAGATCCCTAAGTAGCTATAGTTTAGAGTATCCTGGGCACACTTGTCCATAATAAGTAGGTACTCTACCTTAGAATGGAATCTATCCTAGGGTCTGGAGTGTGGGGCTGAGAAAAACAAGTAACCGATTCTTCAACATGGAACAGTGGTACAGCATGCTCTTCTCAATCCCCAGCCCTCAATCATAGGTTCTAGAACAGGCTTAATGTCAACAACAAGCTTTTAGCTAACTATGAAGACAAATGGTAGAAACGGGCTCCAGCAATGCATCTTTAGCTTGTCCAGCTGTTAGCATGGAGCTTGTGAGACCACAGATGGGGCGAGGGAGGACAAGGAGGAGGGAAAAACTTTGGAACAGATCCTCAAAACTGCACAGGTGCAAATGATGGTGGCTCTCTATTCACATAATTACACTGTACAGAACAAGAGACAATGTTTTTGATACACAATCACACCTGATATATAGTAAAATTTCCTTTAACAATTAGCAGGATGGGAAGACAACTAGTTTACCAACAGTTTACACGCACACTATGGCCACCAATACACCGAATTAGCTTTCACATTAGCAGCTCTGGTGGAAGCTCACAAACACAGTCACATTAGCAAAATGAATAATTTAAAATGCAGTGTTGAGGGGGGAAACTGGAATATATCTGGCTGCTGTTCAAAATGATACTCCACCCTCCCTAAATATATAGAGAGAGAAGCCAAAGGAAATTTAGTTCAATCTTCTGTAACTTCAGGAGATGCATTTCATGGAAAACATGAAGTGTTCTCTCATGACATCATGAACAGCTTGTTCTTTTGCTGAACTGATCTTACATTTAATAAGATTTCTCCTAATGTTTATCTTCAATTTAGGTTTAAACTATTACTATTATAACCGGTGACATAAAAATTAGCGCCTAACTTACGTTATCTCAGAAGTCCTTACAAGAGTCCTGTGAAATAGGATAGTATAATTATCTTACTGGAGAAGCAGATTCTCAATACTAAAATACAGTGACCTGGATTGCACACAATGCTAACCCATGTTTATTTAACCCACAGTTTGCTGCCCTACCCAGGATTTGTCTGGCAGACAATGGAACAAACCAATGTTTGTTTTTGCAATCCCTAGGTTGTTTGCTTCCTTCCCTCTTTGCCTGCTCCCTAGCTGTATCTGAAATGCCTTTGTGGTATTTAATACTGGCACGTGTCGGCAGGCTGCCACCTCTATAACCTGGTAAAACAACTCATGAACAACCCACAGTTCTTGTTTCAATATGTGACAATTACTCGTGATTTAAATAACCCAGGGTACACAACCCAATAACAAACCATGGGTTCTCCTTCTGGGTTGTTCATGTTTAACCATGGTTTGTTAATGCAGCTGAGTTTTCACAACATGACAGCCAAGAATTCAACAACCCATATGATGGGTTTGCATTATGTGTGAACCAACCAATGGCTGAATTCAGATATCATGCCAAACCATGGTTAAGGAAGCTTAAATTGTGGTTTGACATGATGTCAAAATTGACAGGTCCTAGCCTGTCAGAAATAATGATTTGAAGCATTTGTAAAGTATGATTTGTGCTAACTATAATTTGGTACGATGTCTGAAATAAGAAACCATAGTTATGGGCATAACTCTGCTTCCAGGGACTTGCACCATGGAGACAGGAGAGAACTGATGAATCTCAATGCTGGGAAGATGGAAAACAAATGGAGACAAACAACTCTGAACCATGATTAGACTGTTGTAAAATTGGAAGTTCAACCCACGGTTTGGATTCAAAATTATGGATAGTGCAAACCATGGTTTGGTGTAATATTGGAACTCAGCCAGTGGCTTGCCTGAGGCCACCTAGGAAGTGCATAGTTGGGGTGAGATCTGAACCAGGACTACTAAGCCACTATACTGCGCCAACTCTACAGTATGGTGAATGACTGGTATCAATTTCTTCTACCAGTCCAAGAAATTTGTCTTAATAGGGATGCAAAACTCTATCTATAGGAACTCTTTCTTAAAAAAATAAAAATAAAGATAGGATAATGGCTTAAATGTGGCACTATCAACAAAGACTGCATGTTTTTACAGCAAAATTGAGGAAACTGACTCAGCAGTTCCTTTGGAAGCAAAAAATAGCATAGCATTCATGGAACAGTATCATCCTCACAAGAGAAGCTGAGGAGAGCAGATACATTAGTCAGTTGTTATTATTATTATTATTATTTTATTACTAATTATTATTTTGGGGAACATTATTACTAAAGGAACACAGGTAAAAAACAGAGCTCAACATAGAAATGATGCAAAAATGGGGGACATAGAATAAAGTTTTCTCATGGGACTGTACTACCCCAGAATATACATGGGGTAGTTGGCTGCTTAAAAGCTCCCTCATATCGAAGTGTTCCCCACTATTTTCCACTTGCACAAAGAGATTCTGACATGGGCAGTTTTTCAAACAAGTGATTCCCCCTTGTGCATACTAGGGTTGTAGTCCCTTGAGAGGCCTCTACCACAAGCCTCCCTAAACGTATCAGACATCCTAATTTGATACCCTGAATATATAGAGTGAAAAACTCTCCGGAAAGAGGATTTGGATTGGCTAATAGAGCACAAAACTTTGACTAGGGTACCTGGATTCAAATGTTTGATCAATGATAGACTTTGGTGCCTTGGACAAAACACTCTGTTTCTATTTCCTCACAAGGTTACATCTCTGACTAGAATTAAGATAAAGATTCGGCAGCATTTCACACATAGCAACAACAATGCAAAATTAATAACGTTCAACAATAAACAAATTCCTAGGAATGGATGAACATCCCCCCTTTTGTTTCAAAAACTACCTAGGTTTTACAATTTTTCTTGCAATTATTTACAAAAAAACCTTTGAGAGATTTGAGAAGTACTCATAAACAATTGTCCCATTGAGAGGGAACACCAATTCCCAGAAAGAGACATTGCAGAAAAGATATCCCAAGATCCTGGCAGCAAATTACATTTATTTCAGTTTTCCTATTTTACAAAAAGAAAGTTACAAAAGTTGCCTAGGACTCTGAGCTCTCTCACAACACAACTGGTCTCACCCACCCCCAAAGGAAAGGAATTCATTATTTTTTTTGCTTGCAAAGGGAAGGAGAACTGTGTGTTAAAACTGTGACCCATTTTGAAGATCGATCCAGACTCTGAATCTGGATTGGCAGGAAATGGCTCATAATTCTTGGAGCAGGGCAGGGGGCTCACATTTCTGTGCCCCCCCCATTCAAGTGTTCATCCCATCCCTATGTACTCTCCACATGTCTTACTCTTCATGCACACAAATACATAGAATTCTTACTATGCACTTTTCTATTCTGTCTCACCTAATTATATTTCATGACACCAAGCAATATAAATATATTGCAAGTCTCTACAAAGCCTTTAGTTTAAAGTGATTTAACAGCCTCATGAACATAAAAACCTGCTGTGGGAGAAGAAGTCATCTAAGCAATGTTATCTTCCATATATATATTATAAGAACAGGGCATCCACTCACAATATTAAATGGGAACTAAGATGCACTGCAGTTCTTTTGAAGTTTACAATTCTTTTGACAACAGGACTCAAGGTATTTTTTCGAGAGTTTCCTTTAAAATCCAGATATTTCTCTACATGAACTGCATGGGGTAGCCATTCAAAAACTAAACCGGTGATACCACTTTCTCTTCTATCCACAACTAGTTCTACAAAAGTACTCACAGAATCGTAAATTAAATGTGAGACAAAGACTGTCTAGCAGCAATCCTTGGCTGATAGGACCCTCCGTGTATTCATCCTGTTGCACTAGCCCATATCACCCACAGACAGAACAATATATGCTATACCGGAGGTGGCTTGCATGTTCCAGGATTGCGATCTACTTAGCTCAAACAAATGGCCAAAAGCAACCCTTCTAATGAAAACATGTCAAGTGACCTGTGTGATTCTTTGTATTCCCAGTGCATTTGGAAATTCTGAGCTATGCACCAAATGTGGGAGAACATGAGAATCATAAAGAGATAAGATTAGCAAGGCCATTCTCAGACAACGAATTCCCATCCTTCTTGACAACATATTGTTCCAACTTATCGTCCAGTAACTGAGACCTATAATTATTATCTAGGGACTTCAGCTCTGAACATAACATACAACAAATAAAAGGAGCAAGTTTGACAAACGCGACCCAAGCATCCAATACAGTACCTGTGTGAGTTCTCTGGTGCGCTTTTAAGTGTGAGCTCTTTGTATAAACCTTCCGGCACCCATTAAACTGACAACGATGAACCCTTTTCTTGTTTTCTGGGGATGCATCAGCACCTGCTCCTCCTTGCTCACTGTCGCTGAGTGCACACTTCGTTGTGCTAGCTGGCGCTACCACACCAACTTTTACTGAGCTGAGGGTGGACTTCTTTGCCACTAATTTTAGTGTAACTGTGCCGTCCACTCCAGATACTGTTTGTGATGTTTTTACAAGATGGCGACTGAGCTCGGGAGAGGAAGGAGGCGTTAGTGAGGTCACTGCGTTGAGTTGGGCCTGGTTAACGGCAGTATAGCCCTCTGTAGAGGAGTTGGTAGGCTGTAAGCTGAGGCAAGTCTCAGACAATAGTTTGTCCCGTGAGAGGATGACGTCCATGTTGGCATTTTTGTCACAAGTACTCATGTCTACTGGTAATAAGAGGGGGTCCAGCCGCTGGATACTGTCTTCTGCGCCATGAGCCGAGGAGGTGTGAAGAAAACAATCCAAGTCATCCCCAAAGCTTTCCGAGATCTTCCTGGGCTCCGTCTGCAGATAGCGTTCCAGCTCAAGGCATGTCTGCAGAGACAGAATGAGAAAGAAGCCTTCATTAGACAGTGACCCCAGCATGAGCTGCTGCTAAGAAACAAAGAGAGAAGCCTGACATTTGATAACAGCAAGCCAGGCCAAAACAACCATAAGAAGCAGAAATTATCTGTAGCACAAAGATTAGGGATAGTGAAATTTCCCACAAAATAAGAACTACAACTGTCATTTCTGCTCTACTTCCTGTGATTTCTGTAGTATCAAAATACCTGAATTGTATGGAGGAAGGAGGTGGAAGGCACAGGAAAAGGAGAAGGCCCTTTGCAGTTGCCTAGCAACTGCAGAAGCAATAACTTACAAATCAACCCCCCAAATGTTAGGAGAGTGCTCCACAATCAGTTCTGAGGCAATCCCCCCAAATGTTTGCTTAACGGCAAAGAAATCACTGTTTTTGTTTGCTGTCTTGGGTACTTTTAGTAGACAAACAAGTTTATAAATATTTTAAATAAATACAAATAAAATGTGGAATTGAAGCATGACTGAAACAGTGAGAAATTGTACTTCTTAGGCTTATAAAGAAAGAGGTTTACATTCAGGACCCTCAGATCTGTGGGAAAGAGAGCAAGATTGTAGATTTCCCCTGAAAGCAAGTAAGGTTGCTTTAGGCCTAGCTCTTTGAGGTCCTGCTCTGAACTATGGATGGGTGAATGAAGAAGGGGTGCAAATGCAAAGCCACCAGGACAGGCAAGTGGAATACATCAAGTCCTGTGACCATCAATTTATATGGATCATCCCTTCACACTGTTAGCCACTCAAAATGAGTACTGGATATTCAGTGACATGCAGTCAGAGAACAGGATTTGTTATCACCTAAACAGCTAATTTGATAATCAGTGGGCCGATTTCCCGATTTCCCCTCCACCTCCCCTCCCAAGCTCAAGTCAAATATTAGGGTGTTCCTCCTTTTAGGCATTTGATGGAAATATTTGTTCCTCTCTTTGGTTTATTCTGTGCCCCAAAGTAGAGAAAATACTGGGTTTGTTCTTTAAATATAGTGCACAGGAAGGAGATAAAAACAACACTAAAACTAGTGCCAGTCACATGAAATCTCTATTAAAATGCTGTGTTGGTCTCCTAACTTCCTGTGGAGAGGATAGGGGGAGCTGTCCCTTTAAGGCATTACTCCTCTTATGGGGACCATAGTGGTCTTGACAGTCTTTGAGCCTCATCATTAATTTTCCATAAAAACAGTGGGTTGGTTTTTTGTTTTTTGCAAGCCCCCTTTCAGGCAAGGCCTGATGCTTCAGAAACCCATAATTATTCCTGGATCCCACCCCCTGCAGTCTTTGCACCTGTGTCAGTTCAAGATACCAGCTGGTCAAGTCTTGCCTTCTGCCTCTGAAATACAAAACCACCTCATCAAGCCCATCTCCCCTTTAAAAGCAAAGAAGAAAGTGGGGAACCAGCCTAAATATGAAAAAAGAACGCGAAAGAAAGATGTGGCTTCCTCTCTTCCACTCTCCCCAACCCCCATAGCTAGACAAGATTTCAATCTAAAACAGCAGGAATGAGTGACATACCGGCTGAACACCACATGTGGCCCTCAAATCACCCTCACTAGCCTGTGGGCAATTGTCAGTATTCAAAGCATATTAGTTTTTACATTTTGAAGAGGTTATATAGATTTTTAAATATGGCGGCACTGGAACGCTAATCAAGTGGTAATGAAAAAGAGAAAAACTGTTGGTTGCATTTTGATTGCCATATATTTTGAAAGTCCATATATCAATATTTTTCTAGGTGCTGACTCCGTCTTTCCCAAATTTCAGGAGAATAATAACAGAAATGGTTGCAATCCTATACACATTTATTAGTGATTAATCCCCACTGGACATCACAAGACTTAATTCTGAGTGAATATGCATTGGATTGCACTGCAAAAATATTACAGAAGAAGCACAGTGTGTCCGTCATGTTCTTAAAAGTCATAAATTAATTATATGCTTCCAAATAAGCAAATTACTTCTAAGCCTTCCGTTTTATGGATTTTTTCTGACATTGTTTTACACTTTATTATGTATCTATGCCTTTAGAGAAGCACTATAGATAAAACATTTGCAAAACAAAACAAGACATGGATACCAGCACTGCTGTCCTCCTTTGAACCCCAATTCATGTCCTGCCTGCTACTCCATATGCTACAGGTTGGTGCTTTTTTTCCTTCACATGCAAATTTGCTGTTCTGGAACGGAGTTACACAATAAATACCTTACATAACCTTTTGGAGCCACCCCAGGGCTTCCAGAGTATATAGACAGCACCCTAGTGAATGGCACTGTTTCTTTACACCAAAGACCCAGCAGTGGGAAGGTTTCACATCAGAGCATGGGTTATCAGAAGTTAAGGAAGAGATGGATTGGTACACTGAAGACTGATACTGAACAAAAAACACCTGAAGATAAATGATGCAGCACAGCTGCTACAAGATAAAGAGAAATTGATAGATGTTATTCATTGTCAGAGTCACTGCTTGATGACAGGGTTTGAAGAAGAATGCAGGGCCTTAAAGAGAAATGAGAACTGGGCTCCTGAATTTCCAAGCTTAGAAAAAGCGCCTTAGCTCTCTTAGAGCTACCTCCCTCTTCTCAGGAGTTGAAGCAAGGTGCCTTAAATGGGGAGGTCATAGAGGGCCAAAGCAGACATTACTTGAAATCCATATCTAACTGCTATGTTTTTTCCCCATTTTTAGTCTAAAGTAGAAGCAGGGAGCCCAATCCAAGTAGGGGGCTTTTAACATGTGGACTCGGGGGGGGGGGGGGCTGTGCCTACTCTAGAATAAAAATGAAAAAGGACATAGCTGGCTGTTACAGATTTAAAGTCAAGTCAGCTTTGGCCCAGAATCATAGCTACAGGAGACCTCAAAAGGTAATCTAGTACAATCCCCTACAATCCCCATGTTAGGTGATGATTCAGCCTCTGCTTTTTAAAAACAACAACACAACCCTCCTCTAATGAAGGAATGTCTGCTAGCGTCTAAGACACTATGTTCCACAGTTGAACAGCTCACACCATTGGAAGCTCTTTGTTAGTTGATAGTTTGAACCTGTTGGCTCAGGTCCTTTCATCTAGAGCAACAGAAAAGTAATTCGCTCCATCATCTATGAGACAGCCTTTCAAATATTTAAAGATGGCTATCATCTCACCTCTTAATCATCTCTTCTCACACTAAGCATACCCATCTCCTTCAAGATTCCCTTATAGTACTTGGTCTTCAGGTCCCTCCTCTTGACACATTCCAGTTTGTTCATATCCTTCCTAGACTGCAGTGACCAGAACTGGACATAGTATTCCAGACAAGGTCTGACCAAAGCAAAACATAGCAGTACCATTACTTCTTGTAATCTGGACACTATACTTCTGTTGACGCAGCCTAGAACTGCTTTAGCCTTCTGAGCTGCCACATCGCTCTGCTCACTTAGCTTGAGGTCTACTAAAACCTCTATATCCTTTTCACATGTATTGCTGTCAAGTCAAGAGTTACCCCCCTTGTATTTGTGCATCTGATTTTCCCAACATAAATGCAGAACTTTACATTTTATCTCTGTGGAAATTAATTTCATTCACTCAAGTCTCAATCCAGTCAAGATAATCTTAAATTCTGCTTCTGTGTAAAGTAGCTTTCCCCAACCTGGTGCCCTCCAGATGTCCCCAGCATTTCTGACAACTGGCCATACTTGATGGGACTGATGGGAGTTGAAAGTCAAAGCATCTGGAAGATATCAGGTTAGAGAAGGCTGGTCTAAGGTGTTAGTTACTCCTTCCAGTTTGATGCCATCTGCAGATTTGATGAGAATCCCCTCTACTCCTTGATCCAAGTCCTTGATAAAGATGTTAAACAGCACTATCTAGACTCAAGCCAGAATTCAGAGGCACCCCACTGGTCACTTCTCTGCAGGTTGATGAGCACTCTTTGGGTATGTTCCATCAGACGACAACAATTCTATTAGCAGTAGCATAATCTGGGCCACATTTTACCAGTGTGCCAACAAGACTATCATGGAGGAACTTGCTGAAAGCCTTCCTGAAATCAAGATATATTAGGTCCACAATATTCTCTGATCGACCAGCCTATCAAACTCCATCAACTCTATCAAAAAGAAATAAGATTGGACTGGCATGATTTGTTCTTTAGAAACTCATGTTGGCTCTTTGTAATCACAGTGTTATTTTTCTTAATGTGCACAGACAGACTGCTTAATGATCTCTTCTACAAATTTTCCAGAAATAGACATCAAGTTGACTGTTGGTAGATGCCTGGATCCTCTTTTCCCTCCTGTTTGAAAACAGAGTCATTTGCCTGCCTACAGCCTCAGCTTCTTCTGCCCTTACAGCTTCATCTCTCCACCATTACAGTTGTCAGGTCTGCTGAGGCCCAAACCTGGAGACGTAGAAGCTGAAGCCTGAGAGCTAAGGGACGGTGCCTGGCAGATCAGGAGGTGGAGCCTGGTACATGGAGCAAAGTCTATTCTAAGAAGTGCCTAGAAGGGGCAGAGGATAAGTCTGGATTATCAGGGGAAAGCCAAACAGAAAATATTTTATTTTAAAATATGTATACCCCACTCTGTTGGAAGGGAGTTCTTGGAAATGCCCTCTCCTTAGCTGCAAATAAGCATTTATCTGGGGTTGTTAGGACATATAAAAGGACCTCATAAGTATCTCAACAGGTAAAGTACAGAAAAAGGTGGTCCTTCAGATATCCTGGTCCTACATCATTCAGGGCTTTTATGGTTATCACCAGCACTTCAAATTGTACCCAGAAACAAATAGGAAGCCAGCCAGTGCAGCCATTTCAACAAGGGAGTCACATGCTCCATGTATGCAGCCTGTTAACTATTGGCCTACTATATTATTGACTTCATTGAGCTATTTCTTTGGACAGGGATGCCCCTTAAGAGTATTTTTTTATTGTACTTCTGCATACCCAAGCATTCTAATAACTCCCTCATGTTTCGCAGTGGCCTCAGTTGGGCTCTAATGCTGTTAAAGACTCAACCACCTGAATTCGCTATTAGAAGGGATGATGATGATAATGATAATTTATGGTGAATAACAGGATACTTTCATGGACTCATGCAGAGAGGCAATTCCTATAACATGTTGAGTTGGTCTGTGATCTCTTTCACAGGAGGCCTAAAATAAATGTTTAAAATATACCACAAGACAAGCACTCTCTTAAATCTTTCTTACTGAATCCATCCAGTACAATGACTGGAGAAAAGTCAGAAGTAGCCCTGGCAGATATAGAGTTGTTCTACCCCATTAGGCAGCAGCAAACTGAAGCTTGCCTCAATGTGCGCATTTAACAGCTGACCCTGGCTTCTTGACAAGAGAACAAATAAAATAGACATATTTGCAACCAGCTGTTGGTCACCTTCATGTGTTACATTTTTGCTGTACACTTCAACTCATCTTGGGTGTACACTTAGACCTAATCCACCCAAGCTGGATATAGCGGTATGAAAGCGGTATATATGAGGCAAGAGCCACACTTCTGCTTTATAGCGGTACTGAAGAGCACTGACAACTGTTGGGGCCCATGACAAATACCATATACCGCTTTCATAGTGCTATATCCTGCTTCATGTAGATCTGGCCCTAATGTGCTAAGTGGTTTATAGTAAAAAATGATAATATTAAGATGTTTATTAAAAATAAATATTAAGATGAAAATCATCCTGGCACATTTTATACCACACGTTAAAGTGCTTATTAGTGTCCTTCACTGAAGGGTAGGTGGCCTTCAAAGTCAAGATCTCTAACGTAAAGGAAGCCACACAACCCTGCATTTAATGTGATCAAAATACTAATCAGGCATGAACGTCATGCCAAAACCTCAGGTGTAACCTTCAATGAAAGCTTTTGAGAAGCCACTGAAAAATTGTCCTTCAACATCTGCAAGAGCAAGACAAGAGACCACAGAAACGCTCAGAAGCATAATAAAAAGCGCTAGGAATCACTGCTGCAATAGTATCGTTTCAGTTGCAATATCTGGTGTTTTTATTAATGCCCCAGGCACTAAAGCAGGCAATTAGAAAAGAATCTCTGCTTTCATTTTTTTTTAAAAAAAGATATATTCTAGCTCTTGAGGTTACAAAAAAATATCTGGGGGGGGGAGGGGAACATTTCCCATAGGCTTGAGAGTAAGGAAGCAATTAAAAAGAGCACAGAATTCCTTTAAAAAGTATAAATGGAAACGCGTGCACTCCTAAACTGGGAATCATTTAAGAATACTGAAAGATCAAAATTGCAGGACTGAGTGTATGCAAAACAAAAGGAATCTGATGAGATTTCTTTTAAAAGCTAAGTATTTTAAAAAAATATACCTTAGGCTTCAATCCCGAAGAGGATTTTTAAAAAATAATAATAATAATACAGAACTATATTGACTATAAGGCAGTTGGTGGCCAAATATGAAGGGCATTGGGAAGAGTCAAATATCAGGTACATGAGTGAATACTAATTTAATTTCGTCATCAAATGTCATATATTCTCCAGTTAGGACCACATACACTGACCCAGTAGAGCAGTGAACAATTAGTAGAAGTAAAAAAAAAGTTAAACCTCTAATCTGATATTTAACCATAATCCAATTTAAACTATATGGCTCCATTAAAGCAAATTGCTTATGTATTAGCACATTGACAGAGGTAACTGAAGCTGAGAGGATGGAAATTCCTGCATTTTCACTTTCTTTTCAAGCATTCTTCTTGTGAAGGAAAGCCAAACCCCTCGTGCTCATTTTTGTTTATTTTTTACTAATGCAGTGAGAACATCCTTCTTACTACCACATACAAAGATACCTCTTTTCACCTGTCAAATGTTGGAGGAAATTAATTTGGACAGACCTAAATGTTCGAGCCACAGCCGTCTGAAACTAAATGAAGCTTTTTCACTTAACATTAATAGGTTTTAGATGGGACACTAACAAAGGATTCCTGACTTCTCCAAAGTTAGTAACAGTTTCAATGATTAAATAATGCGAGAATCTCTCCCCATGCATGACTCTGCTAAGGTAAGAGTCTGGAGTGGTTAACTACAAAAATCTCACATATGTGTAGGAGAGTGAGTATTATATTTTCTCTATATCAAAAGGGAAAAAAATATTCCACAGAAGAGCACTTAAAAATGGCCCAAGTGGTTTTAAACACTTTTAGACTAGATTGTGTGTGTTAAATTGCAGGGACAAGCACATATTTTTCATATTGAAGATCCCAGGTCTTATATCCAACATCTCCAGTTAAAACGTTATGGGAGCAGGGCAGGGGAAGACCAGACAATACTAAGCTAGATATACTAAAGTTTCATTCCAACAGTAGTTACACATATTTATATTGACAAATCACTGATTTCTTCTCTTTTTGTGCGTTGTACAAAAATAAATAACCATTATGTCACTCCTGCCAAGAAAAGGGCTGGCAGAATTTATTCATGGAGAAATACCCCATCAAGCTTCAATGGACCCCCTTCTATTCTCCCAGCGGCCATTAATATCAGCACTCATAGCTTCTATTTAGCCCAGTTTTCATTCTTTTAACAATAACACCATTAATGCTGAAAACTACAGGAAATTCTTGCCCCTTATGACTTCAAAGTCAGACACTTAGGTCCCAGGTGTGGTGTTTCTACAGGACTAGAGGGCATGCTCTCAGTTCAGTCAGTAGAACTGTCGACTAGTGCAGAGAACTAAGGATCACTTTCCTCTCAGTTCCACATTCCTCATGGTTTAGATTGTTGGGATGTAACACAACACCATTTTCAACATTTCTTCCATACCTAACCTTCTGTTATCTGCAAACTTGTACTACAAATAATAAAAAAGACAAAAGGCCTGCAATCTCTTTCTGTTACCACCAACTTGGAAAATAGCAGGAGAGCCCATGGATGGGGGCAGAAAAAGTGAAGCTTGACAGCATTAAGTTGGACCATGGTAGCAATGCCCCCATCATATAATCCCCTCAACCCCCCAACCCAGTCAACACATCCCTAGGAACTGCTTAATGTGTTTTCACAATTTTCTGGTATAGTATGGAGTTTTGGGGAAATTATTTGCCAGACAAGCACCAATTGCTTATCTCGCATCACTGCCTTAAAAAGTAAGCCAGTCATGGACAAAGAATACAGATCCCTCACCCCCAGAGCCTAACCAGACCCTGAATGACTTGGAGAAGGGCAAATATCTGGTAGCAGGAGAAGGATGCAAGTATGTACACGTAACAGGGTTCCATCTAGGCACTAGCTTGCTAGTTGCTCAGCCATTGACCTGCAAATAGAGGTATGGAAATGTACTTGATATCCATCATTCACCACTTTCAAGTCAAATAACTCTGTAAATTTCATGAGAACCATTTCATATAAATAATAATAGCAACACATTCACCCACCCCTCCTTCACTATCACTATTGAGGAATGCAAGAAAAAATCAAGACATCTATATTATATGTGAAACAGAGTGCAAGACTTTGTCTCTCTTTCCATTCCAGACCAGACTTAGTCACTTGAGCACCTTGGACAGCTGCAAATTTGTACTCGTATGTTCAGTTTATGTCTCTTCTCA
The DNA here is from genome assembly GCA_029215795.1 of Anniella stebbinsi. Lineage (NCBI taxonomy): Eukaryota > Metazoa > Chordata > Lepidosauria > Squamata > Anniellidae > Anniella > Anniella stebbinsi. The sequence continues at coordinate 195,664,268 of JARDYH010000001.1, read as the reverse complement.
ACTTTTGGAGAACCGGCATGTGCCTATACTTCAGTCATGATCAGCTTTGTCAGGACATGGACAGGAGACATGCTGCAGATCCCTAACAACTGCAAACCAATTCAGTATCTCACACTCTCAGCTTTCACACAATCAGATCTCCTACTTTTCTAAACCTTGCTCCCATATTCCACCTCTGTGGACTTCAAAATGTCACAAAAAGGACTGGGAAAGACATCATTTTTGTGAGAATCTTAGTCTATGGACATGCTTAGAACATTACACAACAGAGAACAATGTGGAGGACTAAATCTGGTTTCCCTCATTCCCATTCTACCGATCCTACATACTAGACTTTTTGAAAACCAACAAATTACCCCACAAGTCCTATTGATTTTTGTTTTTGCTTTTTTGGGTGCTTTCTTGTGACAGCCTATGGAAAGTACAGAGATAAAAAAAAGTCCCATCAAGATAAAAACAAACAAGCCATGATATAGGTAGACAGAATTAAGTGAGCTTATTCTGTGTCCATACATATGACTTTGTTGTGGGGGTCATTCTACTATACAAAGATATACCGGGTGGCCCAAAAGTAGGTATACAGTTGTTTAGAATGTTGATGGGAGGGGGAGAGAATGTGTGAGTAGAAGCTGTGTGGGTGGAGTCAGAATGACAGTTGGGAAGAGTATACTGTATACCTACTTTTGGGCCACTTGGTATTTGAATGTGGCTTGGAGTAGTAAAAGACCCCCAAATCCATTTGAGTCAGATCTTTAATTTTTTGTCTACAAAGCTTAAATAGTATCACAACAATCTGTTAAGAACGGTTAAAAAAACAAAGACATGTGTGCATACACACAAATAAAAGACAAAATGCCTAAAAACAAACATTCTCTTTCTCTCTCCACCCTCCACTTCTGTGCTTTTCATCTCAGGGCCTAATAGTTCATCCAAGGCAAAGACGTTAGCCAACAAATAAAAGCCATAGCATTTGCTCTTATGAGAAATGCCACAGATGCATCAATTATGCAGGCGGAGTACACGGAGCCTCCATTTGCAATGTCTCAGAGATCATCCTCCACAGCAGCATGAGCAAAATCTGTTTCAATCTACTAAAAAAGTATAAAAGAAACCAGCAGTCAAACAATACTCAGTTTTGAAGCTTCAAGCAGTATAGGTTAATTTTAACACTGTGGAAATCAATTCATTTTAAGTTCTCACATAGGTCTTTTTTTGTGAGGGGGAAGCCTGCAGCTTCAAGCAGGCTTGTAACCAGCTATTTGCTTGCTCACCTGAGGCAGGAAGAATCAGCTCAAAGCGATTAGACAGGGAAGCTTTATAAATAGCGTACTTCAGGTGACAAACATCGGTTTCTTTTAGTATGGGCAGATGGGATATTAGTAACATTGGTGGTGTTTTCTTTAATGTTAGAGTAGTTAAGCTCTTGCTGAAACATCTTAACTGGCCCTTTATGGTCTGTGAGAGCCTTAAAAAGCAGAGTCATCATGCTTTTCAAGGTTTATACAGAATGTACCTTAAGGGCCAGTTCAAATGTTCCAGCAAGAGCTTGATTACTCTGACATTGAAGACCTGAATCTTCTACCCTTGTTTTTAATTTCCTCCCATATGTAAGACGTATTACACACGTAGAGAAAAGACAAAATTGACCCTAAGTGAAATTAACCCACAACAGGCACAATCATACTAAAATATTTTATCCACAACCTTGTTATGATTATTACTGCAGTCTCTCAGGTACAGAGGTCTGCTCCTCAAGGTCATGATCAGCAGCTTTAAAATAAAATACCTTGAACATTCTCCTACATACAATTTTGCTACTGTTGTTTTGTTCACCTTAACAAGAAGCCTCTCCTGTTCCCGTAAGGGCATGTTTATCCACATTCCAGCAGCAGAAAAGCATTCACTAACTGCCTCCTTGAGGAGCTTCTCAAGGGCACAGAATCAGATCTTGTTATAATCGTGTGCTAACCTTGATGCTTGACTAAGTACCATTTCAGAAGTATAGAGGAATCACGTGGTACAGTCCTCACAGAACTGTACCACTTCAGAATGCATCTGGGAGAACTTTACCATGTGCCTTTTCTGCATGTTTGAAGGCACTCTAAATAAATTCAAAGCAGGGGGGCCTCAGAGAGAGAATGCATGTAGGAAAGTGGACTGGACCATATATTAAACTAACCGTGCAACCTGTCTTTTTTAAATGATAGATAGAAAATGTACTTTAAAACGATGTAATATTTGAAATAAAAAGCAAATACATAGTGACAGAAAGCCTGGCTAAAATCAATATTGTGGAGAGAAAAAAGGGGGAGCCACACTGCCACTTTATAGGCTCTGCTGGAGAGGAAGGAAAACAGAGAGAGAGAGAGAGAGAGAGAACCATTTTGTTCCCCATAGACTGCTAAGAATTTGCCTGAGGAGGGGTTTGAAGAAATAGTTTCTGTACAGACAATTATATCAGAGACATTTTCCAACATGCTGCAAGTTAGAATGAAAGAACCCAAAATTGCACAAGTAAAAAGGCTAGTAAAGATTTAAACCACTGATATAAGCAAGTTGAGGCTTTGTTACATAGGCTCAGTTAAAAGAGCAAAGCTTTGTGAAGAGCATGAAAATTAAACCTTCAGATGAACAGAAATAAGGTCCTTCCAGGAAAACACACAGGGTTGAATCCAATGGATTATATCCAACGTTAGTCTAACTTAAAATTTCAATAGGTCTACTCTAAGTAGGACTAACATTTAATGCAACTCATCTTCTGCAAATATTTCTTTTTTTAAAAAAAACCTGCATTGACCATCTTTTTCAGTCTTTAAAGAATTGAAAGAGAGACTTAATAGTTCAGACCATTTGTGTCTACCACCAGGGATGCCCAAGGTGATTTCAAGGTGGTTTATTCATAAGCTTTTTCTGCAACTCGATTCTGACACAAATCAATGCTCTCACAGTAATGCAGTTTCCTCTCCCTTCTCACGCACGCTCATCTCTGTTCACATAAAGACACTGGACGTTTTATTTGCATTACAGAAATGCCTATACTGGCCTTCAGTAGAAATTTAAAATAGAAATAACATTCAACTACCCAATGACTAAAGGGTAGCAAGAGTTTAAAACACCAGATGATAACAATCAGCAGGGTTAAAATTAAGCCTTGAAGTCATGGAAATATTAAAAAGTGTTTGCCTAGTGCCAAAAGGGCAATGAAACAGATACGGAAGGCACATAGGCTTTTAAAAAGGTGGAAACAGCACTTTCTATTAGGCCTGGAAACAGACTGGGAGCCAGTGCAACTGACGTAGCACTTATATGAAATGATCCTAATGACAAGTCCCAGTTAGTAACATAGCCGCTGCATTTTGAACTAACTGCATTCTGAGCTATTGGGTGTGTGCTCTTTTAACCTAAGTCAAATAAGAGGCAAATAATGCACCCCTCATTACTGATAGGACTTATGGCTTCACTTTGAACTAGCTTCTGCCCATTATTTCTATGTAGACTCAATTGGAGAATAGGAGACCAAGCAAGTATGTTATCTCAGTAAAGATGACCATGAACACAAGCCCTGTTCGCTTAGCCTTGCACAGCTAAAAGATAAACTGGTTTCACTTGTATTAACTGCCCTCAAATAATGTTTATGTGATGTAGCTGTAAAGCATCTTTCTCAAATGCTTTTATACAGTTGCATGCACCTAAACTGCTTTCATGGCAGGTGCTTTCAAAATGTTTAGTCAGAGGCAAAAAAACCAATAACCACCCAGATTTATGAGAAAGGGCCACCGAAGTCAGAGAAGCTGTGTCACAGTTTATGCTGTTTTGAGCGTCTGGTCCCATAAAAACCCATGCAATCAAACATTTGTAGAGTCAGCAACTGAATCAAAGCTGCTAACCAGAGAGGCTGGTATCTCTTATTGCAAGCTCTGCCACACATTATTAATGCAAGACCATAAAACAAGGATACCTCTTGCCAGGCAACTTTCCACCTTGTAAATGTTCCCTTAATTATTAGAAATACACATTTAAAGGGTAAAGATAAACACTAGAAAATGGTATTCTGCTGGTCAAGGGTAATTAGATTCCAGAAAATTCTAGAGCAAGCATCTACAGGGCCACAGCGAAGAAGGGAACGTTCACAGTAACCATTTTCTAAAGTGTCACCATGACGTACAAAAAATCACATAACTACACATTGCCATCAACATATGCTCTTCTTATCACATGTTCCCTGCAAGATACTTTTGAACAGCTTGCTTGAGTAACCCTGGAAAATTGCCTTTCCTATAAAGGCTAGAGGCAAAAAAAGAGAATTTAGCTTAAAAAAAATAATCTAGATTTTAAGAAAATTGATAAACGTGTTGAACATGGTGTCCTAAAAACTCAGAAGAATTAACAAAATCAGGGATCTGGTCATTTCAGAAACATTAACATGAAATCTCAGTTAGCTAAAAGATCATCCAAGCAATTGAGGAGAAGCCATGGAAAGGAACAACTAGTATTGACTATCTGATAATAGAGCATCTTCTAAGAAAACTATAGATTTAGGTTGCAATCCTAGATCCACTGAAGTCCCATTGATTTCAATACGACTGATTTCTGAGAAGACATAGAATATAAGAAGAGCCATGCTGGATCCGACCAGGGGTCTATTTACTCCAGCATTCTGTTAACAAAGTGGCCAATGAGCTGTTGACCAGGAACCCACAAGTAGGACACAAGTGCAATAATAGGTTCGCACCCATGTTTCCCGGTGACTGGTGTATACAGGCTTACTGCCTCTGCTACTGAAGGCAGCACATAGCTATCAGGACTAGGAGCCATTAATAGCCCTTTCCTCCAGGGACACATGTATTCTCAGAGTTTAGTGACAATATAACTAGTCAGATTCTCAACTGATAGAAAATATTTGAATCAGATGCCACTGCAGTGTCCTTCAAACTAAGCATTTGTTGTTTAGAGACAGTTCTTGCACCAAAATATACAACATCTTGGTTATTATGTATGATGAACTGATGAAAATAAAAGTTAGATTTGTTGCAGATGGAACACAGAAGCAATATATTGAGGTCATACCAGTACAGTGATAGTGCTCAAAAATTTTTCCTTAGACATTAATGAATTACAAGTAAGAATAATACAATATAAGGTCTGTTTTTAAGGGTCTATAAGACAACCTTATAGATGTTCAGGAGATATTTATTGCTTTCTACTAATCACTGTGTGGAAAAAGCAAGGCAACCCTTATGCATATGTTGTGGAATGCCGGATTGTGGTTGCTTTTTGGAAGCACATCATGGATTTTATTAGGATAGTTTTTATTAATAGATTATGAATTCACATTTAAAGAAGCAATTTTAGGAGAGTTTTCCAATATGGGCCCTCTAATAAGCTGCCAGAGAATCTTCATTGTGCAACTGCATTAGTTGGAAAGTGAACGCCATTGTAGGTATAGACAAAAATAAACATAAGAAACACTCCAGAGGTTTATGTGTAGCTTGTTCAGGTTGCTGAGCTGGCAGTAAATGAATTAAAGAAATGAGATAAAAAGATGTATAATAAAACATAGTCTGCATTTATGGATAATGTTATGAATTTAATAGAAGTGAGTAATGTTTTGTCTTTTAAAGTTCATAAGGATTGCATGGGATGCTACATTACAATGTGAATATTTGTTGAGCTTTAGGTCCTTGAAACTGATGAAATTACATATGTTGTATAAGACTTTCATTACAATTGTTAGGAAATACCTAAAAGCATTTATTTATTATATATTTGAGAAATTTATGGCCATAAGCGTTTCAATCAGCCAAACAATAATAATCAGGACCAGCCCTGCCATTAGGCAGGTGACAGTTGTTCGGGTATCATTAAATGGCAGGAAATTTTCAATTATTTAATCTCTACCTATAAAGTGGAAAGTATGTGTGCATCACATATGTCCGGAAATGTTTACCCACTTCAGATGAGTTAGAAACTTGACACAGTGACACAGTGATAGGTCTGGCTGTATAATGTACCAGAAAAATCTAAAACCACAAATTTTGGGGGTTTAAGTATTTTTAAAGAATTTAATAAAAATCTAGGTTTACGCCTACAACTCCCAGCATGCCTTGCGTGGAACTCCCAGCATGCCTTAGGCAGGAGGCCAGACTTACTGGCCTTTGGCGGCCATTGTGAGTGCACAGGTTGGTGGCTGCTGCGTGTCTTTTACAACCCTGACTCCTAAGGTTGGTCTCAAGCTGTCAACCCAATTCCACATAAAAGGAAACAATGCACATAAATGGGCTGCATCCATTTGCGGTGCCTCCTCCCACCCCTGCGTGGTTTTAAATGTAACTAGTCACAACAGCGTGATTTTGAGGGGCCAAACATGCTCAAAGGCACTCCATCCTGATATTGCTGTTTTCTCAGAATCTGGGGGAAGCAAGTGTGTAGCCTTTGCCCTTAAGAGGGAGAGAGGAAGGGGAGGCACTCTGCGCATGCTCAGAAACAGACCCTACAAAGGGAGGGAAGTGCCCGGCGCAGCCCCGGCCCTTCAGTACAGGCTCCGGATGTAGCACTTGGTGGGTGAGAAGCACAGGCCAAGGCAGTCCCAGTAGGATTGGCCGGAGCTGGACACGTCCACTGATAGCTGCTTACCTCCCCTCCCTCCTTGGTGATGCTACTCCTCAACACTCTATTGAGGAGCAGCATTGTCAACATGAGGATGTCTCAGAGGATGCGGGCACCTGTGGGCTGCCAAAGGCATGCTGGGAGGTGTAGAACTGGCATGTAGAGTGGCTGATTTAAAATAATGTATGGTTGAGCAAACCCTGACCTCTCACTGTCTTTGTTCTCCTACCTGACGTTCTCCAACTGCCACTAACCCTGCCCACCATTCTATTCTAGCCTCAGCTATATAAGTCAATCCTCCATTCACTCTTCTGTCTCAATGGTAGTCAGGCTGTTATATAAAGATCATAAACCAACCAGACTTCACTTCCCATGAGCTTAAGCAGCAGGACTCCCTTTGGGCAAGTCGGGCACCACAGCAAAAGGCATGCCGGGAGTTGTAGTTTTTGTTTTCTGTGGGGACAAGGAAAATTATGGCGACAGCATCAAGGCAGCCCTGACCATGCATTGAAGGTGAGGGGGGGGGGGGGGGAGAAACTAATTTAATTTGTTTTAAAGTTACCTCACAGGCCTAGGACTGGCCTACGTTGAAGGGTTGTCATGAGGGTAAGAGAGGAAAAAAAGAAATGTATTTAATTTGTTTAAAGGTTAACTCAGGCCTAGCACCGGCCTGCTACTTTAAGATGATTACCTCTCAGACATATATTTTAGGGGGCCCAAGCAACGCCGGGTAGAAACTTGAAATCTGGCATGCTGATAAGACTGGCTGCACCAGAAAAATCTAAAAACATGAAATTTTGGATTTTAAGTATTATTCTGTCAGATAAAAGGCCCAAGTCACCAGTTTCCTTGACCATCCTGGCTCTCTGCCAAAACCTGTTAAATGAAGATATTATATAGTAAATTATGCCAATAAAGTATTCTGTATTCTGGCTGTTTTCCTTTTTTCATAACAATAACTTCAAAGCACATGCATACAACAGTTCCTCACATCCACTGAGATCCTCTTCCCTACTATATGTTATTCAGATATCTGGGCAATGTCGGGTATATTTTGAAAACATATTTTTAGATTTGAATCTTTTTTAGCTGGTAGAAAGGGTGTTGTGTGTCCCGATTGTTTTTGAAGTTTAGACGGCTGCTCCGGCCAAGGCATGATGGGAGATGTAGGCATTTCAGGTAAAACAAAAAATGTGGTTCATCACGAAGCTCTAATTTTAAATACAGTTCTTATTAACACAATTTTCCATTTATTCTGACAAAACAATTTACGAACTCAACCAAACTAAAAACAAACAACCTAAAAATGAATAAGTTGCAGAGAAATTTATTATTTATCAAATAAATGTCATAAACATTATTCACGGACCCGAGCAACACTGGGCATATCAGCTAGTTTATTATTATAAATTGTACCACCATGCTGAGGAAGAGCACCATTTGGATTTTTCGCCCGAGGCACCAAAATGTTGTGGACAAACAGATGATCTCTAGACACTCTAAAGATTGACATTTTACATCTTTTACTAATAATTGCACCAATATCTCAGAATAAAAACACAGCATGTCCTTGAACATCCACCAGATTCAGGGTTCCTTTATGCCAATTCTACTAATTATATTGCTGCCCTCTTAATTAGCCACAGCCCCCCTCCATCCCCACCCCAATTCTTGCTCACTTCTCAAAATGGAAGTTTTATCTTCCCTTGCGCACAGCAAATTCAAAATCTGCTAAAAAGATGAAGGCCTGCATTCCCTTTTTTCCATTGGCCAGTCATCCTAACTATTGTGATTGTTAGAGAATATCATGCTGAAAAACCTGTAAAGACAATTGTACACATTGGGTTTTCACATCTAGCTCGGATATCCTTTTCTGGTCATTAGCAGCTGGCTGGTTTTACAGTTACTTATAACCCCTTAGGCTCTCAGCTCCTCCAGCCGCATATTAAATGGAAATCAATGTGAAGCAGGGAAGGGATGTCATTGTCATGAGCAGCCCAGCATTTCCTGCACTTTCTTCATTGAGCTGCCCTAAAGTGCTGCGTGTTTAGCAGTTAAATTTGTATGAGTTGGCTAGCGATTGGCAAGATCTTCACGGCTGACTGGCAGTTCACACAGGTCAGTTATTTATCAACTGTTTGTAAAGAGAGTTCCTATGACCTGAAGATTAAACACGCAGATCTCCAAAGATGCCTGGCCAGAGATGGATCTTTCTTCTGCATTGCAGCATGAAATATCAAAATCACTGAAGTTCTTTCCATGGACACTAATGGCCTTTATATAGATAACAAGGGTTCATAACGTTTCTATTTTTGGCTGAGCAATGCCATTCCTACAATGTTTGCACAGGTGTCAAAAACATCTTTTAGCCTGGAATGTATCACTTGTGAAGACTGTTAATGCACAACAGAAGCTTGGAGATAGCCATTTCTAAATCCAACATACATTCAAGTCGAGACCAAGAAAAGTCTTGTGGCAACCCTGAGATCTGTGCTGTACCTTTAAAAACCCCAGTGGACCATGAGATGCCTTGGCAGCCGCCATCTCTCCTCCATGCTCATCCCTTGGCCTGACCGTTCACTCTCCTCCCCAGCTTGCTGTATGGAAAACCTGAAATCTTGCTCAGCAATCTGGGATGGGAACCAGGTGGACTAAAAAAAGAGCTAGGCGGGAATGGCAAGGCTGCAACATCTCCTATTTCACTGAGATTGAGGGTGCACGCTATCCCCACTTACCGGGGTATAAGCCCCACTGAACTCATTGACCCTTCTTTCTAAGTAGAAATACGTAGGTTTACAATTGGAAAGGCGCTAATTTCGATGTTGCCAGCCTGCCAATCCCTGTCCATAGAGGAGCAATGAAAAAAGCAGGTCACCAGATAATATAAACATTCTATATTATGCAATGGAAAGCAATACCACACCGAACTAGCCAATATAGCCATAGATAATAACACTGTGAAGAAGGTCCTGCTCTTTACGTGCCCTCACTTGCAATACTATATTTAGGTTTATGCACCTCGCTGAAGAGCAAACATCTTGACAAGCTGGCAATCATCCAGGAAAGATCAATAGAAATTGCTGAGCTCGGGAAAAATATCTATAGAGAAAATATAAAGTGTTCTATATTCATCCTCTGGCATAGCCACAGTTCGAACCCTGACCACATTTGTCAGAAGACTGATGGAAGAACAAAACTTATTTCTACCCAACCTACCCCTCAAGCTAAGGAGCAATAACAACAATTAATAAGATTTTGCTCAGAAGCAGAAATGTGTTTAAATGCATGTAATAGGTATCTACAAATTGCCCAACTAAAATAAGAGCCTGTTTGGCATTATGCTTAAGAGGATCAGACTAAGAGCGTCATCACACTGGAGGTTTAATGCACATCTGCCATGACTCTGATCCACTTTTTCAGAGCTGGACTCGCTCAGGGCGAGAGAACAGCAAGACAGGGACGACGTCATGCTAGTCCAGCGCTGAAAAAGTGGATCAAAGTCACGGTAGATGTGCATTAAACCTCCAGTGTGATGACGCTCTAAGACGAGGGAGAGCTAGGTTCAGATCTCCACTCAGCCACAAAACTCATTGGGTGTCCTGGCAAATCACTCTCTCACCCAGACCTACCTCACAGGGTTATTGCAAGGATAAAATAGGTTGCGGCAGAAGTATGCACGCTGCCCAAACTTCCTCTGAGGAAGTGCAAATAAAAATGTAATAAAAACAACCTTGTTTGTCACTCCCAATTATTAATACCTTTAACTTAAAAAAAAAATCTGCAATTGCAGTGGCTACGAAGTCAGATATTTGTAAAAGCTTGAATTCACATTACAGCATTCGTTTGAAACTGTGCAGGAGTAGCCTCTGGTAAATTAAACAGCAGCACTTTGGACATTAGTCTGGATGATGTTACAGATATTTATGTATAATTTTTGAGTTTAGTAGATGAGAAGGAGAGGAAGGCAGATGCAAACCTTTCCTTGACAGCTGAATATTTCAACTTCTTGATAGCTGAATATTTCAACCTCTTTCCCACAGATCACTAATGTTATTAATATTAGTGTAGATGCTTTTTTATTTATTCATGGTATTTATTCATGGTATTAGTCAAGGCTCTCAAAGCGGCTCACAAAGATCAGAAATCGATCACAAAGATCAGAAATCGGACAGTCCCTGCCCGCAGGTTTGGAATCTAAGAGACATAACACAAAAGGAAGGGGACTGGGGTGGAGGGGGGGGAAAGCAAATCAGTTGCAAGTCATGGAGAGGAATATAAACAAAAAAAGAAGAGCTATTTCTTCCTCTTATGATCTCAGTAGTGGCAGCTGGAGGGGGGTTGTAATGTAACATCAGCAAAAACCCTGCTACAAAGGATTTACAATCAAAATTATAAGGGTGGAGGAGACAACATAACAAAGGAAGCAAAAGAAAAGAAGCAACAAGGGATGAATGTGACAATTATACATTCTTAAGCTTTTCTGTCTGTGGCCCCATAGACAGTGAGGCTGCTTTAGCCTGGGGGTCTTCCTCAAATTCATCTGCCTTTTAAATGCAACAGACAGATTTCATTTCACCAGAGCCTCACTTTTTACTGCTCTTTCTCAACCTGAAACCCCACACTATAGCCACACAGATATTTTGAATCTTTGTTTTAAAGTATAGCACTACTGCATATAAGAGGTCCTTTGTAAAGTTGTGAGTAGGAGGGGACCCCATCCCTTAAAGACAAAAGGCCTAATAAGCATTTATTTAAGTCTCACATCTAGTGAAGGAGTACCAATGAGCAATTCCTCTATGGTATTTAGCTAAGAACTTTCTTCTCCATTACTCATCTCCTGAAATCAAGAGTTCCAAATTCAATAGTGTAACAAATTCCAGCCTGTAATGGATAATAATGTGGTGATCACCATGTACTCCAAGGAACAATCTTTTTAACAAGACAAATTGTGCTAAATGTGCTTTCCTTTTAAGATGCAAAGATGGGTCATTGTCATGCATCAACATTCATGGTCGCCAAACTGCAATTAGCTGGAGGTCAAGGATGCCAAGGATAGGCCCATTTCAATGCTATCCCACTGTCCATAATCACATTCAACATGGCCAAGCTTCTAGGGCACAAGTGCCTCCATCTTCAGCATAGCAATGCATGCTTCATCCAGGGAGTCCTTATGCTAGCTAGCTCAGGCCCTCTTCATATTAAACAGGTCTGGGCAAGTACCTGTCTTGCTGAGTGTGGAACTCCTGAAGGAATTCAGCCCATCTTTAACAAAAGTAGAACACCAATATATAGAAGATTTTAAGTGAGAGCCCGAGAACCTAAATGGATAGTAAAGAGCAGTTTTACAATGATATCATTATGGTCTGGTTCAAACCTGAATAAGACGATGCATTCAGTTTTATGATCTTCTTTGGAAAAAGAAGCACTGCCTATGTAACTAGGCAGATTTACAGTCTGAATGCATTCAAGAGAGAATACAGATTAGCTGGCAAAGTTCTGAGTAAACGATCTTGCAAATCAAGGTTGAGGTCAGTGGAAGAAAAATTCTTAAAGAGTCACCTTGAAGTCCTGTAAAGATAATTTCTGTGTCTGAGGCTGCTGGTAGCTTTCCAAGATGATTCCGTTCATGAGCTTTATAGCTAGGGGTCAACAATATCAGTTTTTAGGTGTCCAGCTCATGCCATGTTAAAAAGGCACTATGCTATGCTGTAGATAGCAGAGAGTAAGCAACTTCCTTAGATTGTCTCAGGAATGCAAGTTGGCAAGTTTTATCACAGAGAGTGCCACTTATTTGAAGATGACGAAGAAGGAGGAGGAGGAGGACTGTCAGGAGCCTCCCCAAAAGTAATGAAGGCAATACCAAGATAGATAACTTAGTGTGGCTTTCATGAGCACATGGACTAAAGGGCAGGATGTGGGCCATCCCTGTAAATGTTCTCTCACACCCTCTTAAAGAGGTCCAACCCACAGTCTGAAAATTAGCCTTTAAGGAATCTTCCCAAGTTATCTAGGCAGTTTAGCAGCTGCTGCAAAGCTACATCCTACAGTGGGAGCAGCTGAATAGTTACGAAGAGGTGGTCAGAGTGCCATGCTGCAATATGTAATTGCATGTGTACTGCCGGATGCTGATGTGACTGGCTCTTGCAACTGTAACCACTGACAAAGGTCCCCTCTACAAGATTTCGGTTTGATGCCCGGTTGGCCGATTATGCGCATCTTCTCACAATCGCTTTTACGCCTAATCCCTATACATAGGAGGCGGTGAAGCGCATTACCGGTTGTATGAAACGCGAGTTAAAGTTGTTTCATGCGCAGCATCGCTTGTTTACATGGTCATAAGGCGCTTTAACTCTCGCGGTAAATTAAAACTCGCTATTTAACGCACATTCCATAATGCGCATAATCGGACAGAAAAAGCGCCTCAACCCCCGATTTGCGCTCCGTTCATGTGGAGGTAAAATCGGTAATGCACTTTGAAAGAGCTTTAAATCGCTCTTGTAGAGGCACCCATACAGAGACCCAGCCATGGAGAGGTGTTTTGTTGACTAAGATGTGCTTAGGTAATGTAAGAATTGGAGCCAAGATAAGGAAACCACAGACAGTGCTCCCTTTAAAAAACCAGGACACCACACAAACCATTCTCAATCCACAATACCCATTCCACCTCCTAATTCAATTATCCCTTGGCTTTCAAATACCATTTCTTCCAGTTGACTATGTACTATTCTCCCTCTCAAATTATGCGTGTGTATATATAAGAGTATAGGCATTTTGCTTCTGTTCCAACAATTGTGGCTGATGTTTTAGGTTTTGTTCTATTACTTGACATCAAGATTGACTGCAAATAGACACATCTAAAAACAACAACTGAGGATCAATCAAACACAGCAGTCCCACAGTTGTCTCTGGTAAGTGTGAAATTAAGGCTGAATACACAGAGAAATATGCTTATTCTGAAGTAGTAATCAGTTTGAGCCAACTCCCACTCAAAAAGCAGTAACTATGGCATCTTGAAGTCTTAATAGCCTAATCCTATGCATATTTAGGGTTTTATAACACTATGAATTGGTGCATGAGTTTTCCTGTTTTCCTTGTCCTTCCCAATCTCCTTTCCCTTTTGTGTCATGTCTTTTTAGATTGTAAGCCTGAGATCAAGGACTATATTGTTTTTATTAATATTGGAGCCTTACAATGCAATCCTATGCATGTAGGGAAGCTTAAAAAGGGAAGGAAAAAATGCTCGATTTCTGCCCCTTTTCCTTTTAGCTCACAATGACTAACAATTATCTGTAGGCAAGCAAAAATGTTTTGGGGTAACTCTAAGGGGGTTGTCTGTATGGCTAGTCTAACTGACTCATATGAACGACCCAACGTATTACATTTTCCAGTAGGCATGCAGAGACATCTGTCTATCCATCCTCCCACCATTCCACAGCAAAAGCAACCCTTAAAAGAGGTTTCACATATTCATGCTTTCTCATTCTAGTCACACAACATGAAAACTAGCAGGAAAGGCAGGCACAGAACATTAAACACACTTTTAGTCATCTTTCAGAGCCCTGACAAGAACACTTACAGAAGAACAGCCTTGGCCAGCTTTTACAGTTATCCTGAAAACAAAGTGTAATAATTTTAGGAGTCTATACACAGCATCCATAACTATTTAATTTTCAAACGCAGTTTCACCTTCCCCCAGAATAAATCCTTACACCCAATTTTCATTGCTGGTCCAAACTGCTCGGCAATGGGCAACATTTGTCCTAGGTGACAAACCCCTCCAGAGAGCCATTAGACAATTAGCACCACTTTTCTGCCATCAATATGTCAAAGACAAAGAATTATTTGATGGTTTCTTTCTTTTTAATGCATCCAGTGCTTCATCACCATCCCTGTCCCTTCATTCCTCTCTATACTCAGTATCTCATTCAACAGCCCCTTAGCACCTGTATTTCCCCCCCCCCCAAAGCAATGTAAAAATTTCCAGAATAATTGTCAGATTAAACGGCAGCACACATACATGCAACGATTTTGAAATATTATTTCAATGGCTTCCTTAGCTAAATTGATAAAATTTCAGAAGAACAATGGTTGGGTTGCCATAATGGGAAAATCATCACACAAACATAGCAGGACAAAATCCTTTGCCTTGGGAACTCAGGATGAAAAACAGCACAAAGGAAAAACATGCAACATTGAGCTATTCATGAAAAAAAAAAAAGATTTCCAAATGAGGCAAAAACCAAATCACCTATTGGCAAGAGAAGTTTTCACTGTAAGCAACATAATTTGATAGTCCATGGGCCCAATCCACATCACGTTGAAGCCAGTGACTATATTGCTTCTGATTTTAATGGCTTCTCCACTATGTTCTGTATTTGTAAGGATTGTCCCTAATTGCAGATTTTGTGGTGCTGCAAAACAAGCATCTAAACTTCACTAACGACATAATGACAGGCAAACCACATAGTGACAATTCACAATATTCATACTACATTGGACCTACACAAATACATTTGCCACAGCATTTAATATACTAAAGCATTAAATATTGTCTTGACAATTATATGGGTGAAACTCAAAGTCTCACAGGAAACCATATTAAAACACATTAAAAACATGTTCATAAGAACAACTTGAGAATGGTGGCAGAATGATACTTACAACACAATGACCCAGTTCACACATCACAAACAACCCATGATTGTTCACTGTACATTGCTGATAATGATGCTCCTGCCCGCTCCTGCCAAGTTAACTGGAACAACCCAGACTTGTAACCCAAGAACAAACCATGGGTCACCAGTCTGGGTTGTTCTTCCCCCAATAACCTCCAATTCTGGGTTCAGACATCATGATAAGCAACTCAGGGAAGGAACGTCCCTATCATTTAACAAAGTGGGAGCAGCTGGGTGAGAACAAGCATACTAGCTCAGTCTTGCTCATTCATGGCTACTGAGGATTTGTTTCAATCCTGGGTATCCGCAACATGCAAGCTGGGCCAGTCTCTGAGACCTTGCCATCCTTGGTGTGCATAAAACCTTTAAAAATGTACTAGGAATTAAAATTCATAACTTGGCTTGAACAAAGACCTTGGACTCAGGCGTCATTGCAAGATCATAATGCCACAGTCAAAGTGTAGGTGCGTATGTGTCTAAACATATGAGTGGTAAATGTATATTGGTCATGTTCTACACTTTAGGGATTTCTTTCAGCTGGACCTTTAAAAAAAACTGGCACAAAGCGAACCCCCTTTTTTAAATTTTTCCAGGCCTCTTTGTAAAACAAAGCATACTTCTAAACATCTCAAATGAAGGCAAAAAAATACTTACTGACTTTTAAAAAAAAGACATTTTGAAGTGAACATCATAGAGGGCTTTTTTCCTACTTTGCAGCAGCTCTTTCCCCAGCTCCCTGTATTTCTATGGCACAATTAAGGGTGGACTTGAGATTAAAGAGCAGAATTTACAATTCAGGATAACAATTGGAATATCTTATGACAGCTTCATGTGCTCCGGTTCTTTTCCCTCCATAATGTGGCTGTTTAAACACCCACTTTTATCCACAGAGCCTACTATTTATTTTTTAAAAAGATTTCTCAAGGGCAGCTTCACAACCCATAAAAACAAAATACAAATCAGTAGATGTATAGCAACATCAAAACTAATAAAAGATAAGCAGTATCCAAGAACAGCATCAAACCAATTTCATCAGGGACTAAAGAGGCCTGGGGTAAAAACAACAATGACGAAGGTGCAAGGCAAACACCACCACCACCATTGAGAAGGCTCTCTTCCAGATCATGGAGGCCACCTAGAGGAGCGCCTCCAAAAAAAGGTCTTGAGATATAGGCAGGCTGATAAGGAAGGCAATTCCTCAGGTACCCTGTTCCAAAGCCATACAGGTCTTTGAAAGTAAACCCCAGCATTTTGCATTGTGCTTAGAAATGGACCAGACAGGTCTTATAAGCACTGGAATGATGTGATTCGAATACCTGTTGGGATTTAAAAATCACAGCCTCAGGGCTTCTTTTGTTTGGAGAGGTAAAAAGAGGAAAGCAGAGAACAGGGAAAATTATCTCCCCGAAAGATTTGCAGAAATATCAACAGAGAAGAGAAAAAAAATGTTTGGGGAAAGGGATTGTTACTACAGCACAGATCTGAAATCAGTGATCCAGTGTTCAAGAAGATAATGGATCGGGCACAGGGTCGTGCCACTTCTGTCCAACATCACCTGCTCTAGCTTCTTGCTTGGTTTGAGCTGCCCGCACATTGTAGCTTGTCTTACATTTTATTGCTTGCCAAATGGCATTAACCACTTTGCCCTCCCCCCTTCCCTTTCTGCAACATTCAGCTACCGAGGTTAAATTAATTCCACCTACTCACTTGCACGCAGACAATGCAAACCAAGCAATCATGTGCAATTTGTGAAGCAGCAAGGGAGTGAGACAGGAAGATTACACTTCCTACATCTGAGATTCCCTCCCGCTCCAGGTAAAAGCTTTTCAGCAATGTCTGCAATCGCAGAGTGGGAGCTGTCCTGCAATTCAGGAAAAGCAAGCAGAGAAGTGTGGGTAAGGGAAATAATCATGATATACAATAAAATAGACACTGGTTATAATTATATACATTATATGCATTAAAAGTCTGACACCCAGTTCAAATGATATAAGGAAGGTGCCATAACTATATAATAATTCACACTTTCAACAGCTCACAATTATAACTTCTGGAATGGGGGGGTGTGTGTGTGGAGGGAATCACACAGTGCCAAAATGTTGAGGTTTGAATGCTAAGAGAAAATGATTTTCTGGCAACAGAAACTCTGCCTTGTGGGAAGATACATGAAATCCTCATAACCAAACAACTAAGCAATGATTATGCTACAAAAGTATGTCTTGAAACGCTGATACATGGTATCTTACCAGAGACAAAGTTGACATTTGAATCCAGGGAATCAAAGTCCAATACTCAACCTGTTACCATTTGTTTCATTTTATTCTTGTTTTATTTTTATGTTGATGGGGGCCAGGAAGTCTGAAAACGTTAACTCCAAATTCGTACCAGCTGAACTGGCTGCCAGCAAGTTTCCAGGCCTGATTCAAAGTGCTAATAGTCCTTTTAAGGTCCCAAACAGCTTGGAACCATTATATGTGAAGGGCCATCTATACAATCCTGACCATACATCATTAAGCTCCATCCCAGGGCTCCTTCTCAAGTTCTGCTGCTAACATCAATTAGGTTGACATGCGCGAGGGATAGGGCCTTCTTGGTGGTGGCCCCAAAAGTGTGGAACTCCTTTCCTATTGACTCAAGCCTTGCCCTTCTGCACTGGCATTCAGATGAGCCATGAAAATCTTCCTTTTCAATGCTACCTTTAACTGAGATTGTGATTATCTTAAGTTTCAGACCAGCTTTTCAAAGTGTTGTGTATGCTTGGTAACGTTGCTCTTATATCTTTATATCTTGCCTTTGCTCTTGTATGTACTTTAAAAAGCAACTAATACTGCTGCTGCTGCTGCTGCTGCAACAACAACAACTATTTTTTCTATGAAAACTACTCATGGCAATGTACAGCTATGAAGTATTTTTTTAAATGAACAAATTTTAAAGGAAATCAGCAAAGATAAAATAATTAAATAATTAAATAAATAAATAAATAAATAAAAGATAACAGCACAGGCATGACACATCCACCACCAGCCCCATTTAGATTAAAATGCCTAAGAAAATATGACATTTTCTTTGCAGAGCACTTCAATTTAATCAGAAACAGGCTTCCTGGGGTCACCAGCACCAGCACCATGGAGTAAGCTTTGGTCTAAGCTCTGCAAAATTTAATTTCTGAAGAATAAATAATGCAAAACCTAGGCAAGACTCCTTCTGTGGACCTCCTGCTCCAAGATAGGGATGGGGTAGAATTTTGTTTGGTCCTGATTTTTAAGTGAAGTGACATAAATTCTCACTCCCTGCACTAATATGGAGAGTGGTTTTCTTTTTCCAATATCCAAAGGTCACACACAGCTCTATTACAACAAAGCCGGGTTTCCATTTTAGCTTTCAGTAGCTCCATTTATACATGGAGTTGCTGGCTTTCTTTGTGCCTTCACCGTGCCCCAAAACTTGCAACACAAGAGGGGGGAAAAACCATCTATAATAATGTTTCTGTAGCAAAGGTTACCTGGAGTACTTTTACTATGCATCACCCTTTGTGTGCATGTGTGACAGGGAGACATTCAGTTTATTTAGTAGTCATTTCCACTACCCTACACCACACAGGTGGCTGTTCTTGGAAGTCAACTCTTCCTGCAAGCTATCCTCCCAGGGGCATGATGTACAATAAGCACTTAGAAATGTGTTTTGCTGCGACTGGAACCAAGATGAAACAGCAATATTAAAGGAGATGAGTTTCGTTTATGGAGTGGCCAAGTATGCCATTACTCTAGAACAATGGGGGATAGCAAGGAGGAAAGAATGTAATACAGTGTGATTTATTCCTTTCCAGTAGCAGTGGAAAAAAATTCAACCAGCCAGCAAAACGGCCCCATCTGCCAAATGTAAGTCATTTTAACGGCTAAGAGAGTTCTGCTAGATTAGTTGTGTCATTGTGATACTTCCACAGTGCCAAGATTTCAGACCACGAGCATTAACATCATTCAGTAATACCACCTGAGAAGAGTGGGGTTACCCAAGATTATGACCACCACTCCCAAGCAATAAGACTAACAGAGCAATATTATACATTTACTCAGAAGTAAATCCCACTGTGTTCACTGGGGATCAATCACAAGTAAGTGTCTCTAGGATTTACAGCCAAGAGGCACCAACAATAGCTCTGATACTTAGTTATAACAACCTTCCCCAATCTAGTGCCCTCCAGTTGTTTTGTGCTACATCTCTCAGCAGTCCTGGCCATTGGTGATGCTAGCTGGGGCTGATGGGAGTTGAAGCCCAAAGCATTTGGAGGGCATCAGGTTAGGTAAGGCTGCTAAGATTTTCAAAGGGGAAAATGTAATAATTTTCAGGCAAGGCAGAGGCATTTTCTGGATCTCTCTCTTCCTTCTGTTGAATTTGTGTGTCTTAATTGGGCCAAGTTTGTGTGAATAGGATAATCTACATCTTATTAACATGTAATACCAAACAAATGATTTTTCAAAATCCATAAACAATCCAGTAAGAAGTTCTCTTGAGTAAACATCACTCAAACGAGCCAGAATTGTGCAAGAGAACAGCAGCATGGAGAGCTTCTCCTAGAGCCAAACTAGACATGGACCTGGTTCGCACAATGAAAATATGCCATTGTGGCTTATTTAGAATGCAGCATGTGTAGGAGTTTGGCTTGTTGTGTTGTCCGAAACCAGGTGGCATGGCTTGTTGGAGGGGTAAACAACTCTCTTATAACCCTACAACAGCCCACAGATTATTGGAGAGTTGTTTCCCCTTCAACAAGCCATGCTGCCCAGGTTTGGATGACACAACAAGCCAGGTTCAGGCAGCGAGTGTTCAAATCATACTCCACATCTGCTGCAATTTAGATAAGCCATGCTGGCTTATTTTGATCTTGAGAACTGCCCATGGTCTTAATTGCATGGATGCCATCAACATGCTTAACTTTCAGACTTTAACCAGCAGCTGTGGAGGGGCAATAGGGATTGGAATTGCAGTGTGCAGGAAGATGAGTGTAATGGTTTTATCCCATGCCATGGTCCCAATGAAAATTTCACACACATACCCCTGAAGCTGCCATTTGCCCCAGGAGGAAGCTGCCATCAGCACCAATTTCAAAGAAGAATGTGCAAAAGAATTTCCCACCATGCTGGGGAGGTACATTTGCTTCTAAGACAAGACAAAAGACAAGCTGTTCAGCTGGATTTTGTATTTACTAATTCTGGGCAGGCCAAAGGGTCTCTCTCTCCTCTCCTCTCCCTCTCTCTTTTATTAAGTTCTCCAGCACAACATCTGAAAAATCCCCTGGCTTAGGAACAACCATGCTCAAAAGCCTTGGATGAAAGCCAGTCCTGTGCCAGTTCCACATCCCCCTCACCACGTCCATTATAAAAGGGAACAAAACTTGGTGACTCACGCTGATGTGTGATAAAAACCAGGAGGAGACATTATAGAAGAAATAAAATTCACATATTATTGTCTAGATACTTTCAGCGAGCTATAAGAACTTCTACCAGTGGAGAAATCTAAAGATGACAGAAAGAACATTCTTCTGTCCAGAAGCAGCAGGAACTTGGAATTCCACTGCAGTTAAAAACAAGTCAACTATGATTATAGTTATAGTATACCTCATTCCCTATGTTGAAAGTTCTTAATTTAAGGCATTCCATCGTTTTGAGGTGACCACATCACACCAGGATGCTCTGCCAGCCAAAATCCAAAGGCCTTTCCACACACATTTCTGAAATGATCAGCTATACACCCTGGTATATTTTATTTATTTACTGACATTTAAATACTGCCTTATTTGCTAAAAGGCTATCACGATGGTGTTCCCCATAATGTGCAAATTATATTCATACTTCCTATTTCTGAGCATGTTACAGGAATCAATGGCTGGCGCTGCGTTATCACGCCATGTACATGCAGTATATACTTGCTTTTAAAAAAGGGGCAGACAACTGCAGCTGCCACATGGTACGAGAAAGACTGTAGGTATTTGCAGTTACATAGTCACATACCTGCCAATTTCCACAACATGTGAACTGGTATTTAGAGTGCCCACTGAATTCCTGGAACCATGCAACTTTGCATTTTCTTAAATTCTATCTCTGTTCTACGTCAAACATACCCAGGAGTTCTTTAACAACAACAACAATTGCACATCATTGTTGCCCAAATTCTATGCCAAATGACTGTAAATTCAGCAACTTGTCAGAAATATGCAGTTAGCCAATTTGAATGTATAGTCTTGTTTTGCAGAATTTATTCGGATTTTGTTCAGCCTGGAGAGGAGCACGTAATAACAAAGAGCACGGAACCTGTACCACATGACCATAGCTCAGTGGTATAACAGATTCTTTTGCATGCAAAACGGTCCCACGTTCAATCTCTGCTAATAATGCCATTTTAAAAGGATCTCAGGCAACAGGGCTGAAAAATGACTTTGAGTAATACTGAGTTTCTGCAAACAGGGGGTGTACATGTGTGTTAAAATTATATTTGAAGAACTTGCTAGTTGGAGATGAGGTGATTATTACAGAGATAGCAGATAAATGACATAACAAGTGTGTAACTAATTTCAAATGTGATCAATTAAATGTTAGTGTGCACCTAACACATCTTCCCTGAGCCTAGGGGTTAGATATTTTCTGAGCTCAGGAGTTAGAGCAAGTAAGAAACATAAATGGACAAAACATAAATTACTCCTCATATGCTCTTCTTTAACCCACCCCCACCTCACAGGTAACAATTCCAGATTCCAATTTTTTTAAAAAATCTCTCTCTCATATACACACACACTTCTTTACATTTATTCTAAATTTACATTCTGAATCCACCAACCATTAATAATACAAAACACAGAATGTGGTAAACCTAATATAATGCACCAGATCCACACAGATAGCAATCTGTTCCTGTCAATAAAACATTTTTCCATTCACGATTTTAAACGTCTCTTTGAGAAGTACCAATGTCTGGGCCGAACATCCCATCCACTGTAACCATTCCCTCTCTGGCTCACTCCAGTCCTTGTTGTAAGAAAGGGTCTTGTGTAAGACTTTGAAAAGATATGTCATAATCTTGTGAATAGAGATGTGAAGGCCTGGGGAAAGGGCGGGGGGGGGGATTTCAGGGATTTTTGGGATATTGGGGGGATTTTTTTTTCCTGTTGGAAACATCGCACCCACACCCAAAGCTTTCACACCTCTGTTTACTTGTGAGCAGCTAGGTGAACAGAGATCCTGGCTCCTTTCAACAAATCTAGAGCTCACCTGTGGGCCAACATACTAATGCAGAGAGAAAGTGATTTGTCCAGGTCTGCCAAGGCAATTCATGGCTGAGGGAAAACTTGAACTTACCCACCCCACCCCAAGTCAAAGGCATTATTCTACTGGTCTATGTTGGCTCTCAAGCATAATCTACTTTGGCTCTAGGTAAAAGAACTAAAATATTACTTTATCAAAAAGCGAACTTGCTTGTTACAATGCTGAGAGTTGGTTACATTTCCATTGTGCTCCGTAAAGCCCAGTGTAATAGGCATAATTTATCTATTTTTACACCACTTCAATCCAAATAAAGCCATCAGCCTACCTAAATTGTCCCTTCTATTTTCAGTTAGCAACAATGGCACATGCCAAATTTATTTGTCTTAACATTAGTACATACACAGCCATTAATTCTCTTCCCACAAAAAGTTTGTCTACTCTGCATTTAACAGGCTGGGTTTTGCAGAAACTGTCTGGCTGTAACTTTCCATGCAACTAATTCTTAGAAACACAGACCCAAGTACTTCCTCTTCCTTTAGCTATGGGGAAAAGGGGGGGGTCAGAAAGGAGGACGGGTGACAGCAATGCGATTATTTAGCAACTGGCTTGAGTTACTGCTGTAGTCAGTACTGTAGGTTTTCTGGTTATGACACTTGCTGACTACATGTAACTTTTCCTGCAAAGCATTAGGCCAAGAGAAAGAAAGGATTCTAATGCAACACAGTGTTCCTGTACCAGTTCTCCATAGCTGTTAACTCATACCCAAAGTCTACCTGGGCAACAATCTTGAGCATATTTACTTGGAAGTAAGTTCCATTTAGTTAGCCTTACATCCACATGACAATACTTGAGACAAGATCAGCCATGGTTAAGCACTTTTAAGTCCCATTGAGTTCAGTGGGAGGAATTTAAGCAAGTTCTTGACTTTAGCTCAGGGACAGAGAACATATGGTCCTCCAGATGTTCTTGCATTGCAACTCCCATCATCCCTCGCCATTGTCTATGCTGGCTAGGGTTCATAGGAGTTGCAGTCTGAGCACATCTGGAGGGCCCACACGATCCCCATCACTGCTTTAGATGTCAAAAGTGCTTGGCTTTGACTGGATTGTGCTCTTAATGTTTCTGTAGTACATTTCCTTGATACTCTCAAAGCACTTCACATACATTTGCTCAGTTATCCTTATAACATCCCTGAAATTAGACTTGCATTTTTAAATTTCTATATTGCAGGTAGGAAGCTGGGGCTGACATCATGGCTTAGTGAAGTCATGGTCTGAGTTAAGATTTGAACTACACACTTCCTGGCTGGCTCATTCTTTAATCTGCTACGCTGGTAAGAACATCAGAAGAGCCCTGCTGGATTAGACCAAGGATCCATCTAGTCCAGCATCCTGTTCACACAGTGGCCAATCAGCTGCCCACAGGAAAGCCACAACCAGGACATGAGTGCAACATAAGTCCTAAATTTGCTAAGGGTTGAGGATTTCATTTGAGCGAGATGTTTCAAATTGTTGAAATAACCAACTTCAGCACTGTCCTTCAACAACAGAACTGCAACTTTTCACTAATTCGGAATTCAAAGGCAGAAGAACTGACCAGGACTAAAGAGAGATGCTGGGGAAATTGGTACGTTACGTTTTCAGAGGCCGTTTCTGGAACCTATTACTTAGTCAAACCTCTGGAGCAGTTTCCTCCAACTCGGCTGAGATCTGGCCAAGAAGACAAAGGGAAGGCTGAGAAAAAGCCTTCTCTCTCTTCTTTCCTTTGCCCCCTCCCCGCAAGTGTTGTGTTAATACTGTGCTGGATGACATTTCAGTAAAAGCAGTGTTTTGAAACACTCTTGAGAAGGGCCTGAGATGCTTGGGGCAATTCTGCAGACTCCCAAACCCAGGAGATAAACCAATTTTGAAAAGCATATATGGGTTCCATGACAGTATCCTCTCAAAAAACCCACCCTAAAATAATTGTTGAGAATATTTGCCCTAGTTTTTATAGATGCACTCCTACAAATCATGATGACAGGGGAAAAGTAAGAAAGAAGAGAAATGTGCAAATACAAATTGCTTGTGTGTAGACGAATCATTGCATCAAATGACATTTTGCATTCCCCCTCTTCCCCACTTATATGGGGTAAGCCCTACTGAACTCAATGGGATTTACTTCAGAGTAGATATGTAAAGGATTGCACTGTAACACAGCAATGTGGGAAGCCCCCAGTTCAAATGTCATTTCAGTCTCATTAGGAGTCCTTAGAGTGGCAGGCCAATAATCTCTCAGTCCCTCCCCCAAATACACACAACCAGGAGGTAATAACGCTGGCCTACTTTACAGGATTGCTTGTAAAGATTATTGAGATCGTGTACATGGAATGCTTTGAACACTAAAAAAAATGCTACATAAATGGTAAACATTATTAGTGTGATGTGCTCACACAGCAACTAAAAAAATAATGAAAAGGTTCACAAAATAAAACCAAAAAATAACAAAAGGATTTAGGACAAACTTCTGAACTCTTAAAAAATACCACCACCATCCTGCTCCTTTGAACTCTACATATACAGTAGACTTGGTTTTGAATTTGGGAAAAAAACTGGCAGCTTCCTTTCATTACAGTAAAATAACCTCACAAAATGTAACCATACATTATCTGCCTTAGGCATGCTGGCTATGTCAACAGATTATCTCGCATTGAAATGTCTAGACTGTTATTAATATGCAACTGATTCAACAGCAAGGACACTGTTGGAAGCAAACTGGAAGAACTGTTAAGCGGAGAATTATTCGCCTCTCCAACTGAATCAGCTGCTCAAAGGAGAAACATAAAGAAAACCAGATGTGACTCATCAGTGACTGTGCCTAACGAGGAAGCAAACAGAAAAGGCTCTTCTTCCTTTAAGAATAAAGTGGACTTGAGCTGCCTGCTTTCCTGAAAAACATCTGCACCAAGTATTTTGCTAAAGACCCTTTCCCCAAAAGAAAGCTGGAACTAGACATGGTATATTAGGGAGACCTTTAAAAATCAAGCTACAGCAAGATTCAACAATATATGTGTATTCAGATACAGAGATACACACACACACACCTCACAGGCACATTGTAGATGTACGTTAATCAATAACACTTGGATGATTGGAAGATAAAATCCAGCAACACATTATCTCATTCACCTTACAAATAACATGGAAATGTGTAAGTTACATTAGCAGCCACATGTTCCTTCACGCACATCTGCCCAGTTAACTACACAGGCCAGGGTTCTCTGCCCCCCCAAAAGACAATAGCTTGCAGAACACTAAAGAACCTTATTAAACATGTAATCAAATTTAGTAATCCAATTTATAGCCCTGATTAGGTATTATCTTGCCCTAATGAGGAACCCCTTTTAAGAGCTTTCCACCTTTTAAGAGCTCTCCACCTACATCGCACCATCCCAGCTGATAGTAAACTCTTTCCAGATCTTTGTATTTAGGCTAATCACAGATTTCATACAAAATGAATCTTTTTCTCTAGACTCCCATCTCTCTTGTCTACCAGTTCAGTTTAACCTCGTTACCCAATTTCCCTCTTTGGAAGCATTTCTTAACCCCTCCGGTGTCTAAACTCTCTAATGGGTGTGCAGAAACAAGTGTGGAGTGTCATTGTTCTAAGCAAATATCATCAATTCAGGCTCCCTTTTCTTCTTTTTTTTAAGGGAAATTTTGAAAAAGGTAGAAACTCAAAAAAATAAATAAATCATTTTTATTGCAGTAAGTTCCTGGCTTGTGGAATCAAGTCACTCCAATAAAGCAAGTGGTGTGCACTAACACACCAATTATCTTGAAAATCAGAAAAATCTATTCCATTTTTACCAGCTGTCAGTTGTCAACACTGGTTGAAAACAATTACCCTTTATTTAAAAAGGAAGAAAGAAAAGGGAACACAGCCTTTCTTTCAAAATAACCCACAATATATGAAAAGACTCAAAATAACTTCCACCAACCCCCAGATGCTCCCTGATTTATGATTATAAGATCTAGGATTTAATGCAAGCCGCTTTGAGAATTGGATTGCTTTGTTAATGATTATATTTATGACAGTGTTGCTTATTTTTTTTAAAAAAGGGGGGAATCAAGATAGACAATGAGAAATAAAAGCAGAAAAGCAGCTCCAATTCATCAGCATTTGCATTTAAGAGATTTACAGGAGTAAGGTAAATGGTTCACCTGCTGCCAGTTCTCTTCCAAGGATGGCAAAGCTGAG
The DNA here is from genome assembly GCA_029215795.1 of Anniella stebbinsi. Lineage (NCBI taxonomy): Eukaryota > Metazoa > Chordata > Lepidosauria > Squamata > Anniellidae > Anniella > Anniella stebbinsi. Next base: position 195,637,492 of record JARDYH010000001.1, on the reverse strand, counting down.
AAGTACCCGGTGTCGTGGACAAGTTGCAGTTCCTGGAATATACTATAACTAGCCAGCACATCCATGTTCTTGCTGCTGTGGCTGCGGCTGAGCAAAAATACAGCAAACCCCAACCCTTTTCTTTTAGGTTTGTGTTTGCAATTTCGTAGCGGGGCTTTAGTTCTGTTCATTAAAAAGGAGGGGGGAAAGACCCTTAAGAGCAATCAATCCAGATGTCCTTTTCCTCTTTTTTTTCCTTTTGTTTTGAGAAATATATACATATATATATATTTGTAATCACACTTTCACAGAGAGAGAAGGGGGAGAAAAATCAAGTCAGGAACCAGAGTGGAGGAAGGACAGGGGGTGGGGGAGGAAAAGAGCCCCATCAACAACCCAGTGAGAGACGGGAGAGATGTACTGTGCAAGTCGTCAGCCGGGCAACCGAAGTGGGGGGACTTCTCCACTTGTAGTAAAAAGCAATTGCCTTCCAGAGCTCTGTTGCTGACTCCAGCTCTTGGACCAGGGGAGGGGGAGGGGGGGATGCAAACTCACTGACACGAGACTGCCATCTATTTCTGCATTGCTGCTCGCTGCTGAGTGCAATCTTTGCTCTTTATTTTTGGGAGGTTGCATTTTCTCTCGCGCGCGCACGCGCTTCCCGAGCGCGCTCCCATTTCTCCCTCCTTCTAGCCTCCTCTCCCTCCTCCTCCTCCCTCTCCCTCCTCCTCTACTCCAAAGTTCCTAGCCCCTCCCACTTCCAGCCCCCTTCTCCTTTCTCCGCGCAGCCGTGGGATCTTTAGAGGAAACCGTCCATTAAGGCAGCGCGTGACCATGTAAGGCAAACAGGGGGAGGGCAGAAAGGGCCGCTCATGAAGTCACTGGCGCCCAATCCGAGCGCCCAGCGCCGGGCAGGAGGCGGGACGCAGCGCGGAAGAGCTGGAGCGATTGGGCGAGGGCCCGATCCGACTGCCGCCTTATAAGGCAGTGTAAAGGGAGCTATTTTTAGAGGACTATATAAAGGGGAAGGGCCGGTGGCTGCCCGGCGAGGTCTGGGAGAGGGAGTGATGGATAGAAGCGGCGGTTGTGGGAGAGCGGAGCGGTCGGAGGGCGCGCGGGTGTGTGCGCGCGGTTTGCAGAGCGGTGCTTCAACACCGATGCATGCAAATGTCAAAGGCGCATCGGCGGGGAGGGGGGATCTTTGCATTGCAGCCGGCCGCGTTTTTTGCACGACCAAGCGAAAAACGGCCGCAAGCCTGGAAAGGGGGGTGAAGAGATGGAAGCAGGCAGCTCGGTCCGCAGCCAGGGCTGTGGGGGAACGAGGCGGGGAGAGGCGAGGGGGAAAGAGGGCTTCTCTCTTCCTCAAACTGGTCGCCGCTCGTTTGTTCCAGAGCTTCGTCCCAATTTCCCCTTTTGAAACCGTATGGGTTTTTTTTTTAAAAAAAGTTGCACAGGGAGGGCGGGGAAGGGGGGCGAACTCGTTATCCATCCTATCTACACTACTGCTTTAAAACGGTTTATAAAGCAGTGGTGTAGCTAGGCTCCATAGCGTTTTGGTACTACTTCCTTTGCGAACCCTAAACCCACTGATATGCCCAGATAGTCTGGTTGTGGACTTCACACGAGCGGGGCGGTGGTGGAAGTACGCGACCTGTCAGGCTCTTGAGACCCCGGTGCTGTCTACTTGGGAGTACTCTTTCCCCCACTCCCCACCTCCCTTGAGCTCGACGGGACCGACTTCTGACCAAATATACGCGCAGGTGGCCGGCCGCGTTTGTTGACCTCGGAGCGCTCAGAAAAGCCGCTCTTGAGTGTAGCCACTCCGAAGTCACCGAAGCCTCCTCTTTGCGTGCCTGAGAAATGCTCAGCTGTGGCTGAGGCCTTTGGGAAGAAGAGGTCCGGCAGCGCGGCGTTAACGCCGGATCGTGCGAAACCTATTGGGCCATAGAACGGGAGGGGAGGGCGAAACCTGTTGCGGCAGCGCAGGGGGAGTTGATGAAAAGATGCCTGGATTTATCGGGAAGCCAAGTGCAGCCTGGTGCCAGAATCCATCCCTGCTTCCATATCTAGAAAGCTGCTGGGCTCCCAGCGCAACGCCTTTGAAGCAAACGTGTGAACAGGCTGGGTTGAGGCGTTTTCCCATAAATGGTTCGCATGGGCCACATCTGCTTCCACAAACTTCTGGTGGGGGCGGGGAGAGACGGAGTTTGTGTTTGGAAGGAAGGCAGAGCTGGGGATTGGCCGCATGCACTATGAATGCTTGGCTCCAGCAGTCGGGCGCCCGCCTGCCCACGTTCTCCTTTCTGGCCATTGTTAAACGATACTTCAACTATCCGGCCTGGGCTGGTCAGATGTGCAGAGCTTTGTCATATATATATATATATATATATATATATATATGGGAAATCTCAGTTGTTAAATGTGTCCCATGCTGGCCAGTCATCTGGCTTTCTAACAGTTGCATTGCCACATTCCTGCCCTTACACATATCTAATATAACCCGCAGTCCTAAAGAAAAAAAAAAAAGGAAGGGAAATGTACATAGGTCAAAAATAAAATGGCATATGCTATTTGTAACACCCAGCGAAGGGTGTTTCTGTGCTGATAGTCATTGTCTTCAGACCTGGCTGAGTGTGTTGTTTCTTGGTTTGGACAGGGGAGGAGAGACGGGACAATTAATGGTTCCCCGGTTGCAAGAAGACAAGCAGTGGCCTCGTGCTTCAAGAGCAGGAAAAAACTGGGGGAAAGTACATTTGATGGCAAAGAAATTCCATTAAGCAAACAAACAGAACTGGGTTAGGATTGACAATTTTGTACGCCAAACAATTTTGTATGCCAACAAGCAGGACAATGCAAAATTGCCTTCAGTGTTCAGCACAGTTGCGTTAGTTCCGCTCTGGGACCTGCAATAGTAAAAGGGAACTGCTCATTCCATGGCCTATCGTAGATGTGTCATGTAAACTTCTTACATGTAGACGTGTCATGTAATTAAATAAAATAGATGCAATTCCCTGGCCAATGAAGGGTTCACATGGGCTTAGAATGTCATTTTCTAATGTAGAATCACTGAGTTCAAACTTTGGCTGGTTATTTTGAATCAAAGCATGAATTTCAGCCCTCATCTCTTCACCTCTAACTGCCTGCACCTCCTCAGCCAGGCTGATCACCAGTTTTCCCCTCCTCTGCTATGAAGTGTTCTTAATACAGTGGTGGCCAAAACTGTGGACACTTTTTGAAATTTTCATGTTTTGTAACTTTGAATGCTTATAGAAAATGTTCTGTTTATATCAATTGAAAGAGAATTTAATGCTGAATTCAAAACAAAAAGTAGAATGCAAATACCTGCAGTTAAAAAGACGTTATGCTTACTTTATTCTAAAAAGAAACACAAGTTGTGATTGAGTTGAGAAGCAGTTTGGAACTGCAAACCCTACTGGCCAGTCACAGTCCTTGTTTTGGGGACCAATCATATGACAGTAGCTGTGATACCTCATGTTTCAAGTTGGGGAAAGTCAGTTTTGCTGTTTGTTCTGTAGAAGACAGAACAAATATCACTGTATCTGAGGCACAATTGGAGATTGTGAATATTTGAATTATTTCTCATATAAAAATTGTACATCATAAATAGTGAAATGGCACCAAGGAAAACAGTTGATTGGACACCCAGGAGAAGAAGCAGGATTGTTGTATTACGTGAATCAGGTCTTTTCTATGCTAAAATTGCAAGGCATGTTGGTCGTTCAGTGACTACATCCGGAGTTCGAAAGTTTTGTTTACAATATAACAAAACAAAGTCAATTAAAAACAAGGCAGGAAAAGGCTGTAAAAAGTGCACATCATCTGTTGATGACAGAAGAATAAAAAGGCTGTGTCTCAAGGAAAGAAAAATTTCATCTGAGGCCATCAAAGGTGTGCTTGATGCAACTGGTGTTTCTGTTAGTTCCAGAACGATAAGGAGAAGACTATCAGATTTTGGACTAAACAGTAGGATTCTGAGAAAAAAGCCATTTCTGAATATAAAGCAGCGCTGGAAATGACTACAGTGGGCAAAAGAACGCAGTGAATGGACAGAAGATCAGTGGAAGCAAGTTATTTGGAGTGATGAAAGTCAAATAAGCTTATTTGGTAGTGATGGGCAAAAATATGTGAGACGTAGAGTAGGAGAAGAGCTACATCCTGACTGCATTGAGGCAACTGTAAAATACCCAACAAGCGTTATGATTTGGGCATGCATGTCAGCAGATAGTGTTGGCTGCCTTCATGTAATCGATGGCACGCTAAATGCACGAAAATACATTGACACGATCCTGGAACCAAAACTGTTACCTTCCATCAGGGATCTCTTTCCAAACAATGCACCATTTATTTTTCAACAAGATTCAGCTCCCTGTCACACAGCAAAAAATATGCAAACAGTGGTTCACAGCAAAGGGCATTCAATTGTTGACCTGGCCAGGAAACAGCCCTGACCTGAACCCGATCGAAAATTTGTGGCACCATTTGAAAATTCTTGTACGAATGAGGCGTCCATCAAATAAAAGCCAATTAATTGAGGCTATAAATGATTCCTGGAACCATGTCATAAAGAAGGAAGAGCTTAAAACACTTGTCGGCTCAATGAGACGTCGCTGTGATGCTGTTTCCAAAAATAAATGCTTTCCTACCAAATACTGATATTACATTTCAATCATAACTAAAGTATCTGATATGTTTTTGTCAGATTTTGCTGTAAATTGAACATGATTGCAGTATTTGCAGCATACTTCTTTTTAACTGCAGGTATTTGCATTCTGTTTTTTGTTTTGAATTCAGCATTAAATTCTCTTTCAATTGATATATAAACAATTGAAATCAAAGTTGCATTCAAAGTGCAAAACATGAAAATTTCAAAAAGTGTCCACAATTTTGGCCACCACTGTAGCTGTGGTGTTTGGTGCCTCTAAAAGGAAGGGGCATTTCAAGTCTCCTCCACTACCACCGCTTGGCCACCAGCCTGTCCTGCCACACCTTTACCCACCAAAATTCCTCCTAGCTACTCTACCCATGGAAGTACCTCCGATATCAGCCATATGTTCAAAGTCAGTGTACTTCTGGATAACAGATGCTGGGGACAAACAGCAGGGCAAGCTTAGAATGTCCCAATGGGGAGAAGAAGGGCAGAGCATCCTACATGAGAGCCAGTGTGGTGTAGTCAATAGAGTGTTGGACTGGGACTTGGGAGATCGGGGTTCTAGTCTCTGTTCTGAAGGGACAAGAACAAAAATGAACTGTTTATCTGCGGATTCAATGACTGAGAGGGGTTAAGATAAAGGAGGGGGGAAACTGGTTGTTTGTTTATCGACAAGAATAAAGATGGTTATATAGCTTTACAGTGGGGAAATCCTGGAACCACCTTAAGTTTGCATACGGTCCTCTTTTAGTATGTAGTTGATGTTGTCGATGTTTTGTTGTTTTGTGTTTGTATAATAAATTAAAAACTTTAAAAGAAAAAAAAAGAAAGCTTCCTTGGTGAATTTGGGCCAGTCACAGGGTTGTTGTGGGTATAAAATGGAGAGGAAGAGGAGGAGGACCATGTACCCTGCCTTGGGCTCCTTGCAAGAGGGAAAAAAGCATGACAGAAGTGTAATAATAACCAAGATGCTCTTAGGATAAGGACTTGTTTAGCAAGCTCACATATAATGTCTGAGCAAGGAAACATGCCGCCTAATGCAGGAAAGCTTCACCGGGGGGGTGGGGGGTGGAATACCAGTTGCTAGCCAAAATGTTTTGGAAGAGTTCTATTTATGATTCTACACCCATGATCAGGTAGAACATACTTGTGCAGGCGGATCCATAATTTTAATCTCAAGTGGAAATATTGTTTTACACAAAGGAAGGGGAGGAAGGTGGGCCAGCAGCTAATGCTGCTGCTGAGTGGCTGACATGAAGCATTTGTAATAATCTGGGTCTCCATTTAAGAGCAAACATGAACATAACAAATTTATTTTTTGAGGGAGTTGAGGGGAGGCAAAGATGTTTGGGATAGAGGTGTCCCCCCCCCTACATAATAGGTCAGTACTGAGTTACTGAACTTGAAAATAATTTGTTAAAATAGCTAATTTCAGCAGATGTAGAAAATAACTTCTTAATTTCTCGCTCTGAAAAGTTACCTGAGTTATTCCCCTTAATTCTTAAAGCAGGGGTGTTGGACTTCTTTTAGCTCAAGGGCCAAATTCCATTTCAAAGAAGCTCTCCAGTGGTGGGTGGGGCAGAGGTTCCAGACTGTGGAACAACCTGCCAGAAGAGATCCGCCCAACTTACCAGTCTTCTAGAATTTAAGAGAGCGATAAAGACTGATCTCTTCTGGCAGGCCTACCCAGATGAATGTTAAGTGTTTTTATTGGTGTTTTATTGGTATTTTAATGATGTATTGGTTTTATGTGCTTTTAATCAGTTTTGTGTATTTTATACGTATTTTACATTGTTTTTTACTGATGTTGTTCCCTGTCTCGATCCGGAGGGAGAGGCGGGTAAGAAATAGATTATTATTATTATTAATAATAATATATTATTATAATTTTATTAACAATTATTAATAAAACTATTATTATTATTATTAAAAGGGGTGGGGCAGCATCCTGTAGCTTAAAGCTCTTACTGCCAGTAACTAAAGCCTTAGGAGACACATTTTAACCTTTTAGTATATGGAGAAAACTGCACAAAAGCCAGGAAGCCACCAAATGACGGTTGGTTGGGAGTAAATGGGGTGGGGCCTAGGGAAGGGGGCGTGGCCTTCTGAAGAACCTCAGGAGGGCTGGACTGGGACTTCTGGGCCTAAGGTTCTGCACCCCTGCCTTACAGATGTGTTTGAGTTTTTTTGCTTTAAAGACTTAGGGTAAATATGTATTTTTATACCTAGGTAATTCATTTAACTTACTGCAGAATGCCAATGTTCTGGTCACTTGTAATTGAAAGACTTCAATGACTTGTCATTCTGTGAAACCTTTGCTTCAGAAATGCTGGGACTGAAAGGGATCTCAAGGCTCATCTGGTGATTCCTCACAACCCAGCCCCAAACCTGTTTACATTCAAGCGTGTTCTGCTGATTTAATAGGACGTACATAATAGTCCTGTGGCTAGCTATAAAAAGTTAAAAGAAGTTCATCCGTGCTCCATTTTAAAGTACTCCAGCATGAAGATTCCACGCCATTTGGAATCAGCCGTTTGTTTCGCTGACCAACATGTTTTGCACTTGGGTGCTTCTCCAGCATAACAGAGTTCCACAAATGTAGAGCAGCCACTGAGAAAAAAATGCCCATCTACCTACATGCCATGGCTTTGATTTACAGAAAGTGTTGCCAAGAGGTGAAATTCACTGAGGGGACTGTAAAATCCATGCTAGAACAGTGGGGAAGTCCATGCCTCTGGACTGTCCCACTGTTTGGGGCTTTGTAGGTCAAACCCAAAATATATTTGCTTCTGAAAATATAGAAAAGTTATTCAGGCTCTGGTGCCAGATGTTTCCAAGGTCCTACCATTTTCAGGAGGAAGACTATCACACTATCATCTTACATGCTAAACTAGAGTTCACATCATAAAGTGAAATTTGAAGTAAATTTGAATGCTTCCCCCTAAGGCAAAACATCTCAGGAATTTTGAAGTAAGGCAACAGAAGTTTTTCTCAATATGGCTATTGAAGACACATCCCTAGGTTTTCTTTGGATTTCGCATTACACCAAATTTAAAATTGGTTTGGAAGTTCCTGCTCTGATGAAACATCTGAGGAAGTTTTAGGCAAGCTTTCGAAAATTTCTAAGGATGATTTTGCGAGTCCCTCGTTATAACTATCCACTATCTTCGTGATTCTGTGAAGTGAAATGAAAATTGGGCCTTATAAATATATTACCTTCTTTAACTAAACCTCTTTTTTTATCCCAAGAGAGAATGTTACACTTCTTTGGATTTGATTTGAACAGAGAACTAAAATCTCAATAAACAGTACAGTGCAATAAAAGACACAATTTCCTTTCCTGAAATCAAGGCCTTTCTTCCAGGCCCTTGAAGTCCCCCTAATTTCCTCTATGTTTTGATAGCTTCCTCCTCAACCTCTCACCTCCTTGTCAAACTATTTCCCCCTCCTTCACTAAATGACTTTTTTTTTTTTTATTGAGGTAGCTATCTTCTTCTCCCTGACGTTGAGGTATTTTCATGAAGTACGGAACACTGTTTTGTGTTAGGTTTTCTGAAGTGCTTTCTCAAGCTTTTTCTGATATAAGCAAATGTGCCACACAGCTAAACAAGCAGGAAGGGAAGAAAGAGTATTAAGCATTGCTAGAAGAATTTCTGCTCTACCATCTCATTACTTGAGTTGTGAGAGCGGAGGAGGGAAAGAGACCCTGCATGAAATCTAGTTTTCTAGGGCAAGGAAATCCTCGCAGGCCCACATTTTTAACCTGCTGCTTTTTAATTGACAGTCTATCTCTAGGGTGTTTCTTTTTTAAACATGCTTTCTCCACTCTCTGTCCTCCACCAATCCACAGAAAGTAGCTTTTGTACCACCAAGAAATGGATAGTTCCATATTCTGCTTCAGAGTGCTCCCAAAATCTCTGATATTGCTCGAGGATACCTGGACTTAGATTGATACCTCACTGTGGGCCAGCACACTGCTTGTATGCATAGTGGCTATGTGAAGTGGGCAGAGATGTGTAGACATGTTATTTTTCCTCTCTAAAAATTATGAGCAGAACCCAGCAAAAATCCATCACAAGGAGATGGCTTAGTTCCTATACTAAATCCATTGTATCACTTCAGAAAGCAGGAGTGGTTTAGTTGCTGTCTTAGATACTGTCCACATGCTCGGAAGATTGATGTGGCATAGCTTTCTTTGGACTGTACCACTTTAGAATGCACAAGCATTTGGAAAGGGACGTGTGTCACATGACTGAATGCCCTCCCAGTCCTTGCACTTACAAAACTAGCATCTCAAGCCCAGGCCATCTTTTTATAGCCAGGAAGCTTTTTGTGTGGGGCAGCATTTCATCATGCGTTCTGAAAAGCTGCATCCCCCGTGAGTCTTCTGCAGGTATAGTTAGGCCTCCTAGAATTCTGCCTTTGCAAGTTCCATCCCCAGAGAGTCCACATCTTATTGGATTGAAGAAATAATCCTTTTGCTTGATCCTAAAGCATTCCGAGACCGGCTTCTGTGCGATGCTCCCACTAGAGGACACCTGACCAGGCATTTGGCACGACTTTCTTCCCTGTGCAACATGGATATTATTGTATCCTTTGATGGCTTATGGACTACTCCAACCTTTCCCAGCCTGGTACTCTCCAGATTTCCTGGACTACAACTCCCATTGCCCATGCTGGATGGGGATGATAGGAGTTGTAGTTCAGTGCATCTAGAGGGCACAAGGCTGGGGAAGGCTGGACTAGACAGATTTCTTCAAACAGCCTTGTTCTTTTCTTGCCCTTAAACACCTCTCAGATGAAGGAAAATCCTTACAGCTGGAATCTGCCATTGTCTCTGCATCCTTGGGGATTTCTCTCCTCTTCTGTTCCTGGTAACAAGCTGTTGAAGAGGTGGCTCCCGAGTATATCTCAGATTTAATCAGGAAATGCTCTGAGAGTGGTAGAGACAGCTACGGCTCCCAGATACTCTGTCGCAGGCAAGACAGCCTTTAATGACAAGCCAAAGCTCAATGTTGGCTCACAGACGGCTGCTGAGAAATCAACCTCATTTTGCTGTGCAGTAGCAAGGCTTGGCCCGCACACGACTTTCATTGCTGAAGCCGTGTCAGGCTTGTTTTGATGTCGGAAACTGTCCTGTCTTTTGTCATTGGATAAATCCCACCTGCTTAGACCTCTCCACCTTCACCGTCACAGCAAGCGGAGTGGTGTCTCATAGTGAAAGATGCTGGTATGTGCTCTACTTCTTAGGAACTCATTGAAGAGCTTCTGTATGTCACATAGGAGTTTTGAGAAGTGCGACTGAAGAAGATGTGGTTCACAGGTGGCCATTTAGTCTTTGATCTTTGACTCTTTCTTCCCCTCCCCCTCCTATTTCTCTTCCTTTGTTTCCTTCTGCATTTTTTTTTTAAATGTAATTATTTATTTGTTTGTTACATTTCTATACTGCCCATTAGCTGAAGCTCTCTGGGCGGCTGACAAAACAAAACTCAAAAACATAAAATACAATAACTTATTTAAACTTGATATATAAACATAATTGTACTGTGATTGACAGTTTATACTGCACTAAAACAATCAAATTTAGTAATCCAAGTTCTGTACCAATTCTGCAACCTGCATTCCTTATACAAATACAAATAAGGGCACCAGGCTCTGCCTGTTTATACAGTTTGAAATTGAGGTAATAACTTTAACCAAAAGCAGATTGAAATAAAAAGCAAATAGCGAAGAGGACAAACATACCTCTCTTGGGAGGCAGTTTCAAAGATATGGGGCCACCACTGAAAATACCTGCCCACTAATCTAGCTGAACTCAATAGCAGGCTCATGAGCAGGGAGGGACCTTCTGTGGCAGGTCATAAGGCCTGGGAAAGTTCATCCAGGTATATATTTTCCAGAATTTTGGTGTGGGGGGAGATTTCATGTGGAGCAGGAGGGTGCACCAAACCAGATCAAAATCTGGCATAACATGATGCTGTTCTCACTAGCAGAAGTACACTTCTTGGAAAGTTCATCTTGTCTTCAAGTGACCTGTGATTTTCCATGTGGTGGCATTCATATCATAGCATTTGGTTATGTCAGAAATAAAAAGGCCCAAAAGTTCAATTGTTTCAGTATGCATAGAAGGTGACACATTTCTCTCCATGACTGGGTTCGCATAGCACAACAGTCCATCGTGGATTGTCATTTCAAACAAGCCACGGTGCGTTGTCATGTTATCCAAACCTGGATCGTTTCCCACAGGGTGGGTTGTTTTTCGCAAATAAGCCACCACCCTGTCAATCCATGGCTTGTTCTTGGGTTTGTTTAACCCATGATGGGTTGGCGTGTCATCCGAACCCAGCAGAACCAACCCATTGTGAATTGTGGCAATTGGGTACAGAGTCGCTCGGCAAGAGTGCCAACAAAAAACCTGCCACTCTTCCCGACCGATCTTGCCCATGTCACTGTGACAGGCCCTCCACCGATGCGCAGTAATGGCTCTGAATGGGAACTGCAAAAAAAAAAAAGGGAGGGTAGATACCTCTTAAAAGGACTTGCTGGAGACTCAACGAAGTATGAAATAGAAGCAGGGCACCCACAAGTGTCAATTCAACACTGAAAAAACCCTGAGGATCACCTTGTTAATGGCTGTCAAATCAGCCTATATGCAGTCTGGTCCTGAGAGTTTCCTTGTGTGTTTCATATTGCACTTGGGTCGCTTTGACAGCGAAAACATATAAGTATATTACCAAGGCAAGACTACACATAAATGCCAGCTGCACATCCACATTTGTGCAACTACAAATTGATATTTAAAAAGATATTTTAAAAGTCGGGAAATGAAAATAGGGTCACAATCAGAGTGGGCAGGGGGATGGGGTGGGTAGACAAGTTCTACCATTTAGGACCCTAGGTGGAGGACCGAGGGGGAAGGAGGGGGATAAGAGGCTATAGTGAGCCTGATCATCTGTTGGCCGCGTCGTGGGTTGTTGTGAAAATAATCCACCCTGCGTAGCTTATTTGCAGGGCAGGTTGTCATGTCCTGCAAAGTCACCCAATGCCTTTGTTTTGTATTTCTTTGTTTTTAATTTTATTTCCAGTTTCAAGAATCAGTATGAATCCACTGCAAGTTCTTGGGGTATGTAAAAGCTCTAGTGGGAATGATCGTACAACAATAACACTTCTTGGCAAGTCAGAGAAGCTGTAGAAGACAAATGAGGTCCACCTGGGAGCTATTCACCTTAGCATGAAAGCAGAAGTGCTGGAAGAAGGATCAGTTAGTCCGTTGCCTTGGTGTCTCCTGCACCAACTGCACAACCACCCAGATTTATCATGCGGACAAGTGTGATCAGTGTGGGCACCAGCAGCATTGTGTGGCCTGAAAAGCTCAGATACATGGGACCAGTGCATCTGGTTCTTAACAGAAATGCAGTGAGGAGAACACGGTCTTTAACTCCATTCACTTCTTGTCAACACAATCCTTCATAACAGGGTACACCAGCGTTGCATGGAAAGGTGTGTGGAGAACTTTGAACAAGAAAATTCCATTTCCCTAGGCTTGTTCCCAATAGGTCTTACTTGAGTGCAGATGTAGCATCTAGAGACTCATATCTTGCAAACGTCTGTACCTTTCTTCTCATCTGAGTTAAGTATTGTCAAGAATTTTCATAATAGCTCTGGCATGTAGCCGATTTCCCCTTGATGGCCCAACCATCAAGCCTGATTTCTTTGTATCAGAGGTCTGAAAGGCTCAACAATTCACACTTGGATAATCCATTGCCCTGACCCCTTTTCAGTTTACTTCTTTGTTCCTCTGGAATGCAGAGCTCTAGGGAACGCTGGGAGAAAGAAGACTTCCACTTGACTCTCAGAATATGGTTTAAGGTTTCAAACTTGTTTTCTCCCCTAAAATGAGCATCTTGGAGGCTCCCTGCACTTCGAGGGCACCCAATGTGCTCAGTCAATGTATGTAACCATCAGAGGTGCTATATGTGGGTAGGAGGGTGTACCTTTATTTACATGTTATGCAAACCATTTTCTAATTATGCAAATCATGTAGTGAGTTGGGATAGGGTTTTGCAACTCCCACCCCCACCTGCGGATTTCCCATTCCAAATCACCTCTTACAAAGTTACTTTATACTTTTTTTTGGTCTAAACATGCATAGGATTGCACACTGTCTACATTGAAAGAATCTATGTCTAGTTAAGTAACCCCCAACTCATTTGCAAAGACTGAAGTGCCCTTCTTAATCACTCTTTTCTTTTCCTATGCGTGGACATTCCTTACTGTATTCCTCTCTGTGTAGCTTGTTTCTTTACTTTTTGGTCAGTCTTACCACTTTTAGGTGGCATTTTTATCTCCCTCTAATCTGGATGCCTCTGTTAAAAAGAAAAAAAGCACCATCCTGTACCTGCTTACTCAGAAGTCAGTTCCATTGAGGTCAATGGGTAAGTGCTTTTACAATCACAGCTACTTTCTAGTTCTGCACATGACTAAATCATACTTTAGAATACTAATGCTCCATTTACTTTCGTATCTAACATAGGCTTATATATATAATCCCCTTGCAGTGCATGAGAATAAATTAATGAAAATAAGGCTTGCATACTCAATGATCAGGACCTGGATTTTCCTGTAACCATGCTGATAATTCATTGTATGATGCCATCAAATTATGTTGTGATAACAGCTCTTATACATTACACATTGCAGGTGCTTTTTATTGGCTTAATGTGAATATTATTGCCACTGTTTATTACCAAGACCTATCTTGTAGTAATTGAAATACAATATGGTGCCATTAATCACTCTTGAATACAAAATGTTAACTTTAAAGCACTAGTGGAGTGTGTTATTAAATGCTGTTCTAAACATAAAACAATTTTATTTGCACAGGACAGTTTAGAAAACTGTTTGGCGATTTGTTATGTGACGGGATGGGCAAATGCGATGGAGAAACCTGTATACTTGTGGATGTTTATGGCAGTTTCTTTGGAACTGCCATAAAATGATAACTCAGTAAAGTTTTACATTTTATTTCATTGTAACTGAATGGGAATATCTGAAAGTTTAGACATTAGTTCTTTAAGAGCATCTGGAATGATGGGCCCATTGCCTCAGTAAAATCCCTGATGGTAGGCCTGTAAACAGTATAATATATTGGAGATACCTGGTTTTAGCAGTATTAATGTCAGCATACTAGCTGCTTCAATATGGCAAGGATTTCACCCTCTCTTTTATATTCTATTTTATTACAAGAACTTTATCCCCACCATTCCTTCAGTGGGACTAACAATGCATAAGGCTGGTACAAAGGGAGAAGAGAGCATAAGGTGCCTTGTCAAATGGCAAAAATCGCCATAGGAAGTGGATGATTGATTTGGTTTCGGGAACAAGTGAGGCTGTGTGTACCTACACAGAGAGAGAGTGAAGCTGATGGCTGGCGGAGATAAATGAGAAGTAAAGGATATGTATGTATATTTATGTAGTATCCTTCTATTCCACTTAATATATTAAAATCCCTAAGCGGTTTACATTGAAAGGTAACCTAACAATATAAAAACAAGACAAAATAATTAAAAAATTAAAAACTGTTAAGAACATTTAAAAACATTATATCATCATAACTATAAAACAGTGTGATTGCCATAAATGAATTAGAAGTAACCTGCCAGAACTTAGGCTAAAGGTGTCCAGTCTAGTCAAAAGTTGCCAGCACATACACAACAGCTTCCATCACTTCCATTGGGTGTTCATAAGCTTTAATTAATTTATGCCTCTACTTGCTTGCTTTGTGAATTCACAGCAGAGAGCTGTGTTCTTTTATAATGGCTGTCCTTGAAGAGCAAAGGCCTTTGACTAAATGCAGGCTGCATTATTATTGATGTTACCCCCTCCCCACACAAAAGCAAATAAAAGCTCAATCAAATCAATTGAAAGTTGAATCGCCCATTAGTCCATGTTACTAAACATTCATGCCAAATTGTAGCTTAACTATGTTGTTAAGTGTATGCAAAGATCTCGTATTTTAATTTTCTTAGCTAAAAAGCACATCTCTGTGATTGAAAAACACACACAATCCAGTCCATAACCTCCCTATTGAAAGGGTGTCTCCCCCTCCCCCCAAGTGTAAAGTGTAGTGTGTGTGTGTATCTGAGACACATATATTTACACTACAGATTATAATAAATTACCCAAAACAAAAAAAAAGACGTAATCTCAGGCAACATACAGGCTAACATTTAATATTTTCAAAACACCCATTTAATCTGCAGCTGTCATACACATTTATATAACCAAGAGCAAGAAGATGTAGATGATAGTGTATGTAAGGTGACCATATTTTGGAAACCAAAAAGGAGGACATTATGGTCAGCCCCCAAGGGGGCATCCCCACCAACATGTCCACCCCAGGGGGCGTGTCCAACACCAAGGGGGTCTGCCCACCTGAACATAGCCTTGGTCACATGTCTGATTTTACAGCAAACAATTAAGACAAAACTGTCCTACATAACATCTTAATGTTAAAATCGCTGAAATAACAAATGAGACATCCAATGAATCTGAAATTAAGGTCACTCGCTCCTACTTTTGTAGCTTTTGCTGTACTTTGTTGCTATACTCTGTGTGATACATTCTGACCTTCCCTCAAATATCTCCTGATTGTATCTTCACTCCACTACAAGCTGCTGCTTAACAGGGATTGCTGCCGGCCGGCCGGCTGGCTTTTTTTATATATATATAGTTTAATTTTGCTTTGAAACTTGCTAAAAATCAACAGATGAACAGATCTGCTTGAAATGTGGCATGGCTAAAGCCCTACGTAAGAGCTATCATGATGCCATTTCATCTCCTTATCCTTAAAAATGATGGTTTTTAAAAACAAAATATTTTAAAACCTCACATTTTTTAAAAAAATCCTAAAAATCAATGAACAGATCTGCTTTAAACTTGCCATGGCTAAAGCCCTACTTAAGAGCTATCAAGGTGCCAAGTTTTGTATCTTTATCTTTAAAAATGACAGTTTTTAAAAATATATATTTTACAACCTCAAATAATAATGAAAAAATCTTAAAAGTCAACAGATGAATGGATCTGCTTCAAACTTGGCAGGGCTAAAGCACTACCTAAGGGCTAGGGTGACCAGACGTCCGGATCCCCCCGGACATGCCCGGAAAAGGGGGCCAAATTTGAGTCCGGGGGGAAATTTCAAAATATCCCCCCAAGGTCCGGAAAATTGGGCCTCTCCCGTGCCATCCGGGCCTTGATCTTGGCTAGCGCGATTGCGCTGGCCAAGAACAAGGCCCAGATCGGCCGGGGAAGAGGCTGGAACGACGCACACCCACACTTCCGGGTGCGCGTCGTTCCAGCCTCCTCCCCTCCGACATCCGGGCCTTGTTCTTGGCTAGCGCGATTGCGCTGGCCAAGAACAAGGCCCAGATCGGCCGGGGAAGAGGCTGGAACGACGCGCACCCGCACTTCCGGGTGCGCGTCGTTCCAGCTTCCTCCCCTCCGACATCCGGGCCTTGTTCTTGGCTAGCGCGATTGCGCTGGCCAAGAACAAGGCCCAGATCGGCCGGGGAAGAGGCTGGAACGACGCACACCCGCACTTCCGGGTGCGCGTCGTTCCAGCTTCCTCCCCTCCGACATCCGGGCCTTGTTCTTGGCTAGCGCGATTGCGCTGGCCAAGAACAAGGCCCAGATCAACCGGGGAAGAGGCTGGAACGACGCACACCCGCACTTCCGGGTGCGCGTCGTTCCAGCCTCCTCCCCTCCGACATCCGGGCCTTGTTCTTGGCTAGCGCGATTGCGCTGGCCAAGAACAAGGCCCAGATCGGCCGGGGAAGAGGCTGGAACGACGCACACCCACACTTCCGGGTGCGCGTCGTTCCAGCCTCCTCCCCTCCGACATCCGGGCCTTGTTCTTGGCTAGCGCGATTGCACTGGCCAAGAACAAGGCCCAGATCGGCCGGGGAAGAGGCTGGAACGACGCACACCCGCACTTCCGGGTGCGCGTCGTTCCAGCTTCCTCCCCTCCGACATCCGGGCCTTGTTCTTGGCTAGCGCGATTGCGCTGGCCAAGAACAAGGCCCAGATCAACCGGGGAAGAGGCTGGAACGACGCACACCCGCACTTCCGGGTGCGCGTCGTTCCAGCCTCCTCCCCTCCGACATCCGGGCCTTGTTCTTGGCTAGCGCGATTGCGCTGGCCAAGAACAAGGCCCAGATCGGCCGGGGAAGAGGCTGGAACGACGCACACCCACACTTCCGGGTGCGCGTCGTTCCAGCCTCCTCCCCTCCGACATCCGGGCCTTGTTCTTGGCTAGCGCGATTGCGCTGGCCAAGAACAAGGCCTGGATCGGCCAGGGAAGAGGCCAGAGCGGCGCGCGCCCACACTTCCGGGTACGCGTCGTTCCGGCCTCCTCCCCTGCACCATCCAGGCTTTGTTCTTGGCTAGCGCGGGTGCGCTGGCCAAAAAACAAGGCCTGGATCGGCCAGGGAAGAGGCCGGAACGATGAGCGCCCGCATTTCCGGGTACGCGTCATTCTAGCCCCTTCCCCGGGCCGATCAGGGGCTTTTTAGAACAGAAGCAGCAGCAGGGCCCAGGCTGCTGCGATGAGAGCGACGGCGGCGGCGAAGAAGAAGAAGAAGAAGAAGAAGAAGAAGACAGATGGAGGAAGTCAGATGGAAGAGGAGGAGGATAGGACAGACGGAGAAGGAGGAGGAGGAGGAGAAGAAGAAGAAGAAGAAAAAGAAGGTGGATAGAGGAAGTGAAGGAGGCAAAGGAGGAGAGAAAAGAAGGAAGCGGCACCAACAGCAACTGAAGAGGAACCAGTAGGAGCAGCACTGGTGTCCAGCGGAAAAGCGGAGGAGGAGGAGGAGAACGACTGGCAGCGGTGGCAGACCAGTATCAGAAGAAGGTATGTGGCGGCGGTACTTGTAAGCCCTTGCCCGGCCCTGAGCTTACAGCTGCGGTGTGCACACCTGATTCAAGTTAACACTGTATTATTTGGAAACAGAACCATTTCTCATCAGTATAAGCAGTACAGATATTTTACTGCCTAAACCAACGATGCTTAAGAGGCAGATCAGAATCTACCAGTAGAACTTTGAGTGACTTGCTATAAATCTGCAAGGGTTTCTGACTCCCAATTTTTTTTAGCAACAATTAAAAGTATCTCTCTCACTCACTCTCACACACACAAACACAATTAGGCTGTGGTAAGACAGAAAGCTTGAGGGGGGAACTAGGAGTAGATATTTGTGCTACACATTGTGAGCTCGCTTTTGGTACTGAAAACAAATATCTGCTCTCAGCATATACTCAGAGGCACCCTGTTCCTTAACTCTAAATTTATATCTCTCCCCACCCCAACACACACACACACTCCACACTGAGCTATTATTCTGCAGGTGGCTCAGGCTGGTTGACCTTGAAATTCTAGTTTAAAAAAAAAGTTAGATTCAGCAGCCCTGTCCCTTGTATATGCAACTAGAACTGAACAGATCAGGGTCAATAGGAGCAAACTTTAACAACTTAAGGACATCTGAAAAAAGTATTTCAAAAGAACATTTTTTGCGTCATGCCTATGAACTGGGACCACAGCCTACTGAAATTACTACACAAGAGAACAGCACTAACATGCTGTTGCATAGTAATTCCTTGTGGATTCTGCCCTAGATATCTTCTAATTACAGAATATAAGCACATTTTACACTTGTTATGCATTGTACATATTCTACAATAGTTACATTAAGGATATGCTTAATGCACAAAAAAGGCTAGCACAAATGTTGATAGGGTGACCAGATAAAATCCAGGTCAGGGCTCATGTAACTTTAACAGTTGTAGAGAAAAGGGAATTTCAGCCAGTGTCATTTGTATACAATTAGTTCCTGGTGAAATTTCCTCTTCATCACAACAGTTAAAGTTGCAGGGGCCCTGCCTTCTTTTGTATATGGTCACTCTAGTAGGCTGACCATATGAAAAGGAAGACAGGGCTCATGTAACTTTAACAGTTGTAGAGAAAAGGGAATTTCAGCCAGTGTCATTTGTATGCAATTAGTTCCTGGTGAAATTCCCTCTTCATCACAACAGTTAAAGTTACAGGGGCCCTGCCTTCTTTTGTATATGGTCACTCTAGTATTGTGCCTGCAACTTTAACTGTTGTGATGAAGAGGGAATTTCACCAGGAACTAATTGCATACAAATAACACTGGCTGAAATTCCCTTTTCTCTACAACCGTTAAAGTTACATGAGCCCTGTCCTCATTTTCATATGGTCAGCCTACACTCTAGTACAGTGCCTGCAACTTTAACTGTTGTGATGAAGACGGAATTTCACCAGGGACTAATTGCATACAAATGACATTGGCTGAAATTCCCTTTTCTCTACAACTGTTAAAGTTACAGGAGCCCTGACCTGGATTTTATCTGGTCAGCCTACTTCCTGCCTATGAGCATTTACAGTGCTGTGCCACCCATTGCTAAAGCAAGTCAACGTTTTCGACACTCTCAAGTCTGGAGTAAGCATTTAAATTCCAAAGCCAGGTCCAGTTTTTAATTCAAAACACAAGGCCCATTTCCACACACACTACTACAGAAGATTGTTGAGAAAGAGATCACTGGGCCCAAAATATTTTGGTGTCCAAAGCAGAAAACCTACATGGGGCTTCCTGTAGCGGTAAACTATTACAGAACCGAATACTTGACATTCCCCCCCCCCCCAAATCTGAGACTTGAGCCAATCTGCCAGGCCCTGCTGATGCCAGAGAGCAAAGTTCTGCCACTATTTGGTGAGTCCCCTTACCCATGCCTCGGCTCAAAGGGTTCTATTTTGCCTGAAAATAGCTAAACAGACATGGCTGCACAAGGCAAATCAAGTTGCAAGTTCCCACCCGTACCCTCTATTGACATAGATAGAAGTGGGACTATGATGATACCCCACATTTCTGTCTCCCTAAGTATGTCTGGGTTAATATGTCTGGAGAGTGTTGGACTGAGTGGGTATGGCTGATGATGCTGGAAAAGGGAGGGGGAGTATATATAGTGTAAGAGAATGTTTTAGATTATCTTATCATCTTATTGTCTTGGTTGTGTGGAAAATAGCTGTGTGTGTTCTAGTCAGGAGTGTGTGAAGAGATTATTAGGATTTAGGATTATTAGTAAGATTATTAGAAGTGTTTAGTATAGGCAGGTGTGAAATTGACTTGAAAGAACTGTTAACAACAATAAACGTTTTCTTTTATTTTTGCTACCACAAACCACATGTCAGCTTGGCTTTGCAACCTGCTCTATAAGTTTAATAAAGAAACACATATCATTACACCTTCAGCCAACATACTCACAGGAGAACCTTATTCAAAACCCTTAACACCCTTTCCCCTCTGCTATAAGGGAAAAGTGGTGTGTCTTTTACCCTTCCCTCAGGTATTTTAGTGGTGGTGCTTAGCCTGAGAGGGGTGTGCTCATCTAGGCCTAGTGTTTGAGGCTGTGGCGGCA
Organism: Anniella stebbinsi; assembly: GCA_029215795.1. NCBI lineage: Eukaryota > Metazoa > Chordata > Lepidosauria > Squamata > Anniellidae > Anniella > Anniella stebbinsi. The sequence continues at coordinate 195,617,355 of JARDYH010000001.1, read as the reverse complement.
CAGGGACCCTCACCCACTGTGCAGAAAGTGGGACCTTCAGAGATCATTCAATGCTAAAACATCCTCCATTTTCAGTCTAACCAAGCCTCAGTATACTACCTATTAATTTGCCATGGGAAAACCTGAGAATCCAGGTGCCGCCTTCCACAGGTACTTTACGTTGCAAGTAATGCTGTCTCTCTTTGTGAAGCTATCGTTTATTTTGTATTCACCAGGCAATTGCCCTTCCAAGAGTCTCACCCACACCACTGCAAATATACTATAATTGTCCTCTATAGGGTTCCCTTTTCCCACCATTCTGTTAGGAAACTTGTTCCCCTTTCTTTATTTCCCATCCTCCACACCGACCTGAATGTCTGTCCATACTGAGGGAAACCTGGAGGATAGCAACAAGAATGAGGGTATTTCTGGTGGTGGCTCCCCAATTGTGGAATGCTTTCCCCAGTGAGGTCTGCCTGGCACTAACATTGTAATCTTTTTGGCACCAGGTTAAGACATTCCTCTACTCCCAAGTATTTGACAACAAATGACAGGGCTTTTTAATGCTAGTTGTTTTATCAGGTCCTGGAATTCTATTGTTAATTGTTTTAATTGTTTATATTTTACATGTTTTATGTTATGTTTTATCAAGTTATATTTTAAGGTTTTAAGGTTTTGTAAACTGACCGGAGCACTTTGGTTACTGCCAGTAACCAATGATTGTTTGAGTATATCTGGATTTCCTAGGCTCTGAAAACATCTTTCTGAAGTGCACCTGCTGGTTGCATGATCCACAAGGCCAGGCTCTGGTGGGTGCATAGTTCTGCACCTGTTCAGTGGTAGCAGTATGCTGAATCTGTGAGTATGGGTATGAGAAAGATAATAGGGAAAGAGTGTTAAATGTTAGGAAAGGTGAGACTATGGTCATCCAGTGAAGGATTTGCAGTCAGAAAAGATATCTGAGTGAAGGAGAAAATGTATCACACAGAATATAGCAAAAGCTTCAAAGTACAGCAAAAGCTACAAAAGTAGGAGTGAGTGAAGTTAATTTCAAATACATTGAATGTTTCACTTGTTCTTTATTTCAATGATTTTAATGTTAAGATGTTATGTAGAACAGGTTTGTCTTAATTGTGTGCTGTGAAATCAGACATGTGTCCACGGCCATGTTTGGGTGGGCACACACCCCTTGGGGGCTGGACATGTTTGGGTGGCCACGCCCACTTTGGGGCGGCCATGTTGTCCTCCTTTTTGGTTTCCAAAATATGGTCACCCTACCTAAGGGCTATCATGCTGCCAAGTTTCATCACTTTTAGGATGTTTTTATGATGTTTTTATGCAGTGTGTGCCATGTTTTTAATCAGTTTTATGTATTTTATCATATTTTATATTGTTCCCCGCCTTGATCCAAATGGAGAGGCGGGTAAGAAATAAATTTATTATTGTTATTATTATTTAAAAATGACGGAGCTGTAAACATTATTGTTAATTCCCATTGATTATAAAGTAGAGCTGCCCTTTGGGTGGGGGAGGATGTGAAAAATCCAGATTTTCCTTCAAATGTCATAATTCCCCCACCCTTCCTGGATTTGTTACCAAAAATCCTTCTATGTCTTGTTTTTTCCTGACATGGTCACCCTAAATGTATGAAAAATCCCACGAGAAAGAGAACAATTGGTTGTATCCAATGTTAGTCTTACATAGATTAGACCTATTGAAATGAATGGAATGTAGACTCTGAATGCAACCCATAGTTTTGAAAAGCGGCTTGCTTGCCTTTTGGTATGATTTGAAGGACAAGGAACATTGATTTGTCATTGCTCTACATTGCAAGCAAGGGCTACTCGTTCAGCTATAGTCAATCTCCCCTCAGTAGCCATCTGTGCATATCTTGCCGTGTTCACATTTTATTCTCAGTTATCTGCAAACAAACCGCAATCATGACATGGCAGCTGATGGCTCAAATGAACTGGTCAGATGGCTTAATGTGAATAGGGGTAGGAGAGACCAATTACAGAGGATACAAGTGATGAAGCATCTACACCAATCAATCATGTTGGATCAGTGATTGTCCTCATTGAAGTCCCAAGAATGACTATTATGCTGACGTTCTTAACAGTGCATGTCTACTCAGAACTACAATGGGGTTTACTCCCAAGTAAGTGGGTTCAGGAATGTATGTGGCCTAAAAGTATTTATTCTTCTGTGAAATCTATCTATACACTGCCAAATTCATTTCTTCATATCAGGGTGTGGGTTTCCCTCTGTACTGCTTCATTAGTGAGGAGGTTTCTTTTGGAAAAACCTCTGGGCGAAATTCTGCTGTAGGTATTTTAAAATAGGATTTCTCTGAATTATTGATTATATCAATAAATAAAGCCTCAGAGGAAGCAGAGAAGAATTCATGGGACCCTTGGTGGAAGACAGCGGACGATGCATTATTACTGCAGGGTAAATGAAAAGTTTGATGGTGATTGTTGGCATACTAAATCCCCCAGCCCCTATACACACTTTCTTATCTTTTATTTTCTTTAGGTTCCCCCTATGCCTTCCCCCCCCACACACACACACACAGAGGAAGGAAAACTCACAGCTCAGGTGCAAACACAAAATGGTTGCCACTCCTGTGACCCCTCCTATTTGGAAACTGCTCTCAGTCCATTTCAGGAGGAATGCCTCCATGGGTCCTGTGCACCCCAACACATCCTTTCTGGGGGGTGGCGATTCATGTTGGGACATATCCGGTTTCCGTTAAAGGAACCAGTGGTATAATAAACAGAAAATCAGGCTTTGACCTGAATTTAAATTTCTGCTGAGCCACAAAGCTCATTGTGGGGACATAAGAAGTTGGCCCTCGGGCTGAAAGAGGTTCCCCACCTCTGCTTTAGGGAAATCAGCTGCACTTATTTACTAAGAACGTAAGAAGAGCCCTGCTGGATCAGACCAAGGGTCCATCCAGTCCAGCACTCTGTTCACACAGTGGCCAACCAGGTGTCAACCAGGGACCCACAAAGCAGGATGTGGTGCAACAGCACCCTCCCACACATGTTCCCCACCCACGGCAGTCATCATCTTTCAGACTGACCTATCTCGAAGGAATGTTGTGAGTGTAAACTAGGGTAACAACAAATGTGATGTCCTGAACTACTTGGGGGGGGGGGGGAGGCAGAACACTGCTGAAATAAATAAATAAATAAATAAATAAATAAAATTTATGAGTAGAAGTATTGGCATGTGTTTTCAGAAGAGTTTAGAATTTGCCCTAGGGCATCATATGCAGTAGAGTGTGTGGGGATTGTTGCTCATATTGCTCCAGATTAAAATGTTCTGCTAAGCTAAAAGTAAATCTGAGCATGGTGCCATGTTTCATGACAAGAAACAAGAAACCCTCATTTGCAGCCATGTCAAAATGCGTCTGCTTGTGAATCTGAAGTGTGGCAGGATAATTCTATAATGCCATGGATCTATAAGTATACTCTAACAGGGGAGAAAGGGAAGCGAAGGTCATCTCTCCCGAGAGACACTATCTCAGTGGAGGATGTGACGTTAAAAGGCCATTGTTGCCATGTGCCTTTCCATAACCCATGGCAACAGCCGTCCCCATAGCAGCTGTCAGGTATTGATTTGAAGGGATAATGTAGGTGCTGCCCTTTTAAAAAATAACCCCACTAGATATTTGCACACTAGAATACAAGGGATCACTTTCCATCCTGGAGATGAGGTTTCCAAAGTGTAGCTTTTAAAACAGCAAACAATTGCCCTAAATAAACGCAGGAAAGCCATTTCAGAGCGATGATAGTATAATTTTGGAAGAGTCATTGACTGCTCCCTATGGGATAGAAACTGCTTTTTTCCCTACATGCTGCTGCAGTTTTGTTGTTAATTAAGGAAGCCTATTGGAGACCATAACAATAGGTTTGGTCCATATTATTGGTAATATAAAAGGGGGTCTGTATATGGGGTTGTAGAGTACGGTGCTTGTAAACACTGTAGAGTACAGTGCTTCCCCCCGCCTTTTTTTTTTAGCATTTGCCAGGAAATTTCAAAGCAACGAATGAGTGAAGCATGCTCAGCCCTCCCCTACTGGGTCTCCCCTTCCAAAGCAGAGAACCCCTTACTGTTAAGAAGAGGGCAGGGTGATGGGGAGATACTAGGCCCTCTCATTAACTTGAACTGACACCCAGGAGCATCGTTTCCTGCAGGGGAGTACCAGATGCATAATTCTCCCTGAAATTATTGGGACTGAGAGAAGGACAGCCTTAGGTTGCAGACTCGTGTGGAGGGAGGGTGGAGACAGGGGCTCTGGGCTTAGAGGCTCATGGTGATTCAATTCAAGTGGCAGAGAAAAGTACTAGTGATAAGGGGTTTCTGGGGGAAAATGCTATTGGAAATTTTTCCTGTGCAAAGTAGATTAATTTGCATTGCATACTTTGAATTGGGGGGATTCTGTTTGCGAATTGGGGGGGATTCTGTTTGCATCAGAAAATTTTCTGATGCCCTAGACAACAGAGTGGCCGAATTTAGCAGGTTTATTTTTCTTGTATTATGAAAAGAACAGAGCTAATAATAGCACCTATTATTATTATTATTATTATTATTATTATTATCTTTTGTCTCAGTGCATCACAAGTAATTTTTTTGACATTTTAAAAAAATATTTGGGGAGGACAAAAAATTAAATCACACTGAATGTTAATTAAATATGTAGAAACTGTATTAGCAGATTTTGAAGACAAGCATGTATGTCCTTTACATTGCTTACATTAAAGAAGAAACCCAAAGCTACTGAAAACTGTTGACATACAAATGAAGTTTAGCAACCCCAAAAAATGTGCATGATATGCTGATAACCACTCACTATCATTGAAAACCAGTCCAATACATGTATATTCCTGATGAACTGCTAGTCATTTTTATTCCCCTCCATCTACCACCAACTTACATATCAATGACATATATGTTTTTTCTCACATATTTGCTAAGGATAATTAGGCTGACCAGATAAAATCCAGGTCAGGGCTCATGTAACTTTAACCATTGTAGAGAAAAGGGAATTTCAGCCAGTGTCATTTGTATGCAATGAGTTCCTGGTGAAATTCCCTCTTCATCACAACAGTTAAAGTTGCAGGCACTATACTAGAGTGACCATATACAAAAGAAGGCAGGGCCCCTGCAACTTTAACAGTTGTGATGAAGCGGGAATTTCACCAGGAACTAAATGCATACAAATGACACTGGCTGAAATTCCCTTTTCTCTACAACTGTTAGAGTTACATGAGCCCTGACTTGGATTTTATCTGGTCACCCTAAGGATAATCATCTGAAAAACACTAATCACAACTTTGAAACTGCCAAGGTTGTCCAATATTGTATTAGCAAGTGGCATCTATTAATTTGTTACTAACAAACTTACGAAATGGATTTTTTTCCTCTGGAAAAACGAAAGACTGGAAATTTTTCTGTTTTGGAATGTTTTTGACCCGCACCATTATAAACCCAACATTCCCTGGTATTTTCAGTTAAGCAGAGGCCTGGCAATCCCTCTCCTATCTTTAGCAGGTTCATGACACTGCTTACAGGCTCTCCCTTCTCAAGGGTGGGGGGTTGGCTTGCGAAGGGAATGACTGGCAGGGAATGTTAGCCGGGATCAGAGCAAACTTCAATTCAAACTGGGTCTAAATCCAAAGAGGTCAAATTGGATGAGTTTTATTTCAAACCTTTCCAACTGCAAAACTTACCGCTATCACCAATTGTAACAAAGGAAACAACAGCTTTTACTTACTCATCTCCATTTTTTGACAGAAGCCTAAGAGATCCTGCTGTGCAAGGTCTGGAAATGTATACTAAAAAAAAATGGGAATTCCTTATTCTGTAATTAGAAATCCAAATGGATCAAATTATTAAACTGGGCAACTTGAAATGGAGCGATTGTGGTGTTATAAATGTAGGAAATCCAACTGGGCCCTTTGGGCAGCTCACTCTCAACTTAATATATCACACACGTGAGGACACCATGGAAGGAATCAGCCATTTCTGTTTCAGAGAGTATTTGATTATGTCCGTCTCTGGTAATTTTGGAGCTGGGGCTGTAAAAAGTAACACTACGAATGCTCTTAAGAAGATATACTGTGCCTGTTTGCACATCACACCCGCCCATCGTGGCTTAATTTACCCATGGTGGCTGTTGTCTTGGGTCGGATGCCCACAGAAACAATTTTTGCATGGCCCTGTTACAAAGTTGCTGTCTTGTGAGTGTCTTCATTCCCCACAAAGGCACAGGAACGGGGCTAAGAGCCATCAGGTAAGGGGAAATCAGGCAATTCAGTTCCTACTTTGTTTTACTCTTGAGTAAAGAAAAATAGAAAATAGCATGTGCTATCTTCCACTTGACAACAAAATTAGTTCTTAAAATAGTTAAGTTGATTGTTTTATCAAAAGTTTATAGTAGAGATAATTGTGAGTGTATGTAACCCATGCCTTCCCTCCTTAGAAGCATGTTTCTGCATCTGTTTCTGTTCTTTCAACCCCTCTTCCAGTCCCTCCACCAGCCAACTCACCTGTGCAAACACATATGAGTACTAAGCAAAATTGAGCAAGTCATAGAAAAGTGTTTCCCACCCCCACAGTAGTGTTGTTAAGTGCCAAAGTTTTTATACTATTGGTCTTGTTGTAAAAACCAGATGATCACTCTTGTGTTTTCAGCATAAAGGTGTTTTTGCAATGCTGTATCCTGTGTTCAGGAAAAATTATAATTGGATACAAAGTCTAATTAGAAAGAGTAGTTGCCATGGTTCTATGTCAAAAGGCACAGGAACAGGGCTAAGGGCTATCAGGTAAGGTGAAATCAGGCAATTCAGTTCCTAATAGACCTCCTAAAATAGGCTGGCCAGATAAAATCCAGGTCAGGGCTCATGTAACTTTACCAGTTGTAGAGAAAAGGGAATTTCAACCAATGTCATTTGTATGCAATTAGTCCCTGGTGAAATTCCCTCTTCATCACAACAGTTAAAGTTGCAGGCACTATACTAGAGTGACCAGATTCAAAAGAGGGCAGGGCCCCTGCAACTTTAACAGTTGTGATGAAGAGGGAATTTCACCAGGAACTAATTGCATACAAATGACACTGGCTGAAATTCCCTTTTCTCTACAACTGTTAAAGTTACAGGAGCCCTGACCTGGATTTTATCTGGTCACCCTATGACCTAAAATGCATTCCCCAGAGGCAAAGGTGGGAGTAAAATTGAGCAGAATATGAATGCTGGATGGCAAAAGTGATACCTGGTCCTAAACATGCTAATGTGGCCTATTGTGGAACTCCAGCCTGGACACTTGTCTTCAAGACAGTCACTAGTATCTATGGTCACCTTTTGTTAAAATAATGTTTCTCGCAAGTACAGCCATCCTTCCCAAATACCCTCTTTTGTTATGTGTTTCCCCCCTTGGCAAGTAGCACCACTTCCAATGCTTATGGGGCAGTGATGTCACGGCTTTTCTCTAGATTGTATAAAAACCTTCGAGTTTTGAGAGTCTCGGCCCCACCCCCACCCCTTCTTAGAAGCATGGGGCCATGCTGCTGAAATTGCGGAGTCTCCTCTCAGAGGAAAGGCTCCTGCTCCTTCCTTCCTCTTCACTGAGACCAGGAGCTGCAACGCCACGCTAGTTGCTGTCTTCAGGAAAGGGCTTCAGTCCAGGGAAAGGTATATTGCTTTTTAGAGATTCCCTCCCTTCTTTCCCCTGTTGTCTGTGTGTGTATGCTCTAAGTCTCAAGAAGACTCCTTTCATAGTCTTGAAACTACTTTTAAGCCTCCATTTGCTCAGCTAATTTCCCCAAAATTAGCTTGTGAATTTAAATCTGTTTATACCTCAATAAATGTGCCATTGTGCTGTTATCCTCTTCAATAGTGTGGATTTCTTTGGGTAAGAATTGCCTTTCTTAGCCACAGACGCTCTATTGCCAATGTCTAAAGATTCCTTGTAAGTGAGTGTGTAGGTCTCATTAGAAGGTGTACACGTTTGTACACAGGTCTAATGAGAGCACATCATGTAACATGTTGTGTCATGCAAATCCAGACAGCACGGGTTGTTTGAGGGTTAGGCAATAGTCAAATAACCCCCAAACAAGCCATGGGTTATTTAAGGGCTGTCTAACTCTCAAGCAACCCGTGGCACCTGGATTCATGCAACACAGTAAGCCATGGCAAGCCTGCCACTTGTTGGCACCTGGCAGAATGCAACAGCCCCTGGAGGGTAAATTAAGCCATAGCGGGCTGTCGTGTTGTGTCATGCATGCAGTCCAATTGCATACATGTTTGTGCAGAAATGTCCCTGCTGAACGCAGTCCCAAGAATTATACACAGAGAATAAGGCTTATCAATGACAACTAGTCCTGATGGCGGGAAATTACCTCCAGTATTGGGAGCAGTATGCCTGGTGAAGGGGTGCTATTGAGCTCAGGTCTGATTTGTGGGCTTCCCATAGATATTTGGTTGGCCACTGTAGAAATAGGATGTTGGACTACATAGGACTTTGGACTGCTCCTGTAGGGCTATTATCTTCTTATGACTGCACTCTTAATCCTAAATATATCCTAAATGTATCCAAGAGCAGACCTTTGAATCTGCCGTGAGTCAGCACCACTATCTTGCTGAAATCTTCCCTGCCCTGTTACCATTAAAAAAAATGGAGCTGAGATCCTTGGAGGACAAGATAGATACATCTGCCCTTGTTAAGATTCCAGTGACAATAATTTGCATAAGAGGTCATATCCTTTGTGCAACCGTACCCATCCGTGTGTAAATGTGACACCTAGACCTGTGCTTTGTGCTGAATTTATACAGTAATAATTCTAAATGCAACTTTAACCCCATGAAAAATAATTTAGGAAGGGAAATAAATAAAACATACATCATAGGAGAAAAGTTCTTTCTTGTCCCTTTTCCCTCCAAAATTCATTTTCCCAATATCATGTATGAGGATGTGCTACTTTATTTATATTAATGTTATTTGTTTCTACTTCTTCTTTTGAGACCACTGTAATTTGAGCACCGCATTAATCCAGTCTGAATCTGTGGCTTCATTTGTTGTGCACCAATATGCCCACTCAGCTTCTTCCACATCTGTTGAATTCCTAGATAATATAAAACGCCTGGAAATGCCATCTACAAAAGCAAACAAAAGAGATTTTTGTTCTGTTAGGTTGGAAAAGGGAAATACAGGAAGACACAGCCAAAGCTCCCAAAATAGTTCTGTGGTGGTTAGATGTCCATTTAAGGTTGCACACAATCTTCCTTTTTTTAAAAAAATAATAATAAAAAATCAGAGTGATTAGATGTTCTAATTGCATTGCATGAGGTAGCTGTTTCTATTTTGCCTGCATCTCCGCTTCCAAGTCAATTGTTATTACTGTAGATGCCAGCTAAAGCTCTCTATCCAATGAGTCACATGTAGTACACATGTAGTACAGAAATTATGAATTTGCAGCTCTGAGCATATATGGGCAACAATGTCATCACCAGAGAGTGATGGCCTCCCCAATAGCTTGAAGTTAAAGCATGTGACAGAAAAACCAGATCGTTCCCGATATAGAGCTCCGTCACACCAGCGGTTTAACTCACTCTCGCCACGCCTGATATCTGGTTTTGCAGCTCAAGACTCACATGACGTCATCCTGTCCTGCACCCATTTTGCCTCTTCTCGGTTTTGCATATTATTTTGGTGCAGGGAAAGTCTGGATTATTTCCTCCAAATGGAATTAAAGCACCCTTCAGCGTGCTTTGAAGGGAGTCTTGCTGATGAAAGGGGAGGGCGGGGCAGTTCTTCTCCACAGCTGTGTCTAACGAAGGGGCTTGTACTGAGCGGGCCTAACATACTTTTGCTGCTCCAGCCCCACCCTCTTTGCCCATAACTCCCTCCTTTTTAAAGATAAAGAGATGAAACTTGGGACCTTGAGAGCACTTAAATAGAGCTTTCAGCATGCCAAGTTTGAATCAGATCAGTTCATCCCTTGACATTTTAGGAATTTTTTAATTTCCCCCCCCCTTAAACCTTTTTCCTGATAGTTCACCAGTGCGATCTTCCACCTGTTTGCATTTGTGAAGGATCTATTTTCCTTTACTTTGATCATGTGAAGCTGTGCATCCCCAGTTCATAAAATAAGAGATCTGCTGACTCCCTTTCTCAAGAGCAAATCCCATTGATTTCAATTGCATTTACATTCAAGTCATACTAAAATCCAATGCATGCTTACCTTTGAGTAAACCTCATTGAACAGAGAGAGACTTACTTCTGAGTAAACATCTATAGACTGGTTTTTAATAGTGTGGTCACTCAGAAGCTTTTTTTAAAAAAAGTTTAAAACAGCAAACTGGAAAGAAGTGCTCTGCAACCCTATACTTATTTTTGAGGTCTTACTTCTGCCTGAATCACAGTGCAGCTTGGGGCAATTGGGGCAGGGTGTGTGGAAAGAAGCAAAGATACCCCTGTGGGGAGGAGAGATCCTGAATTGGCTCAGCTGTAAGAAGTGGGCACATGGGATCTGGCACCCCAGCACCATGAGCCCTCTGAGGTGCTGCTGCTGAGGTGAGTCAGGACCCACCTATTTTGGCATTTGGGTTCAGCACCTTGGATAGCTCCATTCAGGTTCTGACTGAAACCCAGACCGGATTCACAGCCCCACTGACATCAGAGCCACCAGCCTCTAATGCCTTTGTGAGAAGCGAAGGCTGGATTCAGGGCTGGAGATTATCACCTGCCCAGGGCTCTGCATGTGCACCATTCCAGCATGGGTTTCTTCATGCACAGCTCTGGGGAGTGCTGGATTGAATGATGTTTCAAGGGAAGCCTGCTTTAAGTCCACACACAGACTTTTAAGAGCCAAAGGACTCTTTCAGAAATATCATGGATTGCAATACTCCTGGGACTTGTAATCTATCAAAATGCAAATGATGGATAGCATGTTCCTCCATCAAAAGCTCCCTGACTGTAAAGAACTAGCGCATCAGAAAGGACGTGAGTCTAGAATCCTTCTCCCCAATGTGGTAGCTGTCTACAGGTAAGGCTTTGTTTTTGGCATCTAGCCATGCAATTCTGCCCTTATATCGCCTTTGCATTCTAAAATGGCGGCTTTGGTGTATTTATTTTATTTATTTATTTAAAACATTTCTTGGCCACCTTTCAGGGCAGAAGCCCTTACAAGGCAGCTTACAACAATAAAATTCATAAATCATTAAAAGCAATAACATTTTGAAAATATTAAAAGCAATAAAACATCAATTAAAACAATAAAACCAACAATAAAATCAGGAGGATCAGCAACAATAATAACAATAACAATACTCATCACATGAAGGCCAAAGTAAAATAAAATGTTTTAAAAGCCGTTCTTAAAAGCCTGCAAGGAGGGTGCATGATGGACCTCCAATGGAAGTTTGTTCCAGAGGTTTGGGGCCACCGCAGAGAAGGACACTAGGGCTGTGATCGGAGCCAGATCCGGATCACGAATCCGGAGCGGATCGGGCCAGATTGGATCTGCGATCTGGATCCACTCTGGGTCCGTGCAGAGCCTTCCCTCCCGTTCTCCCCCTGCTCTCCCCCCAATCACCCTACTTATCTGCAGCCTCCTCCACGGCGTCCTCCACAGCATCCTGCCTCCTTGATGTCAGCCGGCCACTTTCCCGCTCGTGCCGGGTGACGACGATGGTTGCAACGGGTACACAACCATAATGGAGTTTGTACGTCTCCATTGTCCCCATGAGAACAGGCACATTTTGTAGAGCCTGCTTTAAAACACGAGCTAACAGGACTTCAGCTTTTCCACATATTTCAGCAGGCCCTTTGCTGAGTTGTTTATTTTACTGGCCCAGCTAAAAAAATATTCAAATGAATGTTGACAGCTTGTGTGGGGAGTGATGGTGCTTCTGAAGATAATAAAACATGGGTTATGAAGAAACCCCCTCAATGAACCCTCTTTCAGATGTGCCGAAAAGCTCTATTCATTAATCTGTTATAACAAGACTTCTCTGTAGAGGTTAACAACAGTGGCACATGGTAATTAACCACCCATTCCCTATTGCAGCAATCATAAAATATTGGCATCATTGGTAGGTACCTCTTCATGAAAAGTTGCCTTTAACTAAAAAAGAGGTTCATGCCTCTAGATATCAGAAACATTTAAACATTTATTCCTATGACCAGATAGAAGAAACAATTAAATAACCCTGGGCTATTTTTCACTATTAAGGTCTTGATTCAGTCTGACTTGTTAGGTAGGGAGCAGAGTCAGGATGGCTTTTGTAAATGGCCTGGCTATTGTTTTATGGTTTCCTACCAGTTACATATCTGAAAGGGGTTCCTTCCTGCCCAGTACCTCCACCCATGTCTAATAGTCACTTTTGCTTCACTTATACAAATTCACCTATAGAATGCTTCGCCTGTACAATAATGACATCGCTAGTTAGCTAGAGCCTCTAGGAAGAATTCTGGACCTAAGCCTGGGAGTCTTGGATTCAAATTCTTCTTCAGTTGTGGGTTCTCTTGATCAATTTCAGCAACTGCTTCTGCCTATGCCTCTGTTTACCATCTATAAAATGGGGATATCAGTAGGCAAATAGTTTTAGTGAAGATAAGCAAACTTTGTTACCCTGCGTGGTAGGAATTGTAAAATCTATAAAGTGAAATCATACCTTCTAATACCAATTCAGGTTTTCCCATGCTCATTTTTGGGGGTTGAGCTGAAGCTGAGAAATCACGACGATCCTGCAATATTATCTGTTGCTTTTACCCCCATATTGCTAGTTAGGCTGAGCGTAGTATGCAAGAATCCTGCAGTGCAGATGTTACACTTCTGTGGCAGGTTGGGAGGTTGTGCGGAGAGAGAGTGAGAGAAACAAACAGCAGCCCTGCAATGTAGTCCAGTGTTAATATTGCAGGCCAGAGATGGGACTGATGCTGGTTTGGAATTCCAACCTCTCAGGTTTCCTCCTTAACAACTTAAGCCCTCATTTTCTCGAGCGCTCTACTGTCTTTTATTCAGTTAGACTAGCCCCCTCCCCCAATCCATCAATTACATGAATTACATGAATTAATTACATGAATTAAAACTCAGCTTATGAGTTTTAATTCATCATCTAAACCCGAGCCTTAACCTTTAGAGACATTTTGGTTGTTATTGTTGGGATCTTGCACACTTGCAACAACAACAACAACAACAACAACAACAACTGCTCTTAATCTCTCTGTGCTTTTGGCTTTTTATCATTGACATACAAATCATGGTCCAATGTGTTTATTATATTCATGCTTGCTCCAAAGGGGATTGCAAATCTAATGAGCCAAAGGAAGGACAGTGGTTGTTAAGACAAAGCATAGGGCTGAACAACGGATAGCAAAATTATTGTTATTATTATTTAGTTTTCTTGGTATTTTGCTGGTTTATCTGCTGAGCTCACCATTTAGCGAAACACTAAGATCAGGCCATTAGGAACTAGTGAGACCCTGAGGTAGGGCACTGAACAGCCTCCAAAGCTGAATCATAATTTTACATGTTTATGTACACCCATTGCTTGATCATTCAACCTTTGATGACTCATAGCAGAATGTGTGGACACATAACATTGTATGTGAGGTGATCTGAGATTATACAAAAATGTGATCTGCGGTGGTTGATCTTGGATGGATTATTCATCACATCAGCATTTGATGCTACACATTATATATGTGTGTAAATGAACCTGATCTGTGATTTAAAACAAAAAACACCAAGCCAATTTTTAAGATGTTAGGTGACTTACCAGTGACCATCTTACCACATATCTGTCCCTGAGGTGCGTTAAAATTCTTCTCCCTACCAATTGGCAGACAACCAAGTTGTCCTAAGGTAAAAATGTAATGGCCAGTTTCCCCAAAGGCTGAAAGTAGGCTTACACTGTTAGTGGCTGTGGAGATTATACACATAGGCTGAATTCGGACAACACGATAGTCAATGGTGAGGTAATAATCAACTTTACAGTTGTTCATCTAGGGGGTACTCCCCACACAACATGGTAATAAATAATCAACCGTGGTGTGGATTAGGATCAGCGCTGAGTTGACTATGGCAGCATTCGGACAACACGATAGTCAATACAACTGACGATTGTTTCCAACCCCCCAGTTGATTAATGTGGCGTCCGAAATCAACCCTTGTGTGAGTTCGATCAACCCAGAGTGCAGGACACAGAATAATGGGCTCAAGTTACAGGAAGCCAGATTCTGGCTGGACATCAGGAAAAACGTCCTGACTGTTAGAGCAATACGACAGTGGAACCAATGACCTAGGGAGGTGGTGGGCTCTCCCACCCTAGAGGCATTCAAGGAGCAGCTGGACAACCATCTGCCAGGAATGCTTTCAGGTAGATTCCTGCATTGAGCGGGGGGGGGGGGGGGGTTGGACACGATGGCCTTATAGACCCCTTCCAACTCTACTATTCTATGATTCTATGAACTTCTGCGCCTTCCCCAACACGGCAGGAATATCTCATGTGATCTGTGGTGCATATGCATCAACCTCAATCCATCTGTGTCTATGTATGAGGCAGACACAGCATGCATATAGGACAATATGCACATATGGTTGAGGTCATGTATGATGTTCTACACATGGGGGAAACATGCATGAGCCAAAGTCTCACTTCTATGTTCCGCTATTGTGTAGCACCTACAGACAAAAGAGAAACCAAAGGGAAGCTCTTAGAAACCATTTATCACATAGTCTGAATGGTGAAAGGCTAGGGCGTCATTACTCAGTCCAGCTTCCAGTCCATACACTTGGGCAGTTTTACCTCCCTACCCTCCTCCTATTCAGGTCCAGGGTTGAGGGGTCCCTTGGCAAAATGCCCTCCATGGCCCCTTACAGGCTTACCTAGTGACAGTGGCAAGTGGCTACAAGCCACCATGATAAAATTCCCAAAATGCCCTGGAGTGCCTGACATAGCATTTTGTGGGGAATTAAGTGAAAAGCGCAGATGCTTGGCACACTCCTATCTTATATAAGAATCCGGTAGTGTAAGGCTAATTACTCAAGATCTACTAGACTGATTTTGCTCAGTTGTGTTTTAAACGGAAGCTTCAGCAGTGTAGATGTGCAGAAAATGTTGAATGTTCATTAAAGTTCAAAACATGAGCTTTGGGCAGCTTGGGAAGGAAGAAGGGGGAGGGATGAAGCAAAAGAACAGGTGCGGAATGTTGCAGAAGAGGTTGAAGAAAAGTCAGTTGGTGACAGTTAGAGAAGGAGGAAGAGAAGCTGAGGAGAAAGAGCTGAAGAGACACCAGAGGGAGAAGAGAGAGAATCTTGAATTACATACTTTCGACCTCAAACTTTGAGAAATGGTAAACAAACTTTTAAAAAAATAAACAAAATCTTTTCATGTTTGCTGGATTATTTGTAGTATGTTTATTTTAAAAGTGTATAGTTGTTCAAGTTGCCAGGGAAATGGGCAAACATATTTTTATCCAATCATTCTCAGACTACTAGCCCCTGTGGTGACACGAGATTTGCACTAGTTTTTATAAAGAATTCCCAAACATCTTTTCCCTAGCCTGTGGTCCAGGATTTGACATAAGGAAAGACAAACACTGAAATCTTGATTCTTGGACAGAGAGGTTGGGACCATGTACCTCAACTGAATGTGTGTAGTATAGAATGATTCTAAGCCCCTCTGGTATGAAGCTCATTTGGTTGTTAGTAAAGAAAGAACACTGTACTGATTTTGAAACTGTTCAACAGGCCTTCCTGTTCAGGATCAAGAAGATTTTTTCTCAGGTCACATCAACTAACGTCCCTAAGGCTTCTTGCCTTCACATATGACCTTCACGGTTCACCTGGTCCATCTATAACTTTTTGCGCTGGAGCTGCATTTCTACAGTTCACCTGTCCCTTGCATGTGATACACACAATAATCTCAGTTGTATGAATTGATCTGTTGCAAGGGTAGGCAACAACATTGTCTACCCCTGATCTGTGTGGTCGTAGGCAGATGGATCCTCCCTTTTGGGTGGAGGACAAGATGGTTGTCTATCCCAGTGGAATCTGGTGGGTCCAATTTTGGCGGGGCTGTGATTCCATTCTGGGTTTTAGGCAGAACCAAGCAGAACACTAAAAGAGCTGCCCATGTTGCCGAACCCATCCCCAAAATAGATTCATCACATTGGATAGCTTCCTTAGAGTTTTGGTTTGGTCCGACTAAAACCCAGAATGAAATTACAGCCCCATCCGAATCCGGAGCCACCAGCCTCCCCTTCCAAGCCTAGGATGTTATTATTTCTGCACTTTTTGGTGGTTCTTTTCTCCTACTGAATGATTGAAAACACCTTTCCTTAAACAGTCCAAGGCAGCTCACACCATCACAAGTTATTCTAAGATGCCATCAAAACAGTCAGAATCCTCATGTTTCCTGAGCCTTCGGTATCCATTTGCTTTAGACTTGACTGGTTCACTCACTGTGTCCTAGATATAGGAAATCATATGGGAGTAGCCAGACTGGCGTGTGTCCTCACAAGCACACCATGTGACTGGATGTTCTGCTCCTCCTCCTCCTCCTCCTCCTCCTCCTCCTCCTCCTCCGTCCTGCCCTCTTCCTTAGTGATTGGCTGGCCATGCTGTATTAGCCCCCTGCAGAGCAACAGCTAGCAAGAGACTCCACTGGGGAGTCCAGTCGGGTGAATAAATGATGACCCACTGGTTAGACGCAGGCAGCCCAGATCTATTCAGGGCACATTAAGGCTATTAGCAGAGAGAGAGAGAGGGAGGGAGGGGGAGAGAGGGAGGGAGGGAGGGAGAAATGGCACCATGTTTAATCTCAAAGCAAGCAAAAGCCATTGGATTAAAGACTGAACAACAGCCAAAGGAACAGAACAGCCATGTGCCACCAAAAGAAACATCTTTTGCGTTTTGTGAACATCTCCATAAGAAGCAGAGTGAGAACTTTTCCCAGAGAAAGGGCAGCAGCTGTGTGCTTGGAGAAGGCTGGAGGGCATGTTGATGGAAGCACTCAGTTTTGAAACAGGCACCAGGCCGATGTTTCCCTGTCTGAGAAGTTGCCAGGCTCCTGGGTGGCTTTTAAGGATACTTCCTTTGTCTGCATTTGTCTGCATTCCCAACCAACCCTTCCTGTATTTCAACCAAGCACCGTGGATGGCATTTACACACACACACACACACGGGGGTGGGTGGGGGAAGAAATCTCACTGTTCCCCACTGTTCGCTTCTTCACTTTGGGAATTCTGACCTTTTCTTCTGCTGAAGAATTTCTTCTGAAATTGGGAATGATGTCAGGGAGGCTGCACAGATTCTCATCTGCAGCAGTTTAAAGAGAGCGAGATGGTTGGCTCACACTTCATCCTCCTCTAACCTGGAATAGATTTGAACTTTAAATAAATCCAACTGGAACCCTATGCCCACAATCAGCCAATCTGATCCATTTATATACATTCCAAGCAATTGTGCCTTAGTCTCACTGAGATCAGTTTCGGGTTAGGGAGGGTGGCGGCTCCCAATTTCAGTGGGTCTGTGAATCCAATCTGGGTTTCAATCAGAACCATCCAGAACTCTAAATGAGCTATCCAAAGTGCCCAACCTTATCCCCCAAAATAGGCCCAGCACCTTGGATAGCTCCTTGAGAGCTCTGGTATTCACTCCAATGCAAGGAGAAGATATCAACGTGCCATTCAGATTTTGCATTCAAACTTGGGTTCAGCTGATATGGTTTTGTTAAAGTACTAGACAACAATGGTTAAAAGATATCAAATGTATAAATACTTTGGGAAATAGAACTAAATGTGACTAAGAATCACAACAAAAAATGGCTGTATATCTTTCATAAAGGGCCAGTTTTAGCTCAATGATCAAATGTTACAGCAGCCAAAATAATAATAGCCACCAAATGGTGGTATACAAATAACAACATACACGCTGTTAAAAGCTGTTCATTAAAAGCATGGGAAATAACAAAAATGGTAAAATTAAGAGAATGCATACAAATAAAAGATGAGAAGAGGAAGAAGCTGTTTTTCTACAGTTAGAAATCTTTTTTGACGTTTCTGACCTAGAAACACAATTTGGTAATAGCAAAAAAAAGACAAGGGGAAAGAACAAAGAATTAAGAAATGGATGTATGGTTATATATTTATGTAACTATCTTGATTATGGTATTTGTTACATTTCATAAAGCATTAATATAATAACTGCTATGTAGAAGCGCT
The DNA here is from genome assembly GCA_029215795.1 of Anniella stebbinsi. Taxonomy (NCBI): domain Eukaryota; kingdom Metazoa; phylum Chordata; class Lepidosauria; order Squamata; family Anniellidae; genus Anniella; species Anniella stebbinsi. Next base: position 195,599,142 of record JARDYH010000001.1, on the reverse strand, counting down.
AATCACTGTACTATGATAAATATTCCAAAATGTACAAAAACATACAAAATCTTGTCAAATGCTATTAAATTTACACAACTTACCAAGATATATTTGTATAATAACAATAAAAAAATAAATGCTAGACACTGGGTTGGATCCAGGCTTAGTCATATTTAGAGTAGACCCAATGAAATCAATAGGACTTAAGTTAGACACTAGCTTTTATGTCCCATGGGTCTTCTCTAACCATGACTAAGTCTGGATTCATTTTGATTCTTTTTTTTCAGCCTAGTTGTCAAAACTAAATTTAAGCAGAACTCTTCTCAAATCTAACACCTCAGGATGTAAAGAGCTGCCTCATGTTTTTCTCACTTCTGAGCAACTTTAGAGAGTCACCAAACATCAGGGATTTTAGGAAACAGTTTCTGGATCAGAAGGTGGCATTTCCAGACACACTGGTCTCTCTTCGGATAGAAATTAAGCCCCACAGGGCAAGAAGACACAATTTGGCCTACTGCATGCTCCACATCCCTGAACCCCGGTGTTTCCCAGTGTCCAGCTCCTTTCTTACAGCAACTTCAGAATTTTCCCTCTCCCTGTGTTGTTTGTAATTTTCCTGATATCAGTGACCAGGGGGTTGTCTTCACAATGCATTCCCCCTAAACCCTGAGGTTTTGCTTACCTTGGGTAGTGTCGGGTAATCCCCACGCCAAGGAGGGAATGCGGGGTTTCCGGTGGTCATCCAGGTACTGGAGCTGCCCCACCTCCCACTCTCTTCTTCGCTTCCGGCTACCAATCGCTAGTCGGCATCTGCCAGGACCGCACCCCCCCATATCGGCCACGCAGCAAGGTCAGACGGTGGAAGAGCCAGGATGATCCTGGTCCCACCGAAAAAGTCGGGGTAAGTCCCCAACTTTTTTACTGCACAGCTTCACGAGAAAGCCCTGTGGTGGCTGCAAATCTGCGGCTGCGTCATATAACTGACATAACCCAGTGCTCCTGCAGTGCACAGTGTTGACTTAGACACACCCTACCTCTGCCTCACGATGCCTGCTAATAAGGGCTGGGGGATGGTTGCTTCCCCTACACACACACACACCCTTTAGACCCTTTATAGGAACCACTGTTCTGTCTAATGAAAAATGTTTTCTGCCTCCAAGGAAGAAACATTAAAACTTAGAAGATGACATCAAACACAAACGTTGGGCTTTTAAATAGGGATGTGCACGCCCAAAATTATCGTATCGTATCGTTATCGGAAGTTTGGACCAAAAATATTATCGTCTCCGATAATATCGTAGGTGACTCATATCGTGTCGTATCGTATTTCCGATAAATTATTGGAAATACAATATTATATCGTTTCTACATTTTGCCCTTGAGAGAGTTGCTTTTTGAGTCAGAAGAGAAAGGCCATAAACTTCTAAATTTTCCAAGTTACAGGTACGAAACTTGGTGACAGTGCAGACTGAGTGTTGCTAGTCATGTGTGCCAAATTACAGAACAATTGGTGCAAGCGTTACTCGGAAGTAAGCTTTCAAAATCCACTTCTTCAGGTGGTTGAAATGTGGTCCTTTTTCAAGAGACGTCCATTACAGATGGGCATCTCACAGATGGCCTTGAGGGGACTCAGCTGTGTCCAATTTCAGACGCACAGCTGCAGCTGTTCCTCAGAAGTAAGCTCTCTCAGCAACATATGAATTCGGACGACACATTAAGCAACGGAGGGGTAAATATAGCGTACTGACCAGGAGTCAAGGAGCCGGCGCTCCCCACACAACACGCTGCAGCCGGCATTGTACAGCACCGGCAAATGCACCGGTTGTTAACAACGAACGTGGCCATGAGTGACAGCCCACCCACCAACCACCGCTAGTCCTCCCAGAGGTATCCCAGCACACACCGCGGCCAGAAAGCCGTGAGCGCCGCCATTGAAGCTGCAGGAGGACACGCCTCTCCAACACCATTGGACGGTAACAGGCACTGGGCGGGACACACCAGCCCTTGGTGAAGAAGCAGACAGGAGGAGCGGCCACACCGACAAAGTTGTCGCCCCACATCCCCGACACAGCACCCCAATTGTTGGCACCCACGCCGCGTCACACCCGAAGCCCTGATGGGACCGGGCACGGGCTGGCCGGCTAGCCATCAGACAGGCACAAAGCCCGCCCGCCCGATCCATCCTCCACAGCGCCCCACAGCCCCATCCAGAGCTGAGGAAGGCCAAGCACGGCCAATGCACAGGCAAGCCATGGCCGACATGCAGACCCGGGCGCCAGAACTGGATGGCAGGCAGCCCTGCCCCGGGAGCAGACAACGGCCACCCTACATGGGAGGTGCGGCAGCCACGAGGGCACCCAACGTTCCCGAGCCCCCACTCAAGACAAAAGAGAAAGAGCCTTACGATAAAACGATAAAATACGATAATTATCGTAGGTTTTTTTATCGTCTACGATAATTATCGTAGGAAGTTGTATCGTATCATTAACGTTAATCGTATGCACGATAAAGAGCATATCATATCGTTATCGTACATTTTAATGATACAATACACATCCTTACTTTTAAACTCATGCCATTCCACTGAATTAAGTGTACATAATCTCATCCCTGTCCCAAACACCTTGATCCCATTGATTGAAATGGTATCGAAAGCACAGGAGATGACAGTGCAACCTCAAAAAACAGAGATATCTCAAAACCAAATGTTGCAGTCTCTCTCTGTCTCTCTCTGTCTCTCTCTGTCTCTGTCTCTCTCCTTTTGTCCTTCCTGTAAAAGAGACTGTGAGGATGTCGAGGTCTTCTTTGCATCTTGACTGCTATTTTTTATGTAGAGTTCCAGTAGAGGCCCAGTTCCACTCACTAGATCATGCTGGCAGCTTTCAATTTCTACTCCAATGGAATCTGAGGTGACAAGTTCAATTCTCCGTTCTCTCAAACCTACTTTCCATGACCTACTTTTTCACTCTGCAGTGCTGGAACAATGCCTTGCTACATTCCTTACTCAATCCTGAGTTTGTACAGAAGCCTGGTTGGTTGCCAATAATGGATTGCACTTTTCACATCCTCCTAGCTGGGGACTCTTCATAATATACACCAGCGGTTCTCAAATTCTTTTTTCCCCCTTGTAGACCTCTTGAAAATTGCTGGGGGTCTGCAGGCCATTTAATAAACTTTTTGTTGTTGTTCTACAAATCAAAGCACATACATGACTCATATTTTAATAACTTTCCCCCTCCTCCACAACTGACATCGTCATCACAACCAATCCTGTATTATGTAAATCATGGGCCCAAAGAGAGGCCTCTGACAAGGGCTTCGTTAACTCTTTATTGGAAAATGAGTAGCTTGACCAGTGCTGTATGAAAATCGACAAGCCCCTGGTTAGCTTGTTCAATAATCCGGCCCTTGTAAAACCAAAACCAAACAAACAAAATCTCAATCTCCATCGTCGGGGGGGAAAAGGTGCAAAGTCAAGTACAGGTATTCTTGACTGTTTTGTAGACCTTTCCACAGGCCACCTGAATGGAGCTCACGGGCCACATTTTGAAAACCTCTGATGTACACTTTTTGCAAAATTGAGTCAAGTCCTCACATTAAACGCCGAGGCCACCTTTAATTTAGAAAGTGAACATGGGCATAGGTACCATCATCCAACATGTATTTTTACTTCCGGCTATGAATCCGTTAAGACAAGAAATGAAACAGCCAACTGAAGCAGAGTTACAGTTTTCACACTTTACTGCTTCGAACAGTAAAGTGTGAAAACTTGATGATTTTTGCACACTTGTACACTTCAAAAGGATTCTAATACGAAAGAATGATTGCGTAGAAAGCTATTATGCTCTGAACCACACCATCCTGGCTGGCGCTGCTTGCAGGTTGCAAATGGCATCGGTCACTTCATATTGCACCCCATAATAGTCCCGCATAGGCCACGTAGTAATTGTATCCATCTTCAGGAAATGGATCAAAACAGATGAGAGGAAGTGACTCAAGGGTACATTCCGCTTCTTCACACATTTTTTAAAAATTGTATTTAAGATTTTTTTAAAGGTACCTCTAAAAAAGAATTAAATAAGCTGATTCATTTATCAATTAAAATAATGAAATGCACAATCCAGCCAAAGCGGAGCACTTTTAAGCCCTACTGATTTCCGAAGAAGCCATGCATAACGCTCCCTTCAAAATTATGGACTTTAAAGTGCTTCACTTGGCTGGATTGTGTCTGTAAAGAGTGGATGTCACAGAGATGTCTGAAAATGGGTGTTTCATAGAGGTACACCGATGGCAAATTGGAATCATTTTCCTCAGGACTGCAGCTGGGGGAAGAATGGCTTAAATTTCCCCTCGAGGCCTGCTCTGATCCTGCTGGCTATGGATCCTTGTGGAGTATCCACTTGGTGACAAACTCAGACTCGTTGCTGAGCAATGTGTGAAACAGGTCTTATTAACACGCAAAACCCCAACTGCACTACCCATGCATAAAAGGAGAGGTTTCACTTGGGGGGAAAAGCTCAAGATTTGCCAAAGCACAAAGCAGGCAGGAAATGCACCAAATAACCCAAAGATGGAGCACGTTCAGTGGGCAACAGAATGTTGATTGACCATTTGAGGGTGGAATGGAGTCTTGTGAAGGAGGGTGTGGCTGGCTGACTGATCGGAGCAATTCACTCTGCAACATTTTGTTGCATTCCCCACTTATATAGTGTCATTCTTTCCGTTCTCATGCCTCTCTTGTGCACACATTACTGGTGATGCAGCGAAATGAAGAAGGTTCAGACAAAAGAGCCTCAACATTATTACAGGCTGATCACAAAGTCCCTAGACTGTGGGGAAATGGTCTCAGTATGACAGCCTCGTCTACCAGGCTATAGAATCACTGACCTAATTAACCCACCCATATTCTCTCGTAATGGAGTTCATTTGGAACTTGAGGGCCATTAAGCCAAATTTGGCATCTCTGTCATTTTCAGAGAGTCTGCCAAGCATTATGTGGTGGGCCAGTCGGCTGGCTTTATCTTCACTGAGGAGATTCACTGCTTTTTTGGCCTGGTGCTGTTTAGCACACTCGTCTTTGCTGCTTACTTTGAGAGTGGTTGCTTTCCATGGATACTGTCTTCATCACTGACACTGCTATGCTTCCTCTTGAGTCCAGTTGCATCGCATTACTGTGAAATAATAGTTCACTGTTTATTCATAGTTTTGCCATGAATATCATATTTTCTCTTTCAAACAATTGTCTTATTTAGTATCCTCCTTCAAAGCAATTCAAAGCTCTCGCGCGCACACACACAAAAGTATACAGGCAATGTGCCTGTTCTCTTAACATGAATGCACATGGGATGAAATAGCACACTAATTATACCCCACATCTAGCGATGTCTGTGAAATTAGTTTCAGGGGGAATCTACACGGAGTGTTGTTGCGTTAAAAACCGGTCAGATAAGAGTTTTAAATATTGTCGTAGTAAAACGTCTTAGGCCACATTACTGAGTACTCACGTTACAGGTAAAAACTTCTTCAGTCTTTAAAGCGGTGTGTGCAGTCACACACTCTTCTGTCCTGTCTCTTTCTCTTTGTTTTTACAGTGAGTTTAGGGCAAGGCATTGTGGGCTTTGTAGTTCAGTCACCACTTCCTCCTTTGTTCCTCTGTCATACCCTAGCAAGTATAGGGCTAGGCATTGTGGGTGTTGTAGTTCAGTCACCCACTTCCTCTTTCTTCCCCACCAATCAACTGCTAAGCATTTGGGCGCCGGTCAATGAAGCACTGCCCCCATGAATCACAAACGGTAAGGAAGGACACATTATTTTACTTAAAACGATTTATTAAAAGTGAAACCGTTGTATATAACTGAAGGGAGTTTTAAAAAACCTCAGATATACAACGTTATAGGGAGTGCATCATGTGGCCCAAAGAGTTTTCATAACCCTTATAAAACATTAAAAATCTAGCGTGTAGATTGTCCCTCAGTTTGTTTTTTGGTCTAGAATGGAGGGAGCAATCCTATGTCTCCTAGACAGCGTCTGCAGGACATAGGATTGTTCGGTTTATTGGCTCTGAGCTCACAGACAAAACAGCGTGCGGACATGAGGAAAAGAAGGCCGGCTCTACCATTAGGCAGAGTGAAGCAGTCACTTCAGGCAGCAGGTGCTGGGAGGCGGCAGCAAAGAACTGGAGGAGAGAGCTGTGTGCTTCATGGCCTGCCCTAAGCTAGCCTGCTGCCTTCAGGTTCAATGGAGGATGTTGTTCCATCAGCAGTGTTGAAGAAACAACCTAGTCAGCTTTTGTACATGAAATGGGATAGGGCACCATCTTGTTCTTCGCTTCAGGAAGCAAAATGTCTTGGACCAGCCCTGGTTTCTGGGATTGCATAGGGGAAGAGACTGGTTCAGTTGTGTTATGCTATTTCCTATGAACACCCCAGCCTTCTTTCCTTCCTCTCTGAGGCGCTGCTGCTAAATGGGCCAATTAGGGCCATCTAGCAGAACTGCCAGGCAGGCTGGAGTGCGGAGGCGAAGATCACCCCTGCGCAGCTCCTGTGCTACTTAGGATTCCTGTCAGCCTCCAAACTCGTGATAGTATTGCACCCTTAGCCAATTTGCAACTTCCTGGAACCCACCACAAACCCAAACACAATCTGCGATTGGAGCCCATACATTTCTGAGCTTGCAATGCAGTACACTGACCAACAAAAAGTGTTTTTTAAAAAAATGCATATATTTTTAAAACGTGCATGAAAAAAATGCATCCAGTTGAAAAGTGCGCCCAAACAAGCTTTTAATGGCACATTTGCTGGAAGGGCTTGGAAAGACTTTACTCTTCCTGTGACTTCAGAACAGACAATGGGCAGCTTTATGTGTTTAATTCTTCATCAGCCATTACAAGTGAGCTGGCCTCAGACCAAACTGGGGAAAAAACATTTAATTTCATGTGATTTCCAAAGTTATAGCTCAGTTGCAAAATTAAGATATCCAAACAGCTCTGGGAAATGGTAGACCTGCCTTCCCTGTGTTTTGGACTACAACACCCAGCCAGCTGAGGCAGTGGTCAAGGCTGATGAAAGTTGTAGGCTAAAGCATCTGGTGGGCACTAGACTGGGGGAGGCTTTGTAGCTTGGGACTTACCGGTTAAAATGGACATGTTGTCTTTTAAATAAACGTACAAGCCGCTGCCTTTTTCTTTTCTTTTTTCTTTTTTGCATTTTATTCAGAGCAGTGTAGCTTGGAAATAAAATGCTCCTTTTCCACCTGTCATTCCCTTGAGTTCCTTTAGGCAGTTCCTCATCCTGATATTTACTTCTCCTGTATTTACAGCTTGTCCTCCCTCCTTACCCAAATCCCTAAGCATGCTTAAAATGGTCGTCTGAGGTGATGAAAGGCATTTGATGGCAGCCTTGTTTCCCCACATAAGACATTTTTAGTAAAGCAAAAAAGAAAAGAGAAGAGTAACTTGAAGGTACAAGGATATTGTTATTGCTCTGGGTGTTTGCTCTGGGTGTTTTGATTATAACAGAGACAACTCAATATTTTTATTTATTTATTAATTAACATTGATATCTTGCCTTTTTTCCTCATACAGGGAATCCAAGACGGCTTACATGGTCCTTTTTTATCCTCACAACACAGCTGTGAGGTAGGTTAGGTGGAGATTCGGTGACTGGCCCAAAGTTACCCTGTGAGTTTCATGTCCAAGTGGGGACTAAAACCCAGATCTCCCGAGTCCCAGTCTAACCACTGCACTGTACATACACTGTATGACGTGTGAGTTTTAAACATGAGCTTCCCCAATCACCTAGAAAAAAAGGGGTGGGGTGTAATTTTTAAAATCAAGGGAGGCACAGGGGTGAGGAGTGCAGAACCCTCTCCGCAGCCACTCTCCACCTATTTCACACACCCCTTGTAGTTTCTTTCTCGGAGTGCTTTTCTCCTGAGCTGCACTCCAATGCAGCAAATGACCTTGTACTATCATGTCAAGTTTGACCCTAAGAAAAAGGGCCCCCAAAGGGTGGAGGGAAAGAATAAACCTGACTAGAATGGAGAAGCTTTATACTTAGCAACACCTGACGATTGTCTGTCAGACATCACTATGTAGATAAACAGAAAGAGAAAATTGGCATTGATCCTTCAAAATCTCTCTGCTGTCTCCCAAAGGAAACATCAGGAAGATTTTGATCACCTTTAAAGAGCGGGCTTTCTCTAACAGGTACTGACAACTGAGGATGTGTGTTTTTTATTTCTTGAAAAAGCCACAATACTCCCTCGTGGTATAATGGGAGGGGGGAAATGTTGGGCAGCTGAAGATTTTTCAATTCTATGCCACAAATATGGCATCTGCTTATATTCATAACAAGCTTCTATCAATTTCTTGTGGAACAAGAAAGGAAAACTTTTCCAGCCTCCATGCATTAGATCTAATTGGCGTGGGGGTGAGAAACGATCCTAAGCCATGTGTGGCCTGCAATTTCATAGATCTTTCAACAATACAACAAACTGTTTTCCATAATGGATTCATTTGTACGCATGAGCATTGCTGTAATATAACTCCCCATATGTCATTCATTTATTTAATTCCAACAATTTCTATACTCCGTTTTTCTATAAGATGTTCAAAGCAGCTTATTGGGTCGTTGTTGCTGTTATATTTGAAAAACAAGAACAAAACAATGCAGATGAACCTCCATCAAGAAGGTGTTTCAAAGCCTTGGCACCTGCCTTAGAGGTTCATCACACCTCCAGTTTTCTTCCGCTTTAAGTTCCTACTTTTCACCTTTGTTTCTTTCCCGGCTCTAGCTGTTCAGGGTAGGTTTATATTAAGCTGACCAGATAAAATCCAGGTCAGGGCTCATGTAACTTTAACAGTTGTAGAGAAAAGGGAATTTCAGCCGGTGTCATTTGTATACAATTAGTTCCTGGTGATATTCCCTCTTCATCACAACAGTTAAAGTTGCAGGCACTATACTAGAGTGACCAGATACAAAAGAAGGCAAGGCCCCTGCAACTTTAACAGTTGTGATGAAGAGGGAATTTCACCAGGAACTAATTGTATGCAAATGACACTGGTTGAAATTCCCTTTTCTCTACAACTGTTAAAGTTACATGAGCCCTGACCTGGATTTTATCTGGTCACCTTCTAGTTTATATAGAAGGATTCATGACTTGGGATGGAATTGTTTCAATGTTTCTATAGACTGCCTTGTTTCAATTGTTGTATCCAGTCATTGCCAATGTGAGTAATTTCCCAAGACATCTCAACAGACTTCCAAGGGTTTCTCCAGATGACTGTCTAGATGGGCCTGACAGCAGAAGGCCCTGATTCATCTAGAAAAGCTTTGCTGGGTGGTATCTTGGTCCCAAACCGCAAAGGTCAAAACCATCATTTTTGCCAGCAAGCAGCAGGACGGGGTGGGTTGGGGGTATGCCAGGGTAACAGAACTTAAAAACAACAACAACAACTCAAATAGACTCAATTTGTGTTCTTCCATTCTCTCATTTCCTTATCCCAAATATGTGGCTTTATGGCTAAGCCAAGGAGTTCAAGCTTTTAAAAAGTATTCTAGCCGTTGTTCAATGCCTTCCCTTTCAGCCTGAGCCTATGCATATAGATGCAAAAACCAGTCCCACTGAATCCCACTGGGTAAGATGCAGAGTGAAAATCCGCTGAGGTAGTACAATCCCCGGGGTTGTTAATATGATGACTGGGCTTTTGGATCCCAAAATAAATTTCATTATTTTGCCTCTCTAACCCTGGGAGTGGGCAGAGGAATAATGACTGACTGTGTCTGTCTGTGTGATTTCTCTTCTATTGACCATCTCTGCATCAGCAATTCAATTAGGAAGGAAACAGAACTCTCTTTCTTCCCCTGCATGTGTCTGTGCGCGCTTTGGGCCCTGCTCTGTTTGCTGAAGCATCTGCTGAAACAGCCATCCCCCCCCCACCCCCCACCCAAAAGGCCTTTTCAAAGGTGGCACATTTTCATAACGCTGGGCAGAGTTGTTTCAGAAAGACCAACTTGAAGCCTCAGCAATGTGCCGGAGTGCTTCCAGGTGAGGTTTTGATTGTGCAGTCGCCCTGTCTCATTCTTGGAATGTTACGGGGGGGGTCTACACCATGACACCTTCCATTTGGAAGCCAGCCGTCTTTTCCCACCGCTTCTTCTGTCTTAAGAACATCAGAAGAGCCCTGCTGGATCAGACCAAGGGTCCATCTAGTCCAGCATTCTGTTCACACTGTCTTTTCTTTTTTTTCTTACCAGACAAAATCCGTTAAGGGGCGGAGAAACTAAATCATTGTACAATGCCTTTAATGGATGGTGCTAGGAGTCCTCTGTCTGGGAGCACCCCCACAGTGCTGAGGCAGCAGCAGGGTCTTGTTGCAAAGGGCATAACTGCCATGGTACTGAGGTACCACATGGCCTTGTGTAGCATCAGATGGACCACGGGGAGTCTTGGGGTAGCAGAGGCAAAGGAGAATGTGTCTCCCCTACCTTCAGTCATTGGGATGGGAATCCTGTATCTTGAATCTTCTTCATCGTAGACATTTAGAGGCCAGGTTAAGACCTTCCTCATTAAGCAGGCATTTAATCTTTAACCTGTGGCTTGATTATTAACTTTACTGCTAGCCCCTCGATGATTTTAATGTATTTTAAAATGTTTTAAATATTTTTTAATGTTTTTAATCTTCAGGATTGATTACCTTGATACTCTTGTTGTGTTGTTGTTGTTTTTGGGTTTATGATTGTAAACTGCCTGAGGACCTTTGCCAGTTGGACAGTATACAAATCTAATAAATGCATGAATAACGCCATTAGATGGAAGAAGGAATATCAGCACGTGCCCATCTCAACCTACCAATATGAAAGTAGAAGAGGAGCTGGGGGAGAGGGTGGCACAATTTCAGGCCCAGAACAGGATTTGACTTGACTAATGGTGATCTAAGAGCCTTTGGGTGCTGTGTTGCTGATTTCCTAATACCCCCCCCCCCATCGCATTAGGAGCCTCCTCAACATTGGTTTGGTACTTTGAAGTGTACACTGTGATGCCTTGCTGCTGCTGCTCCTGTCCCGCCTTTACTATTAGGCCCCACAGCTCCACAGCCCAGCAACCTGGCCTCAGACAAGCATCTCTGTTCCCGCTGCCACCAGTACCTCCCTCAGGTACACTTTAATGACCACACCAGTTGGATGAAATTAACAAGTTTTATTAACATCAAGTGTATTGCGTGCACAGTAAACTTATTGGTTGCTTTAGTTCATTTGCGTGGCGGTTTCAAGTATAAGGCTTATACGTTTCAACTGTTCTTAAATCTAAACTGTTTCTTCTCACAATATCAGTCAATCAAACACCTCACTAGATAACTCATACTCTCAGGGTGCCTCTACAAGAGCGATTTAAAGCTCTTTCAAGGTGCATTAAAATTTTTACCTCTACAAGAGAGGAGTGCAAATCGGGGGTCGAGGCGCGTTATCTCTCTGATTATGTGCATTATCGAATGCACGTTAATTAGCGAGTTTTAATTTACCACGGCCATTTAAGCACCTTATGATCATGTAAACAAGCGATTCTCCGCATTAAACACTTCTAAAGCGCACCGGTAAGGCCAACAGTAATGCGCTTAACCGCATCTCGTGTACAGTAGTTTGCGATTGCGAAAAGATGCGCATAATCGGAGAACAAGGCGTCAAACCAAATTCTTGTAGAGGGTTCCTCTCCCTCCCTCCCTCCCTCCCTCCCTCCCTCCCCCCCCTGCTCAACCCACAATCAACCCCCCTCTTCAATTCAACCCAAAACAACCCCTGACAGCTCTCCCTCTGTCTGACATATATATATCTCATTCGCTCTCCAGCTCCTCCCACTCTCCCACACTCCACCAATCCAGGCATTCCAAACAACTAACCAATCAGCTCTCACTTACCACTCATTCCATACTCACCCAGACCTGCAACTCCAAATAATAACTTTTGCAACCTATTCACATCCCTAAACAGTAGAACATCACATACAGCCACCATCGCCTCATTCATCTTCTCTGTATGCTTTCACTGACACTTCTATTTTGCAAACGGAGAAGCATGGATGGGAAAGGGAGTTGCGTGTGCATCCATTTCTGAGCTGGGGTCCCAAACGTTGGTTTCTCCATTCCACACTCCACGTCAAAAGCCGCTCGTTTTCTGAAGATGCACAAATGCAGTCTTCTTGAATGAAACTTGGAGCAGTGAAGAATTTGGACTTTGTAGTATCTTGCCTTAAAAATAAAAAAAAGAGCACAGGGAAATGTAATTAAGGCTGAGTTAAGCCTAAGCATACCTACTTGGAAGTAAATTCCATTAGAATTAGCAAGATCTACTTCTGAGTAAACATAGGATCAGAGATAAAGCCATGTTTCATTCTTGGCCAGCCAGTTCCCAACCACTCTCCTTTAGGCTGATCAGATAAAATCCAGGTCAGGGCTCATGTAACTTTAACAGTTGTAGACAAAAGGGAATTTCAGCCAGTGTCATTTGTATGCAATGAGTTCCTGGTGAAATTCCCTCTTCATCACAACAGTTAAAGGTGCAAGGGCCCTGCCTTCTTTTGTGTATGGTCACTCTAGTATAGTGCCTGCACCTTTAACTGTTGTGATGAAGAGGGAATTTCACCAGGAACTCATTGCATACCAACAACACCGGCTGAAATTCCCTTTTCTCTACAACTGTTAAAGTTACATGAGCCCTGACCTGGAATTTATCTGGTCACCCTACTATCTGGTACAAGAGTAGGAGTGTTTGTTTTAATTACATCTGGTATATATACATTTTTTAAAAAAATCAGAGACAAACACAATACAAGAACCAACCAAACCACACAGCAGCAGCAAAACTCCCGCCAACGTTAGGATAATTTCAAAATGGAATATGCGTCACCACATCACCGGGAATTCCCGCCATTGAAAGCTGGTATTCTGGTTCCAAGAACTAAAAAAAAAAAGGTTAACCAAATTAGAACTATTTCTTCTTTGAATTATTTTAATTTTTCTATGGGTTCAATTCTGAATATTTTCATCAGCGATTCTGTGCTTGTAATGGATCTCCCTGGTCCTAGCCTTGCTCTTTAACCACTACATCCCACTGCCTCCTGTCTAATGAAGGGGTTCTCTCTCTAGCCAAAAATGGGATGCAAGAGCCATTTTCTGTATGTATTTCCCCCCAATAATAAGCAGTGGAAACAGCCATTCATTTTGTGGGTTGATTTTACCCTTTTTTGCCCTTTTCTTTCATTTCATCCATAATATTTTGTTTGATTATCATTTCTCTCTTGAGATTGAGATGTGTCTTTAGCTACCCAACTTACCCGAAACACAATGCATCCTTTAGGAAATTCACGCTATGGTTATTTTTAAACCAGAGTATTTGTGCAAAGGAAGCATTTCCCTTTTTATTTTTTTATTTCAAAACACAAGTTAAGAACAAAATGTTGAAACAAAATGTGGTCAATCCCTTGTGCTTTATTACATCACAAAAAGTTGAGTAAAATTCTCTCTCTCTCTCCTCTCTCTCTCTCTCTCTCTCTCTCTCTCTTTAATTCCACCACTCCCTAAACAATTACTTTCTCCAATTTGGTTTTGCATACTGTCTTCCCCCAAAATATGAAGATTTTCAGCCAGCTCTTGTATTTGTTCTTGGGGTGCCTCTATAAGAGCGATTTAAAGCTTTTTCAAGGCACATTAAAAATTTTACCTCTACAAGAGCGGAGCACAAATCGGGGGTCGAGGCGCTTGTTCTGTCCGATTATGCGCATTGTCGAATGCGCGTTAAATAGCAAGTTTTAATTTACTACGGGAGTTGAAGCGCCTTATGACCATGTAAACAAGTGATTCTCTGCATTTAAACACTTTAAAGCGCATTTCATACAACTGGTAATGTGCTTCACCACCTCCCGTGTATGGGGATTAGGCGTAAAAGCGATAGCGAGAAGATGCGCATAATCGGACAACTGGCTGTCAAACCGAATTATTGTAGAGGGGAACTTAGTTTATTGCCTCCTTTCTTCTGTTTCTTTCTCTCTTTCTCTCTGATCTGATGATGAATCCTTTTCTAACAGTGTGCGTTCAACCCCACCCCACCCCCAAAGATACCTTTAAGGAAGCTCCTTTCTGTTTTTCCAGCCCCTTTTACCTTATGCTCAAGTCACAGAAAAAGTAAGAATAAATCAGCAGCTGTGATTCATGTAAACATTCATCCCCCATGGAAGAGGAAATAAAAGACACCATATCAAAACAATAAGATTTATCTTTCAGGATTTGGGGCATTAAAGCCACAAAGAAGACGGAAAAGCAGCAACGCTCCTCTGGTACCCAGAGACCAACCAGTCATGATTAATAAAGAGCTACTAAGGGACGTTAAAAACATAGCAGCAATATTTTGCTATCTGTCACAGTGTTATTGGGAAAATCAGGGTTCATGGTAAAAAATAATGGAAGCAAAGTGCCCAATGGAGTGAGCAGCAGCCCCAGGGGGGCTACGATATGCTGCAATATCTCTCAGTTCTGAAATTCTCTTTAGAGCTGGAGCTATTAATGTGGGAAGTGGGCCTCCCTAAGGATGCAGGAGCAAGTGTTGCTGGGGGGACAGGACATGGACACAGAATGGTTCTCTGGATATAACGCTTATTCCAATTCCGTATGTATTATGCATCTGCTGAGGCTTTGTTGCTGGCTTACAGGCTTTCCCTATTCTCATAGGATCCAGATGAGAGAACATGGTGATCATGGTACATAGGTACTGTGCTGCATACAAACCCAGTAAGGAGAGAGAGAGAGAGGAAACATAGAAAGGTTAAAGGTTTTAAAGAGCATTTAAAAAATGTAGTTTAAGCTAAACATTTGGGCTTCTGCCCTCATCAGTACCTGTGCTGTTAAATAGGTACCAGGAGTGACAGTTTGGAATGCCTGGGGATGACAGTTCTGTAGGAGAAGAAATAGAGGTATGAATTGTCCTCTAGATCAAGGCTATATAGAACATCATCACACGGGGGGAAATTGTGTTTGCTTACCGGCGCTTCTCCGCCCACGTATTTGTCCCTCATTACTTCCTCTTTTGAAAGAGGAAGTAAACAACGTGTACGTGGCCCATTCAGTGGGCTGTTTTGATCCCGTTGCGTCTCCTGCACAGAGCAGGAGATAGCAGCAACTTCCGTCTTTAAAAATAAGCCGGACTTTCTGGGGTGTGTTTTTGTCACGCGAAGAAGGCTAGAAGGGGCGGGAGGCACACAGGAGGCAGACGACGACATGAGAGGGACCCACAAAAATCCGTGAGTGCCCAGTAACGAGCATGCAATAAAATGCTTGGCTGATGGAGCTCATAGACTAAGAGTTTTGAGTCTGTAAATTCAGAAGTTTCCCTTTTGTCAAGCATATCCGTGTCTTCTGTTTATTCTGTTGGAAGCTACTGAAAAATCAGAGAGGCTATGAGCATCATCAGACGCTCGTTTTATCACACACTCCCTATTGCCCATTTATGGATGTTCACGCGTCCTTTAGACCATGTTGTCCACCTCCTGCACACCTCCCGCTCCTTCCACTCATTTTTCCGTTGAACAGTAGACCCCTTTTAATCCATCTTTTAAAAAAAACCAGAATGTGCTGCCATTTCCTGCTGTGTGCAGGGTAAGTGGTGCGATTAAAAATGGCCCTTGAATGGGCCGTGTGGTTGTTGCTGCTTCCTCGTTCTCTCCCCATGTAAAGAGATCGTCACTATTGTGGGACAGCAGCAGGAGGCCATAGCGACCCTAGGGAAATGCCAATATCCACCTGTTCGATGATGCTTTACATGTGGATGAGCTGGAATGTCTTTCAATAGGCTGCTTCAGATTTATTTATTTATTTTGGTAACCATTGCAGATTTGTGGTTACAGAATCTTGCTCTTAGGTCCATTATATTTCTCCCTACATATTGCATGTGACTTTTTTTTTTACATTGATTAAATAAAACCCAGTATAGCATAAAAGATAAAAGTCCAAGCAAGTCTCCTTATGAAACAAGGAACCTCGGATCATTGCAAGCAGAAGGGAATGAGGAAACTCTGCTAGGTATGTACTGGAACAAAATCCATTTTTAGATTGGCTGTCGCAGTTGGTGTAGACAAAGTCCCAGTTCAGAAACTTACTTGTGGGACAATCCTTTTGCATGTCAGAGAAGCAGTCATATGACACATACCCCCCACACTCCCACACATACCCATAGCTTAGCAGTAGAGCACATGCTTGATATGCAGACATGTTCAGGTTCCGTCCCCGGCTTCTCCAGTCATGAGGATCAGGTAGCAGCTGAGGTGAAAGGCCTCTGCCAGAGATCATGAAAAGTCACTGTGCAGGGCCAAGTCAAGACATTTTTCTGCCTGAGGCAAAGAACAAGATGGTGGTGCCCCATTCCATGTACAAAAGCCAACTGACAGGCAGTTGAATCTTTAGTCAACACGGGCAACGGACAGTTTCCTCCACTGCACCTGAAGGCAGCAGGGCAAGCCTCATGGCATGCAACTAGAGATTTGAAGATCTGAGGGGGTCAGACCAGAAAAAATGGGAGGAGAGGAAGAAAAAGGGGGGCATTTTTTCCAGGGATTTGGGGGAAATGTAGGTGGGGAGTCCCCCCCCAACTTCTCATCCAATACTTTGTTGCCACTTCCCAGCATCTACTGCCTGAAGTGACTGCCTCACTTTGCCTAACCACTGCCTGTCAGAGTCTACAGTTCTGACCCAAATGAACCAAGAGCCTGACTGTAACCAAGAGCCTAAATCCCACAGTACTTTAGATGCCTGGTGAAGATGAGGAATATGTGCCTGTTCTTCCAACAGGAAAGGGATCTGCCAGCTAGGTATGTGTTTGAACCTGGGCAAAGTACTGCAGAGAAAACCATATGACTTGACAACACAATATTGTAGGTCATGTGTTATATCAGCAGTGCTGAAACCATGGGGGGGGGGGGGGAGATGTCAACTGAGGATTAATTGAACTGAAGACCCAATTAACTGTGAGCCCATACTGCATTTTAGCCAGATAGTCTCACAAGTCCTGATATGCAACCCAGCTGAAGGAGGATGGCATTATTATTATTATTATTATTATTATTATTATTATTATTATTACTCCTCCTCCTTCTCCACCTTTTGCCTAATGCTGGGCTGGCATAACTAGTCTGCGATCAGACATAACTCCCATATCAATCTGATTGTCAGATGAGAACTTCATTGGAGGCCCTTTTCTAGGTGCCCCCACCTGCTGAGGTGAAACTACTAAAGGCAGAGCCTTTTCTGTGGTTGCACCGGATTGTGGTATTCCATCCCAAGCCATGTTGACCTGGCCCCTCTTTTAGGCACCTGACAAAGTATGTCCTTTGCTTCGAAGCTTTGTTGGTCAGGGATATGATTTCTGGTTATGTTGATTGGTTGTGGGGGTGAGGAGAGTGATTGGAGCATGACTGGCCATTTTTTGTTTGTATTTTTATTTGCTTTTGTCTCTTTTTCTGGCTAACTAGCGCTGCTGTTTAAATTGTGTTTACCTGCAGTTTTATATACTGAGTTTTCCTGGTCAATCAGTACTGCTGTTTTGAATTGTTTTAACCTGCTGTTTCATATATTTTTAATTCTGATTATGCAGTGGCTTTTATGATTCCAGGATCAGAGGCAGAACACCTTTGAATACCAGTTGCAGGAGGAGAGGTGCGGGAGGGTGCTCATATTACGGTTGTTTTTATGGATCTGAGTAAGAAACTGTTTAACCCATGAAAATGTTTCAGATACATCGATAAGGGAGGAACAGCCCTTTAAAGATGGCTAAATGATACGTGCGCCAAGATGTGGAGGCTGGTGACTCGGATGTCAGTGGGGTGGTAAATCCACTCCAGGTTTCAGTCAGAACTCTGGAGTGGATTCACCACCCCACTGACATCTGAGCCACCAGCCTCGACTAATAGCAACACAAGAGAGGGACTGTCCAACCAGCCAAGTGTGTACCTTCCCAGCGAGCACAATCTGAGTAGTTAAATTGAACTGCCTACCAAGGATAAGCTATCATGGGGCTTCTTCATGTTTAGGTTAAAATTCTTTCTTGTTGGCTTGGCGGGAGTCTGCTCTGGAGGCTGGAAGGGAGTGAAGAAGAGCTGGGTGATTCTTCATCAGCTATATCTTGCTAGGTGCCATGACACACTCGTAACTACGTTCCGCGCAGCAAATTCCAGTGGCTCAGCAAGCGTGGGAAAGTGTGGTGCTTTCCCACTCATGGTATGAGAAAATGTTCTCTGTCTTAAATGTAAGAGCTTCTTTGAGGGAAGAATTGAATACCAGCTGCCATTTTGTTATTCTGACCATTCTATAATAGCCTTAAATGTAGGCGTCTTGGAACATTCTGGTTCTAGTCCAGCATTCCATCTCCCATCAGTGGCTGGCCAGATGCTGCTGAGCCTCAAATGATCAGGGCATGATGGTTGCATTTTTAGGCGTTGTGACCAACAAACAAAAAGAGATGTTCCTACCCTTCATGAAACTGCCTTTTCTTCCAAAGCCATGCCCATTACCACATCTTATGGCAGAGAATTCTGTAAGTTAAATTGCATGCTGGAAGACAGAAGAGCCACAATTCCTCTTTGATGCTTTCCACCATAGCACTAGCTCTTTTTCTAGCATATGCCAATTGTCCAAAGCAGTACATTCTGGCTCCTGGACCTGAAAGGAAAATTCTGCCAAATCACTTTCCTTGGAACCAAGGCATTTCTCGGGTGTTTTGATAAGGGAGGGAAGTGACCAATGGCAAAAACCACTTTTCACCTGAGTCAACTTTGGACTGGGAATCCTTCTATCTGGAATGAGTTCAAATGGACGGACTCCTTCTCTAAACACAGGGGCTTCATCTTGACGAGCGCGTGAGGAAAGCTCATTGCTCTTATTCTCCGCAGTATAATGAAATCGGCTCTGTCAGTGTTATACAGCAGAGCTGGCTGTCCCTAAAACCCGGATTTTCAGTACCGGGAGAAGAATACTCCCAGGTGGGAGCAGGAGTAATTATGCCCATTGTTCTGAGAAGAAGCAAAAATCCCAAGTTATCCAGGGCAGGATCTGAAGGCAGGATCTGCGCACTTGTGGAGGGAAGTATATCCTTTACTTTGCTGATGCAGAATTAACGCAGCATCAGAGAAGTTAGTTAACAGAACCTTGCCCTCTTCCCAGCTTCCAGCAGCCAATCAGGGATTTCCATCCACCCATGGCTCAACCCAGAGCAAGGTCACGTGGTAGAAGGGCCGTGGTGACCTCGCTTTGAAGAAAAAAACCAGGGTAAGTTCCCAACTTTTTTACCATGCAGTTTTGATGAAAAGCCCTACTGTGGCTGCGAGTAGGCAACTGCGTCATATAACTGACTCAGTGCCACTGTGCAGCCACAGCAGAACTTATAACAGCCCCAGAATGTCTTATTTAAACTGGCTATCAATTCCTAAATTTAGGAAAGGCAAAATATTTGCAATAGCTTTGGCCCAGCTTAATGCTTTACCTGCTAAACCCTTCTTTTTAAGGTGCCTTCTCCAATCGGAGGTTAGATATCATTACAGCTATTTTGGGTTTTGACCCTGCTGCTTTATGTAATTATATAGAAGTACAGCTATACCATTCCCTCAAGTTCTTTAGCCATGATGTTCATCTTCTTCCCACTGATCTTTTCCTTCAATTTCCCCTTGTATAATAAGTTGGAGTGCGGTGTATTTTTCTCCTTGAATAATCTGACCAAGATATTGTAATATTCTTCTTTTGATGGTATTTATTAATTCTGTTTGTTTGTTCATCCTACGTAGTACGTCCTCATTTGTTATTTGGTCAGTCCACAGTATCTTCAACATATGTCCGTCCAGCCACATTTCAAAAGATTTGATTTTCCTCAAATTATTCTTCTTAAGTGTCCAAGCCTCCACTCCATAAAATAATATTGAAAACACATAACATCTAAACATAAACATCTAAAACACTAAACTTTGAGATGGTAAATACTCCAAAACACTGGTAAATGAGAGATGCTGCCCTTGTAATAATGTGGAAGCGGAATCTGTTACACATGCTCTGCTCAGCTGCTGTTATTACTAGGGGGTCAGAGATACCCTGATACTTCCAATTACTCAGTGTTGCCCACGTCGGTCCTTAGAATCTCTTATGCGTATCTTACTCTAAGGATCTAATAGATCAGTCCCTGAATAAGTTGCTAAAATTTTGAATGTTGCTATTGTAACCAGATCCTCTCTGGCATCGTGACTTAATTTTAATTTGTAGAACAATGTATTTTATCTTTATGTATTTTTGCACCTTGCTGGTGGGTAGTTGACCGTAAGTAAACAATATGTAGGTATGCATTCAAATGTGGGCTTTTCCCCCTACTTGAACGAAATGTGAGGCATGCAGGGATGAGCTCTGTCCCTTTGAAGGCAGGGGCCTGATCTACACCAAGCAGGATATGACACTTTGAAATGACCATTTTAAAGCAGCAGTGTAGATCCCGCCAGGGTATCTCTTGCTGCGAGTGTCTATGAAAGATGGGCAGAGCGTGGCCTATGGAGTTCCAGGGCATAAATAATGCAAAAGCCAAGACAAGGGTTTCTTTCTGTCTGTCTGTCTGTCTGTCTGTCTGTCTGTCTGTCTGTCTGTCTCTCTCTCTCTCTCTCTCTCTCTCTCTCTCCC
This sequence comes from Anniella stebbinsi, assembly GCA_029215795.1. Classification (NCBI taxonomy): domain Eukaryota; kingdom Metazoa; phylum Chordata; class Lepidosauria; order Squamata; family Anniellidae; genus Anniella; species Anniella stebbinsi. The sequence continues at coordinate 195,578,471 of JARDYH010000001.1, read as the reverse complement.
TCAGTCCACTCCACCCCCATCCCTGGCTTATAACAAATGTTAATTTAATCAATTGGCAGTAAATCTGGCTCAATGCTGACTCATGCCAGACAATGTCTCTTGGGGACCGTAACAGAGCTTTTGCTGTCTCACTTAGAAACGAACAGTGCAGAAGCCAGTTCCAGCTTCACCTTTTCCTTTTCAGCGATTTTATTTTTTTCCTGAAACGGGTTCACGGCAGCAAGACAACTGCCAAGTGCATGCAGGCTTTTAAAACTGACGAGCACACAAACGTTTCCCAGGATTTGGACATAAGTTGCATCCGTTGCCACTTTGGCTGACGGGGAACGAAACTGAATCAGAGAAGCAAAAAAAAAAAAAAAAAAACAGATGAAGATCCGTTCGGAAACCATTTTGCTATCCAGTTCTGCAAGTGGATTAAGATGCTAAGTGGATTGAATCCATTTATTTATTTATTTATTTCCTAATTGTGCTATTGTAGACTACGCATCCCTTGACGCACATCTCCTTATGCATCGCCAGGTCTTGCCACACTGGAAGCCCTGGGCATAAATGAATGCACTTCAATCTGAACTGAACTGCAGGCAGAATTTGCCCATAGGCATGTTGGGAAAATGGTGAGCATCCCGGTAGAATTTTGGCATATTGTCTGAAGCAGCAAAAACCTCAAAATTTTTATTTCAGCTATCAAAGATGAGAGTGGTGTGGTATCCACCTCTCTCATAGATACAAGTTCACCGTTTTTGAAGTTTTATTCAGATTTGTATCAGAGCAGGATATGGATGCTTCCCTCACCCTCACCCCATGAAGAACTTCCATGTTTAGATTCTTCACAGGGGCAGGTTCTTTTGGGTTCTTTGCATATTGAGGAAATTATGAAAGCAATTAAGAATATGAATACTGGGGAATCACCAGGTCTGGATGGGTTTCCAATTGAGTAGTATAAAACATTTCCCAACCTGTTAGTTTTAAAACATCATCGGCTTTACAATCCTACTTTTGAAGCAGGCTCTCTTTCTTCATCCTTAACGATGCTCATATTACTGTGATTTGTAAGCCTGGCAAATATCATACTTACTGCGCTAACTATTGACCTATTCATTAATTAACATAGGCATTAAAATATTAACTGCACAATAGATTGCAAGAAGTTATTACAACATTGGTGTGAGCAGATCAGGTGGGATGTATTAAACATAGATAGGAAGCTGATACTCTTAGGTTAGTTGTGGATTTTATAGCTTTAAATACTGATAGAACAGACCGGGCAGCCATAGTTTCTTTGGATGATGAAAAGCACATACGAAGAGCCATGCTGGAACAGACCAGGGATCCATCTAGTCCAAAACTCTGTTCACACAGAGGCCAACCAGCTGTCGACCAGGGAACCACAAGCAGAATATGAGTGCAACAGCCTCCTCCCACCCATGTTCCCCAGCAACTAGAGTATTTAGGCTTATTGCCTCTGATACTGGAGGTTACACTTAGCCATCAGGACTAGTAGCCATTGATAGCCTTCTCCTCCAGACCTCTGACAAAATTAATTGGAAATTTATTTTTGCCATGCTGAGTCATTTTGGCTTTTCTACAGAATTTCTGAAATGGGTTAGAATTTTATATTCAACCCTAAGAGCTAGAGTCATGATTAGTGGTCTTTTTTCAGCCTTCTTTTCACCTGGGAGAGGCACTAGAAAGGGATGTCCACTTTCTCCTTGATATTTGACTTATGTTTGGAACCTCTGGGTTGTGCTATTAGACAGAGTAGTAGTATTCGTGGTTTTGTGCGTGATAGTTTAGAATGTAAAATGAGTCTTTACGCTGATGATTTTTCATTGCTTACCTCAAAACTTCAGTAATCTGATCTGGCTTTGATGCAGTTTATTAATCCTTTTAGTAACTAGGGATTGGCAAACTCTCCCGTGCCTGCCTCGAGTGCCGCTCGCCGGATCCCCACTGATTGCCTGACCTTGCTGGGTGTGCAGGCCAAGCCATCAGACAGTCCATGGGCACCTGGCAAGCAGGTTTCCTGCAAGCTGCCATTTTACACAAAATTGTGGGTAAGCCTTTTACGGAAATTGCTATTTTATGCAAAATGGTGATAATAAATAGTATTATTTATGCAAAATTGCATAACATGCTATTTTTGCCCCTATTTTGCATAAAATGGTGATTTCTGTAAAAGGCTGATGCACCATTTTGCATAAAATAGCGGCTTGCAGACAAGCAGGAAACGTGAGCTTGGTTAACTCAGCGTTGGGCAAGCTCAGGGGTCTGTAAGCTAGCATCTGGGGGGGGGGGGGGCTGAGCTAGTGAGAACTTGCCGAGTATGAGCCCCAAACCAGATTCCACTGACATTCTAATTGGTAACTTGCCTGTCTATTCAATTAACTGGTCAAAGTCTGAATTGATACTGATTAGAGATACTATACCTCGTGGTGTATTAGCTAATTGTCAATTTCATGGGTGTCCAGATTTTATTACTTATTTGGGAATACTTAGTCCCAAAGACATATCTCAAATAATCAAACTAAATTTCTTAAAGTTAACTAATGAGATTTCATGGAATTTAGATAAATGTGCATCTCTAAAGCTGAGTTTGTGGGGTAAGGTAAATGCATTCAAGATGAATAGTTTACCTTGGATTGTTTATTTTATACATGGGATTCTTGTCTGTACCTGTCAAATATTTGCAAAAACTCAATGCTTAAAACATTTTTGAGTGTGTGTGTATGTGTGTGTGTGTGTGGGGGGGGTGTTTCTCCCCACCATAAATATCTTTGAAGAGGATGCAACTTACAGTTAAAGAAGCTGGGTTTGACTTTACAGATCTTGCTTTATATCCTTGGGTCTGTTTGTTAACCTGTACTAAATTTTGGGCTTTTCCACCTAAATCAGTTTTTCCACCTTGATCAGCTTTAGGATCTACTTGTCTGGATCCTCTCCCTAAATTTGGTTCTTCATACATTAAAAGAGATAGGGTTCCTCCCACAGTTATGGTTGTTACAGATGTGTGGCATATAATATCACATCAATTATATTTTTATCCATTTTCTCATGCTAAATTGACTCTATGAGGAAACCCAGATTTAAAAATTGGTAAGAAAATGGTTTTATGGCGAACCTGGGCATATAAATTGATTTTTACCTAGTATCTCCTAATGACTGATGATGATGAGTCTTCGTCATTCTCTGCTTTGTGAGTTACCTGGTGTTGTGTCTACGTCCAACTCCCTGCTTCAAAGGAATGATATCTCAGATTCCGACTCAGAACCTGGGGATGGAATGCAGGAAATGGAGGAGCAGGAAATGGAGGAGTTACTGCAAGACGAAGTAATAGAGCCCTTTCCCACGGCAGGGGGGGAAGTAAATCCTCAAGGCAATAACGACCTTAACCAGGGAGAGAGTACTTTCTCTTCTGGGACAAAGGAGTTTAGGAATGCAGTGACGAGGCGTAGGACAAAGAGGAGGGACTTCAAACTCAAAACCGCCCGCCGCTCAGAGAGGCTAGCAAACAGGGCACTACAGACTAATTTGTCCTAATGAAATGACTCTGTTCTCTTTTCTCTCTAAGTAAGCTCAACTGCATGCCTAGGGGCTACAAAGCCTTTTGATAACCTTGTTTTCCTTGTTTTGCTGGAGGAGGGAGAACGATCGTTTTTGTGCATAATAAAGGATTTGTATCTTTCCCTTCAAGAGGTCTGTTTATTGTTCGCACCCCTTTTGTTAGAACTTACAGAGTCACGACACCTGCTACAGCTGAATGGCAATATTTACAATTGCAACATTTATTAGAATCTAGGTTTGGCCCGGTTGCTTCTAGAGTTTCAAAATCTCCTTTGCTATTGGAAGTACTTATTGAGGCCAATCAGTTATATTGACCCACAATCTATGTCTATAAATGCTTAGCATTGGTGATTAAATATGATATAGGATCTTAAACTGGAATGTAATAAGGAACTGGATTGTCCCATTTTGCATAATCAATGGATTGCTGCTTTAACATCTGTATCTGCAGTGTACATGGATCTCAGGTAATGCCTTATTTAGCAAAACCTTTTGCTCTGTGTCTCTTTAATAAAGGTTTGTGTAAGTCGGCTAATGACTGGAGGTATAACACAGTTAATGCTTCCCCACTGGCCCATGCCACTTTCAAAATGGTCGCTCCACACACAGACACCAAGACAAATGTGCCATGTGGAGCTTGGAGAATATGGTGTACTGACTCATCCCAATCTGATGGGAGCCTGTTACGGATGGATTCATCTTCAAAGCATCCCAATCCATGTATCATGTTTGGAAGCCATGCTGAGGGAGGATCTGTGGCCTCTTCCTGGCAGTTGGCTTGTGTGAAGGTAGGCATGGGGTGACTTCAGCATGGGTGCCTTCCCCCCATGGCCAGTGTTGGTGAGTGCCAATGAAGTTGCCAGGCTCATTGTGAGAGAGGCCATTGCGTTAGCTTTTCTTTTCAATTCAGTGATTGTGCTGGGAACGCATAGGCTTACAACTTCATAACTTTGGCCAAGTAGGAGTGTAGCAACTGCCAGAATAGTGTGGAAACAGGATCAGCCTGCCCTGCTTTCTTCTGCAGACAATTCGAGTGGTATGTTTTATATCTGTAGCATCATCTGTCAAGGAATTGAATCTGGATTTGACAGGGAGTACAGTCAATTATTTAATAAGTCTACCCCCCCCCCCATCACTTGTTGTTATGATCCCATCATGTTGTACACAAACCATCTGCCTCCTGTCTGCCCATCCCCAGAAAAATAATGATCGTTAGTCCTGATTTCCACCATTTCTGTGGCCCATGATCTTCCTTCTCTAACATGACAGGCCCAGAAGGACTGCAGTGAAAATGCCCAACCATTTGCTTAACAGGGAGAATTCTTGTGTAAAGGGCCGTAGGTGTGCAAAGGACCATCCACCGACTAGCCCTCAGAGCTCTGGTCCCTGGCGTTTTGCTGACCTGTTTAAAAGGTGCCTGCTCTGCTCTACACTCCACTGGACTGCCAAGCCTGAAAGAGAGTTGACATGACCCTATGAGGCAAACTTTTCTCCCCCCAAATGTAACAAATACCAGTTTGCCATACATAGAAGGCTGACACTGAAGAAGAACTGAAAACTGCCCACTGAAATTTAAAAGACAGATGACCAGGAGGGTAAAGAAGGGCCATTGCTCCATGATCAAACACACACTCTGCATGCAAAGGAAGGGCCAGATGAATTTCCAGGCAGAGCTCAGAAAGACCCTGCCAGCAACCCTGGAGAGCTGCCGCCAGTCAATATACTGAGCTAGATGACCCAATAGTGTTACTTGCTATCAGGCAGAGAGTCCTGCATTCTTATCAGTTGTATTGGGCTGTAGCTGTGTGGTAGAGCACCTGCTTTGCTCGCAAAAGGTCCCACATGCAATCCCTGGCATCTCCAGTTAGGGTTCTGAAAGACCACTGCCTGAAACCCTGGAGAACCACTGCCAGTTTGTGACCTGGTTTGCATGTGATGGTAGCAAATCATGAGTTAATTAATCCACGATTTGCCACAGTGTATGCCAGATACGTTCCATGGCCATTTTGAATATTCAGCCTCTGATTGGGCTGATGGAGGGTTGCTATGTGACATCCGAACCCGGACACTATAGGTTAATCGTGGGTCAAACAGCCCACAGTTAACCTATAATTGGTAGTTAGGTTAACTGTGGGTTGTTTAACCCATGATCGATTTATAGTGTCCAGGTACAGATGTCACATAGAAACCTCCAATCAGGGGTTGAATATTTAAAAAGGCTGTGGCATGCATCCAGCATGTGCTGTGGTGAATCATGAGTTAATTAACCCACAACATGCCACTGTTATTTATTTATTTCATTTCATTTTTATCCCGCCCAATAGCCAAAGCTTTCTGGACAGTTCACAAATATTAAAACCATAAGAACAGCATAAAATATGAAAGCTTAAAACCACAATATAAAACCACAATACAAAAGTACAACTAGAATAAAACTAAACAGCAACGCAGAGATTAAATACAGGTTTATAATGTAGATTTAAAACAGCTGAGTTAAAGACTAGGATAGTAAACTGCAAAAATACTGAGAAAATAAAAAGGTCTTCATATGGCGCTGGAAAGAATACAACATAAGTGACAGACAAACCTCTCTAGGGAGCTCATTCCACAACAGAAAAGGCCCTTCTCCTGTTAGCCACCCACCTAACTTCCTTTGGCAGGGGCTCCTGGAGAAGTACCCCTCAGGATGATTTTAGGGTCTGGGCAGGTACAGATGGGAGGAGGCCTTCCTTCAGACAACCTGGCCCCAAGCCGTTTAGGGCTTTGAATATTAATACTCCGAGGGAAGCTCAGAGGTCGGCAACAAGAGAGAGGGCCTTCTCTGTGGTGGCCCCCCAATTGTGGCACGATCTCCCTGACGAGGCCCGCCTGGCGCCAACATTGTTATCTTTTCTGCGCCAGGTCAAGACTTTCCTCTTCTCTCAGGCATTTGGCAATATCTGAGGAGCCTGGGTTTTTTTTGTTTTGTTTTGTTTGTTTTTTTGTTTTTTGTAGCTTTTTGAAGTGTTGTAGTGGTTTTAAATGTACAGATTGTGTGTATGTTGTATGTTTTTGCTGTTTTAATTTTTATATATTGTTTTTAATTGTTTTTAATCCTATGCAAACCGCCCAGAGAGCTTCGACTATGGGGCAGTATACAAATGTAATAAACAAATAAATACTGGCATTTTGAATCAAGCCTGGACATGGACAGTCAGCCAGTGCAGCTGGAAAAGTACTTGCGTAATGTGGACACATTGGCCAGTTCCCATTAACAATCCTACTGCCCAGTTTTGTACCAGCTGAGGTTTCTGGGTCGTTTTCAAAGGCAGCCCCACATATAATGCATTGCATTAATTCAGACGAGAGGTTATCAGAACGTGGATAACTGTAGCTAGGCTATCTCTGTCCAGATAAAGGCGTAGTTGGGATATCAGCCTGAGCTGGAAAAAAGGTGCTCCTTGCCACCGAGTCCATCTGTAATTCAAGTGACAGTTCTGGATTCAGGAGCACCCCAAAACTAATTGAATATGTTTTAATCTTGTAAAACATCTTGAGTCCCAGTATATATAAATAGATATAACAAATATATCTATATATTTGTTATATAGATAAACAATATAAATAGATAAACAAATATAACAACAACAACGAAGCCAATCCTTATGTGCAAACACGGGCATGCACATCATGGTTTTGTTAAGTCTCCCCACTCCATAGTTTCCCTATCCACCACCACACCATGCGCATGTGAAAAGGCCCATTGTTTACTGGACTAACTCTAGCTAGGCTCTGGAATTCCCTTGCTTGCCTGCTTGCTCTCTGATGGTCTTCCATAGTAGCGTTAAAATCTTTATTCTTAGGAAACCTTTTGATTTATAGCAGGGTGCACAACCTATTCAGACCCGAGGAACACATGTAGCCCTGGCTTGGGTGTCGGGAGCTGCACATGCGCACACAGACCCAACGATCTGGATAGAGATTGTTTTTTCCTTGCTGCTCGCTGTGTGTGTGGACTGACTACTGACAAGCAAAGTGATATCTGGGGATCTGAAAATTCGATGTGGGGTTCAATGTGTAATGTCTCATTCATGCCTGCAAGTCATCAAATGATGAACACACTTGTGTCAAGGAGCCCTAAATTTAGCTACATATAGATGCAGGTATCTGGAGGGTTTTCTTTTCACTTGCAGGAAGAGAGGGCTATTAAACTGCAGCCATTTAAAGAAAGAGTCGAAATACTTGGTTGTATTTCAGCGTTATTCCCATCTGACATAGAGCCATGAGGCTTTAAGCTGCCGACCTCAAAGTCCGATGATGGAAAACCAACAGCAGCAAGCATGAGAGGAGTGGCTGTACACATAACCCCTACGTGAAGACCTCTAGCTCCCTCCCGCTCGTTATTTTGGAAGGACTTGGAATAAGTGAGATAAATAGAACACCCACAGGAATGTGGCTCATTGCTGAAGGAAAATAGCTGAAGCCAAAGGCTTAACGCAAGAGACTTCTAGCATTTCGTTAACAATAGAAACAGTGGGAGCAAACCTTTCAAATGTTTGCAAGCACCTGAAAATGGAGCCTATCAGCTCTGGAATCAATGTGTACGTGTGAATTATGAAGCAATTCCCCCACCTTATCCTTATTAATCACACATATAGCTTTTAATTGCAACATGATCTGACTGTTCCCTCAGCTGCCCTGTGAAATATTAGTCCGATTAAATAGGTCCATGAGGAGCAGCATGGAAGGAAGTGTTTTGTTTCCCTTCTTTTTTTTTCTAATCCTCTGATTTGGTTGTACATGCTGCTAATACTGGGGCAGGTGGTGAGGGAGCGGGGAAGAGGGCTGAGTCTGGTAGAGAGGCTTCTGAGTGACTTTTTCCTTCCATGATGTAAGGGGAGGCATTTTTCAAATCAAGGTACTGCTAAACTGTGGAGATCATCTTTATTGTTGTCTTAGAGCAAACAAGCCTGATAGCCAAATTTACAATGGATTAGATTTATTCTGAGGAAGATGCCAAGGTGATAAATAAACTAAAAGTAAGATGCCCTTCAACCAGTCACTATTGGTGAAGTGGAAACTGTGGAATGAGGGCAGTAGAGGCTGGTGGTGAATCCGCTCCAGATTTCAATCAGAACTCTAAAGGAGCTGTCCAAGAGAAGATTGCGCTAGTCAAGATGAGAAATGACCAGAGCATGAACAAGAGTCTTGACAGAAGAGACAGATAAGAATGGTTGGGTCCTGGCAATATTATAGAGGAAGAAACGACAAGTCTTGGCTACAGCCTCGATATGTGGAACAAAGGCAAGAGAAGAATAAAAAATGAAGGTGAGTTTATGCGCTTCCTCAACTGGATAGAGAATAATAGTGTTAATTATAATGGAAAATGTATGTTGGAGAGAGGGCTTGGGAGGAAAAGCAAACAATTCTGTCTCTTCCATGTGAAATCTCAGATGATGATGAAGCATCCAAGATGAGATATCCAAAAGACATGCGAAAATGCAATGTTTAACATCAGAAGAAAAAGCTAGGAACGATATAATTTTGTATCATCTGCATACAGAGGATGTTGGAGGCCATGAGATCAAATAAGATTACCCAAGGACAGCATATATAGAGAAAACAACAGTGCGCCCAAAACCGAACCCTGTGGAACTCCAACCAAAAGCAGAAAGGAAAATGAAGTGCAGCCCTTAGCCCGCACATTAAATGACTAACCTGACAGATAAGAAGCAAACCAATTAAGAATCATAGGTGTGCGCAATGGATGTGCTGGATGTGCCCAGGCAAACCCTAATGTTTCAAGCAATAAACGCCCAATTGAGGGGGCCACTGAGTAGAGATCCATAAGGGGATCCAGATGAAAGATGAAGATTGATCAAGAGAAGGTCTCATGGGTAGGGTAGCACGGGGGGGTTGTAGAGGATTAGGTATGTTTTTATTCTATGTAGTATGTTTTATTATTATGTATTATGTTTTATATTGTTGAAATTAATAAAAATAATAATAATTAAAAAAAAGGGGATCCAGATGCAGCAGAAATGGCCCTCTGGCTACTCTGCTGCCGCCGCCCACACCCCAACAACATGCCATTGCTCCCAGCAGCAGGAGCAAAAAGGAATTGCTCTGATGGGAGCCTCTCTGCTGGGAGCTGCATTTGAAAGAGGCCAGGAGGAGGGGCCCCCTGAAGGCTAATGTCACCTCGTGAGACTCTCCTCTGGCCAGTGTCATTCCCACCCACCCCACCTGCAATGGCCCTTCCATGGTCAGGCAAGCTGAATGCAGAGCAGGGCATCAGTTTCTACAGTGTTTAATAAATGAATGAATAAAAATAATGTCCCTCATGATTGAGAATTTAATAAATGTTCACCTTTAAAAATAAATAAACAAATAAATAAAATTCCCTGGGTGCACACCCTAATGAAATGTGCTTCGCATGCCTATGTTAGGAATGGAGTCACAAAACCCAAAGTCATGAAGGGAATCCAGCAGAAGGATCAAGAAGAATAAGAACAGAATCGGTAATCATTGTAAGAGCTGTCTGGCAAGACCTACACTACTGCTTTAAAACAGTTTATAAGAGTAGTGACAACTGGTGGGGCCCAGGATACACTACAGATACAGTTTTCAAGTCATTTTCAACGTGTCATATCCTGCCTGGTGTAGATCTGTCCTCTGTGAATACAAGGGATGGAATCTGGATTAAAAACAATCCAAGGCAAGTTTACAAGAAAGAAATTTGAGGCAATATTAATAAATCGCCCATTCCAGGATTTTCAAAACAAAAGGCAGCAGAGAAGTAGAACGGTAATTAGAAAGACACATGGAAAGAAGGCTTTTTAAACATAGAGAAACCATAGCATGCTTAAAAGCAGAGGGAAACAATCTGGAAGACATGGAGAGATTAATATCCTATGTAAACCGCCCAGAGAGCTTCAGCTATGGGGCGGTATACAAACGTAATTAATAAATAAATAAATAAATAAATAAATAAATAAAGTGAAGCAAAGAAGGGAGAATGACAGGACCAACATTGACTAAAAGGCAAGAAGGAATAGGATCAACAGAACAAGTACAAGAGTTCAAAGAGGACAATGCTCTAGACAATTCATCAGACGAGACCAGAGAAAACACAGGAAAAGTAGCAGAAGGAACCAGGACTTGAGAAACTGGTAGCAGAAGAGAAGCAGAAGCAGCAAAATCAGAGCACATAGTTGGGAGTTTTGGTATTAAAGAAAGAAGCAAAGTCATTAGCAGAAAGAGAGGGGGAAGAGATGGTGGGGCAGGTTTTAAAAGAAACTTAAAAGTAGCAAACAATAGGGCTGTGACTAGATCTGGATCTGGATCCCAAATCCAGAGCGGATCGGGCTGATTCAGATCTCCAGATCCCAGATCCAAATCGGATCGGATTGGGCCCGAATTGGATCTGTGATCCGGATCCAATCCGGATGCAGGCACAGCACTCCCTCCCGCTCTCCTCGCTCTCTGCCTCCCTTCCCCCCACTCTCCCTGCTTACTTGCTGCCTCCTCCATGTCGCCCCCATCATCCTCTGTGTCGCCCTCCCTCCTCACTGTGGGCTGGCCACTTTCCAGCTCGCGATGGGTGACAATGTCACCCAGTGCGAGAGGGAAAGCAGCCAGCCCGCAGCAAGGAGGGAGGACGACAGCAGGATGACGGCAGGACAACGTAAGCAGGTACGGCAGCAGGTAAGCAGGGAGGGGGGAGGGAGGGAGGGAGGGAGAGGGGAAAGCGGGAGGGAGTGCTGTGACCAGATCCAGACTGGATCTGGATCTGGATCCAGATCCAAGTCGGATTGGGCCCAATCCGGACCTGACAGTTCGGGATCTGGATCAGATCGGGGGGGGGGGGGGTGTCTGTTCACAGCCCTAGCAAACAATAGCTGAGGGTGTTTGGCATTCACTTGAATTGACGATGAATAGGGCTACTGTTTAGCCAAAGAGATAACAGAAGAAAAAGAAGGAAACATGGATTTATAACAAATATTTTGCAATGAATACTTTTTCATTCTTTCCATCGGATGGATCCAGAATCATTCCTCTGCCTGTGGAAGGATATCACGGATGGAACAGGACTTCTATGTCCTCTGCTTCCCCCCATGCAGCTCTCCCATGCACCCTCCAGGTCTCCCAACCCTCTGGAGAAGATTTGGAAGGCACACAGGGTGCTACAAGGGGGAGGAGTTCTACTTCCTCTACTCTGTCCCCTTTCAGCACCCGTCTGTGGGCAGAGGAATGATTCCGTGTCCAAGCCCTGATCTTCTGCTCTAGGCTGCGCACCAAGACAGAGGCCGCAATCTTGTACCAATTTGCCTGGGTGATAAACTGTTTTGAACTCTCTGAGACTTACCTCTGAGTAGGCATGAGTAGGATTGCACTCTAAATCTCTCTAAAATTGGGGAGACTGCAGAACCACGGGGCTATTACCCACCACCCTTTGTTACACATGGCAGGATATCATGCTATTGACTTTCAAGACTTTCAAGTAAAGGCTAAAGCACAACTGCAGCCCAGTTTGTGTAGAAAGATCCCCCAAAGCCTGCTTTCAGTGAGCTGGGGAAGGGAGAATCACTATGTTTCACCTTAATATAGAGCTGCTGTCATGACTCTAATGACCCATAATTACTACTTGTTCATCTTTCTTTCACGGAGGTGTTAACGCATGAAGAGATTAGGTATTTGGTCCAGTTGTCTGATATGAATAATTCATAATTCCAGGCTTTTATGACTGAATCCCTTCTTTGGGGGTGGGGGCGGGGTGGTGAGGGGAAAACCCAACAATAGCCCTTTCTAATTCCTTTGGTTTAACACAAATCTGGGATTACCCACCTGCACTGCCATCCGAATTTTTAGACCTGATGCTCTAATTATAACCAAAATAATATATTCCCCCACTTTCAGGGATCCAGAAATAGCTCTTTAGTGGATTGCTTTCACTCTTGATTTTCAAATGCTTTCAAGCGGACACCCTTTCATTAACCGATGCTTTGATTCATGCTGTTAAAGGGCAACTTGTGGGAAGTGGTTTGCTGAACCCTTTCATAGCGGATGGGGAATCAGAAACTCCCATACGGTTTGCAGAATACCACCTTTGCCTTTGTCCACTGTGATATCTTCCTTAGCAATGCGGGATGTTATGGTAATGCCATTTAAACTGTGTGCATACCTGAATGGAACAGAAAAAGATCATACATTCCAGAAGAGCTGACCTGTTTTGTGGGTCTCTTCTGATGGGTGGGGCAAAACTGCAGATTTTTTCCCATCCCATAATCAGCAGTGGAAACCCTCATTAACTTATGGGACGCAAGATCAAGGGTGTGCTTTATTTCGATGAGTGTGTGCGGAACCAGGCCCTGCTCACAACTTGTTATATGTGAGGTAATTTGTTGAGGAAGTGGATCTCCCTCTGAACCCAGCAATAGACAGTCATTCAGTACTGATGTCAATTATACGTTGTAATCTGGATCCGTGTTTGTTTCTCGCGCACAGCAGCAGCCACTAGCAGCCATTTTCACACATGGTGTGCTGATTTCGATTGACTTTTTCTTTACGTGCACAGCAGCCTCTTGTGTGGATTTTCAAGATATGGAACAGCTGTTTCACTTGCACAGCTTGATAACTGGCCATGATGGGTGACTTTACCTCAGGTAAATTAGTCTTCTTCTATCTATCTATCTATCTATCTATCTATCTATCTATCTATCTATCTCTAAAAGGGTTTGTTTATATGTCCTTGATACCCTCAAAAACCATACATCCGATTGCTATGAAACTTTTAGGATTTGTTCTACCTCAATCTGGGATGCCTTTAGTCATCGTGGAAATTTCAGCTGCCATCTTGAACCAAAAAGGCGGCAAATCAATGTTTTAAAAATACGTTTTTCTTCAACACCATTTGATTGACAATTTCAACCAAATTTTGCATCAGCGAGCAGATTTTAATCATACAACATTCGGGGCAGACCGTAGCAGGGCTGTGCCTAGGGGTGCCAATAGGCGTGCCTTCACTCAGGTGGAGTGGGCACAATGTGTCCAACTCTGACAGTTGTGTAAGTTTGCTTGGAGGCTTCTCTGTATCAACCTAAAGGCAGTTCCAGCCAGTGCGAAGCCAGGTCTGGTCACTAGTTTACTCAGAACGTTTGCTAGTTTACTTAGAAAGAATTTGTCCATTTGAGCTTGGATGAGAATTCTTTAACTTGAAATCTCATTCCATGTATAAGGACTTTTGTGCAGGTGCAAAATCAAGGTGCATCTTGGGAGCTGTAGTTTGGAATCGTGTAGTACAGCATGACGTCACACGCCATCACATTATGTGGCCCCTCTCTGAGTGGTGGTCTTCACGCGGCCAGACTGCGTGATGTCATGTGATGCTTCCTCGCCATCACTGGTATGAAGATGAATCCACAGAGTCCTCCTCCTCCTCGGAGCCAAAGCTGCAGTGGCAACAACAACGAGGGAAGCAGTTAAAGAGACTGCATCAAGTACATTGTGGGGGAGTCTAGGTGGTAGAACAACCAAAACTTTAGGGGAGGGGAATCTGTGTACTACTTTTCTGTCCATGCTCTGAAGCCTGCAATCCATTCCCAGCTTAATAGCAAATTCTTAGTACAATCAATCCAGGCTGCTACAAAAGTGAGCATTATGAATGAGTTTCAACCAATGAGCTAACTGGTTACCACCACATTTGGTGGCATCACTAGCAACTGGTGTGTGAGAGGTTTCTGTTCTCCTCTGTGGACAGGGAAAAGGGCAGAGGGTATCAGATAATGCTAAGCCAGCCTCACCCCAACCTGGTACCTTCTAGATGTTTTGAACCCAGCAATAGACAGTCATTCAGTACATGTTTTGAGCTACAACTCCCAGAATCCCTGACTATTGGCCATACTGGCTGGGGCCGATGGAAGTTGAGGTCCCAAACAACTGAGGGCACCCATTTGGAGTTGTCTGTGCTTGCCCATGCTGGATATATACAGTGTGCACTGTCTTTCCTTCTTCCTTTGCCCTCCTTATGCTTGGCTAACGAAGGTCCTTCTCTCACTTCACTGGGCTTGGGCATCCTGTTTCATGATGTGTTCCACTTAGCTGAGTAATCTTTTTGTTTTATATCTCGCCCTGTATCTGACCATTTCCCATTGTATGCCTTGTTAGCCTCTATCATTTTGAAAGCGGTGTTCAAAAAGCATTTCGGTGTGAATTGCTACCACCTCTGTCATCACTAGTATTCCCAAGGTGATCAACTGTGACCAGGCTATTGTTGTCAAAACAGTGTGACCAGGCTATTGTTGTCAAAACAGTATCAATTAAGGCACAGGGCTGTGCTGACAAAGGAGATGTGAATCACCTTAAATGTTTCATATGCACTGTAGAAATGAGAGATAACGTCCATTTGCATTTGCTAACAAATAACACCATATACAATTGTTAATCATAAAGAGTGGATCGAATGGTGTCGCAGCGGTAACACCCATGACGTTGCACAAGCATAAATCAATGCTGGTGCCACATCATTTGTACTTGGAAATTCAAAGGGAAAACGGGCAATTTGTCACCAAAACCTATGCTAGTGATACCACTGGATTCTACTTATTGGCCTTAAAGTTGCAATCCTATCTAGACTTTTCTTGGGAGTAAATCCCATTGGATGTGGAGCATACTTTTTGAATAGACATATATAAGATTTCACTGTCTATCCCACCCTTTATTTTTTTTAAAAACTTTTTAGTGATTAACCTTCAATATATAACAGCACAATCCTATACATGCATACCCAAAAGGAAACCCACGGTGACGTCAATGGGAATTATTTGCAGGTGTGTTCAGGATTGCAACTCAAATATATGGAAATATTTGTTTCATTAACTCAAACGTATTCTTTACTTCTATTTTTTTTGTTCCAACTGTACATAGTATATAGTACATATAATGCACAAGATATATCAAAACCTACACAATCAGTATGTGCAACTACAGTCACATGGAGAAATGGCCTATTCAATTTGAGTGAGAAGGCAAAAATATTTAACTCATTTTAACCTGTGTATCCATACTGTTCTATTACATACAACCTTGTAAAGATGAGACTGAGATTGCATTTGTTTCTCACCTGCCTTTGTCCCAAGGTTAATGTAAAGTGGGGGGTGGGGGTGCTGCTGCAAGCTTCTTTAAATCCCACTGCAGATTCTGAACAAAATACGCACAGGCATCATGTCTCATGGGGGTTTCCATGCAGGATCAAATATAAAGAGATATCAGCAGAGAGAGAGAGAGAGAGAGAGAGAGAGAGAGAGCCCTTGGATGTGACATTTTAGATGGCTTAGGGTATATGGTCCCCAAATCCTAAAAGACCAATTCCTCAAGCATAAAACATCCATTGCTGTCACAAAGATCTCAGCAACAGGAAAAGAATTGGTTTGTAAATTGCCTTAGATTGTTCTCGAGGGAGCTGGGTGATAGAGGCATCGGGAGGAAAGCAGGTCCTGGCCATTGCAGTGAATGCAAAATTTGATAAAACAGCCTGCTACATCAGTTTCGCTGAAATACCATCTGTCAGCTTTGGAAGCTGCGATGTGCCTGAAATCAGGGACAGGCATTGTCAGGGGATTACAGCCAAGGACCAGTAGGCTTGAAGGAAGAGGGGATCTGGTTGAACAATATGCACATGTGTCATGTTACCTACCACAATAGGTCTTGGAGAGCTGCATGCTTTTTGCACATGTAAGCATTAGCATGTATTGGGGGTGGGGGCTCTGAGTTGTCTGCTCTGAGCTGTCTCAGGGACCAAGACAATTAATAATTTCCAAGTCAAGGCAGGAGCTGGTGGAAGTTGCTATTCCCATCCCCCTCCAAAACTGCTGAAGCTGGGTCAGCTAACATGCATGTTCTGCTCAGAATCTGCTCCACATGGATTAGGAATGGAATCTGTGGGGAGAGTCTTTGGCAAGGGAAGGAGAAATGGGTACGCTTGATCAGGATCTGTGGTTCTGGAGGAACCTGGATGACTCCCTTTCCTTTTCACATTTTTATCAGCCACGTTTTGCATCTGCTGACATCATGCAACTTCGACGTGACTTTTTGAGGAGCATCAGTCAGGGCTGGGCAACTAAAATTGGGTGTGGGGCTGGATGATCCCCACACCACTCCTCAGGCCAAATGGCATCAAACGGGTGTGTGGCCATGCCCCTGATGTCATTGGGCCCCCAGCAGGCGTATGGAGTGGCTGATCCTTCCCACATATCCGCAACGATGAGGCTTTGCTTCGTGAGAGCCTTCTCCCATTGGGGAGAGAGCATGGATCAGGCTCCTATGTGGCAGCTTCACCAAGCCACCACGTGGGTGAAACAGCTGAGCCAGTGGCTGAGCTAGCGGCTGGAGGTGCCCTCCTCCAGCTGGGGATGCTCTGCCTCCAAGGTGGCTTCCCACCTGTGGAAGAGATCACATAGGCCAGTCCCCTGCCCACCCGCCCGCTCGCCCACAGTCCCCCACTGTCCTCAATCAGAGATACCAGCAGAGTATCCCTATACAGTGCATGCTAACTCCAATCACAGCTTGGAGAAAAAGCGGGGATTCCTCCAGGGGGTGGGCCTTGACTTTTAAGCCCCACAACCTGGAGGAATCCAGGAAGACACCATGGGCTGGATGGGGAACTGCTATGGGCCAGGGTAGGCTGGAGGTTCCTTTCCCCTGACATAAATGTTCTTTTGGAAGGCATATTCTTTTCCTAGAACTACACGTTTTCTTTCTGGTTGCATAGATTAAGGTTTTTGCTTAATTCCGTCTGGCCCTTCAGAGCTCTCTTCAGGTGGGCAGCTGCCCAGGGCTGGGCAACCTATTATCCAAGTAGAGCTTGATCAGGCCTACGGACAGCAGGCCCAATCATCACTCCCTCTTCAAGTGGGAGGCTGCTCACCACAAAGTCCCCTCCTGTCTGGAGAGCTTCGAGGATATGGATCAGGCGAATATAGGATGGAATTATTTAGTATTGTTGCCTCCTGTTCGAAAGGTAGTTAGCAGAGAAAAATGAGAGGCAAAATCAAAGCAGCATTTACCAGTCCCACAAGCGCAATAAGCAGGCCACACCCTTCTTCAGTGAAGGAGCGATAAAGTAGTTTACCCACAATATTATTGCACATAAAATGCAAGTACAGCAGACAGTTTCAAAAGACAGTTTGTTCCGTGCCTTTGTGTTCTATAATACAACTGCTCCCCGCAATGGAGTTGGTCAGAGACGGAGAGGGCTATAGACCACATTGAAGGCTATAGAGATCCTAAGGCTAGCTGTGATCAAAAAGTCCCATGAACTAACTAACTGCAACACTGCCCCCTTCCAGTGACTTACAGACAAGGTTGCAATGTTCCCAACAGCTTTCACCTTTGGAGGCTCAGATTGTATCAACTGTCAATCAGGCTAATCTGTACTTTCAAAAGTACCCCATAATCAATGGCCCATGATAGAAAAAAGCCAGACCTCTGCTATACATACTTACATGGAAGCAAGTCCCATTGCTCTGAATGGGGTTTCCTTCTGAGTATACATGTACGGTGAGATACAGCACAATCCTATACATGTCCACTCAGAAGTAAGTCCTATTGAGTTCTATAGGACTTACTTCCTGGTAAATGAATATAGGGTTGTATGTCTTAGTGTCACAGCCTCATTATGCATGTTAAATGATAACGTATAGATGCATCAGATTTACATTTGACAACATTTCAGGGTAATTCACAGTACCCTGGAAAGACACAGGTGGAGAGCTGCAGGATTTAAGTGCATCCATATCCCAGGGCGATTCTGTGGTGCTGCAGGTAGAACCATGTGCCAGACTGAGAGCTGAGTCAGCTCCTTTCCAGCCAAGAGAGAATCGATCCAACAAGACAGTGACACAGCAGAAATAAATGCATAAATATAGACTTCTAAACTTTAAAGTTTAGTGTTGTCCAAATAATATTTGGTTGCCCATTTCAGCTTTAGGGGAGAATGGAAGCCGGAATCCCTTCTCACCAGGAAATGAGCTGGAAATGTTGATCTAGCTCCCCAAAGGCCGGCAAAATCAGAGATTATTTCCTCTCTTTGTTTTTGCACCTTGTTTCTCACATTTAAAAAATCTTACATCTGGGGGCTGTCTATACACAAGGAAAGCCCCGGGGTGGGTGTGCGGTGGCGCTGCATCAATTATATGATGCAGCAGCCACCTTGCACCCACCCAGGGCTTTACCACAAAGCTGCAATGGAAGAACGTTGGGGACTTACCCCGACTTCTTTCTCCAGAGCAAGGTGAGTATGGCGCATCCGCCATCTATCCTCACTGCGGAGTCGCAGTGGAGGTGTGGCTGCGTGGATGAAGACCCCTGATCGGTCACTGTCCGCCTGGCCAGAGGGCAGTCCTATCCACTGGAAACCCCGCATTTTTGCTGCAGGTTCAGGATTAGCCGCTGCCAGCCCCGAAGGAGCAAAAGTGTGGGAGTTTACTTATCGTGGAGGCACCTTGCTGCCATATAGGCAGCCCCCTAGTCAGGGATCCTAGAAATATTGTGTGTGTGTGTGTGTGTGTGTGTGTGTGTGTGTGTGTGTGTGTATTCTCAAGACGGTCCAATATGGAAAGAAAAAATAAATTCAAAAGGGATCCCAAGGTACTGAAAAGAAATAGTTTGTGAGTATTATAGGAGATTATATAGTTTGTGAATATTATAGAACATCACGAAAACAAGAGACACAGATGTTTTTACTTCATACTGCAGTGCAGCTTTCCCCATCCTGGTACCATCCAGATGTGTAGACCAGCACATCCGGAGGGCATCAGGTTGGGAAAGAGTGTTGTAATGTGTGACCTTTGCAATTAGGACTATGCAGAGCTCAGCAGACATGAGCCCTTTCCTTTCCAAAGCGAAACGCGGCACTGTCCTTTCTACAACCATCTTGTACAGCCCATCTTGCAGCCATCTTGCTCACATCCCTGGCCACGCCTCCCTTCCGCCCTCCTTTCACTTGCACACTTCGCAACAAACGTGGCTGGCTGTCCTTGGGACGTTTGCTCGCATCGGCTGAAGCCTCTCCCGGGGCCCCTGCACTTTGTATTTCAAGCGCTGCAGAGGCTGTCAAAGCCAAAAGACACAGATGTTAAAAGGGCGGGTGCTGCAAATGTGATCACAAAGAGGGTGGCTGCTTTCGTTTCGCTGGGAATGACAACAAAAATCGCCTGATTGTCTTTGGCCCGAACACTGGCAGCGAGGGCCAGATCGGAGAAGGGGACGGTGCTGCGATTCGACGGCTGTGGCCCACGCCGACATGCTGTAGAGGAAAGCCCAGGGGAGTTGCTCTGAGCGCAGAAAGCTGCAGCAACAGAGGCAGGCAGGCAGGTTAAGGCTTGATGGCTGGGGAATTGGGTCGAGGCGCCTGGGTGGTGGGAGCAGGCTGTTGAAACAGCCGGGCTCCAGGGGAAAAGCAGCAGGCGTGTGCCACTAACAAATATTGTTGTTTTTGCAGCTTCCTTTCCCTTCTGCCCACTCACCCAGCAACCCCCCCTCCTGCATGCTGAGGCCAGCAGGTGGCCGCAAGCCCCTGTGTCACATGCAGGAACAATGCCCAAGGACACTTAGTAGTCACCTTGGAAGCAGCAGCCACCCTAATGGGCCTCCTCTCCATTGCATTAATAATTGCCTTTAAATAAAGCCATCAGTCAATGGAACCACGTGGAAGAAGAAGGTTATTCCCCAGTCACAGGCAGAGGGACGGTGATGCCTGATATCACGATGGGCTTTGCAACCACGGAACTGTGGGGGAGAACTCCCAGTGGCTATGCCGGTATGCGCAGCACTGCACGGATTCTTTGACCCTTCAGACTGCAGAGCACAAGGGCAAAAAAATGGGTATTGGCTGCAGAATTCACCATCCTGAGAATTGTAGGTTTATTTAGAGTTTAAGGACTACACACACCTGGTGCCGGTGGCAGTTCTTAATTCTAAAAGCACCCTGCATCTAGTCCTCAAACTTGAAAGCTTAAGATGCATGGACAATGTCTGGTGAAATCTTGGGATCAAAAGTGCACTGAACAGGATGTCCATTAGTCAAGGTCAAGGCGTCAATGTTCCTTCCCCCTCCACTTGACTAGGAGTTTTTAAATTAGGGATGTGCATGCCCAAAAATATCGTATTTTATCATTATCGGAATTTCAGATCAAAAAAATTATCGCCTCCAATAATATCGTAGGTTAATCATATCATCTTCACGATAATTATTGGAAATCTGATATTTAATTTGCAGCCCCATTGTGCCATATAGAGCTGAATTTTTAAGAAAAAAATGCCTACAACTTCTGTATTTTCAAAGTTACAGGCTTGAAACTTGGTCACAATGCTGATGGGGTATGCCTAAGTATGTGTATGAAATTTGAGATCAATCCCTCCAACCCTTGATTTTATATGAATTTATTAAAGAACATTTAAGTTCTGACATGTCAGAATGACGTGCGTTCATCCAGACCTGTCAAAAAGTTGCGCGATCTTTCAAAAATTCATATAAAATACAGGGGTGGAGGGATCGATCTCAAATTTCATACACATGCCTAGCACATGATGCTACATATATGTGACAAATTTCAGATCAATCCCTCCACCCCTGTATTTTATATGAATTTTTAAAAGACCCTGCAACTTTTTGACAGGTCTGAATGAACGCAGGGGGCGAGCTGTCATTTTGACCTGTCAGAACTTAAACCATCTTTAATAAATTCATATAAAATCAAGGGTTGGAGGGATCGATCTCAAATTTCATACACATACTTAGGCATACCCCATAAGCACTGTGACCAAGTTTCAAGCCTCTAACTTTTAAAATGCAGAAGTTATAGGTTTATTTATATGGCGGTCCGATAATCCAATATAATCGGGCTGAAAATTTTCGGATCAGATATTTATCGTAGGTTTTTCTATCATATTGTTATCATTAATCGGATGTCCGATAACGACCTTATCATATCATCATCGGACATTTTAACAATACGATACACATCCCTATTTTAAATCCCTGGTTCTATTTAAGGTGCTTGACTGGCGATGGTGGGGATGGGGGTGGGGATGCGAAGGCAAAGAACTAATACTTTCTCTCTTTTTCAGTCTATGTTTCTAGGCAGAACTCTGATCCCTTTTATTGACTGTGATATGTTTAATTATATTTTTATTTTTTGTATATCTCTCTGTTTTAACTGTACATGTTTTAATTTGTAAAGCTGCCTTGAGTCCCAGTATTGGGGAAAAGGTGGGATATAAATAAATAAATATAATGATGATGATGATAATAATAATAATAATAATAATAATAATAATAATAATAATAAGGCAGCTATTGTGATTGTGTTAGTGGCTGTGATTACTGTGTCTGGGAGACAGCAGGTTTGTCTATATGCTGTATATACTCTGTTGTGGCTGCGCAGTTGCAGTCTGTCGTTTATATGACACAGACTCCAACTCGCAGCCACATCATACTATTCCCTGTGATGTGTTGTTTTACAGTGAGTTTTTACTTTGCCATCTGATGTCACTACGGTTGTTTGTGCATGTGTCAGCGGTGGCTTCAGTTTGGATTAAGAAAGTGGGGGTGGTTAGGGGGCGGCTCCAAGTACAGGGTTGGCCTGAGATACGGGGCAGGAGGCGGGCTTTAGGTGAGTGTTTAGTAAAGGCCACCATGGCAACATTAAAGTCTCATTCCAGAACGAAAGTAAGGACAATCGCTACGTATAACACACAAATTCCACACTGTGGCTTTGAAAGCTACAGGCTTTTAAAGCTACAGTGTTGTGCAGAGTTGCCAGAAAACAACAACAACAAAAATGGTTTGGGCAGTTATCAGTCATTTAATGTTTGTTGCCCATTACCGCAAGACAGTGGCACTGTGAATTTCCCCAGCTGGGCGATAGGTAACCCTATCACTGCTGCAAAGTGGCAGCGATGTTGTGGGGTTTGGGGGGGAAATCAGTAGGTCAAGCAGCGCCTTATAATGCCCCCCCAGGAGGAATGTTATTGACTTTGATTTGTTTTCCGGAATAAGATGATGTGATCTTGCACTTAGACATCCGTGTGAGGAATGAAACAGGAGATCATGGCAAGGGATAGGACTTTCCGTGGAGGCTAGTATTTTATATTGCACTTGTGTTTGGAGATCTCCACTCCATACCTGCAAACACCCACATTAGAGGTCTATATACCTCCTGCCACATACCAGCTCCCTAATTCAATCGCATGGATCCTAAGATGAGTCAATTGAAAGTTTCCCGTCCCCCTCTCCCCACCCCAGCAACTACCTGTTGTTCCCTCTCCCCTCCCCACAAAGCCTCTTTGGAGAGTCAGGTTCCTCATGAATATTGTGGGATGGGATATGGGGGGGGGGGGTTTGCTGAGGACCTCTACTAATTCCCCCTCCCTCTCCAGCCCTTTCCACCACATCACACAGTGTTGTGGAGGGGGGGGTCAAACTTAGGGTGACCAACTGTCAGGATTTCCCTGGATTTGTCCTGGTTTTTGTTCTATCCTGGGTGTCCGGGGGGGATTATCTGTAATTTTCTATAATGTCCTGAAAGACACGCTTTCCCCTTTAGGGCCGCCATTAGCGTGGTGGGAGGGAATGATGTGCTTTCCGGAGGTGGGTAATTCCCCCCCCCCCGCTCCAATCAGGGCTTTAAAGGGGAAAGCGTGTCATTCCCAGACATTATAGAAAAGGCCTGATTGGAGCAGTGGAGGGTGGGAATGCCACTCTTTCCCCTCCTCTGCTCCAATTAGGGCCTTTAAGGTGGTGGTGGTGAATTTCATGCTTTCTGGAGGCCCCGGAAAAGCCGCTCCCTTTCCTTGATGTCCTCTTTTTTGTTTTCCCAAATATGTTCACCCTAGTCAGACTGCCAGAGAGGGTTTTTGGTGGTGCAGGTGTCTGGTGAGGAGAGTTGAAGATGGTAATTTGAACTTGACTTATCTTAGGATCCAAGCCTAAGTGTATAAACTGCAGGGCTGGGCAACTTGTGGCCCTCCAGATGTTTTGGCCTACAATTCCCATCATTCCTTGCCATTGGCTATTCTGGCTAGAGCTGATGGGAATTGCAATCCAACAACATTTGGGCAGGATCTACACTGCTGTTTTAAAGCACTTTAAAGCACTTTATAACAGTAGTGACAACTGTTTTGTAGTGTGTCTCGGGCCTCAACAGTTGTCAGTACTGTTATAACCCACTTTAAAGCTCTTTATAACAGTAGTGACAACTGTTGGGGCCCAGGACACACTACAAAACAGTTATCACAACTGTTATAAAGCGCTTTAAAGTGCTTTAAAACAGCAATGTAGATCCGCCCCGGGCCACAAATTGTCCAACCCAGTGTAAAGCATACAGAACAGACTTTTCCTTAGCTTAAAGTGCATTGGATAGATAAACGACTGGCTTTGCATTAGGTGTGACATCTTATTTCCCTCGTTTCTCTAGTATCTCCTCCTCCTCCTCTATTACTAAGAAGAGGTGGAAATCCTACTTATAGTGAAAATTAACTGAGCTATGTCAAGAGCCAATGTCTAGCTTTGGATGAAAGAAGTGGATGTTGTTAGGAGTTGGATGCCCAGGGAATGCTTGCGTTGCTTCAAGCGAGGCCAATCGCGCAGGGGGTGGGCTCGTCATCCTAAAAGGGCAAGCCAGATCTGTTCTTTATTGAATCACTAACAACCCTGCTTCAGGGCACCAGGAGCTTGCAATTTATCAAGCTAATCAATTAGTACTGCACCAGAAAGATAATAGCTCCTTCCAAATGGCAGCGCTTTCAGGTATCAGGAGGCGCACTGAGCATCTCTCTAAACTGTACTGGAAATGTGTCAAACAGAAGACTGGAATCTTGCAGCACTGGTGCCAATGAAGAGTAATAGATAAGAGAATGAAAATCTCACATCAGCTATCAACTGTAGGCCGACCGTATGAACAGGAGGACAGGGCTCATGTAACTTTAACAGTTGTAGAGAAAAGGGAATTTCAGCCAGTGTCATTGGTATGCAATGAGTTCCTGGTGCAATTCCCTCTTCATCACAACAGTTAAAGTTGCAGGGGCCCTGCCTTCTTTTGTATATGGTCACTCTAGTATAGTGCCTGCAACTTTAACTGTTGTAATGAAGAGGGTATTTCACCAGGAACTCATTGCATACAAATGACACTGGCTGAAATCCCCTTTTCTCTACAACTGTTAAAGTTACATGAGCCCAGTCCTCCTTTTCATATGGTCAGCCTAATCAACTGAGGGCGACCTTTGGCAAGTCCCTTCTACAATATAGGGAAATAATATTTGCCTACATTAAAGATCTCTCTTGTAACCCTCTTATTTGCAGACCAGTTATTGACAAATGGGATCTGGGATCTCTTTCTCTCTCCAACCCCAACCCCCAAGCAGTGGATTTACTTCTTATCTCAACTCCACAACTCCCAACTTCCTCACATATGAGCCCAGCCCAGCCCCTTTGCACATACATGCCTCAGCAAATGCACACACATGATGCAATCAGAGCTGGAAATGAATCAGGTTCCCCGAGGAAAATGCTCGTGATTCATGCTTTTGTCTCCACCGATCTCTAAAGGATTGAGAATGGAATGACGCCATTCCATTCCATTGGGGAATAACTCTAAATTGGGATGACACGCCTCGTTTTTCCCAGCCCCCCGCCCCCCCCCCCCCACGCCAGGATTATGGGGAAGGCTTTTCCCAAGAATAATCCTTCTTCATAGGTTTCAATTGTGGGTTGCTCAGCGTTCGGTGTGACTGAGGTGAGATTGTGAAAGTGATATTTTTGAGTCAAAATAAAGCCCTCGTCCACCCCTTAATACCTCAGCTAAGGGCCAATTTATATAGTCAGCTGAAGTGGTTGCTATCAAACGCATTGCATAATAAACTTTCCTCTGTTGTGAAGTGCTGCATTCATGTGCTAAGGGCAGGTGCATATGTTACGGAAGCTTTAAAGTGCTACACGTGGCTTGCCCACGGGATGAGCTGTTCGTGTGCAGCCAGAAATGGACCCACAACGCCTTCCATGGAGTGAGTGACAGAGATCCAAATGACTGACAGCTCTCTCAGTCCTACCAACATCCCAGCCACTCTTGATGGGTATGCGGGAGAGGGCCTTCTCCGTGGCTGCTCCAAGGCTCTGGAACTCCCTTCCTAGGGAAGCCAGGCTGGCTCCCTCTGTGCTACACTTCCAGAGGCAGGCAAAAACTTTTTTAATCCGGCAGGCTTTTGGAAATACTCTGGACCTGCGCTAATGTATGGTGTGTGGGTGTGTGTGTGTTTTAATCTGTTAGTGTTTTTAATTTTATTGTAGGTTTAATTCCATTTTAAGTTTTGTAAACTTATATTTATATGTTTTAATTGTACATGTTTTGATTTTGTAAACCACCTTGAGTCCCAGCCTTGGGAAAAAGGCAGGAAATAAATAAATAAATAAAATGATAATAATAATAATAATAATAATAGTCATTTGTGAGTGTCAGAGAAGCATGAGATGGAATCCCCAAAAGGGTTGCAAAGGCGAAGGGAATTGGGCATAGTGGATGCAATACTTCCTCTGAGCTCAGTACCTCCTGCCCCATTTTCCTTGCCAATTTTCACAAGTTCCACCATGTGTTACATCTGATAAACAGAGCTGCACGCTTCAAGCTTTTACCACAGGGCCTGATGTATAACAAGAAGGTATATACACTTGGAAAAAATGCTATGCATGAATGCAACATTCATGTACATTGGCTTTTCCACCCCTTCTGCCCCCTTCACCCCCCCCCCCAGGTGTTCCTCTATCAGTTTTCCTGCATGAAGAAAAAAATGGTGTGACCGAAATCAAGCCATCATCCACTCCACAGAGATTGCTCTCATTAAACATTCCCTAGGCAGCCATTTTGTGAGGAAGTGGCATTTGCCCCATCCTTTTCCTCCAGATTTCCCCCGGCAACCATTCCTTGGTTCCATAACACCCTTCCCCCATCACCATCCCCTCCTCCCACCCCTGAAAAGCATCCACATTGATCTGAGCTTCGCTGGGTTACTGTCTTTCAAAGGGCAACGGCACAAACGATTAAAGAGTAACCGGAGAGCTCTTGCAGCTGAAAGAGAGGAAGTTCATGTTTCCTTGTTTACTTGTTAGGGACTGAGCTTTGGTCACCTCTGATCTGTTAAGGCCATTTAGAAAACATCCTTCGCGATTGTGGCTTCAGAGCAGACCTCCAATCCACCCCCCACCCCACCCCACCCCCACTACCAACAACCTCCGCCACCAACAACATCCGGCACTTCCGGGAATTCTGTTGAGATCTGAAAAGACTAATGTCCCATGCTCGAATATCAGCAGGAGTGTGTGCGAAAAGTGGATGGATAGTCTATGTATGCCAGAGAGAATCCAGGTCACTGGCCATGTGTCCTACTTTGCAGAGGACCGTCCTCTATTTGAAGGTGCACTTTATTTGAAGGACTATCCAGCCCAAGTCTGGTTTAAAGATAAAGAACCCAAAGCAGGGAGGAGCAACAGGGGCCTTGACGTGGTCCAAAGACAAAGAAATAGGAGGTCCCCTGGTCACAGTCTTCCCCACAATGGTGATGAGATGTATAGAATTTCTGTCTGAATTAGAGCAAGTATTTCTAAATGCGCACCATCACTTACTTTTGCTCTTCTTGGGGGGGCACTGTGTAAGGGTTTTTCTACATGAAGCTTTTAAGCTGCACCTTCATCAAGGCTTCGGCTTCCAGATTCTTTGCTGGATTAAGATCAGCTCGTTTACACCTGCTCTTTCCCCGCGGGGCTTATCTTTCTCTGCCATTTCTACATAATAGCACACTTTCCTCAATCAAAAAAAAAAGTGAGGAAATGGTCGCAAAGAATGGGAGAGGCCCTAGAGGATGACAACATCATGTAATGGACCCACAAACTACTCTGAGTAAGCAATCACAAGTGCCCAATAAAAGCCTTGTGTACAAAGGCTTTTAGTGACTATCCTAGCCCAGGAAGCAAGCTTAATAAGCTATTTTTGAGTACAGTGAGCATCCTCTGAAAGTTCTTTAGTAATTCTTACATGAAACCCATATATTTCTAGATATGGTTCATACCTTACCCTGGACCACTTTGGGGCAGAAGTCCAGGCCCCAGGCAGCAGAGCAGGGAGAGCCCCAAAATGCAGGAAGTTTGTCTTACCACATTTTGAAGTAAGTAAAGTAAGGTCCATTGCCATATAAAGGGGCTGGGGGGGGGGGGGGCTGGGGGGGAAATGAGATTATTAAGTCCAGACACTAAATTACTTACATGCACCTCTGCTGAACTATAGACCCTCTCAAAAGACCCTGGGAAGGTCATCACCATGTCCTGGGAGCTCTTAGGATATGTGAATGGTCTTCCCGTTATCATCCCACTGAGCAATTCGCTGTGTTTGTGAAAGAGAAGTGATTTTTTCCCCCTGCAAGGATAAGGCATCCCTACTGTGGGCTTCTCTAAACAAGTGGTTTATAGTATGCTCGTGACTGGCCACTCATGAAAGTTTGCAGGTCGGTTTCATAACACTGTCAACAGCCAAGACGTCTCCCCCAGTTTCCCCCACCCTGTGTTTTAATAACACAGAGAGAATCCAGTATCTATTTATGATGGGATTTATTCTGCCACTAGATGGCAATGTTTCATTGCAGCCTATTCTTTTCAATGGCATTCCCTTTTCAGTTCAAAATCATGTGGTCGCTGTTGGTCGCTGCCTGAAGGAGCCAGTTGTGAACGCGAAGAGATGTGAGACCTGGTAATGTACAGAACCTCTGTAATTATTAGAGCCCTCATCCTCCTTGTCGAACTCCCTAATTTTTAGCATGTACACAATTATCCCTAACAATATATCATCCTCACTCAGCAATGTGGCTCCCTGGCTGGGCACATGCAACTTTCTGTGTATCTCAGCCTAGCCTACTACACAGGAGAGTTGTGAAGATGAAATGCAGAAGGGAAGGGCATGGAGGCAAATAAATCAATGAAATGTCTTGATGGCATGTGTGAACAGATGACTCCAGGGAGTGAATGAAGCTGCGCAATCACCATTGTGTGTGGTGCTCAGATCCATTCACACAGTAAGAAAGGTTTGGGGGGATGCAATGTAGAGGAAACAAGAGCTGATAAATGAATGTCTTCCTTTGTCCCAAACATTAATTATGAAACTAAGTGCTATGGTCAGTATGTGTGATGAATTCCCAAACAATCCAGTGAACGGCGAGCCAAGCGGCCGGAGTGGCCTTGGTTTCCCCATCAATCAGGAGATCAATCCGATAACTTCTGCTCAGCCCACATTATTGTGCTATTAAGTTGCTATTAGAGCCACGCTCTGGAGCTGAGTACGGCTGGTTCTGTGGGTTAATATTAGCAGACCTGGAAAGCCTTTAACCAGCTGCAATTCTTCACCGGCCTTTTAAAGGGCCTTGTGCGCCCCTTAGAAAGCTGCTGTGGCTGTAGCCAGTACAGCGTTGAAACCTTGACCTATTGCTTTACTACCGCAGGTGTTTTAGGTCCAAAATTAATCACAGCAGGGGCTCAATCAATCTGCTAGATCAATAGAAGCCATTTAGGTTGCTCCTTCCCGGGGGCCATCCCTACGGACTATCGAGAGACCTTTGACCTATGCTTTGGGGCTTGCTGTGATGGAGAGGTTGAGAGATCCAAGAAGAATGTTTTTTCGGCCAGTCACTAATTCCTTACAGTGGGAGCCTCTTCACAATACTACCGGTTTATTACTAAATCTACCACTGGAAAATGTGCCTCGTACAGCTGAAGTCCACTGCTGGCACTTTCCCCCGGTTCCCCCTTCATTTTTTTCTCCTGGTGGTTCAATTAATACCAGACAGCTATGCCTAGGAGCTGCCATTTTGATTTCCCATGTTCCCTGACGTAGTGCTGCTCCATGCCATTGGGAGACTTATAAATGGTGGTGGCCACTAGAGGCCACCATTTTAAGTTACCACAGGGCTATCTTCACTGGAGGAGGTTGGCGCCCCCTCCCTCCAAAACCTCGCAGTTTCCCTCTCCCATGGTGGCACTGGGTAATCCTGAGGCCAAGGAGAGAGCATGGGGTTTCTGGGTGGCCATCCAGGTACCGGAGCCATTCCCGCCCATTTCCTGGTGGAAGGCAGCCAATCACCAGTCACCTTCCACCAGGCGCCACCCCCAGATTGGCCCTGGAGTGACATCAGACAGTGGAAGAGCTATACTGACATTGCTCTGATTGAAAATCGGTGCAAATCCCTGACTTTTTCAATCCACAGCTTTATGGGAAAGCCCTGCAGTGGCTGCGAAGCTGCGCCTGCGTCGTCTAACTGACACAGCGCAGATCCGCAGCCACTGTGAGGCTTTTCTTATGTATGGACAGCCCTCTGAATGTTCCAGTCTGACACTGCATCAGGAGCACTGTTGGAAATTAAAATGGCAGCTCCCACGCCTAGTCTCAGTGTGCTGATCAGAGTACTGCAGTTGCCCGCTGCTGCCACACATACCCAAGTAAGCCTGCCTGCGGGGCCCATCACAGGCTGAGGCCCCCCTCAAACCTGGAGCCAGCCCAGTTAGGTAAGAGCAGAAGCAAATGCTTCACCCCCATATTGAACGCATCCTTTACCTACTCTATTCACATGCTCAAGAGCCAATGGGAAACTTTCCATCTTTCCAGCTATTTTCAAGCCCTCCGAAAGGATGCAGCTAGCTTCTTGTTCCTTCTCCTTGCCCTGCCTTTGGATCAAGTCCCAGAGCATTGTTGGGGCTCTTCCACAGCCCTCTCAATCTACCCATCCAGTCTCCAGCACTCTTCCTTGGGCTATCCCCATTCGGTCCCAGGGCATCCCTCCATTGGGGCTGTCACATGACCACCAGTCCCCTTGCCTCCTCACAGTCTCTCAGGACCTTTGTACACCATACGGGTGTAGAGGGAGGGGAGACGATCCTGGAAGTACCTGCTTCCGGGATCGCCGCTCTAATGCACATGGAAGTGCGATGACCCGGCTTCCTCCCAGGCTGTCACAGAGTCGTGCCCGCCATTTCCCCCCTGGAGGAGAGGAGAAGAGCGCACTTGCTCTCCAATGGAAAAGTGGGTGCTTTTTTTAAAAAAAATTACCCCCGAAATTGGCCCACCCACCCACTCCTGCCATCCTGGGGATGGCGGACTTGCTTCCCCCGTCCCTTGATGGGCACGGAGCCGCGCTGCTCAGCTCCATGCCCATTTTTGGTGCCCGCTTACTTGCAAGTAAGACAGGCGCCCGCACCTCCTGCAGTCTCGGGATGTCCCCAGGACCGCGGGAAGAATTGGGTTTCCCCAAGGATCCCTTATCCCAGGGAAAACCCGGGCCCATCACCCCTGCCCCCGGGAGTCCCTGTGTATCATTTGGATGCACAGGGACCACCCAGGGGCAATCCCACGTCAAACGGCCTCAGTTGCGGATCTCACATGTAATTGCAGCAAGGCAGGCTGCATTACTGGGACTTGCGGCTGTAACAATGGACATAAATATTAGCTTCTGGCATCTAATATAGGGTTTGTGATTGAATCAGCCTATCTGTTAAATGTGGTCTGTTCAGCGGAATATGAAATAGCCCTTTTCCAACAGGAACATGTGGGAAAGGAAAAACTGATGCACATGGGCAAATGATTGTCCAGAACAATTGTACTGTGATTCCGAAAGAGAAGCAAAGAGGTTACTATGGAAGTCAGTAAAGGAGCAGAATTAGATGCAATTAATCGGGGCCGGGGGGGGCATACGTGCGAGTGAGTGTAATATTAGTGTTCTAAATCTTGGATTTTAGTAAATGGACTATTTTCACTTGTATTTTGTTTCGATTCAGATTTGATTCTTTTGGCATTAGCCAATTCAACTCTCACAGCCCCAAAACATAGGGCAAACTTTCTGATCTCCCAGAATGTAATTTGCAACATGTGTTTTAACTGGTTTTGTTTTTTTTAAATCAATGTGTGTCTTTGTATGCATGTTGTAACCACTGTTTCAAACAATAAAAGCTCTATCTGAAAATCAAATCTATTTTGTTCTGTTAAAAGCAAAAATAAAAACTATCCCCTTGTTCTGACTATTAATGAACGGAGAAGCTAAATAAACACACACACACACACACACACACACAGATTGCCACAAATCCTTCTGGAGCATATGTTGGATCGTCCTATAACTTGGTGCAGGTAATTTCTGTTAAATTTCTCTTAAAACATAATTCACAAAGGCTTATGAATTGCCTTGTTCCAAGAAGAACATTGTGTACTGGTAGGGCTCATTTATTACAGAACTTCCAATTGCTTTCTTTCCTTTCCAGATGCTTTTAAAACCCAGTTCAGCTTGTAAGATGCCAGTCCATTCCCAATGGGAAGGGAGCTTTTTTAACTGTACATATATGGTAAATAATTGATACCAGCCATATGTTACTAATCTTCTCCCCCTTCCTTTGGCGCCCCTTGGATGTTTCTTTCTTTCTTTCTTTCTTTCTATCTTTCTTTTCTACTTCACCCCAATCACCCTCTCTCTCTCTCTCTCTCTTAATTATCTCCTTTTCTTATGGCTTTCTTCTTCAGACACTTCTGGTTCTTTTGTCTTCATGTGCTAGATCCTGATTGTATTAGCTCCAGAATTCAATGGGGCTGCAGCAAAATGTATCTGAGTAGAAATGGGATTAGAATCTCACTCTGCAGTTGAGCTTCTAGCAGCTTTAAATTGCTCGTGAGTTGATCACTTATTTTAATAAAACAGGATTTTACCTCCTGCTCTCTCTGTCTCTCTTGGGTTCTCTCCAGAATTTTTCTCCATTAGAGATGCTTTGCACAATGGCAACGTTCCGAGATGAATAACATTTTCTTGTGGCTAAAAGGGGAAGTGATATTGTGTTATATTCACACACACACACACCAGTGTGCCTAAGCATATATGCTTTCTCCCTCTCCTTTCCCTGCCAAGACTCCTATATTCTTATGCAGGAAAAAAATGTGAAATGACCCACGCAATAAATGTAACAATGTAAACATGTTCACATTTTTAGTCTCAGAGGGATGTTGGTTGAAATGATAGAATCTGGGCTACAATCAAAGCAATCCATTCCTGGTTTCCCAGCTACAGAAGAGGAGAGAAGAGTGATAAGGAATATTAGGCTGCAGTGGTTCAGCTAAGAAATAGAAACCCCTTACCCAGCCTAGCAGGCAGGAAGAGACCTCCTCCTCCTCCTCCTCCTCCACTGAGGTCTGAGACAAGGAAAGACATTCACACAATGACACACACCAGCTCCTGCCTCTGGGGCTGAGCGATCTCAGGCTTGATTTGTTGGAGGAGGGGTACTATAGGCAGTTTTAAAAGCATCACTGTATCTCAGTGACCAGCAGTTGCATGGTTGTTCCTTTGTTTCTCCGGAGTGACATCGCTCAGGCTACAATCATCACCTACAGATGAACCATAGAGGGGAGCCCCTGACTGTGTTTCTTTGTTTGCTTTGGAACCTGCAGAGCATTTCTACACCAGGGGAAATCCTGCAACTTTACCGCAGCTTTCTGGCTCCCGTTTTTATCCCACAATCACAATGTACCCCATTTCCGCAGACTTCCCCTCCCCCTTCCCCTTCCCTCCTTTAACCATGAGTTTTATAGGTTTCATTTATATCGCCATAAGATGGCGCTGCCTTCTGTGTCTTTTTTAGCACGTTTCCGCTTTTCATGGTGAAACAGAAAGAGGTTTGTTTTTGTTTTGCTTTGTTGTTACTACTTTTTCCATTTTCAATTAAACTGCAGAAATTCTTCTAAAGAATGAGAGAGGCACTGGAGGTTTGCAGTGGCATGTAATCGAGCAGGAAACTTCCTACAATAGATTCAAAAACTATAAAGAATCTTTGCTGCAATAGACTTAAGGGCCTTTCTACACATGAGCCTCACTCATGGTAATTGGCAGGTGCTTCACATGATGCCATCATCCTCCAGGGCCTCTCCCATGCTTTGCAACCATTATAGCAGTTAAAAAAACCAAAAAAAACAAGGGAAGTCTGGTATTTCCTTGAAAGGCAGCATGAAACCTTAGAGTGTTTGCCTAATTCCACTATACCACAGCATCACCTAGGGATTGTGTAATGGAACATATTGAAAGGCAGAGAAAGACAACCCCTGGAAAAATTGTGGGAAGGAGCTGATCTTAATCCCACAAAGAATCTGGAAGCAGAAGCCTCACTAAAACGGCAGGTTAAAGGCATTGTGTAGAAAAGTCATAACATGGCTACCCCTCTGGAAATTGTTACAATAGATTCCGTAGTTACTTTTGTCAGGATGCTGTTGGAGGGTATTTTGGGGGGAACAGACAGTTCCATTTGGGCACACATTTATGGCATACTGCAATACACAATATGATCACATCTATGATTTTAATAGGCACATGAAGAAGCAGGAGGGATTTCTCTTTGGCATCCTGAACTTGGGCCCCAGTGAAGTGCACTAAATCCTCCCCATCTATGTTTTGGCCCTGCTCTTCAGAACATAAGCAAAGCCCTGATAGTTCAGATCAAAGGCCTAATTAATCCAGCATCTGTTTCCCACATTGCCAACCAGATTAGGGTGACCAGATAAAATCCAGGTCAGGGCTCATGTAACTGTAGCTGTAGAGAAAAGGGAATTTCAGCCAGTGTCATTTGTATGCAATTAGTTCCTGGTGAAATTCCCTCTTCATCACAACTGTTAAAGTTGCAGGGGCCTTGCCTTCTTTTTTATATGGTCACTCTAGTATAGCACCAGCAACTTTTAACTGTTGTGATGAAGAGGGAATTTCCCCAGGAACTAATTGCATACAAATGACACTGGCTGAAATTCCCTTTTCTCTACAACTGTTAAAGTTACATGAGCCCTGACCTGGATTTGATCTGGTCAGCCTAAACCAGATACCCATGGGAAGTTCACAAACAAGATATGTGGGCAAGGGCACCCTCCCACTCATGTTCCCCAGCAGCTGGTATTGAGGCACATACTGCCTCCAATAATAGAGGTAATATACAGTCATCAGGACAGTCGTTGAAGGCCTTATCCTCCATGAATTTGTCTAAACCCCTTTCAAAGCCATCCAAGATGGTGGCCACCATTATATCTCATGTGGGGTGTCCAGATAAAATCCAGGTCAGGGCTCATGTAACTTTAACAGTTGTAGAGAAAAGGGAATT
This sequence comes from Anniella stebbinsi, assembly GCA_029215795.1. Classification (NCBI taxonomy): domain Eukaryota; kingdom Metazoa; phylum Chordata; class Lepidosauria; order Squamata; family Anniellidae; genus Anniella; species Anniella stebbinsi. Next base: position 195,543,727 of record JARDYH010000001.1, on the reverse strand, counting down.
TCAGCCAGGGTCATTTGTATGCAATTAGTTCCTGGTGATATTCCCTCTTCATCACAACAGTTAAAGGTGCACGGGCCCTGCCATCTTTTGTCTATGGTCACTCTAGTATAGTGCATGCACCTTTAACTGTTGTGATGAAGAGGGAATATCACCAGGAACTAATTGCATACAAATGACACTGGCTGAAATTCCCTTTTCTCTACAACTGTTAAAGTTGCATGAGCCCTGGCCTGGATTTATGTGGTTAGCCTAATCTCATGGAAATAAATTCCATAGTTTATGTGGTGTGAAGAAGCACTTCCTTTTATTTCCCACCATTCAGCTAGATTGGATGGCCTCAGGTTCTAATATTGACTTTCTCCACATCAGAGTAATGGTTTCTCTGAGGAATGTTAACATCACATTCCTCCAGACGTATTAGAAGTAGCACCACATCTGAACGACCAAGATAGGATGCCAAAATTGGCTGAGTTAGTTTTGCTGTAGCCCCCTGATAAAAGTTACAATAAAACATCATCCGTGTCAATGTTCCAATATTAGGGTGACCAGATTTTGCTCGTTGTTAATTTCACACAAGCGAATAAAACATTGACTATTGTTTTCACTCAATGCAATCATTGTCAAAAAATTTTTATAATTGCATTGTCTTTATAATTTTTGCATGAATGCACTCGCATTTCCTATTCTTAGGTCCTTTTCCCTGTTTGTTGTACTTTTGTGAGGGCTCCTTTCTTTTTTTGTTCTTCCAATTTTATAGCATGGCAAATGTACAGATATTACTATTTTCTTGTGTTCAGTTCACATGAGCTATTTAGTCTGGAATGGATACCCTTCATTTGCTCAGTTTTTATGGCTAATTCAGATGACATTATTGCCAGTCCACTGCATTCCCATGTTTTCCACGTTGCTGTCCCATCTTTCTTTCAAATCTGGTTTGGGGCCGCCAGACCACCCAGTGTGGACTGGCAAAGTTCTACTGAGGTTTTTCAGGGTTACGATCTCTTGAGGGATGGCATGCTCCATGGCACAACCCCCCCAGCATGATTGTCTTTGTTTGTTTTTATATAAGTTTATAATTTTAGTTGCTATTTTCTATTTTTTTCAGCTCTCCAATCTCCTTTTTCAGCTCACAGTATTCTAAATGTGGCTCTCCCGTAGATGTGCCATTTTATTTTCAATCCCTTTCTTCTAATTTCTAGCATTGAAATTTCCTTTCTCTCTGTCCAAAGCATACTGAATTCAGTAATGGGAGATGCTGGGCTGTGAGCTATTGAAAAAAATCTACTCTCAGCTAAAATCATTTTGAGTTCCTCTCTCACAAGGCTCCCTCCTCCCTCCTTGTATGTCCACAAATTCCCTACAAATTCTTAAGAAATACCCTCCCTCTGCTATGACGAGAAATTAACCCAGATGAATCGCCAGCAATAATTTATTTTGTGAAAAGTATCCTCTTTATCAGCTTCATGGAAATGTTCTGAGGTAACGAGTTTTTTTATTGCCCCTCTCCTTAATTAACAAGCAAGGCAGTGGAGATAAGGAAATGTGATTCTACAACATGGGCGATAACAGAGGTGTCCATAGAGAAGAAACGTGTAGTTTTGTGTCTTTCGAAGGTCTCCACATGAGGTATCCAAAAAAATAATAAAAGCCTTCAACAGATTCCCCTTGAGCTGACCTTTTGTGGACAGCCCTCTCCATAATACTGAACCATCGGTCATACTTGGTTAGTGAAGTGTCAATAATTGAATAACAGTGTGACAAGCAAGGGAGAGTTCTCCAGATAAACACTTGGTTCTGTCTGCGCACCTCAGCGTATACGCATGTCTCAGTGCTTCACCTCCAAAGAACTGAGTTCAGAGAATGCGTTCAGTCAGAAATAGAAGATATTTTTTTCTGGGTCTTGACTCTTTCCCTCAGGGGCCACTTGTTCACCTCAGAGGACTTGTCTCTCAATATGATGGATAGCTGCTCCTTAGCAGATACTCTGAACCTGATCTTGAGAGATGTAGAGTGTGCAAACACAAGCACATAGACATACACCGGGACAGCCAATTTTGGAGCTGTGATGAGAAAGTGAGAGAGCACTAACATTCAGCATTAGATCTTAAATGTGTATCTTTCTAAAATGCTAGAATAACATTCCTAGAATAGCATTGTGAATACTGATGATTAGAAGTAATGGAATACATAGGGTAAATGTAAATCTAGTGTAATATCCTACACACAGTGGGGCATTGGTGGCAAATGTCAGTATCATGTGATCCCATCTCCATGTGCCATAAGTAACATGTGAATCGGGCATCCCTGCATACAAATCAATACATCATTCACCTGATTTCAGCTTTCTTTCTATCCCATTCCTGAAAATGGAAGGTCAATGATAATCAGAAAAAAAATATCACATCTGTACATGAGTATGCCTGAACTTGCTAATTTTTTTTTGCTAATTTGCTAATACACAATGGTGGCTGTAAAGGATCCCCAAAACTTGGACCGAAACCAGGATTCTGGATTGGACCTTAAAGAAACCCAAAGTAGGACATACTTTGGGCATGAATGTGGTATCAGTTTGATCCATGGTCCCTCTCAGAGGGTTCAGTTGATCATTCCCTCAGCCAGGAGGATATTTATTTATTTACAAAATTTGTATACCGCTCCATTTCTGAAACAGATTCTGGAGCGGTGAATGTAAGAATTAAAACAGTAAAAGATACCATTATTATACTAAAAACCACAGAATGCCAATAAAAACTATGGCTGTCAGTTAAGGACTGCTTCCTGGAATAAGACTGTTTTCAGGAGGCGCCAGAAACAACATTGTGTTGGCTCCTGCCTGACCTCCAGGGGCAGGGAGTTCCACAGAAAGCCCCCTCCACACACACACACACACATGCTGAAGGCTTTTTTCCTGGTGAACTCCATTTGGGCCACAGATCCATGTGGAACCACCAGGAGCATGTCCTGTGATGACCTCAGTGACCGGGCAGGTTGGTAAGAGAGATGGTGCTTACCAGCTGGAGATAAGATATCTTTGTGGATACGGAGGTAGGAAAAAGGAGCTGCCCCCCCCCCCTTATCATTCTTGGTTACTGCCATTACAGGATTCTTCAGACACTGTTCTCCAAATCTGACAAATGGCAAATGATTCTATCTCGGTAAATAAGAAGCAAGGGTATTTATATCAAGGAGTGTGTTAAAATCATGAGTGCAAAATGGTAAGGTTTTCTTTTGCTTATAGGCTTGAAACGGGCCCGTTCCAATTGAAGTAGCATTTTCCCCTATGAACAGAACTCACCATTTAGTTCATGGTTCCACTTTTGAAAACTGGAAGTGTCCATTGTTTCCAGGTTGTATAAGTGTGTGACTGAGCCAGCAGATGATTCATATCTGGTAGCAATGAAGCAGGAGCAATAATCATGCAAAACTGGACTAAACCCAACACTTTTAAGAGGTGAGTGCAGAAGACAATCAAAGGCAGTACTGGCCAGTTTTAACAGAATAAAGTTATCATTACATTATTGAAGCATTTATTGGAGACTGAAAGAGAACGTTACAATGATGCCTGCCATGATTTACAGGGACAATGACATTAACGGATGAAGACAAAATACACAAAGATCTACAAGGCAATATAAATGCTAAATTGTTCTTCGTGGCCACATACCAAAGGAAGAAACATGACAGCACACAAGTGTAACAGATGTGATGCAGGCCATCTATGATCCCACGCCGAGATGGGCCAACAATATGGCCAGCCGGCAAGACAACATATGGATGGACTGGATTCCCAGGGATCTAAAACATCCCTTAGCAGACCTAAAACATGCTGGGGCAGCCGAGTGATGTAACTTTTTGGTTAGCGATGGTAACAACGTGCTTAAGTGGTGTGACATAATAATATACATTTGTGGAGGGGCAGATGGGGACAAGTCCAACGTAGCCTGATAGGCGAATGAAATAGAGGATCCATGCATACATGCAGCACTTAACCCTCCATCACACCAGCGATTTAGTGCACTCTCGCCATGCCTGGTGTGCGGATTTGCAGCACGGTACTCACATGATGCCGTGCCTGTCCTGCTGACACCCCGCCTCTTCCCCAGCCTTTCCTAGAATGCTAAAAGCTGTCTCCAAGCCACAATATAAAACCCAAACCTTGCATCCCAGGCGCCAAAGCATTTTTTTAAATCATACAATGCCTGAATCTCTGCAGAGACAGGATTGTACTCCCTCGATGCCCCCAAAGAGCCAGGCGAAAGGGTCGTTCCATTTTTGCCCGGCAGAAAGGCGGTCTGGTTGAAGTACTCATCTGACAGGACCTGACTGGAGGGAGAAAGAGAAGGGGAGGGGTGGAGTAGAGTGGAGTGGAGTGGAAGAGCGTAGGAGCGAAAGAGCAGCTATTCAGGTGAAAGGGATCATAAGCCTGATGCGCTTCTGCCTCAGAGGTTAAAAAAAAAAACATGGGAGGCAAACCGGGAAGGGGGGGAATTAGGTGTGATGGAGGCCTGAGAATGAAGCACAGAGGCACATTTAGCTGTATACATTACACATTATGAAGAAAAGGGATATATGCTGTTGGAATCAGCTCTCAGTAAAGTTCCTGTTAAGGCTAGATTTTGAATGTAATTTTTTTTAAAAACCACCAACATTTTATGTTCTTTTTTGAGTTGGAAGATGTGGCCTGGGATGAAATTTTAATTAGGACCTTGCTCTCCTAGAAGTGTGGGGAACTGGTCACAGTGCTTTAAAAATCACAAGGAAGACCTCGCCCCACCCTCCAAAACCATCCAAAGTTGGGCAATTTGCCGCAGTTATGCCCCTTTATGGTCTTTTGGCTAACGTCACTCTCTGTACCAGGGGCTGAAGAATTTCAGGGGTGGGTTGAACAAAATAATAGTGATGTTAATGATGAAAAGCTGGGCCCTTGATTTCTTTCGGTAGCCTTTTCTGGGAAGTTTCCAGTTTCCGGAAGTAATTTTCCAGAGGTCTTTGTTGTTTATGATGAATCTCCCTCTTTCAAGCTGTGAGGAACAATTTTACCAGTGTGGTGGTGATGAGTAACACAAGATGGAATGTCAGTGGCCAAAAATGCCTTGCTCTCCTCCCCACCCCCCTCCCGGTCACTGCACCAGGGAAGGAAAAGGGATGCCATGCACAAAAGGCGCACTTAGGCAACTCATTAAACAAAGTCCCCTCGCTTGGATGAGTGGTCAGCATCCCAGATGTTATAGGAGATTTTTTTTGTGAAAGTAAGGCTTCCCCCCCCCCCCATTTTTTATTGTGAACATTAACGAAACAGAAGAAAAAAATGAATCATGAAAAAGAAAAGAAACATTACATACAGTATGTAGGAATATCGTTGTTTTTTCCATCAAATACGGAAATTTGGAGAATGATGTGGACCCCCATCTATGTTTAAGACTTTTAATTTTAAAATGTATTTTAACGGTTGAAATGTTTTAATATTGAAACCTATTTAATTTATGTTTAACTTTTGTATATCTCTTATTTATAGCTTTCAACTGTATGTGTTAATTTTGTAAAGCCACCTTGAGGCCCTGCATTGGGCAAAAGGCAGGATATAAATAAATATAATAATAATAATAATAATAATAATAATAATAATAATAATATACCATTCAGGTTTTAAAAAGGGGGGAGAGTTATGCATAGGTTTCAAGAAAAGCAGACCAAATATCCATGTATTTATCCACTTGCAAGTTGCATCTATACAACTCCCGTTCAAATGTTGATAGCGTTATTAAGTCCTCAGTCCATTGCATTATTGGAGGTGAGCATTTATCTTTCCAATGTGATAATATAAGTCTTTTAACTGTCATGCTGGCTCTGAAAATCCATTTGCGCTGACCATGTGTTAACTTCCAAGAAGCCAGTAAGTAATTTAGGAGGACATGCACATTGTTCCATCTTATAGCTTGTTTCAGTACAAAGTTTATCCTTATTATAACCTCCTCCCAAAAGGGGGCCACTACTGGGCATTGCCAAAACATATGAATTAAAGAAGCATTAGGTGCATTACATCTCCAACAATTGTGCTATTTAAACAAACCCTTATTGAAAAGTAGTTGTGGAGTCCAATAAACCTGAAACAAAAAAAATTGCTGAATAAGGGGCCTGTCTACACGTCGTCCTCAATGCGCCCTCCCCGCGCCACAAGCCGCTGCATTTTGTCTAGTGTGGCTCAAACCTCCGAGATTCTGCTCGTGCTCTCGCGGCTGCCGCCGCCACCCTTTCATCCCGGCGGGCCCCAGGGAGGGAGGAGGGAGGTTTGTAAACAAAAGCTAGCAATTGGAAATCCCTCTCCCAATCCCTGGCTTTTGTTTACAAACCTCCCTCCTCCCTCCCTGGGGCCCGCCGGGATGAAAGGGTGGCGGCGGCAGCCGCGAGAGCACGAGCAGAATCTCGGAGGTTTGAGCCACACTAGACAAAATGCAGCGGCTTGTGGCGCGGGGAGGGCCCATCGAGGACGACGTGTAGATCCTGCCAAGATGTAGTCTAAGACCCATAGAAGCTTCAGGTACAGAAGCTAGGGCAACAATCCATTGATTAGGCCCAATAGGACACTCCAATTCTCTATTCCAATCCTGTCTTAAGCTATGGGTATCATATTTATTTACTACTACTAAATGCTTATATGTATATATGGGTCATGGATCAATGTGTCTGTTCAGCTGCAATAAGTGTTCCTAACAATGTTGGAGGCTCTGAGGCTGTAATAGCAGCTGGACCAAACCTAGACTCCAGCAGATGTTGCGATTGCAAGTATTACCATTCAGACATAGTAGGTAAATTATATTTAACACACACATCAGAAAAGGACAAAAACTCGTCGCCGGGGCCTATTAATTGATCAAAAGCAAAAACCAACTTGTTCGTCCATGTCCACCACAAGAATGTTTTCTTTCCAATTCTTAAATCTGGATTTCCCCATAAAGTCAATTTTGCAAGAGAGAATGGATCAAACTGTAATTGATGTGATACTATACGCCACACCTCTCTAGCAGCCAAGATTGTAGGGGGGTTTACGTATTCTAATATATCAAGAACCGAGTGCCATCCATTTGGGAAGAGGTTCTAACCACAAGGCTTCCAGAACTGACCATGGTGGCAGTTCTGAGCAAGCAGGAAAAGACCAAAACTTAGTACAAGCCAATAGATAGGCCCGATGGTACAAAGCAAGGTCTGGAAAACCAAACCCACCTTCTTTATTTGGAAGCTGCATCCGTTTGTGTTTGCTTTCTGCGGACATTTGCTCTCCATAAAGCGAGGCCACATTTCTGTGCTGAAAAAGGTGGGAGTGCAATTAACAAATAAGAATCCCATTTAAAAAAAACTGTCCTTTCTCTTTGGCCCAGATACTGCACGCTAGAACAAAGCCAATTAACTTGTCCTGGAAGGAGAGGAGGAGGGAATGCTGAAGATTTTCCCATTGTGTGAAATAAGCAGAAACTGAATGCAGTAAGAAAGATGATCCCACTTGGTTTTTGATACAAAACTTTAAGCATTATGGAGACTAAACTACACACTATGCTTTCACCTGCTCTAGTTAAGCAGAACTTAGGGTGACCAGATAAAATCCAGGACAGGGCTCATGTAACTTTAACAGCTGTAGAGAAAAGGGAATTTCAGCCAGTGTCATTTGTATGCAATTAGTTCCTGGTGCTATTGCCTCTTCATCACAACAGTTAAAGGTGCATGCACTATACTAGAGTGACCATATACAAAAGAAGGCAGGGCCCCTGCAACTTTAACTGTTGTGATGAAGAGGGAATTTCACCAGGAACTAATTGCCTACAAATGACACTGGCTGAAATTCCCTTTGTTCTACAACCGTTAAAGTTACATGAGCCCTGACCTGGATTTTATCTGGTCAGCCTACCTGTGGGCCTCTGGCAGCTCACAATCACCTCATCTTTTTCTCTCTGTAAGCCTATCTATGCTACTGCTTTAAAACGGTTTATAATAGTTTTAAACCTGTTAATAACCTTTATTGACTGGTTTAAACAGTTATAAACCGTTTTAAAGCAGTAGTGTAGATAGTCTCTGTCTGTCTGTCTTTCTCTCTCTCTCTCTCTCTCTCTCTGCAACAGTGGCTTACTCTTGTTAGGACAACGTAAGAACCAGAGTTACGCCATTTTGTTTTAGTCTGCACTCGGCGCATGCTCTTTGCACAGCTTTGCAACTTGGAACGAAAAGCAAGCGATGGGTGTTATGATCTTCCGCCTCAAGCTGTAACAAGAAACTTTTGTCTCCCTGTTCCATGCTTGCTAGTTATCTTGAACCTTGAAAACTTGCAAGAAATCTCGCCTATGTAAGCTAATGTCCGCAGAAACCTGTGAATAGCAAAGCTTGGTGCCCGAAGATTGTACAGAGTCTGGGCGTTCCGCCAAATGATACTGTCTCAGCGAATATAAAGATGTATTCTAGCTATTGTTCTTTGGTCAGCTTTGACTTTTGAGGCGTGAGCCACTAAGCTGGCCCATTCCATGGAAATAAACTTGTTTGAACCCCACTTTGATCTATTTCTGTTTTCTGGTTGGAAAATTGGGACTGCCTCCAGAAAAACGAACCCTGAAAGCGATTTATGCAACACTCTCAGCAGGGGCTCTCTAGCTTTGGCTTGTTGGCTTTAGCAGTTGTGCTCCAGGCTGTTTATACACTGGCCTTTTTGTGTGAGATTGCCCCTGGGTTGCCCTTGTGCATCCAAATGATGCACAGGGACTCCTGGGGGGGGGGATGGACATGGGTTTCCCCAGGGATTAAAAAAATCCCTGGGAAAATCCGATTCTTCCCGCAGTCCTGGGAACTTCCCGAGTCTGTGGGAGGTGTGGGCAGCCGTGCCGCCTGGTGCCCGCTTCCTCGGAAGTAAGCGGGCACCAGAAATGGGCATGGAGCTGCGCCGTGTAGCTCCGTGCCCATCAGGGGAGGGGGTGGCAGCAATTTCGCCACCCCTGGGATGGCAGAGAGGCGGTTTGGAGGCCGATTTCAATTTTGTTCTTTTTTTTTTTTTTTTTTAAAGTAGCCTTCTGCGCTGGAGCACAATTGTGCGCCCTCCTCCGTGATTTTTTTAAAAAATGGACGGCACAACGTCCACTTCCTTTCGGGATGGTGCACCCGTTTGCACAAGAGCGACGATCCCGGAATCTAGCAACTCTGGGATCGCGCCCCTCCCTCTACACCTGTTGGTGTAGAAAGGGCCAAAGGCTACAGCAGGAGGCTTCGGGGTTGGGAGCTCAGGAAACTGACCATTCATCAGCTGTGGCTCCTGCTTGAAAAATAGTGGGAATCACGGATATCATCCATGGTGCCTTCCAGATGTTTTGGACTGCAGTTCACAGAGCCAATGTGGCCAATATTCAGGTGTTCTGAGAGTCACACAGGGCACCAGGTTACCTACACCTGCTAGAGTCTCTCTATCATTCAGGAGCATATTTGGGAATCTTGTTCATAAGTGGCCTTAAAAAAAGCATGGAGGGGGGAGGAGGCCATTCCGTTTGCGTGAACAGCAGGAAACATTCCGTGCAAGTTTCCCAGTCATTGCAATCAAAAGACAAAGAAAAATGACAGCTCAGGCGGTAGTCTAGTTTCCTGATAAGAATGGGATGCCAGGGCAACTGCCCAGAAGACTTCCCCAACCCAATCTGTCCATTATTTTAGGAGTCCTCCTCCCAAGAATAAATGTATTCCATTAAAGATGTAACTCCCTCTCCTGCAATCTGAAATGGTACCATCCCAAGAATAACGTGCCACAGAATAATGGAGCACATTATTTATCTCAATTATGTAGATTTACACATCAGCCAACAGTTATATCACTTGACTAGCATCTCTATAGCACTTTATGCTACGCCTACAAACAAATATTCAATAGCTAGGCTGCTAACTGATGCATGGTATTGGGATCATATTAGTTCAATATTGAAAAATCTGCACAGGTTGCTTTCCAGGCTCAATTCAAGGTGTTGAGCTTGACTTTAAAACTCTAAACAACTTAGGGCCTTGTTCTCTTTCTCCTATGTCGTTCCCAAATTGCGGAGTGCCTTACCCTCAGAACCTATGCTTTTAGGAAAGGTGTCAGGACACCTCCTTTTAATTTGTACTTTAAACTTTTTTTAGTGGTTTCCATTGTTTTTGAAAATTGTGGTTTTAGTGTTAATTTTAATGTTTTTATTACATTCTTGGTTTTATCATTGTTCATATGCTGTAGACTGCCTTGGTGGTTTTGGGGAAAAGGTAGTATAAAAATTAAAAATTAAAAATAAAAAGTAAGTAAGTAAAATACATACATTCGTCTAATCAACAGAAAGTTTGAATATGCAAAATCAGTGAGGCTTAAGATGGTTACTCTGAAGTCCGTTGCACTGAGTATAACAGGTTGTGCTTTTAGTAGGGCTACAGTCCTATGCACATTTACTTCGGAAAAACAAAAAGTCTTGTGGCACCAATAAAAAGGAACAAATTTATTATGGCATATGTTTCCATAGACTACTTCATCAGATGCATCATGTAATCCACAAAAGCTTACGCCACAATACATGTGTTCACCTTTAAGGTGCCACGAGACCCTAGGTTGGTTTTGCTGCAACAGACTTACAAAGCTACCCCTCTGGAAATATATTTACTTTGGAGTCAGCCCCCAAGAACTGAATTGGACTTCCTTCAGAATAAACATGCATGGGTTCAGACCGTAGGTATGCTTAGGATTGCAGTCCGAGAGTTGAGCTGCAATCCTATCTTCACCCAGGAGACAATCTCATTCAACCGAATAGACTAATTTTTGAGCAAACACCTGTAGACTTCCACTGTCATTTTTGTAAACCAATGTGAAATACAGCAACAACCCTACACATAACTCAATGTTTCCTTTCAAGTAGCAAAATTAATACAATTCCACTTTCACATATGAACACCATTAACAGCTAACTGGATAAAACATGTGCAAATTAGGTACAGTCAAGCTTGTATTAAGCAACCACTCAAGGCTCTGGCAAAATTCATTTTAAAGTGTTCATAATTTGCTCACACAGCTTAAAGAAATTCCATTAAAGATGAAGTCATCATACAAAGTGTAGTTTATAGTTTATATAGCCCCTTAAATAGAGTGGAATAATAATAATAATAATAATAATAATAATAATAATAATAATGCACATTACAGGGGCCACTGACTTCAACATCAATGAAATGCTAACATGCTAGCCTTCAAAGAGGGTCAAGAAGAGCCAGTGTGGTGTGGTGGTTTGAGTGTTGGGCCAGGACTTGAGAGATCCAGGTTCTACTCCCCACTTGGCCATGAAGACCACTGGGTGACTTTGGGCCAATCACTGACTCTCAGCCTAACCTACCTCACAGGGTTCTTGTGACGATAAAATGGAGAGGAAGAAGACTAGGTAAGCCACCTTGGATTCCTTACAAGAGGAAAAAAAGTGGGATATAAATGTAACAATAAAAAATAATAAAGTTGATCATGCAAGGCCGTCAGGTAGGTGATGTAGTTCTAAAAAGGCTTAAAGCTGCTCACTACCGTTGGCACAGGAAATGGTCTTGTACCAGTCAGATGGTTTGTCCGTCTAGTCCAGGATTGTCTGCTCTGACTGGGAGTGGTTCTTCAGCATCTCAGGCACAAGCCTTACCCATCGCCTGCTACCTGATCCTTTTTTGAATTGGAGATGCTGCAGGGGGTTGAACCTGGGACTGCCTGCATTCAAAACACATGTGTGCCACCACTGAACTCTGGTCTGCATATGGCAGCTGCTGAAAAAGATGCCTGCAGCAGCCTCTCTATTGTGATCCTAGTGAAAAACGTCTCACACTAGATAGGATGGATTAAAAAATGGTTTGTGAATATGGTACAGCCCCTTGAGAATAGAGTACTTTTGATCAGGGCCAGCCCCATCATTAGGCAAAGTGAAAGTCACTTCAGGCATCAGATGCTGGGAGGTGGCAGCAAGGTGCTGGAGGAGAGACCTGTGTGCCATGGAGCCTGCATCAGCCTGCTGCTTTCAGATGCAGTGGAGGATGCTGGCCTAGCATCAGTGCTAAAGACAGATTCTGCCGGTCCAGTCGGCTTTTCTAGGTGGAATGGGGACAGGTTGCAATCTTGTTCTTTGCCTCAAGCGGCAAAATGTCTTGATCACTGTGATGGATCAGAGGTATTCCCTGTTCTGTGGTGGTCATTTCTCAACAGTGGAATGCTTCAACTGAGTTGGTAACAGTCTGGAAAACTAATAATATGGGGGCTAATGATATGAAGGAATGCCTGGGTTCTGTGGAACCAGGAAATGACATGGGTAGTGCAGAAATACAATGGTAATTTGAAGAAAGGACATGGCTAGGGTGGCCATATGAAAGGAGGACAGGGCTCCTGTATTTTTAACAGTTGCATAGAAAAGGGAATTTCAGCAGATGTCGTTTGAATGCATACAGCACTTGGTGGAATTCCCTCTTCATCATCACAGTCAAAGCTGCAGGAGCTATACTAGACTGACTAGATACAAAAGAGGGCAGGCTCCTGCAATGAGGAGGGAATTTCATCAGGTGTTGCATGCATACAAATGACACCTGCTGAAATTCCCTTTTCTATACAGCTGTTAAAGATACAGGAGCCCTGTCCTCCTTTTCATATGGTCGCCCTAGACATGGCTGTGCCTTTCCCATGTCTAGCTCTCTGCAGCAAGCCTGGGCTACCCTATGAAAAAAGTACATTTCCTTCCCCAAGAAACATCCCACAACAGCCTTGAGACTTTTCAGTCCTGGGACCCACCTTTAATCCCAGCCTACAAATCTGCAATACAGGTTAAGTGATGGATGAACCTCCTTGGGTTCATTTAGAAGTGGGTTCTGCAAACTTACTTGGGGAAATGGGGAATCCCAATTACAAAATTCAGAAACTTCAGCTGCAGTCCCTCCAGACTCTGCACCCTTGAGATCCTTGAGATCCAACCTTTCCTTCGCCCAAGCCTGACCTGGTGGCAGGGACAGCTGCTCTTTGCAAGGCCTCCATTTTCTTCCTGGTGCCTGATCTAGTTGCTTTTCATGATATCCAAGTAGTAAGGTAAGGAGATCAAGTTCCCTGGAAACTATATATCCCAGGACATCTTGCACCTGGCATGCTGTGTGAGCATGCTTAGTAATGCCACAGGCGCAAGGAGTCTTGGTGCGTGTAGTTTCCAGGATGCCTGATATAGGGCACAATGGAAAACTACATTTCTCTTGGTTCTTTGAATGCCCAGGTTATTTTTGTAAGCCAGAGAAGAACTTCTTAGAGATATGAAAGTCATTTAATAATGCAGTCAAATATTACAAGGTGAAGAAGTTTGGTTTCCAAGCCATGTAAATACAAACTTCATCAGCATCTCTACATGGGAGCCACTTTTCATTTTTTTTTATCATATGTATAAATATATACATACATGAACACTCACCTTTCTCCTTCTCTCTCTGGGTGCTTCCAAATGGAACCAAATCTCATGGCAAAGCAGTAAAATGAAGGGGGAAATCTCATGACAGGGGAGTAAAACGAAAGGGGAAATTACAAAAAATAATAATAATCCACAACCACCTAGCACCGGTCATTTGCTCCTGCGCACTTGTACAGGACTGAAAATAAATAAATGTGAACACGTTCAGGACACTCTCCGGTGTTCTTTTGTTAAGATCCTATGAAAAGAAAAATCCATCCTGGGACTGAGAAGGGATGAGCTAGGCTGACCATATGAAAAGGAGGACAGGGCTCATGTAACTTTACCAGTTGTAGAGAAAAGGGAATTTCAGCCAGCGTCATTTGTATGCAATGAGTTCCTGGTGAAATTCCTTCTTCATCACAACAGTTAAAGTTGCAGGCACTATACTAGAGTGACCATATACAAAAGAAAGCAGGGCCCCTGCAACCTTAACTGTTGTGATGAAGAGGGGATTTCACCAGGAACTAATTGCCTACAAATGACACTGGCTGAAATTCCCTTTTCTCTACAACTGGTAAAGTTACATGAGCCCTGACCTGGATTTTATCTGGTCACCCTAGATGAGCGAGAATTGTGGCCGCACCAGCGAGATCACGAGGAGGAGCAGGGGGGTTTCTCTGTTCTTGCCTGCCAAATCTCTAGCCGTTCCCGACAAGCCACGAAAAAATTGTCCTTTTCTTCAGATGTAAGAAAAGGTTACCTTGAGAACAAATTGCACTAAACAACCCTTCTACAAGCCAAATGTTTTTGGAAAACAACCCACGGTGGAAAAACTGCTCTGGCTGCAGACATTATGCTAAGCCACCCTGTGGCCACCCACAATCACAACCTACCATGGCTTAGTGTGATGCACTGAGACCCGGTTTGCATGTAACAACAAGCCACCATGTGTTAATTTCCCTGTGGGGCTTGTTGCTATGTCACCGGCCACCATATATATATATATGTGTGTGTGTGTGTGTGTGTGTGTGTATCCTTCAGTGCAACTTACCATAGGTCTTAACAATCCACCAGTTGAAGACCAACTATATGGCACTGAAGGCTTCAAGGTGATTAAAAGGTATTCATTTTCCTCCTTGGTTAAGTGCACACGGTTCCTCCCCCACCCTTAGAGCTCCAGCTTGTGTAGTTTCACGTGTGTGCTTTCCTTTCATCTTAGAACAGCCTCATTTATTGCTGCAATTTGGATGTCAGCATGGATCAGTGCCAAGTCTCCAGCTCCAGCTCTCAAAAGTCTCGCGCTGGATGTGGAAAGACTATCTAATTGACCTCAGGTACATGTTTGTGTTCTTTCCCAGTGCTGCTGATATGCCATTTCTGTCTGATCTATTCTCCTGACAAGGTCCTTGACAGAGTGCTGTATAAATCTCCGTGCCAGTCAAGTCATCTTGTGATATTATTGAAACAGGGGACCATATTTCAGCCTTTAGCTTTGGAGACAAGATCGTGACACCACATAAAACACATTGCAGATCAGAGCCTCCTCAGCTTCCACGGCATGGATGGGACACAGAGGGAGTCTTGGGGAAACTCCTTGATGTACATCGGAGCCATCTCAAGGCTTTACTGTAGGCTTGGGAAGAAGGTGATGGATAAAAATCAAAGCAGACCATTCGCCTCTTACCTCTCCTGTCCACAGTTATGGAGCACAAGCATTCACATATAGCTGGGACATGAAACACAACATCCAATTTAAGTGTAAGTGTGTGTGTGTCTCTCTCTCTCTCTCTCTCTCTCTCTCTCTCTCTCTCTTTTATGAGTGAAATTTTTGGCAAACATATTATTATTATTATTATTATTATTATTATTATTATTAATCACACCAGGTGTCAGACAACAGTTCAGGGGTAGCCAATTGGCTTTCACTTCCTTTGTTTAATTTATCCAACTAGATCGTGGTGTTAGGATAAATGAGGTAAGTACTGTAAAATATGTATGTGCTGATTTGGGTTTTGGGCACTAGCAAGTCAGCCCTGCGACTAGCTAAAGATGTCATGGCCTCCCGCCTTAGCTCACACACTCGGTTTTACTATTATATATTTAAACTTATGAGGTGGAAAGTCTTCAGCATATTGCAGTATAATTGGCCTACTGAATGGGAGCTGCAGTCTTACCCTGGAATAAATCCAATTGGATTATCCATATAATCACCTCCAAATGACTGCATTATGACTTGAACAAAGTGGGATTATTTCCTGTTAATTGTTTAAGATTATGATTAATTGCCAGTTCCTTTTTAAAGCAATTTTGTATTAATTAAAAAGTATAATAACAAAAGATTAAACGTGATCAAGCAGTAATAAATATCCACTCTGAATTCCTCTGCAGTGACGAGGGAGCAGCTCAGGGTGGTAGATTGATTGTTAGCACTCTCTGTATGAGAACTGACTGGTTATAATGAGAGCACCGCAAACCTCACCCATTGTTCCCGTTCATTTCAAAGAGGCTTTACAAAAGGCAAGGTTTTGCCAGGTAGGAATAAATATTTGCCTCTTTGGCTTAAAACAAACAAGCTGGGGATGGCATGCGCACTTTGATGAAAAGATGTCAAACTGTCGGAGCTGGAAGGAGAACAAGGAGAGAATAGCCAGCTTCACATGTTAAATAGATGACTGGGTAGCACACTGCTGGCCCCACCCCCAAGGTTAAGCGGTTTCTCTTGGCCCCGCCCCATATCCATGCATTAAGCATTGATATCTACATGAGGAGGTTCCTGTGCAATCAGGGTTCCAGGTTCTGAGGAAACATACGTGTGTAGAGTTTTTCCCTGCAAACATTTGGGCCTATTGCATAGACATTGGCAGTGAGTCTCTTATGTCCTTGAAGGTGGAGCCAATATTCTGGTCCCACTACCTCTTTCTATATGTGACACACCTTCATGTATGTAACATATGAGGCCATTTCTACACCGGCCTTTTGACGTGGGATTGCCCCTGGGTGGTCCCTGTGAGTCCAAATGACGCACAGGGACTCCCGGGGGCACGGGGGGTGGGCACAGTTTTCCCCGGGATAAGGGATCCCTGGGGAAATCTGATTCTTCCCGCAGCCCCGGGAACGTCCCGAGACCACGGGAGGTGTGGGTGCCCGTACCGCTTACAGCTTTGTGCCCATCAAGGGAGGGGGGAAGCAAGTCCACCATCCCCAGGATGGCGGGGGGGAGCAATTTCGGGGCTTTTTTTTTAAAAAAAACACCCACTGTTTCGTTGGAGAGCAAGCGCGCTCTTCGCGGATCGCCCGAAATAAAATGGCGGGTGCAACGGAGCGACGTCCCAGGAGGAAGCTGGGTTGTCGCATTTCCCATGTGCATTGCAGCGACGATCCTGGAAGCAGGTACTTCTGGGATTGCCCCCCCTCTCCCTCCACACCCGTATGGTGTAGAAAGGCCCTGAGGAAGCTAACATGATCCCAAAATGTGAACCACTCCATTTTATGTAGGAGCCCCTTTCAATGGTCTAGTTAAGATAGTGACTGCTACACTGACCTTTACATCAACATAATGTTGTCTCTATACTGTCATAACTTCATTATGCCAGTATAATTTGAAAGTATGCTGTCGTAAGAGATTTAATTGCAATCCTATCTTTGTCCGGCAAGTGGGATTGTATTGTTTGAAAGTTAAAAAAGTTTGTGTGTTTTTTATGAAACCATACTGTATGATTACTGTAAATGGGCAAATAAGGAGCAGCCAGATGCTATACAGAATGTTTATGTTCTGCAAAGATGGAGAAGATTTCCTGATGGGTTAGAATCTCCATCCCATCTTTGAAGGGGAAGGAGAAACAGCTTGGAGCCTGTTTTGCAATTTCGATTTAGAATAAGGCAGGCATAGTTTTAGCGCTGTAGTGGCTAAAGATGGGTGAAGACTTGTAGGGCTGCAGTAGAGGCTGTTTTGGAATTTATTTATTTATTTATTTATTTTATTCCATTTATATACCGCCCCATAGCCGAAGCTCTCTGGGCGGTTTACAAAAATTAAAAACATTGAACATTAAAAACACCGATATACAAAATTTAAAACCATAAAGCATAAAAAGCAAATTATAATAATTACAATATCCTTTAAAACAACAATTCTGGGTCGAAGCACAACAACAACGCAAAACCCTCATCAAATGCTGTTAAATGCCTGGGGGAAGAGGAAAGTCTTGACCTGGCACCGAAAAGATAACAATGTTGACGCCAGGCGAGCCTCGTCGGGGAGATCATTCCGTAATTGGGGGGCCACCACTGAAAAGGCCCTCTCCCTTGTTGCCACCCTCCGTGCTTCCCTTGGAGTAGGCAACCAGAAGAGGACCTTAGGTGTGGATTGTAGTGTACGGGTAGGTTCGTGTAGAATCAGCCGTTTTGTTTATTAACTTCCACTACATCCCGTTTGTATATTTGTAAATCACATAAATATTACAAAGACGCTCTCATTCAAAGGGAAGCAAGGCTGCAATCCTATGCATTTTTGCCTGGAAATAAACCCCAATAAACACAATGGAGCTTCTGAGTTAACATGGTTTTTTTTAATGTTGCCTATCTTTGTAGCATTGCTTCTAGACTTCTCACACATTCGCAGTATGACTATTGGGAAAACTCTTTTCCCTTTCTTTATAATTTGGAGTTTCCAAGGTTTATTGTCACTGCACAACTGATGGATTTTTGGTCCTGAACTCTTAATAATATTACTGCTTGGGAAGCGCATACTAACTCACCCAAAGTATTCATTATAGTCAATTGGAACACATTCACTGCTTTTTGATATGATTAACATTGTTCCAGATCTTTGCCTTATTGACATTTGAAGATGTAAACATAATAGAAACTTAATGAACCTTCTCACAACTGGTCTCAATTGTTCTTGGGCTTAGCGAATACACATAAATATTAACATATGCCATAGAGTCAGTATGGGAATTCATTTACGGCATTTGCAAAATGATTTGGCTGTATTTGCATGACTTTTCATGGATGCACACAAATGGGCTTAATTCAGCACAAGTACTTTCAAGTCCCTCTGATTTCAAGGGGAAATGTTTAAGCACAGCACATTACAACTCAACCAGATGTAAAAGTGTAAGTACGTCAACTCCACTGCCTTTTTTTGGTAAGGTTATTCCACCCACCATGCCATATTTCTTTAAAGAGCAATACATCCACACTCTGAGTGATGTGGGCAGGGGACAACAGCCTGTTCGCCCTTTTCATGTGGGCCAGTAGTGCGCTGTCTTCACTAAGAAAGGCAAAGGGTGCCAGATGCAAAGGAAGGCAGGTTGCCCACCTCTGCAATAAAGTGTCAGAAACTGCTGCCCACTGCCCCATGTGGTAGCCCATATCACTACAGCCCCTCACTGAAGAAGCTTCCGGACGGACTCCACCCAGGTTGGCCATTGTTTCCTCCTGAGTGGGAAGGAGTAGAAGATGGCTTCCCATCTCAGTGGAATGCTGATGGAGCCATAAGGTCTGCCTGAGCTCTGCCAAGCCCTGTGTTTCTGGTCTGGCTCTTCAGTCCTGTCTTCTGGATTGCCCTCTGCTCCTTAATGCTCTTGCCCCAGACTGCTGCCCCCCATGGCCCAAACCCGGTAGCTGCAGAAAGAATCGGAGGAGGCTGAGAGGCTTCCCAACCGCCTTTGTTTTAAAGCTCTGCCACCAGAACTGAATTCCCTTTTGTGAATACAGATTAGAGCACACTGATTAAAATCCAATTAGCAACTATCTAACGGTATAGAAGTACAAATTAATCTAGCAGTTCTGACCTAATTTAAATGAGGGTTTAATTGGGTTATACAAACAGACGTATAGCCCAATCCCACAAGCTTTGCAGAAATACCCAGGACTCTCAAAGAAACACATTTGCAACATGATCTCTGTATAAAAGTGCCTGCGTAGCCCTCAGCATGAGCATATTCAAGAATCTTAGCATAAGTAATGGATTTAAATGCATATGGTTCCCCTGTGGGACAAAGAAGCACTATCAATTTTCTAGACAATGAGAATTAAAGCAGAGGGCCCATTAAATAAAACCATAGCCATGGGCACCTTTGTATGCATGATACAGTTTCTCTCCAGCCCTGCCTATTAGATTGGGGTGGGCAGAAAGCCGATCAGGATCTGCTGGTAAATCTGGGTGATTTGCAGCAGATCAGTAAGGGTTTTTAACTCCCCATAGCTCAACAATAGCAAGTAAAAATGGCTCTGTGCTAGGATGGCCACTTACACATTGCCCAAAAGGGGGGATGCATCACCAAAGGAGAGGGCACCCACGGGCATCACAATAGCATACGTTAACTTATGGGTACAAGCCCTCAATAACAGTTCAAAACAAATACACAAGGTGCAAGAGACCTAACAGAACTGCACTAGACCAATAAGATAATTTTACACGTCAAATTATAAAGGGTGTGAATATTGCCAATGCCTGTATACTATTTATAGCAGTCATATCAATATCATAACAACCATATTGGTCGTAATCATATATATGGCAACTGAATCACAAGTGATGTTACACATCAAAATATAAGAGAAATGAAGGCCTGCTTTTACTAACAATCATTTCGATGTCATAACAACCCTATCAGTTATAATCATATCAATCATATCAGTCTATGGAACCCGAGTATATTCCTGTTTCGGGAAAAAGGAGGCTAAGGGAAGACATGATAGACTTGTACAGGATTATGCATGGTGTGTAGAATGTGGATAGGGAGACATTTCTCTCCTTCTCCCATAAAACTAGAACCCAAAGGGGTCATCCTATGAAGCTGATTGGTGGGAGATTCAGGACAAATAAAAACAAGTACTTCTTCACAAATGCGTAGTGAAACTATGGAATTCACTCCACAAGATGTAGTGATGGCCACCAATTTGGATGGCTTTAAAAGGGGAGTTGGGTAAAGTCCTGGAGAAGACTATCAATGGCTACTAGTCTTGATGGCTATGCGCTACCCTCCAGAGGCAGTAAGCCTATATATACCGGTTGCTGGAGAACATGGGTGGGAGGGTGCTGCTGCATCATGTCCTGCTTGTGGGTTCCTGGTCAACAACTAGTTGGCCACAGTGTAAACAGAGTGCTGGACTAGACAGATCCTTGGTCTGATCCAGTATGGCTCTTCTTATGTTCTTAATCAGGAATTCCTATAGACAATTTTAAAGTACATTACACACACTAATAAGAAACTCTAACAACTGATATCATTGAAAGATTGGTTCACTTCCTGAATAAATGATTTTTTTCAGTGATTTACTGGCCAATGAGGCAAAATAGCTAATTATGTTTATAGCCTGAGAGTGAGATAGTCCTTCTAAGAGAAAGCTCCAATACTGAACTGAAAGCAGAAATTTTGGTTTTCTCCATCTCACTCTTCCCAAAATGTGTTAGTACTCCAGAAGCCAGTCACCAAACAAAACATAAATGCCACCACAAGCCCTGCATCAGATCATTCTCCTTTTTGCACTTCCCAAATGTCAACATACTGTGTATACATTTACAATTTTAAAATGCTTAGTCATTTGCTCCCTTCTGCTGCCATATATAAACCTGTGCTAGGGATTTTAACACTGGCTAAGATTCCCAATTCAGAGATTAAGGCCCTTTCTACACCACAGGGGTGTAGAAGGAGGGAGGGCGATCCCAGAAGTATCTAATACACACCATTGGCGCACAGAGACGGAGGAAGGGCGATCCCAGGCAAACAGCCTGGTGTTGAAATGGCCATAGTGGCAGAAGAGAGTCTCCTCTCCACGGCCAAATCTACACCAAGCAGTGGTATGAAAGCGGTATATAGGGTGACCAGATAAAATCCAGGTCAGGGCTTGTGTAACTTTAACAGTTGTAGAGAAAAGGGAATTTCAGCCAGTGTCATTTGTATGCAATGAGTTCCTGGTGATATTCCCTCTTCATCACAACAGTTAAAGTTGCAGGGGCCCTGCCTTCTTTTGTATATGGTCACTCTAGTATAGTGCCTGCAACTTTAACTGTTGTGTTGAAGAGGGAATTTCACCAGGAACTAATTGCATACAAATAACCCTGGCTGAAATTCCCTTTTCTCTACAACTGTTAAAGTTACATGAGCCCTGACCTGGATTTTATCTGGTCAGCCTAGTGGTATATAAAAGGCAGGAGCCACACCAAGCAGGATATAGTGGTACATGGCATGTGTCAATGGGCCCCGACAGTTGTCAGTGCACTTCAATACCGTTATAAAGCAGTAGTGTGGCTCCTGCCTATTACATATCGCTTTCACACCACTATATCATGCTTGGTGTAGATCTGGCCTCCAAGAGGAAATCAGTCATGCTTAAGCCTTATTGAAATCAAGAGACTTGAGTTAGTTCTTGTCCCATTGACTTCAGTGAGATTTAAGCATGATTAACTTTCTTTGGACTGGGACAGAAGCGTGTGGGTGTAGATCTTTTTGAACATGCACATCTTACGATGATTCACCAAAGTCACAACTTCTAGCCCTAGGAAGATGGCCTAAGGCAATGGTGATGAAATGAAACATTGGCTCAATTCGGACGACACAATAAACAACTGGTGTGGGGGAAACAATCGTCAGTTGTTTTGACTATTGTGTCATCCAAATGCTGCCATAGTCAACTCAGCGCTGATCCTCATCCACACCACAGTTGATTATTTATTACCATGTTGTGGGGGGAGTACCCACTAGGGTTAGGGTTAGTCAACCCACCATTGATTATCGTGTCATCCGAATTGAGCCATTGTCTGGCATCTGTGACTCACTATGTGCAACAGTGCCAGAATTAAGCCCTCAGTATACTATGAATCCAGCAATCCATTACTGAGTTGGGACATGGGCAACATGCTAAGTGATGAATACAAATAAAATCTCCGCTTTCTCAATTGTTGCCCTTGCTTAGTCTGACTTCCACACTTTTCAGGTTTTCCTCTTTCCCCCCCACCGCAGTTCTGTTTTTCACTTTCCAAGCCATGGCAGCCATCAGGAAATGTACCTGGGAAGGAGATGAGTCAGGAAACATGGAAAAAGAGACCGGTAAGTGTCGGGGTGGGGTCAGATACAACTTCAGAGAATGTGCAAGGTAAGCTAAGAACCAAAGCAGGAACTGGAGGGAAGATCTAGATAAGGCAAGTGTCCAGAAAAGTACAGGCAATGTATTTATTTGGGATGTTGTATAAGGCCTCATCTACACCAAGCAGAATACTGCACTATGAAAACACTATGAAAGTGGTATATAACAGGCAGCAGCCAGATCAAGTAGGATATAGCAGTACGAAAGCGGTATATGGCATGTGTCATGGGCCTCAACAGTCATCAGTGCAGTTCAATACCGCTGTAAAGCAATAACGTGGCTCCTGCCTTTTATCTACACTTTCATAGTGCAATATCCTGCTTGGTGTAGATGAGGCCTAAATGTGTGTGTGTGTGTGTGTGTGTGTGTGTGTGACAGAGAGAGAGAGAGAGAGAGAGAGAACAACAGAGCAAAATATGAGGCAACCACTCTAACAGAAGTTTTGTTTGCCAATGATATAAATGGGATCCAAGGGAACCATAAAAATGAGCCATCCAAAATGGCAACATAGGCCATTTCTACACCACACAGATGTAAAGGGAGGGAGGGGCGGTGGTCCCAGAAGTACCTGCTTCCGGGATCGTCGCTTGAAACCACATAGGGAAGTGTGACGACCCAGCTTCCTCACAGGCTGTCGCAGTCACAGGCACCATTTTTTTTTTTTATCCAAGAAGAGAGCACTTGTGTTCCAATGAAAGGTAAGTCAATTTTTTTAAATTTCCCCCCAATATGGGGCCCCCACCTACCCCCCGCCATCCTGGTAACGACAAAATTAGCTGTCCCCCTCTCCCTTGATGGGCACGGAGCTGTGCGGCAAGGCTCCGTGCCCATTTCTGCTGTCGCACTTACTCACGAGTAAGTGCGGCAGCAGCCAGGACGGGTGGCCACATCTCCCTCAGTCCTGGAAACTTCCTGGGACTGTGGAAAAATTGGGTTTCCCCAGGGATCTGTTATCCCAGGGAATACCCATGCCCGTCCCCACCCCGCAGGAGTTCCTGTGCATCATGTGAACTCACAGGGACCAGCCAGGGGAGATTCCAGGCAAAAAACCTGGCGCAGAAACGGCCATAGAGTTACCAGGGTCTACTGAAAGGGATCCTCACTACCAGTAGCTTCAGTAGGACAAATGAGCAGGTCTGGCTTCCCCTATCACTTGAACACTGTGCAAGGCTAACCCTACCATTAGACAGAAGGAGGCAATTGTCTCAGGGCAGCCCTTGCCTGTTCCCTTCTGTTGGAGAACAGAGCTGTGTGTGACGCACAGCCTGTCCTGCACTCCTGCTGCCTCAGGTTCAGTGAGTGGTGCTGCATCATCAAATGTGGGGTGCACTGTCTCGTCCTTCACCTCAGGTGGCAAAAAGTCTTGGGCCAGCCCTGACATAGTCATGCTGGGTGAAATTCATCCCGCCATCTCGAGGCCTAGCGCTGACCATGCCAAAGCTAGGGAATCTTCATTCCCAAAACAAAACAAGATTCCCTTTTTCATGACATAACGTTTTCAGTTTCAGCTCTTACTGGAAGAAGGTATTACTTTAATTAACAGAACTGCAGAATTGTACAGAACAGTCTAGATTGCTCATTTAAGCCAAAACAGTTGTTCCCATCACATCTCTGTGAAGAGGGCTGTTGGGATGAGGTTTGCCATAGCCAAATCTGGTAGCACTCTGACAGACACTGACTCATACATTTGTCATTTCCTTAGAATTTCCTTAATGATTACTGAAAGCCCCATTTGCTTTATAAACACAAAGTGTTCTGATGGTGTCTGCCGAAATGCAAGGACTATCATACTGAATCAGAATCCTCTTTCAAGTTGGTGCTACCTACCCATCCCTTTTGTGCCCTTACATTTTCAAGATTTTTTTGTTTACGTCCCTAGCTGTAGTGTATTTTGCTTATTTATTTCTTCCAGAATATAACAACATTGATCCATATATATAGCATTGGGACGACAGAAGAAACTAACAAACCTCACCAGCCATGAAGTTAATCCTCCATTCCGTTCTGTTGGTCATGAGGCCATCATCAAGCACAACTTAGAGGAGCCTGACCAGTGGCAAGGGGGAAGGTCAGTGATAGCCAATGTGAGCAAGGAGCAGAGCATCAGTAGCGCAAGAGCGTGTCGCTCAGGGAACAGGATGTCAAGGCAGTCAGCACCATGAGTAGGACAAGGGACAACTTATTTGAGTCAGCAAATGACTTGCCTTAAAGGCCATCTGAGGCTTTACAGGAGGGGTAGGGCAACCGCAGGAGGTCTGGAGGCGATTTCTGCCTCCCCGCACCCTTCCCCGCCCACAGCATTCAGTACTGCTAAAAGGGTTACACACATAGAATCATAGAATAGTAGAGTTGGAAGGGGCCTATAAGGCCATCGAGTCCAACCCCCTGCTCAAGGCAGGAATCCATCGTAAAGCATCTCTGACAGATGGCTGTCCAGCTGCCTCTTGAAGGCCTCTAGGGTGGGAGAGCCCAGAACCTCCCTAGGTTATTGGTTCCATTGTCGTACTGCTCTAACAGTCAGGAAGTTTTTCCTGATGTCCAGCCGGAATCTGGCTTCCTGTAACTTGAGCCCACTATTCCGTGTCCTGCACTCTGGGTTGATTGAGAAGAAATCCTGGCCCTCCTCTGTGCGACAACCTTTCAAGTATTTGAAGAGTGCTATCGTGTCTCCCCTCAATCTTCTCTTTAGCATGTTAGAATGATATTCTTCTCTATCATTTTGTTTGATGCAAAAGATAGGCTTGTTCAACTGCAATCTCAGTGAAGCCTCTAGAGAGCCAAACACACACACTCACTTACTCACTCACTCAACACAACACAACACGAGAGAGAGAGGGGAGAGAGAGCGGTAGCACACACTATTTATCTAAGTAATTATTACTGTTGTTATTATTAGCATCATTAATACTGAGTCTGTCCACTTTTTGGCAGTGCGGTGGTGTTCTTATTTAAAGATATACTCTGGCATTGAAAAATTTGCCAGGAGAGCAAGAGCTGCATAGTTTTCAGAATGCTGGAACCATTTATTTAAAATAACAGAATAGAGGGAAAGTGTTTAAGCAATTATAAATGTGGCAGGGTTGGGAGAATTGTATCCAGTAAAATTAAAGTGTACACAGAATTTGGCTTTATCTTCCCAGCAAATTAGAACCAAATTATACCGTCAGGAAGCTTTTCAATAACATGAACATTATAGGCTGACCAGATAAAATCCAGGTCAGGGCTCATGTAACTTTACCAGTTGTAGAGAAAAGGGAATTTCAGCCAGTGTCATTTGTATGCAATTAGATCCTGGTGATATTCCCTCTTCATCACAACAGTTAAAGGTGCAGGCACTATACTAGAGTGACCATATACAAAAGAGGGCAGGGCCCCTGCACCTTTACCTGTTCTGATGAAGAGGGAATTTCACCAGGAACTAATTGCATACAAATGACACTGGCTGAAATTCCCTTTTCTCTACAACTGGTAAAGTTACATGAGCCCTGACCCGGATTTTATCTGGTCACCCTAGAACATTATTTTGCAAATTTAGCTTCAATTAGCAAATCACATAGTCAACAGCTCTCTAAACCTCAAGCAGTTTTTACCTGGGAGTCAGAGACCAAGGGTTTGATCCAGACTTAGTCATACATAGAACAGAAACATTTAAATCAATGGGACTTAAATTACTCACAACCAACTGAAGTCCCTTTGATTTCAATGGGTTTACTCCACATTTGACTAAGGGCTAATCTATACCTGCAGCCCTATCGCTACAGAAGAGGGATGCTTCCAAATATTCCCTGCTTCCGTAATCGGCACTCACAGGGCACACGTGACGGATCTTTACTGCAGTCACAGGAGCGCCGTCGCAGGAGCACATGTGCCCCGTCACAGCACTTTCGCATGTGTAGCAGTAGAAGTGGGCATAGCTAGGCTGATGGCTAAGGAGCAGAGGTGTTGTTTTTTTTTAATGACTCATGAGGGATGCACATGAGCTCAGATGTGCAGCCACGAATGGGGTGATACGAACTCCCTCGAATATGTGCAGCTGCGCAGAGTATGTTTGTATGGATTGATTTTTTTTTAAAACACACTCGGCAGTGAAACACGCCGATACCCATCCAAAACATGTGGCGGGAATAGCAGACAGGTCCACTCCCATGCACCTCCAATACCCATGGGCACGCCCATCACAGATGATTGGCTATTCGCTGAGCCCGGAACTCGCGACGAACAGCAACAGCATCACAAGGGGGGGGGGGTTACACCACACACACATACTTTGGAATGGAAGCGAGAGAGCCAGGAAAACCGCAATAAAAGCAATCAGAGATATTCTGGTATAACTGAGAAGTAGAACTGAGATGACTGCGGGAACAGGTGAATGTCATGTGCCCTGTTAATGATAACTGTGGCTGTTTCTACACCAGGCTGTTTGCCTGGGATGGCCCCCGGCTAGTCCCTGTGAGTCCAAATGATGCACAGGGAATCCTGGAGGTGGGGGGGATGGGCATGGGTATTCCCCAGGATAACAGATCCCTGGGAAAACCCAAATTTTCCACGGTCCTGGGAACTTCCCGGGACCGCAAGAGATGTGGCTGCCCATCCCGGCTGCTGCTGTGCTTACTCGTGAGTAAACGCGGCAGCAGAAACGGGCACGGAGCCGCATGGCGTGGCTCCGTGCCCATCAAGGGAGGGGGGGGACAGCAATTTTGCCATCCCCAGAATGGCAGGGGGCATTTTGGGAAAACTTTTATTTAAAATTCACTTACCTTTCGTTGGAGTGCAAGTGCACTCTTCTCTGTTAAAAAAAAAAGCGACTGCGACTGCCCTGGAGGAAGATGGATCATCGCACTTCTGCTGTGTATTAAGGCAATGATCCTGGAAGTAGATACTTCCAGGATTGCCCTCCCTCCCTCCTTCCCTCTACACCCCAATGGTGTAGAAAGGGCCTCAGATACAATCCTGCAATAAATGGCTGGTGTAGATTCCCCCTAAGTCTGGATCCAAACTATAGTTCGGTAAATCCTCTCCCTGTTAGTTGAATGTCCGCTTTATGTTCAAATAAGAGTTTCTATCCTGCGCCCCTACTCCTCTGCCCCACTAGCGGTGAACTCAACCCAGTTTTGGCACATTTATCCGAAACCAGTGAGGGACAGTCAGCCACATGCCAAAGTGGGCTGAGTCCTCACCTCTAGCACTGCGCACATTGCTCCAGCCGATGAGTCAGTCAGCATGCGCAGCAAGAAATGGCTGATCGGAACTGCATGCTTTGGCAGTAGTAACTAACTGCTTGGGGAGGAGATGGGATTGAGATCTACTTTCCCTTTGTGGGAAGGTTCTGCACACTGTGGAAATAGGCAGTGGACACAGATCCTTATGCCCTACAAACCACCACTGACCAGTGGTGTAGTGGTAAATTCTGAAGTGCCAAATCTGTTGGCAGCTAGGTTGATCCCCCTCAACAAACCAGTTCTAGGAGTTTACATCTGCAAAGAGAAGATCTTCTGTAAAGTTAATGGGTTTCAATTGGCCATTTAAGGCCAAGCCACCCAAATACGTCACGTTAAAACAGGGAACAGTATATTGTTGCTGGGGGAATTCCTTTCTCCCCAGCTACTGTGAGGGTTGCAGCTGAGCACAAAGGGAACAGGGAATCCAGCAGAGGGGTGGCAGATGCCGCCAGTATCCCTGCCAGTCAAAAAGTGCTGGTGCTGCATCCCTGTGAGCCCTAGCTCTGCTACACCCATGCTATGGGCAGAGTTTACACCAAGGTTGGGGGACCTGCTTTGTGTGCCAAGGGCCGCACTCGCTCATGAGTAATCTGTTGTGGGGGGGACATATCGGCAGTGAGTGGATTTAGAACTTTGTAAAATCCATTCCATCTGCATTTTGCGGAATGTCCCATCCCTTTTGTTTTTTGTTGTCCTCTCATGGATGGAATCGGACTTTTCTCAATATCCCTGAATTTGCGCAAATTCAAATTTGCACAAATTTGCACTTGCAAAAATGTGCAATTTCCCCCAATGAGCAAATCCCCCCAAAATGCGTATTTCATCCTTTTGCCTATGAGGGAAATGTGCATTTTGACTGCCTTTTTATTTTATGTATTTTTCTATGACTATATTTGCATAAAATTGTTTTTTTTTAAAAAGTCTGCAAGTCTGTAGAATCAATGCGACTCAGGAGATGCTGATCTGCGGTGCTCTCTGCAAGTCGGATTTTATAGAATTTCAAATTCATTCGATCCTGTTGCGGATTTCTCCAACATCACCAGGGTGGCTGAAGCCTCTCTCTTTCTGCCTCTCCCTTTCCTCTCCCTCTCCTTCTTCCTTGCCATGCAACAGGCTGCCTGGGAAGGGGTAGATCACTCTTGCCAAAGGTTTGAACTGACTGCATGTGGAGGGCTTTTGGAATTAGGCCAAGGGCCGCGTAAAATTAAGCTGAGGGCTGCAGGTTGCCCACCCCTGATTGATATGTAGGGATGTATTGGAATCATGCTGTACATTGGTGCAGCCTAGTGGGCAAGGGTAGAGGCCTTAAACCCAGTCAGACCATTGGTCCATCTATTCCAGTATTGTCAACACTGATTTGCCAGCAGCTCTCCACCAGGCAGTTTTTTTCCCCCTGCTCTGGAGATGCCGGGGATCGAACCTGGGACCTTCTGCGTGTAAAACAGGTGCTCTACCACTGAGCTACAGTGTGCATTGTAAACCAGGAAGCCCTTGGCTCAAAACTCATCTCAGAGAGCAAGAAATGCTCTTTCAGCACCATTTGCAAATACAGGGATAAAGAGATACATGAAATGATCTTTGTCTATTTTCCAGCCCAAGCTTTTTACGGTACATGGCCTCTCTCTTTCTCCCCGCCCACATGAGCACACACACACATAGTGCCTACTCCAATTATGCCTCTTTGGCAAAGCCAGCCCTTTGTAATGGTTTCTGATTCAGTCCTTAGAGAGAACGTCCTTCCTTGTTCCACCTCTTGTTCATTTCTCAACTCCGCATCACACACAGGCCTCTGCAGTCAATATTTGACTCTTGGCATCTGTTCATTATTCCACTTTCTGGGAGTGAATAAGCAAGTGAATAGAAATCAGCATTCCCGTTAAAAGTTTTAGAAGATAATGACAGTGATGGGAAGTGCACCGTGCGTTTGTTGTGAGAGCACTAATCATATTGCATTTTCTGGTCTTCGTGTAAAGAAAACCAGGATGGCCACTGTGTATTAATCTAGCCATGTAGTAAAAGGCATTTAATATGTCAGCCCTCCACCCCAGCTCCCAAAGAAGTGGTCTGTGGGAAATATTCTATCTAGAGTGAAGGACAGCCAAATTAAATCCTTCCCCAAACTTCCTGGTTACAGGCCTGGTTTTCAAAATGTTCGACAAAGACATGGGGCTCTGTAAAAACGAGAAGACTGATAATGATAAACAGTTTCCCCAGAAGATGGCTTGTCCACCATTTTAGAGGGGGGACTTCAGTTGCAGGGAGGTGTTGAGTGAACATATTCTCCATCAGCCCAAGGCCTAAAAAAACCCTTGCTGATTCAACTCTGAGAATAAATTCTAGATTGCACTCTACAACAAGGGTGGGCAGAAGGTAGATCTCCAGGTGTTCAGGACTTCAACTCCCAGAAGCCTCTGCCAGCATGGCCAATGGTCAGGAATCCTGGGAGTTGAAGTCCAAAACATCTGAAGGTCTACTTCCAGCCTAATCCTACTCTAGAATCCCCTGTGGCACATTTCAGTTTAAGGCTCTTACTGCCAGTGAGTCTTAGGAGAGGCATTTCAGTCTTTTAGAATGGGGGCAAAAAACTGCACAAAAACTGGAGAGCCACCAAACAGTTGGTAATCAAAGGGGCATGGCCAACTGGGTGATCCCAGGTGGGCCGGATTTGGCCCAAGAGCCTGCGATTTCACACCCCTGATTTAGTCCATCCTGTGTTGCTGTGGCTTCATGTAGAAGATCTCAGCCAAGGCCAGATCTACACCAAGCAGGATATAACACCATGAAAGTGATTTGAAAACAGTATATGGAATGTGTCATGGGCCCAACAGTTGTCAGTGCATTTCAACACCGTTATAAAGCAGTAGTGTAGATCCTGCCCAAGTTCCATCCAGAAGGAGTCTGTTAGAAAAGCCTGCACTTAAAACCTGGATCTCCCATCTTCTAGTGATACACTAGCCCAGCATTCCCCACACTGATGTCCAAGACACCTGGAGGATGCCAAGTTGGGGAAGGCTGCACTAGCCAGTGGTCGACACCAGCTTCCTACGTTGTGAAGGAAGTAAGAGAAACTGTTCTCAATCATTCTTGGTTATTGTTCTCTGTAATGAAAGAAGCCAACAAGTCTCCTATATAAAGTGGTCCTGGGAAGTGCAATAGGCTGGATCTTTCCTGTACGTGGGTCCCTGGTTGATGGCTGGCTGGCCACTGTGTGAACAGAGTGCTGGGCTAGATGGACCCTTGGTCTGATCCAGCATAGCTCTTCTTGTGTTCTCATGTTCTTCTAACAGTCCGAGCTCCACTGAACTCTCTGGTGGGGAGGCTTCAGGTCCTACAACTGGTTATAGGAATATAGTGGAAGTCCTGAATGGGCTCGCATAGGGATGTTGGCAGGAGGGGGCTTTATACCACTTGAATCCTAAACTGTGGTGGACTGACCTTCAGAGAAGGATGTAAGAGGACATTTGCCAGCCTAGAAACAAATGGGAAGCAAGCAGGACTTTGTAAAAAAAATCACAGCAGTCAACTCTGGAGCCAATGTGGGATATTTGGCGGATGCTCGGATGTCTCATCGCCGCTCCTCAGCACCCATCCTTGGGCCACTCCATCTGGTTCTGCTGGTGCTTTACAGACCATTTGTGGTCCCCACTCGCACACACAAACTTTTAACTGAATAAATGCTGTTACCAATCTCCTCTGAATGCTGTTGTCTTCAGATCTTCGCTCAATCACCAACCCAAATGAAACCCATCTTCCTCTGATGGGCACGACAACCTCACAGTTGGGTGAATCAGTTGTTATCTCAGAGTGTTTTCTAACAAGAAGCTTAAATTGGCTTTGATTCTCTCTTGCACTGTTTGTGTCAATGTTTGATCACTGCTAAAGTAGAAGATAAAATGGAAAGGAGGCATTTGTAATACACTTGAGCATTCTGACTAATGTTAGTTTCCTACAAACCAATTGAAGCAAAAGCCATTTGAACCTTTGTGAAAATGCCCAGGACAAAACCAATGCTTTTTAAGCAACAACAATAACAACAAGAAACATTTTCTTTCACAAAAGTAAGCCTGCTTGTATCTTTTTCTAAAATTCTCCAAGGTGAGCTGCCAGTACCCTTGCATTTTCAGTATTAGTGTTGGTACCAGCCAAACATTTGCAGTGCTTGTTTGGCAATTAAACTTTCAATCTTTCTTTTAGTACTGAAATATCCCTGATTGAAAGAGGCCCAGAAGGTCGGAGGAAGCAGAAGTGGAAAATAGCAAACAGTGATGCTTTAAAGAAGGGGTGGGGGAACTTTCTTGGTCCAGGGGGCAAATTGACCCCCTACCAATCCACTAGGCTGGATGATGTCAAGGTGGTACCCTCCCCTGAACTCTTCCCCCCAACACTATCCTGCCCATTTTCAGGGAGAGGCATGGAGCTCCATGCATTTCTCATGGAGGAAAGGACTCAGCTGGCACTGAGTGTCACCCGACTCCCTTTCTCTGTCCAGAGTGAGGCACAGAGAAATGTAAAAGTGTGTGGGGGGGGGATGACATCAAGGGAGGCAAAGAGGCCTGGGAGAGGAGCAGGGTCAAATGAGGTTCCTCCGTGGGCTGGATTCGGAACCTCAGTGGGTTGAATTTGACCCATGGGCTGGAGATCCCTGGTGCCTTAAATGGAGGAAGTTAACTGGAGTGTTGTTATTCAGTTGGGGGTGCCTCCCACCTCATACAGAGATGGATATGCAGAATGACTACACTGGTGATCTGACCAAAAATGTAATTAAATTAGATGCTCTATCGATGGGTTTCTCTAAAGGAGCAATTTATAGCATGCTCATGATTGGCCACTCATGGAAGTTTGCGAGTTCATTACATGACATCGTCAACAGCCAGGATATCTTCCTCAGTTTCCTCCGGTAATCCGTTTTAAAAACAACAACAACAACAACCCAGAGATAAAGCATGGGATTTCTTTCGCCACTAGACGGTGCTGTTTATTTGCAAAGAACAGCATTCCCTCATCAATTCAAAATCAAACGGTTGCCATTAGTCGCTGTCTGAAGGAGCCCATAGTGAATGCGAAAAGACCCGAGAAAAAGAAAGCCAGGCTTTCTTGCATTTTCCCACCTTCATGTAGAGATGCTCAATGTCTTCCATAACCTTTGCTGGCATTTTACTATTGTATTGTTCTGGGGATGATATGAGTTGCCAGTGAGACCATCGTTCCCTATTTCCCTCCTTCACAAGGTGAGTGCTGATGTTTATATACCCCAAACAACAACATCCATGCCCAGAAGGGAAGCGTCAGCAGATTCAGTGCAGATCAGGGAAGTAGTACATCTGTTGAGCTGCCTCATGCAGATCCCCCCTCCTCTCCTCTCCTCATCACCATAACTCCCTTCAGAGTCTTGTAGGGGAGGCTGACCTGCACAGGGCAATCTCCTACTCAAGGCGGGGAAACTAAGAGCCTTCAAAGGTGCAGATTAAGTCAGCAGTTAATGGATCGCAGGCAGGGAGTGGGCCCAGAGCTAACAGCATCCCAATCGATGCCTTTAAATAGTGGAGGCTGGTGGCTCCGATGTCAGCAGGGAGGTGAACCTGCTCTGGGTTCCCGTCAGAACCAATCCGTATCCCCCATTGACACTGGAGCCACCAGCCTCCACTGCCTTTAAAGGCTCCCCTCCTCAGGATTTCCCTGCACACACACCCACACCCACACAACCCATTTTGCTTGTGGGGCCCCACTTATGCTAACTGACTGGCTCCTGCTCCGGGTTCCAAGTCTTTTGGGAAACATGTTGCAGAGAAATGATATCAACTTCAGAGAGTCGGATATCTTATTTTCTGTAGTTGCCCATTTGGGTTGCACAGGCATGTATCAAGCCAAAATGTAGATAATATAAAGTGCGTTTGCTCTTTTCTATATCTAACCTGGAGTTTAATTTGGGGGGGGGGGGGAAACCATGCCATTGCCTTGGTTCATCAAGGGAGCTCTCCATATGGAAGGAGGCTTCTCCATGCCCAGCAGGAACAGCTGTGCAGCTGGATGCATTTCTGTGCCTGCCTCTCAAGTGGCCGTCCGAAGCCCACAGAACTGGCTGGAAGCCTCACTTCATGCAGAGGGAGTGGAGAAATTCCAGCCAAGACTACTCACTCTTAGGCATGACTCAGCGACCCTGATCAGATGACACGTTATGCCACAGTGGTAGGGTGACCATATGAAAAGGAGGACAGGGCTTCTGTATCTTTAACAGTTTAATTGAAAAGGGGATTTCGGTAGGTGTCATTGGTATGCGTGCAGCACCTGGTGAAATTACCTCTTCATCACCACAGTTAAAGCTGCAGGAGCCCTGCCCTCTTTTGTATCTGGTTACTCTAGTATAGCTCCTGCAGCTTTAACTGTTGTGGTGAAGAGGGAATTTCCCCAAATGCTGCATGCATACAGATGACACCTGCTGAAATTCCTCTTTCAATACAACTATGAAAGATAGAGGAGCTCTGTCCTCCTTTTCATATGGTCACCCAAAACGGTTAAGCATTTTGAAGTAAACATTATGGCTTGCTGTGTCATGTGAACCATGAGTTAGCGCTTCGCGGAACCATTCCTAACCATGGTATCCACTTAACCACAGTTTAAACATGCACACTAACCATTTACTGCAAACGGGTTAGTAGCTTAACCATGGCTTAGCGTGTTGTCTGAACAGGCACTACAGCTGGATCAGCTGCCATGATGGGAAAAAAGGAAATTAACCTACGTTTGATGTTCTTGCCCTGATAAGCACCTAGTCCTGCTCGCTCCTTGCATTGCTCTGCTTTCCACCGGTAGCTTTTCACCAGTCACACTTTAAGTGGAATGGTGTGTCCGTCCCCCATCCGCCACCGCCTCCCCCCATCTCCTCCCTCCTTGAATGTTTCAAACAAACAATCCACTCCTGACTACCTTTTTATTACTTTACAACACAGTTTTTCCTCGAGTTTTATGGCATTTCATTAAAGCCGCCAGAAGGTGATACTGCCCCCTTTCCAAAAGTGAAATAAATTCAACTTTTATCGCTTCTGGAAATGCTAGAGCACTTGTCAGGCCGTTTGATGGATTTTCTCAATTACAGGACTTGTGGAGCATTTTATACTTACATCTGCACTGAAGTCTAATATAGTAGAGGAGACACTTGCTCCCCCCCTTTTGCCCCTTATCTCTGTCTTTATAAGGACTGACATGTCTCCCTGCAATCCCACCACACACATACAGACACACACACGGACACGGAGCTTTTTCTAGCCCTTTTCCTTCATAGGAAGGTTTAGAGTCCCTATCAAGATTACTTTTACTTTTCTGCCTTTACAGAGATTAACCTTACAGTTCTTTTTGCCATCTCAGAATTCTGCTACCCAATTTTTTTGTAAGTGTAAACCAAGATATCTTTCTTTGAAGGTTTGCTTCATGGACGGAAGTCCCTTCCATGGGAGGGGGGATGTACAGCAGCGTTCCCCAATCTGGTGCCCTCCAGATGGCCACAGGGTGGGAAATGATGAAAGTTTCGGTCCAACACATCTGTGGGGTGTCTTTACAACACCACTTTGGCTGCTCGTTCCTTAAAACCCTGCAGCATTACAGCTGTGGGGTGGGGACAGTCAATCCCGATGGCAGGAGGGAGCGTGGGCCTTCTGGCTGAAAAAGCCGCATGCTGACAGCCGTTCAGCTCATTGAGCGCACCCCCTGCCCTCTGCCCTGCCTTCCTGTGCTTCGGGTGACCTACCCTGGGCCTCAATACGCCCCCAGGAAAAACCTTAACCCAAAGCGAGGACACTGCCAACAGACTGAGGAAAGTCCTCAGAGCAAAGGAAAAAGTTGAAGTATTTCAGCACTTTTAAAATGCGCAGTTTCAGGGGAAAACCTGTGGTGGCTGTGAGTTGGTGACTGCATCATATAAACAAGGCAGCGCCACTGCACAGCCAGAATGAGCTAAACGGGGCATATAGACAAGCCCCTGGGAGTTACCAGGTTGGCTATAGCTGCTGTATAGTTTGTTAGGTGTCAGAAATCTGCATGGATTTGTTTCATGATGTGCACACCCAGCAGAAAATCATGGCTGTCGGTCATGGCTTCCCTCCTATCATGAATAAAAAGAGCATCACACAGACAAGAGGAACCATACATGGGACCCACACAATTTCCTACCCAGAAATAATTTCTAGATAGGACATTGATCTTGTGTGAAAAGGACCTGGCTCTGCACAGTGATTCTCCATGCGTTAGTTGATTCTCATGTACACAGCCAAAAGCCCCTGATAAAAAGTTATAATTGCTGCTGTTATTTGGCTCTCTTAATGCATACTCAGTATGAATTTCAGGGCAAAGCATACGTGTGCTGCAAAATGAGTCATTAGAAACATCCTAGGTTGAGAACTAAAAAATTGAATAGCACACATTGATATTGCTGTGCGTGGAGAGCAGAGGTTTAACCCTTTCCTTCCCAGCTCTGATCTTGATGACACCCCCCCTCCAAGTTGTGAGCCTTAGGGTGTAATCTAATGCATATTTAGATTGAAAAAAAGTCTCACAATCCCCAGCATTCCCCAGACAGCATATGCAGACTTTTTTGTAGGAATCTTTCTGCCTAAATGTGCATAGGATTGCACTCAGACAGGGGAGGATTCCCATGGATGTCTGTGGGAGTTCCCCCGCCCCCAACCAAAGCTTGTAGCCATACTGACGTGGGAGGAGTAATTTTATTTCCACATAGTTGAAAAATAGGCTCCCCCACATCTACTATTAAGATCATTTTTTAAAAAACTGGGTGTGTTTTAATGATGCATTTAGCAGCATTAATAGGGATCATTAATAGCATCATTAATAGGGATAAATGCCAAGTTCTACACCTAGGAAAAAGAAACCAAATACACAGTTGCAAGATGGGGGATGCTTAGCTAATCAATACGACAAGCAAGAAGGATCTTGGAATTGTTATAGATCACAAGCTGAATATGAGCCAACAGTGTGATGTGGCTGCAAAAAAAGCAAATGCTATTTTGGACTGCATAAATCACATGAGGTACTGGATAAGCCCCATCTTGAATACTGTGTCCAGTTCTGGGCTCCACACTTCAAGAAGGATGCAGACAAGCTGGAGCATGTTCAGAGGAGGGCAACGAGGATGATTAGGGGTCTGGAAACAAAGCCCTATGAGGAGAGATGGAAAGAACTGGGCATGTTTAGCCTGGAGAAGAGAAGACTGAGGGGAGACATGATAGCACTCTTCAAATACTTGAAAGGTTGTCATACAGAGGAGGGCCAGGATCTCTTCTCGATCAGTCCAGAGTGCAGGACACGGAATAATGAGCTCAAGTTACAGGAAGCCAGATTCCACCTGGACATCAGGAAAAACTTCCTGACTGTTATAGCAATACAGCAATGGAACTAGGCTGACCAGGTGGCTCGGGATTTCCCGGTCCTAACCGGGAATCCAGAGGCCAACCGGGCCAACCGGGCCAACCGGGGGAAAACCGGGGTGGCGGGGGGTCACGCGGCGGTGGCAGCGAGACCCGGAGGCGGTGGAGGAGCTCGGGAAGCGGACGCCCCTGCAGGTAAGCACAAAGGGGGGCTCTTACCTGCTGGGGCGGCCGCTTCCCGGGCTCCTTCGCCGCCTTTGCCGCCGCTGCCGGGCTCGTAAGGCCAGAGGCCGCACGGAACAGGCAGGAGAGGGCCGGATCCGGAAGTGACGTAACCGGCCCTCTCCCGCCTCTTCCGCGCAGCCTCTGGCCTCCTTGGGGCTCAATCGCGATGGCGATGAGCCCTGAGGAGCCCGGACGCCCACGCCCGCCTCTTCCGCGCGGGCATCCGGGCTCCTCGAGGCTCGTCGCCATTGCGACGAGCCCCAGAAAGGCCAGAGGCCGCGCGGAAGAGACGGGAGAGGGCCGGTTACGTCACTTCCGGATCCGGCCCTCTCCCGCCTCTTCCGCGCGGGCGGCGACGGAGGACCCCGCGCGGCTGCGCGGGCGGCAGCGGAGGACTCCGCGCGGCTGCGCGGGCGACGGAGGACCCGGCACAGCCGCGCGGGCAGCAACAGAGAACCCCGCGCGGCCGCGCGGGCGACGGAGGAACCCAGCGGTAGGTCCAGGCTGGGTTTTTTTTTGGGGGGGGTGGCTTGGTGGGGGGGTTGTTTTGGGTGGGGGGGCGGGGGGGACCGGGATTTTAACTTTTAAAATCTGGTCAGCCTAAATGGAACCAATGACTTAGGGAGGTGGTGGGCTCTTCCACATTAGAGGCATTCAAGAGGCAGCTGGACAACCATCTCTCAGGGATGCTTTAAGGTGGATTCCTGCATTGAGCAGTGGGTTGGACGTGATGGCCTTATAGGCCCCTTCCAACTCTACTATTCCATGATTCTATGATTCGGCCTCAGTTCACAAAGCTCAGAACTCCTTGCAAATGTTTCTGTAGTGCAATCTCCTTTCACCCAGGGAAATGACCAAAACAGAAGTATTGAAAAAACTTCAGTCCCTGCATCGGGCTCTTGCACATCGCTTTGGCAGGGAAGATGCAGAAGTTGGATTCTGGATGGTACAGAAGAAGGAAGTCCAAAGTACTTCCACTACCTGTTGGCTCTGCAGTTCCATCACATTCAAAGAGGATCGTAGTTACAAATGCACACCGGGGGGGGGGGGGGGGGAACAGTACAACACTTTTGCCTACAATCTGTTTTGGGTCTTTATTATATTTCTCCTCCCACTATTTCTGCGAGGTACGTTTATCTAATGTTCTCAAACTCTCCTATCTCACATCCCACCAATCCACACTATCAAAGTACCTGGGTCCCACTATGATAGAGACAAAAAGGCCCCTTTTTTTCCTGAGAAGAACAATCATACGTTTACAGGCATTCTGTTATATTTTTCATTTCCTGTAAGTTTTAAGGCCCCCCAAAAAAACGAGTAGTGTAGTTGGGAGTAATTTTTCTTGCTATGGCTCTAAAACACAAACAAGCCACAATAATAATTCCATTAGTAGTTGAAAACTATAATAATACCGTTGAGTATAAATCTTATTGCTACAGCAACTGTAAAACACAAAGATAATAAATAAAAAAATGGAGTAGTATCACTGGGAATAAATTTTATTGCTATGACTGAAGCACAAGCAAACAAACCAAAATAATCATTCCACTCGTACTTCTAGCACGCCAAAAGATAGATATTCCACGGATAATCCATGGCAAAATGGATAGGCTGACCATATGAAAAGAAGGACAGGGGTCATGTAACTTTAACAGTTGTAGAGCGAAGGGAATTTCAGCCAGGGTCATTTGTATGCAATTAGTTCCTGGTGAAATTCCCTCTTCATCACAACAGGTAAAGTTGCAGGGGCCCTGCCTTCTTTTGCATATGGTCACTCTAGTATAGTGCCTGCAACTTTAACTGTTGTAATGAAGAAGGAATTTCACCAGGAATTAATTGCGTACAAATGACACTGGCTGAAATCCCCTTTTCTCTACAACTGTTAAAGTTACATGAGCCCTGTCCTCCTTTTCATATGGTCAGCCTACGTTTGGGCAGGGGAAAACATGCACTTTGCATAGGTGGGGAAAATTTGACAGGGAGGCGCGTTGAGTAATGATTCCACACATGCATTCTGAGGTGGTATAGTGCCATGAGGAATGAAACATGTGCTGCTGCTAAAAGTTTTGAGTCAATTATACCCATTTTACAACTACAAAACTGAGACTACCATATAGTGATCTGTGCCAGGCCACACAATGAATCTATGTCAAAGGAGGGACTTGAGCCCCAAATGTCCAGCACCGTGTCTTACTCTCTATTGGGTCACCATCAATTTTTAGGGGGACAAAAATTGAGCAGCAGTACAAGATAGAAAAACCCACTTTGAGTGAGTTATTAGTATATAAAGTACATGTGAAAATAATCAGTAGTGCAATAAACAGTTGTGTGTGTTCTAAAATGCAGCCTTCCTCAGCCTGGTGCCCTCTGGATGTGCTGGACTACAATTCCCAACATCTCCAGCCAGCATGCCCACTAATGGGCTCGTTTGGGGAATGCTGCTCTAAGGTCTCAAGGCCCAACAATCATTTTAATTATCTAATTGTGAATTGACAGGTCTAAGTTGAATTAGAAAGTGGTGTCTAATATCATAGTGTTGTGAACAGGAAACACAAGTGCCTTGTGCTGCCCCTTCCAAGATCTATCTCAGGATTTCTTTAGATGAAAGGGAAATTGTGTTTGCTTACTAACGTTTTGCTTCCTGCTTCTCTTGTGCAATAGTAACGAGCTGAATTACATGGGAGGAGAGGGATGACCACATCTGTAATTGAAAACTTCCCCTCCTCTCAGTGCTCATAGTATTGAATGGGAGAGCACCCTCTAGTGGGTGTTTAGTAGCGCAACTTCAGCTGCACACAGTAGGAAATCCCAAGAAATTTCAGAAGGATCAGTATATCCAAGGTTTTATTTTAAACAAAATAACTGGAAGAAGGAGCGGGAGACATGCATGAGGTTCACAATGTTGTTACAATGTCCATGAGTGGCCAGACACGAGCATGCTATAAATTGTTCGTTTAGAGAAGCCCTCAATTTCTGTATCTCCTTTACCTTCATGAAGCTGCAAAGTTCCTGTCTATTCATGTGTTTGTGTAGACAGTCTGACCCATCAAAGCTGCCCCTAATTTTGAGCTGGATCCAGATTTACGCTGGATCAACTGCATTGACGGAAGTGGACTTCTTCACCCCCCCTCCTTCCCACAGCAGTTTTTCAGGGCCCCAGAAAAAGCTACACAAAGAGTCAGGAGACCTGCTAGATGGGATGAGTTGTGGGGGGAGCACCCCAAAAATTAGGCAGAGGGATATTCTGGGAGTGGAGCCCATTCTCTCATGGAAGGTCACTTCCTCTTGTAGAAGGCAGATCATGGATCCAAAACAACAACAACAACAACAACAACAACAACAACAACAACAACAACAATAATAATAATAGCAGCAGCACTACAAGGACTGGCTCCAGCAACTGTCTGGTTGCTTTGATGCTCTAGATTTCAGAAGCAAACTGTTGAATGTTATGGTAACTTTTACTACAACCAGTTGTTGGTGTCACATAGCCTTCTCCAAGCTGGTGCACCCATAATCCCCAGCCAGCATGACCACAGATGGGACTCAGGTTGGTGAAGGGTGCTTTAGGACATTTACATTTTTGACTCCCAGGATGTAAGCTGGTCATATCGCTCTTCCTTATTTTTCTTCCGAATGCAACCTATTTGCACTACCGACATGCCTCCCGCATGGTTTTCTTTCCCTCCCAAAATCAATCATGTGGTTTAGTTCTATTCCCTACCCTGTTGTAATTTGCCTAGCCCTTGATTTCATAGACAGAAACACTTCAAAAAGAGGAATTCATCTCCATTCATCATTCCATCACGGTGCTCTGGTGAGAGAGTGACAGACTAGGTCTGCTTAAACTTTTTTAAAAGTTCCCCGTGATATATGAACATTCATTTCCGAAAGCTCCCAAGGGAGCCATTCCGATCGAACTTTCAAGAGGGGCTATTTTTAAAGCAGTCTGTGCAAAATCATTGCTCAGGCTCTTGCTCATACTGTCATGTATCTGACAGACTGTGTCAATTCACATGGGGTAATGAAAATGTCCCTGCGTTTATAGAAACATTTCTCCACGGATGCCTTTTCAACATAGGGCTCCCCAGGTGCCGAAGAGAAGAGGGATGTGTTCTTTTCCAAACGTGTCTTAACATTTCATACAACAGAAGTATTGGGATGATGATGTTACGACTTCTGTTCCTTTCTTCCATTGTCACTTGTGCGCCTCCACCTTCATATTACTTACTAATGAGCGGACCTGCCTTTGCAGGGGTTGGAACAGCCCTTAGTGAAGTCTTTGAGCAAATTTACCCAACTGTCAGGGTTGGACACATTGTGGCCAGCCCACCTGAGTGAAGCCACGCCTGCTGGCATTCCTAGGCATGACCACTGCCATGGTGCACCCATATAGCCCCTGAGTGGAGGGGTCTGTCCACTCCATTCTCAGAGGTGGTTACTCCGTAGCATGGAGGAGGGGGTTGGGATTGCTCACTCACCATAGTTTGTAGGTCCTTTATGTCACGTCGTCATCCTCCAGGGCCTCACTCATGCTTTGCAACCGTTATTGGGGAGGGGGTGTTCTTAATGGGGAAAGTGTGGAGGGGTTTCTGAATGGCCCTTATAACACCATAGAAATCTCATGTAACGGCGCAATTCTGCTATGCCACAGTACCACCTAGTGGTTGCATGATGGAACAACCAGAAAAGCTGAGAAAGAAAAAGCAGGGGGGGGGGGACATGTGTAAAGGAGCCAATCTTAATCCTTCAAAGAATCTGGAAGCAAAAGCCTTGGTAAAGGTGTGGGTTAAAAGCTTCATGTAGAAAAGCCACATTATCTCTGATCACAGATTGGAGAGAAGAACTAGAGGGCAAGGCTTGAACACCGAGCTCCACTCCTGGAAGAATCCAAGGTGGCTTTGCAGGCAAGAGGGGGAACCTCTCTCGGCCAAATACACACTTTCTTAGGAGCAAGTCCATTGAACTCAATGGGACTAACTTCTGGGTAGACATGCATAATATTGTGCTGTCTGATATCCACCCCCCCTTTTAAAAAAAAAATAACATGTAAGGGCAAGTCCACATGTTTCATACGTTTCTCCTGAATATACTCTGCTCCCTGGGGGAGGGGGAGGAAAATGATTCTGCCATGCAGGTATGCCTAGGCTGACCATATGAAAAGGAGGACAGGGCTCATGTAACTTTAACAGTTGTAGAGAAAAGGGAATTTCAGCCAGTGTCATTTGTACGCAATTAGTTCCTGGTGAAATTCCCTCTTCATTACAACAGTTAAAGTTGCAGGGGCCCTGCCTTCTTTTGTATATGGTCACTCTAGCATAGTGCCTGCAACTTTAACTGTTGTGATGAAGAGGGGATTTCACCAGGAACTAATTGCATACAAATGACACTGGCTGAAATTCCCTTTTCTCTACAACTGTTAAAGTTACATGAGCCCTGTCCTCCTTTTCATATGGTCAGCCTAGGTATGCCTTCCTTCTCTCATCCACCTGCCCACG
This sequence comes from Anniella stebbinsi, assembly GCA_029215795.1. Lineage (NCBI taxonomy): Eukaryota > Metazoa > Chordata > Lepidosauria > Squamata > Anniellidae > Anniella > Anniella stebbinsi. Next base: position 195,500,891 of record JARDYH010000001.1, on the reverse strand, counting down.
TGATAGAAAAGGTAGGCTGACCATCTGAAAAGGAGGACAGGGCTCATATAACTTTAACAGTTGTAGAGAAAAGGGAATTTCAGCAGGTGTCATTTGTATGCAGTTAGTTCCTGGTGAAATTCCCTCTTCATCACAACTGTTAAAGGTGCAGGCACTATACTAGAGTGACCATATACAAAAGAAGGCAGGGCTCTGCAACTTTAACTGTTGTGATGAAGAGGGAATATCCTGCTTGAAGGAGAGGCCTATGTTATCCAAAAGCTTTCATCCCTGCTGCCTGTCAGAGGTGTAGTGAAGGCACTCTGCATTTTGCCACAGAATGAGCAAAGCTAACAGCCATCTATTATTCATTCCGTTTCAATGGATATTACATGTCTTTGAACTCAAAGCACTGCTGAGGTTCAGCCATCAGGTCCATAGGAGGAGGAGAGCCTGTCACTGAATGCAAAGCAAGCCCCCGTTGCAAATGTGATCGGGGTGATACTTTGAACTGCCCAGTCTCCTCCACAGAATAAATAAAATATTCTTGACAGCAGCCAGAGATGTATCTATTTTTTTCCAGTAAGGCTATCAGATTTTTGCCCCTGTTAAGGAAGTGATATCCTTCAGATAAATTCTGGTATGTGAGCTTTCCTGGGATATCGGAACCCCTGGTGGACTTTGAGTCTTTCTGGCTTTGACAAATTCCAGAGGAATTTATTTCTTACAGATAAGAGAAAACAGAATCCTTTGATGGCTGGCTGAGGCATGCTAGGAGTTGTAGGCCATTTTTTTTGTCTAAACATACATATGATTGTGCTCTAAAGAGAACCTTGCTTGTTTTAGATGAGCACCGTGAAAAGATCTCCCTCCAATGCAAGCGACTGACGGACAGTGAAAACTGGATTGTTCCATAGCTGCCCCATCTCAAAGAGCAACAGACCTGCCAAATGGGAAACATCGCCGGCAAAAGGAGGGAATAGTTGGATGGAAGGATCCATAAGCCATGAAGCTGGTCCCAGGATTCAAATATCACACGAAGGCTCAGTTAATTGGGGGGGGGGGAACCTGCCACACGCAGGTGCAAGGAAAACCTATAAAGGGATGGATTGAAATGCTCAAAACCATTTTAGAAATTGAACTGAGCTGCAAGGATGAGAAATGTATATGCCTATTCAGACAACACACTAAGACCTGGTTAGGCCACTAACCCTTTTGCAGCAAATGGTTTGTGAGCGTATTTAAACTGTGGTTATGTAGCCACCATGGTTAGGCATGGCTCACACGACACGCTAAACCATCGTGTTTAGCTCAAAAAGCTTAACCACCATGGCTTAGCATGTCAAATGAACAAGTCAATGTTGGCATTTGGAGCATCCCATTCCCTGCATTGCCTATTCCTTTAGAACAGCCTTCCCCAACCTGCTGTGCTGGACTACAACTACCATTGCTTCCAGCCAGCATAGAGATGATGGGAGCTGTAGTCAACACAGATGGAGAGCACTAAATTTGGGGCGGCTTTGGAGTACTGAAATAGACAAGAAGAGCTTGGATGGAGGGTGATGTTGCATAGGCGGGGGGGGGGGGTCCCAATTTCCGCCTCCACCATCTTAACACACTTGCAAGGAAACCTGAGTATAATGTGTGGTCAAGACTGCTGAACGTGGAACACCAGAGCTGAAGTCGGGTGGACGGATTTAGAAGAATTTATCAGGACCACCATCACCACGTCTTCCTGGGCTCATGGAGCTGCAGCCAAAACTGCCCATCCCATGCACAAGGGGGGAGTGGGCAGGCGAGGGAGCAAGGGGCTTTGGTGGCAGTGGCAGGTGGGTGGATGGGTGCATGGGGAGCTTCTGCAGCAGCGTCAGGCACACAGGCAAGGAACTATGGAGACAGGAGGGCAAGCGGTTTTGGAGGCAGCGATGGCGGCGGCAGTGGGGGGGGCTTCTGTCACTGCAGTGGGCATGCAGAGGAGGAGCTTTGGAGACAGGCAGATGCGAGGGTGAGGGTCTTCTTTGATGGGAAGTGGGAGCAACAGGGGACAGGGCCCGGGGGGGGGGGAGGAATCCAGCAATGGAGGATGCAGCAGCAAGGGCCCATCAGCATCCAACGTGCTGAGGGCCCACTGGAATCTGCTACCAGCTCTGTTCAGGGTAACTCTAAGGTTTGGAGATGTGCCCCCCCTTCCCTTCAAAAAACAAGGAGGCTACGTATCTACCCTTCACTACATTTGGACCTTCATGAAGGTACTAATCCAGGCACTTGTGCTATAGAGGTATTGAGGGGAAGTGGTTCCAATGAAATAGTTGTCTGTATATGAGCATAGATTTCTTTAAAAACTCATTAGTACTGTAAGTTGCTATCTATCTATCTGTCTATCTATCTATCTATCTATCTATCTATCTATCTATCTATCTATCTATGTAATTAAAACTTGTCCATATGCATCTTTAGCAGAAGTGAAGCTGATTTCAACTAGGGAAAGACCTTTTTCAATTGTGGCATCCCAAGGCATCAGACTACTGCTGTCCTCTAAGCCCCAGTCAAACCCCTTTTATTCATCCAAGCATTTTAAGTGCTGTTTCTAATCTTTTATCTGCAACTTTTAATTGTGGTTTGTGTTTTTATTTATTTATTTATATCCTGCCATTCTTTCCTCGAGGAACCCAAATCACCAAACATAATCCTCCTCTTCTCAGTTTTATCCTCGCAACAACAACCCTGTGAGATAGGTTGGGGTGAGAGTCGGTGACCGGCCCAAAGTCACCCAGTGAGCTTCCATGTCCTAGTGGGGACTAGAACCCAGATCTCCCAACTCCCAGTCCAACATTCTAGCCACTACACCACACTGGCTCTGGCTTTAGCATGTTGTCTTTTTGTTTCCAAATGTTTCTGTTCTTCTGCCCTCTAATCAATTCTGCTGGAGGGTGATATAAAACAAATCAATCAATACAGTTTATTCTTTATAGACAAGCCTACAAAAATGTATATGCTGCCCAGTTGTGAAATGCTTGAATTTTTTTAATGTGCTGTCCACTACACAGAATTTCACATTGAAATGTGACTGCTAATTAAGAAGAATAACACTACATTCCCATTTCACTTCAATTCGAGCAATTAAGAGCTCCATCACACCAGCGATTTAGTAGTGTGCGGATTTGCAGCATGATTCTCACATGACGCTGTGCCTGTCCTGCTGACACCTTGCCTCTTCCCCAGCCTTTCCTAGAATGCCAAAAGTCTGGATTATTTCCCCCAACTGCGTTTAATGCGTCCTAAGCCTCTGTGTAGTTTTAAGGGAACTGGGGGCTTGAATGGATCGCATCAGGTCCTGTCAGGGAAAAGCAATCTCTCCCAGCAACCAGCTCCAAGCCCCAATATAAAACCCAAACCTTGCATCCCAGGCTCGAAAGCCTTTTCTAAAATCATACAATGCCTGAATCTCTGCAGAGACAGGATTGTACTCCCCCAATGCCCCCAAAGAGCCACACTAAAGGGTCCTTCCATTTTTTGCCCTGGAGAAAGGCGGTCTGGTTGAAGTACTCATCTGACAGGACCTGACTGGAGGGAGAAAGGGGAGGGGAGGGGGTGGAGGGGAGGGGAGGGGGTGGAGGGGAGCCTAAGAGCTAACAAGCCAAGGAGCATAGGAATGTAAAAGAGCAGCTATTCAGGTGAAATGGATCATAAGCTTGATGCGCTTTTGCCTCAGGTAGAAAAAAACGCGGAGGCAAAACAGGTGAGGGGATTAGGTGTGATGGAGGTCATAGGCTGCAATCCTGTATATAGATACCTGGCAGTTAGTCTTGTTGGACATAATGTGTTTTATCCTGCTTGGTGTAGATTTGGCCTAGGATTGCTCTGTATGTGTGTGTGTGTGTGTGTGTGTGTGTGAGAGAGAGAGAGAGAGAGAGAGAGAGGCTGAATTCGGACGACACGATAGTCAATACAACTGACGATTGTTCCCCCCCCCCAGTTGCTTATTGTGTCGTCCGAATTCAGCCAGTGAGTGAGATTGAATGTGTGTGTGTGTGCAAGAGAGAGAGGTTGTGCCATCACTGTCTTATGCTCACCATCTTATACTAACAACACGAAAAGGCAAAGGAAACGTACAAAAGGCACCATGTAATTTAAAGACACAATTGATTCTATGGTATTCCAATATTTGCTTTTGTGGATTTGTTCCCATGATTCCATTTTGACTAAACGCACTGAAACTTCAGCTCTGTCGCGGAACTAAAGAACATTTGACACTGATCACATCAAAAGGGGAGTAGCTGATGGAAGCAAATCCTCAAGCTTCACATGCAAATCTCACAAAACCTTTAGCAGGCAAGGAAGATACTTGTTCCTTTTTTTCCTAAGGATTATTTAATTCTGTCCCCCCCCAAAAAAAATTTGAACCGGGGAAAAACAAATTGAGAGGACAAAGGGCAGAGGATGTCCTTTTCTTCATCTCATAAATCATGGCAATAGAATTAGATCACCTCAGGTTGAGGAACAAAAAAGCCGATTTACAGATCCATTTTGTAACACCACCTGACGTTTGTGTCTCATGGAGTGGCATTACTTATTCTGAGCGCTCGTAGCCTGACAATATATGCACTTAATGTGAAGATGTGTAAAATCACAGTAAAACAAATGCAATGCACAACACACACCCCACCACAGAAAATTATGTCAAATTTCCAGTTATTTTCAGACTTCATTTCAATACCTCTCTTCTGAATTAGAATTGGGGTGATGAATCAAGTTGTGATAGAGGCTTTTGTAATCAAATGTTCTCTTTTCCTCCTTGATGTATAGAAGTAACTTTCATTAAAGGCAATGTGTGTTGAGGGGAAAATGGACCCCTCCATTTATGAGAGAAACATTGGAGCGTTTCAAGTGTAATTCTAGAGTGGGCCATGAATCTCAGTCATCAAAGTGCAGCGGACTTATCGAAGTCACAGATACCCCAGCACAATTTGCCTGAAGGAAGACAATATAGATGGCACCTAACATTTGATTTTTCAAACAGATGAGGCCTTGCAAGGGTTTAAGACAACGTCTATAAATTAAGGCATGCGATAAGTGTTCGTATCCTTCCCTCTGGGAGAATCACAAGTGTGCCCTTCGAAGAATACCAAACATCTTCTCAGAAGTAGAGATGCATGAGAAATTCAGTTCAGTTCAGTTTTGACCAGAACTGAGCCAATTTGCATCTCCCAGAATTAAACACGGACCCGAACGTTTTCCGCAGTAACATTCCTGAGTTAGCAATGTGATACGTGATGTGTGCAAGAACAAAAATGCATTCCAAATGCACACATTCTAAACATGTGCATGAAAAAATGTGCGCATCTGAAATGCGCACATCTGAAATGCGCACATGGGAGGAAAATGAATACACTTTCAAAATATGCATGATTGATGTGTACATTTTTTAAAAATGTGCATGGAAATATGCACACATTTTCGCATGAAAAGGAAAAAAAACTAAGTTCAGAATCTGATACTAACATGAGTCAGAACACACTTTGGGAGTAGAAATTGGGCAACCTCGATGAACTCAAGGTTTGCTGTGTCTGGAGGTGGGATGGGCAGGTCGAATCAGCAGCCTTGTAGCCTTGAGGCTACTCTCTAGCCCAGTAAGCTCCCATGGACTATGTGTGCTTAGGCCTCTCTAAATTATGTTCAGGTATAGTGAATGAAAAAGGACTCTGCGTTCAGGGCTGGTATCAATACTCAGTGTTCTTCCACAGCTGCAAGGCCCCAACTGAACCCATCCTGATAACCACCCTGGGGCCCTGGGACTGATTGCTGGGTCTGGGAGCTGTCCACCATTTTAATGGATCATTGGGGGCTTTTAGGTCCTGGGTTCAAATTGCAGGGTTGCTGTTGCCAGCAGACAAGCCCACCAGGGGAATCCCCCAGTGTAGAAGGAGGCCCACCAGAGGGCCCTTTGCTGGGGTGGACGGGAGAGAGGCAGGCAGCATGAGTCCTTGTGATTGGCAGACAATAGGAAGCTTCTGGAGTGGCCAAGTGAGGTGTACATACTAGGAAGATGGTTTTTGGTCTTTGCCTGGTTAATGGAGCATTTCTTCAGCTTGTTTGCTGTTGATTTGGGATATTTATATGCTGCTTTTCAACAGAAAATCCTCAAAAGTAATTCACATAGTCAAAAGGTGGCTCATGAACACGTTTCAATAAAGCTGTTCACACAGTCTCATCAGGGGTGGGGTCTTCCACCCACCCTGAACAAGGCTATAAGGTTTTGGTTTTTGTGAACTGCCCAGAGAGCTCTGGCTATTGGGTGATATAGAAACCCAATAAATAAATAAATAAAAATAAAAATTACACCCCCCCCCCCACAAGTGTTTTTCTTCCCTCACAAGTACAAAAAGCAGTTTGGGTAGAGCATGATTTTGAGGGGAACAAATGTCTGGCGGGGAAACGGCTAGGCACACCATTTTCACCTCTTTTCCATCTGTTTCTAATTGCTGTTTAAAGGGGCTATTTTCCATTATTAAAATTAAACACAGGAGCAGAAACTCAAACGAGAATTCTACATGCATGCAGTTTTGTCCTCAGCCTCAAAGCCAATCAAACTAGGTGTGATGTTAGCAGGCATGTATTTTTGCTGCCTTGGCAAATAAAGCAGAGGGTGAGTAAGGATGCCATACTTTAACTAGGAAAAGGAGTAGATAAGAGAGGGGGGCTGAAACACCTCCACTACCCTATGTAACTTACCCCCCTCACCCCAGTTCATTGCTCCAGGCTCTTTTCCCCTTTCCCAGTTTACTTCCAGCATCAGAGCCAAGAAGGAAACATTACCTCAAGCAACTGACTGCAGGAAGGTAAGGTATGGGAGGGAGGGAGGGAATACAGTGAACCCCATCATTTCTGCTTGGATTACTGGAATATTTTGCTGCCATTGAAAACAGTACAGGAACTTCAGCTGGTCCAGAATAGGGCTGTGACAACTTGAACATATTCCACCTGTGCTTCGCCATCTTCACTGGCTCCCAGTCCACTTCTGAGCCCCATTCAAATGTGCTGATTTTGACCCTTAAAGCACTTCATGCTTGGGAGCAGTTTATCTGAAGGATCATCTCCTTCTATCTGAAGACTGAGATCATTTTTGGAGGTCCTTTTTCCATCTTCCCCCACCAAATGAGTGTAACTACAAAGGAAAGAGCCTTTTTGGTGTTGACACAGTATTTTTGGAATGCCCTCCCCAGAGAGGCATTGGTCCCCTCTACAAGATTTTGGTTTGATGCCTAGTTGGCCGATTATGCGCATCTTCTCCCAATCGCTTTTACTCCTAATCCCTATACATGGGAGGCGGTGAAGTGCATTACCGGTTGTATGAAACGCGAGTTAAAGTTGTTTACATGTGCAGCATCGCTTGTTTACATGATCATAAGGCGCTTTAACTCTCGCGGTAAATTAAAACTCGCTATTTAACGCACATTCCATAATGCACATAATCGGACAGAAAAAGTGCCTCAACCCCTGATTTGCGCTCCGTTCATGTGGAGGTAAAATCAGTAATGCGCTTTGAAAGAGCTTTAAATCGCTCTTGTAGAGGCACCTGGCACCTTCCTTATACTTTTTTCTTTTTAAACCTGTGGACATTTCCCCCTGAATTTTAGATCTGCTGTGTATTTTATGTTACTGTTTTACTGGATGGTGGTGATTTTTATATATAATATCCAGAGATGTAGCCATATTCGTCTGTTGCAGCAAGAGCCTTAATTAAGAACAAATGTATTATGGCATAAAAATTTGGTAGACTAGAGTCCACTTAATCAGATGTATAAAGTTTAACCCTAAGCAGGGAGGTATATAGACACAAGGTAGTGGCAGGGGGGGGAGGGGGGAGATTGTAAGCCATGAGGTTAGAGAAAAATGAAATTCAAAAAGCACAGACTGCGGCATTACATTAAGGTTTAAATATATGTAAAATAGTTATAGCTGATTATGCTATAAACATCCTGGCATAGATTAATATGTTAAAGTGGACTTTAGTCCAGGGGTAGGCAGAACAAAGATCTTCTAATTCTGGGCCGCTTTCATTGGCTGCCTGTATGTTTCTGAGCCCGATTCAGGGTGCTGATTTTAACCTACAAAGCCTTACACAGCTTGGAACCGGACACGATAATCAACATATGGGAGGGGGGGCTTTGAGTGCCACCTCCAAGGGAGGCTCAGAAGGTGGGAACAAGGTACAGGGCCTTCTCAGTGATGGCCACCCAACTATGGAATGTGCTCCCCGCTGAGGCCCGTTGGCACTGACAATGTCATCTTTTTCATGCCAGGTAAAGATTACTCTCTACTCGCAGGCATTTAATGAGGCATCCATGTCTGTTGTTTTAGAACAGGTCTGTTAGGTTAAAAAAAATTGTTTATTTGTTTTTAGCTGTTTACATTGTTTTAATTTTTCTATGTTAAATTTTTTAGACTATTTTTATAATGCTATATTTTGTATTTTTATCATTTGTTGTAAACTGGCTGGAGAGCTTCTGCTATGGCGCAGTATACAAATGAAATAAATAAATAAATAAATAAAGTAAGTTTTGGATTCCAACTCCCAGAAGCCCCTCCCAGCATGACCAATGGTCAGGAATGCTGGGAGCTTAAGTCCAAAACAAATGAGAACTGCTTTCTGTCCACCCTTGCTCTAGTCCATGACAGTCTATGAAATAATAGATTTGTTGGTCTTTATGGGAGTCACAAGACTCCTTGTTGAATTTTTATGTTTCTTGTTATTCTTTTATTGATCATTGATTGATGGGTTTTGTATAGTAAAGTTTTATTGATGTCAGCTGCTCAGAGAACACTCTTATTGGACAGCTTACAAATATTGTAACTAACTAACCAGTTATGTCCTTAGAAGGTACGGCCACTCAGAGTACTTGGGATTGAGTGATGAGGGCGAGATTCATTTGGTAGGAAGTGTTCTGGGCCCAGGCCTACATGAGACTGCCAAAATACTAAGGCCATAATCAACAACTCATCAAATACTATCATGAATGAGGCAGGCAGTATCTGGAGACAGGGCCTTTTCAGTTGTCACACCTCACATCTGAAATGCTTCCCAAAGAGGTCTGCTTAGAACCAAATCTGATGTTGATTCAATACCAGGCAAAGGCCTTTTTTTTAATTAGATGGCTTTCTAGCATGCCATCTAAGCTGGCTTTGGTCTGAGAATTTTACTGATGCTGCTAGTTTTGATCATTCTGCTCAGGTTTTACTGTTGCTGTTTTTATATTGTTGTTTTTAACTCGATATTGTGTTGAATCCATCCAGATGAAGTCAGCTGAACTTCATTCCCATTTAAATCAATGGTATTTAAGTTACTTCAAGATTTGACTTGTTCCATAGATTTCAATGGGGCCTAAGTTCAACTAACTTAGTCTGGTCCAACCCATTGTTTCTACTAATGTCGTGAGCCTGGTCTTTTAATGTTAATTGATTTTAGCTGTTTCAAATCGTTTAAATTTTTTGTATGTTAAAGGTCTTATATCATGTTACATTTCAGGGCATTGATTTTTGTGAACTGCCCAGAATAGTATGACTATTGAATGATATAGAAATGTAATAAATGCAATAAATGAATGAATTGTCTTTCTGGGAGTCTGGAAGGTGATATAAAAATGTTTTAGTCAAACAAATAGATTTAAGGCTTTATGAAATCCAACATTTTACCACAAAGCCAGGAAGTGTTCCAAAAATGTCCTTGGGTCAATCCCCAATATACACAGACACACACACGGGTCACCATCCCTGAGATGTAGAAAACTGCTGTAATCGATATACAACCTTCAGCACATGCTGAAGAGAGACAGAGTTTAGAAGCCCCCATCATCATAAATACCTATCTGCTTGCCATCTCACTAATCAATAGCCATGTTATTGTTTGCATTATCTGCCTATAGGTTTAATCAATATATCTTGCTAACGGCTAATAGGAGGCAGGACTGAATTTCATCTTGGCAAGGCAATCTGAGGACACTGCGTGTATGTGGTCTCGGCAGCAAGATATCGTGCTGTCTGACACAATATGACTTGTATCAGGTTATGTCAGGATGTCAGGGAATATATAACGTATCAGATATTTATTTATTTATTTTAAAAAGAAGAAGACGTGCAGATAAGAAAAGACAGGTAACAAAAGCTCTCCGTCTGGATTGGAACTTCCTTTATTAAATAATACTAGCAAGATCTCCTTACTGCTTGGATCGGTGGTTTCCAAAGAGTGGGCTGTGCTGTGCCAGTGAATTTCCAGAGGAATCCTTGAGGCTGATCATGCGGATTGCTTCGGACAAAGTAGCAAAAGCAGGGCAAGGGCCAGATTAAAGGTCTACCCCCACTCCCAGCAAAGTATGATGGGATAGGTCCTCCTCTCTATGCTAGTGACCCCACTCACCTAGCTGCTGGGGTGGCTGCTTATGACTCAGCAAAAAGGAGGGGACAAGAGGACACCAATTTGCATAAAATTTGCATGTGCTAATTCATATGTATAGATGCTAAACTATAAATAATTAGTCTAATTTCATGAGAAATACAGTACATCTCCCTCTAATCCGGAAGAGTCTGACCAGATGACCTGTGTGCCTCGTTCAGTCTGCTGTACAGGCACTACGCTACAGACTAACCTATCAATTTACCATGGCGTCTGTTTCTGGATTCTTTGCAGGATTAAGATTTGCTCCCTTACATGTTTTTTTTCTGGGTGTGTGTGTCTTTGTCTTCCTTTCCTTGTGTTCCATTACGCAAGCACTAGGGGGCACTGTGGTATAGAAGAATTGTGCAATTACACTGGGCTTTATCTCGCCATTCACAAATATTACTAGACTTTCCTCATTGGGAAAAAAAAGCCCATTAAAATGGTTGCAAAGCAGGGGAGAGGCCCTGGAGGATGGCAACAACATGTAAAGGACCTGCAAAGTTTCATGAGTGAATAATCATGAGTGCACAATAAATGCCTCATGTAGAAAGGCTCTAGGACTAGAGTGGCCCTTCAAAATAGAGTCCTCTGGCAGCCCTTCAAGTAAAGGACTGTAAAGAGGACACACGACTACCCTACTTAACTGCCCACCTATGGGCTTTCTTGGTGTCAGTGGTGATTAGCTGGACTGCAGGTTAAAGTCTCCCCCCCCAGCAATTTTCAGCTGAATCTCTACATGTGCAGCCCCTGACCTGCCATCCAGGACTCCATGTAGCCCCCAGGGCCAAAACGACTGTGTACCTCTGCTATATAAGTTCGACATCTGAAATTCATTGTCACTTTTTTAATCTATGGGCCCCATTTCAAGCACATGCAGAGCACAATGAGCATTCAGCTTGAAGATCAGAACAATATAAATGTATTTGTATATTTTAAGACTGGAAAAGAAAGTGACCCAGAAAGATGCCTTTTATTTTTTCTTTTTAAAACTTTATCATTTAAACTACATGGGAGGGGGTGAATTTGGCTTAGGGTATTCTGCTTATAAAATGGAAAGTTAAGAATGAGATTGTTGCACTGAAATGATGGAACAATCTTTGCGAGCGCACACACACACACACACACACCAACATGCACACATACCAGAAGAAATTGTATTTGATTATGAAGCTGGATGGAGGCTTCATATTGGACTGACAGAGGCTGCCTCTACACGAGAGGTTTAAAGCTCTTTCAAGTCTCATTAAAAAATTTACCTCTACATGGGCGGAGCGCAAATCAGGAGTTGAGGCGCATTATCTATCCGATTATGCGCATTATCGAATGCGCGTTAAATAGCGAGTTTTATTTTGCTGCGGCCGTTAAAGCGCATTTTGACTATGTGAACAAGCAATTCTCCACATTAACTACTTCTAAAGCGCATTTCAAACAACTGGTAAGGCCACCAGTTGTGCGCTCAATTACCTCCTGCGTACAGTCATTTACCATAAAGCGCTTCCGAGAAGATGCGCATAATCGGAGAAGCAGGCGTCAAACCGAATTCTTGTAGAGGGGGTCAGAGCCAGTTTCACAAGTTCTTGTAGAGCAGCCTACAACAGTGTATTTACAGTTTGAAAGTAACATCACTGTTGATGCTGTCAAATTATCGCAGCAGTTGGAATTCTCTATAAACAAGTTCATTGCTACAATAGCAGCTGCCTCTTAGCACCCAAGAAGTTATGAAAGTGGGAAGTCCCAATGAGTCTTTTTCTTAAATTAGGGGGATTTCCCATATCAAAAGTGAGAGTATTTGAATTCCTGGTGATGCAATCCGAAAGAAAGAGAGAAAGAAAGAAAGAAAGAAAGAAAGAAAGATCATCAGCTCATTCGTTTGCTTCATTTCCAGTATTGCCTAATTGTTATGACCAACTCTATTAATGACATTGTATTTCTGATATCAGCAGCTAAGGCTGCAAGCCTATGCATACTTACTTGGGAGTACATCCCATTGAACTCAATGGGACTTATAAGAAGGCTTTGTCACTTTGTTTTATTACATCTTAATCACACTCTCCTTTCAAGCGGTTTAAGACACTGTTTAGGGGGGGATTGTCCTACTTTTTCCTCACAGCAATCCTATGAAGTAAATTGAGATAAAGATGGTGATTGGTCAAGGGCCCCAGTGAACTTCCTGCTTGAGGGTCAAACTATACATTACATGCAAACACATCTAAGACTTGTCCATGGCCTTTATTTAGTTTGAAAAACAGGGCAGGCTCAGGTTCAAAGGGCCTCTGGGCAGCAGGATTATGCGGAGCCACCAGGAGCACGCCCTCTGGTGACCTCAGTGGCCGGGCAGGTTGGTAAGAGAGAAGGCGCTCTCTCAGGTATCCTGATCTCAAGTTGTATAGGGCTTTGTACACTACTACCAAAACTTTAAACCTGGCCCAGTAGCCAATAGGCAGCCAGTGCAATTATTTGCTGAAAAGTGGCAACTCCTGACAACAGCTGAGCTGTTGCATTCTGTACTAGCTCCAGCTTCCGGGGCAACCTTGGGGGCAGCCCCACAAAAAACACATTGCAGTAATCCAGTCTTGAGGTTACTAGCGCCATTATTATTATTATTATTATTATTATTATTATTATTATTATTATTATCCTCAATACTGGGCTTCAAGGCAGCTGTACCACTGTGGTCAAGCTATCTCTGTCCAGGAGAGGCCATAGTTGCAGAACCAGCTGAAGCTGGGAAAAGGCATTCCATGTCGCCATGGCCACTTGGGCCTTAAGAGACAGAGATGGATCTAAGAGTACCCCTAAGCCAGTGTGGTGTAGTGGCTAAAGTGTTGGGCTGAGAGTCGAGAGATCCAGGTTCTAGTCCCCACTTGGCCATGGAAACCCACTGGGTGACTTCGGGCCAGTCACAGACTCTCAGCCCAACCTTCCTCACAGGGTTGTTGTTGTGAGGATAAAATGGAGAAGAGGGGGATTATGTACACCGCCTTGGGTTCCTTGGAGGAAAAAAGACAGGATATAAATGCAATAATAAACAAATAAATAAAGTATGAGCCTGATTTTTCAGAGGGAGTGCAACCCCATCCAGAACAGGCAATTAGCCTATCTCCTGGACCCGGGAACCACCCACCCACATGGCATCCGTCTTGCCAGGATCCAGCTTCAGGATAACACACACATCCCACAACACCAGATTTCCCCTGTGAGGTTTCTAAAGTACTTTGTAGTCACACATGTGAAACTTCCAGGGTGGGGTAAACACACTTTAGAAGACCAGGAACAGAAAAATGGCAGGTGGAGAGGTTGTTTTCCCACTTTGAACCATCCCCATCTGCTTAAGTGGTTTCTTAAAGTAAAAAAAAAAGTGGGGCATTGAGCTACATTTACATCCATTTGTATGTAACATGTAGTTCCTTCCCCCCCCCCCATCCTCCAAGCATGGACATCCTGGTCCAAACCCAAGAGACTAGCCACGACACCTTACTATCTGTCTTTCCCTCAAGTCCATTTAAATTTTGTGATGCTCTGCTTGGCAGCTAATTGTTAACAGGAGCTAGGCTGAAAAATCAACACATTGCCTGACACATTGACTCTTATGTGCAAGCTATGACACCCACACCAGCTCCCAGTGAGACTTAAAATAACAAATCTCCCCACGTCAAGGTCTTTAGGGTAGATGAGGAATGGTGGTCAGTGTTCTTTTCTTTTCTGTTCTATTCCAGTTCTGTGTTGCCTCTTTTTTACTCTACCTCATTTGCCACATCATTTTCAGGACCTTGGAAAGTGCCATATGCGAATCTAAGAGAAAGGGGTGGGAGAGGGGGTGGTATGGAATGCATTTGATTTGAAGGCCTTTTTCAAGATGACATTTCACATTTAGGAAACAGCCTGAAAAATGATCCAGACGGTGCCCCTTGTTACATTGGAGTGGCCAGGTGCTGCCTTGCTAGCTAATTCAGATGGCACAACACCACTGCAGTAAATTACTTTATGTAAGCAGTCTGGGGATCCTTCTGGATCAAACGGCGGGATGGAAACGAAGTGCCGGATGTGTATGGCTGTGAATATTACACAGGCAGGGAAGCTGCTGCCTGTAGCAAGCTCTTGGCTTGCACACTTTAGCAAATTGAACACTGCACTTCACATGTGGCCATGTGCGTACATCTTTTTCATGCCACATCTCCCTTTGCGGGCAAAAGTCATGTGTGAAGCAGACCCCATTTGTGTCACTCATTCCTGCAAAAAAAAGTGAGGGAGGAATGAGCCAAATTGCTGGCGCAGATGTTGTCCCCACTCACAGCTGTGCACTCTGGGGTCTCCTTTTGAGGCAGTAATCAGACCGCAGGGCTTCGAATCTGTATGTCAGTTATTGGGGAGTTACTTTTTCTGGGTTCTTCAGTGCTTGCTAAGTAAGATGTAACATTCAAATTATGCCAGAGGACTTAGCTACACTCCTCATCCTACATGTGGGGTTCTAAACATTTGTATATTTGCCAACATGTTTTGAAAATCTGTGTCTGCACGTCTGTGTGTTTGTTTGTGTGTGTGTGTGTGTGTGTGTGTGTGTGTGTGTGATTTGGAGCAGAAAATCAGCAGGCCGGAAAAAGGGTTTAGACCACCCACTTCTCCAGATCGCCTCCTCACAAAGCATTTTTTTTCTTTCCAAAAAGGTGAGAATGGGGAGGGGGTTCTTAAACACACTGCAAAGTAATTGGGCTCTTACATCTCTCACCTTACAGTAACTCATATCTTCAGCTGAGTTTTTAAGCTGAATTGATGGCTGTGTTTTTGTTTGAGTTGCTGGTTGAAGAGTTGTTTTAGTTTCTCTTGGAGAGAGCAATCCTATGGTTCTGGGAGAGCATCCCAGGGACCATAGACTTCTTGGGCATTCCCCCTCCAAGGCCATAAACACGGCTACGATCTGGGAAAGGGGACTCTGGAATCCGACCCTTCTCCCTATTTCCCTCCCCCTCCCATCCACTGCAGGAAGAACCACACCAGATACTTTCCAAGGTCACAAAAGTGGCCTTGGAGGACATAAGAACATAAGAAGAGCTCTGCTGGATCAGACCAAGGGTCTGTCTAGTCCAGCATTCTGTTCACACAGTGGCCAACCAGCTGGTCATGGGAACCCCACAAGCAGGACATGAATGCAACAGCATCCTCCTGCCCATGTTCCCCAGCAACTGATGTAAAAGGTCTTCAAGGGGATGTTCTGATGGGTGGGGAGCAGAGCAGAGCAGAGAGGCCATATTATAATGTTTCTTATAGCCCTCCACCCCACCTCCATTAGTGCAAGTACTTTAGTCAGACTCAGAGGCCTGTCCAGAGGAAAAGGAAAAATGGAGGTCAGAAAGGGGGAAAACATCTCTGCTGCTCCTCCTGCCCTACTGATAGCAGGGCATTGTATACCTAGAAGCCTTCGTTCTCAGAGACTTCCATCCAACCTATAGGATTGCACCCTTAAAGCATAATTGTATGGTTTTTATATTGGATTTGTTTGCCTGTTTTACTGTTGTCTACCCTGGCCTGTTGAATCCCTTGCGGTTTATACATTTAAATCAATCAATCAAATGCAGAGGCAGCTGCAATCTGGACAGCTCTTGTACACCAGTGGTGGGCAGAAGGTATATCTCCCGATGTTTTGGACTTCCACTCCCAGAAGCCCCTGCCAGCATGGCCAATGGTCAGGAATGCTGGGAGCTGACATCCAGAACATCTGAGATCTACTTTCTGCCTGGCCCTGCCCTAGCCAAGAGCCTCAGTAGTACACCCATGCTCCCACATGTACCAAGAAGCAGGGACATCCTCTCCTCCCTTTGCAATCTGTGCATTACAAGACATGCTTGTTTAGTTGTCAATGTAGGAGAGAATTAATAGGGCAACCCCCCCACCCCAGTTTTTCACAAGCTTTGGCTTCCTCTGGGTCCCTCCCCCAGGCACCTGCAAGTATGCTGTGTGGGACCCAGGTGGCCTCACATCTCTCTCCCCTTTGATCTACTTGCCTCAGGCTGGGGAGGAGATAGAGTTGCCATCATGCAAACCATCTGTCCTTGTTTTAGTGAGCGGGCTTCAATGCTCATTCCGCGACTCAGAAAGGATCACTGCGACAAAGGTTGCAGCCCCGCTGCTCTCGATGGAGAAACTTGCTCTACATAGAGAGGTGCAAGAGAGACACAGACTTCAATAAAATCCCGTGGGTGATTCAAGCCACTGGATAGAAGCCTAATCCATACATCCAAATGGCCTTCCCAATGGGAGCTGAAGCCCAGGCTAATTACCATGACTAAGAATCATTTCATTGTGGCATGGCATAATGTTTTGCAAAATGTGTATTTTTGTTGCACAACTGGACTTTTAAGGTGAAATCCCCTGTGATTGCATCTTGAAATACCAAACATTTTCCACATTGAGATCGCGGGCTGAGACCCATAGGAAGGAAATGGGGCGTAAAGAGAAGGACTACATCTCTAAGAGCTCTGAAATTCTGTATTAATGAACCTATATTCCAAGAGCAGAAAATTTACTAGAATTGTGCAAAATGAATTCAGCAAATTTCACAATTTTGCATACACAAAGCAATTCATTTGCATCAGTTAGAATGAATGACCAATTTATTTACGTTTCTTAACAGAACTTGGAATGGCTTTGTTTATTTCAGTTTTTCTGACCACGGATTGCAGAAAGGGAGAGAACATAGGAAGCTGCCTTGTATTGACTGGATTTGCATGATGACAGGGTGGTTTAATAAGCCACTGTGGCTTGTTAACCATAGGTTATGT
This sequence comes from Anniella stebbinsi, assembly GCA_029215795.1. Classification (NCBI taxonomy): domain Eukaryota; kingdom Metazoa; phylum Chordata; class Lepidosauria; order Squamata; family Anniellidae; genus Anniella; species Anniella stebbinsi. The sequence continues at coordinate 195,483,701 of JARDYH010000001.1, read as the reverse complement.
GCTGAGGGGAAGGGTTGCATCAATGCAGTTTGTTGTATCATGCGAACCTGGCCAGAGTGGCTTGTCCTGTGGGTAACAAGCCACCCAGGATACCTGAGCTATTGTTGGGTTCCGGGCGGCCTCTTCCCTATGAGAACAAGCCACCCTGGCCGAATTTGCATGACATGACAAGCCACACTGATGAGGGTAATGATGCAAATCCACCTGGCATGCACAGCATTTTTAACAAGCCACTGTAGCTTGTTCACTGCCAGTGAATCGTACAAACCGGGCCACTGAGTCAGATCTTTGGTCCATCCAGCTCAGTACCATCTCCATTGACTGGCAATGGCTCCCCAGGGTATCAGGCAGGGCCCTTTTCCAGCCCTCCCTGGAGATGCTGAGGATTGAAACAGGGACCTTCTGCATGCAAAGCAAGTGCTCTACCACTGAGCTATGGCCTTCCCCATCCCACCCCCCACCCCAAATCATAAGTCACTGGATGGGAGGGGGCAAGGGTTATATGGAGGCACAGAGCAAGGCCTCAGGGATACTGATGAAAACCACTTTTACTCTTCCCAAACAATTCTTCCTATTTAATGCCTATTGATACTCCCCCTAGTCTGTTGCTACTCTAACATTAGCAAACAAAAGACCAATATGCTTCAAAGCCTATGCCCATGAGAGATAGACTGTGTTCTATCATATACAACCATAACCCTCACAACAAACCATAGATTGTAACCTGGTTTGGAAGCCACCTCCACCATACATCTTGCTAGGTTCGGACAACCCAGCACCCCAGAAATGGTGAGCATGTGAGTGGCATGCACAGGGCAGGGAAAAGAAGCCACAGTGGCTTCTTTTCCCTGGTTGTCTGAATCAAGCCTTTGAAATCTGTTCTTCTTTAAAACAACACACACACACACACACACACCATTCATATTATTCAATGGCAACTACAGTGATAGAGGGTGTATACTGCATTTTTTTAACCTATGATTTCTAGATATATTTGAGTTGCTCTTCTCTGTACCTTTTCCAATTCCGCAATATCCTTTCATTGAGCTATCCACCATAAGCCCAAGATTCCTTTCTTGGTCTGTCACTGCCAGCTCAGACTCTGCCTGTTCTGTGAATTTAGGTTGGGTTTTTTGCCCCAATGTGCATCACTTAACTCCATTTGCCATCTTGATGCTTATTCCTCCAGTGCGAAGAGATGCTTTTGGAGCCCTTTGTTCACCCTTGCAGTTCTTTTTTTTTTTTTTAGTATAATTTTTATTAATTTTTCAACAAAACAAAACAAACATACACATAATACATAATATAAAAACACAAACTAACTCCCTCGACTACCCCCGTGCACCCCCCCCCCGAGACCTACTCACATTCATCCATCTTCCTTCCAAAATTTTAATGATTCTTTTGAAGGCGACTGTCCCTTTCCCGATCTTAAAACATATTCCAAAAAGGGAGTCCATATATCTCCAAAATCACTCTTACTGGACATTCCCCTCATTATTTTCATTTTACATGTCAACATATCATTCAATGCTATATCCCAAATTTCTTTATACCAATCTTCTATTTTATAACTTCGTTGCCCTTTCCAATTTTTAGCAATCATTATTCTAACGGGTGCCAGGAGGTTGTTTACCAATTCTCTATTAATTATATGCTTATTCCTACTATCCCATATTGCTAGTAGAGCTAGCTTCGGGTTTAATTCCAATTTACTTCCAATTATATCACTTATTTCTTTAAAAACCTTTCCCCAGAATTTTTGTATTTGTTCACAGCTCCACCACATATGAAAATAGGTCCCAACCTCCTGACATCCCCTCCAACAATTCTTGGACACTTTTTTATCAATCTGGTGAAATCTTACAGGTGTTAGATACCATCTCCAAACTGTCTTATAATAATTCTCCTTAATTCTAATCGACAATAATTTCAACATTCTTACATTCCACATCCTCCCCCAATTATCTTCATTAATTTTTTCCCTTATATCTTCTTCCCATACCTCTTTTATAACCTTAAGTGAGTCCTGAAATTCCTCCTCTATTAAAATTTTATATATCTCGCTAGTGAGTCCTTTTTTAGCTCTGGCTTCATCTTTTTTTTCTATTTGTTCAATTAAATCTTCAAATCTGGTATTATTTCTACATTTCTTATTTTTTATCCTCCATTCCTCTGTCCATTTTACCAGTTGCAGACACTTGAACCACGCTATCTTCTGTCCTTTAAACAAATCTTTAATATGCTCACTATCTTTCATCTTTCCCATCCAATTCCTTAGCTTAAGAATATCTTGTTCTTTCAGTCTCGCTTCCATCTCTGATTTTAATGCTCTTGGGAAGTTTCCCACTACTACAACTGGGGCTAGCGGAGAATCTCCTGGTATCAACTTCCCCCTATACTTCTCCCATATCGATATTATATTTTCCAATAATGGGTTGTCCAGTACCTTCCATTCTTTCTTCTGCATTTTGGTAAAAAATATATTTCGCAATTTACATTCTATCTCTACTGTTTGCGATTCCAGCCATTCCAAATCTTGCTCCCCTAAAATAGCATGAATAACATATCTTAACTGATTAGCAATATAGTAATTCTTAATGTTAGGAAGTCCTAAACCTCCTTTCTTTTGAGTCTTATACCATAACCCCTTGTTTATCCTAGCTTTTTTATCCCCATTACAATATGCATTAATCATATTTTGCCAATTTTTAAGCTCAGCTGCTGAAATTCTAATAGGTAGCATTCTAAACAAAAAATTAACCTTAGGTAATATCTTCATTTTAATAACCGCTATTCTACCAAACCAAGAATGTTTTAATTTTCTATAAATCTGTAATTTCTCCCCTACCTCTTTTCTTAAGCTTACAAAATTAAGTTCCTCTATTCTTTCTAATTCTTTATCTATATTAACTCCTAAATATCTTATTATATTTTTATGTCTTAATCCTAACTTAGCTTTACATTTCTCCATCTCTTCCTTGTTATAGTTATACAACATCATTTCTGACTTCCCCCAGTTAACTTGTAATCCTGTAATTTCCCCAAATTCTCTCAAATGTTTCTGAATCGTCTCCCCACTTTCTAGGGGATCTTCTATTGTCAATAACGTATCATCCGCAAACATATTTACTTTAATCTTGTTTTTTCTTCCTATCCCCTTTAATCTTTCATCTTCCCTAATTACATTTGCTAAAATTTCTATAACTATTGCAAATAAAATCGGTGAAAGTGGACATCCTTGCCTAGTTCCTCGGGCTAGTATTATTTGTTGTGTTAACCCATCATTAACCATTATTTCCGCTTTATTATTTTTATACATCTGATTTATCACTCCCATAAATTTATGTCCAAACCCAAATGTTTTTAATATTATTTTTAACGCTGGCCATTCCACGCAATCAAAGGCTTTGAAAATATCTAAAGCTAATAATCCTGCTTTTAAGTTCCTTTTTTTAATAATATTTATTATATTTATAACTCTCCCAATTAAATTCGGCATTTTCCTACCTAAAATAAATCCGCATTGATCATTTTTAATATATTTAAATATAAATGTACCCATTCTTTTAGCCATAATTGCTGAAAATATTTTTGCATCCTGATTTATTAAAGATATTGGTCTATATGACGCTGGATCTGTCAAGTCCTTGCCTGGCTTCTGTATTAAAACAACCAGGGACTGGTCCCACGATGGCGGGGTCATTCCTCCTTCTATTATATTATTAAATAATTTTTTTTAATCTAGGTATTAAAATATCTTTAAATATTTTATAAAATTCCGGCCCCAGACCATCAATCCCCGGAGACTTACCTCCTTTTAGTTTTCCAATAATTCCCTCAATTTCTTTGTCAGTAACCAAGGCTTCCATACCCTTGTAGTTCTAAACACCCTAAATAGTTTGGTATCATCAGCAAGCTTGGCCACTTCACTACTCACTCCTAACTCCAGATCATTTATGAACATGTTTAAAAGCCCCTGGTTCAATACAGATCCCTGAAAGACCCCACTTCTTCCATCCCTTCATTGCAAGACTTGTACATTTATTCCTACTTTCTGCTTCCTATTTTTAACCAGTTATCAAGCCATAAGGGGACCTTTGTCTTATCCCATAACTGCTAAAAAAAATTCAGGAATCTGTGGTGAGAGGCTTCTTTAAACTAGTGATTTATAGCACGCTTGTGACTGGCCACTCGCGGAAATTAGCGGGTGATTTTGACGATGACGTGACCCTCCTGCTTGTATCCCACTCCTTTCCTTGGTTATTCCGTTTAAAAATAAACCTTGGAAAGCCCATTTCTTCTGAAATATCTCAGGATTTCCTGCTGAAGTTATGCTACAAAATGCCTACTAGAGGGTGCTGTCCCATTGAACTATATGAGCTGGGAGGTTTTAAATTACAGGCCATGTGGTCGCTGCTCCTTTCCCATGTAATTCAGCTTGTTTCAAATGTGAAAGAGAAGCAGGAAGAAAAGCAATGGTAAGCAAATGGATTGTTTGTTGAACTGTGGGATAGTGAGTTGTCTGGACGCAGCACATTTTCCGCAGAGTGAGATATTCTGTTGTCTGAACGTAGCCAGAGTGGCTTGTTAACCATTCTGTGTGGCTTGTTAACTACCCTGAACAACCCAGCAACAAATCATGGGTTCCCAAAGTGACTTATTGAGAAAAAAAAGACACACTGCATGATTAAAAAGCCAACCTGGCTGCATTCCGACAATTTAACCCATGGTTGAACAAACAACTCATAGTTCAAAACAACCCACAGTTTAAAAACAACCCACACTCAACCACCGAGTGCTGGTTAGTGTGTTGTGTGAAGAGTCCCTATGATTGGGTAGAGAAATATATTGTGCTGTGTACATTCAGAAGAAGACAGAAAAGTGTTGAAATCTACAGTGGAAGTTTGGAAAGTGAACATTTCCAGCTACTCCTGTTAACCCAGCATTGAGTCCATTGTAGGGTTATGAAAGTTTCCCTCGTTTGTTCAGATTCTGAATATATACTGTGCATGAGCTCAGTGTTCATAAGCAAAGAACCCTCTAATTTATACTAAAATACAATCTGCTTGAATCATTGGCAGTAAGTATCTCACACAGAACAAGGCTGATTATAACATAAGGCAATTTCCTCTTCAAATGCTGGGATGCAATCATCTTGGAGGAAGGACAAAGCATTTCTAATATATTTGTACGTGAACAGTTATTTCCACTAAGCCAGCCAAGTTTTGTGGCAGCCTCTCTTCAATCTAAATACATCCCCCAATATATCTAGTTAGGCAAGATGTCTCTGTTAGTTCAAAACAGGGAGTGAAAAATAAAGGTGGTGAAGTTTGTCTTTGCTCATGATGACCTCAGGAATGACTTAATTAAATCCACATTCCAATCTCAATTTATATTCTGAAAAAGCACCCTCCCGGCAGCTGCTTCTATGTGCTGTGTTTTCCAAGAAGCAGAAATGCATTAAGTCACATTAAAATGCTCTTCTAGTTTCTGTTGCTGCCATGAGATCATTCCTGACAACATATTTGCCTCAGAATCATTACTGGTGAAACATCCCTTTACTATATGGATTGGGAGGGAGGGAGGGAGGGAGGGAGAGAGAGAGAGAGAGAGAGTCTTTGCAGATATAATCATCACCTTTTCTCCTCCTGCTTATCTTTGCTACAGTATTTCTAGACTAGAGTTAAACTTAGAACAATTGTCATGGTCTTTGACCATGATCCAGAAACCATTCTCTTACTTTTATTGTAGAATTTGAGACTTTACAGAGGGACTTTTCACTGCCCTCAATTAATACCTAAATAAAACAGGCAAAGATCGTATAGTGTATAGTACTGGCATAATCACATCCCAGGCTGCATTGCAGCCAGTCTACTCAGATAACACAATGGGCCTGTTTACATGCAGACATATCACAGCTTCCTGGACTAGCATTGGTTTAGCTGCTCTGATGGCATAGGGGCTTAAGTGCTAAAGGGGATGTCAAGACCTTGGCATTTGAATTCCAAAAGCTATGAGTAATTTTAGCTAATTGAGGCTGCATGCCAAGCACTTACCTGGGAGTAAGTCCCCTGAACTCAATGGGGCTTACTTCCAAATAGACATATATAGGATTGCATTGTAAAATAAAAATGCATTGCTGGGAGGCATAGATCTGTGAGTGACACCTTGTGGGCGCAAATCAGTAGAACAATTTTGGAGCATTTCAGTGAAACCACACGTATAAGGGTGCCTCTACAAGAGCGATTTAAAGCTCTTTCAAAGTGCATTACCAAATTTACCTCTACAAGAGAGGAGCGCAAATCAGGGGTCCAGGCGTGTTTTATCTCCAATTATTCGCATTTTCGAATGCACGTTAAATAGCAACATTTAATTTACCGCGGGAGTAAGAGAGCCTTATGTCCGTGTAAACAATTTTGTGAGGAGGCGCATTAATGATCAGATGGTCTTTATGTCATGCATAGCACTGCCCCTTCGCTGGGAAAACCTCCCACTTTTTCGTTTAGTTTTATTTCCTGTCTCCTCCTGGCAACTTCCTCCTTGTTCTCCGTCTCTCTGGATGGAAGCTCCAGGAAGACGAGACCCAATGTGAACTGAAAATAAAGTTTATTTTAATTCCTCTGATGGAATATTTCGTTCATGGAGACACGAGGACAGATGGAAGTGGTTTCACAAGAAGTAAAGGGGGTAGGAAGGATGTGCGGATGTGCACATAATTAGCGATCAGCTTAGACATATCGTCCCCTAACTTCTTGCTGCGTTCCTGACATGAGCTGTGTATGTGTGTGTGTGCTCGCTGGGAAGAGGAAGGGGAAGGAACGAAGCAGCATCCCCCTGTCTGTTTTGGCGTGTGTGTGTGTGCGAGGCACATTCCCATTTACTCCTGAGCAGTTCAGTTCAAATGGCAATGGGGCAAAGGGGTGGGGAGAGAGGTAGCCGAACAGGTTAACCACATCATTCCCAACAGGTAACCTAGGTAACCAAAGGCGGGAGATTCTGGTAGGCGGGGAGTATAAAGGGTGCAAAACCTGTTTGGGCAGTTTCCCGGGACAAAGCACATTACTTTGAGCAACATTTGCATGCATGTTAACAACTTTAAAGGGAGTTTCATACAGCCAGTAATGCGCTTCAATGCCTCTCGTATATAGGTATTAGGCGTAAAAGCGATTGTCAGGAGATTCGCATAATCGAGGAACTGGGCATCAAAGCAAAATCTTGTACAGGGGGCCTAAGACAGATGGAACATGCTTGCTGCTTAATAATAATAATAATAATAATAATAATATATTTATTTATTTATTTATTACCCGCCTCTCCCAACGGATCGAGGCGGGGAACAGCACTAAACATAAAATACAAAACTGATTAAAAGCACATAAAACCATACATCATTAAAATACCAATAAAATACCAATAAAACACTTTAAAATTCATCTGGGTAGGCCTGCCGGAAGAGAACAGTCTTTATAGATCTTTTAAATTCCTGAAGACTGGTAAGTTCGCGAATCTCTCCCGGCAGGTCATTCCACAATCTGGGAGCGGCAGAAGAGAAGGTCCTCTGGGTAACGGTTGTCAGTCTAGTTCTTGTTGACTGTAGTAAGTTCTTCCAGAGGACCTGAGCGTGCGGGGCGGATTGTATGGGAGAAGGCGATCCCATAGGTAACCTGGACCCAAACCATGTAGGGCTTTAAAGGTAATAACCAACACTTTGTACTTCGCCCGGAAACTGATTGGGAGCCAGTGAAGAGATTTTAAAACTGGTGTAATGTGGTCACCCCTAGATGTACCGGTGGCCAACCTGGCTGCCATATTTTGAACTAGTTGAAGTTTCTGGACTAGGCACAGAGGTAGCCCTATGTACACTGCATTGTAGAAGTCGAGCCTCGAAGGTACCAGCGCGTGCACTACTGATTTTAGGTCTTCCAACTCTAGGAAGGGGTGCAGCTGGCGTATCAGCCGAAGCTGATAATAGGCACTCCTGGCCGTCACATCTATCTGAGCTGTCATCTGGAGCGACGGATCCAGGAGTACCCCCAAGCTGCGAACACAGCCTTTCAGGGGGAGTGTAACCCCATCCAGAACTGGTCGACACACCTCCAAACCCAGGTTGTGGCCCTTGACAGTAAGCACCTCCGTCTTGTCTGGATTCAGCTTCAGTTTGTTTTTCCTCATCCAGCGATGCAAAATATCTTGTATATCTCTACAACAGCTTTCCCCACCCTGGTGCTCTCCAGATACTTTGGAGTCTTGCTTATTTGGGAAGGGGACAGGCTCATACCATGCTTATACACACACATGTATAGGAGCTGTAAATTCATCCCCAGCAAATCCTCAGAGGATAAAGGTGGGCTACGTCATGGGATTTCTCTACATTCCATGCAGTGATGTTTCCCAGAAATGCCGTCTCCTATTTCCAGGGCCAATTCAGGCTTCTGCTTATGCCTGACTGCACCAAACCAAGTTTGTAGGCAGCTGCTCTTCCTATGTACTGTCGAGTCTTTTTCAGCTGATTCCACCTTCTTGAAGGGAAGTTTTCCACTCCAAACTGTACTCATCAGTTATTCCATTTGCTTTAACACGTGCATTTGCTTGCAGTGCCTTTTCCTAGAATAATCCTGTGCCGTTGCTTCTTTGGACAAGTGGACTGTACCACCACAAAAAAAAAATATTTTGATCACCATCTTGGAGATGCAAGGACTCAAAATTATTTTTAAATGTTTGCTCCCTTTGCCCCATCCATGGCCCTCGAACAAGCAGAACGGGGCATCTGTATCATTTATGTACCCTTAAAGCTCAGGAAATCTCCATCTCTGAAATCTCCATCACTGAAAGTCATTGGCATTCCTTCCTTCCCTCAAACCCTCCTGCATTTACATCCTCCATCATTTCCATTGCTGCAAAGCTTGTCCCATACTGTCACTTTCCCAGGGTCTATTAAATCCCAAATGAGAACGTTTTCAGTTATCAAAACAGTGGTTTATCTGAGAGGCAGATAAGAAATTGTAAGTTAAGCTTCTGTGAACAATGGGTGTCAGTGGAAGACTGACCAGAAGAATCATGAGATCTCTGCCCTTGAAGAACTTTTAAAATGAAAACATATGAACATCTTTCATGCTACTGCAGGGATTTAGACTAGGTGATTTTGGTAATTCTGCAAATTAGATTCCATGTTCTAATTCTGGTATTCTAATTTGTGCTATTTATTCTACTCCATTTATTCTTATGAATAATCATGTGATATAGCCCTGCAAGGACAGTATCTGTAATGAACCTCATGTCTGAATGCTGCCCCAAGTTAAAAACAAAACAATTACCTGCATGTGGAAAGCTAGCATGACAGGGAGAAGACTCTGTTAGACCCTTACTCCCAAGGAAAAGACTAAGCTAAAACATTTTTTGCCACACGCAGTGTTGCATTTAAATATGCAATCCCCCACATGCAATCGGAAGTGGTTCAGACCCAGCAGAGATGTACCACATGATTATTCTAAATATGCATATTGTAGGGAAGGATAAGTCAATCTATTTCCAGTCCATGTCACTTTGGTGGGTGTCTCATTTCACATTTAAATACACATTTCTAAACACGTTTTCTCTCAAAATACACATTTTGAACCACATTTTAATAACGTTTTTGAGCTATGTTCAAACAATGTTCACATGTTCAAACAGTCCATGTTGGGTTGCAGGGTGTGCCAGTGGCCATTTTGAATACTCAAGCTGAGACTACGTGGCTTGTTGTGTCCTCCGATCTCAGTGGGGTCAGTTGTATGAGGGTTAAACAACCCTTGCAGAACCTGTGGCCTGTTCGGACAACACAACAAGCCATGGTCGTGGCTTGAATATTCAGGATGGCACCCACAGGCACCGCAGCGTGTGGCTTAAATAAAGCACAACAAGCTAGGGTGATCATGTAAATCTAGTCACTGTGATCCACACATTAGTCTGGGAGATGTGGATTTGGTAGATTCATATCAGAATTCGCAAAGATTGATTTCTTCAAGTATCCTAATAGATGCTATTAGTAGTTGTTACATTTTTCTCAGACTGAGCATTAAAGCTTCATCTTGGATCCACATCCCAAATTCTACATTGTTGGATAAAGTTTCTTTTTCTTATTTCATCACTTTTACCAGCAGAACAACACAAAGATTAAACGGTTGACACACCACAACAAGAAACAAGTAAGAAAATATTCACTGTAAATTACTAACAAAGACCTGGCTATATAGAAAAGACAGAAAGAAAAGCAGGCTTTTAAAGACAGTCTGTAATGATTCCACTTATTAATATCTTGCACAACTTCCAAACAAACCACCGCTCCTTTATACTACATACATAGTCTGCCCTCTAGTGTTCATTGAATAGAAGTGCATGGACCAGCAATACTCAAAAACTTAAGTTATTCATCTTCACCAGATAAGGAACCCCCTTACTACAGTAATTCCAATAGACAATAAAACTACGCAATATGTTAGTTGTTTCTAGATCTCATTTTTTAAAGAGCAACAGAGTTATAACGACACTTAACTTCTGAAAACTGTAAACTATGATGTTTTAGAAAGTTCAAGCATCCTAGGAGCAAATCCTGTGCCATGTATCATGCCAGTCTAAAGACAACTGCGCTGGCTGTCAAGTGGCTTCCAAGTACAAATAAAAATTATGATTTCTACCTGTAAAGCCTTTAACAGATCTGCCTCACCTGAAGGCGCTCTTGCTTTTCATGTGGGGAAATCCATGTGATTAACCCACAGCAGCAGCCATAGAAAAGCCTTCCCCAACCTTGTCTCTCCAGATGTTTATTATTTATTTATTTATTTATTTATTTATTGCATTTCTATACCACCCAATAGCCGAAGTTCTCTGGGCAGTTTACAAAGATTAAAACCATGAAAACCATTTAAAATATAAAACAAACAACAACGTAAAAACATAATATAAAATAATAATAATAATAATAATAATAATAATAATATTTATTTATTTATTTATAACCCGCCTCTCCCTTCGGATCAAGGTGGGGAACACAATGTAAAATACAAGACTCACAAACAGTAAAAAAAAAAAATTAAAACAAGAGAAAATACATCATTAAAACATCTTAAAATTCATCTGGATAGGCCTGCCGGAAGAAAGCAGTCTTCATGACTCTCTCAAATTCATGAAGACTGCTAATTTGTCTAATCTCCTCCAGCAGACCATTCCATAGTCTGGGAGCGATGGAAGAGAAGGTCCTCTGGGTAATACTTGCCAGCCTAGTTCTGGCTGGCTTGAGTAAGTTCTTCCCAGAGGACCTAAGAGTGCGGGGCGGATTGTACGGGAGAAGGCAATTCCGCAGGTAGCCTGGGCCCAAACCATGTAGGGCTTTAAAGGTAATAACCAACACTTTATACTTCGCCCAGAAACTGATTGGCAGCCAATGAAGTGATTTTAAAACTGGTGTAATGTGGTCACCCCTAGATGTACCGGTGACCAACCTGGCTGCCACATTTTGAGCAAGTTGAAGTTTCCGGACTAGGCACAAAGTTAGCCCTATGTACAATGCATTGCAGAAGTCGAGCCTCGAAGTTACCAGCGCATGCACTACTGTCTTTAGGTCTTCCAACTCTAGGAAGGGGCGCAGCTGGCGTATCAGTCGAAGCTGATAGTAGGCACTCCTGGCCGTCACATCAATCTGAGCTGTCATCTGGAGCGACAGATCCAGGAGTACCCCCAAGCTGCGAACACAGTCTTTCAGGGGGGGTGCAACCCCATCCAGAACTGGTTGACACACCTCCAAACCCAGGTTGGGGCCTTTGACAGCGAGCACCTCCGTCTTGTCTGGATTCAGCTTCAGTTTGTTTTTCCTCATCCAGCCCATTACTGCCTCCAAGCATTCATTCAGAGGAGACACACTATCCTTAGCTGACAATGTTGTCGAAGGCATAGAGAAATATATTTGGGTGTCATCAGCGTATTGATAGCACCACGCCCCATGCCTCCGGATGATCTCTCCCAGCGGTTTCATGTAAATGTTAAACAGCATTGGGGAAAGGATGGCACCTTGTGGTACACCACATAGCAACTCCTTTTTTTGAAGAGCAGCTATCCCCAAGCATCACCATCTGGAACCTGCCCGAGAGATAGGATCGGAACCACTGAAGCACAGTGCCCCTGATTCCCAATTCCCCCAGGCGCTCCAGAAGGATACCATGGTCGATGGTATCAAAAGCTGCTGAGAGGTCCAGGAGTACCAGCAGGGACACACTCCCCCTGTCAATACTAAGGCGTAGATCATCCACTAAGGCGACCAAAGCGGTCTCAACTCCGTATCCTGCCCTGAAGCCGGTTTGAAATGGGTCTAGAAAATCAGTGTCATCCAAGACTGCCTGGAGTTGAAAGGCAACCTCTCTCTCGATCACCTTGCCCAAAAATGGAAGATTTGATACTGGCCTGTAGTTATTAAGGTCCAGGGGATCCAGGGAGGGCTTTTTTAGAAGCGGCCTTACCACCGCCTCTTTTAAACATGATGGAAAACTCCCCTCCCTGAGAGATGCATTAATGATATGTTGTAAATGTGATCTAACTGCATCTCCTCCCTGGACAACCAGCCAAGAAGGACAGGGATCGAGAGGGCAAGTCCTCCTCCTCACACATCCAAGTACCTTGTCCACGTCCTCAGTACTCACCAACTGAAACTGATCAAGTATAATCCTACTTGCGGAGTCACTGGACACTCCACTGTCAGCCTCTGCTATAACAATGGCATCTAAGTCGGCTCTTATCCGAGAGATTTTATCTGAGAAATGATCGTTAAAGGCATCACAGCGAACTACCGAAGGCTCTAAAATTGGATTCAGGGGAGAAGGTGCCTGGGTTAGACCCCTCACCACCCTGAACAGTTCTGCTGGACGTGAATTCGCAGACGCAATGCGTGCAGAGAAGTAAGCTTTCTTCGCTGCACGTATTGCCACCCCATAGAAATGAAGATGTTCTCTATGTCGTGTCTTGTCGGATATAAGTCGAGTTTTCCGCCATCGGTGCGCCAGTCGTCGTCCTTTCCGCTTCAACTCCCTGAGGTCTTCTGTATACCAGGGTGCCCTATTAGAAGCGGGTCGGAGAGGACGTTTGGGGGCGATCGTGTCGATAGCCCTAGTTAGGTCTTGATTCCATCTATTGACCAGGGCTTCTACAGGATCGTTGACGATACCAGCCATAGAACCCTCCAAGGCTTTCTGGAATCCAGAAGGATCCATCAGCCTTCGAGGGCGGACCATCTTAATAGGTCCGCCACCCCTGCAGGGGTGGGTGGTAGCCGTGATACTAACCCTGACCAGAAAATGGTCTGTCCATGACAATTCGGAGGTATTCAATACAGTATTAAAGCACAACCAGGGTAAAACCGAGCAGCAATGCAGAAATCTATACAGTTTTAAAATACAGATTTAAAACAGCAAAGTTAAAAATTAAGCTGATAAGCTGTTAAAATACTGAGAAAATAAAAAGGTCTTCACCTGGTGTCTAAAAGAATATAATGTAGGTGCCAGGCAAATCTCCTAGGGAGCTCATTCCACACCGGGGTGCCACAGCAGAGAAAGCCCTCCTCCTAGTAGCCACCTGCCTCACTTCCTTTGGCAGAGGCTCATGGAGAAGGACCCCTGAAGATGATCTTAGGGTCCGGGCAGGCACATATGGGAGGAGGTGTTCCTTCAGATAACCTGGCCCCAAGCTGTTTAGAGCTTTGAAAGTTAATACCAGGACCAGTTTTAAACTACAATTCCCATAATCCACAGCCAACATGACCCTGATATCATATGCAAAAAGTGACATCAACTGGAAGTAGACCAATTCATCCATCCCTACAATATTCACAATCCTGTTACTCTAGTCTTATTACCATTTGCTTACATAATATCCTTACTATCTCGCCTTAGTCTACCTATTCTTTCTGAGATCGTTCTCTACTGCTGAAAACCAGCAGTGGAGAACCTCCGGCCCACAGATCTAATCTGGACCACGGAGGTTCCCCACCCAGCTTGCAGAGGCTTTGGGTTCTCTCAGCACAGAGAAAGGCAAAGTAGGTGGCACCCCCTGATGTCATCTGGCCCACGGAGAGCTTGGTGGGAGACAATTTACCCCCCACCACCTCAAACTGCTTCCCTGCCTGTGTTGTAAACGGTGTGTATATCCCACCATAACCCTTGTCTAGAATGAATAAATAAACATACCCATTGTTTTCCCACCCTCCTCATGGGATTGGCTTGGATCCTAACTTTCCTTCAGTGAACAGAAGAGAGTTGGAATGGGGTTTTCCTGCCTCCCTTTTCCCTCTGCACCCACCAAAACTCTGCCCCTGGGAGTTGGGGGGCCTTTGGGAATATTGCAGGATATCGTTTGGGGAGCTGCAGATGGAGCGGGGGCATGGGTTAGTGGAAAATGCGTCCTCTTAAGTAAATGGAGGAGCAATTTCAGATCCAAGCCGCCAATATTATAAATATACATAAATAAAAAGAAAAATACTTTCAAATCAAATTCAGATCCACGTACTCCAAATTAACAATACTTAATTCTGCTGCAATATAACATACTGATCCTGTTCAGATGATACACTGACCGTTTTGCAGCATGTGCTAAGTGAGCATGTTTAAGCAATGGTTATGTTGCCATCATGGTTAGGAATGGTTCACATGACACACTAAGTCACGGTTCACATGGCATGCTAAGCCATAATGTTTAGCTCTAAATGCTTAACCATGAAGGTTTAGCATGTTGTTTCAACAGGGGCACAACCATCCCTTCCAGCTTGCAATTTTAATACTGATATTTGAGCACCATGAGTTAGGCTGACAATATGAAAAGGACAACAGGGCTCATGCAACTTTAACAGTTGTAGAGAAAAGGGAATTTTAGCCAGTGTCATTTGTATGCAATTAGTTCCTGATGAAATTCCCTCTTCATCACAACTGTTAAAGTTGCAGGGGCCCTGCCTTCTTTTGTATATGGTCACTCTAGTATAGTGCATGCACCTTTAACTGCTCTGATGAAGAGGGAATTTCACCAGGAACTAATTGCATACAAATGACACTGGCTGAAATTCCCTTTTCTCTTCAACTGTTAAAGTTACATGAGCCCTGTCCTCCTTTTCATATGGTCAGCCTAACTAGGACAATTTCTGTGATTTTTCGTAGTCATTCAATTTTACTTGGCATAATTCTTATTTGCCAATGTTTGGCAACAGTTGATCTCACCACAACTAGGACCTAAAAAGGGACAGAACTTCTAATAGTATTGGAGAAATCATATCTATATAATTTAGGGTGCAACCCTATGCATGCTTAGACAGAAAAAAAACTCTTACAACTCCCAGCATTCCCCAGCCAGCCATGTTATAGGACTTTTTTTCTGCCTAAACATGAAAAGGGTTGCCCCCTAGTAAAGTTATTAAAGTGTTTGAAGATAAATATTCATAGTTTCCACAATGGTCTCCTTCAGCAATTCCCACAAAGCTTTTGCCCTGCCAGGAAACCAGTACAAGGGAATAAATGAATTCTAAATAAAAGATTTCTCTTTAGACCTTTTTAACATCTTTGTATCTTTCTTCTGTTCCCTTTGCTGGCATCTTGTGCCCCATCTTTTGTGCAAAAGGGAAAGACCAAAGGCAGCAAGACACATACCAAGGAAATAATGATTTATGGCTTTTTAACAGCTCCTTGGTAACTGGACCCCCTCTACAAGAATTTGGTTTGGCGCCTGGTTCTCCGATTATGTGCATCTTCTCGCAATCACTGTTACGATAATTACTGTATGTGGGAGGCGGTTGAGCACATAACTGGTGGCCCTACTGGTTGTTTGAAACATGCTTTAAAGTGGCTGAAATTCGGAGAATCGCTTGTTTACATGGTCAAAATGCGCTTTAATGGCCGTGGAGCAGGCAAACTTGCTATTTAACACGCATTCAATAATGCGCATAATCGGAGAGAAAATGCGCCTCTACCCCTGATTTGCACTCCGCTCTTGTAGAGGTAAAAAAATTAATGAGACTTGAAAGAGCTTTAAACCTCTCGTGTAGAGGCACCATTTCTGCATTGCAGTTACTTGTACATTGGAAACGTCCCACTCTGAAAAGCAGTCCCATATGTTATCTAACAACTTTCATCAATTTGCAGACATGTTCCTTCTGGGCAGAGATTACGCATCACTTGTACATCCACTGAGCAATGGTGAAAGGTTATGGTAGGACGAGAAGGACAAGAATGCCTGAGTTCAATTTCTTGCTCAGCCATGGAGCTCAATGGGAGGCCTTGTGTTGGTTTATATTTACCAGCCAAATCTACTTTATATAGTTGCTGCCATGCTCCAAATATGGGGTGGAGGTTGACTCAAAGGGGCCCAGCCCTATTACCTTTTGTGCCAACCCACCTAGCTACTGTTTTTAGAAGTCTATTGAAGAGAGCTTCACTTGACTAAATGGGGGGGGGGGATGGGGCTTGCGGATTTCATTAAGGGGGACCCTACATTTTCTCCCCATTAGTCAAACACGCGTTTGTTGCAAAGATAAAATAGGATAAGATCACACATTCCTTCCTGAGTTCCTCAGAGGAAGTGTGAGATACAAATGTAGTTAATAAATAAATGACCCATGGTGAGCTATTCGTGAAGTCAAGCCCTTTCCCTCTCCCTCCCCTCTCTCTGCAGAAGTGAAAGGAGGATTAGCCCTAGTGCCTTTTCTTTATCTCCCCTCATTTATCAAACTGACAGGAATTAAAAATGGATGTCCTCAGCATCATATCAGCTACTTCCTCTTGCATACTCATGGTTATTTCCTTCTTATTAAACATAATTCAGATATTGCCCTGGTCCTGTGCAAAAGCTACCCATGTTCACAAGGGTTTAGCGCGCTTTTCTGCATGAGGCTGATAATCTGTTTTAACCCACTGCATCTGCTTTCGGTTTCATTGCAGACTTCAGATCCCAGTGCCACCTTTCCTGCTTTTCCACTGCATAACTCTTGATAGCACTTTCTCACCCGCAGCAGGAACCACCTTCTCCCACCCACCGACCCACACACACTGGGTTTTGCTGTCATCGGGACCTTTAAGGTTCAGGCTCAACCCTTTCTTAGTCTTCACTCTGCGAGGACACACAGACTTTATGCTTTAACCTTAAATTCTCTCTTTATTATTTCCCCCTTACACAGTCACGAGCAGGAGGCATAGGATCTTATGAACAAAGACAGCTTTATTAATAAGTTGGTGAAGAATAAACAAATAATTTTAAATGGCTCTATCAATAAATGATCTCTCCCACCAAATACTCTCATGGAGATTCCCCCCCCCCCTAAGCTTAGCTGTCATGCAGCAGGGAAGGGGGTGCTTTCAGGGGGACTCCCAGTTGGAAGGGTTAATCTTCCCCGCTTTGTGCCCTCTGCCCCGCAGATCCCCCCAATGGCAATGAAGCTGAGGAAAAAAACTTTCTATTGCTGCCAATGGAAAGATTGGGCCCCACATCTTTTAAGTGCCTAGTGAATGTCCCTGAATGCCCAAACTTAAATTACTGTTCATCCCTGAAGCTTACCATCTGGGCCAAATACCATCCTTCAGTCTCAATTTCTTCAAAAGGGGAGAAAAGAGAAATAATCCACATACACTGGAAGGGTGGGTGTCAATGTAACAAAGATGCTAGATAGTACTTTTGAGAGGGCAAACTGCACATGAAATGTATGAGCTCCAATTCATACATAGCCATATGTTCAACTTTTAACATGTTCACCTTTCAATGCGCACTTCCTTAATAAATTACTTGTGAATGGCCTCTTTCTGCAACTATGCGTGTGGACATCACATTGATTGAAACGTGAACTCTTGTGAATACCAAGGATTTGTTGCAAATCTTCATTCCACAACAGATTGTGAAAAGAAGACTTCCAGGAAAGCTGTTCAGAACATTGTTCTTGGTAAACACATGCTCTGAATCCAAGCATCTCTCATTACCAATAGATACAGTTTTATCTGGAAGGCACTGATACATAACAGCAGGCAATGACAATGATTTGATTCAACTCTGCAATATATTTTGTTCTGATTTTGACCACAGTTATAGGCATCTCAGTGGTTTCCTCAGTGGTGAAACTGCTGATCCTCTGCTGATCTTCATCATAGCCCAGGAGGAGGATGACAGACAGCACTAACAATCTTTCCCATAGTTTCCTTAAGAGATCAGCTGCTACAGTGATTCCTGGCAGCTGTTAGTAGTTTTGACTACACATGCCAAGTCCAGATTCAATGGCCTGAAGCCAGAAGCTCTAGACTCCTTGTGGAAGTCTTTTTGGCAGTTAGCTGCTGTCTCCCACCAGTGATCAGGAAACCAAGGGGGTATTGATGTGGTATCAGTATGACAGCAAAATTATCAATCCTTCCCTTCCTGCTATTGCTGCATTCCCTTGATGGCTGGCTGATGTTTGCTCACAGCTGATGTAATGGCTGCTTCCAGGTGACAGAGGAGTAGGGAGGAATCTGATTATAGAGGTTCCTCAAGATGGTGGCCCTGCTACCCTTCACTCTTTCTGTTTCTGTCTTACATAATGGCTGCTGCCAAGTGACAGTTGAAGGAGGGAGTAGCCTGATTATGGTGGCTACTCAGGATTGTGGCCCTGCTACCCTTCTTCTTCTGCCTGATGTAAGCTTTGCTGCTAGGTGGCCGTTGAAGGATGGAGGAGCCTGATTGTGGTGGTTCACTGAGATCATCATCTGCAACTTTTCTCTGGTTGCCCCTGCTATTTGAAGTGTTGTGGGTGGTGACTATAAAAAGAGCTTTTTCAGTGATCACTCCTCACTTTTGCAATGCCTTCCTCAGAGAGGCCTATCCCAATACCCTCATTATTACCATTTAGGCACCAGACAAAGTGTTTCTGTTTTCCCAGGCTTTTAAGAACTGTTAATGTTAGTTTTTAAAAAAAACTTAGAGCAGTTTGCTTTTACTGTCTGTTTGAATGAACTATCACCTTTTTTTAGTTTGTTGTGTTAGTCTTTCTGCTTTATTTATTTGTTGATTTCTAATTGTACTTTTGTTTCTTACTCCTTTTTTAGCCACCATGGGAACATACATTTATGTTGAAGGTGTGCGATATAAACTATGTAAATAAATATACAGATCAATACATAAACGTGAGGCTGCTTCTGATCTGTGTCTCTCCCACGGATCTCTCCAGTAACATACCTGATAGGGTATCCTTACCTTCATTGGCGGCTGCTTGCAGTGGGCAGGAAAACACTGAATTACATAATGTTTAGTTAGGACACAAGAGCTCCTATAGAACAGCAATCTATAAGAGATGGTGTCTGTGTTAGCTGCAGATAGAGGATCCAGAAGCGCCTTAGAAGCAAGCATCCAATGGTTGGTATTAGCTAAGGAGAGGGTAGGCTGACCACATGAAAAGGAGGACAGGGCTCATGTAACTTTAACAGGTATAGAGAAAAGAGAATTTCAGCCAGAGTCATTTGTATGCAATTAGTTCCTGGTGAAATTCCCTCTTCATCACAACTGTTAAAGCTGCAGGTACTATACTAGAGGGACCAGATACAAAAGAAGGCAGGGCCCCTGCACCTTTAACTGTTGTGATGAAGAGGGAATTTCACCAGGAACTAATTGCATACAAATGACACTGGCTGAAATTCCCTTTTCTCTACAACTGTTA
Organism: Anniella stebbinsi; assembly: GCA_029215795.1. Taxonomy (NCBI): domain Eukaryota; kingdom Metazoa; phylum Chordata; class Lepidosauria; order Squamata; family Anniellidae; genus Anniella; species Anniella stebbinsi. The sequence goes on along the minus strand of JARDYH010000001.1, from coordinate 195,464,026 downwards.
AAGTTACATGAGCCCTGTCCTCCTTTTCAGATGGTCAGCCTAGGAGAGGGTTAAAGATACCACTGGACTGTGGAAAGAATGCCAATCAAAAATTTGGAGTCTATGCTGTACTTATCAGAGAGCAATGGGCATGTCTGTTGTGCTCTGATCCCAAGGAGAAGCCCACAGGGCTCAAGGTAGTAAAACAGGCTGGATGTTCAACGCAAAAAAGAGCTCCCAGTGAGCAACCTGTTCTGACAAAGACTGAGACCAGCCTGAAGCTTTTTATGCTTAGACAAGCAGAGTTCCCTCTCAGACTTTACCTCTTCCTTGCAATAGGGACAGGTGGAAAGGGAGCAGGCCTCTGACCTTGAGCCTAGCGCTCCTTCAGCTCCTTCATGCCAGGTGTGCTGCCTGAGTTGGCACATTGGTTCCATGGATTGTGGAGTTCTTGGAGGTGAGTGGGTGTTTTCAGGTAGAGCTAACCCTGGATAAGTGCAAAGCCTGAGGGATGCTTTCCCTTCCTGCAGTTCCTGGAGTTGCACAAAGAGCTTATGGATTCCTTAGCTGATGAGAATGAATGACTTCTATGAGGGCACAGTCTTCCAGCAAAAATGTTGGGGCTTCAAGATAGTTGCATGGATGTTTAGCTGGTTTCCCTTGGGTTTTCCCTTGTTCTCGCTTACAAGAACATCCATCCTGTTTGCCAGCTAGCCACATAAGTGGTCTGGAATTCAGATCAGGAAAAGAGCCCACTGTAACCAGCAGTAATTGAGCTTGCATGTAGTCTGCAAGCATTCTAGCTCCCAGTCATCAGTGAGGACCAAGATTGGGTGTAGGGCTCCCTCCAAGTGGAGGCACCAAGTTTCAAAGGCCGTTTTATGGCCAAGGGCTCCCTCTTCCCTACAGTGTTATTTTGATATGAGCATCCAGTCACACAGCACACTGCAAAGCATAGCTAATTTAATAACACTTAGGTTAGATTTATATTTAATATTTGGCAAGTAGAAACAACACTCTTAGTCCAGGAACATTAGGGTTTGGCCTGGGATAAAATTCGGGGGGGGGGGGGGAAGCTGCAACTTGGAAAATAATTGAGCTTGAATACCTGAATAACTTACTAAGAGTCGCAAACAAAACTACATGGGCAACAGCCATCATCTGTGAAAAATGGCAGCCATAATGTTAGGCTGACCATCTGAAAAGGAGGACAGGGCTCATATAACTTTAACAGTTGTAGAGAAAAGGGAATTTCAGCCGGTGTCATTTGTATGTAGTTAGTTCCTGGTGAAATTTCCTCTTCATCACAACAGTTAAAGGTGCAGAGCCCTGCCTTCTTTTGTATATGGTCACTCTAGTATAGTGCCTGCACCTTTAACTGTTGTGGTGAAGAGGGAATTTCACCTGGAACTAATTGCATACAAATGACACTGGCTGAAATTCCCTTTTCTCTACAACTGTTAAAGTTACATGAGCCCTGTCCTCCTTTTCAGATGGTCAGCCTAGATTATGGTCAAATTCCTTTTTTATTACACTGTGGCAGCTGCTTGGAGATGTGTCATGGTCTTTACTTTATATTATTTTTATCTTCCTGCTGCACCTCAATCCCTAGAGGGGTGAACTTTCAGGGGCCTCAGCACTTACTCCAACTTCAGATTCTTAGAAGGAGGGCACTGGAGACTTCTGATGTTTCTTTTATTTAAAACAGGGTTTATTTACACTGTGCTCAGGATGAAGGCCTACAACATCACCACTCCAAGCAAAACCCTGCTTCCTCTCAGCTGCCCAGGGATCGTCTTCTGCAAGGCAAAAGCCCATCTCTCCTTTTTGTCTTAGGCTGCCTCTACAAGAGAGATTTAAAGCTCTTTCAAGGCGCATTACCAATATTCCCTCTACAAGAGCGGAGCGCAAATGAAGAGTACAGGCACTTTTTATCTCCTATTATGCGCATTTTTGAATTCACGTTAAATAGCGAGTTTTATTTACTGCGGGAGTAAGAGCGCCTTATGTCTGTGTAAACAATTGCTGTTCAAGCGCATTAATGATCATAGTGGGCGGAGTGTGGTTGTGATGTCATACATAGAACTGCCCTTTCGCTGGGAAAACCTCCCACTTTTCCATTTAGTTTTATTTCCTGTCTCCTCCTGGTAACTTCCTCCTTGTTCTCCGTCTCTCTGGATGGAAGCTCCAGGAAGAGCAGACCCAACATGAACAGAAAATAACGTTTCTTTTAAGTACCCTGATGGAATATTTTTTACATGGCGACACGGGGCCAGATGGAGGTGGTTTCACAAGAAGCGAAGGGGGTAGGAAGGTGTGCAGATGTGCGCATAATTAGCGATCAGCTTAGACATATCGTCCCCTCGCTTCTTGCTGGGTTCTTGACATGAACTCTGTGTGTGTGTGTGCGTGTGTATGTTTTACAACAGTTGAGCTCACTGGGAAGAGGCGGGGGAAGGAACGAAGCAGCATTCCCCTGTCTGTTTTGGCGTGCGTGTGTGCAAGGCACATTCCCATTTTCTCCTGAGCAGTTCACTTGAAATGGCAATCAGGCGAAGGGGGGGAGAGAGGCAACCCTGACTAAAAACAAGTTTTCAAAGGGTGCTGGAGGGGGAAAGTTATGAGGCACATTCCCATTTACTCCTGAGCAGTTCTGGGAGGGGGGACAACTTCAGGCAAAATGGGAGGGGAGAGAGGTAGCCAAACAGGTTAGCCAGGTCATTACCAGCAGGTAACCCAGGTAACCAAAGGCGGGAAAGTCTGGTGGGCGGGGAGAATAAAGGGAGGGAACCTGTTTGGGCAGTTTTTCCGGGACAAAGCGCATTACTTTCAACAACATTTGCATGTGATTCTCCACATGTAAACAACTTTTAAATCGCCTTGCATAGAGCCCATCCTGTGTTTCAAGGGCTCTCATGTGTAGGTATTAGGCATAAAAGTGATTGTCAGGAGATGCGCATAATAGGAGAATCAGGCGTCAAAGCGAACTCTTGTAGAGGGGATCTTAGATTCACCCTTCCCCCAGATTCCCTCCCTCCTACTCCCTCAGGTCTTGTAGAACAAAAAGGTTACCCATTCAAGAATTACAGGGTGGGGAGGATCCTCAATCTCTTTTACTCAAAGAAAGTATCCCTGGAGGTAATTTAGACTGACCCCAAACACATAACATTATTTTCATCAGAAGCATCAACCTCAAGCGTTTCATCGGTTCTTCTGGAAGGAATATCATCCTGTGGTTTTTCATCAGAAAATGTCATTTTGAAGGTTGTCATGTGTGCACCAATGAGAACATATCCATAAACTACATCAACTGTAGTATGTATGTTCCAATGGAACTACACCAGCTACTTATAAAGGTGCAGAGAGCCTTTATACAGTGTCCATTTTTTCTGCCTCTTTCCTGAGCCAATTTGAGCGGAGCTATCTCAGAATTCCCTTCCTGATTTTAATGACTTTTCCAATTTCATTTGAGTTGCTTCCCTCTCCAGCAGGATCCATATTTCAAACTGCAGGGGTTAAAGAAAGTGACCAATTTCCTCTGACTAATCGAGCATGCAATTTGCCTGCTTGTATTTGGCCAAGAGGATTTATTACACTGAGCAACAGTAAATGTTCCAAGTGCTGTTATGGGGCAAACCTGTGCCTCAGTTCATTAATTTAAAAGGGGGAGGATGCTGAAGTACCATTCCTATTTCGGGTTACTTTGTTTCAAGTTCATTTTGTATTTACAGCTCCCAAAGCAATAAAATGCTTGAGAAGTCCGCCATGGAAAGTAATTTTGCATGAGTGTTGCTAACTGTGTGGGAGGATGTGTTTCTGCCCCCACCCCAATCCTCTCACCTTCAAGAGTGAGCAGCTCCTACTGAGTCACAGAGCACTCTACTTTTTCACATAGAAAACTGTAATCTTCAATCTCAGCTTTCTCACACTGAAAAGAAGTGCTCAAAATAGCACTTCGATTTCATTCTGAATTGATGAATCTGGAATCACATGTCCAAAATGGGTCTATTATGTTATGCATGTATGTAGTCATCTATTTATGTAAAACATTTATAGCTAATCATTGCACCTTAATAAAAGGTGCCCATAGTGGCTAAAAGTATAAAAGTACAACAACATATCTGATGTTATCACTACAAATGCATAGAATCAACAAAGCAGCCTAAAAACAATGGCTGGGTTTGGATTATCATGTAGGGGGAAGAAGCCATTGTGGTTTCTTTCCCTGCCCCTAGGCGTGCCATGCACATGACAGCCATCTGCATAATCCCCCACGATGCAGCATGGGTTGGCGAGTCATCTGAACCAGGCGCAGGGTGCAGCGGGGGTAGGGTGACCAGATAAAATCCAGGTCAGGGCTCATGTCACTTTAACAGTTGTAGAGAAAAGGGAATTTCAGCCAGTGTCATTTGTATGCAGTTAGTTCCTGGTGAAATTCCCTCTTCATCACAACCGTTAAAGTTGCAGGCGCCCTGCCTTCTTTTGTATGTGGTCACTCTAGTATAGTGTCTGCAACTTTAACTGTTGTGATGAAGAGGGAATATAACCAGGAACTAATCGCATACAAATGACACTGGCTGAAATTCCCTTTTCTCTACAACTGTTAAAGTGACATGAGCCCTGACCTGGATTTTATCTGGTCACCCTAAGTGGGGGTGTATTGATACCCACCCTACAAGCCATAATCTGCAATAATAATAATAATAATAATAATAATAATAATTTATTTATTTATTACCCGCCTTTCCCAACGGATCGAGGCGGGGAACAGCATCAAACATAAAATACAAAACAGATTAAAACACTTAAAACCAATACACCATTAAAATACCAATAAAACACCAATAAAACACTTTAAGTAGGGGTTGCAGAATGAATATGAAGCCATCCCTACTGCACCGTGCACCAGGGGCTTGTCTTGATGAGGGGTTTGCCCTGGGGTGGATCCACAGTGTTGGCAGGTCAGTTATATGACGCAGCTGCTATCGCGAAGCCATCCAGGGGCAAACCCCTGAAGGTGCGGTTTAAAAAAGTCAGGGACTTACCGCGACTTTTTTCTCTTGGAGCGAAGCGGCAACAGCATCTGCCGTCTGTTGCCTTGCTTCGGAGTTGCGGCGGAGGCATGTCTGGGCAGATGGCAAACCTTGATTGGTCACTATCTGCCAGACGGGGGAGGGGGTGGCCCACCTCCGCACTTCTCCGGCATGCGGAGAAGCCCCCAAAAGGTTAAAAACAAACAGGGATGGGAGGAGGCGTGGGTGCCCCATGTACGGGTGCAGCACCTCCTCCAAAGTAAAGGACCCCCCCCAAAAAAATGAGGATGCAAGGAGGCGCAGGCGCCCCATGCACCAGCCCAGCGCCTCCTCCAAAGTAAAGGAAAACAAACCAAAAAACCAAACAAACAGGGATGCGAGGAGGCGCTCTTCCTCACATGCAGCCCCCCACACTCACTCCTTCACGTGTGGATAACGTGAAGGAGCACAAAAGTGGGGGTTGGGGGCTTGTAGCACAAAAGTATCATCGTCAAGACGCAGCCCAGGTTCAGATGTCATACCAACCCAGACTGCCTTGCGTGGATTATACAAATGGCAGTCGCCACAATGGCTTTTTTCTGCTGTGCGATTGTTCAAACACACACGACATCACAGCAGCTAGGTAAAACATAAGCAGTAGCAATAAACAGTGGACATCCCTTCTCCCTCAAAAGCTCTCTGAAACATGCTAAGGCCTCATCTACAAGAATTCGCCTTTACGCCTGGTTAGGCGATTGTGCGCATATTCGCAGAAGCGCATTTACGCCTAATACCTCTGTACGAGAGGCGGCGAAGCGCATTAGTGGACAACCGAAACGCGATTTAAACTGTTGACATGCAGAGAATTGCTTGTTCACATAGTCAAAATGCGCTTTAACGGCCGGAGCAAAATAAAACTCGCTATTTAACGCGCATTCGATAATGCGCATAATCGGAGAGAAAATGCGCCTCTACGCGCGATTTGCGCTCCGTTCTTGTAGAGGTAAATTTTTTAATGTGCCTTGAAAGAGCTTTAAATGCCTCTTGTAGAGGCAGCCTAAGTGAACCGGAAAGAGAAGAGGTGTCCTGGAGAGAAAGACTTCATCACTGAGAGGCCCCACTAAAGGTGTCCTGTTCTCTAGTTTCTCTGTTTCATTGTCCAGGAACACATATTCAAGATCATTGCAAATTAAGGCTAGGGTGTTTTTTGTTTTAAAGGGGGGGGGGGAAGGCCTCTGCAGCCCCATATTCTGGAATTCACACTTTTTCAAATGCTACTGTACCAGCATTCATATAAATGTGGCAGCCTCATATGTGGAAACCAGATAGATTATTGTCTACTGGTGTTCCCCAGTGCCTGAAGACTTATCTCTTTGGGCAAACCTTTAACTCCACTGCTATTTAAGTTAAGTATTACTTATTGACTTACTTTCTTAAGTTTTCCCTTAAGCTTTTTATAGTTTTTGTTGTGTTATATATTTTATGATTTTAATTACATGGACTATTGTTATTTTCTTTTGTTGGATTCTATTAGCCACTTTGAGCAGCTCAGCAAAGAATGGGGGAAAGCAGGAATAATAATAATAATAATGTCCATATAGTCGCAGTTGCAAACATATAAAGTGTTTCTTCATAACTGGCTATCTCATCCTGTACTCCTGCTAAAATCAGTGCAGTAAAACAAGAGTCTTCTATCAAATAACTTTAATAGTATTCTAGCTTTGTTTATAGCAGGAAATATGGTGGCCGTTAGTGCTCTGCCATATGTTAAATGACCAAAGGGGAAGGGCCCTGGCCTGCTCTTGTGCCTTTAACAACATCCTGATCTACAGACATCAGCAAACAGAGCTTTTATCACCTGCTGATGTTTGCAGATCAAGTAGCTGTTCAAAGCACAGGAGCCCAAGTTTATTTATTTATTTATTTATTTATTGCATTTTTATACCGCCCCATAGCCGAAGCTCTCTGGGCGGTTCACAAAAATTAAAACCATGAAATCATTTAAAAAATATAAAACAAGCCACAATCTAAAAACACAAAATAACATACAATATAAAAACACAACCAGAATAAAATACAAATTAAAAACAGCAAGGATTAAAATTGAGTTAATTTAACTGTTAAAATACTGGGAGAATAAAAAGGTCTTCACCTGGTGACGAAAAGAGTACAAAGTAGGCGCCAGGCGAACCTCTCTGGGGAGCTCATTCCACAGCCGGGGTGCCACAGCGGAGAAAGCCCTCCTCCTAGTGGCCACCTGCCTCACTTCCTTTGGCAGGGGCTCACGGAGAAGGAGGAGTTGGTAAAACAGTGAGTAGCCTTAGAGAAGCCACTGTTGCCTTCCTGAGCTACAGAAAAAGTTGTATAGAACCTAATTCCAGAAGTGGGTGAGACATATTTTCCAATAACTTCAAATTCTCCAACTATCTCCCGATAGTTACACTGTAGAAGAGGTCCTCATGTCAGCGAGACCCTACAACCAAGTTTACATAGCACAATCCAGTCCAGTTTAATAATGACTAGTTAGTTTCCCCATACTCAGTTTTCACCTTCTTTCTATAGAAATAGTCAATATTCCCAAAGTGTAGGGAAATCGTCACTCCTTCCAATACCAAATCAAGTCTTCCCATGCTTGTTGACAAACCGATGGGGAGGAGAAAGCTTTTAATTGCTATATTCCACTTGTGGAAGTCATCCCATCAAGTCTTGGTTATACCTATTAAGAGTGCAATTCTATGCACCTTTAAACAGAAAAACATCTGCAACTCCCAGCACTCCTCCAGCCAATGGTGGCTGGGGCATGCTGGGAGTTGTAGGACATTTTTCTTCTAAACATGCCTGGGATTGCACCCTAAGTCAAATTTATCTTTATAGAGGGTGTTCAACCTGTTCTGGATGGGGTTGCACTCCCCCTGAAGGAGCAGGTTCATAGCTTGGGGGTTTTCCTAGAACCATCTCTGTCATTTGAGGCTCAGGTGGCCTTGGTGGCATGGAGTGCCTTCTACCAACTTTGGTTTGTGACCCAGCTACACCCCTATCTGGACAGGGATAACCTGACTTCAGTTGTCTATGCTCTGGTAACCTCAAAGTTAGATTACTGCAATGCACTCTACATGGGGCTGGCTGCCTTTGAAGATGGTTCAGAAGCTGCAGCTTGTGCAAAATGCAGTGGCCAGATTGGTAACAGGGACCAGAAGGTTCAAACATATAAGACCGCCTCTGGCGCGCTTGCATTGACTGCCTGTACATTTCCGAGCCCAATTCAAGGTGCTGGTTTTGACCTATAAAGCCTTACACAGCTTGGGACCACAATACCCGACGGAACGCCTCTCCCGACATGAACCTACCCATACACTATGCTCAACATCTAAGGACCTCCTCCAGGTGCCTACTCCGAGGGAAGCTTGGAGGATGGAAACAAGGGAGAGGGCCTTTTCAGTGGTGCCCTCCCCAATTACAGAACAATCTCCTCGTGGCTCGCCTGGTGCCAACATTATCTTTTCAGCACCAGGTCAAGACTTTTCTCTTCTCCCAGGCATTTAACAGCATATGTTGATGGTTTTTTTAACTGACCCCAGAATAGTCGGTATGTAATCTGTTTTTAAGCTTTTTATGCTTTTAAATTTTGTACACTGGTTTTTAATGTTCAGTGTTTAAATCTTTGTAAACTGCCCAGAGAGCTTCAGCAAGGGGGCGGTATATAAATGTAATAAATAATAATAACAACAATTTTTGAATCAAGAGTTCATGCACATCCTGTACTCTAAGCATTAGTATAAAGGCATAGAAGGTCATGATCTTTATGCTCCAATGACCTCCTGGCATTTCTATTAAGAGGTTTAACAGGCTGCATTACACCTGCTCTCCCACTGCCTGAGCCTTTATCTGTAGCTTATCTCTGGGGTTTCATCTCCATCACTCCACAGGATTTAGAGCATCTTTACATGAGTGTTTTATAGCATGCTTGTCATTGGCCACTCACAGATGTTTGCAAGTCATTCTGACAATGCTGTCAGCTTCCTGTGCAGCTCCATTCTAATGCTAAAAATAAAACCTCAGAAAACCCGACTCTTCTGGGATAAATTGATATATTTGTCTGGTTTTCCTGTCGTGTGCAGGCAAAGTTGCCCACTAGAGGGTGCTGTCCCATTCAACTGCACTGAGGCTGTACAAGCCATGCGGTCATTGCTTTCTTCCTCATGTAATTACAGCTCATTGCAGAAGCGGAAGAGATGCAGGAAGCAGAACCACAGTAAGGGAATGCAATTTCCCCCTGTCTGCAGGAGCTCTTAGTTTAAAGCTCTCCTGATCAAACTTGCCATTCTTCAAGCAAACATATTCTTCCCAGTCTTTATGAGGTGCAGCCCCTCTCGTACCAGCAGCTCTTCATCCAGAAAGGATAAACCACAGTCCCATCTATGTAGACAGTTGTTCATCTGCAGAATTTTTCTCTCTCGTTCCATGGACTGGAAGGATGGATGAATGAGAATGCCACTGAGCTCCAAAGTTTCCATCTTATGGTTTCGTAATCCGACATGATGCAGTCATAGCTGTGCTTGGCAGTATTGTTCATTCCCACATGAATAAGCAGGAAGGAAATTTAGCCTGTCAAAGCAGAAGGCGTCCAAACCAAGCAATCCTCTCCCTGAACAATGGTCTTGCTTCTGCTGTGAATGCTAATACATGGTAATATCTATACTGAATTCATAATGTTCTGATCCATCAACATTTATTTATCCATCAGTCTTTATTTTATGTCACTATCCAGCTTGGTCACAACCCTGCTTCCAAGTCCCCTGTATGTCTCTAGAGACAATTCCCTATTATATCAGCATCTCTTTTATGCTATCTCTGTATTTCTGCAAGTCCAAAGTAATGGAGGTTTTTTTAATTATTATTTTGACTAACCAATGTTAGAGCTTTATAGGGTCTGTCTCTTTCTCATCCTATTTAAATATATGTTTCCTTGTCCTTTACAAGCAAAAGTGTGGGGACACTCTGACCTTAATTTAAATGTGTTTATTCCCACCAAGGACCAAAGAAAGATTGCTTTGGAAAACAGGATTGTTCAGGGTGGACGTCTCACTACGTTCACTTGATTTACTCCTAGGTTAGGCTACAAAAGATTGCAGGCCTTGGTTCTTGTTGAAAACAAATTAAGAGTTTCCCATGTTGATTCTTTTAAAGTCTGCTTCTGCATGGGCTGTTAACATTTTTAAAAGCCCACACCCACCTTTTTGCAGGTTAGGCCAGAGGTGCAGGGGTGGGCAGAATGGGCAAATTGCGCCAAATACGGCTGTGCACTGACCCCCCTGATCTGATCTGGATCCCGATCTGGGAGATTCAGATCGGCCTGATCCGATCTGGATCCATGCAGAGCCCTCCCTCCCCCCAATCGCCCTGCTTATCTGCAGCCTCCTCCGTGGCGTCCTCCGCGGCGTCCTGCCTCCTGGATGTTGGCCAGCAGACATCAAGGAGGCAGGATGCCACAGAGGAGGCTGTAGGTAAGGAGGACGATTGGGGAGAGGAAAAGAGCGGGGAGAGCGGGAGGGCGGGCTCTGCACAGACCTGGAGCGGATCCGTATCGTGGATCCGACCCGGGCCCAATCCGGTTCGGATTGGGCCCGGATTGGCCTGATCTGCTCCAGATTCGGGATCCAGATCCAGATCCAGTCACAGCCCTAGCACCAAAGCTCTTCAAGACTGGGGATCTCCAATATATTGCTTCATATTGCTAATACTAGTGGACAAAAAGGGTTGCTCCTGTTGTATTAAGTCGCTTTAAGAGCCAAGCAAACATGAGCAGGCCATGTGAGTGAACTGGAAGAAACAGTTTCACTTTTGCAGCAGAAACCTGATAAAAGGATTAGGCCTGTATAATCTCTTCTGCAGGCAGAACAGGCCTGGGAACTTGTTTCTTTTCTTCCTATCCACAGTGTTTTTTTTCCTACCCTGGGTTTTCCCAATGAGGTGTAATAATAAATATTTGAGGTTTTGAAGACTGATGTGTGCTGCTCTTTTCACATATACAACAGAGCCTACCTGATCATTCACCTTTAATGTGCTTTACAGAGAGCCTGTTCCTGGTATTTCCTGCAGAACTAGTTGGGAGCGCTGTAGTGATTCCTTGGCTGAGGACTGTACATGGGACAACCAACAGCCCGTAGTTGGAAGGAGGAGGACTCGGCCCCAACGCTGCTGTGAGCTCTTCAAAGACGGGGGTGGGGGGACAGCATATAAATGCAATAAATGAAACATACATAAAATAAGAATGCTCAGTTGCATCCCCATATTGGTTGCATCGGGCAAGTGTACGGTTGATAAACTGCAACTGGTAAAGGATTGGTTAAGATCTGCCACAGGGCAAGAGAGGCTTAGGGTGCAATCCTATTGGAGAGTTACAAGTATCCAGGGGTACCTCTAGACAGCAGCTTTTCCCTGCGGTGGCTTCGAAGTGGCAGCAGGTGATGCACATGACGCTGCCGCCACTCCGAAGCCGTCCAGGGCCAAAACCCCTAAACTCCGCAGTAAAAAAGTCGGGCACTTGCCCCGACTTTTTTTCCCTGTGGAGCTTGCAGAGCTGATGGTGACAGCTGATTGGTTGCCAGCGGCTGGAGGAGGGCCAGGTGCCCTCTCTTCCTCCCCCTCCGGCCGCCCCGTTCCTTCCCCCTCCCATATTTTATACAAATGGGGGAAGGAACAGGGCAGCCGAAGGGGGAGGAAAAGAGGGACGCATGACGCCCAAACCAGCTCACCTCCCTCTGATCTCCCTCTCGCTGCCCCGTTTCTCCCAAGTGCAGAGTTGCCACCGCCGCCCCACCGAGCACCGGGGAGGGAAAAGGAACGAGGCAGCCAGAGGGATGTGAGCCGGTTCGCGCCCCTCCCTTCCTCCCCCTCTGGCTGCCCCGTTCCTCTCCCCTCCCCGGTGCTTGGCGCAGCAGCGGTGGCAACTCCGCACTCACGCTCTTTCCCGTGCTGATGCCGGGAAGGAGTGCAAGTGCGAGGGCCCAAGGCATCCCGGTGCCAAGGCACCACTGTCAAGACGGGGCCCAGTACAGAGAGGGGGAAGAGCAGAGCCCCTCCCCTTTCTTTCAAACTTAGAGAGGCTGCTGGAGCGATTCTCTCCATGCTGGCTGTGAGGGAAAGTGGCGGGAAGCTCAGACTCCTGGATCCGGGGGTTGAAGCAGCATCTCTGACCTCACATCCAGAAAACCAAACTATCCAATGTCTCCCCAGACTCTCTCTAGGGGCCATAGGATTGCTCTCTTAATCAGCTTATGGTCTAAACAGAAAGCAGGCTTGCTAGGCAAACCTCTTTTAATAATTTATTTGACAAGTTTGCCAAAATGAAAGCAAAGAAGAAGCAGTTCAAGTAGGCTACCTGGTTCAGTAGCAGATGCTTCATTAATTGATGTAAAAAAGGGTCTTTTTGTTTGACTAAAGCAATATCTGGTAATTTCTGCTCTTAATTTTAGTCATCGTAAATAATGTTTACAGATACTATGATAAATTGTAATTGCCTGAGATTATAAAATATCCCTTTTGCATTCCATTAAAGTCAGTTTGCCTATCTAGTGAAGCCATTCCTGGTTTATCATCGTTAAATACTGCATTCTAAACTATATAATACAATTATGACATTTTCCCATGAATTTAAGTGTGCTATCTACTGAAAGAATGGCTGGGAAGGCGGACAGGAGGAGCCCCCCCCCAGCCTGCTTTGCTCTGAACTTTAGGTTACCTCTGCACCCCTACGTTTGGCTAATCCCACTCCCCACCCCTAGCGAAATGGAAAAGTCTGTACCCTTGATGCCACAGGCAGCCTAGGCCAGTGGAAACCTTACATCAGTGGGGCAATGTGGGTGCAACAGGGGTGATGATGAATTTGGGAATAAACACCTTAAAGGTTAAGGTGTTGGTCCTAATATTTAAAGTCCTAAACGACTTTGGACCTGGCTAAGGGGCTGCCAGGCTCACTATGAACCTGCCCGAGTATTAAAATCTGCAGAAGAACCCTTTTGAGGACGCTATGCCCTGCAGAGGCCCATTTGTCGGCACACGAGAAGGGACTTCCCTCAAACTATGGAATGCGCTTCCTCAAGAACTACCATTGGTCTCCCACTCTCTTGGCCTTTAGAAAGGGTATAGAATCATAGAATAGTAGAGTTGGAAGGGGCCTATAAGGCCATCGAATCCGAACCCCTGCTCAATGCAGGAATCCACCTCAAAGCATACCTGACAGATGGCTGTCCAGCTGCATTTTGAAGGCCTCTAGTGTGGGAGAGCCCATGACCTCCCTAGGTCATTGGTTCCTTTGTCGTACTTCTCTGGTCATAATCACAGGGGCGGTTTTAAGCACACTCACCTCGGCTTTGCTCCACTTTTTCAGCGCTGGTTTTGCTACTGCTGCTCTCTCGCCCTGAGTGCTCCGTTTTTAGTTTCTGTTTTGATTTAACCCTGAATGGGCAAAGTCCGGTTCAGGCAAGTTCAGGCAAGTTCAACAGGCTGAGCTGAGGTATCATAGCAAAACCGATCAGGTGTGATTCAAAACACTAGATTCGCATAGGAAATGGAGGGGGAACCCGCAGAAGCAATCTGGGGGGGGGGGGGGAATGGTACGTGTGATAAAGGCCTCTGATGTTCAGCTGGAATCTGGCTTCCTGTAACTTGAGCCCATTATTCCGTGTCCTGCACTCTTGGATGATCCATAAGAGATCCTGGCCCTCCTCTGTGTGACAACCTTTCAAGTATTTGAAGAGTGCTATCAAGTTTCCCCTTCTCTTCTCCAGACTAAATATGCCCAGTTCTTTCAGTCTCTCCTCATAGGGCTTTGTTTCCAGGCCCCTGATCATCCTCGTTGTCCTCTTCTGAACCCCCTTCAATAAAGATGCATCTCTTTAATTTAGGGCACAATCCTACGGCTTGCACCTTCAATGATCATAAGCCCCTGAACTCAGAGGCTTTTTATCATTCAGTGCAGAGCAGGAGAAGTGACGGAGATGATCTTTGCCATCATGTCTTCCCACCCTATATTTTTCACGGGATTGGCCTTTTTTGCCCATCTATCTGAGGCACTTCAGAGGGCAAGGAAGGAGGCTGGAGAGGCCTCAGGAATGTTGGATAATAGGAACAACTCCGCATGCTTCCAGACACTAGTGGGCAATAGAACATGTATCAGCAACAGCTTGTCTTGTTCATCCTCTTTGTTGTCCTGTAACTTGATGGGTTCCTTTTCGCCTACTCCTTCCCCTTTCTCTTCCCTTTTGCATCTGCAAGAAGCAACATGTTTCTCTCCCAGAGGGAAGCAAGTAACTATGAGCCTATCTACATTGCCCTTAAAATAAGTTATATTCTGTTTAAAAACATGTTTTTTTAAGTTGTTTCATTACGTGGTAGGACACACTGAGCAGTACTTACATTTCATAGTGACTGCTTCCTCCGTCAAAGTGTTCAATGATGCATTACAGGGTTAATTCCTTGAGTCTTCTTCTTTCGTTTTTGTTTTGGAGGCTGCTTGACCTGCCCACTTCTGTCTCCCTAACTCAAGCAGCCTGCAAAACAAAAACGAAAGAAGAGTCAAGGAATTAATTCTGTAATACACCATTGAACACTTTGAGGACGGAGGAAGCAGTCACTATGAAATGTAAGTACTGCTCAGTGTGTCCTACCACATAATGAAACAACTTAAAAAACCACATTTTTAAACAGTATATAAGTCATTTTTAAGGGCAATGTGGATAGGCTCAAAAGCTCATGCTTTCATTTACTTACACTCGCACACCCACCTTAAAGGGGAACTTGTAGTTAAACAGTGTTAGATGGCGTTCTTTGACATTGTGTATAAAAGCACTAATAAAGTGAGTGGATTTGAACTTCTTCTAAACTGGCTCTAGCCTCTAATACTAAATGCTGTGTTACTACACTTTCTTTGTATAAGGCAAGTCTGCTGTAAGTCACAACAGATAATTCAACATAGATAACTCGTATCCTGGCCTCTACAGTCTCCACCCTTCTCCACCTACCAAAATGTCCCCCTTCTGCCCTTCTCTGATTTCAAGTTCCTGACCTCTGAGAGCAGCTAATGCAGTTCTTTCCGCACCGGTTGCAAGCGGGCAGAAGGAGGAGGGTCAGAGCTCCAATTCCCTGTTCCAAGGTTGGAGCGCTATCTCCGACCTTGACTGAGGAATCTTAAATATTCTATGGCCCCTCTGACCTTTTAGATGTGTAGTTTTTAATGTTTTAATGGTTTTTTTAATGTTCTCATTTTTATTGATGCAGGGTTTTATTGTTTTAAATAGTTGCATGCAGCCTTGATTGCTTTTTAGCAGATAAGGCGGAATATAAATGTTAAAAATAATAATAATAATAATTAATTAATAATTAAATACAGTGGCCGTTATTGTCAGAATCCTATGCTCGCTCAGCAGTTGGTCCTGCCTCCTCCTCTGCCAGCATAAAGTTACACTCACAAAATAAATATATGTGGTCACGATAAACACGCGCATTAGAGTCAATAGAGAACCCCAGGCACAGCACCAGGAATTTATAAGCTCCAGAAGGTGAACACAACTTGCATATGAAGATGCATAGCCTGAGGCTACATCATTCTGCCCCCATGTCAATAGAATTATCAATATGTAAGAGCAGCAGTGGGATTTCCATGATGGATAACTAGGATGGAAGGATATTCTGTATTGTTTGCATAATACCTGACAGTCTCCTTTGTTATTTCTTGAGATATTCTCTTTGTTCCTTGTAAAGATATGGAAACAATGTATGGTTTTAAGCGATTTTGACCCTCTAGGCTTTGTTTATTCACACAATTGCAATTTCTGAACAATTTCTGTTAATGTTATCTTATTTTTCAAAATCCGTAACTTTTTTTTTTTAAAAAAAGAACATCTTTGTCATGTGACATGACATAAAAGCTGCAGCAGGTGCCAAAAAGATTGAGGCCTGAAGAACACACGTTCTAAGAATCACCAAGAGAAACCACAGCTAAGGTAAATGGTGCAGTTAGGTAATTTTAGGGTCTAGATTTAACAGCCTTACACGGCCCCCTTCTTTAGATGCTCACATGGCCCCCTTCTTTAGATGCTACTGTGAGTTAATTCATTTATTTCAAAATATGATAAGCAATCCTGCTGTGTTTGGAGACCATCCTGCTCATTCTACCGAGTGGAGTTCTGCGCTAAAGTAAAATATGAACTTAGATGTCCCCAGGTCTGTTTTAACATTGTGTTGTATAATTCTCACCCTACCAATACTGTATCACAGTAGTTTATTGCTATAATTAAGCAAACTGATTATTTTTTGAATTTACATACAATTTGCTGTAGAAGATATAAATGTCCAATGTGCCATATCTTGGTATACACTGCCATCTGGTGATAATGCATTATGCATGAAAAAGTCAGCATTGCATTTAAAAATTATCCTCTAACAGCAGGCAACAAATAAATTTGAAAGAAATGGGTTTTTGTTTGGCGCATTGATAGTTTAGACCTTTGTGCATTATCAAAGGTGCCCTCTGTATGTTTTATCGTTGGTTCAATTATTCCTGAAAATCTTGGTGCAGCTATAACAGTGCACAATATCTCCTCTGCACTCAGGAGATGAGTGAAAAACCTTGACAGAGTAAGGTAGCCTAGCTGCTGTTTGTTTCCAAATTTTCATTTGCCTGCGTGGATGACTGATCCACTAAGTATATAAGGAGTATCCTTCTCCAAAGAGTTTTGAAATATTCTAAAATAGAATAAAGCTTAAAGGTTTACAAAATGATGGGATGGAAAGGAAGAATAGTTTTGCTATTTTGTAATACACACACACACACGGGGACCTGCAACAAAACAGGAAGTTATTAACAGGAAGTGATCCTGTCTAGGGATCCAGTCAGCCGGAAACAGGAGGCTTGTAGTACTATTCAAGGATCATGAGGGGGAGCTCATTTTCTTATCCTCCTGAAATCTTCTCCTACTGTTCCATATAATGTTAAAGGGCTCAAATTTAGAAATAGCTACCAACCCCAAACTTAAACTCTTTATTGCTATATAGCAGGACGAAATTTCTGTAGAGTGGAAAAAGTGAAAAAGTGTCCCTTTTACTTTACTAACCGCCTGAAACTGCCCTGTATACCAGAGGAGGGGAATTTTTAACTTCATGGTGTGCACACACTCCCCCCCCCCCCCTTTATCTGCATTTTCATGATAGGAGCTCCAGAGGCGAGTTTCTGCTCACCAACATTCCATGTCTCTTCAAGGCCACTGAGTAGGCACAACTCTTGTCAAACTGCCCATTGCTGTTTTTCATTTTAATTTACAAATGAATAGTTCTACTTACTACCTTATATGTGAGGGACCAAACTGAAAGGCATGGGATTAGAAGGAACATGTAGGATCTGCAACAAAATGTCGTAGCGTATCCCCAGACCCTATGAGGAGTGCTTCTATTCAGGGTTCCAGCTAGCTTGGAACAGAAACTTTGTAGAGCTGTTGGAGCAAAGAACACTTTTTTTCTTCTTAGCTTCCTGAAAGTTTCTCCTACTGTGTTCTATAATGTTAAAAGCTCAGAATCAGGATTTTGGAGGCTTCCAAGTATCCAAAGCTTTGCCAAACTGCTGCTAGGAGGGCAGAAGGTGCAACTGAGGGGATCTTTACCTCTCCATCCTCCTATACATTTTCCTCCAGATGGGCTGTTGAAGGCTAGGCTGAGGCTGGAGAAGCCTTGGGATATCCTGGCCTCTCCTCTCCCCACCCTCCCATGCTTTTGTCTTCCTCTGATGTAAGATATGAAGCAACCGGTGCAGTTCATTTCACAGCAATGACTTCAGCATGATAAAGGTGACAGTGCTTTTGAAAAATGCACTTCTAGCCAGAGAGAAACTTAGTTGAGCAGATCAGTGGTGCAATTAGGAGCACTACCAGTTACAGAGGGGGCATCACCTGCCCCTGGACTTTTATTTTCTTTAACCAAAATTAAAAGCAAGTTCTTCTTTAAGTGGAAGTTGTGATTTCACAAAATAGTATGTTAAAAAACGGATTAGTGCTTCAGATTGTTTGATCCTGCCCCATCCTTGTTCTCTGTCAAAGGTAACTTTAAATCAAGTGTTACTTTTGGTGGGAAGAAGCTGGGAAATGGAAGTGTTAAGATTAGGGTTGCAATAAAAATCTTAAAGATTGATATACAGTTGAAGCCAGAATACTTTCTTTTGGGACTAATGGACAGTCAGATGAAAAGGAATTGTGGGACTTTATTTTTATAAATGACGACAGCAGCGAGATTGCTATAGACACAAAAATGGAAAGGTCCAATGCTACCCACAATGAATGAATGGATGTTTAAAGTTATGGAGCTGGCTGAGATGGCAAAACTTACGTCAATTATAAGGGAAAAGTCAACATCTGGTTTTAGGACCAAATGGAAACCTCTTATAGACTATTTGAAGGGGCAAGAAAAAAATGAACTGTTTATCTGCGGATTCAACGATTGAGAAGGGTTAAGATAAAGGAGGGGGAAAACTGGTTGTTTGTTTAGTGACAAGAACAAAGACAGTTATATTTCTTTGCAGGGGGGGAAATCCTGGAACCATCTTAACTTTGTATACGGTCCTCTTTTAGTATGTAGTTGATGTTGTCGATGTTTTGTGTGTGTATAATAAATAAAAACCTGAAGTAAATATATATATATATTAGGGTTGCAATATGGCCTATTTGGTGGGCTTTTGCCTGTATTCTTGCCAGGCCACCCAGTGACTAAACCATTCTCTCTCATACAAAATTAATTGAAAGTGGGCATCATCTCAAATTAGTATGATGACAGTGAATATCATACATTGTTTCTGGTCCCTGAATAAGAATCTTCGCGTATGTAGGTATCTACCTATGTCATGATTCATTGTCATTTAATTCACTGAGAGGCGACCATTTGTGACGCGACAGCCTGTGCGAGTACGCGAGCGCCACGATGGCCTGTTCTTTCTGATAGCGTCCAAGACATTTCCCGAAAACTCTCCGTTTTCCAGGTCTCAACATGCCCTGGCTTTGCTTTTGCAACAACGCCTCAGATTTCCTCTCATGTGGGAAAGCAGCCGCCTCCTCCGAGCAGTTTCCCTCCGTCCCCTCCCCCCCCACTCAAGACAACTTCGGCTCCCTCAAGACAACTTCGGCTCTTTTCGTGAGGAAAAGGGAGGCGGGAGAAACGAGAGTCTCGTTTTCCGCCTTGCTCCGGTTCTCTTCGTTCCAACCGCCGGTTTGGCTCGTTCGTGTTCGGGAGTTTCCGCCGCTGGTTCTAAAACGGCCCTTACCGTTAACAGGGAGGGGGGAGGGGAAAGTGAGGTTTATATTCATATCCGCGGAGGGGGGGAGACATTCGTCTTTCGCAGGATGTAGTTTATATCTCTCCCTCATCCCTTTGCTTTGGCTCCTTGACCACCGCCACGAACCCCTTTGCCTTCCGTTGGCCGAGCCGGGCGGCTAAAGCAGCCCCTCGGCCCCTTTCCGCGTCAGCGTCGGGAGCCGCTGAGGCCCTTTTCCCGCTCGCTCGCTCCTTTCCGCCACGATCCCTCTCAGACCCCTTCGGGCATTTCCGTAGGGGCTGTTCGGCTCTTTCCGTGCGTCGGGGAGAGAGGGAGAGAGGGAGGGGGGCCAGGCAGGGAAGGAGGGAGGGAGGGAGGGAGGAGAGCCGAGGCATGCTCGGCGGCGCTTGCTCCCTGGCTGGCTCCTCTCTCTCCCCTCTCAGTCGGCCGCCGCTGCCGCTTGCCTGTCGCCGGGGCTGGGAGAGCCTGAGAGAGCGTGTGTGTGTTATGTGAGTGACGCGGCGGAGGTGTAGTTTGACGCGGTGTGTTACGTGGGGGAGAGAATAAAACTGCGGCGAGAGCCTAGGCGCGAACGAAAGCAGTGACGGAGCAGCCTGTAGCCGGTAAGAGGAGAAAAGCAACGAAAAGCAAAGAGAGAAGGAAGGAGGAGGAGAGCGAGCAGGAGAGACAGACAGACCCAAGAGAAGAAAAACAGGGAGGGGCGGCGGCGGCAGGGCCAACGGCCGCTGAGGCGGGGTTCTTTGGCGTGCGGGCGGCGGCGGGAAGAAGGCGACTGAGGGGAGCACGGGGGGTGGGGAGAACCGAGCCCCGGCCCGCTTCTTCTCGCAAGCCCCAACCGCCCTGTTTTCGTTCTGGTTTTGTTTGTTTTTTAAATATATTTTAAGATGGAACCTCTTTCTCCTCACTTCCCGCTCCCGCCCTTTCTCCCCCCCCCCCCCAGTCTCTTCGCTGCCGCCGCCTCCTCGCCGAACCCGGCCGCACCGCTGGCCCCGCACAACGAACAAAGAATAATGGCGGCGGCGGCTGCGGCCGGGCCAGGCAAAGCGAGGCTGGAGGCGGCGGAGAGAACGGCTGTGCTGCTGTTGCCGTTGCGCTTCCACCGCAGGGAGGGGGGGCGGCTCGGCTGCTGTCCGCGGGAGAGGGGGGCGAGTGGTGGGGAAACAACACACACACACACACACGCCTTTTCTGTTCTCTGCGCACCGTTGAAAGAGGGAAATGGCCTGAGGAGAAATAGCCCTCCTTTCCCCCCCCCTTTTTATACGTGAGGTAGCCCTTCCCCATCTCTTGTGGAGGGGGGGGGTGAGGTACTTGGCCGTCGTCGTGAGGTGGGAAGAACGCGCGCGAAAATAAAAATGGATCACGTACCACAGGCCTCTCTGGTGGTGTAATTATGGGGAGGCAGGGGGGAGCGCATGTGTAGCTGCTGCCCCATGGAAAAGAGGGAAAGTAGTGCTCTTTTTTAAAACTACCCTCCAGCCTTCCTTTTTGGGGAGTAGCTAGCGACTCAGTGCCTTGCCCTAGGTGTGCCTCCCCCCCATGTACTCTTCTCTCGGCCTTAGCCCCCCCCCCCCCAGAACACTGTGTTTTCCCGCCCCTTTCTAGGCAGGAAGATGCCTGGCGCAGTCAGCCGGGGACGACGGGGTGGCTCAGACGCTGCTGCTGGCAGAGCCTAGTAAAAGGGATTCTTGGGACTTGCAGCTCGAGAATAGGCCGTTTGGGTCCAGTGTTCCTCTTCACTGCCAGATGCAGGGGGTCATTTGGCAAGAGTTCCTTTTTCTTTTACAAAACATTTTTTTTTTACTACAAAAGGCATGGCTTTAAAGTCGTGCTCGAAAAGTGCTTTGAGGATGAAAGGCCTTCAAAGTTCCTTTTTAATAAAATATTTTGGATCAAAACCGTATTCTTGAACACTTTGTTTCCCTCTCAGCTCTTGTGTCTGCATATTACAAAAGCCTGGGCCCATTGAAAGCGGTTGTATCAGCTTCAGGGAGAACAGGTTTAATCCTCCAGGCTCCAGATTCGCTTTTGGCAGTTCCTTTGCTCAGCATTGTGATACGTGGCCAACATGCTTAGGAGAGTCGTATTAAATGAGGCAATTCTGGCTTTATTCACAAACTGTTAAGATGTACAGTTAATTAGTATAGCATCAGTTTACTGGCAAAGTAACAAGGGAATGGTCCCTTACAACCAAGGGTAGTAAATATGTGGGGAGGGGGGAGAAATGGAATGAGTGCAAGCAAATAAAGTTAAGACATATTTAAACTTAGTTTCAGTTGTGGGTGAGGATGAGCGGAGGAATACTAAATAGGGTTGGGAGATTTGGGGTGGGCAGACTATCACTTCCAAATCTCTTCTGGCTCTCACCCGCCAAGGTGGGGGTGGTATTCTCATTTTTGTTTGCTGGCAAAGTGTTATTTTTGTGAAATTTCACTCCCACTAGTGGGAGGGAAATTCCCTGTGCTTAAGGCTAGCATAGGTGAGGAGGCCAATCCAAGGGACATCTATTTCAGGGTTTACCACTGGTGAAATTGCTGATGGTAATTCAGTACCCACAGAGCTTTCTAGGCTGGGTAGGCCAACCTGTCGCCACAGAGCCTCTCCCACCCTATTCCACCACTCCTCAGCAAGTCGGGTGTGTGTGTAGGATTGCTCTCTAAAGGAGTTAAGGCAGAAGCATTTATAAAAGATGGTTTTTCAGATGGGGGTTGAAGTTTTGAAATTTTTATTTGGTGGTCTTCTTTAACATAGAATATGTTCAGAATTGGCCATAAAGTGAAATGGCTAAAAATTGCAATGATATCACATTGTATTAGCTTTCAAGGAAATCTACTTGATAGTGAAAAAACAAACTAACATCACTTTATTACATTTCTATAGCGCCCAATAACTGAAGTTCTCTTCATGAGAATATAGGGGAGGTTTCATCACACTTATAATACAAATTAGTTACAATTGCAGACAACTTTCTAAAAATTTACTGGAAGAAGTGAATTTCATCACTTAAACAATTGGCAATCTCAATGTACAACTCCCTCTGATTTTGCAGCTCCTAAAGTTAGGGTTCAGCCAAACATTAGTCTTGTTTGTTTTTCCGGCATTTGCTTTTTTTAAAGTTTCTTCAGCCTATACCCAAAATTACCTATTTCCTATATTTCTAGAGAGAAAATAATTTTTACTTGCATATTTAAAATAGTGTGTTACTTTAAAACAACCTCTGCAGAGGCTTAGTGGCACTTTAAAAACTTAACAGATGGCAGCATATTTCTCATGGAATAAAGCCCATTTAGATTAGATACTGTGGCCTGTATTCAGTGGTGGCTTTGCCTTAGCAGAAAGCATTTCTGCTTGTACAAGTCACTAACTTCAGTGAGCACTCCTGCCCACTTAAGACTCCATTCCCACTGAAAAGCTGCTCCTGGCAGTTCAGTAACTCTCAGGAATAGAATGGGATGTGGTGCAGAGGGCTGCAGAGCATTGGGGGGGGGGGGGGGGATGAGGAAAATTACGTGTCCTTGGGAAGAGCTTTCTGCTAAGGAAAGTCCACTGGATACAACCCATGTTCATATCCCAAACACTGTATACCCAGGATGCATTCAGCTATGGTTTTCCTCACACTGCGAAATCATTTGTTTTCAATTGCCTCTTGATACTTGATACACAGGAAACTTGATTATGCGGTATGTCTAATAGGTGTTTGACACCCTACGTCCCAGTTCCCCTGTACTTATCAAACATCTTGATTGCCAGTATGTGATAGCTGAAGTCCATCAAATGACTTAATTCTGTATGGATCTCAACATAAGAAAAAAAGTTGTTGGAATCTTCCATCCTTTTGCCAGGTGGAGATGTTGCTTATGAGGCAACATTCAATGAATCCAATTCCATTGGATTGCCTATTCTCTAAGCCATGATATGTCTTAGGCCACTTTTACTTTAGGGAAATGGCAGTGTAATGTGAGAACATGGACCACACTGGCATTAAAAAGACCTTGGAAAATTTAGTCATTTTTGGTAAGTTATATTCTGGAATAGGGAGCGCTAGTGCATAAAAACCTGAACCAGTGTTGCAGTGCAGCAGTTTCCCCTAGTACAGCTGCAGATCTGTAATGGAGCATTATGGTTATCTGGACTTACAAATAAATACAGCCCTCTCATCTTACATTTATTTTCTGCAAACTTTGCCACGTACCTCTTTTTTGGTTAACACTTCTATGCTTTTTAGGCAATCTGCAGGTGTTTGAAGTAAGTCTTCAATGTAGCACTTGTCATGCATAACAAACTAATACTGGAAAACCTGACCTACATATTTTAAACAGCCTGGTCCTCTTGACTAATATTCAAACTTCAGTCCTAACCATAGGATCTACTTTTATTTTATTTTTATTGTATAATTTCATCTTTCTCCCCTTAACCTAAGCTAAACCTTCAAAAAGTAATAGTGTTACTTGTGTGACCCATTTGTGGGTTGTTGATTATCAGTGTTGTAGTCCAGTAGGTTTCACATTGTCTGCCTTCTGGAAACCTACTTCATGTTGACCTGCTTGCTGCAGTGCCCCAATACATTATAAGACTCTGGGAAATGTTTCAGGGTGCATAGAGTTCTAACCAGTCTTATTAGACCTCGTCCTAAATGAACTGAGTGCACCCTAAAACAGATGTTTCAAGTTCCCCCTCTAATTTCTGCCTGCTCAATCCCCCCTCACTCCATACCATCCACTCCATGGCATAGCATAGCATGCAGAGATCTTGCATATACTGATGTATATGCATCCTGCTGCTATGAGCAAAAATCTTTGTGGTGGTATTGTCCAATACTGTCACTGGAAAGGGGAATAGAACAAAATATATCTGTTCCCTCATAAAACTACACACTGAGACACCATTAGAACAAAATAACAGCTCTTCCCAAGTCAGGTTGGAATGACTGAATGGGGGAACAGTCACCCCACAAATCCAATGTGAATCAGTGAGGGTTTTTTGCTAAAGGGCATTCAACCCAACTTTGTCTTGGCTTCATCTGCTTCAGGCTCTTATCATTCCATGGAAATGCACACACTCCTTCCAGATGTTCTGCAGCCCCTGAAGATTGCGTGTGACAATCTGAGAACAATTGCCCCAGAAATACCCAACGTTTGTACCTTCCCAATACAAAGGAAGATTGGTAATGCAGATAAGGGAGCTTACCTGCTATTGCTTACCTGTTGGGAAACCCTTCATGATGCTAGGCTTCCCTGAAACACTGGTCACAACCACTGCTCTTGTCAGTTCATTTTAACAGGCCTTATGGTTGTACTGTAATCAAGACAATCCAATTGCATGTCCAAACCAACAAATATGCATAATTATTTGGAAGTAAGATTGGTTGAGCTCAGTGAGATTTTGTGCAGACATCATAGGGCCATACATATTCATCTGAAAGTGATTACATTTGTATACAAATATTTTTAATTAGAATTGCATTTACAGTTGAACTAAATACATACATTGTTGATATCCATGGATAACTTCATGGCACTCTCTGTTTACCTCGACATAGATAGAGATAAATGATTCCTTTAGTCCTATTTTTAAAATATAGTGAGTGTGATTACATTTTTATTTGGTTTCTAATCCTTCTAGGATATGTGGTACTCAGGTTTCTCTGCAAACAGTTTAGCTAGCGCTCCCCAATAAAACGAAAGCTGGAATTCTTACTGAGTCAGTTTCTGGAATACTTGGAAAATGCCATATTTTCTATTTGGCTCAAATTTCAGTAACCTATAGTAGGTTTTCATATGTGGTGTTGGAAAAAAATACTTTCCCACTGGCAAGTTTTCTTTTATTATTATTTATTATTACATTTCTATACTGCCTGATAGCTGAAGCTCTCTGGGCAGTTTACAAAGCTTTAAACATTAAAACAATATGCAAAATTTAAAAACACACAACAGACAGTACACACAGCGACAATATGCATCTAAAAACAACTTTAGCCAAATCATAAGAACATGTGGAATAGATTAAAACTCATCACATGCTGCTAAATGCCTGGGAAAAGACAAAAGTCTTGACCTGGTGCCAAAAACATAGTAATATTGGCTCCAGGCAGGCCTCATCTGGGAGATCATTCCAAAATTGGGGGGGGGGGGTGCTACCAAGAAGCCTCTTTCCCTTTTTGTGACTTTCCTGAGTACCTGTACATGTTGCATACATTTTCATATGTTTTTGTTAAATTGAAGGATCTTCCTTGCAATCTGAAACTGATAAGGATTTCAATTTTAAGTTGTTGTTATTCTTATCGGCTATATTTATTTCTATCCCAGAAGAGATACTGTGATTAATGTCCCCCCCCCCCCCCCTTTAGCTGATTTGGCAACTATCTGTATAATAAGAAAAATACTAAAGTGAAAAACGTGGAGTTATTATTCTTAAACTTCAGTTCTGAAACCATTTATTTGGAAATATCACATTGATTATGATGGAATACGGTGCCAAATAAGCATAATTTAGATTTCAGTCTTTAGACGTATTTAGATGTTAGGTTTCTTTCTTCGGCAAGTTATCTCAGCTACCGTATCTGCTCTTGTACATACAAATGTAACAGCATGTGAACTGTATTATCATGGTGGTTCTACTGCACCAAGTAGCATAGTTGTGGGGACACCCTCTTTAAGATCATGGAAGTTGCTATTTGTTAGTAATTTTGGTTGCCCAACTCTCTTAATAGATGTGTGATCATGTTAATAGTCTGGACACAATGTCATATTTTAACTTGTATTTTTGTATACAAAAACCGTAGGTGCATAAAAATCAGGGTCCCATGCCAGATCAATTGTAAGGTGACAAACAAGATGTGGATGAATGGCACCCTAAAAAAACGGCCTTGAAGGTGATTATCAAGGTCACATGGGCAAAGTTTAAGCTGTTTTCAAGAACTGTCACATCTCTGAAATTAATGAACTAATTTGAACATACTATACAATTCACCAAAATGAAGATAAGCTGCTGTGCTACTAAACATATAATAGCAGTGGAAATCTAGCTTTGGTGGGTGAAGTGCTATGAGGGCCCAAGTGATAAAAATACAGGAAATTATGGCTTTTGATTGCTGTACTATATTAACTATCCCACATAGCTATTTCAAGCCCATCACATATATGGTATCTAACTCATTTCCTATCATACGGAATGTCCATATCAGATTGATATTTACAAAGTTATGACCATAAATAAAAGACACAGTTATACCACTTAATATACATGCAGGCATACCAACAAAGACTCAAATTGGTAAGAAGTGCAACTCCTAATCAGGTCTTATTCTGAAATTGAGAAAGAACACTTCAATACAAATGATCATATTGTGAACATATATAATAAAAGTAGAGCACTGATGTTATTTTGTATATTTTATTGTATTCATTAAGGATGTGCATTGGATTTGGCCAAAGCCTGAGTCAAATCGGGCACCTTTGAACCTTTTCTGGTGCTTCCTGAGGTGAAGCAGCCTTCCCTCCGAAGTGATAGAACCAAACCAGGACCCTGCACAAGGCTTTGTTTGCAATGCAACTGCTTTGTTTCTGTAAACACTGATAGGGGTGCAGGGGGGAGTGGGATTGAGCGATCTACACGTCCACTTTCTAATTGTAGTACACATTTTACCATGGGCTCTCCAATCACTATGCTTTGGGGGAGGGCAAGGCCATAAGATGGCCATTCATCCAGTGCTGTCAGGCTTCACTATGAAAAAAAAGCCTTAAACTGATTTTCAATCAATAAATCCCTAAACCCTGCACCTTTTCTTCTGAAACTTCACAAGTTGCTGGATACACCTTTATAATGTGTGCCATTTTCATACAAAATGCCCCCCCCCCCAAAGAAGAGTGGGGAGGTAAGGGAAAGAGAATCACAGAATCATGTTAGAGGACTCCCCTTCCACATAAACTGCTGCATCTACTCTTCTGAAACTGTGGTTTTACTTAGACCACCTGTATGCTATTTGATTTTCAGAGGAATGGTCCACAAGATTTCTGAATCTCAATACTCAAGTTGAAACCCTTGAGTAGGTCTGAGAAGAGTTGGGACATTTTCTGAAGAGCTGAATCAGGGTCCAAGTCAAATATCTCTAGTCTTAATGTATTTGGGAGATCACTTGTATGGTCACAAATGCCAAGTTGCAAGTAATAGGTGTTTAACTCTGATATTGTACTGCTACTGTTTGCTCCAAGTAGAATACAGCTAAATCAGTACCTCTTGGCATCTCTCCCCCCGGCCAATGCATCAAAATGCTGTGAATGTTACCATCTTTTTACCTAGTTTCTAATTCCTGTATAGATAACATTATTGCTGTCATATTTTTCTTCACTGCCATCAGGGTTGCAGCCTTCCAACAAATGGAAAGCTGGAATACTTGTTGTTCCAGTAGTCTGTGGTGTACTGTGAGGCTTGCATTAGTTGCTCGTCCAGATCTGTACAGTTCTATGACCTCCAAGGGTGATCACTATTAGTTCCTCCAACTTAAGCATGCTTGTCTGTTTCAGCGAGAGGCAGAAGGCTTATATATTATTTGCTCCATATATGATGTAGTAACTAGAAGGCAACTGCCAGGTTTATTCCTAAGTAACCAAAAGCCTACTTCTAAGCAGTGACTAGGTCTAATTCTGTAAAAGTGAGAAATCTCCCTCTAGTGAATGTTAGGGAAACTGGAAGTTACTGTTGCATAAATGCAAAAAATACATGTATTTGCAGGGCAGAATGAAAATGCTGGAAACAACGCTATCAATGATCATTGTTAATCAGCTCTCTTTAACAGTAGCATACATGAGGATAGTTCCCCCCCCCCCCGTGCTTTCCTGGAATGGTTCTGTATTAAATATGATGTAAGCAGAGTCCTTCCTTGTGAGAAAAAAGTGTCTCGCATATGTCTTTAATGCATTTTTGTTAACAGCAACATCCTACCTTGCAAATTCTTGATTGCAGAGGAACAGCACCAAGAGTACATTAATACTGACCATATATCTAAGAACTGATTACTTGAATTTTCACGGCCTTTTGAAATTATTAGTATGCTTAAGCCTTTTAATTGTACTTAGAAGAAATGAAATGTTGAGGCAGCATTCAAATTATGTATAAGTATGTACCTGGTTTGTTGCTGAATATTTCAGTGTTTGGGGTTTTTCTATTTGGTTCTTCCACCCCAGATTTTAAACTCTGTTTTTAATTAACCCTTTAACTTGTGGCTCAGCATGTCACCCATATGTTGAGTTCACAGATGCTTTGCTAATCTTTTCCAAATGCCCAAGTTCTACTCTAATAAACTTTACATCTCCTTTGATGCATTGCAGGCATGAGGGTTATATTAACTAATGTCTACAGGGCTTTTAATTACACACATATTTTCTTATTTATGGGACCATGTAGGGTACAATGCAGCCAATGGTAAGCACTTTAAAGTCCAATTAATTTAAATGGGAGAACTAAGCACATGTTTACATCCTGCACTTTTAACTGCCTTGTACCCTGTGGTGCTAGTAAGTAGGCATTTACAATATACAGGAGTTGCATCTGATAAGAACAAAGAGTTGGTCCACTGCTTATTCACTCTCTCCCCCCTGAAGCACTTCTCTGATTGGCCAGTTTGAAAAAGAGGATGTGATGCTTCAGTCACAATCAATGAATGTTTTCTGCTTGGCCTTGAACATGCACATTTAACTGCAATCTGTTGATTTCTGAAGAGTCAATGCAGCAAAGTGATATCCTGACTGTACTATACTGTTGACTGACAGATTTTTTAAAAATAAATACACATACTCCCTTATATACTTTAAAGGCCTTGGCATACCTTTTGCTCAGAGCTCTACAAGAGATTGCCAGGCACAACATAAAATGTTCAGCTTCCTGTCTGAAAATGGAGGAGGGAAACACACTTAACAGTTGCTTTTTGGTGTGCTACTCACAGCATTATTAAAAATGTACCTGCTTACAACAAAAATTGAGTACCACTAAGATTATGTTCTTCCATGAATTTCACTTAGCTGTGCCAGTATGAAAGGACAAGTCTTGAGTTAATATTCACACCAGCCAGTTCTTTTCTAGAAGGAGAAGGAAAAAGCTATCCCTCTTTGTTCACCACCTCTGGGAACATGTTGTTCCTGCTCTTTGTAATTATACAATTTGTACCTGCAAAAAGCAGGCTGAGAATGGACACCTCAGTCTTCCATATGTAGGGGGAAACCTGGGTGTTTATATATGAATAGCTCCATTAGCAAGACAATTAAATCAGACTTTCAGAGAATTGAGGAAAGGCTGTAGCCTCTTGCTGCGTACTTAACTGTTGATGGATTTAGACTCTGGTCTGTCATTTCAAGTGTTAAACTGGAGTTCTCCCTGCCAGCAGATCTGTTCATGAGTAAGCACCTTAGCTTGCCATATAAAATCTGTGTGCATGCTGGGATGCTTACTTATGAGCAGACCCAATTCTTGTGATGATTGGGCAAACTTCAAAGGAAGTGCATTCCCAAGGAGCTCCTATAGCAGCTTTCTTCAATCTGGTGCCCTTCAGATGTATTGGACTACAATGCCTATCATCCCCAGCCAGCCTAGTCAATGTTTGTAGTCCCGACACATCTGAGTGGTGTCAGGTTAGGGAAGGCTGCCCTACAGTCAACTCCCAAAGTGGAGCATTAAACAGTGACTCCACCTAGTCTTAAATATAAAGTGTAAATGCTTTCCCTGGAACATATATCCCTGGGGAAAAAGCTAGAGTAAACATGCAATAAGTAGAATAAAGAATTAGTGTTCCAAGATAAGACTTGGTAACTACTGCAAAGGAATGTTTTTTTCTTGTTGGAGTTAAAGATGCTTTATTGGAAGCACCTTTATTGGAAACACATTTTTTTTTCTAAAATAGACGGGACTATAACAATCTAATTTTCCTTGATGCCTTTAAGAACAGGCACAGATAAAGAGTTCACTGTGTGTCATTTCAGATGCCTAAAGTAAAATTACTGACAGAACAAAGTGGCAAACAAAAATGAAGTAAGATCTGATTGTTTCTAAGCAGATTAAAGCAATTTATTTCCATCAGGTGAAAATGAAATGCCTATATCTGGAAGGTAGAGTGTAAAAATACTCATATTAAAGAAATCATAAAATTGCTTCTTAATTTAGATAGAAAAGCTTCCTTTAACTCAATGTGTCTGGCTGGGGAATGCTGGGAGTTGTATCTAGACATATATAGGATTGTGTCCTAAGGCTGTGGACCTATGCATACCTGGAAGTATTCCCATTGAATTCTATGGAACTTACTTCCCAGTTGACATGCATAGAATTGCACTGTAACAAGAGCTATGATTCTGTCCAGGTTATTTAATATTGCTACTTAAAAAAAATAGTATTTACATTAAAAATAATGTACATTTTAAAATTCTAATTTTCTTTTAAAAATCATTTTTATCCACCCTAACAATCTGTAAGTTTATCACTAGTTGATATGTCTGCAAACAGTTGAACATTGCATTCTGTCAATAGCCTTGCACCAGTAGTATCTCTTCTTGTTTTCCCGCTACCTATTTCAGTATACATTAATATTGCTTATTAATAGGGCATCAATCGAATCAACTTTGGATCGATCTGGACCTCCTCTGATCCGATTCGGATCTGGATCCGGAGCAAGATCTGTATCTCCGAATTGAGATCCGAATGCCTCATTTTCCCCATAGACTTGCATTGGGGGAAAGAAAGGGCTATAACTTCTTTATTTTTAAAGATATAAAAATGAAACTTGGGCACATTGCAGATGGCATGTAGGTACTCATGTGTGCCAAATTACAGAAACATAGGTGCAAGCGTGTAGTGGCTATGAATTTTTGAAAAATGGATCAAGAAATGCCTATAACTTCTCTATTTTTCAAGATACACAAATGAAAGTTTGGCACATTGCAGATGGCATGCAGGTACTATGTGTGCCAAATTTCAGACACAGAGGTGCAGTGCCTTGTATGATTTTGATGGTTAGGGACTTAGATGATCTGTAATGTATGTGCTGTTTTGCCCTCACACAATATTGAATGCTTGTGTAACAGGCTACAGTTTTGACAGCTGTCAATCACAACCCCCCTTCTCCCTTCTCCCCCTGCTATTTTTGAACTTTTAAAGTAAAAATTCATAGCCACTACACGCTTGCACCTATGTTTCTGTAATTTGGAACATATGAGTACCTATATGCCATCTGTAATGTGCCCAAGTTTCATGTGTGTATCTTGAAAAACAAAGTTATAGGTGTTTCTTGATCCATTTTTCAAAAATTCATAGCCACTACACACTTGCACCTATGTTTCTGAAATTTTGCACACATGAGTACCTACAGCCCATCTGCAATGTGCCCAAGTTTCATTTTTATATCTTTAAAAATAAAGAAGTTATAGCCCTTTCTTTCCCTCAATGCAAGTCTATGGGGTAAACACTTAACTGTTGTCCGAATCGCCGGATCGATTCGGACTGAACCGATTTGGAACTGGTTTTTGGAGGTCTGAATCACCTCAATCCACTTTGGATTCGGGATCCAGATCTGTTCACAGCCCTACTTATTAACACTGCATTGAGACAGCAACCAATATAAAATGCTGTCTTCTACATGCTTGCTTAGATGCACATCCCATTGAGTTCAAAGGAACTTACTCTCAAGTAAGTGCATAGGATTGTGATATTAGTGTTAAACTGGAAGTGGAGGAAAAGTTACCAAAAGGGAGATGTCTATGCAAGGGCAGAGCTTTGGCGCCACAGTCCCTAATTTGGACTGTGCTGCCTTTGCTGATACCGCTAGACCCTTGCGTGCCACCTGGACTAGCAGTGAACAGCACGGAGATTGGTAAAGTCTCTAGATGGTAAATGGGTGTGCTTGACATTTAAAGAAACCTGTCTGGAAGCAAGTTGAAAGACTATCACAGTGTGATGAAATGCTATTTGTAGCATATTTTGTAGTGCAGGGGTGAGGAACCTGTAGCCCTCCAGATGATGTTGGATTTTGATGCCCATCAGTCTCTTTATCTGTTTCAAACCTTGGATATAGAGATAGGGAAGATTAAAGATATAGAAAAATAATTTGCTTTTATTACTTTTGTAAAATCAGAAAAGATACCAGCTGCTCGTTATCCTTGGAATTCAATCATATGTGTTCCC
Organism: Anniella stebbinsi; assembly: GCA_029215795.1. NCBI lineage: Eukaryota > Metazoa > Chordata > Lepidosauria > Squamata > Anniellidae > Anniella > Anniella stebbinsi. Next base: position 195,431,560 of record JARDYH010000001.1, on the reverse strand, counting down.
AGCCATGTTCAATCATCAGTATGAATTGATACCAGATCAACTTCAGCATAAATCAAAACGTTTACGGAGCTTTAGGACTGAAAAACTGATTTTTAAAATTTACATTATTTTTAATGTAAATACTAAATTTCTCTTAAATAGCACTTAGATTAATATTAAATTATCTGGATAGAAGCATGTTATCCCTTGTTACAATGTAATCCTATACATGTCAACTGGGAAATAAGTCCCGTAGAATTCAACAGGAATACTCCCTGGTATGTATAGGACCACAACCTTAGGGCATAATCCTATGCATGCTTAGATAGAAAAAAAGTCCTAGAACTCCCACACAGTGGCCAACCAGCTGTCGACCAGGAACCCATGAGCAGAACACGAGTGCAACAATAGAATCAAACTTGCTCTTATCTACACACCACAATCCTTGATTCATCTCATGGTCACATTAGAGTGGAACAGGATTTTGTGGGAGAAAGACTGAATGTTGGGAACTGGGCTTTAAATTTATATAGGTAAATCCAATTTTCTTTTAAAAATCATTGTTATCCACCCTAACAGTCTGTAGACCATTTACTGGTGATATGTCCGCAAACAGTTGAATATTGCATTCTGTCAATAGCCTTGCACCAGTAGCATCTCTTCTTGTTTCTCCCTGCTATCTATTTCAGTATACATTAATATTGATCATTAATACTTCAATAACCCAATAACAACCCATGGATTATTTGAAGGTTGTTTCCCCCCTCCAACAAGCCATGCTGCCCGGGTTTGGACAACATGAGAATCCGCACCCAGGCAGGTGATTAGGCAAATGGTGTCTGGCATGTGCTGAGCTTAAACAAGGCACAGTGGCTTGCTTAACCCACAGCGATCTTGCGAACAGTGAAGGGCAGGGGGAGGCTTGGATTTGAGAGGGGGGGAAATGATGGGGAGAAGAGCACAGAATTCCTTGGTCCAGCTCTGATAAACAAAAAGGGAGAGGTGAACCATAAAACGGATGTCAAAGGATAATTTTTATAAATGCATTTCAACAAATGTCTTCATCAGGTGTGCACCAGTAGATACTAATAAACAAAAACCAAATCAATTAACAACAGCAACACCATTCTGAAAAAGTCACATCAATAATAAAAATGAGTGCAAAATGGATTATTTATTTTGTGATATTTGTATACTGATAAATATAATAAAATCCCTAGGTGGTTCACATGATAAAAAATTTAACTATTTTGATTCAAGCATTAGGTCTGAAAACTTTTTTAAAAAAATACTATTACTAGCAGTTTTATAAAACGTAATTACCAATTAAAATGTATAATCCATATAGGTATGATGTGTAAAAACCTACTATTTCTGGACTAAATAGGTGTGTGCTCAAAACAGTGAAGTCCACTAAACTCTAAATAGAAGCCAAAATAATGGGGGTAACAATATAATGTATGCTGTGAAAAGGCTAGCACAAAACATAGCAAAAACTACCTTAGATCAGATCAGAGTCTTTGTCTGTGTAGCCCTGTATGGTCTGTGCTGGCTGGCAGAAATTTATCAGGTCCTCTTCATTGGAGATTGAACATGGTATTTTGGGGACTGAACCTGGTATTTTTGGAATGATAGTGTGCGCTCTGCCGTTGACCTCTAGGCCGTCTACAAAGCTGAAGCAGAGTGAAATGTTCCTGGTACGTTGTGTAAAATAAAAGTTAAAACAGGGTGAGCTCAAATTCCAACATGTGACCAAAAATACTCTTTAATTATGTATTAAAACCTTAAATGAATCAATTATCCATGGTTCTTTCTATCATGCTGTGCCTTGCAAGAAGAAATTCCAAATTCTACAGATCTATATATGTTCAGAGTAAAAAAATTGAATTGTAAACCTTTGTACACACTGTAAGCAGAGTTGCATATACTGGTTTCATAATTTGTTCTGGTAATCCTATTTTTGACTTCCTGTGATGTATAATTTTCCTCTACTTCAGTACAAAAATATTTTAAGGTATGTTTGTGCCATGGCTCCTTTTGTAAAGTGTCTGCTGCTATAGTCTGAGGCTAAAAAGAAGTACATGTTACTTAAGAATGACATAAGCTCTGCTATTTTTTAGGATATTATTTCAGTTCACATAAACTAGATACATATAAACAAATATTAGTATATAACTCACTATGTCTGCAATAGGCTACAAAGAGGGATTGGGGATTCTTGAACCTTTAATGCACCCACCTTTTCCGCTGGTGTCACAAGCCAGGAGGGTGTGATAGCTCTGTCTCATGAACTTTCCCAGCCTGCACTCACCTCAACCCCTCTCACTTCTCAAGTCCCAAGCTGTAGTTGCTCCTCTGTTCAACCTGCAAAGATACCCTGGAGCCATATCAGTGCCAGTGAGAAAAAACATGAGAGAGAGGAATTGAAACAAAGTGAGATTAAGCAAAGCATGAAGAGGCAGACACCATAGCTGCCTGGCTGAAGAGTATCAACAGAGGATCTTGAGCTGCACTCCATCCAACTCCGGCCAGCAAGTATTACTACATAGTATGCGATAAGGACCATTTTTATTGGCACAGTATTTGGGTTTTCTGGGCCAGAGTACTGCCACCTCTTAACCTGTGGTCAATATTATGCTACTTCAGTGGCAATTGAAAAAAGTAGCCAGGTTTATTAAAGTAGGTATCTTCCTGCTTTGTCAACAGTATTTTTAAGGAATGATATTCATATGGGAGATCTAACATTTTTGAATGCTGATAAATCCTCATCTAAAACATGCGAGCTTTTTCCTCATATATTTTTCAGTTGCAGTTTGAAACTGCCTGCTTGCAAATAGTTATATTTAAGCTAGTAAGGTTTTGTTTGTGGGTAATTAGTCCAAGGGTGGTAATATTTTGGACAGTGAATACGTAAAACTTAAGAATAAATGTTGTGTGTGTGTGTTGCTTTACTCATACATTGGGTTGTATTATACTTCCACTCTATCAATAGGAACTAAAACTTCAATCTCTTGCTTAAATACAAGTTCTTGAATCCATTTGTATTACATGCAAGTTAGTAAATTTAAAAGTTGTGATTTCTTTTGTGAGATCAACAATGCAACACTCTCCATGTGTATTTGATATTGTAATATGCTAAGGGATCTGGTGGCATCCTCTGACACCTATTGGCTGAGCTGAGGCATGTCAGGGGATGATGGCAGCCATGGAGTATTTGTGTTCAGGTTTGTGAATTGACAAAAGATCAGTTTGCCTTAGACAAATCCTCACACCCGCTTAAAGGCGGAAGCAGTATGGGCAAGCTCAGTGCGAAGAAGTCCCAGGAGGCAGACAAGCTATATACTTACACCTTATTGCAATTAAGCCAAAGAACATGTAACTGAAGAGCTCCACTTCCCCGTTGCTTTGTTGTTTCCCCATGACTATTTTTGATGGTAAACTTCATGGACAAGGACTTGTCATACCTGTTCTTTTTCAAGTTCAGTGTACATAGTTGGCACTACATAAATAATAAGCTAAGGGTTAGGTAAATCATGGTAGCTGGAGAAAAGAGGTTAGGATAAACTGAAAAGTAGAGGACTGAGACCAAGGCAGGCATTACTTTAATTGCAGAGTTAGCAACCAGGTCTGTTGTTGCTTTTTAATCAATAGTAAGTGGGGTGGCGAGGTGGTTTCACAATTTTCATCAGAAATGGGAGGTTTTTCCCCCCTAATGCTGATCACTGTGTGGGCAGCAGAGTTTTCTTTGGGATTGTAGATGGGCAGGAAAGGATAAAACCTCTCTTCTGTGCATGTTACAGTCCTGATGAAAATTGGGACTTCCCATCCCAAACAAGCATGATTGCTAACCACGTTATTAAAGTAATGTCTAGTTTGCCCTAAGAAAACAGTTGATGATATAGTATAGTCGAAAAAGAGGTAGCAAAGGAGAAAGCGGGTCTGAGACACTTTCACATAAGGGCTAGGAAAAGGTAACACTCTGAGATAATGGAATGAAAGGAAAGAGAAGGTAGAATATTATGATTTAGAGATAGCCGAGGAGTGGGATGGGGGTTATACATTTGCTAGGTCCACACATTTTGGAACTCCTGTACATTCAAGAGTTGCATAGGGTGGAAAAGTCTGCCTGAGAGGGCTTTTGCTTATCACAGCAGGAAAACCATATTGATGAACTTCTTCTGTGCAACTATTTTACATGCAGAGGCCTTTTCAGGGTATGGACCCCCAAAAGGGCAGGATTACCCAGGGGGCTGTGTGGGCAAAAGAGGCTGAGAGGAGGAGGCTAAAGAAGTTGAGAGGAGAGGTAATTTCTGAACTGGGTGCTTTGGGCAGGGCTGGGAAGTAGTAGTGGCACTGGATGTTCCTTCACCTTCTCTCTTTCCCACTGACCCACCATGGCACAGGCAGTTTTGCCTTTTCATCTTGAAAAGTCAGAGCTGCTACCTCAACAAAATGTGGTGAGTGAGACAAAGAGCAATTCAGACATCAAATCCTCTCTTTTCCCCCCATTCTTTCAGAGTTGTAACCCACAGATGGGCTGCAATGGCAGCCTTACATTTCTACTGTTCTTGAAAGCTTCAAAGGTAGACTTGCTTTAATCTTTTAGAATGACCTTTGCACTCTGCTGTTCGATTGTGCTTTCGGCTCTCCTGGAAATTAGAGAAGTGGCTTCAAAATAAGACACAACGGCTTGCGGAAGCATCTCCTCAAGGGAGTTTCGCTCATGAAATGTTTCCACCAGCGGAAGAGGAGGGAGGCAGTTTCTAGCATTTCCCCCTTTCCTCCTGCCCCCAAAATCTGAAACAGCATAGGGAATTGTGAAGTGGCCTGCAGCGGGGAGGGGGTGTCAGTGAAAATCTTCCCCCCCGTCTTCCTCCAACGGAGATCTGCTGGATTGGAGTCCCTTCTGCATGTCGAAGGAGCTCTTCAGTTCACAGGGCATTAGTTAGGATCTAAGCCAGCACCTGTTACAGCAGCAGCAACAGCAGCAGTCTTTTGTAGTTAAATATTATTTTTTCACACTGAAAATTAGTTTGTAAATAAACATTTTTAATTTGGACGTGTACCACGTTTAATTGTGATCATATAGTCATTTTAACATTGATCAGTAAGTATTTCTGTACTCATTAATTACAAATTAATTTCCAGTGTCGAGATGTAAAATAACTGAGCACAGAGGAACTTAACCTCCAAGTGAAGATGCTTAGGATTGTGCTGCAAATGATTCAACGCACACACTTCCCTTTCCCCCTTCCATATGCACTTCCTTGCTTCTTTATTGGGTCTCCTTGCTTCCTTTGCAATTTTGGTTTAAGCGGACCATTTCTACCCTCCAGCAATTAGCATCTTCGTCTTTTTCCTGCTTTTTCAGCCTTTTATGGCAATTTGAGAAAGGGCTAGATAGAGATTTGATTCTGAAATATTTGGGTCTGGTGCTTTTCAACTATTTAAAAAAGGGAATGGAGGAAGAAGATGCATAAAAACTGTGATTTTTAGGGCTTTGTAGATTTCTTAGTCATAGCTATTAACCTTGTTTATGCTTAAAGTACCAGCATCTCCAGCTTTGGAGGTATCAAATCCTGTGACTTGTATAATGTCAACCCAGAAGTGTGAAACAAACTGAAATGAAGTGATAGCAACAATTTTAAAAAATCTTATAAAGGCAAGCATTTTCCTCCTTCATTATCTGATAACCTAGCATCACTTAAAAATAAATAGAATAACATATATGCCCAGTGATTTGTTCTACTATTAATGCACATTGTGCAACAAGAGGTGTGTTCAATATATTTCAGGGTTTCCTTTTCTCATTAACCTTTTTAGAACTTGCCTTGTCCAAGAATGTGTGGTTTCGAAATTCAGTTCTTGAATTACAAAGGTAAGAACAATGAAGTATTTGATAAATAATATGTTTCTAAACAATAAAGTGGTGATGCTGGATTATGTTAACAGTCCTGCTGTGCCAGAAGAAAAGGGAATAATTTTGATCTAAATAAAATTTTCTTTAGCAGCACAAAACTAAATCTTCACTTTCTAATTTTATTTGTAACTTTTTCTAATTTTCTAATTAGAAAAATTTGTACCTTTTTCTAATTTTCTAATTTTATTTGTACCACAGTCTTTTCCAAATCAATGCATGATTTGTAGTTAGTCTCTCAATCCAAGAGACTATTTCAATTCATTTCATAAAAATTGCATTTTCTACCAGATTTCTTAAATTAGCTCACAACAGAAACATAAGAATTACAATATAGTAAGTTAAAAATAAAACGATCACAAAACAAAAGGGATACCTTTGAAAACAATGACTTCCAACCACATGTAACCCAAAAGTATATCTAAAAAGAGCTATTCATTGCCCACCTAAAAGGTCCAATCAAGCGGATATTATTTCTGATGGGCCCTGCTTCCAATAGCGACCAGTGTCTCCTTTGATGGTGATGCGACCCACAAACAGGCTTCATTTCTAGATTTTAAAGAGTAGGGAGATATAGGTCGGGGAAGGCATTTTTTTCAGATATCCTGGACACATTGAATTTGGGCCCAGAAACTAAGTAGTAACCACCAGATCCATTAAGAAATGAGTAGGTGGATCACTGTTGCTTCATGCTGCCAGAGTAATATAACCCCTCTGGCGCCCTCATGTGGAATTGCTGTATATAGAGAATTAACATCCATAGTCACCAAACATGTGTTCTTGTCCGTAATTAATCCTTCTACTTTCTGTATGAAATCCCTGGTATCTTTAATGTAAGATCTTGGTTGAGATACTGATGGTAACAAAAAAGAATCTATGTATTGTGCCAATGGTTCCAAGACGGAATTTGAACCAGAGACAATGGGTCTACCTGTTGGAGGAAAACCATGCTTGTGGATTTTTGGTAAGATGTAAAATATCGGAGTTCTTGGAAATTCCTTAATCAAAAACTGGGAAATTTGTTCATTGATGTATCCTAAGGATACAGCCTCTTGAACTACAATACGACTAATAAATTGAATCTCTGTAGTGGGATACCTACCCATTGGTAAATAGTTAGACTGGTCTGATAACTGGTGGGTAATCTCTTGCAAATAATCCTTAGTATCCAGAAGAACGATGGCTCCCCCCTTATCTGCAGGTTTAATAACTATATTTTTATTATCAGCAAGGTCTCTTATAATATCCCGATCTTTATTAGAGATGTTATTCCACATCGGATGACGATGTCATTCTAAGGAATCCAGATCACAAAGGACAACATGTTCAAAAGTAGATATGTTGGAATTGCTGATTATGGGAATGGATTTAGAATGCTTCCTAAAAACTGGTGAAACCATAGTAGATGCTTCAGCAAAATGTAATTTAAGCTTCAAAAGTCTAATCAATTTAAAGAAATCTATCCTGGTTGTGAAAGAATTGTACCACAGAGTAGGAACAAACGAAAGACCTTTGTTCAGGATCCTATTCTGTTCTTTAGTGAGATGGAGAAAAGATAGATTGATTACTAAATTTGTCTCCTTCTTGGAGGACTGCCATAATATTGGGTGCCTCTGTCTCAGTTCCAACTGGAACGACGTGGAAACATGTCCTGTTGAAAAAAACATTCTTGAGTGTTACGTCGTCATCTTTACTAGAGGTGTCAGAAGTCTCTCCTTGTTTGTCGCTATATTCAGAGTCTGACAGAAAACTAGAAGTATCTAGAAAACGTACCCTCCGATCAGTTGGCTTCGTTTTTAACCAGGGATAAACGGTTTCATTAGCATAATCCAGCTCGTCTCTTTTAAATTTTTTGATTTTCAAAGTTTTAAGGTTGTCCTTGTATATCGTCAACTCCTGATCCAATGCTTCCATGTGCTTAGAATATTGCTGTGTGGGTGCTTGATCCTCAATGGGGAGCTGTACCGAATCTAATTTCTGTTTAATATTGTTGATTTCCGTATTAGATCGTTCAGTGAGAAGTAACATAAGATCAAATGAGCATTTATTAAGAATGGGTGCTCATTTATTTTTAAATTCTTGATCTGAGGTAAAAAGACCCAGATTTTTCTTAATTCTCAATTCTCTGGGAATTCTAGCAGATTTACAATACTCGGCCAGAGTGGAAGCATGAAAATCCACTCTGATGTGCTGCTTTTTCAAAGCTTCAGATTCTTGCCAAATATTATTTTGATTTCCCCCGGTTCCATTGCCACATAAAGATCTATCAGCTGTTAAATGGGTAATGTCACTATCATTAAAAGCAAATGTTTGCTTCCATTCTGCCATGATGGCCGCAAGTAAAGAAGAAACCAAAACAGGGGAGGGGGCCCTCACACTGTAAACAAAAACACACCGAAGTGGGACCTGCGTTGTGAGTCAGCCAGTATTCACTAATGTGGTGTGCTGTATACCAAAATCGCAATGAATATACGAATTAATATACATATATGTCAAGGAATTAGAGAGGTCAGAGTACATCTAATGTACTATATAATTTTAACAATGATATTTGTCAATTCAACAATTGGTATTATAAAATCCAGTTCAACAAATAAAGATTGAAAAGGGCTTGATGTCACAATTCCCCAGTGTAACAGTACAATGATAAATGCCCGTTTATCCACACTTCATTCAGAGTTGTAGACTTTAATCACCGCCGTAGATTGGACACTGTGCTGAATCTAAAACAGATGGATATTGAACATATCCACATTATCCCGTCATGCAACAATAATGCTGTATGTTTATGTATAATAATGATGTTATTACCTTACTTAGTCATGATTGAACATATTGTCCAAGGTATATTCAATTAAAACCCCAATCTGCAATAACAATGAACATTTTTACTGGAACCCTCTGTTCGTAAGTGACTAGTCATCTTGAGAAAAATAGACTATCCTGTTTACTCAAAATATATATAACTACCTGTTTCCAGTATCCACTGCTCATCATTGAACCTATCCCAGCGGGGGAAAAGCCTAGTGAATTGAAGAGTGAACTCTGTATCTATAGAAACCCTTAAATTAACTCCTGAGAATGGTTACTGAACCACATGAAGACCCAATAATGACTCATAACCAGAATATTAGATGCAATTTTAAGGCATCTGCTTAAGTCCTATTTAAAGGGATAGATAACCCTTATTGAACGAATATCCACAGGGAAACAGAAGACAATTAAAGAAAAAATAGACAAGTCCAGTAGACAAGTCCAAGTAAGGGATCTCAACTTATGAATCCAAAAAGTCTCTTTCCTGGACAGCAACTCACTAAGGTTGGTCCGATGGAAAGGTCTATGAGTAATATGTTCCAAAACAAAAAAATGGAAGGAATCTGATGAATGTTGTACAAAATGAGCTGTTAACGGAGCTTCCATGATTTTATTCTGGATGCGACTTTTGTGTTCCATTATTCTAACTCGTAAAGGGTGAGTTGTTTGTCCTAGGTAGATCTTATGGCATGGGCATCTGATAATATAAACAACATAAGGAAGTTATACATATTTTGAGTAACAGGATAGTCTAGTTAGTTATGAACAGAGGGTTCCAGTAAAATATTCATTGTTATTGCAGATTGGGGTTTTAATTGAATATACCTTGGAAAATATGTTCAATCATGACTAAGGTAATAACATCGTTATTATACATAAACTTACAGCATTATTGTTGCAAGATGGGATAATGTGGATATGTTCAATATCCATCTGTTTTAGATTCAGCACAGTGTCCAATCTACAGCGGTGATTAAAGTCTATAACTCTGAATGAAGTGTGGATAAACGGACATTTATCATTGTACTGTTACACTGGGGAATTGTGACATCAAGCCCTTTTCAATCTTTATTTGTTGAACTGGATTTTATAATACCAATTGTTGAATTGACAAATATCATTGTTAAAATTATATAGTACATTAGATGTACTCTGACCTCTCTAATTCCTTGACATATATGTATAGACATTCTCGGTTGGCATTTTGTTGTAACTCTGATGTTGCAAATATATTTTTGCCACACGGGTTGTAAGAAATTCTGTTTTTATGTTACTTTGATCTTTCAAAGTAACCAGCCATGTTGGTCTTGTGTTTCTTGGATAACGTATGTAACGTAGGAAGCAAAGAATTGGATCCAAAGAAAAGCATGTGAAACGGAGCTGGTGGAAGGTGACTTCCCTTCTCCTCCCTAAGGGAACCCCTACATCCCTCAGAAGGGCTCTCCCAAGGATCAGGGAGACATGCTGAATGCAGGGGGCTTTAGTCTGAGGGTATGTGTGAGAAGGAAGTGGGGATCCCTCAGAATCATTACAGGCAACATCCGTAAGTAGGCAGGGTTGTGCTTTTGGTGTGTGTAACTCCTGATTCATTTTCACCATTCTCTCTAATTTCCCCTGGAACTGCAATAATTAAGTTATGCCATAAACAGTAGATGTGTAAAAAAAAAAGTTATAATGTAACTAATTAATAGGGCATTTAACATCCAATGCAAATTTTATAATTTAAGCTTAAAAATGAAAATTACAGAGTTAACATGAAAGAGTTAAACCAATAATAATAGCAATGCAAATCATTATCATTGTAGATAACTAAATGACCATGGAATCTGGTGCAGAGAACCAACAAAGTGGAGACGCAGCTGTTACAGAAGCAGAAAACCAACAGATGACGGTACAGGCACAGCCACAAATTGCAACATTAGCCCAGGTATACATTTGTTTGGACTGATTTGCTGTGTGTGCTATTTTCTCCATCCCCACATTCTCAATTTTCTCATTTCAAAACAGGCATTTCCCCCTTGTCTTGTTTAAACAGTGGGAAGAATCTCCCTGGTTAATTTGACATGACAGCACAGTCTCCTAAATGGCATCAACACCCTGGCAGATTACCAAAGTTTCAGTCATGGAGATGATTACTGCCTAGGGCAATGGTCAGAACCAGCTTTGCCAGCACTAAATAGTGAGTTAATGGGCTGGACGCACATATGCGCAGACTAATTGTCCTGATCCCTCTTCTGGGCTAAGCATGACCACAGAGGTTTCTGGGTAAGGATTTGAGGGCAATGCTTCCAGCTGCCTTACTGCTGGCATGCTGCCACCGCTTTCCAGCCACATTTATTCTGAATGGGCTAGTAGTCAAGACCAGTTCAATGAATTATGTCAACGCAAAACTCTCATTTAATATTAAAGCAAAACCCAGAAAAGTATTGTGATCAATTAATGTTTATAACAGTAACATTTCTTATGGAATCTGAAAAGTGAAAGGCTGTAACTAGCTTAATTGCTACAAAATGAACTCGTTTACACTTGGTTCAAATGATCATATCTTGATTTATTAAGATGATTTATGCACAAATCTTTTACCTTGCACGCAAACTCTCCTCCCTTTGTGGCGCACAGCAAGAAACCTAGAAGTCTCCAGTTAACTATAGTTTCTCATTTCATCTGAACTGGGAAACTGCAGTTACCAGCTTTGGAACAAGCCAGTTTGAAGTTGGTTTAAGATCCTTTCTTCTTCCACTGGTTGACGACTAGCTTGAATATGAAGCCAGTACTAAAACTGTAAGTGGGAGGGTGTATACATTTCTTTGGCATTTGTCCCCCTAGAAACTGACCTGTTCTGGTGCATAATGGACTACATGCTGATTCACAATTTATGCATGGTCCATGTAGGGTTCTTAGATGTCCAAGAAGATTATACAACTTTAATGTTTGCCATTTTGTACTTCTTAAATCTGTGGGCTGGAGATCTACAGCAAACAAAGCTCTTACTCTTGCACTCATCTGTATTACTGGGAATATATAAACAGTTTTAGTGATACTTGTTAGATGCATCAAAGGAAGGCAAGTATAACTGTTTGCAGCTGTATAATTTCATAATGGCTCCTTACAAGAGCTATTTATTGCCTGAAGGTTGTTTTTGCTTGATAAAAAATTAAGGGTGGTTCACATGTCCCATCAAAATATACCTGGCTATCACAGTTTTGCGACACAATGAGGAATTGCATTCTTCTAGTGTTATAGTGTTTTTTGCAATAATGAGTCACGCTCTCTCTTTCCTAGGTATCTATGCCAGCAGCTCATGCAACATCTTCTGCTCCCACTGTGACCTTAGTACAGCTGCCTAATGGGCAGACAGTTCAAGTCCATGGCGTTATTCAGGCTGCCCAGCCATCAGTTATTCAGTCTCCACAAGTTCAAACAGTTCAGGTACATGTAAAAGATTTTTTAAAACTATGTTCTCTCATAAAGCATCAAAACACCAGCCAAATTGTTCTATACTGCCCTTCATTAGTCAGTATGTACCTATGACATGTCCATTTAAGTTTTTGAAAGGAAATTCTAAACAATCCCTTATAGCAATTCTCTTTTGCTGTTTCATAGATAATAGGCAATTTGTGCTACGTAAGATGAAAAAGTTACTTCAAAACTGCATGTTCAGGACAGGGCTGGAGGCTAAGCTCTCCACGGCTCCTCTGATAATTTAATTTGGCTCCACTCTGCTTTTGTGCTTCCCCATCTCTGTGTCCTATATGTTTCTAAGGGACATAGGTCTGGTCTGGCTTGAGCCACAGAGATTTTTCTGGAGTAATGTACTGTGGTAAGAGGAGGCAGCTTGCAGGAGACCTAGAAGCTGTTGGATTGGCCTTGGAAGGAGCTGTTGAAAGTGAATGTATGAGGGAGTCCAAGATGACTGGCTGGTCTGTGGAATCAATCAGTCATTGGCTCAATTCGGACGACATATTAGGCAATGGAAGGGTAAAGAACGTACTGACCATGCGTTAGGAAGGAGGAGCTCCACAGACGACATGCTACAGCCAGCGCTGCTCAGCACCAGCAAACGCCCCGGCTGCTACGAACTTGCGGTGGCCATTTTGGTTGCAGCCTCTCCTCCCTGTGTCCTCCAACCTTATCCCAGCAGGCACCATGAGTTCTGCCAGCTGCACAGAGCGGCTGGGGGGGATTGGCTGCTCTAGGCAGCAGAACCCTATTCCAAAACGGAATAGTCCATGGAAGAGGGGGGGCTGAATTCGGACGACACTTTAGACAACAGGGCTTCGAGCTAAACAACGTGCAAGCCCATTGTTTCGCTCCGTTGTTTAAAGTGCCTGATTAATGTACTGTCAGTTGTGTGTGCATTGTGTGTTGCCCTCCAGACGACACAATAAGCAACACAACTGACGATTGTTCCCCCCCCCTCCGTTGCCTAATGTGTCATCCGAATTGAGCCAGTGTGAATGATAAGGGAGTGAGGAGGAACTCTTCAGGTTAGCCAGAGAGTGTAGCAAGGCCAAGTGCCTAGACAGGGGAGCAGCTGTGGCAGCAGAGCAGCAAGCATGACAGATTGGAGCTGCCGCCTCATCTCTTACAATTCCCCTGTGTCTCACCACTTGGCAAGACCCAGTTGTCTTTTGGGAGGGGAGGAGGGAGGGTGTGCAGCTTAACAGGCAGCATTTAAAGCCTGACAGGAATCAGCTGAGGAGGATATCCCTATTGCTCAGGTATGGAGCCTAGGAGCAAGGCTGCTGGCTTTGTAACCCCATCCCTTCGATATCTGAAACCTTCAGTAGAGGAAGCAATAGGTGAAAAACAGGCACTCTCTCATTTGCATTCCCACCGCGAGAGAAAGGCATAGTCTTTCCTGGTGAAAGGGGCGGATACATGACTGAAATACTTGTCTGGAAGAGGCATTGTGTGAAGGAGACAATGCATTTGGCATGTGCATTTTTGGGTGTCATTCCCTAGCTATTCTTGAATAGGTAGTGTAGTTCTTGGATCACAAAACAGTTCTCACCCTTTGGTTAGATTTAAAAGCCTTCAATAGTCCATGATACTTTGAAAATTTGGGTGTTTAATCTGGTTCTCTTCTTGAACAGGCTCCAAAATACTCTCAAAGTCCTTTGCTATTTAACATTAAAACAAAAACTATTATCCATATGTGGATGTCCTAGAAGCATCTGGTTGGCCACTCTTAGAAATAGGATGCTGGGCTAGATAAACCTTAGTTCTTCTTCGTGGTCTCTGTGCATCACACATATGGGCTCGCGCCGACGCCGAGCCTACTTCCGGGAAACTTCAATAGCTAGATAGAGTTTTGGCGGGAACCCCTCCCCCCCACCATCCTATCGCGCATGCTCAGGGTTCCCGCTCTAACTTACCTCAGTTCTTCTTCGACCGCTTCGCTGTAAGCCTCGCGGGAGACTTCGTCTGGTTTGTAGAACCTGTGAAAGAAGAATAGTTTAATAGAGTTAATATAGTTAGATAGAGTAGTTGTTTGTTTGTTCGTAATTAGTTAGGTCTAGTTTAAAAAAAAAAAAAAAAATTTAACTTCAGTTTTATAAAGTACTTAATTATATCTCTCGTTGGAGATTAGCTGATCTGCCAACGCAGTTTCGCCATCTTATGGCGAAAACCGCACTATTCAAGCGGTGCTCCCGGTGTAGGGCAAAAATCGGCCTCACCGACGGCCACGCGCTCTGCCTGTTTTGCCTGGGTGAGACCCATATCGTTGATTCCTGTGCGCACTGTATGCGCTTTTCCAGGCAAACTAGAAGAAACAGAGCTGACCGACTCCGCAGCCTTTTGTGGTCCAAGGCTCTTTCCGCTGTGGATCAGCCCCGACCACCAGCAATGCAGGGAGCTAATTCTGGGGAGAGCCGAAGCCTCTCGATCCCAGCATCTCCGGCTTCCCCCCAGACTCGGGCAGAGGCGCCGGCATCATTATCAGGTTTTTCACCCTCCTCGTCTCCTCCTCCGGCAAAAAAGACGAAAAAGTCGAAATCTTCAAAAACGCTCCCGTCGACAACGAAGACGCGACCGTCTTCGAAACCGTCGGCCGTGAAAAAGTCGGTGTCGCGCCCCGCATCGGTACCGCCCTCGACAGTGAAAGTGGTGGCGATGGTACATAAATCAGCTTCGGTGCCGACACAGTCTTCGACATCGAAGCACCGTACGCTATCTATAGGGTCAGCCTCGCAGTCGTCTCAACGAGCAGAACCCTCTCCGACTGCATCGACGTCGAAAAGACGTACCCCGTCGGTGTCGTCGTTGCTACGCACGCCTCCAACCCCGGGGATGCCGCCGCACCATCAACCAGCGCCCTTATCGCCGGCGCTTTCGCTACCGTCTCCAGGACCTATTCTTATTGCGTCCGATACCGAGCGCTCGGTACCGCCGGAACCACCGCAACCGACACAACGGGAAAGTCATCGCCGTCCATCTCAACGGTCTCGACGCCGGTCCTCGACGTCGATGTCTCGGTCCCGATCAAGATCCCGCGACTGGGACGTTTGCTCTGACCGCTCTCGTCCATCGGAGCACGGTCGATACCGATATGACCCGTACACTGGAAGGCGGCTTCGACAGGGGCAATCCCCTCGGGGGCTCCAAGAAGTACACTCTCCTCCACCAGTCCCTCCGCGTAGAACGACTTCGCTGATCCAGCAAAACCTTCGACGGCGAGAACACTCGGCAGCGGTGGCGCCTCCGGCTTGGGATCGAGCTTCGCCTGCTGTTCGACACCGAGAGCCGTCGCAGTCCTTTGAAGACTATGTTTCTGATTCCTCCTCGGAACCATCGCCACGCCCCTCAGAACCGTCTCCGTTAGACACGGTCGGTACAGAGGACAGAGCGTCACCGACGATGGAAATGGGCAGTTTTTCGGAGCAAATGCAAAGGCTTGCTCAGTCCCTCAATATTGAGTGTCAACAACCTATTGACGACTCGGACGATGGCATTTACGATGTCATGTATGCTGAACCGTCCCCTCAATTAACCTTGCCTATGGTGAAAGCCCTTTTAAAGACATTAAAGCAGTCTTGGGAACACCCTGCCACTGTTGGCCCGACTTCAAAAAGATTGGATGCAATCTATAAAGTAAAGCAAGCGCAGGCACCTTTTTTATTCCAGCATCCCAAGCTGAACTCGGTTGTGGTCGAGGCGGCGCAGAGCAGATCTGGCAGAACGCATTCCGCCCCCACGGACAAGGAGGGTCGGAAATTAGACTCTTATGGGCGACGCATTTACGCGTCTACATCATTGGGCATAAAAGTCACCAATTATATGGCTTTGATGGCGCGCTACCAGCTGTTTCTTTGGGAGAAAATTTCATCGCTAACCGACTATCTCCCCGATGATCAACGGGAACTTGCTCGCGTTTTTCAATCAGAAGCCGTCAGATTATCGAAGCAGGAGTTAACAACGGCACGCCATCTAACGGACTGCGTCTCCAAGGCAATGGTCGGAGCGGTGGCATTACGCCGTCACGCGTGGCTGCGCTCTGCAGCGCTGCCACAAGAAACGAAAAATCGTATTGAAGACCTTCCATTTGATGGAGAAGGTCTTTTCAATTCAGAAACGGACGCTGCAATGGATACCCTGCACAAAGCCAGGATGACGGCTAAGAAAATGGGATTCCAACCAACCCAGCAGCCATATAGGCAACGTAAATGGTACAGACCAGTTCCATACAAGCCGCAGCAACAACAAGATAGAGGCCAGCGCTATCAATCTGCCTCGGCCCAGTCGTATCAGCAACGAAAATCGTCGAACCGGTTCCAACAACGCAATAAACAGCCACCACCGCACAAGCGTCGTCTTTGACTTGACGCCGTCCATGCTAGACGACCCAGCAAACAGGCTCCAACCTTTTCTGCACACTTGGGCGTCAATAACAACAGATGCTTGGGTGTTGAACATCATTGCAGAGGGTTACAGAATGGAATTCGTAGTCCCTCCTCCGCTTGGTATCATAAAGTCCACGCCACCATCGTTAGCTCTCGCGCAGGAATCCGCCAATCTGCTTCGCAAGGAGCGGTCACGAAGGTGAAGACATGCCATCTGCGTGCCGGGTTTTACTCCCGGTATTTTACGATACCAAAAAGGGACGGGGGACTTCGTCCCATTATGGATCTCAGAGCTTTGAACAAGTTCATACAACCCAGGAAGTTTCGAATGATTACCCTCGCATCAGTTCTCCCCATGCTAAGAAACGGCAACTGGTTCACTCTAATAGACTTGAAGGATGCTTATTTTCACATCGCTATTCATCCTTCACACCGGCACTACCTGAGGTTTGTCATAGGAAGCCAGGCGTACCAGTTCTCAGTCCTTCCTTTCGGCCTAAAGTCAGCGCCAAGGGTGTTCACCAAGTGCATGTCGGCAGTGTGCGCACACCTTCGGTCAAACAACATCGATGTATACCCGTACCTGGACGATTGGCTAATCGTCTCCACCACCAGAAGCCAGGCGCTGGCCGATGTCCACAAGGTTGTCACTCTTCTCTCGTCTCTGGGTCTGCAAATAAATTACAAAAAGTCCATCACTCAACCATCGCATCGAATACAATTCATAGGAGTTATCCTAGATTCCACGATGGGGAAAGCGTTTCTTCCGGTAGACAGAGCTACAGTCCTACGACGGCTGGCAACAAGGCTGAGATCCCGGCACCGGATTTCGGCTTTCCAGATTTTAAGGCTGTTGGGGTTAATGGCGGCCAGCGTGTTTGTCGTAAATTGGGCACGACTTCGCATGCGGCCTCTCCAACAGTTCTTGCTCAGGCATTACTCCTCTCTGCAAAACCCACACAAGTTGATACTTACCATTCCGCTGACCGTAAAGAGTTCGCTCCGCTGGTGGACGGACGGGCACAATCTTTCTCGGGGCATGCCATTTGTCGCTCGAAGGCCGTCTCGCATAGTTACAACCGATGCATCGCTAGCAGGGTGGGGTGCTCACCACGACAATCTAGTAGCACAAGGAAGATGGTCACCTTCAGAAGCTCGCCTACATATAAACATATTGGAACTTCTGGCAGTGAAAAAGGCTCTACACGCTTTCTCTCCTCAACTAAAAGGGCACCATGTCCAAATCGTAACGGACAATACCACGGTCGTGTGGTATTTGAACAAGGAGGGAGGGACGCGATCGCATCACCTCCTTCATCTTGTCATGGACATTCTGCACTGGGCCATTTCCCACAACATGATCCTATCTGCGCTGCACATTGCAGGAACCGAGAATACCATAGCGGACGAGCTCAGCAGGTCTTTCAACAACACCCACAAATGGGAGCTCTCCCCTCGTGTCCTGGGTCGCCTACTTGCTCGTTGGGGATACCCCGACGTCGATCTTTTTGCCACGGCTACCAACGCAGTGTGTCCAGCGTACTGCTCCAGAGCAGGCATAGGGGAGGCGTCGTTGGGGGATGCCAGTCAATGGGACTGGTCGAGAGGTCTCCTTTATATATTCCCACCGTTTCCACTACTGGCCTGGACGGTAGCCAACATCAAACGCAGCGATTCAAACGCTATAATGATAGCCCCGTGGTGGCCAAGGCAGCCTTGGTTCACGTCGCTACTCAGACTGGCGAGATCAGAGGTTTGGCACCTACCGCATCTTCCCGACCTCCTGTCACGGGAGAACGGGAAAATCCTGCATCCCGATATACGCGCTCTACACCTAACAGCGTGGAGAATCCGGCGTCTTGGAAAGACCTTACCTTATCAGAAGGAGTAAAGGTTATTTTAGAGGCAGCACGTAAGCCATCCACTAGGCTATCATACAATAGCAAATGGAAGCGCTTCCAGGATTATGCACGGCTCAATGACTTTGACCCTTTGACAGCGGGCTTACCCAACATCGTTTCTTTCCTTTATTCGTTGCACTCGAAAGGGCTAAAGCCGGCATCCATTCGGGTGTACCTATCCGCCATTGCGGCCAACCATGGGTTAGTGGGCGGATTTTCAGTATTTACACATCCCATGGCACGGGCGTTTTTGAAAGGCTTAAATAATTTGTTTCCCACTGTCCGCCCGGTAGTCCCACAGTGGAGTCTGTCATTAGTTCTCACAGCCCTCACGTCAAAACCCTTTGAACCGTTAGCCACGACAGATATTCGATTGTTAACACTTAAAACTGTATTTCTGGTTGCTATCACGTCCGCTAGACGTGTTTCGGAGTTGGCAGCGCTACTTATAGACCCTCCCTACTTGCAGTTTTTTCGGGATAAGGTGGTGCTGAGGCCAGACCCTATGTTTGTTCCTAAAGTTTCCTCAGTATTCCACGTGGGTCAGGATATCGTTTTACCAACATTCTTCAAGCCCTCGTCAGACCCTTTATCTTCAACGTTACATGCGTTAGATGTCAGGAGATCGCTAGCTTTCTATAAGTCCAGGACAGAGGATTTTAGAAAATCTCGCAAGTTGTTTATTTGTTATGGAGGAGTGTCTAAAGGGCTGCAGGTTTCTCCGCAGCGCATATCCAAGTGGGTTGTAGACACCATTGCACTGGCCTACCAGATAGCAAAGCAAGAACCACCGTTTCGTTTGACAGCGCATTCCGTTAGGGCTCAGGCAACATCTTCGGCCTTGCTGCATGGAGCTTCGCTGACTGATCTCTGTAAAGCAGCCACCTGGACTAATGCTTCCACGTTTGTAAAGCATTATCGCCTAGATGTGAGAGCTAGACGGGACGCCTCTTTTGGAAGAGCAGTCCTCTCCTCGATTTGTCAATGACCAAACAGCGTGCCTACCCACCTCCGGTAAGTCTTGCTTGTTATTCGCCCATATGTGTGATGCACAGAGACCACGAAGAAGAAATGCAGGTTGCTTACCTGTAACTGTAGTTCTTCGAGTGGTCATCTGTGCAGTCACACAACCCACCCACCATCCCCTCTTGGCATCGCTGTTGTGACGTCAAGTTGTGTCGCCATGCTCGTATTGTACATTGGTATACTTAATGCCTTAGTTGCGAGGCCAAGCGGTCTCAGAGAACTGAGGTAAGTTAGAGCGGGAACCCTGAGCATGCGCGATAGGATGGTGGGGGGGAGGGGTTCCCGCCAAAACTCTATCTAGCTATTGAAGTTTCCCGGAAGTAGGCTCGGCGTCGGCGCGAGCCCATATGTGTGACTGCACAGATGACCACTCGAAGAACTACAGTTACAGGTAAGCAACCTGCATGTCTAATTCAGCAGGCCTCTTTATTTTTTGTACTCTTGTACAATTCTACCCACCCATTTTGGAGATTTGTACTCTTGTACAATTCTACCCACTCATTTTGGAGATTTAGATAATCTCCAAAATGAGACCATTTTGATAATGACCATTGCTCTCCCATTGCACTTCATGAGTTCTATAGTTTCTGCTGTGTATACTTCAGGTCACTAAAACTAGATTTCAGATTTGTCCTCTTTGATATGTGAAGCCCACAAGATTTCAGATGGTATGCAGGAATTTCTAACTACAGTGAAACAAGATAAGAGACAGATAAGGAAGTGTTTGGAATTTAGAAGAAGCAGATTAAAGGCAAGAATGCAGTAGGAATGTTGTAATATAAAGCCAAATGTTTCACAATCCTTCATGGTTATACTAAATTGAGTGAAACCTATGTCCCACAGGTGAAGGCAGCTGATAATCTTGTCAATATCTATAGAAATAGGTGTTTTCAAATTAAAAATAAAATTTTAATAAGCAGATTTTGCCAGAGTTTTTCTATATAATGTTTTTATATTCAGCTATCATCAAGGTGAGCAAAAACTAGCCAGACCCAAACTGATAAGGATCCCATATCTGCCATCTGCTACAAAGCGCATCTCTTGTTTTTAACATCCTCTTGATGTCCTAGAGGCTAGGGTTTATAGAATTTCATATTCCCTGAGTCCCCATGAAACACGCCTCCATGTTTCAGAATGTCCAGAAGAGGTAGGAGATCACAATTTCTTAGGCTTGCAGACTTTTCACGTATAGAGAATGACCTTTTGATGCCAGTTCAATCATATTCTCACCTTGAAATCTGATCCTTGCTAAATATATTTTAAATGGTAACATTACTGTGTGCTTATATCTAGATCTCCACTATTGCAGAAAGCGAAGATTCACAGGAATCTGTGGACAGTGTCACAGACTCCCAGAAACGCAGAGAAATTCTTTCCAGGCGACCTTCCTACAGGTAGGAATTCAATGTCTGTACATACATGCAGCAAAACAGCATATGAAGGATTTGCTAACTACCCCTTCATATAATTAGTATCTGGTGGCAGGTTTTTAGTTTTCTTAACAGCTGCTTTCTTTGTTATTCTACAGAGTACAGGAGAGAGTTTACTGTGGCATACTCATGCTGTCTGTAAAAAGCTTATTAATTATAAACATCTGCCTACTTGGAGGAGGGAAGTGTAACAGACCAGGATATAACAGCACAGACCCTTTTCTTGGTAACCAGTTTGCGAAGAAAATACATATAGGAGTAGAAGATCATTAGCATTACCATAACTTGTTTTATTTTATGGAGTCTAGCATTCACAATAAAGTAGAACAAGTCTCAAACAAGTCCCTGGCACTGCACATTTTTGGGCCGATCTTTTGGCGGAGTTGCACCACAGTGGGGAACTGCTAATGTATCCCTGATGCAGGCAGTGGCATATCTCCAAGATCTACCTGGGCAAGAAATCGAATCATAAAGCTTTCCAGCCTTTCCCTCAACCTCTTCTCTTCATTCTCCTAGATGGCTCCTTTTTCTTGCAGTTGTGACCACATCTTTCTTTATCTTCACAGGTTCTCGTATCCCTTCCACATTCATTAGAACGGCTGTCCTCAGTCTGATGCCCTCCTGATGTGTTAGACTGCAACTCCCAGCATGGCTGGTTGGGGGCTGCTGAGAGTTGAAGTCCAACACATCTGGAGGGCACCAGGTTGGGCAAGGCTAATCAAGTTTGCCTTGATTTAGAAATCCCTTCCGTTTATTAACTCCATAACATCCATCCTCTCTTTGGCCTCTTAATAATACTCCTAGTTCCCTTCACTCTATGGTTCCTAGCCTACTTGTTCCTTGATCCTTTCTTGTAACACAATCCATTTGCTGTTCTTCCCCTAATAGTCTCACTTTTTATTCTCCTGCTTCTCTTTTAAAAAAAACCAGTTCAAAACATGTATTTTCTCTTTTCCTAAGTTGATCCCTAGGCTCAGCACACTTAGCAGCACTCTAGGTTTTATCTCTGCTTCTGTTCTACTCCTCATGATCTGTTTGTATCTTATCTGATTTAGATTTTGAGCTACCTTCTTGAGCACCTATCCTTTTCAATGCTTAAGAAATGTTTGTTGTTGTTGTTGTTGTTATTGCTACTGCTGCTACTGCTACTGCTACTATTATTTATTACATTTATATCCTGCCCTTTTTCCTCCAAGGAATCCAAGGCAGCGTACATAATCCTCCTCTCCATTTTATCCTCACAACAACAACCCTGGGAGGTAGGCTGGACTGAGAGTCTGTGATTGGCCCATAGTCACCCAGTGAGCTTCCATGGCCGAGTGGGGACTAGAACCCAGATCTCCTGACTCTCAGTCTGACACTTTAGCCACTACACCACACTACCTATACCTATGCCTATACCTATTTAAGGTAGAGATTCCTAAATCTTCTAAAGATTATTGAAGACAGGTATCGGTTCCAACTGTTGGGAATCAGATCCAGCTATTCAGAGACACCTTTACTCTCGCTGCCCCAGTTTGCCCAATTTCCACATCTCGTTGTGGCTTATTTAAGCCATAATGAGCTGTGATGCCCACAGGCGCCATCCTGAATATTCAAGCTATGGCTTGCCTTGTTGTCTGAACCCAGGGGCTGCAGGTTATATGAGGGTTGAGCAATCTTCACAGAATTCATGACCTGCGAAGGTTGTTTAACTCTTCATGATCTACTTGTGTCTTATTTAATCTAGATTTTGAGTTACCTTGTAGAGTACCTAGCCTTTTAAATGCTTAATAAATATTTCCTGTTATTCTTACTGCTGTGCTATTTAGCCATTGCATAACCCATAGTCCTTGGGTTCGGACGACACCACAAACTGCCTGCTTGTCTGCAAGCTTATTTAAAGTGGCCATCCGCACACGCCACAACCCACCATGGCTTAAATAAAGCCACAGTGGACTGTTCGATTGTGCAAACCGGCCCATTGATTATGCACTGTTCATACACTGACGGAATTTAAACTGACCTAGCAATCACAAACCATGGGGTGATTGTGAATAGTTCCATTAAAACATCATTTCAGTGTGCAATAGCGATGAAAAAGCATAGACAATTCTATGTCGTAATAACCTTATAGAAATCTACAGCACGGCAGCTTTTGGAATACAGTGTGCAGTTCTAGTCACCCCATTTCAAAAAGGATATTGTAGACCTGGGAAAAGTACAGAAAGGGGCAGCCTTACGATGGAGAAGTTGGAGCAACTTTCTTATGAGGAAAGGCTAAAGCATTCAGGACGAAGAAAGTGTTCCTTTACACACTAAATCATTGATTTTTGAAATTCACTGCCACAAGACTGATTCATGGAAGTTAGGTCTATCGATAGTTATTAGCCATGGAGCTAAATGGAACTTGTAGATTCAGCATCCATGTACATCTGAATATCAATTGCTGTAGGGGTAGACAACAGGAGAGGGCTCTTGCCTTCATAGGTGACCACTGTTAGAATGATTCTCCACAAGATAAGACCCCATTGATCTGAGCCACCAGGGTTCATCTTACGTTCTTATTCACTGTAACCTCAGTTCCATCCCTACATATTACTTCTTGTGGCTTTCTTTGATGCAGATTGAGCTCGTCCAGAAACATGAAAGCTACTTGTATTGGGTAAAAAAAAAAATCGCACTATTTTTCCCTTTTAGAAAAATCTTGAACGACTTGTCCTCAGATGCCCCAGGTGTGCCAAGGATTGAAGAAGAAAAATCTGAGGAGGAAGCAGCCGCACCTGCCATCACTACTGTCACGGTGCCAACTCCAATTTACCAAACCAGCAGTGGGCAATACAGTACGTGGTTTGCATTTTTCATTTCCTAATTGGGGAGGAAGAGCACATCAAAGTCTTAATTTACAAAATAAAGGATGCCTATGATTTGTGTTAGGATTCTTTTCGAAGTGCTCGAAAATGTCCAAAGCACCCCACGTTTGCCACTGTCAGGATTTAAATTGTGGTGTCAGGCATGCTGGAAATATATGGAAAGAAGCCAAAAGACAGTAACAACTCAGTCCTATGAACACTGCAGCAGAATAGAATCATAGAACAGTGGAGTTGGAAGGGGCCTATAAGGCCATCGAGTCCAGCCCCCTGCTCAATGCAGGAATCTACCTGAAAGCATCCCTGACAGATGGTTGTCCAGCTGCCTCTTGAATGCCTCTAATGTGGGAGAGCCCACCACCTCCCTAGGTCATTGGTTCCATCTGTGGGCCTGTTAGCATGTAACAGTAACTAATCATGGGTTAATTAAGGATTTGCTGGGTTGTGCGTGAGCTGCTTCCTGTCGGCCGGATCATAGGTTGCCTCGTGATGTGCAAACCCAGACACTATGGGTTATTTGTGGGTTAAACAGCCCAAAGTTAACCTAAGAACTAATTGTAGGTTCTTCTTCGTGGTCTCTGTGCATCACACATATGGGCTCGCGCCGACGCCGAGCCTACTTCCGGGAAACTTCAATAGCTAGATAGAGTTTTGGCGGGAACCCCTCCCCCCCACCATCCTATCGCGCATGCTCAGGGTTCCCGCTCTAACTTACCTCAGTTCTTCTTCGACCGCTTCGCTGTAAGCCTCGCGGGAGACTTCGTCTGGTTTGTAGAACCTGTGAAAGAAGAATAGTTTAATAGAGTTAATATAGTTAGATAGAGTAGTTGTTTGTTTGTTCGTAATTAGTTAGGTCTAGTTTAAAAAAAAAAAAAAAAAAAAAAAATCTTTTTACTACAGTTTTATAAAGTACTTAATTATATCTCTCGTTGGAGATTAGCTGATCTGCCAACGCAGTTTCGCCATCTTATGGCGAAAACCGCATTATTCAAGCGGTGCTCCCGGTGTAGGGCAAAAATCGGCCTCACCGACGGCCACGCGCTCTGCCTGTTTTGCCTGGGTGAGACCCATATCGTTGATTCCTGTGCGCACTGTATGCGCTTTTCCAGGCAAACTAGAAGAAACAGAGCTGACCGACTCCGCAGCCTTTTGTGGTCTAAGGCTCTTTCCGCTGTGGATCAGCCCCGACCACCAGCAATGCAGGGAGCGAATTCTGGGGAGAGCCGAAGCCTCTCGATCCCAGCATCTCCGGCTTCCCCCCAGACTCGGGCAGAGGCGCCGGCATCATTATCAGGTTTTTCACCCTCCTCGTCTCCTCCTCCGGCTAAAAAGACGAAAAAGTCGAAATCTTCAAAAACGCTCCCGTCGACAACGAAGACGCGACCGTCTTCGAAACCGTCGGCCGTGAAAAAGTCGGTGTCGCGCCCCGCATCGGTACCGCCCTCGACAGTGAAAGTGGTGGCGATGGTACATAAATCAGCTTCGGTGCCGACACAGTCTTCGACATCGAAGCACCGTACGCTATCTATAGGGTCAGCCTCGCAGTCGTCTCAACGAGCAGAACCCTCTCCGACTGCATCGACGTCGAAAAGACGTACCCCGTCGGTGTCGTCGTTGCTACGCACGCCTCCAACCCCGGGGATGCCGCCGCACCATCAACCAGCGCCCTTATCGCCGGCGCTTTCGCTACCGTCTCCAGGACCTATTCTTATTGCGTCCGATACCGAGCGCTCGGTACCGCCGGAACCACCGCAACCGACACAACGGGAAAGTCATCGCCGTCAATCTCAACGGTCTCGACGCCGGTCCTCGACGTCGATGTCTCGGTCCCGATCAAGATCCCGCGACTGGGACGTTTGCTCTGACCGCTCTCGTCCATCGGAGCACGGTCGATACCGAT
The DNA here is from genome assembly GCA_029215795.1 of Anniella stebbinsi. Taxonomy (NCBI): domain Eukaryota; kingdom Metazoa; phylum Chordata; class Lepidosauria; order Squamata; family Anniellidae; genus Anniella; species Anniella stebbinsi. The sequence goes on along the minus strand of JARDYH010000001.1, from coordinate 195,405,900 downwards.
ATGACCCGTACACTGGAAGGCGGCTTCGACAGGGGCAATCCCCTCGGGGGCTCCAAGAAGTACACTCTCCTCCACCAGTCCCTCCGCGTAGAACGACTTCGCTGATCCAGCAAAACCTTCGACGGCGAGAACACTCGGCAGCGGTGGCGCCTCCGGCTTGGGATCGAGCTCCGCCTGCTGTTCGACACCGAGAGCCGTCGCAGTCCTTTGAAGACTATGTTTCTGATTCCTCCTCGGAACCATCGCCACGCCCCTCAGAACCGTCTCCGTTAGACACGGTCGGTACAGAGGACAGAGCGTCACCGACGATGGAAATGGGCAGTTTTTCGGAGCAAATGCAAAGGCTTGCTCAGTCCCTCAATATTGACTGTCAGCAACCTATTGACGACTCGGACGATGGCATTTACGATGTCATGTATGCTGAACCGTCCCCTCAATTAACCTTGCCTATGGTGAAAGCCCTTTTAAAGACATTAAAGCAGTCTTGGGAACACCCTGCCACTGTTGGCCCGACTTCAAAAAGATTGGATGCAATCTATAAAGTAAAGCAAGCGCAGGCACCTTTTTTATTCCAGCATCCCAAGCCGAACTCGGTTGTGGTCGAGGCGGCGCAGAGCAGATCTGGCAGAACGCATTCCGCCCCCACGGACAAGGAGGGTCGGAAATTAGACTCTTATGGGCGACGCATTTACGCGTCTACATCATTGGGCATAAAAGTCACCAATTATATGGCTTTGATGGCGCGCTACCAGCTGTTTCTTTGGGAGAAAATTTCATCGCTAACCGACTATCTCCCCGATGATCAACGGGAACTTGCTCGCGTTTTTCAATCAGAAGCCGTCAGATTATCGAAGCAGGAGTTAACAACAGCACGCCATCTAACGGACTGCGTCTCCAAGGCAATGGTCGGAGCGGTGGCATTACGCCGTCACGCGTGGCTGCGCTCTGCAGCGCTGCCACAAGAAACGAAAAATCGTATTGAAGACCTTCCATTTGATGGAGAAGGTCTTTTCAATTCAGAAACGGACGCTGCAATGGATACCCTGCACAAAGCCAGGATGACGGCTAAGAAAATGGGATTCCAACCAACCCAGCAGCCATATAGGCAACGTAAATGGTACAGACCAGTTCCATACAAGCCGCAGCAACAACAAGATAGAGGCCAGCGCTATCAATCTGCCTCGGCCCAGTCGTATCAGCAACGAAAATCGTCGAACCGGTTCCAACAACGCAATAAACAGCCACCACCGCACAAGCGTCGTCTTTGACTTGACGCCGTCCATGCTAGACGACCCAGCAAACAGGCTCCAACCTTTTCTGCACACTTGGGCGTCAATAACAACAGATGCTTGGGTGTTGAACATCATTGCAGAGGGTTACAGAATGGAATTCGTAGTCCCTCCTCCGCTTGGTATCATAAAGTCCACGCCGCCATCATTAGCTCTCGCGCAGGAATCCGCCAATCTGCTTCGCAAGGGAGCTGTCACGAAGGTGAAGACATGCCATCTGCGTGCCGGGTTTTACTCCCGGTATTTTACGATACCAAAAAGGGACGGGGGACTTCGTCCCATTATGGATCTCAGAGCTTTGAACAAGTTTATACAACCCAGGAAGTTTCGAATGATTACCCTCGCATCAGTTCTTCCCATGCTAAGAAACGGCAACTGGTTCACTCTAATAGACTTGAAGGATGCTTATTTTCACATCGCTATTCATCCTTCACACCGGCACTACCTGAGGTTTGTCATAGGAAGCCAGGCGTACCAGTTCTCAGTCCTTCCTTTCGGCCTAAAGTCAGCGCCAAGGGTGTTCACCAAGTGCATGTCGGCAGTGTGCGCACACCTTCGGTCAAACAACATCGATGTATACCCGTACCTGGACGATTGGCTAATCGTCTCCACCACCAGAACCCAGGCGCTGGCCGATGTCCACAAGGTTGTCACTCTTCTCTCGTCTCTGGGTCTGCAAATAAATTACAAAAAGTCCATCACTCAGCCATCGCATCGAATACAATTCATAGGAGTTATCCTAGATTCCACGATGGGGAAAGCGTTTCTTCCGGTAGACAGAGCTACAGTCCTACGACAGCTGGCAACAAGGCTGAGATTCCGGCACCGGATTTCGGCTTTCCAGATTTTAAGGCTGTTGGGGTTAATGGCGGCCAGCGTGTTTGTCGTAAATTGGGCACGACTTCGCATGCGGCCTCTCCAACAGTTCTTGCTCAGGCATTACTCCTCTCTGCAAAACCCACACAAGTTGATACTTACCATTCCGCTGACCGTAAAGAGTTCGCTCCGCTGGTGGACGGACGGGCACAATCTTTCTCGGGGCATGCCATTTGTAGCTCGAAGGCCGTCTCGCATAGTTACAACCGATGCATCGCTAGCAGGGTGGGGTGCTCACCACGACAATCTAGTAGCACAAGGAAGATGGTCACCTTCAGAAGCTCGCCTACATATAAACATATTGGAACTTCTGGCAGTGAAAAAGGCTCTACACGCTTTCTCTCCTCAACTAAAAGGGCACCATGTCCAAATCGTAACGGACAATACCACGGTCGTGTGGTATCTGAACAAGGAGGGAGGGACGCGATCGCATCACCTCCTTCATCTTGTCATGGACATTCTGCACTGGGCCATTTCCCACAACATGATCCTATCTGCGCTGCACATTGCAGGAACCGAGAATACCATAGCGGACGAGCTCAGCAGGTCTTTCAACAACACCCACGAATGGGAGCTCTCCCCTCGTGTCCTGGGTCGCCTACTTGCTCGTTGGGGATACCCCGACGTCGATCTTTTTGCCACGGCTACCAACGCGGTGTGTCCAGCGTACTGCTCCAGAGCAGGCATAGGGGAGGCGTCGTTGGGGGATGCCAGCCAATGGGACTGGTCGAGAGGTCTCCTTTATATATTCCCACCGTTTCCACTACTGGCCTGGACGGTAGCCAACATCAAACGCAGCGATTCAAACGCTATAATGATAGCCCCGTGGTGGCCAAGGCAGCCTTGGTTCACGTCGCTACTCAGACTGGCGAGATCAGAGGTTTGGCACCTACCGCATCTTCCCGACCTCCTGTCACGGGAGAACGGGAAAATCCTGCATCCCGATATACGCGCTCTACACCTAACAGCGTGGAGAATCCGGCGTCTTGGAAAGACCTTACCTTATCAGAAGGAGTAAAAGTTATTTTAGAGGCAGCACGTAAGCCATCCACTAGGCTATCATACAATAGCAAATGGAAGCGCTTCCAGGATTATGCGCGGCTCAATGACTTTGACCCTTTGACAGCGGGCTTACCCAACATCGTTTCTTTCCTTTATTCGTTGCACTCGAAAGGGCTAAAGCCGGCATCCATTCGGGTGTACCTATCCGCCATTGCGGCCAACCATGGGTTAGTGGGCGGATTTTCAGTATTTACACATCCCATGGCACGGGCGTTTTTGAAAGGCTTAAATAATTTGTTTCCCACTGTCCGCCCGGTAGTCCCACAGTGGAGTCTATCGTTAGTTCTCACAGCCCTCACGTCAAAACCCTTTGAGCCGTTAGCCACGACAGATATTCGATTGTTAACACTTAAAACTGTATTTCTGGTTGCTATCACGTCCGCTAGACGTGTTTCGGAGTTGGCAGCGCTACTTATAGACCCTCCCTACTTGCAGTTTTTTCGGGATAAGGTGGTGCTGAGGCCAGACCCTATGTTTGTTCCTAAAGTTTCCTCAGTATTCCACGTGGGGCAGGATATCGTTTTACCAACATTCTTCAAGCCCTCGTCAGACCCTTTATCTTCAACGTTACATGCGTTAGATGTCAGGAGATCGCTAGCTTTCTATAAGTCCAGGACAGAGGATTTTAGAAAATCTCGCAAGTTGTTTATTTGTTATGGAGGAGTGTCTAAAGGGCTGCAGGTTTCTCCGCAGCGCATATCCAAGTGGGTTGTAGACACCATTGCACTGGCCTACCAGATAGCAAAGCAAGAACCACCGTTTCGTTTGACAGCGCATTCCGTTAGGGCTCAGGCAACATCTTCGGCCTTGCTGCATGGAGCTTCGCTGACTGATCTCTGTAAAGCAGCCACCTGGACTAATGCTTCCACGTTTGTAAAGCATTATCGCCTAGATGTGAGAGCTAGACGGGACGCTTCTTTTGGAAGAGCAGTCCTCTCCTCGATTTGTCAATGACCAAACAGCGTGCCTACCCACCTCCGGTAAGTCTTGCTTGTTATTCGCCCATATGTGTGATGCACAGAGACCACGAAGAAGAAATGCAGGTTGCTTACCTGTAACTGTAGTTCTTCGAGTGGTCATCTGTGCAGTCACACAACCCACCCACCATCCCCTCTTGGCATCGCTGTTGTGACGTCAAGTTGTGTCGCCATGCTCGTTTTGTACATTGGTATACTTAATGCCTTAGTTGCGAGGCCAAGCGGTCTCAGAGAACTGAGGTAAGTTAGAGCGGGAACCCTGAGCATGCGCGATAGGATGGTGGGGGGGAGGGGTTCCCGCCAAAACTCTATCTAGCTATTGAAGTTTCCCGGAAGTAGGCTCGGCGTCGGCGCGAGCCCATATGTGTGACTGCACAGATGACCACTCGAAGAACTACAGTTACAGGTAAGCAACCTGCATTTACGTTTGCATTGTTCAGTCCACAAATAACCCATAGTGTAGGCTGACCAGATAAAATCCAGGTCAGGGCTCATGTAACTTTAACAGTTGTAGAGAAAAGGGAATTTCAGCCAGTGTCATTTGTATGCAATTAGTTCCTGGTGAAATTCCCTCTTCATCACAACAGTTAAAGTTGCAGGGGCCCTGCCTTCTTTTGTATATGGTCACTTTAGTATAGTGCATGCACCTTTAACTGTTGTGATAAAGAGGGAATGTCACTAGGAACTAATTGCATACAAATGACACTGGCTGAAATTCCCTTTTCTCTACAACTGTAAAAGTTGCATGAGCCCTGACCTGGATTTTATCTGGTCACCCTACCATAGTGCCCGTGTTTGCACGTCACAAAAAAACCTGTAATCGGGTTGATCGGAAGTTGCATATTCAAATTGAAAGTGGCTTTGCCGCTGTTACATGCAAACCAGATCAGTATGTGAATAATAAAAAGAAATGGAGTGAAGAAGCGATGACGATGCTAATAGAATGGAGATCTGACTGCAGAAAGGGTGTAAATTGAAGGGCAAAACACATGTACATGAAGGATAGAGAAGAGAATAAAATAAAAAAATCTTTACCATTGGAATGAACAGAGCTTGCCATAGGCATATAAGAATATTGTTTTGTGATATTTGATTATGTCAATAAATATTTGTAACTAATTTTCTATTGCTAATTGTGCATTTTTTTCACATTGAAAAACTCAGGAGTCATATGGTAAATAGATAGTAAAGAGTATTCAAAGGGTCTAAATACTGTTAAAATACAAATTGTGAACATGAATACGCATATCGTTACACTCTTCTACATGTACAGCGCTGAAAATGTTGATGTTTTTAAAACAAAAAAAAATAGTGAAAGAATTTTGTTTGCATGTACCTGTGAAAGCTGACATTTGCTGCTAAAAAGACAGGTCTGTCAATTGCATTACTTCTGCCCATCAAATAGCAGCTTTTATACTACAGAAGTATAACCTGTCTACAGCTGCAATGCTAAACGCACTTACATTAAGAATGAGCCCCATAAAATGCAGAGGTGCTCACTTCTGAGTAGAAATGTAGGAGATTCCACTGTAAATGAGGCTTTTTAAAAAATGCACGAGAAGTCTCAACTGCAATACTTGTGCAAGAAACACAAACATAGCAGTAGCAAAACGGTGAAAAGGGTTTTTAACACTGCCTTATATAGTGATTTCTGTGTCAACTCGCTGGGTTTGCTGTTCCAGGACTGCCTTCATTGACAGTTCAGTGGATGTAATTACGCAAAGAACCACAATATCATATACAGAATAGGGCATGAAGCCAAGGGTCTTAAAACAGCCTTACTTTCCAAACAATATATTTGACGAAATGACTGGGAACGGTTGTGTGTGTGACACTGAGGAGGTTAACATTCTAAGTGCTGACTTGTACCTGCCTGTTTTCAGTTGCTATCACCCAGGGAGGTGCAATCCAATTAGCTAACAATGGCACAGATGGAGTACAGGGCCTGCAGACTCTAACCATGACCAATGCAGCTGCAACCCAGCCTGGTACCACCATTTTACAGTATGCACAGACCACTGATGGACAACAGATTCTTGTACCCAGCAATCAAGTTGTTGTACAAGGTAAGAGAATTCTTAAGTGATTGATGCATGATTTGCCCTACATGCACTTCATTTGTGAAATTAATTTTTCCATTGAGAATCCTCATACACACAGGAAATTAGTAAAAAAACAACGCTCTTGAGCAAAGATCTCCTGCTCCGAAAGGTGTAATATGCTCTACTTTTTCTGGCAATAACGAGTGATAGATTAAAGTAGTTTGTCTAGGGCAAACAATAGCTTTGGCTTCAATACTGTCTACTACCATCTGGACAATAGCCTGTTATTACAAAAAACTATTTGTCCTTCCTTCATGGTTTGGTTTCTGGCACCGCCACATAGTCTTCAGCAACAGTGACCTATTAGTGGTGGGAACATTCTTTACTTTTGGAGCAAAGAATTATTTAAAAGCTAATTTAATAATAAGGGTGTACAACTGGAGCTTACTTGTTCTGCTCTTTCTTGTAGCTCCTGGAAAGCACCCGTAATTAATTTAAGTGGAATTGAATGTGCCTGTTCACTAACAAAAAACATGTGTGTCAACTAAATGTGTTGAGGCAGTGGGGAGAGGCAGTGCCTTTAGGTGATAAAGTGCAGAAAATATGGAGGCAGGCGAAGATAACCAGCTGGACGGCAGTAGTATATAATGTGCTAAGGGCATTGGAAAAGGCAGGAAGAACAAAACAATGGCTTCTGGCAAAGATTGAGGGATTGGGAAGAGGGCCGGCGTGTGAAGAGGCAGGTAGAACTTGATGGAAGAAGCCAAGGAGATGACAATATCCTTTGAATCACAGAAGGGATAGGAGATGTAGAAGAAAGAACTTAAGTGGTGGGGAAATTATTGGAAGTGGGGTGAGAAAGGCAAGAATGGGCAAGGATGGGCAAAGCAGCAAGAGACAAGGAGAAAGGAACTGAGAAGTACTAGGAGGGCAGAGAGAAGGGGCAAGGGGCTTCACTCACCTGTTACGTAAACCCATATGGCCAGAAGAAGTTTTATACATTTGCAGTGTGGCCAGAGAGCAATACGGAGGCGGTATCACCCATGCCACTTCAGGTAATGTAGGACGAGATCTGCAGTCTGAAGAGATAATAGGTATTCAGGTTGCAATTGTATGCATGTATAGACAGGGAAAAAAAGCCCTGCAAGTCCCAGTATCCCTCCAGCCAGTCATGTTGGCTGGGTCACTCTGGAAACTGTGGCACTTTTTTTGTCTAAACGTGCCTAGGATTTCACCCTCGCACCGTTTTTATAACAGCGTGAGCTGTCGAATCTGACGCTTTTCTTTTCCCTGATGGCTTTTCTTCTTAGCTGCCTCAGGGGACGTCCAGACCTACCAGATTCGCACAGCCCCTACAAGCACCATCGCGCCTGGTGTTGTCATGGCATCCTCCCCAGCACTTCCCACCCAACCAGCAGAGGAAGCAGCACGAAAGAGAGAAGTCCGTCTAATGAAGAACAGGTTTGTGTGCTGTGCGGGGCTAGCTGAAGACATATTTCTCCCTGAGGCAGACCAGCAGATCCCTACTCCAACCTACCCCGAAATCCTATAAAAGGATTTATTGCAAGATAGAAGTGAGGGCGTGGTAGAAATTTGGCTGTGTCTGAGAAATACATACAAAACGAGGCTGCTAACAGCCGCTTCAGCATACACCAATCTGTAGCCCTCACAGTGAAATGCAAGGAAGTCTGGAGTGTATTGTACCTTCCTCCTCTAACCGCACCCCAAAATTACCTTGCCCAAAGTCCATCAAAAGAGGAGAAAGACACAAATTCAAAGAAAATTGCCAACAATTTGAATTTAAGCTAGAGTCTATGCAAAAAAAGAAAAACAGTCCTCTGTACAAAATATATATCATCCATCACCAAGTTAATTTCAAGCCAGACAGCAGCATGGTTTACGTGGAATTACCCAACTTTGCTTCAAAGCAGCCGTGACAGATAGGTTTGGCTGGGCAATAGTGACCTGTCAGGAGGAAGAGCCATTTCCCCCTAGTACTACAGAAATGGCTGAACAATAATCAAAGCTGTCTTGGTGTGATTCAGTATTTCACTCACTATGTAACAATATAACATTATTTTTGGAGCCTCACAAGAATGTTGTCCCCCTATGGGTGGAATAAGCCCCAGTGGGATTTTTTTCTAGGTAAACATAGGGTTGGGCTGCATATCAAGTTTGGCAGGAGAAACGCCACCTGCTGAAATCCTCCCTTTTATGCAATTAAAGCTGCAATCTGAAACACACTGACTAGCTAGTCAAACCCATTGAACGCTGAAGCTTGCCTATAAGCGCACATGCATAGGATTGCACTCTTAAATTACCCAGTGCAGAATAATAACTTAACATTGTCGTGTTTCAAATTGCTGAACCCTTTGTTAAAAGATTTATTTGCAGGAGTATCCAAACAGCATGGGATCAGAATACAAATTGGAACTCTGTGGCTGTTCTAGCTGGTCATGTTGGCCTGAATCCAGTATACCTTCCAGCATGAGGTGTTTTAGAGGAAGAGTTTTAAAATACTTTTGGTAGACTCTTGGCTGGCTTCCTTCAAGAGAAGGAGCAAATGTTGGCAATGTCAGATGCATGCAGCAGTTGGTGCCTCAGGAAAGGAAAGGCAGGCAGAGAAAGGCCAGCAGCAAGCTGTGTGTGTGTGTGGCATACATGTGTGTTGCTGCTGTTGCCAGTTTGAAAGAACAGGCCAGGGATCTGAGTTTCCCGCCACGAGCTTTGAGGGATGATGTCATTGATTTGGGTCTCAAATAAAGCTCGGAGTTCTGTGTTAATTAAACTCTGTGTTCATTTGGATTGCATCTTCCTGTCTAGAACGTTGCTGATTTATATTTATCCATTTGAGGAAGTATAATTTATGACTGCTTGTTTAAGTGGATCTTTACTCTTGTCTTCCTCCACTGAAAGCTGCCTGAACTGTTATCATTAAAAAAAAGAAGTACATATGTAGTCACCTACTTTTGAGCAACTTCTCATTTATAGAATTAGGGTCCTTACAGCCCTCTTTTGGCAAGAGGTTTGGTCTTCTAATGGCATTGTTGTATTTCATTGGCCTCTCACGGCTCTCTTATTCAACCCAGTTTAATTCTAAGCATCTTCACCATTACTCATTCAAGAGGCTTTTTACTTACATTTTTTTGTTTTACCTAGCAGAAATGTTGAGCTTAATAGAAGATATTGCTTACCTGTCTAGAAAGGAGAATTGTATTTGCTTAACCCCCCAAATTGTTATGCCATTCAGTTTAACCTATGTTATCAACATTTAAAACTGGTGAACCATGTTTGCATATTGACTTGAATTTGAATATCCTGTTTTGCCTACAGGGAGGCAGCACGTGAGTGCCGCAGGAAGAAAAAAGAATACGTCAAATGTCTAGAAAACAGAGTCGCTGTTCTTGAAAACCAAAACAAGACATTGATTGAAGAGCTAAAAGCACTTAAGGACCTTTATTGCCACAAATCGGATTAATTTTAGATCCCCATTTTTGGTTTGTTAATGTGGGAGAAAGACTGGTTTGGTTGCAGCCAGAAAGACAAAGTGAACTTTTTTATTTTCTAAACATTTCTTCTTTTTTTTTCTACGCGCAAAACTGCCTGAAAGCAACTGCAGAATTTAATTCGTCTGTGCTTTGCATTAAACTGTGAATGTTGAAACACCTGCCTCTACTTCTCCCCCCTCCCTCCCTGGCCCCAAGTTATTTTCATCACAGTGCATCCTCCAAGTGAAGAAAAAGAACAGACTTCCTCATCTCCCATCCTCTTCAAGGAATAACAATGTTCACTTGTGAAGTTATTGGGGGTGGGGGCACTTCATAATGGTTTCAAGAGTTAGTGCTGAGCTCATCTGAATGCCTTAGAGACCGTCACCCCAGCCTCTCCCTGATGTATTTGTTGGGCCACTCACATAACCAAGGTATGATGCATTGAGGAAGTGATGGTTGCCAAATTGTTGCATGGTTTCAAACATCCATTATCAAACTGTACAGCTATGTGGTGGGATGATGCCAAAGGATATGTACTTCAGGTGTATAGGTATGCAGTAGCAGGAATTAAATGAACCTGTAGAGGAGCATTAAGGAGAAGGCAGGTAGCTCACCTGTATGGTCTATCTGGTTTCTTGACGCTTTTCTATACTGTAAAGATCATTACATTGTTTCATGCTATGTGCATGTCTTATGAATGCACATGAAGAAATCACCAAATACCTTTGATATTCTGATGGGACATGAACTCCTAGTAGAATAGGAATAGTAAAGTACAGCTCAAGTATAGAAAACAGTGACACTAGTATAAAGAATAATTCATTAAAGCATTGCCTTTTTGTTTTACTCTATCCAGAGGTGAAATGATCCAGCCATTAGCAGAAGCGTAGCTGACGCAGTGTACACTGGGGGTAAAGAAAGAAAAACTTAAGAGCCGTTCTAATTAGATCTTCAAATACTAGTTCATGAAACTTTCAGTACCCTCCAATTTTCTTGTCATGTTTAAAATCTTGATTGTCCCAAGTGGGAGTAAATGTTAACACTTTTGAGTGCAGATGGTCAAGAAAAATCTTTTTTAAGATTTGCCTGTTATGTACTTAAACAGTGCGAAATACATCAAGTGAACTGACATATCAAACACTGATAACCCAGTTAAGCCAACTGATTTGAGTAGAGCTCTGTGTAAATTAGGAATCTGCAGAAATTTAGATTAAAGCCCACAGGTTGAAAAAGAAAGCAACTACCCTTTCCGTGTTATTATTTTTTGGCAAGGATCTTAACAATAACATGATTACATCAAACCCTCAAATAAAGATTAGAATTTCTATTGTTTATCAAAACATTTGGACTAGAGGACATGAATTTATTTTGAATCTCTAGTCCCAATCATTTTGATCTTCATGTATACTAGCAACCACTTATACATGCCTAGACATAAGTCAATTTTTGTTTTTATGACATGTCACGAAGTAACGATTCTTAGAATTAAAAATAAGTTTTCAAATCTAGTTTTAAAGCAGCCTTTTACAAGACCTATTTTTATTTGGTAAGCAAATTTGCTTTTTCTTCCTACTATAGCTTTAGAAAACAAAGGCATCTTTAGCATGTTGTGTAAGATATTTTATATCTAGATTGTGATCTGCCTTGGGCAAATTGGATGAGGCAGAATAGAAATCTATAAATCCATTTTAAAAAATAAGGAGATTCTTGCAAAGATTTGGGAGGAAAGATTATGGATAATTTAAATCCACAACATTTACCTTCATTGTGAGGTGAATCGCCCCACCCCCTTAAAAAATCATTCTGATAGAATCATGAACTTTGTTAATTTTGCAGATGTTGTTGCTATATTACCAGTCTCAATGAAACCAATTGTATGTGATGTCTTTGATTTAGGTTTTTTTAAAAAAAAAAAAACTACATAAAGCTGGCTATTTTTGTGTTAGATGCTTTGTTTAAATTGTATCAAAATTATGCAATAATCTAATATTTCTTTTATATAGATAGTATCCGGGGCGGGGCAGGGAAGCAAACAACATAACGGAAAAACAACCACCACTATTTTGGCATCTGAGGCATTTCAGCAGAGAGGCCACTGGCAGAATTGGTTATTATGGGGCTGACCCTACCCTAGATGTGGCCTTGCCAGGGTTTCCTCGGTCTATAAAGGAAGCTCAATATAGATTGCTTGCAGTGTTACTGTATCAGTTATGATAGTTCTATTGGTAAATTCAGGGTTTTCATTCTGGAATCTTTCACCAGCAATAAGATAACATTTTAGTAAAGTTTTACTTCTCCAATACCGAGATATTTGGGCAACTGGCATTCCTCATGTAATATGAATTATGTTTCATTAACCCAAGTACAAAACTGGCACTGGTTTATTGGCATGTGCTTTGCAAGTCTAATAGCCGAAAGAAATGGAAGACAATGCGAAAAATCCTCATTTTGTATATTACTAATTTATTAAGTTAAGGGTAAGACTCTGTTATTCAGCTGTTACACACTTGCCCCCTTTGCTGAGTAACAGAAATTTTGCTAAAGGACGAATTGACAGGCTTAACTAAAAAAGAGGCATAGAAAGGGCTAGCTCCATTACAGTCATCATACGCAGAATTGGTTTTAAGTACAGTTTCTGTATTTTACACACATACAAAAAAGTACCATGCAGGCAGTTAAAATATTGCCCAGGGTGCTCTTCTAACATATTCTTGGAAAATGCTTATGTATAAAACATGTACATATATAATATATATATATATATATATATATATATACACACAGTATATAATCTATAGCTCTGAGAGCTTCTAAGTCAGGAATGCTGAGTATTATAGTATATTGAGGTCAGAAAATAAGTTTTAGTGAGAGTGTGTGTATGTGTGGTCGGTGGGTGGGTGTGTACGCACGCACATGCGTAAGGTTTCTTCTCTTCCCCCCTCCAGTAGCTTGAACTACATTATTCTGGCGCTTATTGGTATGTTGTGCTGTTGTTCACTTACCCATTTTCAGTTATCTTATTTCTTTGCAATGTTATTTTATTGTTTTGGTTAAGCTGGTGAATTAGGAAATGACGTCAACTGTTTAAAGCTCCTCTCGTTCCCAAGTTCTTCACTTTGTGCTTTGTCTCTTTGGCAGCTATAAACTTAAGGCAAAACCAATTGGAAAACGTTTGGGTTATACGAAGGGAACGAATGAGCCCTTTTGCTTTTGTTGTTGTTCACGTATCAGAAAAAGGGTTGCTCCATTTTTAAAATTTGGTGAGGTTTTTTTTAAGAGCTTACTCCAGGCTTCAGCAGTTGTCAGTAGCATTGCTTGAATGTGAAAGCACATTTCTGTCCAGACAGGGTTTGGCAGTTCTGTAGTATCTCTATTTCAGAAACCACATCCTTATCTGAAACTAAATAATTATCGGAAAGGGGAGAACTCTTAGCATCAGCAAGATTATGTCTAAGAGCTGAAACACATGATCAGCAGCCTTGCATGATGTTTACAGCTGGACTGTACCACTTCAGACTGCAGGTGGGGGACTTGAACGTTTGATCCCACCTGGGGGGGGGAAAAACACCTAAAAAAATCTAGCATGTTAGGGAGAAGGTTCAAATATAGCCCTCTCCCTCTGATATCCTAGCTTTTAATGTCTGTGGGACCTTTCGTACATGCAGGACGAAACAGCCCAAAGTGCACCCCAGCAGGAGATAGACTTCAGGGTATTAATCATGTGGCTTTGCTCTTGCTTAATTTAAGGTGCTCCTAGTATGTGTGTTGTGAACCTGTTTGTATGCATCTCATAACTAATCAACTGACTCTCAGGAGAACCCCCAACGGAGGCTATTCTTTCAAGGGGATCTACACAAAGGTAGTACCAAAGATGTAGATGTCAGTGTAAGTTAGGAGGATTCCATTACTTCTAATGCCAATGGAAATGTGATAAAGGCTAATAATTATAGGAACAATCATAAGGCAAGAAAGAAAATCAAATGTCAGTGAAATTAACTCCATTTTGTAGTTTGTGAATAAGAATGGATTATTTCAGGAATTGAACCATGAGGATTGAAATGCAAGAAATTCAGCTTCTTTCAGCTACATAACATAACCACAACTCTGACTATTTCCCAGTGGCAATTGAGATGAGTTGACATTAGCTATCATGTTGAATCTTTTATTGTAAAGTGGATGTATTTATATGTAGCATAAACCAATGGTTGCATATATTATCCATATGGCCAGATTTTGTTGATCTTCTAAATTTAAAGACTTCTGAATATATTGAGAAGCACAGCCAGCTTGAGACTGTTAAATAAATAAATGGTGCTGAAATATTAGCAGTCCGCTGCTTTGTGATACATTCAACTTCCATGTTGAACATAGCTCAAGTCATTAAATGTGACTTCATTACAAGAAGAGAAATCAGTAGAAAGTAGATCAGAAAGTAACCCCAAATATTGCAACCGGAAATGTATTTTTAAAAATGTATGCAAACTATAGTCAGGATGGAGAGACAATTTTTAACACAAATGTATTTTTGGTACTGCACGTGCAGGTCCCTGCCAACCTGAAGTAAAATTTGATGCCTGTTAAAAGCTTGTTTACACCATCAGGAATTCCTGGGGTTTGTTCAGAATTGTGATTGTGAAACATTGTACCTTGTTTACATCTGTAAGGAATTTCATGGCATCTTCCTGCACCCCCCTTGCTCACTTTCTCAGGGTTTGTGTATATGTAACATTTCAACATTTTGTTTCTATATCAAGAGTTGTGGAGCATTAATTTCTGGGATGATAAATTAATCTGGAGTGTCAAGTGGGATCTGCATGTTACCTCAGTACAATGAGAAGATAACTATGCTGGGAGAAAGTTAATTCATTTCTGGGTACATGACTGCCAAAATAAAGTGTCAAGGTCCTATTGTTCACCATTCACCTGCAATGTATTCTGAATGTGAGCCACTCATAATTGCATACCAGCAAGAACTGCTGTAACCCTACAATGAACTGAAGGCACATCAACACTCATCTGGGGGTTCTTCTCACTTTAATGCCTCCTCCTGATTGATCTGTTGATCATGTAAACAAATCAGAGATTGGTGCAAGTTTAAGAAGAGTTATTTTCAAAATAATTGTGTAAACAAGCCTTTGCTGTCCTTAGGAGAATACTGTATCAGAGTCAGTTACTTGAGCCTCAGCCAGATATATAAGGGACAATCTGAGCTAGAACGACACAGGGGAGGAGGGAGACTAAAACAATGTGGGCTGTCATCAGAAAGGCCATGATAAATAATTGAAGGATTGTTTTCAAATGTTTTCTACAAGTTGTACTTTATCCAGGTTCCACTCCATATTTGTGTAATACAATTATCCCCACTTTGAAATAACAATAAGCTAAACGTTAGACCCTCAAATACATTTAAAATATGACTACTTCCTATATCAATGTTCTGGTTTGAGGAGCAATGTAAACACAGTCTTCTGTAAAATTCCTTCCTGTTGCATTTGGATATCAGTTTTCACAGTAAGAATTTGCAATGCAGAATTTCTTTAGAATGTGGGAAGTTTCTGGAGTGGGGATGGCTATGTTATTTTTATTTAATGAAATTCACTCTCCCCCATTTCTGATTCTTTACCCAAAACAATCAGCACAAAACAGGGTACTGAACTTCAAAAGTGTTTTCTCTTG
The DNA here is from genome assembly GCA_029215795.1 of Anniella stebbinsi. Taxonomy (NCBI): domain Eukaryota; kingdom Metazoa; phylum Chordata; class Lepidosauria; order Squamata; family Anniellidae; genus Anniella; species Anniella stebbinsi. The sequence goes on along the minus strand of JARDYH010000001.1, from coordinate 195,390,487 downwards.
AAATTAAATCACTAAGCAGAGAAATATGGACTAGACATGGATTAAATTAATTTGGGAATTCCCTATTTCCTTGAAACATCCCTGTTTTAATTTTGTAATTTATCCTTTTGTGCTTTCTGTTTTTAATGTACTGAGTTAAACTGCATTTTTTAACGTTATGTACATACTAACTGCTTTGTGTTTCAGAATGCTAGTAATTGCTTTGTATATTAAAGTGATCCTTGTGAATTTGTGAATTATTGTCATAAAAGTGCTTTTTCTTACTGTAAAATTTGTGGTATAAACTGTCATAACACCCTTTTTACACATTTATGTGCAGACACATAAACATGCTTTTAAAATCTTTTTGAAGTCTCTTTTTTTAGAGAGGGAGTCATTTATTTAGATGTCTTGGCTTTAGCAATAATTGCCAAGTAGTCAGGAGTAAAATATATTTTAATAAGGAGTTTCAATTGGGTAATCCCCTGAACTATGTCCGTACTGTTCCTATTTTGCTAATGGGAAACTGAGGCAGAGTTTCACATGAACTTTGTGGAGGCTATAGCCATGGCCATTTTCTTCCCAACCACCCAGTCCCAAAGACAACTTGAAGCACCATTACTGAAATGTACAACTATGTAGACTCTCCAGCTCAGCTCAAACTGAGCACATTCCTTAGAATATGTTCCACTACACACAGATTTGGGTGGAATGATTAAGGCTAGAGAAATGGGACACAGTATGAGTGAATTGACTGAGGTCTAAAACACAATGAGGCCCTTTCAAAACCTGTCATTTTAAAGTTACTCCTGATATTGGACATTTACTTCATCTTAGAAAGTAACATATGACCATCTTTGAATATATTTTTTTAAAGTTTATTTAAAAATTATATATACATACCAATATTACAATCAACAAAGCATTACAGAAAAAGTTTTACCCTGTCAATTTTATGTACAAATACATAATAAAACATATCTGTCAAGTTATTAAAAAATTGACTGGGCCACGGTTGAATACACCATCAGTACCATTAATAAATTTGACAAAAGGAGACCATATGTTTTCAAAGGGATCGTGACTAATTTGGCCTGACAGTACTCTGCGATAATAAGTTAACTTTTCGAAGTGGGCTATATCCCACACTTTCCCTTTCCATCCAATAAGTGAAGGGCCCTTTGGATCTTTCCAATGATCAGCAATTTCTAAGCGAGCTGCCGTTAGGAGCATAAATACTAGTTCTTTGTGGGTAAGGGAGGGATTTAAAACGTTGGGCAGGGACAGCAGGGCCAAACTTGGTTCTGGCAAGATTGTCTGGTTTGTAGCTTCTGAAATTATATCAAAAACAAATTCCCAGAACTGCTTTAGTGCCTTGCAGTCCCACCACATATGCAGATAGAAGCCCCTCTCATCACATCCTCTCCAACGCGTCGAGGAGACTGAAATCACTATGTGTGAGAGTTGAATTGGAGTTTTCTACCATCTTAATATTATCTTGAGGGCCAACTCCTGAATACGGGACGATATTGTTTGAAGTGGGGGGTTTGTCCAGATTTGTTTCCACTTTGTGTCCTCTATCTGAATATGCAAGTCATTTCCCCATATGCTCCTCAGAGCCAGGGAGGAGCCGCCCACTCTTTCTAACAATACGTCATAGAAGGCCTTTCTCTTTGGGTCTTAAGCATAGATGTTCAAAGGGAGTGAGAGGACAAAGATCTATCTCTTAGCCAAGCCTATGGTTAAGAAAATTCTGACCTGCCTCAATTGGAACCAAGAGGGTTTGATCTCGTTTAGCTTGTATTTTAGCTTGCTATTATTAATAATTTGATCTTTGTCTGAGATAAGTCTCAGACGGTAGATCCCTTTACAATCCCAACCCGCAAACTGAGCATAGTCATCTTCATGTCTGAAAGAGGGATGATCTAAAAAGGGTAGCATCAGAGATTCTGGTGGAGAGAGATAAGTTGACCATTTTTTCAATATTTCAAAAGACGCGTAAATGGGTTGGAAATTTGTTTAATAGTTGCCCAAGGAAGTTTTATAAAGGGGAGAGCAGGAATTGTGGGTTGTTGAGGTATTATTTCCATTTGAACCCAAGGAATACTAGTCTCGCATTTAATTATTTTAACTATCTAAGCTGGAAGGCCTCAAAATAGGTCTGTAAATTAGGCATTCCCAGGCCTCCTTTAGAACGTTTCCTATATGTTTGCTTATTGATGCAAGAGTGTTTGCCCTTATTAACAAAAAGGTCAAGCATGACTTGCCATTTAGAAAAAGACTAAACCGAGGTATTTCTAGGTAGAATCTGATAAAAAAAATAGTAATTTGGGCAGTAAAGACGTTTTTATAGCAGCTATTCTACCAAGCCATGTAAGGCCAATGGAGTACTTAAGATTCAGAGGCCAATAGAATAAATTTGCATAGTCCCATCTATCAAATGGAATTTTATCAAATATATATTTTCAAAATATTTGTGTACAGGCTGGACAAGATCCTGTTTCTGATGGCATTACGGATATACCCTTTAAATATAAGAAACTATGTTTTCCTCATGAAGACCTAGAATGAAAGTGGGAAATTATTCTTTTAGTGTGGTTCTACTGATGTAGGGATCTCCAAATCTATTATCTGTAAGGGAAGTATTAAAGAAAAACTAGTGTGTGCATCAATACTCATTGGTCCTAATATGTATATGTGTTCTCACGTTCATCCTAGAGGGAAACAGATTTATTGATATGTCCTATATCACCAACATATAATTTGGGGTTGAGAGGAAGATAGTTTCTTCTGTTGTAAAAATCTTGAAAGCTATTCAATAAACAATACAAAAAAGAGGATTGGGAAGGAAACAGTTTTTTGTCCCTGTAAAATTGTACTTCCCCACAGGATTTTCAAATTGTTTTGGTAGGTGTGGTTTTCCCACAGTTCAAAAGGGGGAAAGCAGTATGATGCAATATTTATTGCCACCGGTTAGAAAAGGTACTAAAATAATATGTTTGACTCAGGAAAAAAAATAGTGAGTAAATGATAACAGGTAATTTATTATGAGACTATTTTATGATCTAGTTCCTCTACAAGGTAAGTTTGACTGTCTTTTATTGTATAAGCCTGTAAAATGTGCATGATTACATTGCTGGGACTAATCTCATAAAGATGCCCAAGTTCTCATTAACTGTATGAATGTATTGATGGGATTATGTTTCACCACAATTGGCCTCCAAGCAGCTTATGAGAGAAAGAAAACAGTAACATGGTGTCAAAAAACAGTAAAGCTACCGAGATCTTAAAAACAAAAGAAAGAAAAAACAGTCACCAGCAGAGAAAAACAACAGCTAAAATAATGATAAGGGCCTCAAATACCATTAAAGGCATGAGAGAACAGGTGGAACCTCTCTTGGCACCTCAGAGATAACAGATGGCACCCGAATGTATCTAAGGGGGGTGGGGAGTTCTATAATTTCTATAACGGCCTGCCTAACCTTAAAAGGGTACATCCAGAAGACGGCAGGTTCATGGGGAAGAAGGTGGCCCTTTAGGTAGCCCAGGCCTCGACCATTTAGGGTTTTAACAGCACTTTGAATTGGGCTTGGATGGAGAGCTGGAGAGTGCCCTTTTTTGGGAGAAAGGCAGGTACAATTCAAATAAGTAAGACCTTTTAGCATGTTCACAGCAATCGGTACTATTTAGTGATCTGCATCAGCTGAAGTTTCCTATTGCTTTTCGAAGGCAGCCTTTGACAAACAAGAGGAAATAATACGACCCATTACAGTAAGCAAGCCTCATTGACTCTAGAGCATGGCCAGGTCCCCTCTTTCTCAAGAAGGAAGGCAGGTAGCATATCCACTATAGGCATTTCACCCATATTTGGATTTGTTTCCTGCCCTGTTACAATTAGCCAAATTGGACTGTGTGAATGAATTGAGTTTAAGGGAACAGTATGAAGAGATGTTCAGGCAGAATCAAGCCCTTTTTTCAAAGAATTCCAGCTGCTTTCAAAGGTTTCCACCTTCTGTGTACATGTGTTCCCTCATATATGCATATGTTCAAGAGATAGCCAGGTAGGACACTGAAAAGTGGTTGTCCATATAGCTTATTTAAGAACATATTCTTTTTTCTTTCTAGCCAACCCTACTTCCAAGCCTTTAGGATATATTTAATTTCATTTATTACATTTTTATACCAAATATTTTGTAATACAAAATTTTTAACCCCACTGAACAAATATTAAAGTGTTCTGAAGCCTCACACACAGAACTAGGCACAGAAAAAGATTAAAAGGAATTAGAGCCAATTCCCCACCTATTCCAATCCCATGACTCTCACCCAAAGAGCTTCCCACTACTCCTTCCTGCCACCAAACTTCCAAATGTTCTCCCTTTTTTATGTGCTCCTCTCAGACCAAGCGTCTGTTGTGTCCAAGAAGAGGCAGGGTAAAAGTATAAGTACAAATCCTTTATTTAAAACATGCCTTGCAAGGCTAACAACACAGGCATATACCTGACTAAGCCTCCCCGCATTACTATCCACAACTCCTCTTATAGATTACCTCAGCCTTCAGCTGAGTCTAATCTTTAGTCTCTTAAAGAGACAGTACTACCATCTCCACAGTGTCCTTTGGCCACCACCTATAGAGTACTGAGGACATTACATCAGTGTTGGGCTGAAGACCACTGATAGAAATAAAGGCAAAAGAACAATTCCGATAATCAGTCAACCCAACCTGGTATCCTCCAGATGTGTTGGATTACAAATCCCATCACCCCCATGCTGGCTAGGATTAATGGGAGTTGTAGTCCAACACATGTGGAGGGCACCAGGTTAGGGAAGGCTGGGTTTAACTATTTATGTAGCACTGGCAATAGAATCCCGTTTTTGTATTGTTGCTTTTACTCTCCGAAAAACACTAATTCAAGTATGCTGGGTTTACTCAACTACATTCTCCTGACCAATCCTTTACACTGATTAGGACTACATCAAGAGTTGTTGTTTTTCTCTCCCTTCACTGTCAACATTCAAAAGTTTTCTTCAATTACTGTACCAGTCAACCTGGGAGAAAACTGAGCAATTAATTCATTGTCTCCAAGCAAGCAAACTGGCTTGTTCTACATAATCTAATAAAGTATTTCCTTTGCAACTGTCTCCATCTTTTTTTCCAGTCATAGAGAAATTAAGATTTGCTGTTCCATTGGGGGGGGATGGTAAACCTAAAAGCCTCATCTTGCAATGTTCTTAGATCTATCCTTCAAATAGTATAATGCATTTAATGCCAGTGGGAACCAGAAGCAAAATGTCAGTACCCTGAATCTAATTGAATTTTTCACTTACACAAAGCAAAAAGGTCTGGTTCTTCCTCAAATGCAGCTCTAGCCAAGATTTTTGCTTACTAATTATTCAGGGCCATACTTTGTATGGTCTGAGTTACCACATGAATTAAAATAAGCAGGAGGGACTGGTGGAAATATTTTAAGACACAATCTTATGCATGTTTAGACGGAAAAAAGGCCTACAACTCCCAGCATGCCCCAGGCCTTTTCCCCATCTAAACATGCATAGGATTGCACCTTAATGTAAGTTCTTTGGTCCACGTATACTGTGGAAGGAATGGGCCATGAGCTGTCAATCATTCGCAATGAATCAAATCACAAATCTCTCTTCTGGACCTTCCGCTGTGCTTTGAAGATATGCACATCATTACTAGCATCATAGAACACCTCCTGAACTGAAAAAAGCCCTCTCAGCATGTTGAAGAAGTCCTGGTCCCGCTCATAGCGGAGGCGGCATGATAGCAGAATCACAGTCTCGTCAGAGCAGAGATGGTCCAGTGTGTGAAGAAGATCTGGAAATGTTTCTTCCAGGTAAACAATGTCTGCACCCAAAATAAAGTCATACCCTCCTGGAGAGAAGCCTGCCAAATCCTGTCCCCAAGTCAATTCCTTGACCGTCGCTCTTGGCTGGAGGGCAGCAGGTAAATTAGCTTGTACATTTGACTTCAGTAATGCCAAGGCGGCCTTCCTGTCTGTAATTGTAACACGTGCACCTACCCAAAGGAAGAAGAAGGGTGTAAAGATAAATTGCTGGCATCAGGCACAAATTTCATAACGCACGGCCAATTTTCCAAATGTATAAAAGCGTTTTCAGTGTCGATTCATTTATAAGCTGGAATTCGGAATCATTTAAAAAATATTATTTATGGTCACTGCCCACTCATGTCATTCAGCCAAACTGTAGAGAGCAACAACTGTTCTAATATAATCAAGGAAGGGTAAGGCCTGTTACTTAGGTTCCATGCTGACAGGGGCATGCTGAGAGTTGTAGGACTTTTTTCTGTCTAAATAAGTGTAAGATTGGGCCCTAATGCTCTGTATTGAACACCCCCCCAAGAAAAGTAGTGCAAGTCAAAATCATTGTCAGATAGTGAAATGAACTTAACAGGCCACATTAGCACCCAGTTTCTGCAAAGAGAAACTTACCAAGTAAGGCAGCTACGATTCCCAGCAGGCCTGTCCCTGCTCCTAATTCAATCACCAAACGTCCTTGTAAATCGATACTTCCCATCTCTAAGAAAGTGCACAAGACCACAGCCTGGGCCAGGAGAGGGAAGAAAAAGAATCTGATTAAAAAGAATGCTAATTTGGGTAATGCCAGACCACAGTTTTTTCTCACATAGATCACATGAGAAGCCTGCCAAAAAAAAGAAAAAGAAAAAAGGAAAGAATGTTGATAAGATGCCATTAAGATGAATGCAAACCAGAATTTCATTGAGACCTATCCGGCGTTTCTAAATGTACACACTCAGGTTGTAGGGTGGGTACAAAGTCACCCCTGCCACGCCACACACCAGGTTCAGATGGCATGCCAACTCACGCAGAATTGTGAAGGATTATGCAAAGAGTGATCATACACGTAATCCCTGTGGGGGGGACGGGACACAAAGATTTCTTTTCCGATCGCGATCATCTGAACGCACCCACAGAGGTTCTTTGAGGTATGCTCACTGAAAGTGGAAATCAAGATGCCTCCTACAGAAATGAGAATTCAACTGCAATTTCTTTAATTTCTAGCTCATGGTAGACCACAATCCACTGGACAGATTTAGAGAAAATATATACGAAAAAGCAGAATCCAGCCTCTTTGGTACCAAAGCAGTTTTAAGGAGTACAAATGTTTGCCTTCACATAAATTTCTCTTACACAATTAGGATGGTTAGCAGCCAAGTTAGAATTCAAAACTAGATAAGAAAAAAAGCACATCCAACAGGATCTTGTATCCTGAATAGATCCAAGATGACACCTTGATATAGCTGCTTAAATGTCAGCAGGTTTGGAAGATTACTTTATTTCAATAAGTTTCAAGAAAAAACTTTCCCATGCTTAGATTTGAGCTAACGGCTGTCTTGGACAGTGACCCTGTGAAATTCCACATCACTTACGACACAGCGCCTGTGGAAATTATCTAACCAGTATTTATAATCGCCTTCTGACTCACTTCTAAGAAGTGGGGTTTGAAGGTTTTTTAAAAAATAGTGAATATTGGTCCAACTCTTCTCTACCACCAAAAATGTTAGACATTTCATTTTCCCACAAGTAATTTGGAGATGACAAGGAAAGTAGTTGCTTTGGCACACACTGTAGGCAACGATTTCCAGAGGATAGGTGTGCTAGTCTGTTGCATCAAAAACAAAAAAGAGTAAGGAAAACTGTTGGAATTCACCTATCTTTGATATTGTATTATACCATTGTTGGTGCTTGGAAGTTTACTTACTTCTTCTTCGTGTCTCTGTGCATCACACATTATGGGCTCGTGCGCTGGCGCCGAGCCTCGAGACAATAATGTGTGAATGCACAGATGACCACTCGAAGAACTACAGTTACAGGTAAGCAACCTGCATTTTTTGTTTTTAATGCAGTTTTGATCTTAATCATAGAAGTTTTTGTTATGGCTGATGGTCAAAGCAAATATGTTATCTAAGGTTATTACTTATATTGGGCCATCAGTAAACACTTGTCCTTCACAGTTCTGGTATTAGTCTTCTTGTGCTTCCCATATATAATACTTGTTTCTCCTGAAATTGCAAATTGCCCATTTCCCCACCCCTCTCTTAATAAGTGATTAATTCAAACAGTTGTCATGTGGGGACCCTTATGCATTCTGAAACATGTTACATGGTTTGCAAATTTAAAAGTCAGGAGTACATTAAGACCATGTGTAGCTTCTGTCAAAATAAATTAACATAGGAAATTTAACAGAATGAACCAATGGGCGCACAAGTGTAATGGCACAAATTAACCTTTTTAACCTCCAACTGCTGTCTGAAGCTATTGATAGATCCAAGCTCAATTTGGCACAAGTTAAATGATACGCACCGCATCCCATACCACAGCAGCCACACCCAGCTGATTCCAATTCTGCTTGATTTCGATGGTACGGTTGACAAAAGTATACGTAGAGGAAGATTTATGTAACTTCTGCATCCCCCAAAGAGCAGTGTCATCATAAGGAACCAAGGCCATCTTCTTGCCTGTCAAACCAAGGGGAAGTACAGGGTTAAGAAACACCAGAGTCGACTGAAGCTTTGCTCGCTCTCCACGGGTCACTTTTTCAGATTTTTAGCTCACTCCAACCCAAAGGCCCCAGGTTGGCAACTGAAATGCAACATATTCACTATTTTGCAGTTTGACCTCAGATAGGAAAGCCAGGCTAAATAAAGCCAGACAGTTGCCAAAGCTGAATAGATTAGACTATATTAAATGACTGCTACGGTATTAGAAACATAGGACTCTATAGACCAAAACCGAGAATGCACATTTACTGTCAAGAATGCAAAGTGGGGAGTCTACTCACATGTTCGGCAACTGAACATAACTATCACCAAAATATACTTTAGATCAATCATTTTAATAAGGAATAAAATAAATAACTTTGCTGGGAATCTTACAGAGAAAATTAAAAAAAAATCTTCATGGCTTCATTATTTTCAAAAATGTTTACATCTCTAGTCTTTCTAGAAAAGTGTTCTTATTACATAGTTTTTAGATATCATTTTGGGGGTTATAAAGGCTAGTTGACTATATACAACTACTTTGTCTTAAATTCTAAAAGAAAATATTTCATAATCCAAAACTTCAATTTTTTTAAAAAAAATTATTTTGGGGGGAAACAGAAACAGTTCTTGGGGGGGAGGGGAGGGGGGAACCTTGTTTTGCCCAATTTTTTCTGGGTTTTTTCCCCGGGGCATTCACATCTCTAGATAGGATGAGGCCCACACCTGGGAGTTCCTGGTACAACTACGCTGATGTTGCCTCTTAGCTTTCCACACACAGACAAAGGAAAATCTCAAAGACCCAAAGTATTTCTATGTGACTGGGCAGTTCCCAAAGAGGGAAATTCAAACTGACCAATAAATACCCCAGAAGGACCTGGTCAAGCATCCGCCAGGTGATTTCTGCAGGACCATGTTAACATAAAGTAAGTCAGCCTAGGCATATACAACTGTGGATTTTCGAGTCTATCACATGCCTGGTATGTTCTTTGTTCAAAGATATTCCAGGAAAGGGGGGGGGGGGACTTTGGTTTGTCAGTGTCTGCACATGAGCATGCAAGGGCGCAGCTCCCAAGGCACTGCCCAACGCTGTCTCATGCAATCCTCAGTGGCAGAGAACCAGCTTTGAATGCAGAAGGCCCCAGGTTCAATCCCCGCCATCTCCAGGGAGGGCTGGAAAAATTCCTGCCTGAGCCTCTGCCAGTCAATTGTCAAAAATACTGGCCCAATGGGCTGACTCCGTATAAGGCAGCCCCTGGTGTTCCTATATTGCCCAACCCCGCCATATACCATTAATAATGCTGGATGTAGATTTTTAGCAAGGTCTGCACTCCCAAATGATGGGAAATAGGTTTGTATAGCCCTGCAGGAATCACGTGGTTTTGTGTGCAATTATAATTTAATTATATTGTCAGGGATGCTTTAAGGTGGATTCCTGCATTGAGCAGGGGCTTGGCCTCGATGGCCTTATAGTCCCCTTCCAACTCTACTATTCTATGATTCTATGATCCAGGGCTGGCCCAAGCCATGCGGCTTAACCCAGCACCAGCATGTGGTGACAGGGCAAGAGGGCATTTGCTTGATCCCCATTCCAAGCCCTCTTAAGATAGTGGCCCATCGCATCTTGTGCTAGGGAATTCCATGAATTGCCTTGATGTTGTGCGTGCGCCTATGGAACTCACTGCCACAAGGTGCGGTGACTAATCTCCCGTTGTTCACGTTCCTTTCTTGTCTTTAGGTTTATATTTTTTGCACAACAGCACAGCGAGGTCGGCTGCCAGCATTTCAAGGTAACCGGTAGAGGCGCTAGAGAAGCAACTTCTGGCAAAAGCAGAGGCGGGCTCGTCTTTCCACCCACGTTCTCTTCCCCACCCTTCACCCTTCCCTCTCGTTAACCCTTGAGATTCCTTTCCGGCCTCCCTGCAGGGGGTATCTGCTCCCCTCCCTCCTTGTTCCCAGGTTACCACGCAGCCAAAGCTCCTCCCCACCTCCTTGCTCAGCGGCGCTGGGTCCGGAAGATCCTTTACGCCTCTCGGGATTCGAACTTCCGCAGGCGCGTGAGCGCCGACGTTCCTTGCCGGAAGCCGGCGCAGCAGGACGGTAGAGATAGAAAAGTTAGAGCAGTATCGAGTCCCAACTTCCTTTAAGAGGTGAGTGAGGGGGGGAAGCAAAACCGCCATTATTCTTTATGGATGTTGAATGGAATCGGTCTCCTCTGGCCTCGTTAAGATTTTCGTTTGAGAAGTGGGAGGTTAGTTCAATGTGACTTAGGCCTCAAGCGTTTATGAGGCGTGCGAGGAGAGGTGGCTAAATTTCTATCTCTATGCATCGGAGTGTGGGGTTTTCGCGGCAGGCGTAGCGCCCCCTGCAGGTGAATTCGTGGCCTTACAGCTTCGGGAGCCTCTTCTGCCTTGCTTGTGTCGCAAAAGGCGGAGTGGGTTTGCGGCTGCCGGGCGAGGTGGTGCGTCTTGCTCTTTCCCTCACATTCAGGGGACACTTTAGGCAAGGGTGGGTGGGTAACGTAGGCTGATCATATGAAAAGGAGGTCAGGGCTCATGTAACTTTAACAGTTGTAGAGAAAAGGGAATTTCAGCCAGAGTTATTTGTATGCAATTAGTTCCTGGTGAAATTCCCTCTTCATCACAACAGTTAAAGTTGCAGGGGCCCTGCCTTCTTTTGTATATGGTCACTCTAGTATAGTGCCTGCAACTTTAACAGTTGTGATGAAGAGGGAATGTCACCAGGAACTAATTGCATACAAATGACACCGGCTGAAATTCCCTTTTCACTACAACTGTTAAAGTTACATGTCCTCCTTTTCATATGGTCAGCCTAGATAACGTAGTACTTCCAGTACCCCAAGCAGGGGCTACTCCCCACACGACATATTGCTCCACCACTGTTGAGTGGCTGAAAGTCCCCGCGTTCATCTGGGTGGCTGGTGCTGCTCCCTCCCTCCCTCCCTGCACCATTAGTCCTCCTGGCCCCACCCTGTCAGCCATAGAGTTCTGCTGGCTGTTTTAAGTGGCCGGGGTACTTCTGGTCGCTCCTGCCTGAGAACTCTATTGAAAGTAGAATAACCCACTCAACAGAGGGGGAATACCCTCCACATGACATGTTAATCAATTGGTTAATAGATAGTCAATTGAGCAGCCTGTTGTTTTTCCGCGTTGATTAATTCACTAAAATAGCGTACCGTGAGTTGTGTGTCCGTTGTGTGTTGCCCTCCACATGACACAATAAGCAACATAACGGATGGTTGTTTGACACACACACACACACACACACACGCACCCTGTGAGTTATCATGTCGTCCGAAACAGGCCAAAGTCTTAGAAAACATATCAGGAAGTTTACTGAAAGAGATTTGCTAGAGAAAGAAAAGGGGGTGGAGATGCTAGGGCCACTCTCTGAAAAGGGGGCGTTTGACGCTTCCGTTTTTGATTTTTTGGTTCTAGGTAGATGGTCACAAAGGCAGCGGAAGGGGTGCTGCCCTGATTGAATTAGGATGCAGGGGATTCTGGCTTGGCACATGCATGAGTTCCCATAGCCCAGAACATTTAAGGTTAGGATGCTCTCTTTTCCATGACATTAGGGAGTGGTGGCCATCCCTTGCCATCTAGGGAGCAACAGACAAGGTGGTGACTGTGAGACAAGTTGGAGGTGCAGGGTATGCACCCGGGATATTTTTTTATAGGGTGAACATCTATTGAATATTCAGTCATAAAGTACATTATTTTTATTCATTTATTTATTAGACACGGATGCCCTCTATTGCTGACTGCCTGACCACGGGAGGGCTGTTGCAGGGGCAGGGGTGTGGAATGAGGAGACACTCCTCAAGCCCCAGCATTGTTGGGGTTTGCAAGGTGATATTAGCCATGGGGGGGGGGGGTTCTTCAGGCCTCTCTTGAAGAGCTGCTCCCAGCAGAACAATTTCTTTTTATTCCTGCTGCCAGGCACTTGGGAGGACCATTCCCACTGCTTCTGGATCCATACTCAATGCCCCCTCTATTTGGTGCTTATTGCTTGAGATATTAGGGTGTGCGTAGGCACACCTGGCACACCCCATGCACACACCTATGGCAGGAGCACTCTGATAACAGGCTCAAAGGTGAAAAAGGGCTCAGGCGTAACCAGTTGGATAGTGAGTTTGAGAGGAAAGTATAAGCATGGGGCTGATAAAGCCCCATTAAAGTCCAAGAAACTGAGCCTTACCCTGCTCCGTTCTGCCCTTTGGTGAATCCCAAGTTCACTCAGGAGAGGAAAGAAGTGGCAGTGGCTTGAAGTTTGCACATTTCCACAAAAAGAATAAAGTATCCCCTAAGCCAAAGGCTGAGAATTTTTTTAAAAAAAAAAACTAAGTGGTTTCATCATCAATATAGAAGGAGGGAATCCATCTCTGTGGTGGAGGAATCCATCTTTCCAAACAAGGCCTCCAAATGCCAGTCTGTAGGTGAGGGGATGCCCTCACCCATCCTCATGTGCTCCATGGTGACAATTTACAATTTGTGGTGTTCCCTGTATGTATGGGTGCGGGGGGATGATATCTAATCCCAATAATCAGGGATGAGTAGGTGGGAGGGGAAGGGATGAATTAGGGCAGCAAACCTGAGATTTGCAGGAAAGCGAACAAAATGGTAAAAACTAAGGGGAAAGGTATGGGCAGAGCCAGAAAAACAAATAACCCATGAAAAAAGAGGGGCCTATGCCAGCAGCCCTCGGCTCTATCAAAAGAACAAGAGGTTGAAGAAAGAACTGGGAGGTCTTGGCTGAGGGAAAGCCAGAGATGAGCTTTTGACTCCCCTAGCAAAGACCCACAGACGCTGGCCTCAGTCCTTGGGAAAGGTGGCCTCAGAGCCCAAGGACCTAGCTCTTCTGTTCTCCTTCCCTCAGTGGAGCATCCCTCACTTCTGGTCTACACCTCCTTGATGTTTGGAACCTGAAGGCCTGTGCTTCTCAAGGCAGGGTTTTTTGCAAATTCTAGGCCTCCTATTGGAGGCTGCAACAATTACTTTCTATTGGGCCATCCTGGATGGCTGCGTCTCCTTCCTGTTCCATAATCTAATGCTTTCCTCTCCACCCTGCCACTAAAATCAAGCCTCCACTTGACCTGGAGCTGAAATCATGCGCTTTATGCTTGGTTTTACATGGTATAATTAGCATGGACCTTGGGAACAACAGTGTCAGCAGGCAAGTACACTCTTATTAAACTCACCGGTAGTATTGCAAATACATCTTCAGGGCCTGTGGTATTTCAGTTCTTGTCTTATTTGACTCCCTGAGACACAGTCCTGTAGGAATGCAGGGTACCCCAGGCAAGGCTGGAAGACGCTAGGGAGAAGTTATAGGTTATAGTTTATATGTTGAATCCAGCCAAGACAAAGGTGCTCATTGTGAAATGACCTAATTCAGGTATTGAGTTAGGTCAACCATTTCTGGATGGAGTTTACTCCATGAAAGAGCAAGTTTGTAGCTTGGGGGGTGCTTGTTGATCAGACCCAGTTCCTGGCACCCAGATGGAGGCTGCCTGTTATCAGCTGTGGCTGAAATGCCAACTACGCCCGTTCCTGGAACATGTGGATCTGGTAATGGTAGTGCATGTGCTGGTAACCTCTAGGCTTGATTTTTGTAATGCACTGTACTCGGGGTTGCCTGTATATTTAGTTTGGAAACTCCAACTGGTGCAAACTATGACAGCCAGGTTGGTCTCTGGGACATCCTGTGGAGACCATATTACACCAGTTTTAAAATCTTTACACTGGTTGCCAATTTGTTTCCAAGCAAAATATAAGGTGCTGGTTATTACCTTTAAGGCCTTACATGGTTTAGGTCCTAGGTACCTCAGGGAGTGACTCCTCCCCTATGTCCCAGTCTGCCACTTAAGGTCCTCTGAAGGTCCTCTGCAGTGGCTGCCTAATGTGAGATTGGCGGCCCCACACGAGAGGACCTTTTCCTTTGCTGCCCCTCAGCTGTGGAATGACCTGCCCCTTGAAAGGCGCCTGCTGACCTCTTTGAATGTTTTTAAGCAGGAATTAAAGGCTGTATTATAATTATTATTTCTCTTTGCTGATTGTTATATACTGCTTTTAGGCTGCATTATTTTTATTGTAGTTTTTTTAAAAACTGTTTTTAACTGTTTTTAACTCTGTATGCTGCCTCAAGTACTTTGTATATAGACGAGTTATAAATTGAAAGAAGAAGAAGACGACGACCAAGTTCTAGAATCCGTGGCATCACTTCTAGAAGAAAAGTCTCAGGATACCTTTCTGCTGAGGCAGGAAGCTCCATGGCATTTATAGCCTCTTTGTAGATATGCTAAACTGGGGAGAAAATCCAGCAACCACATGGTGAGCTGTCTCATTTCTTGTAGGAACTGTATTGAACAACTGCAGTAACACTTGAAATTATGCTCAAGTCATTGGTGAGGAATGAACCACAACCCATCCACTGAGAATTTTAGACGTGTGTTGAAGAGAAGATGCTGTCAAAGGAGCACCTGGCCAAGGAAGATTACCATTTGGGCCACTTTTGGTTAACAGAATCACCTGCCATGCAGCACTGTGGCTCTTCCTCTATTGGCATCAAAACTGAATGTGCTGGAACACATTAAGCATGATCTACAGGTCCAGGAATAAGTGACTCTAGACTGCCCTGGCATCTGTGAGTTTGAAGGGCAGTCTAAACATGATTTTAATCAATAATAAGAAATGAACCCATATAAAACCTCAGGAATGAAATCGCTTAAGCGCAGTCTAGGCACTGAATTTAGGCTGCGGAGGACCCTTCAAGCCCCATTTTTCATTTTTTCCTAGCTGTCAAAACTGCAAAACTTCTTTCCAAAATGGAAACCAAATTCTCCTGCAGGCACGAGCAAAGAAGACTGCCCTGAATGCTCCAGCAAGGCTTCAAGAGCCGATTGGAGGTGCTGGTGTTCAAAGACGTTATTTCAAGTAACAAGATGTGCCTCCTATCAGGAGACATGAATATAAAAAGGTACCAACTGTGCAGGCACAAAATCTCCATCTCTGAAAACATTTGCCCATCTCAGGGTTACCCCAAAGAAGGCACTCCTCCTAAGGCGCCAAGAAACATCATTCCAAATTCAAGAAGTATGGAGAGAAGGTGTAAAACAAAGAACACCCACCACCCCGTCACAAATGCTTCCCTCGCATCTTTCTTCTACACGGGGGACCTTTAGAGTTGTTGTGTGCGCTGGGGACAGTGATATTGATATTGTGTGTATTAGGGGGCAGTGATATTGATTCCCAGTAATCAGGGATTAGTAGGTGGGAGAGAAATTATATATAAGCAGGAAACATTAGATTTTCAGAAAAGCGAACAAGCAGGATAACAAATAAAATGGAAAAGAGAGAGGGGGGAAAAGGCAAAGGGGGCAGCCAGAAAAGCAAATACCTCATGGAAAAGAAGAGGCTGTCCCAACTCCCCTCAGTGTTATCAAAACAAAAAGTATCTGAGCATTGACCCGGTTGGTCTTGGTACTGTAAGGACTCCCCTAGCAGTGCCCACAAGTCTTAGCAGCATTTGCTTCATGTTATCTTAGGAAACATGGCCTGAGAGCCTGAGGGTCAAGCTCTGTTCTCCTTCCACCCTATGTGGGTATGCCCTCATGGCTCGTCTATGCTCTCCTTGGTGTTTGGAGCCTGTTGGGCAGTTCTTCTCCAGGCCCAAGAGGAGCCTCCCCCCAGAGGTTTCGCACCTTCCAGGCAGCGGTGGATGCATCCATCACCTTGTTCAGGGTCAACCTGGATGATGCCCCTTCTCACGGTGCATCTTCTAATACAGTGATGGGCAACCTTTTGAGCTTGGTGTGTCAAACTTCGCCAAAAAACTGAGCATAACTCGGGTGGTGTGTCACTTTGAGGAAAAAACATTATTTCGCAATATTTATAGTTTAAATAACATAAATGTATAATTGTTATATATAATTGTATTTAATAAACCAAAAACGAATTATTTAACTTACCTGCTTAGTGACTTCTTTGTTCATCCGTCAGTCGGTTTCTTTTGTTGGTCTTGATATTATTTAGCTTGTGTGGGGTGCCGTGAACTAAGATAAGTGAGGGGGAGGGGGAATTCTTTAACGAACCTGCCTATTAGTGACTTTTTTGTTGCTGAATTTCATTGGCTAAATCTTCAATTGAAGGTTGGTATTTTGTACACTTCAGGCCCAAGCAAGCGCTACTAACTTCATCTGTCAATCTGTTTCTTTTGTTGGTTTTGATATTATTTAACGCTGAGAATAAGGCCTCACAAAAGTATGTAGAGGGAAAAATTGTGAGTAAAGCCATTGCTATATTTTTCAGGGTGCTAAAAGTGTCTGGTAGTCGGTTCCAGGCACTCCAAATTTCCTGTTCGTAGTGGCACTCCTCTTGATTCTCCAAGTGGCACCTTTCCAGATTCTCAAGCTTTGACCTCAAGTCGACAAACACCTGAGCCCAGATACTGTCTTGAAATTCTGCAAGTTGCATCTCCAAATCATCAATTTGCATCCATTGGAAACCATTTAATTCCAAACTACTGTAGACTACTACATCAGGATACTTAATTATTTTCATGGTCTGTTCTAGACTTCTAAATTGACTAAATCTATCACTAAACTGGTCAAGTAACGAGTCTAAAACATGCTGGTACTTCATATGCAAGAGTTCCATTTCATTTTGTACAGCTGCACTGGCCTTCTCAAAATACTTTGTTACTCGAGGAAAATACTTATAAGTTTTAGTTTCTACATCTCGCTTGAAAATTTTAACTTTACTTTCAAAAGCTTTTATGTATCCAAACATAACGTCAATACTTTTGCCAAAACCTTGTAACTTTAAGTTCAGTTCATTAATATGAACAGAGAGCTCTGTAAAAAACATCAGGGTGTTGACCCACTTATTATCATTAAGCTGAGGAAAGTTTCCCAGATCCTTATCGTCAAGAAATACCTTAATTTCTTCAAAGCACTCCACAAAGCGCTCAAGAACTTTGCCTCAGTTCAGCCATCTTACATTATTGTACATCAGCAGTCCACTGTAGGTGGAATCAACCTCCAGTAAAAGTGCCGAAAATTCTCGCTTGTGAAGGGGGCGAGCAGCTATTAAATTAACTATTTTTGTAACAACTGACATTAAGTCGTTTAAGTCGGTGAATCCTGCCTTGGCACATAAAGCCCCCTGATGGATAATACAATGAAAAGGCACAATCGGATGTCCAATAGCTTCTGTAAACAATTTGACAAATCCAACTTTTTTCCCCACCATATTTGGTGCCCCATCTGTCGTCACTGACACAACTTTAGAGATATCAATGCTTAGGTCACGAAATGTTTGTATAACAACCTTACATATTTCGCTTCCTGATGTACTTGTTGGCACTGATACTAACTTTATCAACTCTTCTCTCATTGTGAGACCATCAGAATATCGACCAATAATGGCCAACTGAGCATGTGATGTGACATCAGTAGTTTCATCAAGAGAGATCGAAAAATATTTACACTTCCTTATGTCTCTCTTTAATTGATGTTGTACGTTTGTGTTCAGTCTCATTATTCGGTCTTTTATGATATTTCTACTGAGTGGTAACTCAGATATTCTCTTAATAATTGCATCTTTATTCTGCATATCGTGAAGTAGAACTGGTGCACATCTTAGGAGAGTTTCTTTAATAAATTCTCCCTCACTGAGCGCTTTTCCATGCTGAGCTATAGAGTGAGCAATGCTCAAACTTGCAGATGTTAAATTTGTAGAGCCTTTCATAAATTTAAGGATGGAATTAGATTGGCTCTTATAAAGGTGTAGCTGCCTGGAAATGTATTCCTTCCTTTCATCCTCACTTTTTTCCAAGAGCTGGGAATGATTAGGTTCAAAATGCCTATTTATATTCCACGTTCTGCTTACTACCGTTTCAGTACATAGAACGCAAAATGATCTGCCATTTTTTTCTATAAAGCCATACATCTCGGTCCATGTCTCTTGAAAGGGTCGGCCACTGCTACTACCACTTCCTTTACTTAACCTTAGTTTTTTATTTTTTGGGTTCTCCATCAGGGGGGCAGTGACAGAAGATAGAATTATAGATAGCTTGTTAGGCCTGCAGGCAATTAGGGGTTAACTAGCCTAACTAACCACAAAATGGTGCATGTAACTGTCTTTTAGGAAAGGGCAGGGGTAATAAGCAGAAATAGGGGTTAATAAGGATGCACAACAGTAATAGTGGTGAAATGGAGTCTGCACTATGGAGCAAGATGGTGTTCCTTATGTGAATTAAAATGGCTGCCGCTATTTCTAATGGCGGGAAACGGCACCCATAGCACGCCACAGGCCCTCGCCTCTCCCAGCCTCCCCCTCACTTATCTCAGTAATGATGGATTAGAAATCCATGACACCCCAGAACAGTAGATAATGGTTGCTGTGGTTAATTGTTATTTGGTTACTGGTAAAGGCAGGGCCCCCAGAGATGCGTCCCCCGCTGTGTTCCGCTGCTCCCTGCTCTGCCGGCGGAAGTGAGGGCAAAGATCCCGGCTTAACCGGAAGTCCCAGAACTAGACGCTCTGTGCCGGACTTCTGTTGTTTTGGCCTACAGACCTCCGGCACAGAGTGTCTAATAGGGGAGGATGAAACATTTGCGACTAGAGTCTAACTCTAAGACTCTAGTCGCAAATGTTTCATCCTCGGGAGCAGCAAATGTTTCATCTTCGGCTACTCGAGGATGAAACATTAGGGTGACCAGATTTAAAAAATCAAAATCCCGGTCCCCCCCGCCCCCCCACCCAAAACAACCCCCCCACCAAGCCACCCCCCCCCAAAAAAACGAGCCTGGACCTACCGCCGGGTTCCTCTGCCGCCCACGCGGCCGCACCGGGTCCTCCGCCGCCCGCGCGGCCGCGCCGGGTCCACCGTCGCCGCCCACGCAGAAGAGGCGGGAGAGGGCCAGATCCGGAAGTGACGTAGCCTGCCCTCTCCCGCCTCTTCCGCGCGGCCTCTGGCCTCCTGGGGCTCAATCGCGATGGCGATGACCCCTGAGGAGCCCGGCCGCCCGCGCCCGCCTCTTCCGCGCGGGAGAAACATCCTTCTCAGCATGCGGCCGCGTATCAGAAATGGCTACGCGTGTCAGTGCTGACACGCATGTCATAGGTTCGCCATCACTGTTCTAATACTTTTTCCTTCACCCTGCCAGCAAAATCAAGTCTCCTCTTTAAGCAGAGTAGGAGTCATGCATCTTACGCCTCACTCTCCATGGGTCAACAGTATGGATGTCAGAAACAATGCCAACCAGATGAGGCATTGTGTGCCCCAGATAAGGCAGGAAGAGGTTAGGGAGAGGTTAGAGTTCACAAGCTCCACCTTAATGTCCAGAATCAGTGGAGTCTCTTCTAGGAAGAGTGTCTCATTTTCAGAGCACCTTAACGTTGGCTTGCCTGTTTGTGTTGTGAAGGAAAAAATGCAGAAAGCATGATGTGGCATTCTCTTTTACTTCCAGGCTCTGTTCAGAACATCTTCAGCAGCCCTCGAAATTATGCTGAGGTCACTGCTGGCAGAGGAACCGACGATTCAACATCTCTCCAGGTTCCTAGAAATAAGTGCATTGAAGCAAGGTTGTCCCAAGACATTTTGCTGCCTGAGTTGAAGGAAAAGATGGCGCCTCCTCCCCAGTGCATGCGCAGAAGCGGACTTCAACACTGGCTATGGAATAGCATCCTCCACCACAGCAGAGGCAGCTGGCTAGTATGGAGACCCAGGAGAGGGTGTAAGGCATACACGGCTCTGTCCTCCAACAGAAGTGTATGAAAACCTCTGAGAGGCTGCCATGACTGTCCCCCACCCCAGCAGCTATCACCTGAGGCTATTGCCTTATGCAGCCTAATGGTTTCCACACGTGGTCAGTTTAGCCATTCTCAGAAGCAAGTGGCGGAGGATTCTTCCACTTCAGGGTGCAGAAATTATTCACACATGCAGTCCCGCATCTGTAGGGTAACATAGATTATTCCAGATGTTTACAGTGGACCTCATTTTCTGACTGGGGAGAAATCCTCAGAATTGCTTCAGTTTTTAAGCACAAGGAAAATATAGCATGTCTTATCTTGACTAGAATTTAGGGACGCCAGGAGCAGTGTGACAGGCTATTCAGCTTGATGAAGCACTCTGGGGACCCAACCAGTCACCCAACAAGAGCAGAGCTCATGTAAGATTGTTTGGGATATGCAACTAAGACTGTAGACTGAGGAAGACGTTCATTGGGGGGACACAACTGCCATTTGGATGACAAGAGGTCGGTGTCATATGTTAGCCGCTTCCCCTTACAGCACATCCATTTCTGTCTGTGCTCCAAAGACACCATGGAGAGAGTCCAGGACATAAAAAACAGCACTTCCCAGCTCTGCTCTGCTGTACTGATGCTGGATTTTGATGTAAGCAGCCCACAAGCCGATAAAGATTGGCTCTAAATGGCTGCAGAACTCTGGGCAGGGAGGTAAGAGAAGTGGACCCAAACTGCCGTTCTGCCCCTTGCTCTAGGGCTCGGGACTCCAGTGTGGTGCCAATGGGCACCACACTTGCTTATGGACACCACTCTTCGTGCCCGCCAGGCTCCCCCTACCCCTCCTGAATTTTATTTTATTTCTTTAGAGCTTTTACTTTATTGTTCTTTTACTGGAAGGCTGACAGGCTGCAACATGAAGTTCTGCTCTCTGGTGCCATCTCTGTTTAGGTTCAAAAGAGTGTTTTTGTGTTTAGGAGCTCAGAGCCCCCTTCTGTTCATGTTACTTTTCTTTTAGTCACACCAGTTTGCCTACTGGGAAATGAGTGTGTTGAAATTGGCCATGTCCACCAAGGTAGCCATTTTAAGAATGGGCAAGCTGTTCTATGGCAGCCATTTTGTTGGGAGCACCCGTGACACATTCTCAAAATTTCAGGTCTGCCCACTGACCCAAAATGTGTGGGGAACTTGGTTTTAGGCATATGGTGGGCTTTTTATGCATCAGTTGTCTTGAATATGATCTCTACTGAATCTCTCAGAGATTTCTAACTAGGAGTGTTCACTTTGGGAATGTAGAAGAGTATTTATTGCTCCTAAGACCCTATAGCCAAATTGCAAGTCTGGAAGCTATAATCAGCACCCACTTTGGGAGCTCAACCCACAAACAACTTTTCCACTTTTTTCACACCCAGTGTAGAGTACTAGTTAGGGTGTTGACTGGAACCAGGGAGACCCAGGTTCAAATCTGCACTCAGCTACAAAGCTCAGTGGATAGTCTTATTTTCTCAGCCTAATCTACCCCACCAATTGTTGAGAAGACCAAATGGATGTAAGTAAGAACCATGTACACTACTCTAAGCTCCTTCAAGAAAATGTGAGATAAAAATGGTAACAACTGCTACTACTACTTCTGCTTCAGAGGTCCCACCACTCTGTCATTTCTTAAGTCAAATGATGCTGAAATAATTACATCTCCCTTTTCTCTTATACTCAGATGATATTCATTATTTATTATTTATTGATTGCATTTTTATACCACCCAATAGCCGAAGCTATTGGAAGTCCTTGATATACAGAACTGAACTTTTTTTAAAAATCTATATTATATTGTTGTTTTGCTAGTACAATGATCCTGAAACTTTTTTCTACCATACAAAGACAGAAATACAATACATATTATATTATATACATCAATCAATAAGACACCTCTTGTCTGAATCACTTAAATAAGATATATGTTTTCACATTCACTTATATATACATTGTTTCTTGGATCCAGTTACCAATAAACAATTTTCTCTTTATTTATCCATCAATTTTATAAATAACTAAATCAAGTTATTGAAAAATAAAATTTAATATATTCCTTTTTGTCTACAGAAATTAATAAAGCATGCCAATGTTTTTTTAAATGCTTTTCCTCTTTTGTGTTTTTCCAACAGTTCTAATATAATTTAATTTTGCCATCATAGCAAAGTCCCATATTTTCTCCAACCAGTCATCCCTAGAAGGTGTTATTTGTCCCCTCCACTTTTTTGCATACAACATTCTTGCTGCAGCCAACATATAAGGTGTTAATTCCTTATGAAACTAACAAATCCATTTATACAATTAAGCTAAAACAAGGGAACTAATGATTTTTTTTTATCCTGGTATATTTTCCCCATATCTTTATTAATCACTCTCCAATTATTATTTTTTGCCAAAGCATAGGGATTGCAAGCAGAGCTTCCATGAGGGTTGTGTAAGGAAACCTGGATGGCTTCGACCCTGTGTGAAGAATAAGGGAAGGTCTGTAGCTTAGTGGTAGAACATCTGCTTTGCGGGCAGGAAGTCCCAGTCTGATCCAATCCCTGGCATCTTCAGAGCTGCAGAAAACTCTTGTCTGAATCCTGGAGAGCATTGGCCAGTCAGTGTAGAGAATACTGAGCTAGATGGATCAATGGACTTACTCGGTATATGGTACCTTCATGTGTTCCTCATGCTCTGAAGAACGCAAAATGAATGACTCTTCGCAAATAATTTGCCCACTGTTTGGAAGTATATGAATACTTTTCAACTGACCACTGCCGTTAAAACCATCCCTGGCTTTCTTCTACAATTTGTTTTGTTATTTTATTCAATTGTATTTTAAGCCCTAGTGAGCCGTTCTGTGTATTCTTTGTTATAAAAGTGCAGCATATAAATAACAGAAAAAAATATAAATGACTATTTTCCTATTAAAAATGTCTGAAAATGTGTTTGTTTTCAACACACACACAGATCTTACACTCTTTTAATAGTTTTAAAATTTTGTGGGTAAGATCTGATTTCCACACTTCTGATAGAGAATTTACTGAGTATGATTTATCAGTCCCATATTTTTTGCTTCTTTGGAATGTGGATCATACACAGAAATTTGGTGCCAATGGGTCCCTGGAATCCACTGTGCATGAGTACTGCAGATTTGCATCACCGTTTCTGGTTCTGTATGTGCAAGTTACACATGCAGTCGTTAACCAAAGAAAGGCACACCTGCACACTTAGTAGAACCCATCAACAGCACAACAGGGCCAGATTGGCTTACAGCCCTGGGATTAAATGTATTGCTCAGGGAATGAACCCCAAAGCCTGAGACTTTACAGCCCGACTGAGTTGATCCTGGCTAGTGTCATGATGTCTTAAAACAAGGGTACGTCACCTCTTTCAGCCGAGAGCCTCATGTAGAAATGCCCATGCATGTTCTCTTGTGATGGTCTAGAAACCCACTTTTTACAGAACAAGCCAGAGAGCCTTAAATTTCATCAACGGGATCCAACTGACTTTGAAATGAAGTGCAAAAATATCATGCAGGCAAATTCTAAATCAGCCCATCTGCTTCAGGGCTTTTTCCTCCAACAAGTTTAGCTTTCCTTCCTCTGTTCTTCTCTTTGGAAGCTTTTGTGATTAATCCAAAAGATAAGATTTGCCAGATGTTACTTAGCACCAAATTCTGGCAGCAGCCTCTAGATTATAGGCTTTAGGAGAGTCTGTATGGGCAGTTTACCCTCCAAATATTTTTCTGTGGTAACTATTTCACTCCTGCTTCCTCCAAATGCACCATTTCAGCTCAAGCGACGATCCTAAACACACATACTAGGGAGCAAGTTTCACTGGATACAGCACAACTTAGTTTTGTGTAAATATGCATAAGATTGGGCTGTCAGCGCAAGTCATTACTTATCTTTTGTACTGTTACAATGCTTCAGGCAAAAAAAAGGAGAGAAGCAGGTTCTCAGAATGCTAAGATACTTTATTTCCAAGCCCAACGCGTTTCGGACTAAGTTATTTTTTTAAGTCTTCAGGGGGCCTTTATGGGGATAATATATCAGTTTTAGGGGTTAGTTAGGCATATTGCCTCAAAGGCCTGTGCCCATATGTAAGTTTCTTTAAAAAAAATATTATTACAATATGAAGGCTCTGGGGCCTGTCCACATTACACATTAAACCATTTCAGGTTAGATGGTAAGCCACACCTTCTTTAAAAATTATTAAGGTGCAATCCTCTGCATGTTTAGACAAAAAAAATGTCCCAAGACTCCCAGCTGGCTGGACTTTTTCCTGTCTAAACATGCAGAGGATTGTGCCTTTAGCCTTTTAAATTATCCAGTTGTTATGTGTTTAATGTTCTTGTTTTTTACTGTGGTAAGTTTATATTGTTTTACATTGCTGGGCACTGTTTTGATGGCTTCGTCTTTTTAGCAAAGAAGGTGGTATAAAAATGTTAATAAATAAATAACCAAAAACAAAGGGCAGGTATAAGAGAAAAACTTACAATGAAGAGTCCTATTATACCTAGCAGCATATTCCCTTGCTCCCTTTTTATTTTTTTGCTGAACACAAAAGTTTACACACAATTTTGTAACTTTGGTTTGGTCCCCCCTCCTGATATAAACGGGTGGTTTTTACTACTCTTACTCATTTCCTGCGGCAGCTGATCCAGAGATCTGTCACCATCAGGGAGGTTTCACAGGAAAACTCAGCCGGAATGACCCCACCCTGGGCAAGTATTAACCATCCGTCATTTAGGGCTTGGCTACAGCAGCTGCATTTACAAGCAGTAGAGGCTGGTGACTCTGATTTCGGTGGGGCTTTGAATCATAGAATAGTAGAGTTGGAAGGGGCCTATAAGGCCATCGAGTCCAACCCCCTGCTCAATGCAGGAATCTACCTTAAAGCATTCCTGACAGATGTTGTCCAGCTGCCTCTTGAATGCCTCTAGGGTGGGAGAGCTCACCACCTCCCTAGGTAATTGGTTCCATTGTCATACTGCTCTAACAGTCAGGAAGTTTTTCCTGATGTCCAGCTGGAATCTGGTTTCCTGTAACTTGAGCCCATTATTCCATGTCCTGCACTCTGGGTTGATCGAGAAGAGATCCTGGTCCTCCTCTGCGTGACAACCTCTCAAGTATTTGAAGAGTGCTATCATGTCTCCCCTCAATCTTCTCTTCTCCAGGCTAAACATGCCTAGTTCTTTCAATCTCTCCTCATAGGGCTTTGTTTCCAGAGCCCTGATCATCCTCGTTGCCCTCATCTGAACACGCCCCAGCTTGTCTGCATCCTTCTTGAAGTGTGGTTCCAAAACAAACACAATCATTTCACTTAATTAGCAGGGCTTTGTGGGCTGTGCCTGGCAGGCTCCTTCCATCCTGTCCAACAATACACAACCCACAAGTTTGCTGTCTTAATGCTGTTGTAGAATGCTCACAAATTCTTTGGTTTGGTTTTGTATTTTTTTAGTTGAAGTATTCCCTTCCTTTGAATTTCCTGGGTGTTAGGCCTCATGATAGTTTGGCATGAAAATAGAAGGCTAAAAACTGAAGGCATAGTAAAATACAAGTTGAAGTAGCATTATTACAATCATAGAATCATAGAATAGTAGAGTTGGAAGGGGCCTATAAGTTGGAAGGGGCCTATAACCCCCTGCTTAATGCAGGAATCTACCTTAAAGCATCCCTGACAGATGATGGTTGTCCAGCTGCCTCTTGAATGCTTCTAGTGTGGGAGAGCCCACCACCTCCCTAGGTAATTGGTTCCATTTGGTTCCATTGTCATATTGCTCTAACAGTCAGGAAGTTTTTCCTGATGTCCAGCCGGAATCTGGTTTCCTGTAACTTGAGCCCATTATTCCGTGTCCTGCATTCTGGGTTGATCGAGAAGATATCCTGGCCCTCCTCTGTGTGACAACCTCTCAAGTATTTGAAGAGTGCTATCATGTCTCCCCTCAATCTTCTGTTCTCCAGGCTAAACATGCCTAGTTCTTTCAATCTCTCCTCATAGGGCTTTGTTTCCAGAGCCCTGATCATCCTGGTTGCCCTCTTCTGAACACGCTCCAGATTGTCTGCATCCTTCTTGAAGTGTGGTGCCCAGAACCGGACACAGTACTCAAGATGGGGCCTAACCAGTGCTGAATAGAGGGGAGCCAGTGCCTCACGTGATTTGGAAGCTATACTTCTATTAATGCAGCCCAAAATAGAATTTTCTTTTTTTGCAGCCACATCACACCGTTGGCTCATATTCAGCTTGTGAACTACAACAATTCCAAGATCCTTGTCATATTGATTAGCCATGTATTAGAACTTGGCATTTATCCCTATTAAATTTCATTCTGTTGTTTTCAGCCCAGCGCTCCAGTCTTTCAAGGTCACGTTGGAGTTTGCTTCTGTCTTCCAGGGTATTAGCGATCCCAACCAATTTTGTGTCATCTGCAAATTTGATAAGCGTTCCCTGCACCTCCTCGTCCAAACTGAACCCATTTTGGGGATAGGGCTCAGCACTGTGGAAGGCTCCTTTAGAGTTCTGGCTGGTTCTGATTGAAACCCAGCATGGATTCACAGCCCTCCCCCCAAAATTAGAGCCACCAGCCTCCACTTGTTGCAAGCACTCACCCCCTCCGTCGCGGTTGTGTGAGAACCAGACTAGGAAAGCCCGTTGGCCAATGGCAGCTTGGGAGAGAAGAAGGGCGATGTGGGCGGGGTCAAAAGGGCCGCGGGGCGGGGTGATGTAGATAACAGGCGGGGTTCGAAGCCGATAGGATTAGGGGGAACGTAGAGATACGAAAGTTTAGAGGTACAAATTATCACAGCCCATGCTAAGACTTCCGGTCTAAAACTGAAGGGGCAAAGCGCTTTCCCGGACAGAGCGGCCAAGACATCGAGCGACCCCTACAGAGGAACTCACCTCCTTATCTTGTGCGCGTGTGTTTTAATCCCGCGCCTAGTGGGCGTGGCGCTTTCCGCTTTCGGCCGCGCCCCCATCACGTGGCTTCGGGTGGCACCACCGGGCCACCTGTCTCCCCCCCCTTCGCCCTGGGAGTGATACGCCCGCTCGGAATCACGTGAGGGGCGTCAGGCGCGGCCGGCGATTGGCTGGCGGGCGGGAGCGGCGCGAGGGCGCAGCGGCAGGGCCCGTTGGGAAAGTCTCCGGTGTTTGAGCCGGGCGCTCCTGGGCTCGCTCCGGGTGCCGGAGCCGTGTGAGGCGAAAGCCGGAGGCGCGACCATGAGGCGGCGTTGGGGCCGCCGTCGCCGCGGCCTTCTATAGCCCGGTTCGGGCTCAGCGCCGGTTAGTGGCAGTTGCTGCTCGCCGCCATGGGAAACACCGTCACCTGCTGCGTCTCTCCCGGCGCCAGCCCCAAGCTCGGCCGGGCTCGCGGGTCCGCGGCGGCGGCCGGAGGAGGAGGCGGCGGTGGCGGCGTGAGAGCCGGGCCGGCGGCCGCAGGGCTCGATCGGAGGGCGGGCGCTTACCGAGAAGCCGCTGAGGCGGAGTCGGGGGACTCGGATCCTGGCGGGGGCGGCCCCCACCTGCAGCACATCAGCGACCGCGAGTTCCCGGATGGTGAGTGAGGGGCCCCGACACGCCTGCTGCCTCGAGTGGGAACTGGGGAACGGAGCGCGTCTTCTTCACCCCCTTTCCGTAGGGGGGCTCCCCCCCTCCGGTGTAAAGTTAAGCGTTTCCTTAGGTCTCACTTCAGGGAGGACTGGTCTAAGGGAAACGTTGAACGAGGAGGAATAATGGGTGCTCCTCTACCTTAAGTAGGGTGACCTTAAGTAGGGTGATCTTCTACCTTAAGTAGGCTCCTGCATCTTTAACAGCTGCGTGGGAAAGGGAATTTCAGCAGGTGTCGTTTTTAGGCGTGCAGCACCAGGCGAAATCCCCTCTTCCTCACCACAGTTAAAGCTGCAGGAGCCCTGCCCTCTTTTGTATCTGGTCATTCTAGGCACGGCTCTTGCAGCTTTGACTGTGGTGAGGAAGAGGGGATTTCACCAGGTGTTGCATGCATACAAATGCCACCTGCTGAAATTCCCTTTTCTATGCAACTGTTAAAGATAGAGGAGCCCTGCCCTCCTTTCCATAGGGTCACCCTACCTTAAGGCAGTGAGTGGGTTTGTACCCTGGCTGTAACCTCCGTTATTCATGAATACCTCCAGTTTTGTTCGCTGGGGATCGCTTGCATTGGATTGCCCGCATCCCTGTTAAGTTCTGATACCTGGAGTCTGCCATTGTATGCACGTGTTTGTGAAAATGCTAATATTCCTGAAAAGGGGGGGGGGGTCTGATCAGCTCAGATTTGCTCATCTGCAAAAATTTCATAGGAAACCATACATCTTGGGCCTATTTATAGATAAAGAAACTAATAAACCAAGTCAGTCTGAAAGTATGCGTATAAGAAACATGGATTTCTCACAGTATAGTGGTGAGTTAGTTGCTTCCCATCCCTCTCAGCTGGAAGTACTGATCTTATAGTTTCATCTGTCTGGAATTCTTTCCATCCCTCTGGAATTGAGTGCGTTAGTACTGACACTTCATTGTTTTCTCTGCTGCTGGATGCCCTCCTATCTCTCTGGTCTGCCATGGATCTGTGGTGATTTGATGTTAAATTACTCAGCAAGATCATCCAGTAGCTTGGTGCTGTTTCAGATAGTTAGGTTACAGCAGCCTTCCCCAACCTGGCACTCTTCAGATGGGTTGGACTACAACTCCCAGAATCAAAACAGGTGGAAAGAATAGATAGAAACAGGATATTTTTTTTAAAGTACAGAGAACACACAGCCCCAATTAAAGGAAATTCAAGAACAGAGCACAGGGCAGAAGGGTTATCTGATTTTTAAAAGTGCCTTTATGTCAAATCCTATTTTAGTCTTGTGAGTTGGATATTGTGCTGTCTGCTTTCTCTCATCAGCATTTTGGAATGTGAGATTTGTTGTCATGATTCCTCAAGTCTGCACTGTTCATTCATTCCCTTGCTATCTGTACCGTGCATAAATGAATTAAGATGTGGAATTATGCAGGGGGAGATCTGCTTGTGAACAAAGACGTATTGGTTGTGATAAGATGTAGATACCTAGTTATGAATATTGGTACAAAAACTGCTGTACTTACAGGTTATATTATGGCTATCAAGACAAACCTGAGTGAGGAAGTTCATCTGCAAAAACATCATGGGAAACCATAAATCATGGGCCTATTTATAGATAGAGGAACTAATAAACCAAGTCAATCCAAAAGTATGCGTATGAGAAAGATTGATTTCTCACAGTATAGTGGTGAGTTAGCTACTTCCCATCCATTTCAGCTGGAAGTGCTGATCTTATAGTTTCATCTGTCTGGAATTCTTTCCATCTGTTTGGAATTGAGTGCATTAGCACTGCCACTTCATTGTTTTCTCTGCTGCTGGATGCCCTCCTATCTCTCTGGTCTGCAATGGAGCTATAATGATTTGGTGTTAAATTACGCAGCAAGATCATCCAGTAGCTTGCTGCTGTTTTATAGTTGGGTTTCGGTAGCCTTCCCCAACCTGGCGCTCTCCAGATGGGTTGGACTACAACTCCCAGAATCAAAACAGGTGGAAAGAATATAGTACAATATCAGCACCTCCTGCTGGGATGAATGGGAAGGAGCCAACTCACCCCCTATACTGTTAGAAATCCATCCTTCTCATATGGGTACTTTCTGCTTGACTTGGTTTATTAGTTCCTTTTCCATAATTAGGCTATGCTGCCTGGGGGATTCTGGGGATTGTAGTCAATCCCATCTGGAGGGCACCAGGTTGGATTACAGAGTGTCTTTGAACTCTGTATTTACTCTTACTTAGTATAAGGGCATATGGAAAAGTCTAAAGCTGAGAAGAAATACCTTAATTCCTAGTGAAGTAACTGTGCAAATCAATAGGGAAGTGAAGTGCTTCACTGCTGAAGTTAATGGAAAAGTAAAGTAACTACTACTTTAAAAAAATGGGCATAAACACCTTTTTGTTTCCTTTTTAAGATATTCAGAAGTTACCAAAGTGTGTGGATGCAAAGGTTTGGTTGTAAAAATGCCTGCCAAAGAATGGAAACATGGAGAAGGATGTCCATGAATTCCTTGTCTATGTTGTTTCTCCTGTTCGTTCATGAACTAGATGATTCCCAAATTACAGGAGAACCAGAGGGGCCCCAGTCCCTTCCTCTTTTAAGGCTATTGCTTAGAGAGCTGATATGGCTAAAATTGGCTGTTCTAGGCCCCCACTCCCCTATCATTCAAGCAGTGGTGGCAGCTAACTATGTGTCGTGTGGACAGTTTCTCACTATCTTTCCCAGCATCAGCCACTGTTTACCATCTTTTTAATGGAAATTGTATGCTCTGTCAGATAGGTTGAAATAGTACCCTTTTCCAGATTGAGGCTATTTAGAAAAGAAGACATCTAAATGACAGCAACTCTTATTGCATCCAGGCTGCACAGTTTTACTTCTGTGGTCATTTCTTCTCCCCATTCTCAAAAGCTGTCTCTTAGAGAGTTAAAATCCAGCTTCAGGGTTAGTATTTATTCTTCCCTCATGTTCTTGTAAATGTTGCATTGATATCACCCAATTTTCAACAAGTAATGTGAGCTGCCCCGAGTATAAAGTACAAGATTAAAATTTGCTCTGCGGCAGAGCAATCTGGGCACCTTGTGAAATGGTTCACACCTTGCCATTGGTGAATAATTTGGGGGACTGGTCTTTTCCATACTTTGGCAATCTTTGTGTAGACCTTGGCAATATTTGTGAATTACTGTAATAAAGCATCTTTGAAGTGGATTGAAGTTGCATGTACATCTGTGTGAAACAAGGGTTTCAAACCTCAAAGGATTTGGGCATCTCTTGATGACATCTAAGCAGAATAAATTATGCAAAATAAGCAATTACATTCAATTTTAAATTCGTGTGACGTCTACAGATCTCAGAAATTAAATAGGTTGGATCCGGACTTAGTCATGCTTAGAGTATGTGTTAGTTATGATTAAATTAAGCCCCATTGATTTCACTGGGTCTATTCTAAGAATGATGAAGTCTGGATCCAGCCTGATATTTCTTGGCATAGAAACAGGATATATATTTTAAAAGGATAGAGAACACACAGCCCCGATTAAAGGAAATTCAAGAACAGAGCACAGGGCAGAAGGGTTACCTGATTTTTAAAAGTGCCTTTATGTCAAATCCCAAATCCTATTTTAGTCTTGTGAGTTGGATATTGTGCTGTCTGCTTTCTGTCATCAGCATTTTGGAATGTGAGATTTGTTGTCATTTATTTCTGAAGTCTGCACTGTTCATTCACTCCCTTGCTATCTGTACTGTGCATAAATTAATTAAGCTGTGGAATTATGGGGGGATCTGCTTGTGAACAAAGAAGTATTGATTGTGATAAGAAGATGTAGATATACTTACAGGTTAAATTATGGCTATCAAGGCAAACCTGAGTGACTTCAACACTGAATTCTCTATGTATTTTTCGGAAGGAAGGAAAAGGGTGGTGGAGCAAGGGGATTGTGAAGACTTGGCACGGCATGACACCATTATGATGGGACAATGGCAAGCTATATCCGAACTAACAGGAAATTGAGTAACAGCAGTAGTGTACCAACAACTCACCCCCACCCAGCACCTTTTCCTCCGCCCAGCTTTTGTTCCATACAGGTTTCCCACTCAAGGCTAGGTTATGTTTCATTCCGGAAACAAGCGAATAATATTAAATCTGGATGCCCCTATAAAGGGTGCTTTGATAGAAAACAAAACATATTCACAAATATTATTCAAGATCAAACAACATAATCAGCAGAAAACTCTGCAGAGTAAAAATTACAGGGGGGAAAGCTTTTAAATGCAGTAATAATAGTAAAATAGAAAATAAAGCACACCCTAAAAGTAGCACGATAAAAGCAATCATATAAATGTACAATAAAAACAGTGGGATCAGATAAAGCTTAATATTGTAGGAATTGGTGTTGGTGAACTTATAGGATATAAGTTGGTGAACTTTTTTTATATCCTATAAAAAAAACTATTAGGGCAGAAAAAGGGGAAAGTAAACGGAAAACTTCAAAGTTACCTCCAAAGTGTTCAGAAGACTTGGTACTTAGCTGAGTAGCTTTGGACTCTCTTAGACCACTTAACAGGTTCCAGTACCATCAGCCATGGTATCCTTCTGGATTGGTTGTCTTAGTTGAAGGAACCATTTTGCAGTAGTTCTATTTCTGCTGGATGACTGTTTCCAGAAGATAGTGCTGGGGGATTCCTGCTTTGTTTTGTGGCTATTACTGTCATAGCTCAATTTTATCTCCCATGCTGTTTAATAACATCTAATATTTAATAACCTCTACATGAAGCCACTGAGGGTGGTTATTCTGGGATGTGGGCTGAAATGTCATCCTTACACAAATTACGTCCAGTTTTATGTCTCTTTTTTATCTAGACCAAGTGAGGCACAGGATGTCCTGAATCAGTGCCTGAGTAGGATAATGGACTGGATGAGGTTCAATAAGCTGAAACTCAATCCAGACAAGTTAGAGGTAGGCTGCTTTTGGACAACACAATAGTCAGTGGTGGGTTATTAGTCAACTCCATGGTTGATTATTGAGGGGGTACTCCCCACACGGCATGGTTATAGTCAACCATGGTGTGGATTAAGGCCAGTGTCGAGTTGACTATTAGTCAACAGTGTGTTTGATTGACACATCCCCTGCCCTCTCCCCCCCCCCCCCCCCCCCAGTTCTCCCGCTGGTATCCCATCAGCTATTGTGAGTTCTGCTGGCTGGGCTAGAGCGGCAGCCGGCACTTTGGTCACTCCTGCGATGGGACACTGTAATCGCTGCAAATAACTGTGTGTGACGAAACAGTCAACGGTGCCCGACATATGACACGATAACCAATGATTGTTTAAATAATCAACTCTGCACAGCATTGGTTATTTTGGCCTAATAACCAGCCATCATGTAAAAGAGTCTGAACAGGCTACACAATAGCCTACCGGTGACTATTTAACCAGGAGCACTCCCCTGAAATATGAGGTGCACAGTTTGGGGGGTGCTGCTGGATCTGTCATCACTTGAGGCACAGATGGCTTTAGCACCTAGGAAGCCATTTTTGAAAAGTCAAAGCACTTAGATTAGGCTCACACAAGGGGATTGTACTCACCCAGTGACAGGAAGGGGTGATTTAAATCCTTGATTTTAAATCACCAAAAAGAGATTAATTTAAATCAGTTTTCCCACTGTTGAAAATGTATATTTCCTGAACAACCATGCATGTAACTTAGTTGCTATAGCAGTTGAAACACTTGTTTCAATTAAATAAAGGCATTATACTACCTAGCAGCATAGTCCAAAACCTTTGGTTGTGCAGCTCACATTCCTTTTACACTACACAATTATATCTGCTTAGAGACAAAGGAGGTGATTGTAAAACTAGTAGATTTCTGTCTAGTTCTGTTCACATGGCAAGATCACTTTCTTGAAGATGAAAGACACAATCTAGTACAGAGTTAGATGTGCTGGATTGTGGGCCAGGTGCCTAGAAGTTTCCAGAAGTGAGGGAAGCAATTACCAAGTCAAACAGCTTTTTTCGTGAGATGGAAAGTTGCTGTCGTTCTATTTAGTTGATAGTTTAAAATAGTCAATAAATGATATGTTGTATCATATTTAAAATATCAACCCACCCCCAACATTGTTTGTATTCTTTCTAACTGCGTATGTGTGAGAGAGAGACTGAGTTTTAAAAAGTGTAGGATTAAACTCTCCTCCCCTACCTTCTCTTGCCATTCCAGTGCAAGCTGATGCTGCTCAGTCCATGAGCCACTATTGCCCATGCTGCATTCCTTCAACAAATTGCCTAGACTGGAAGGGCTAGGGGTGTGTTGGTGTGGTGGATAGCAGTGGTTCATCTACTAGTACAGTTTGGTGCTTTAAAGAAGGTGTGGCTCCAATTCTCCAACTGGTGCTTGGAACGGAGGAGGAGGTGCTCATCTCCTAAACTTAGCTCGGTGTGTTTAGAGGGGCAGAGAGGGAAAGCTCACTACACCCATCAGTGTGGGAAGGGATGCTCACCATGCCAAGTAGACTTGTGGCCCCCTGTTTCTTGCTTAGTGTTCTTGCATATGTGCAGAGGTCCAAACTGGAAACAGTTACCTTCTCCTATATACATGTCAAAAACCCAGAGATTGGAAATGTTCAAAAGAAATTGGTCTTCATTTGTTTTGTAGTAATAATTCCGTGGATCTTGATGTGCAGTTTTTTTCTCTTAAGAATTTTATTGTAATTTTTTTAAAAAACCAAAGCACAACTCTACAGAATTGCCTTCCTCGTTGCTAAGTAATTCAAACATGTATGAGGCATGTAGGCTGCATCAGAAAAGGTTTTGGGTTATGATTTTAGGTAGTGCAATGCTTCTACTTGATTTCAAATCAATGTTTCAGTATTAGTAGCCAAATAACGAATGGTTTGAAAGCTTGATTTAAGCCAAGAACTTAAATTCATCTTGAGTGGGGCTTTTGAATTGCGAAAGGCTTGTTGAGCACCATGTGGAGCAGCTCCTAGGGAAAGTCAAAGAGTCCACCGTTCATGTAGGGTTTAATGTATCAATCTCTGGATTATGGTCTTTAGATACAGCATGCATTGTAATAAGCTTATAAACAGAAGTCACTACCGACTTTGTGAAGGATATAAGATTTTGATGTTGGAGCACTGATGGATGATTTTGGGAGAGTCTACCTCATGCAGAAGAAGAGTTCAAGAAGGAGTGGTGTTGTAACTTGCAGAGATGTCAGATTGCTTCTCCTTTGGGCCAGATAAAATAGAAGGGTTAGTTATAAATGAACTGAGCTTGCTCAGCTAATTTATAATAATTCAAGCATGCTATGT
Source organism: Anniella stebbinsi (assembly GCA_029215795.1). NCBI lineage: Eukaryota > Metazoa > Chordata > Lepidosauria > Squamata > Anniellidae > Anniella > Anniella stebbinsi. The sequence continues at coordinate 195,355,313 of JARDYH010000001.1, read as the reverse complement.
AGTCTAAATAAAGTACATAGGCTTTCATTACTCTGGCCAACTATGTTTTAGGCAGGTTGCTTCTGCTGCAGTCATTACTTTTCTGTATCTTCTGTTAACTTACCTTTCTCTCATTTTGAGATCACTGCTGCTTTGCCTCTGCTTCCCTTTCCTCTTTTTAATATTTATGTGAGCCAGAATTTCCCCGTTTAAAGTATCTGTGTAGAAATGTGAATCTGGTTCGGCTCATGATCAAGACTGTCTTTTGCTCTTGTGCTGCCCAGCCTCACCCCCAGTTCTTACGTTTGTCTACCCGCGGTGCACACGGTCCTTAGAAGTTCTGGCTTTGAGCCAGTCAGCAATTTGTGCTGTGGTTAGTAATTATGACACCACTTGTATTCTAACTAAATTACATACAAGACTTAGTGCACAAACCAGACAGGTTATGCATTTGCAGATCCCATCGATTTCCATGGAAAATTTAGGCATGTGCTCAAATCTGACATTGAAATCGGTGAGTCTTTTGTTTAAGTTGTGCCCATTGTGAGTTGATGGTACTAATTGTAAGTAAGGAGCAGCAAGTGTTGATTAAGTCATGGCAGCAGTTGCTTAAGAGAGCACTATGCTGACTTAGGTTTTGCCTCTGCTGGAGACTATTAGGTTTTGCCTCTGCTGGAGACTACTCATTACTTCCAGATTAATTATACACACTCTTTCTCTTTTAAAGGGCTGAACAAATAGGTTATGCTGTGAGAAATGTGCTGCGTGATATGTACTATTTTCATTAGATAATAGATTTTACAACCAATTGACTTTATAGCATGTGTTCTATTAACTAGTAGTAAAACATTAGCATTTTTGTTTCAGTATCATCTTCTGTGATATCTGTAAATGTTGAGCTGCATGGAATAGATTTGCATGATTGTACTGAGGGCAAGATTGATTTTTCTGCATACGTGAGAGTAATGTTACAATCTCATTCATTCATTCGTCTGCTGGTAGGAGTATTGAACTTAAGCTCAAAATTATGCAAGGGCAGCTGTATTGGTATGTTGAAGAGAGAAACCGTGCCCTAGAGCGGGAGAACTGTCTCATTGTGGCATGAGCTGTCACTGTCAGCGGTCTACAGGCATACCAGTATGTCTGCAATTTAAATCCCTCGCAGCAGCTGTACCTCCTTGACAGAAACTTGGGCCATGTCTCTGCAGTTTCCTCCGCAGTAGACAACAGTGTATTGTATTGATTTGCAGGGCATGTGGTCCTTTGTATTGAAGCCAGTCTGTACAAGTTAATGCCAAAGTATGGGTGAACCCAACGTTTATATAACATAGGCCATTTCGTGGCCAATCTTTTTGGCAAATTTGTCAGAAGTCAAAAGCATGAGTCACTTTGGCACATACCCAGCTTCTTACATTCACTTGGTATGGTTTTGCCTCTCGTGTAATGTATTGGAGAGAAGGTAATGGAGTAGGAAAGGCAGCTATATCAAAAAAGCTGCAATGATGGACTTTCATCATGTTCATTTTATATATGGTTAAGCTAAAAAAAGTAATCATTACCTGAAATGACCTTATAATATGGAAAGTGTGTTGTTGTTGTTTTCACCTGTGATTTGCACAACTGCTCCTGTATTAACAACTTTCTGGTGACTCATGTCTGTCAACTATAAATCCTTATTTGGTGATCTAACTCTGAAAATGTGGTAGGGGTATCTTTCCCATTCAAACTTGGGTACTGCTTGTTTCTAAATAATTTCTTAAAATTCTTGTAGACATGATCTAAATTTATCTACAATTTTTTGAGACTTTTCTGAAGGTTTAGTATAATTAAAGCTGCTTTCCTTCTCAGTGTGGAAAACTAAAGTACTCTTCAATTATCAGATGCTCCTTGGAACTTATCTGTTAGTCTAACTTGAAATGGTCTACCTAGTATGGCTGTGTGAATTATAGGCATAATGAACACTGTTAACTCAAAAGACTTTGGGCAGCTCTGATTAAACTTGTTGATAATTAAAGCTTCTATACAGATTGCGACTGGGGAGTAAGGCTTGGAATTGAATAGAATGGGGTAAGACCAAAACCAGATATATGCTAAACAGTGGGGTATTATCAGTTCCTTGTACATAGCTGTTTTAAGAATCCTGAGATCAGTTTGTGAAGTGTTTGAACACACAAAATATGCTACCTAGATATTAACTATCTCTATTAAGAAGTGTCGTACGGGATGTCATAGGAATTAATTTGCTTGGCATGGATGTTTATGATAAGTAAGTGCTTCTTTGGTGAGACTTGGAGCTTTCTTTTGTATTTTTGTTCCCCAAAATAAAATCAAACCTGAGAGTAACATCACTTTATGTTCTATTTTTCAGATTTAGCATTGGAGTCAAATCCATCTGACCATCCTAGAGCAAGCACAATTTTCTTGAGCAAATCCCAAACAGATGGTAAGCTAACTTTTCTTCTCTTAGAAAGGGGGATTGGGTGGGAGAGAATAGATTTGGTATTTAGAACTTAATTTAGAGAGGTCTATTCCTTCTCCTTTCACTTCTGTCAAAATACTGTTTGCATCAATATTTTAGTTGCTCTTCAGAGCACTTTCCATAGCTATTTATCCAAGACATTAAACATGCTTGTAATACATTCTAAACACTCTATTCAATAGAATGACTAGGAATAATTGCATGCCTTATAATTTGGCAATAGGATGGTTGTCTTATGACCTATGCTTGAAGAAAAGTCTACTTAGAGCTTTTTCCTGCCAGACACTGTGTGCCATGCGGAATGGGGCTCAGTAGCACTGGATGGCCCTACTCCTAACAGCACTTCTCTTTGTAGTCACAGTCTCCTAATAGTATAATTTTTTTTAGTGTAGTTTAGATTATCTCAAATGAACAAGTTAATGTCTGATGTTGGTGCTATCTGATGAAATTTCTAGTAACATATGTAACATATTTATCTCCCTTTCCCCCCAATGATATTTATGATATCTCCTTCACATCTTTCAAAGTCTTTTGCATAGTAAGCGTGTAGAACATTCTTGTGATTCTTTTAATCAGGAGATGCTCGCATAGGATGAAGCACTGCAGTTTTACTCCAGTACCAATAATATAGGGGAAACCAGGTTCTATTGAATTGAGTAGCATTTATTCTATGTAGTACCTTTTAGTATTGAAGGGGCAAGTTAGGTTCCAGAAAGTCAACATGAAGTGAAGCAGACTCAGCCTGGAGCTGATGAGCTGTGTCCAACTTAAAGCTGAACTTTTGTCAGATAAATCATAGGTGGCATTGTCAGGGTTGAATATGGAGTTGAGAGGAGAAACTGTAGCAACTGCTATAATTTAGAATACAGTCTGTTTAGACATTAGAGCATTTACTGATATTTTCTCTCTTTTTTAGTGAGAGAGAAGAGGAAAAGCAACCACATCAACCATGTAAGTACATGTAATAGATGTGAAAAGTGTAAGTAAAAAAACAACAACCCAGTCAGCTAGTTGGTTTTTTTAAAAAAAGGAAATGACAGCAAAAAGCTTAGAATGTCACATTTTTACTTTTCTAATTTAATTAAAATTCCTCCCTTTGCACTATCAGAAATCTCATGGGACTTTCTTCCTCTTTCTTCTCCCCACAAGCGCTCTATGCCACCAGAAAATCTAGTCTGGAGAGTTTTCCAGCCCTCGAGCAGATTTTGAGGGTGTCCAGAGGTCTGGAGGGGAGAGGGAGACTTGCCCCCCCCCCCCCCCCGTTCCGCTGACAGAAGCAGTTCTGTCAGCGGAATTACAGTGTTGGATTCAATCCAATGAGATTTAAGTGTTTAATTTTGGCAAGGTCGTGCCTTCTATTGGTCAGTAGGAAAATAATTCTTAACCTCACTGCCGCTTGGGAGTAGAAGTGGTGTAAAGATACACATCTGTACTTTTACCCAAAGTTTGTTTTCCATTTTATTTGTAGGGTTAGGCAGGGCCCTTACAAGAGTAGTAAAAATTATTTATGCTTACCTATAGGGATTTTAAAGCATTTTGGATTTCCGGGTGAGCAAAATTATTGCTCAGAATGTTTAAGCCAGTCACTGCATAGTAAAAATGAGGTTACCATGCCTTTCTAAAAACCTCTTCTTTCAGCACAGAAGAACAAAATCCCAGGTTGAGTAGTTGCACAATGTCTTGGCCTAAGCAGATACATCTTCATTGTAGAAATGGGGATTAATGTTTCAAGTGTAAATACATATTTAATAAGTGAGCAGGAAATTATTCTCCCTCATGCCCAATGCGATGATAGAGAGGAGCATTAATGTGTGCTTTAGTGGTAGCTAAAGGAGAAGGCCGCCTGTGATGAATGGGTTAGTGATATTGAATCATTTCAGTGTACCACTTCTATATGAGTTCTGCCTGCCAATCCTGTTAGAACAACTCACCTGTACTTTCGTTTCAGTCTGTTTCAGATATGCATTGCTGCCAAGGTAGAATAGAAAGCATAGGTTCTTAAGGCACAATCAGGCAGAACACTGATCGTGTTCAGTTTCCAGTAGACTGCCTAGCACCTGCTGGTTGCTGGTTTCCTGCAAAAAATAAATAAATGCTGGACTAGGCGGACCATAGTCTGAACATGTAAAACACAACTTAAACAAAAGTGCTTTTCTGGATCACTTAACATCTATTAGTTCTTCTTCGTGGTCTCTGTGCATCACACATATGGGCTCGCGCCGACGCCGAGCCTACTTCCGGGAAACTTCACTAGCTAGATAGAGTTTTGGCGGGAACCCCTCCCCCACCATCCACCGCGCATGCTCAGGGTTCCCGCTCTAACTTACCTCAGTTCTTCTTCGACCGCTTCGCTGTTAGCCTCGCGGGAGACTTCCTCTTCAATTCTTGAACCTGTAAGAAAGAAGAATAGTTTATTTAGTTGTTAGTTAGATAGAGTTGTGTTCTATATTACATAGTTAGTTAGTTAAAAAAAAAAAAAAAAAAAAAAATAAATATATATAAATATATATATATTAAAATTGATTGTTGTTAGGATAGTTGCCTGAGAGAATAGTTATTTTCTAGAAGCCGCCATCTTATGGCGCAATCCGCTCTCTTCAGGAGGTGCTCCCGGTGTAGGGCAAAAATTGCCCTCACTGACGGTCATTCTCTCTGCCTTTTTTGTCTGGGGGAGACCCATATCGTTGACTCTTGCGCACACTGCATGCGTTTTTCGAGGCAGACGAGACGAAATAGGGCAGACCGGCTTCGCAGTCTTTTATGGTCTAAAGCCCTTTCAGCGGTAGATCAACCGCGACCAGCGGCAATGCAAGAGCCTGTTTCTGGGGAGAGTCGAGGTCCTTCGGCCCCAGCATCTCCGGCTTCGTCCCATCCTCAGGTTGGGCAACCGGCATCACTATCGGGGTTTTCACCCTCCTTATCTCCTCCTCCTGCTAAGAGGACAAAAAAATCAAAGACCCCTTCGGCGGCGAAGTCGCGTCCATCCTCGAAACAGTCGACATCAAAAAAGTCGAAACAACGCCCGGCGTCGGTACCGTCTTCAACGTTCGAGGTTGTGGCAATGGTGCACAAGCCCGCCTCGTTACCGACACAATCATCGGCATCGAGGCAGCGCACGTCCTCGATGGGTTCGACCTCACAGTCGTCTCTGCGTCCAGACTTTTTTCCGGCACTTTCGGCACCGAAAAGGCACACCCCTTCTCTGTCACCTCCGCTCCGCACTCCGCCAACTCCGATGGTGCAGTTGCCACAGCCACCGGCCCAGTCGCCTTCACGTTCGTTGCCGTCGCCTGGACCGATCCTCATCGCGTCCGATACCGAGCGATCGCTACCGGCGGAGCCGCAGCAACCCGCTGAGCGGAGTGACATCCATCGACGTCGAGCTCATCGATCTCGACAAAGGTCTTCGATGTCGACGTCCAGATCGAGGTCCCGATCTCGAGAATGGGAGGTTTGTTCTGCCCGCTCGCGGCCGTCTGATCACGGCCGCTATCTGTTTGACCCATACACGGGTCGGCGGCTTCGGGGCACCCACTCTCCGGTTCGCCAGCGAGCGGCACAATCTCCACCACCGGTTCCTCCACGTCGCACGGCATCGTTATCGCAGCATAGTCGGGAGTTATCGGCTCCAGCGGTACCGACCAACCGGGATCGGTTATCGGTTCGACATCGACAGCCGTCACAATCTTTCGAGGATTACGTTTCCGACTCTTCATCATCTCCATCTGTTCGCCCGTCTGAACCGTCCCCTTTGGACACTGTCGGCACAGAGGACAGGGCATCCCCAACGATGGAAATGGGGAGTTTTTCGGAGCAAATGTTGCGGCTTGCTCAGTCTCTTAATTTAGACTGTCAACAGCCTACTGAAGATTCAGATGATGGCATTTACAATGTCATGTCTACAGAACCATCTCCACAAGTGACTGTGCCAATGGTTAAGGCCTTGCTAAAGACTTTAAAGCAATCTTGGGAGCACCCTGCTACGGTTGGCCCGACGTCAAAGCGCTTGGACGCAATTTACAAGGTTAAACAGGATCATGCACCGTGCCTGTTCCATCACCCAAAGCCGAACTCGGTTGTGGTGGAGGCCTCACAAGGCAAGTCAGGACGTACACACTCTGCACCCATAGACAAAGAGGGCCGGAAATTGGATGCATATGGACGACGTATTTATGCATCCACATCACTGGGCGTCAAAGTGAACAACTATATGGCATTAATGGCACGGTACCAGTTGTTCCTCTGGGAGAAGGTCTCATCCCTGACGGACTACCTTCCGGAAGACCAGCGGGAGCTAGCTCGCGTTTTTCAAGCTGAGGCCATCAGACTGTCAAGGCAGGAACTGACAACTGCTCGCCATATCACTGACTGTCTGTCTAAGGCGATGGTTGGAGCAGTAGCATTGCGCCGCCACGCGTGGCTACGTTCGGCCATGCTGCCTCAGGAAACTAAAAACCGAATTGAAGATCTCCCCTTTGACGGGGAGGGTCTTTTCAACTCTGAGACGGATGCGACTATGGATACCCTCCACAAAGCCAGAATGACGGCAAAGAAAATGAGTTCCCAGCCGACTCAGCAGCCTTATAGGCAACGTAAATGGTACAGGCCTGTACCTTACAGACAACAACAGCAGCAGGAGAGAGGTCAGCGCTATCCTCCAGACACGTCTAGGCCATTCCAACAGCGTAGGTCCACAGGCCATTTCCAGCAACGCACCAAACAACAACAGTCGAACAAGCGCCGTCTTTGACTTGACGCCAATACAGCTCGGAGACCAAGCGAACAGACTCCAACCTTTCCTACAGACCTGGGCATCAATAACATCGGATGCTTGGGTATTAAAAATCATCGCGGAGGGTTACAGAATGGAGCTCGAAGCCTCTCCTCCTCTTGGTACCATAAAATCTACACCACCATCTATAATCTTAGCAAAAGAAACCACCGAACTGCTCCGCAAAAGGGCAATTACAAGGGTGAAGCCACACCATCTCCACTCAGGATTTTATTCCCGGTATTTTACGGTGCCAAAAAGGGACGGGGGTCTTCGTCCCATTATGGATCTCAGAGTTTTGAACAAGTTCATACGAACCAAAAAATTTCGAATGATCACTCTGGCGTCAGTTCTTCCAATGTTAACGGAGGGCAGCTGGTTCACATTAATAGACTTAAAGGATGCATATTTCCACATCGCCATTCATCCGTTATACCGACGTTACCTCCGGTTTATCATAGGACAACAAGCGTACCAGTTTTCTGTCCTGCCCTTTGGGCTAAAATCTGCACCAAGAGTGTTCACCAAGTGCATGTCGGTGGTTTGCGCGCACCTTCGATCAAACAACATCGAGGTGTACCCGTACCTGGACGATTGGCTCATCGTCTCCGCCTCCAGAAGCCAGGCCCTCGCCGACGTCCACGACGTAATCACTCTTCTTTCGTCGCTGGGGCTGCAGATAAATTACAAAAAGTCAGTCACCAGGCCAGCACGTCGGATACAATTCATAGGAGTTACTCTGGATTCCTCTGTGGAAAGAGCGTTTCTTCCAGTGAACAGGGCTATGGTCCTGCGACAACTTGTGGAGAAGCTCAGACGGAGACCCCGAATCTCAGCTTTTCAGATTTTAAGGCTGCTGGGATTAATGGCAGCGAGCGTGTTTGTCGTACGTTGGGCAAGGCTACGCATGCGGCCTCTCCAACAGTTTCTGCTCCAGCACTACTCCCCTGTGCAGAACCCCCACAAGTTAATACTTACCGTACCGCTGTCTGTAAGAGACTCACTCCGATGGTGGTCGGACGATCACAATCTGTCTCGGGGAATGCCATTTACCACTCCGGCACCGTCTCGCATAGTCACAACCGATGCGTCGTTAGCAGGTTGGGGTGCTCACCACGGCGATCTAGTAACACAAGGAAGATGGTCACCTTCAGAAGCCCGCCTTCATATAAACATATTAGAGCTCTTGGCGGTCAAAAAGGCTCTGCAAGCCTTTTCCCCTCACCTGAAAGGACACCATGTTCGCATTTTAACAGACAATACCACAGTAGTCTGGTATTTGAACAAAGAGGGCGGGACACGGTCACATCACCTCCTTCGTCTTGTGATGGACATTTTGCAATGGACAATTTCCCACAATATGCTACTGTCGGCATTACATATTGCGGGAACGGAGAATGTCATAGCGGACGACTTAAGCAGAACGTTCAACGACACCCACGAATGGGAACTCTCCCCTCATATCCTGGACCGTCTATTTGCTCGTTGGGGAGTCCCGAGCATCGACCTATTTGCAACACCTGCCAACACGGTGTGCCCAGCGTTCTGCTCAAGAGCGGGCATAGGACGGGCGTCGTTGGGGGACGCCATGCAATGGGACTGGTCGAAGGGGCTTCTTTATATCTTCCCTCCGTTTCCTATGATGGCCTTGGCAGTAGCCAAAGTCAGGCGAAGCAATGCAAATGCTATAGTGATAGCGCCGTGGTGGCCAAGGCAGCCTTGGTTCACGCCGCTACTCAAACTAGCGAGGTCGGAAGTGTGGCACCTTCCACGTCTCCCCAACCTCCTCTCCAGGGAGGGAGGGAAAATCCTGCACCCCGAGGCCCACGCTCTGCACCTAACGGCGTGGAGAATCCGGCGTCATGGAACGACCTCCGTTTGTCAGAAGAAGTGAAGGGTATTTTAAAGGCTGCTCGTAAGCCCTCAACCAGGCTGTCATACGATAGAAAATGGAGACGTTTCCAAGATTATGCACTGATCAATGCCTTTGATCCTTTGACAGCAGATTTGCCTAACATCGTTTCCTTCCTTTATTCTCTACACTCGGAAGGACTAAAGCCGGCTTCCATCCGTGTATACCTATCTGCCATCGCGGCCAACCATGGGTTGGTGGACGGTTTTTCCGTGTTTACACATCCCATGGCAAGAACTTTTTTGAGAGGTTTGAATAATTTGTTCCCTACTATCCGTCCAGTAGTTCCACAGTGGAGCCTATCTTTGGTTCTCACTATACTCACATCAAAACCTTTTGAACCGTTAGCTACCATAGATATTCGGTTGTTAACACTTAAAACTCTTTTCCTGGTTGCTATAACGTCTGCAAGACGTGTTTCGGAATTGGCAGCATTACTAATAGACCCTCCCTACTTACAGTTTTTTAGGGATAGGGTAGTTCTGAGGCCGGACCCGAGGTTTGTCCCTAAAGTTTCCTCAATGTTCCACATAAGTCAGGACATTGTCTTACCCACGTTCTTCAAGTCCTCATCTGACCCGTTGACTGCAACGTTGCATGCATTGGACGTTAGAAGGGCGCTAGCATTTTATAAGTCCAGAACTGAGACTTTCAGGAAATCTCGCAAGTTGTTTATTTGTTATGGAGGAGTATCCAAAGGACTGCCTGTTTCTTCTCAACGCATATCCAAGTGGGTAGTACAAACTATTACGTTGGCCTACCAGATAGCAAAGCGGGACCCGCCGTTCCAGTTGACGGCGCATTCTGCTAGGGCGCAAGCAACGTCTTCGGCGTTGCTCCAAGGGGCTTCGCTGACTGATCTCTGCAAGGCAGCTACCTGGACTAATGCTTCCACGTTTGTTAAGCATTATCGCCTTGATGTCAGAGCTCGACAGGACTCCTCTTTTGGAAGGGCGGTCCTCTCCTCGATTTGCCAATGATCAAGCAGCGTGCCTACCCACCTCCGGTAAGTTTTGCTTGTTATTCGCCCATATGTGTGATGCACAGAGACCACGAAGAAGAAATGCAGGTTGCTTACCTGTAACTGTAGTTCTTCGAGTGGTCATCTGTGCAGTCACACAACCCTCCCACCATCCCCTCTTGGCATCGCTGTTGTGACGTCAAGTTGATTCGCCATGCTCTTGTTTGATTTCGTACATTAATGCCTTAGTTGCGAGGCCAAGCGGTCTCAGGGAACTGAGGTAAGTTAGAGCGGGAACCCTGAGCATGCGCGGTGGATGGTGGGGGAGGGGTTCCCGCCAAAACTCTATCTAGCTAGTGAAGTTTCCCGGAAGTAGGCTCGGCGTCGGCGCGAGCCCATATGTGTGACTGCACAGATGACCACTCGAAGAACTACAGTTACAGGTAAGCAACCTGCATTTATGCCTTAACTGCTAAGGGATCCTGAGAATGTGCTCTTGCTTTGTACATGTAAACATTCCATGGTGATCCTAATTTTTTTTAAAAAAAAACCACGCTAGCAACTTCCACAGAGGTTCTCAAAATAGCTTGGTTGGTGGATGACACTTCTGGTGCCCACAGCTTATAACTGTCTATGCATAATACGATGGCAGGCTGTGGAGAGTGGTGGTATCTCATACTGTCCCCTCTCTCCTTCCTTAGAACTTGGCCCAGTTTCCTGTTGATTTAAATGAGAGAAATATCTAGTCTTGAAACTCCAAAATACCTTTCCTGTGCTTGACGTTTCCTCCATGCTCCATTGGTTATATTCTTCTGTTGGCTTGGAGTGGGGGCCAAGCCACACTTGACATTAAACATGTTGTCATCTTGTGTTTTGCCTCCTTTTAAAACAGCAGCCACAAATGGGTCCTGGAACAGAAACCCAGAAATCATGGTTCCATAAATAATTGTGTAAAAAAAAACCAGCCCTTTTTTCTGCTTACAGGTTTCCCCAGGGCAGCTTACAAAAAAGTATAGTTCATGTTCAACAATATTTATAGATGACAGCACAGTCAGCCAGCCTAATCTTAGGAGCACAATAAAATGGTAAGTACCACTGGGTCTGGGGATGGATTGTGATGGGCCATGAGTGAAATCCAACACTCAGTGATGGGACTTTTTTGTCCCCCTGCAGCCCTCCTCTAAAATCTGCTCTGGGGGCCCCTCAAATCCCCCAGAGCCAATTTTGAGGGTTCATGGTTGGGCTGTAGAGAAGAGGGGGAATTGCCCATGTTCTGTTGATGAAATCGAGTGGAAGTGATATACTAGATGAGTTGTAAAATTTGCTCCACCCCAAAACCTGGCGATACAAGCAAGGACATCTAACTAAATGGAGCAGTTACATGACAGCTTGGATAGGGTAACATTTGGTGTAAAATATGCAGATTGGACCTAGTGGCTGTGATGTTGGTCTGCCATCTAGTGGTGTCAACTTAGTATGTACCTATTTGATTCCAAAATCCTGTGAATCAGGGAAAGTTAGTTAATATTTAGCCTCTTTTTGTTGTTGATATCTTTGATATTAGTTATCTCTGTTTTATCAGCCTTTGTGATGCAAACTTGTAATTTCAAAGCTCCCCTATTCCTGCTACTTACTGTCTTTGCCTCTCTTTACAGATGTGTATCTTAAAGTTGTTTTATAATTTTAACATGCTTATCTTAAAACAATATATTCTTGGCTAGAATTGTGAAACTAGTCTCAAATTACAGGGCGGAAAGTTGGGGCAAAGTTTGTTCTCTTACATAGAAGGAGTAAACCCCACTATCCTTGAATTGAACTTTACTATAAGCTGAGCTGATAAAATCCTGCGGAGCTTGAGACAGTAAAACTAATGTAATGAATTTAGAACACAAAACAAAGATTGGCTCATTCATCATGTTGACTTCAGATATATATAAGTGGTTTTAGGCTAAAGGTTGATGTTGTGACCAGTATCAAAATACCTCCTTTAGAGGAAAATGGATTCACAACTAAACCTAAGAACTAAGGACATCTTAGGTGCAACACGATGTATCACTTCAGCTGTGCCACACATGAAATCTGACATAATTGGGTCGGTGTAGCAGCATTCAGGGAAGGATGTTGGAGGTACCCCTTTCAGGGTTTTGAGATTGACTTCCAATTTCTAATGCTGTTGTGTGGGCAGTTGACTTGGAGTCGTAACATGTGGCTTCCTCTCCCACCACCACCACCACCACCATGTAGGAGTCATTAAATTATACTACGTGCCTTTTTTGTGCACAGTAAATCATAAAGAGCTTTGTTTAAGAGTGCTTTGTAGCTCACCACCCTTACAAAGCAAGCTGCTTAAGGGATAATTCCATGCAAATAGATTTAGCCCACTTATAGGTGTGCCATATTATGTTAACCCCTTTTCCTCATCTTGTATTCTGGAAAGCATGGCTCTGACAAACTCCATGGACTATGAATGTTAATGTTCTTAGAGCTTTAAGACTGGAATGGGTAGAGAGTGGACCCTGCACAATGGATGCAGGATGTCAGAGCTTTCACTTCAGTTGGGCTGTATAGTGTGAGGTGCCTAGAGCCATGGACTGTTGCATTTCCAGGCTGCTCATTCAGAGCATCTCTCCCCTTTCCTCCTTTGTCTAATGAACCGTACCCCTGAAATCTGTTCACGGATATGCCTAGATCAGCTTTCTCCAACCCAGTGCCCTCCAGATGTTTTGGACTACAATTCCTGTCAGTCCTGACCATTGGCCATGCTGGGGCTGATGGGGGGGGATGTAGTCCAAAACATATAGAGGGCAACCAGGTTGGGGAAGACAGGCCTAGATCATTGCCCAGATGAAAACTATGCTTATCTGACTTATAGTGAGAAAGGGTACATTGCTGGAGGATTTTACCCTAGCTTGTCAATGTGGATATATCTCCCTGGATTCTGTCTCACTATCTCTGGTGTACCGCTGGTGGCCTCTTAGCCAAGTCATTAACCCAAACTAATTTCATTGGCCATTTTTAATGAAATGATATATCTCTATTAAACATATGGACTGCTGTATGATCTAGTTGAATGGTACTATAAAGATTTTGAATCTCACTTCAGTTAACCTTGCATGAACATGGGTGTTGGGCATTTGATGTTAGAGTTCTAACGTGTACATTTACAGATGGAATTTCAGGTGAAAATGGGCCTTGGGAAAGAGGAAGAAATTAAAAGTTTCTAACATGGATTTTGTTATAAAAACCTGTTTTTAATCCCTAACAGCAATCTTGTATCAAAATGGAATTTGTGCAACCACTTAAAATGAAATGATTTTTCCCCCTTTCCCCACAGTGTTACATTAGCAATATACTATCACATAAAGAACAGGTGAGCACTTTTTAAAACTGTTGTTCATAGGTCATTAGTTCCTGAAGAATCTAGAGCAATGGGTGGTATGTGTGCCAGTTGGGTTAAATTGTGGTTCTCATGGTTTTAAAATCGCACGTTCGGGATAAAATCATGTCCAGGCACAGGTAGAAGGTGGACATAAACTGTATTTCAGGGTGGATAAAAATGATTTTTAAAATCCTAAAAATCATTTTAAATTGAATTTCTAGATTTAAACTATTCTTTAAAATTTAAATGGGTTTTTAAGACCTTATTTAAATTGGATTTTTTTAAAAATGTAAATGCTACATTTTTCTTAAATAAGATTAAATCTTGATATAAGCATGATAGCCTTTAATTTAGGGCTGGCCAACTGTTACTTCTCAAATGTTTTGATCTAGAATGTCCATAATCCCTGCACATTGGTCATGCTCTCCCCTCGCACTGCAGCCTCCACACCAAGTCCTGCCCTGTTCACAGGGGTCCCCTGACTTTTCTGGGGCACAGGAACCTGGGGTGTGGAGGAGTGTATGAGAAAGCTTTGGGGGACTGGCCTACTTGTGCTACTCGGGATTCGACCATCTTATGGTTACTCTTCTTCATTTGCCCATTTCCTTTATCTTACCTTCCACACTAGCGCTTGTTAAAAACTCCACATTTGGCTTAAGGCTGATAGCCTGACAAACAGGTCTACAAAATTTACAAATCCACAAAAAAATATATACCAGCCTGTCTGTTCATAGCAGCATGGTTAGCAGTTTGTGGCATATATAATGGTCTAAAAAATATTGGAGTGGTGGGCCAACACTTCCAGTGTAGAAAAACTTCCATTGCTGTTCTGGGGATGATTGATGAAAGTGGGTGAGTGGCTATTTATTAGCCTGAAATGCAGGGATGGGGAGTGTGTGGCCCTCGGACGTCCCTGCACCACATCTCTCAGCATCCCTCACTATTAGTTACGCTGGCTAGAGCTGATGGAAGTTGCAGTTCAACAACTACTAGAGGGCCACATGTTTTCCACTCTGTTGAAATACCAGTGTCGAAATGAAAGCAATGCTCAACTATGCCTTAACAACAAAACCGTGCATAAATGCATTGAATACACCTCTGTGCTTTCATTGGTGACATTCTACTATTCCTTAATGTCAGCACAACATTTTATCACAACACCCTGGTGGAACAGGGATTGTCCAGGACCACTCCATCAACTTTAAAGATTGGCAGGGACCACACCTGGACTTCGTTTTTAAAACCTAGCCAGGACACCACGTAGCCTGTTGCAGCAAAGTTGAATGGCAAATTCTGAAAACTTCTGAAGCGTAGTGTAATTCTGCTTTTTATTATATAGCTTTATTTTTGTGTGTGTTTTAAAAGAGATTTAAAAGAAAGAAGGCTGGGAACAGGGCTTTGGTGTATGACCAATCACAGGGGTAGTTCTTCTCAGCTTGTGATTTATCAAGATGCTTTTTAAAGGAAAGCAAATGTCTATCTTAAGGAAAGCTTTGCTAATACCAATAGCATGCGTCTTCATGTGTTGCAGGGATTCAGATAGATCACTGGAGATTTTTGATGAAAAATCGCATCCACTCACGGTAAATCTGATTATCAACTTCATTTGACTGTATTTCTTGAGTATATCCAGTGTGAGCAGTTAGGTTTTTACGCCTGGGAATTAAATGCTTATCTATTTTTGGTTTGCTTGTAAGGTAAGCCAAGACTGTGGGAAACATTAAGAGAAGGTTCTTGACTCTTAGCTTCTGTATTGTTACTGTATTCCTCTTACAGAAGGCAGCTGGTATAGGCTTAGCCATGTTGGAAGAACTGTGCTGTATGTCTATAGCTTTTGGTGGAATCCAAAGAAGGCTGTTCATGTAAAATGCTTATTCATGCATATCGAGGGGTTTGCCAGTTTCCCCCTTCTGATGGCAGCCCCTTGAAATCTTTGCAGAATGCAGCTCGGGAGTGCCCCCATCCCCCGTTTTAGAGCAGGGGAGGAAGGGGGTTGAAGTAGAAAGAGAGGGCTTAAAAGCCCCTGTGGGCACTCAGCCCTTGTATATTATAACCTGTTAAAATCTATTCATACATGATGCTTTCACACAGAACTAATAGTATTATCCTATGCATGTTTACTTTGAAGTAAATTCCAATGTGGTCAATGGCGCTTTTAAAATGCTTCCAAACTATGTCCTGTTTCAGCGAGAAGAGGTTCCAGATGACTACTGTAAGCATGACCCTGATCACAAGCACATCTATCGCTTCGTACGAACCCTTTTTAGCGCAGCGCAGCTGACGGCCGAATGTGCAATAGTGACGCTGGTAAGGCTTGCTTAACTATACTGCCACCTTGTGTTTAATAAAAAATGAGATGAAGTCTTGTACTGCAGTTCATGTACTAGGATTTTGCAAAGAGCACCTAATGACTGCTTAGTCAATAACGTCAAAGGCCTGGTTCCATTCTGTACATGAGGAATGCTTCTGCTGCATGAAGTCATTTTTACCTTGCAGCAGACAGAAATGTATGTAGAAAATGCAGCAGCTTCATGAAGATTGTATTGGAGCTATACCTGTTTAATATATGTCACAGAAATCAGTTACAAGAACTGGGTAAATAATTGTGCTACAGTAGTTGAGTATAAGTGCATTAGGCTGGGTCTTCTGATGTTGAAATAGTTGTACAATTTTGAAACAAACACTCCAAGTGTAAGAAACCTGACAATACTGCATTGGACCAGTAAATATGTTTTGCAAAATGTGTAATACTTGATGATATAATGACGTTAAATTGTTTTTCAAAACAGCCATATCAACTATAGATAGTCACTTTTTCAGGCGCAACAATATCAGTTATATCTAGCAGTCAGTTTTACAAAAAAGTTATATATGGCGGTCTTCAGCCCCCTTGGTATGATTCCGTTTCAACTATGAAAAGTCTTCCTACATGTGGAGTGTTTGTTTTTGAAATTGTTCCTGGGAACCTTGTCTTTTCTGTTCAGAATAGTTGTGCAGACAAGTAGATGCCTTGTAGTGAATGAGCTTGTCATTTACTAGGGATTAAGGCCCTCATTTAGTGTAATATTTGATTCTACTGCTTTTGGAATGATTCCTATGAAGGCCTACAGGTAGAAAATCCACATGCTTTTCAGGAATGATTTAGGAATTAAGTATCCTGCTCACAGTGCTTTCCTGTAATATCAGCATGGATGACAAATTCTGATTATATCCAGAAGGTTAGCAAAGGGGCAGTGAGGGCAGCAAAAAAGCAATACTTTGCTGCCACTATCAAATCATCAATTTGCCGCCAGCGGAGCTTTTCAGAGTTGTCCGGGGGATATTACATGCCGGCCCCAAGGACATGGTACAACCATCTGAGGCCCGCTGTACTGAATTTGCTAGGCACATCCAGAATAAAATCTTTGGCATCCGCCAGGACTTAAGACTCCAGTGTTATAGCAGGTGAATCTAGCGAGGTATCCAGAGTACAGGCTTGTCCTGTTTTCTTGGATGAGTTTCAATTGATACAGCTCAAGGATGTTGACAAGGTGCTTGGACAGGTTCGTGCAGCCACTTCAGTATTGGATCCTTGCCCCTCTTGGCTAATAAAAGCTAGCAGGGATGGAACAGCTGGTTGGGCTAGGGAAGTGATTAATGCCTTTCTGTGAGAGGGAGTGGTCCCAGGCTGTCTGAAAGAGGCGATAGTGAGACCACTCACGAAGAAAGCTTCCCTGGACCCAGAAAACCTTAATAACCATAGGCCGGTGGCAAATGTTCCATTCCTGGGCAAGGTCCTCGAGCGGGTGGTTGCGGGCCAGCTTCAGACACTCTTGGATGAGACCAATTATCTGGATCCATTTCAGTCAGGTTTCAGGCCTGGTTTTGGCATGGAAACAGCCTTGGTCGCCCTGTATGATGACCTATGTCAGGAGAAAGACAGGGGGAGTGTGACTCTGTTGATTCTCCTTGAACTCTCAGCGGCTTTTGATACCATCGACCATGGTATCCTTCTGGGACGACGGTCTGAGTTGGGAGTGGGAGGCACTGCATTGCAGCGGTTCCGCTCCTACTTAGTGGGTCGGCTCCAGAAGGTGGTGCTTGGGGAACATTGCTCGACCCCATGGATTCTCCAGTATGGGGTTCCGCAGGGGTCAGTCTTGTCCCCCATGCTGTACAACATGTACAAGAAACCGTTGGGTGGTGTGGTCATCCAGAGTTTTGGAGTGCGTTGTCATCAGTATGCTGATGACACACAGCTCTACTTCTCCTCATCTTCATCAGGTGAGGCTGTGGATGTGCCTGGCTGGGACAATGGACTGAATGAGGGCTAATAAACTGAAACTCAATCCAGACAAGACTAAGACGCTGTTAGTGGGTGGTTCTGCTGACCGGATGATCTTCAACCTGTTCTGGATGGGGTTGCATTCCCCTTAAAGGAGCAGGTTTGTAACTTGGGGGTACTCCTAGAACCATCTCTGTCACTTGAGTCTCAGGTGGCAGAGTGCCTTCTACCAACTTTGGTTGATGGCCCAGCTATGCCCCTATCTGGACAGGGATAACCTGGCTTCAGTTGTCCATGCTCTGGCAACCTCCAAGTTTTAGATTACTGCAGTGCACTTTACGTGGGGTTGCCTTTGAAGACAGTTCGGAAGCTGATTGGTTAACAGGGACCAGAAGGTTCGAACATATAAGACCGCCTCTGGCGCGCTTGCATTGACTGCCTGTACATTTTCGAGCCCAATTCAAGGTGCTGGTTTTAACCTAAAAAGCCTTACACAGTTTGGGATCATAATACCTGACAAACATCTCTCCCCACATGAACTTACCTGTACACTACGTTCAACATCTAAGGTCCTCCTCTGGTTGCCTACTCCGTGGGAAGTTCAGAGGATGGCAACAAGGGAGAGGGCCTTCTCAGTGGTGGCCCCCCAACTTTGGAATGATCTCCCCGATGAGGCTCGCCTGGCGCCAACATTGTTATCTTTTCAGTGCCAGGTCAAGACTTTCCTCTTCTCCCAGGCATTTAACAGCATATACTGAGGTTTTAATTACCCCCAGAACTATATTTAGGCCTGGCTGAGAGTTCGCAGCTGTTTTAAATGTACACTGTTTTTATATGTTGTCTGTTTTTATGTTTTTAAATTTTGTATATCGATTTTTAATGTCCAGAGTTTTAATTTTTGTAAACCGCCCAGAGAGCTTCGGCTATGGGGCGGTATATAAATGTAATAAATAACAATAATAATAGGGGTAAATGTTGTTTCAAAAACAGCAAAGTCTTGTGGCGTCTTGAGGACTGACATATTTATTATGGCATAAGTTTTTGTGGACCAGAGGTCAACTTCACACTTGCTGTAATGGTATGCTTCTGAAAGCATGCCATTACATATGAAATCAGACTGCAGGAAAGATATTCTGTGAAACAGTCAAAAGTACTTCTGCCACTAGCTGGCAATGTTTTACCACAGAAAGGAGCAAAGCTGAACTAGAAGCAAAAGATAATGTGAAAGTAGAATGCCTAATGTACCCTGCAGTTCAGAAACTGGTTGTTATACAAGTTGCAGGCTTGCCTTAAAACAATCAAGTTTTCAGTCCTTTGGGGTTTGCATTTTCCCTGATATACATGATGTTAAAGCTGGAAACACAACAAAAATGTGCTACTGCCATATGAGGTGCAATTTTAATGCCTTATAACTAGTGGGCTTCTTTTTAAATTGATGAAGAAAATCTATAGTAAATCAGTCTTGTTGGAGCTAAGAGGAACTTTTAAATATTGCCATCCTAAGTAAGTTTACACAGAAGTACTCTCCATTATGTCTGCTTGGGATTGCAGCCTTTGTTTTGACCCCTTACCTTTCAGTGGAGCAAGCACTCATAGACTATTGAGAAAGTGAGCTCAGTAGAGCTTGAAATCTTAAATGTTTGAAAATTAGTTTGTTTGGTCTGCTTTAAAGCCTATATCCACCAAATCAAGTTTGGTGGATATAGGCAAAACGATATTGAAAGAAATCTGACTTAACTTTTGCTCTCTGTGTTGTACAGAGAAAGTGTGAGTTGTGTAAATCTAAGAACATTCTTCTTTCTCTTCAGGTTTACTTGGAAAGGCTCTTAACCTATGCAGAGATTGACATCTGCCCAAGTAACTGGAAAAGGATAGTTCTAGGTGCTATACTGCTGGCTTCTAAAGTGTGGGATGATCAGGCTGTGTGGAATGTGGATTACTGCCAAATACTGAAGGATATTACAGTTGAAGACATGTAAGCTGCAAGGTTTAGTTGAATTTGCTCCTCTTTATCCAGATTGTGGCTGAAAACATATCTTTACTCTATATACTTAGTACATTTTTTTTGTAGTTCTCCATTTAATGTCTTTTGCTTTCTAAAAGCATTTTGCAATCCTTTCCCTTATTCATCACTAACACTGTATTTCTCTAATAGCATGCATTCTCTCTCACACTTCACTTGTGAACATGAAGATTCAATGGACCAGGGACATTGCACTCAGTAGCAAAAATGTACATTAAATTGCTAGTATGTCTGTGACATCTTTAGCCCTCTGTGCTTATCCTAGGTGAACAAAGGTTATTGTGTATTTGGTTTCTGCAGGTGTCTCTACTGCCTTGTATTACAAGAGCACACTAACATTCCCTTAATGTTTTTGGAAATCCTCGGGCACCCAAAAATTTCGTAAGCCCCTCTCTGCTTCCCTAGCCAGGATTTGCTCTGCGTTTCTCACCCTTATAACAATTGTATGTCTTCATGCGTGTGGCTTCATGAGTTAGCATTCAAAGTAATACAATAAAGCACCCTTCCCCAACCTGATGCCACCCAGATGTTTGAGAATCCAACTCCCATCAGCCCCAGCCGGCATGACCAATGGTCAGGAATGCTGGGAGTTGTAGTTCAAAATATTTGGAGGGCACCTGGTTGAGGAAGGCCGTAAACCGCCCAGAGAGCTTCAACTATGGGATGGCATAGAAATATAATAAATAATAATAACCATGTCCTACATTAAACCATTGATTTACCCATTTTAAAAGAAGGGAAGATAGTGGATTATCTACACCTGTAAATGAATGTTCATTTGCTTTCTAAATGTGTGAAGTGAGGAACAGATGAATATATTAAAGGCGGAAAGTTCCTAACAAGAGTTTCACCACAATTAAATTTGAT
Source organism: Anniella stebbinsi (assembly GCA_029215795.1). Classification (NCBI taxonomy): domain Eukaryota; kingdom Metazoa; phylum Chordata; class Lepidosauria; order Squamata; family Anniellidae; genus Anniella; species Anniella stebbinsi. The sequence continues at coordinate 195,334,678 of JARDYH010000001.1, read as the reverse complement.
TTCCCTAAAAGCCACAATGGTAGTATCCTTAGCAGCCATGATGACTCATCTGAAGTAGGTCTCCAATACAAATACCTTTATATCGATGTTGCCATCTCTCCACACAGAATTCACTGTCTCGTTCCTCCCACCACATGCGCTATCTGACAATATCTTAAGTGGAATCTGTAGCCTTCCAGAAGACACAGTCTGTTCTCTCACAAATGTCTGACCTTCCACTCGATCCTACCACACACGCGTTCTGACTTGGTGCCACAATTTGAGCAAACCATGTATGACTGTTGTAAGAAATCATTGGAGCTAAAGCGTGAATGTTTCCATATTTGGCTCAGCACCCTGACTTCAGGTGGTTTAAATTAGATTGCAAACAGCTATACATATGATTTCTGGTAGTGTTTCTTTGTAACAACATGCAATGTAGCTCATTACTTGAGTGCAATCCGTATCTAATGTTATAAGTTTGCAGTGTGCGACATTTGCTCTTAAAACACCTTTTTTTGGTGGGGGGACACAATTCTATTTCTTTCCCCTCCCCCCTTTTTTGCATTTGAGTTTAATGCAACTCTTGTGTAAAAGGTTAATGCAAAAATGTGAAGAATTCTGTTTGCTATTCATTAACTAAAGCTCAACAGTGTAGAATTTCAAAAGCCGTGCTTCCATATAATGGTAAATCTAGTGGCTGCATGGGGTGGAGGCAACCTAATGTTTTCCTCCCCAGCTATGACCCTCCTGAAAAAAGTTTCCATTAGCAACAATGGCAGTTGTTTTCCTGAGCCTAATTGCTGCATGGAGACAATGCTGAGAAGGGCGAGACCATAGGCCAGATCCACAGGCACTGTGGACTAGGTCTGGCCTGCCAGCTGCCACTTCCTTATCCATGCTCTAGAGCTGGGTCGGCAACATGTGGCATCCAGATGTTTGGGCCTACAAGTCCCATCAGCCCTAGCCAGCGTAGCCAACTGTGGCCTACAACTCCCATGACCCCTCACAAGTTGCCCACCCCTGCTGTAGAGGGTGCATTTAGAAGCATGACTTTTAATTGTGTTAATATGCTTAACCAAATAAGTGGGGTGGATTTTTTTAAAAAAAATATATCTGGTTTGTAACTTTGAGAGGTTGATTCCTAACACTTAGGAATCAACCTTGCACTGTACTCCTGATTCTGTGACTAGAACACTGAAACAAGGGAAACTGAAACACTTAATTAGTTAAACCCTTTGCCATATAAATACGTGCTTTAACAGAGTGTCATAATCAGAGTGGAAAAAAATCTTAACCATGCAGCTGCTAAATCCTGTAGATTATAGTGTGCATAAAAGAGGGGACATGCTGTTCATTCTTGGGCTACATGTGATAGTAAATAAAGCAACACAAATACATGGGGCCTTTTTGCTTTTCCTAGGCTCTAAACCTCCTATTAATGGACATTAATCTGGCAAAGTATTGTATTTTTACACAATTAAAATGTATTAGCAAGGCCTGTACAAAAGGGGTAAATGAAGCCCCGATCAGCTGATCATCAAAACATCATCTGATTTGCATTTCTATAAGGTTTATGACCATATGAGCAGGAAATTAATTCTGGCAGTAGATTTAATAGGGCTCCAGTCTATCCTACCAGGAACAAGCCACACATAGCTCCTATTCTCATTGAGACTAGCCATCTAGATGATTGATTCCTCTTTGTTTTCAGTTTTTGCAACTAAAATGTCCATATATTTTTAAAAAAAGGGGGGGTGGAGAGATTTCCCCCTCCCTCCCAAAATCCTCCTCTAAGGGTTAGCAAGAAATTGGAATTTTGATGTACACCCCTAGTATGCAATTGTGAGTTCAGCGGCTGCCTTTTCTAGGAATAAAGATCTCTTGTTTGCGAGATCAATAGACAAGGCTTTTGCTTTCCTCAGAATAAATTGGGGAAATTTGGGGGATCTGCTTGAAACTGCTTAGTGTGAACACAGGTTGCCGTAAACACGGACTGGCTGGGTGGTCAGAAAGTGTACATGATGGCAGCTGTGGTCATGAGGATGTGTACAGGCCTCAGGCCTGGCCTCGTCTCTTTATGCTTCTGCTGGCGGCTGCTGAGCTCTGTGCTCCCCACTGTGTCTGCCCCACCATGGGTCGATACCTTCTGTATATGCAGTATGGTTCGAAAATCCAGTGCTCCCTTCTTGGTCTCTTGTGCAGCAGTCAACACTTTGAGCACATTATTCTCAAGATGTGTTGTCAGTGGTATAAAAAGTGTTTTTTTTTTTTTTTTTAAAAAACACCTTGAGAGTTTCTGAGCGATGGTATGTAAATGGGATTGTGGGTCGGGGGGGCACATTTGGCTTTGTTTTATTTGTTACTAACATGCTTGTGACTTTTGACATCTCAAGTTCAGGTTTGAACACATTGCCTCCTATCCTGGTGGGAATGCTAATTTGGTTTGAGACGTGACTTTATTCGAACAAGACATGAGCTAATAGGCTTAGTGTGCTAATGGGTTCTTACTGCTCTATTCTTTTATAAAGTTGAATGTCTTATAGCAGAAGGCATTTATTTTCACACGACCTGGATGCTTGTATATCTTGAATTCAGTTGCTTTTAAATGGCAAAGCATGGACTAAAATTTCATACTGCACATAGCAAATATATATTATATATATAATTAAAAGTAGAATGGTGACTTTTGATACACAGCATATGGAAATATAGGCCATGTGTTGCCTTTTTTAGACCTCTTCCAGCTTCTGGGTTTTTGCCAGTGCTCTTCCACCCATTCTGCAGGGGTGCTGACCAGCATCTGAATCCATAGGATGGATTTCATTAAAGTAACATTGAAGGCAGCCTTAAAAGAATTCCTCCTCCCACCTTGTGCTGATCAAATACCTCTCAACAGTTTCAGGGCAGAGAACTCCTTCGCCTACCCAATGCTGCTTGCTTGCTTATTTATTTATTGCTGGAGATGAATCCATGTTGCCTCAAGAGGCTTTTTACTCCGAGATAATAGCAGCAGCTCTTCAGAGATCCATTTGTTGCCGTGGTGATATGCCTACTTCTTTTGTTGGTCTGCCTCTACTTCAACAAACCCCCTTCCTGTTATCAACCTGGTGAAAATGTCTGCAAGTTCTTCAGAACTAATCAGCAACACACATCATTCTTTTCATCTGATAACTATAGCGCAGGGCCTTGTAAGAATGAAAATGGAGTATGAATTGTGTATAGCTGGGCTAATGGAACTCTAAAGAACACCGCTTCCAAGTCAGCAGAGTGAGTGCATGGCAGAACATTGCTTTTTCCCCCAAGCTGGAGGTCCCAAAATTCAAATTGTATATTGCCTCCAAAACTAACACATTAATTTTATTCCTTTTTTTAAAAAAAAATGCTTTGGCTGTAATCAGCATTCATTTTCAAAAGTATGTGTGTGTTTTGCTTTTGACTCTGAATAATAAGCTAACAAGACCTTTTATTTTCCTCCAGGAATGAGATGGAACGACACTTCTTGGAGCTGCTGCAGTTCAATATCAATGTTCCTGCCAGTGTTTACGCCAAATACTACTTCGACCTTCGCTCCTTAGCAGATGACAACAACCTGAGCTTTCTGCTGGAGCCCCTTAGTAAAGAACGAGCGCAGAAGCTGGAGGTAATGGTCCGAGACTTGGTGTGCCGGGTACTTTGTTTGCGTAACAGCAGCCTCTGTTGCTGCTAATCACATTAGTGTGGCTTGCAGAGTTTTTTGGTTTGATTTCATTGGAAAATTTAACCTCTTAGTTACAGAAATCCTTGATGTAAAGATGATTCTTTCTGATGAGAGTTGGGCATGGGGGAGAGAGTGGAAAGGTACAGAAATAAGACTGTATAGATAATTTAGACAGTTAAAACTGTCTGTGCTTACAAACACTGGCTAGTCTGGTATTCTGTACATTTACCACATCCCCTCTGAGGCTGGAATCCCTAGTATCTAGAGAAAAGGAGGCTGTATCTATTCATGAGCTATCTCTCAGTATGTTGGGAAAGAAAAGTTCATGTGAATTACCCAGCATCACACCAGCTGCCAGATTCCATAGCTTACAACCATACAATGGCCCTGTGTATCTCTACAAGAGTTTCTGATACTTTTACAGTTTTATCTTATTACTCCCAGGTAACCAGATATAAGATTGTAACCTCAGTAAACTTTGTTTACCTGCTTTCAGCTGATGCTTTGGCTATAAGCCTCCAAGGAAAAGGGATCAAAAAGTTTTGGACAGTATTACCTTATAGTTCCTGATTCAGCATAAGAAGAAATGCATAAACCGTAATGGCTGAAATGAAACACAAGTGCTTTTCCCAGCCACAAAGACACAAATTATAGTGGGAACTTAGGAATACTTTCCTATTCCTATATGGTGGATGCAGTGAATGAGGGAATCCCTTTAGCTATCCTTGGAAGTGTGTGAGTTAATATGGAAGTAAATTTGACATTCCGATGAACTGATGTTGGTGTCTACATACCCTGTGTATTGGGGTAATGTTTGTATTTTATTAATCTGGCTTTATAAAAGCATTTATTCACTTGTCACATGCCTTATGTGTTTCAAGTGAGTCTGAGATGTCCTATTTAATTAATATGAAAAACCTGGATGTGTTCTTGGAACTAAAAAGCAAGAACCAAAAAAAAAATCCTTGTTGAAAAGGATGCTGGGGCAGTGTTCCATACAAATCTCTCACCCACCTAGTCCTTCCCTGCATAGCTGAATGTTTCCTGGTACTCCTGAGGGTGTGATAAGTACATGTGAGCCAGCTCTCTTTTTACATGAGTAATTAACTTGGCTATAAGCCTCCAAGAAAAAGGGATCAAACTGTTTTGGACAGCATTTGGTGTTGGTTTGGATATTAAAATCACGTACACTGATCAGATGTTCCACAGGGAATCTGGGAATTCGTTCAAATATGGTAAACTTTGGAAGTATATTGAGTATATTCATTGTCTTGTTTATTAATTTCTATACCTCACAATAGCCAAGGCTTTCTCTCTATATGGTCCTCTTAAGGGACAGTCAAGGCTTTTAGCTGAAAAGGAGGATCTAAAATCGTAATCCATTGCAGTTCATGGAAAAAATTGTACATTGCGACGTTGGCATATATTTGCATGCTGCTGTTTCTATGCCTTAGTTTTGATGAAGCACGGTGTAGCACAAAGGCTTTATTTGCTCCCTTTCAAGGTTTGAAAACATTAAATTTGACTGCTTTCCTACAGAAGAATAGTTGAAGTTAATGTACTCATCGTTTAATTTAGAAGTACCCAATACATTTTCCAGCAAAGTGAAAGGTAATTCTACTAAATAGGTGTTGATTTAAAATATTCCTGGCTCCAATAATACTGAAAGCTTACATCTGGCTTGAACATGTTTTATAGGCTATATCCAGGCTGTGTGAGGACAAATACAAAGATTTGTCAAAAGCTGCTATGAGGCGATCGTTCAGTGCTGATAACTTAGTTGGCATTCGCCGTTCTAATGCCATCCTCTCTTGAGCAAGATGGAAAGCTGCGACATGGTGGCACCAGCATTCCTATGGACGGGAACACCACCTCCACTCCAAGCTCACAAGTCAGCAGTGATGGTGTCTTCCAGCCAGAGGACGGTGAGCAAATCAAGCCAAGGAAGCCCAGAGCCAGAGGAGCATAATTCCACAGGGGAAAAGGATGGGACCTAGTTAAATGGGCACACTCCTTTAAAAATCCAGAGGTGCAAAACTCTTAAAAGAGCCTTCCCCTATTTCTCCTCACACACCCCACTACATCCACAGATGTTTGCTTACTGTGTAGGCCTATAGCTGTGAACTATGTGAGTTTTTAATAATGATTAGTTTTAAATTTTAGAATTTGAACATTAACACAACAATAGTCACAATGTTCTTTCCCCCTCAGTCATCCAGGCCCCTGGCTGCAGTTTTCTTTCAGAGTCAGTGCAGTGTTCATGTTAACACTGTATAAAGCTACTCTAGAACGGATGCTGTAGCACTGACAAGTGCAAGGTGGGTCTTCTCTCCCCACCCTCCCCTAGACCATACATTTACTACCAAGACTGTTGATTGGTGCACTGGTGTTCAGCTGAAGACCAAGGAGCTGCTGAGCAGCAAGCTGTGCTAACTGTATAAACATGATCCTCTCCATTTGAGATTATCACGGGATTGGAAATACTTGGAATAGGAGCAGGGAAATGGTATTCTGCATTCACTGATACAAAAACAAGTTGGTCGGGGTCCATTTCTTGTTAACTATGGTGCTTCTCATGTACTTCTGGTCAAGTCCTGGGAGAGAGACAGACCATAACACTTCTTTTCCTGAAGCACTAAATAGGGCTGCATTGAAAGCTTAGCCTGAACAAATGTACTGACTTGGCGATGAACAGACAATAAGTTTGCTCTGCTAAACTCTTCCACTACAAACAATGGATATAGAGCAAGTCCTGCTTGTCCTATGCTTCCAAATGCTTTAAATTCACAGTGGGAAAATATTTTGAAGGTCCCGGACTTAATGATGAGGGAAGTATGATGATTTTCAAGTCATATAATTGCTTTGAAAAAAATACTTTTTTTCCCTTCAAAAATCTAGTATTTAATGCCCCTTGCTCTGGAAGTGAACTTCTAAATCTTAGTGTTTTCTGTAAATTAAGTTCTTCCAGAATGGGAATTTGGGATGAATTAAGTTTTCTGCTCCTAAATATAGGAAGCATAAATAGACTTTCTGGACTAGAAACCTCCACATCTCCAGGTCAAAATATCTAAAGGGTTTGCCATCCTACATCTGATATAGCACAGAATCATGTGCAACCCTTCTTACCAGTCTGATTCCTTTAGTTATATTTAATATTGAGCCCACATGCTTCTTGAGTGTTCAGTGGCACTCAGACTGTTAGTCTCGTACAGTATTTTAATCTACCAGCTCCAGGCAGGCATTCTACAGAGTCTGTGGCTTCAGGTATTGATCACAATTCAATTTTGAAACAAATGCTACATCTTCAGGTGGCTTTCCTTTCTCATGTTTGTATTAAAAGAGAAGCTAATAATAAACTCTATTTTAATTAAGATAAGGTGTGGTTATTTTGCTTTGTAATTCTCTTTCCCAAGGTATCTTATATAAGAAAACAGCAGTGTGAGGCTTATTACTAGAGATCTACCAGACCGATTTTGCTCATTTTGGTTTTGAACTGAAGCTCGATCGTTGTAGATGTGCAGAACATTTTGAAAGTTTGAAGAAGTTCAAAGCTCGAGCTCTAATAGCCAAACAGTATGCTTCCATGTCCTGGCCAGGAGCCTGAGGGAGTCAGGTAACTGCAGCTCATATGTAGCTTCGTGCCACCCGGATATCCAGGGAGAAAAACCCAAAGGCGAGGACAGAGGGAGGACTTTGCCAGCTCTTGGAGCAGCCATATTGGTCAGGAATGGTGGTGAAGGCAGGGGCAAGCAAGGTGGTGGAGGAGGTGGAAAAGGAGCCGCCTTAGGAAAAGCTGGGTTTTAAAATGTGGGGAAAGTGAATGTCATTCAGCATCGATGGAAGTGAGGGCCAAAAGTCTTTGGCTGCGTTGAAGTGAAGTAACTTCCATACAGCTTCTGCCCTCAGACTACTAGTGCCGGTGGTGACGTGGGCTTTACACTAGTTTGCATAGAATGGACTCCAGCATGAACACGGGCCAGCAAACATGGTTTCTGTGCATCCTCCACTCATATCAATGGGGCATGTAAGAGAGCCCTCAACAAAACTCCGTTGAAACAGTATGCAGCAGTGCCTGCCAGGTAGCACCCAGTGCATTTCATGTTTATTTACAAAAGTTTATTGCCCCAACCTTCTAGCAAAAGACATTTGGAACGGCTTCTACTAATTAAAAACATTTAAAAAATGGTACAAAATTAATAACTGCACAGCAGCCTCAGCACAAGACAAGTAAAAAGGCGATCCAATTCAGAAGATCAAAGAAGCCCGGAAAAACAAAATCCTCACCTGACATCCAAAACGCTTAAAACTCTGCACTACATTAGCTGTTCTGCAGAGAGTGTTCCATAAGTGCAGTAGCAGCAGCAGTAAGACAGCTGTGTGCCTGTTCACCACTGCCTCTCTGCTGAAGGCAGAGGAAGTTGGAGATGTCTTTCTGAGAACAGCTGTAACCTTTTAATTTTGTCACTGTCACTTGGGCAGGAGGAAAATCAGGGAAAAGAAAAACATCCACCTTCTCCAAAAGGATATTCTTGACAAGAGAGTCTTGCAATTTCACACCTGCGTGCGCACCAACAACTACAGTGCATTTTGTTAAGCTAATTTCTGTTCATTAGAGCAAATGCAAAAGCTTTCTCAGAGCCTTCAAGCTGATAAGAGTGCAACTTCAGGTAATAGAACTGCATGGTTTTCTTACCATTGGGAACCCACCGTGTATTTATATCCAATTGAACGTTCATCAGGAATTGGACTTGAATGACATCGGGTTGGATCCAGGATCTGCCTTCAGCAAGAGGAAGGGGCATTCTGGAGAGGGAGTGTTCCACTCACAGAAGGTTCCTCTGCCTGATTTGGGGGATCTTTCCACACACACCACAACTTGCCTCATTCAGTAGGGTCTCATGATTTGGTAGCATTTTCAGGGGGGAGGAAGGAGCAGGTAAGACCATTTCCATCAGCGTAATTATCCAGTGTAAATCTGTATCCATTCCATGTTATGCAGAAAGTGCTGGTTCAGTGGCTGGGTGAGTAGGTCGCTCCTAGTAAAATCATTCAAATCCCTTTGCTGCCTACCAGCTTTTTTGCAAAATGACAGGATGTTCACAGATGCATGTGAGGGCCTGTGCATTTTAACCTACTAAGCAGATGGTTGCTACTAGGATGGGGGAGGTTGAAATGTTGCAGAGTTGAGAACAGGAGAACATTCTCGGAAAATATGACAAACAGTGCAGGAGATGAACGTATTGCACCCTGACAAATTCAGCTATGTTCTCAAAGTGCAAAGTGGCATTCCAGTTCGGTTAGTGTCCTTATGATTATGTGATAACAGCCTTCTGATGCATAAGAGAGCCCTTGAGAACTGGTGGTGAACCAGCCATGTACGTGCTAGTTTCAGTTCAAGCTGTTTCTAATGTGCTCACTTAGCCACATGAAGATAATGTTTAGAAGGAGCCCAACCTCACTCACTCATTCATATGTACTTAGTTGGAAGTTCAGTAACTGGCCAAGATTCAGTAGGGTGCCAACTCACTTGAGTGCTGCCATATTGCCCTTGTATAGGAGTTACTTTGTTTGGTCTCCAAGGCAATGATATATTGAAACTTCTTCAGGTGGATTTGGCAGGTAGGGGACATGCTCTTGAGCGATGGAATAAATGTTCAGAATCACCTGTTGCTGAGAAAACAGGTATGTGTCAAGCAAGTAGAGGAGGAGAGATGAGTGTTCCAAGTGCAGGTAGAGGAGTACATGCTAAAAGCCCATGTTCTAAACTTTGCAGTTGTTGCTCTTTGTATTGATGTGGTTACTACCAGAGAAAAGGATGCCCAGCGCCTCAAAGTGGCAGCAGCCTGGACTTCAAATGGTGAGTGACATGGTGTCCTGACGTATCAGGACACCTGCGTGATGTACATATAAAGCATGAAAAGGAGGTAAATAAAAGGTTCTTAATATTCCTGATGTATGAGACTGAGACTCCATCAAACATTTGAGTTGCGGCTCGAATGTTTCTCCCATTAGTGGGTCATTGGATTTTTCATGTATTTATGACCTTAAAGGCACTTGTACGTACATGTGTGTCAATGATATTTCTCCAGAATGCTCCGAGCCAAGTACATGAGAACTGTCATGAGTTACATTGAATGAGGGACTATCTCAAGGTCTTCCATCAATCTCCATTACTTGAGCGATGGGCATCTTCAACCTGGACTTCCCAAGTCTTTCATTCCGTCTCTGTGCTTGCCCTGCAGCCCTCTTCCCTTAGATTCACTGCTTCCTGGAACTGAGATGGGGGTGGGGACAAGTTTACAGTCCGTATTCAGATTATCATTCTTCTAGAGTGGGGCTGTCAAGCATAAAGCAAGGTGGGGGAATTCTAAACCCATGTCTGTTCCCCAGTATAACCTGAAACAAATCTACACTACATAAATTAATGAACCACCTAAGAACTGGTGCCCTTAATGTAGGAATATAGGAGCTTGCCTTAGAAATCCTGAGCCAAACCATTGCTCCATCTAGCCCAGGGTTGTCTTCTCCACTGACTGGCAGTGGATTTCCAGGGCCTTTCTTAGCCTTGCCTGGATATGACAGGGATTGAATTTTGGACCTTTATGCAAAGCTTATGCTCGACCACTGAGCGGCAGCAACAAGGGCTAGCTGTGAAAGGTTGCTACTGAATGTTCGACAATTTCTCCACTTTCCCTTTAAATTGGCAGTATAGGTGTAACATTTCCATTGTTGAGGAATGGTGGTGGCAGCCTGTGGAGTGAGAAGACTACTTTTGATGACAGGGCTGTCTGGCCAAGGGTGAGGGAGCAGTTTTGGCGAGTTAAGAGGGCCTTGCAAGGCAACCTGGTATATGGGGAAAGGACTTGGTGCACTCCAGAAGTATTGTTCAATTCTCATCAGCTGTAGCCAGCATGGCCTATACTCTGGAATCCTGGGAGTCATAGTCCAAAACCTCTGGAAGGCATCAGGTTGGGGGGGCGCTGGCTCAATTAGGAAGTTGAGTGTTTTGGGAGCTGAAGGTGGGACAGCAATGATGCTGGTGAAACATTTTAGCTAGCAAGATGCAGAAGGTGGCACACAAACTCAATGGAGAGCAGTGTGTTTAGATGTCGACTGATAGTCCTATTGCTGGTTCTTCTTCGTGGTCTCTGTGCATCACACACTATGGGCTCGCGCCGGCGCCGAGCCTCACTCGGAAACTTCTAGAGCTTAGAAACTATTGGCGGGAACCCCTCCCCCCACCATCCTATTGCGCATGCCTGGGTTCCTGCCTACCTCAGTTCTTCTTCGACCGCCTTGCTGGTTGCCTCACAGAGAACTTCTCCTAATCGTTTGTTGCTTAGATCTTTTTATTCGATTCCTCTTACTATTTCTCTCGTGTATTCTCTTTCTCTTTCTCTCTCTCCTCTTTCTCTAAAAAAAAAAAAAAAAAAAAAAAAGATTTTTTTATTGTTATTATCGTTAATCTCTTTGATCATAGATAGATAGATAGATAGATATAGAGTTAGCATAGCGGATCGAGGCGTAGCTGCGGCTGTGTCCCGTTCCGCGGAAAGCGGGAGAAGCTGAGTGATTGTTTCCCGCCCTTTTTAGCGGCGTGCAAAATGGCGTCGCTCTTCAAAAAATGCACAGGCTGCAGGGCAAAATTGACCCTTTCGGACGGACACTCCAAGTGCCTCCTTTGTCTGGGTGAGGCCCACATCGTGGATACCTGTGCCCACTGCCTGAATTTCTCACGGCAAACACGAAAGAATAGGGCAAACAAGCTGAGGGCTCTCTTATGGAAATCCGCCCTGGAAACGGTCGATGTGCCGGTCTCGGTACCGAGCCTCCCCTCGACGTCGGAGGAGACTCAACCGACTCAGCCTCCTAAGTCGAAGCCCTCCCTTCCCGAAGTCACGGGCAAGGCGAAGCGGCGTAAGAGAGACCATGGCACAGCAGCAGCCGAGGAAGCACAAGCTCCCAAAAGCAAGCATGCAAAACCGACGAGACATCACCGAGATTCCAAGTCTGCACCAAGCTCGGCACCGAAACAACAGACTCGAGGACATAAGTCGACACCGGGAGAGAAGTCGATATCGACACCAAAGCCGTCGTCGACGCCGAAGCCGTCGTCGACGCCGAGGCCGTCGTCGACGCCGAAGCTGATGCAGCCGCCGATGGCAAAGACGAAGTCGGGAACCAAACCGGCATCGGTACCGACCAGCTCCCCGGTACCGATGGCGAAACCATCAATTTCACCTTCGGTCTCCATCTCTCTTCCAATCACATGGCCTTCGGTTGCGACTCCCCCGACACCGACACGCCAGGACCACGGGTTCTCCGTACCGAGGGCGCCAACACTTCGACTCTCCAGTCACTCCGCTTCCGCCCCCGGGCCAGCCCCATCGCTCTCTCCACCAGCTTCAGATCTGGAAGACCGCAGGTCCGGCTCTCACTGGGTCCAGTCCCCTCACCAAGCCTCTCCTCAACGGGCATTGGCACAACCAGTCGACTGGGACCGCTTTTCCGCCCACTCAGACGGCGCGTGGGGGTCCCCGACGGAGGTACCCTATAGAAGGCCAATCTTTGACCAGTTTACGGGGGAAAGGCTTCCAGAATTGGACGACCACTTCGTTCCTCCTGCCCCACCTAGACGCCCTCCTTCGGCTACAATCTCGACACCTGCATACTTGGCCGACCAACCAGATTCGCCTCTTCCGCCGCTCGGTGCCATGACTATCAGAGCACCTAGTTCCCACTCGGATGACGATTACCCTTCTGACTCGTCAGAGGTCTCGGCCCAAGTCCATCCCTCATTGCCTTCGCCAGAACAAGATTTGGGAACTGGCAAGCGCGCTTCGCCGTCACTGGAAGTGGTCTCGTTCCTTGACCAGATGCAACGTCTTGCCCAGTCACTGGGCATCGAGATACCGGAGTCGGAAGAGCAGGTAGAAGACATCGCGTACGACGTTATGTACGGGGATACGACTACCCCTCTGGCCATGCCCGTCCTCCCAACGATACTCCGAACCTTGAAGGAGTCTTGGAAGACCCCTGCGACCACAGGTCCGGTCTCAAAGAGGGTTGACGCCCAATACAAAATTCAAGAAAAAGGCGTCGAATTCCTTTTTCAACACCCAAAGCCTAATTCGGTAGTCGTCGAGTCAGCGCAGGGCCGCTCAGCAAGATCCCATTCAGCCCCAATAGACAAGGAGGGCCGTAAACTCGACGCATTTGGCAGAAGGGTCTATGCATCGACCGCTTTATCTGTTAAAATAGCGAACTACCAGGCTCTTATGGCTCGCTACCATTTGTTTCTCTGGGATAAGGTGACAGCGTTGTATGCCCATCTCCCTGAGGAGATCAAGTCGGCAGTGCAGATCTTTCAACAGGAAGCGACGGCGCTTGCGAAGCAAGAACTCTCTACCGCGTGCCACTTAGCGGACTGTCTATCCAAGTCAATGGTCGCTTCAGTTGCGTTAAGGAGACACGCTTGGCTTCGATCCTCCAACCTGTCCCAAGAAACCAAGACCCGGATAGAGGATCTCCCCTTCGACGGAGAGGGCCTCTTCAATGCTTCTACGGATTCGCAAATGGATACAATCCAGAAGGCGAAGATGACGGCTAAAAAAATGGGGTTTTACCCCCCCCAAGCCTTGCAGTCGTTCCGTCCACGGAGGTGGGCTAGACAACACCCCTATCAGGGCCGACAGCAGCAGTTCAGACACCAACAGCAGCAGTCCAGGTTCCAGCCCACGCAGCCTCCCTTTCGCCAACAGAGAACGTACCCACAGTCTAGGGTTCGCCCGCAGCGCACCCGGCAAGATCAGGGACCAAAACAGCGCCTTTGACTTGACCAGCGCTGTCTCTCCCAGTGCTCCATTTTTCGGCCAAAGACTCCGGCAATTCTACGACGTTTGGGCAATGATCTCGACGGACAACTGGGTCCTGGGCGTCATCAATCAGGGCTACAAAATGGAATTCGCCTCTCTACCCCGACTGGGATACCTAAAATACACACCAACTTCCGCGGTGCTCAGACAGGAGGTTGCCGCACTCCTACAGAAAGGAGCCATTATCCCAGTGAACATCACAGACTTAGACAACGGGTTCTACTCCCGCTATTTCACAGTTCAGAAAAGGGATGGCGGCCTCCGGCCAATCCTGGACTTGAGGTTCCTCAACGAATTCCTTCAAACCAAAAAATTCAGAATGATCACCCTGGGCTCCATATTGCCCCTTCTCCGCCGCAACCTATGGTTCACCCTAGTGGACCTAAAGGACGCATACTTCCATATCCCAATTCACCCTGCCCACCAGAAATTCCTCCGCTTCATCGTCGGGAAGGAAGCGTTCCAGTTCACGGTCCTACCGTTCGGATTAAAAACCGCACCGAGAGTCTTCACCAAATGTATGGCCGCCGTCTGCGCGCACCTTCGCTCATCGGGCATCGAACTCTACCCATATCTCGACGACTGGCTAGTTGTCTCTCCATCCGAACGCCAAGCGTCCAGAGATGTCGAACTCACGACATCCCTGCTAGACAACTTGGGGCTAGTTTTGAACAAGGAAAAGTCAATTCTGTCTCCTGCACAAACAATACAATTCATTGGGGCTCTTCTCGATTCAACAGCAGGAAGAGCTTATCTCCCACCCTCGAGGCGGACCCGCCTTCAGCAGTTGGCACTTCGTGTCGCATCCACTGCCACCCACACAGCGCTCACCCTGCAGAAACTACTGGGACTTATGGCCTCTTCCGTTTTTGTAGTCCGGTGGGCACGCCTGCAAATGCGCCCCCTACAGCGTTTCCTCCTCGAGACCTACGACCCACTTCGCCACCCGAACTCCGTCAGGGTCACCGTCCCTCACGCACTGCGTCACTCCCTTCTCTGGTGGGCACATCCGCAGAACCTTCAACAGGGACTGCCGTTCTTATCGGACAACCCGACACGTTCAGTAACATCGGACGCCTCCCTCCTCGGCTGGGGAGCACACTGCGATCACCTATCAGTGCAGGACGAATGGACCTCGTCCGAAACGGGACATCACATCAACCTCCTGGAACTACTCGCAGTGCAGAAAGCACTCTGGGCGTTCAGGGACTATGTAGCAGGCCACCACGTGAGAATTATATCCGACAACATGTCGGTGGTCTGGTACATCAACAAAGAGGGAGGGACTCGATCCAAGACTTTACTCAACCTTACCTTAGAGATTTTCAAATGGGCTATTCCCCACGGAATACGCTTGTCGGCTACTCACATAGCTGGATCGGACAACATCCAGGCAGACATGCTCAGCAGAAACTTTCCGGACTCACACGAATGGTCACTCTGCACCCAGGCACGCATGACCCTCTTCAACAAATGGGGACAGCCGCGTCTGGACCTCTTCGCATCTGCGGAGAATGCTGTCTGCACGCTATTCTGCTCGAGAGCGGGAATCGGAAAAGGCTCTCTAGGAGACGCTCTAAGCACATCCTGGGGAGCAGATCTTGTTTATGCCTTCCCCCCGTTCCCACTCATCCCAAAGGTGATATCAATCCTACAACGGGCACAAACGGAAGCCATACTGATAGCTCCTTGGTGGCCGCGCCAATTCTGGTTCGCCCCCCTTCTCCGTTTGTCCCGAGGGGAATATATGCATTTACCTCTGACAGAGGACCTGATCACCATGGGTCACGGGCTGGTACGCCACCCAGACCTGCACAAGTTGAAACTGACCGCATGGAGAATCCGGCGCGATGGCAGCACCTACAGCTTCCATCCCCGGTACGGGCAGTACTGAATGAAGCCACTCGCCCCTCTACCAGATTATCTTACAGAAGAAAGTGGAAAAGATTTGTTTCGTTCGTTAACCAACAGGGTGTCTCACCACACTCCTGTGGAATCGTGGTCATCTTATCCTTTCTCAGCTCCTTGCACGAGGCGGGCCTCCGTAACGCTTCTATAAGGGTGTATTTAGCAGCCATCTCGGCAAACCACGACCTCATCCAAAGCTATTCTGCGTTCTCTCATCCTCTGGCCAAACGCTTCATGAGAGGTTTGCACAATATTCATCCACCTGTTCGGCCCATAGTCCCACAATGGAGCTTGTCGGTGGTCCTCTCGGCTCTGTCTGATAAACCGTTTGAACCTCTGGCTACAACGGATTTACGGCTACTCTCCTTTAAGGTAGCCTTCTTAGTTGCGATAACTTCTGCAAGAAGGGCCTCTGAGTTGTGCGCCCTCATGGTCGATCCCCCCTATACCCAATTCCATAGGGATAAGGTTGTCCTACGCCCAGGTCCGGAGTTTAAACCAAAGATCATTTCGGACTTCCATGTCAATCAGAGCATCGTACTCCCTACCTTTTTTCAGGACGCCTCCGACCCCCTGAGTACAAGGCTTCACTCACTAGACGTGAGGCGAGCCTTGGCATTCTACAAGGACAGGACATCGGCATTCCGCAAATCCCGACGCCTTTTCATTTGTTACGGAGGCAGGACAAAGGGCCATGCACTCTCAGCCCAACGTTTTGCTAAATGGGTCGTCAATACTATAACTCTCAGTTACCAACTAGCACGTAAAGAAGCCCCAGCCGCCTTGCGTTCTCACTCTACAAGGTCCCTGGCCACCTCAACGGCACTGATCAGGGGAATTCCTATCCCTGATCTTTGTAGAGCAGCTACCTGGTCCTCGGCCTCCACGTTCGTCTCGCATTACAGGCTGGACACCAGGGCTAGAAGCGACGCGAACTTTGGACGGGCTGTCCTGTCGTCACTCCTTCAATGAGATCCCTTCAGCGAGTCTACCCTCCGCCGGTAAGTGTTTGCTAGTTACTCGCCCATAGTGTGTGATGCACAGAGACCACGAAGAAGAAATGCAGGTTGCTTACCTGTAACTGTAGTTCTTCGAGTGGTCATCTGTGCAGTCACACAACCCTCCCACCATCCCCTCTAGACCTCACTTGAGGGCCTATGAGTGTTTTGCCATGCCGTTATGCATTTTTAATTATCTTCACTACCTCGTTTTGGGTCACATCAGGCGGTCTCATGGAACTGAGGTAGGCGGGAACCCAGGCATGCGCAATAGGATGGTGGGGGGAGGGGTTCCCGCCAATAGTTTCTAAGCTCTAGAAGTTTCCGAGTGAGGCTCGGCGCCGGCGCAAGCCCATAGTGTGTGACTGCACAGATGACCACTCGAAGAACTACAGTTACAGGTAAGCAACCTGCATTTCCTTCACCTATTAAAAGCATTGAATTCAGTAGGGTTGTTGTATTCTCTAGGCACTTGCTGGACATGGAGTTCCTACAGTCTTGAAAGCCTTCTTCGTATAATGTTGGTTCCTCGTTCTCAATAAACCGAATCCAAAATGAACCTATTCTAATGAATGGAGGGTATATTTTAAATTGAATTTATGTTTTCTAAGTACTGAATCCAACGTTTATAGGTTTTTTGTAGCATTTTTATCATCAAATATTTTTTTCATATTGCTTTATCTTTTGACATGAATGTATTTTTGTACAATATTCGTGCATTGGCTTATTTTTTGGAGGGAAAAGTGAGATACAAATGAAAGAAAGCTTGACTTTGACTCTTCTTCAGTGGGACAAAGTGAACAGACTGCAATCCTGGAACACAATCTAGAAAGGAGCAAAACCTGCCCCACACCAGCCCACCCAACTGCTTTCTCCCTTATCAGCACGTAGCTGCCATTTCTGTTGGGGTGGAATTTTAAAGCCCAGCTCAGATCCCTCTTGGCCTCCGAATCTAGATACCCTGTTTTGGGATAGGATCACACCTGGCTGGCTTTAAGCTCTGCCGCTTGACATGTGCGTGGGAAAGAAGGCGAGAATGTGGTGTATGCCCATTTATGGCAGCTGCGGTTCTCATTCTAAAATACTTTACAAAAGTTGTTCTGTATCACAATCTCCCCAAACTATACCAAGTCTCCCATGCACAGTTACATTTTGCATGCACAACTGCTGAGCATTATCGTGAGCATACTAACCGTTTCCTTCCCTCATATTTTAAGGCGCTTCCTGAGCGCCTCCGAAAGATTTCCGATCCAAAGAGGGATCTCCTTCCATAGAGGAAAATGCCCAGTTTATTTTGTGTGCTGCTTGTAGCACAGATATCTTTTTCCTATGTCTTATGAGCAGCAACCCTGGGAGCTAAACTAGGTTTACAGGTAAGTGTTTATTCAAATTATATATGGCCTTATCTGCTAAAAAGCCATCAAGGCGCTGAGTACAACAATTAAAACAGGAACATTTAAAGACAGTAAAACTACACATTTTAAAAGGCTGAATTGAAAAGATGTGACTTTGCACCCTTTCTAATGCCAAGAGTAGGGGTGAATAGTGATTCTTGAGGGAGCACATTCCATAGTTTGGGGTCAATACAGGAGAAAGCTGTTTCACATGTGCCTGACAAGCAAGCCTCAGTGGGTAATAACATCCTTAAAAGCGCCACTCCTGCAGATCTTTATACTCCAGCAGGTTCACAAGGAGACAGGTGGTCCCTTAGATAGTACTAATTTGTTCTAGGACACCTAGTAAGTTTTGCAGTAGGAGCTGAGGTTTGAACCTAGGTATCCCAAATCCAACATGACACTTTCTAGCCATGCCGACCCATTGGCATAATGCTGAAAATATGAACCCTAACCATGAGTGGTACTTCTGGATTTTTCCAATTTCATTTTGGCAATTTCATGAGCAGAGCTATCCACCTGCCCTTTTAGCACACATGCTTTAGGCCTGGTGTCCTCCAAGCTATAGCTTCCATAAGCCCCAGCCAGCATGGTCAATGGTAAGGGTTATGGGAATTGTAATCCAAAACATCTGGAGGGCACCAGGTTCCCTAACCTTACTGTAGATTATCTGATCCTCTACCCTGTGTTACTGCAGGCTGGACAGATGTTTCCCTGTGTGTGCAAGTCATCCAGTATGTAGAGAAATGGGTTGAACTGCAAGAGTTCAAAAGAAATCATATTTTCCTGCCTCTTATCACTGACATTTTAGGTTAAGACAAGCATTGAATTAGGTAGTCATGATGTGGCCAACTAATCCCATGCCTACTACTGCATTGACATCTTCTGAGCGGGTTCCAGCATAGAAGGCAGAATTGTATTGGCTGTAGCTTTTTTTCCTCCCATCAAGAGGGCTTCAATAAGAGGAAAAGCCTGCAATAAGAGGAAAAGCCACATCTCATGGATTTTTCCCTTTTAGGCAACACTACAGTAAGGAGTTTTAGGATCTAGGTAATTGTTCTGTCTCTGGTTTTCTAGAGCGTGGACAAATGGTGCAAAGAGCCAAAACAAACATTACTTGGCGCCTGTTTCTTGGAGTGATGACTTTTAAATTTTTACTCTACAATAGGTCCAAAGCCCCCTACTCCTAGGGTCCTGATCCAGATTGGCCTCCTCTAAAGTAAAATGGGGAAAAAAAGATATAGTTGTGCTTACTCTAAAGTAAAAATGAAAAGAAAAGAAAGATGTAGCTGCAGATACAGATTTAAAGTAATGTTTGTTTTAGCCTTCAGTTTCTCTGCTTTTGTCCTTCAGTATTGGTGTTTGGTTCCCTGAAGTGGAGCATCTGTTTCTGGGAAAGAGCAGGTCAGTGTAAACGTCACAGGCCTTTGGAATTTCAAATTCTGTTGCAACATAGTATCCATTCGCACTCTCTCCTTGGTAAGGGTTCAAGGATGCTTACGGCCAGGGGTGGGGGCATAACTCCCTTAAAAGCAGGAGGGTGCAAAACATGTGATGAGGCCACGTCAGAATGAATACCTTTTATACCTTGCAGAAACAGAACATACCTGGGAGCTGGTGTAGCATTGGGTTTAAGAGACTGAGCTATGAATCTGCAAGTGGCCAGCTGAATCCCACCATGCATTTCCTACGTGCTTTAGGCATGCATGGCACAACCTCTCCACCTCTGCCCCTCACCTGCAATATGGGGGATGAAATATCTGCCTTTGAACCTCTCAAAGTGCTATATAAAATGTTTAGGAGCAGTATTTGGGCACAACAGTAGTAGAGGCTGCTTGCATCACCTATGACAGGCTGTTTTCATAGGTATAATCATGGTTATCTCTGGGGTATCTTTCTCACCTTAACACTGTGCTTCTAGTCAAATGCATGGCTTGAACCAGTGTCAGTCTTTTGGGTTATAGTTGTTCAATAAAAAAAAACAGTGATCTCTATTATGTGAATGCAGCATGTAAATGTTGATATGGCACATGCTGAATTGTATGATAACAAATGAAGGGTTGTGTGTTCAATGGCAATACATCACCGATCTACTGGGTTTCAGAACCAAGCAAGTGCTGAGGTTCTTGATTTGAGAAACTTTCACGTAAATTGGAAGAGGGGGCTGGTTGGGGATAATGGGATTTGTAATCCAAACCATTTGGAGGGGGCACCAGGTTTGGGGAAGGCTGATTTAGGCGATTCAGCACCCCGAAGCCAAAAGCCTGTTACTACTTAGCAGAACTTCTTCACTTGTTTTGTACGGATTCTTCTCCAGAAGGAATGCATTCTTGTAACTTCTTTTCTATTCACCATAATAACAAGCTGGAAAACAAAATTATGCACGTCTTTGTTTTCTAACTCTGCTCAGTATAGTCTCTAAATACATTCTCAGGTTTCTTTCATATTTTCACAAATTGTAGAATGTGCTGCTATCCTTAAAATCATGTGATGGTCTTAACTGTGGTCCTTAAAATGGACACAATGAGTTGTTTTTACAAACCACTTCTGATTGAGTTGTTGTGGTTTGTGGCTAAATTGCGTTGTCTGTGTGTAATTTCATACAGAAGTTGGGGTTTTGGTGCAGATTTTTTTAAAAAATCTAAATGTTATGTTCTGCATTTTCTTTAAAACTGCCCTTCATACGGATTGCAACAGGAAATGGTCTATAAAAGGTATATTTTTTAAGACGTAAACCAGTTAACTTTCTTGTACCAGAAAATTATATCCTAACTGTGATTGCAATAAGCATGTTAAAGCATTTATTAAGGTGACAGTTTGAAGTTGGTTTATTTTTTCTTAAAGCTTTTTACAGAATCAACCATTTCTTCTCTCTCCTTTTTAACCCCCTTTTGGCATGGCATTGTTAATCATATTGCAAGTACTATGTAAATGCTTCATCTCCACAAGGCACAATTGAAAGAGCAGCATGACTTAAGCATGAATCCAACATCATGTACAGACATTTAATGCCCTGGGCTTTTGTCCTGTTCACTGTACCCAAAGCCGTCTCACTGTCAGCGAGAAATTACAACCTGCTTCCAACCCGTATCAAAAGTTCACTAGAGATTCAGTATATACAAACTTCAGTTCTTTTAATACAACTATTTACACACTATAACAACATGGTGCAATTCTGTCTTGAAACATATTAGTGTACACAATGCCATTGTGAAAAGACCCTGTCAGAACTAACAATAACTTGTACTTTGCAGTTTTCTGCCTTTGGAATACAATTTCAGTCACTGTACTTATGTGCTGCCTGTTACTTTTCATTCTTTTCTTTTTACTATTCAGTAACACCTTTTCCGTTTTCTTACCAATGAGCAGCAAGTACCCATGATCCTAAAACATTCAAAGCATATCTTTTTGATTAAGTTATTGCCCTAACTGTATTAGACTATGAACAAACAGGTAAGGTTGGGGAACTTCAAGCAAGCACTTAACGCTTAGATTCAGAACTGACATGAGCCAATGTTTTATCCAGCTCTGTTCTTTTAGCAATCCAGCACAGGGTAACAAGAGTTTGATAAACCTTCTGCTGTCCACGTGGCAGGGCATGATTGTTAGGAATTCAATACGCCCCAAAAGGTAAAGTCTGGGCTGCATTATTTCCCAAGTTGCGCAGGCCTGATCAGTTCAACCAGCTTCCCCAAGGCAACCTATTCTATTCCTTAACCAGGTGGTGACTTTTCTACCTTCTTTGGAAGTTCTCTTGAGCTGAGTTTTTGTTTCCTCTATACCATCATTCTACTTGGCCCAGCACTCAGTGGAAAGTTAAAATGAACAGACATAAGCAAGATCAGAGTTTTCAGAGCTCTCACCAGACACCCCTATTACATACAAAAGACAACTTTCATCTGCCATACCAAAAAAAAAGTATATTTGCTTGGATGAGAAGAAAGGTATAAGAATATTCGTCCCTTCCCCACTTGCCACAGGATGGCAGGGTAATTGGACAGGTAATGTAAGGATGTATGACAGCCTTCCCCAACCCAGCACCCTCCCAAGGTGTTGGAGCTACAACTCCCACTGTTCCCAGCCAGCAGGGAATATTCTGTTCCTGCTGGCTGCAGATGGATGGGTGGGAAAAGTGGATGGGTACAGTCTGTCCTTGTGGTAACTTTCCCAGCTTTCTGTTGAGTTTGGAATGTAGGAAGCTGCCACAACCACAAACACTGGGTTTCCAGTGTCCCAGAGGGAGACAAGTCAAAACTGTGGAAAAGCTCCAGATTTCTCAAGAATCTGAATTCTGGTTCTAAGTAGCTGGGAGCTGGTTAACTGAACTACTTTCTACTCCAGCTGTAAGATCTAGACCATAGTTCCACCTTGCTCAGCATCCTGTGCTCTAGTCATAGTAGTCTTTAAGATTCAGTTTTCAAACCCAAATATAACTTTTTTCAAACCCTATATGTGGGATTTAGAGTATTTTTTTTAAAAAAAATCGCTAGCAATATGAAGTAAAAACAATGAAGAGCCTTAAGCACTAACCAACTTATTCTGGCATAAGCTTTTGTGGTTGGACTCCACTTTATCAGAGGCATGAAGTGTTCTCAGTTGCTCTGAGGAGAACACTTCATGCATCTGACGAAGTAGACTCTGGACCACAAAAAGCTTCTGCCAGAATAAATTGGGTTTGTCTTTAGGGTGCTACAAGACTCAAGTCTGCATTGCAGCAAAACCAAACACAGTGCCCCTTCTGGATGAAGTGTCTGCTTGCAGTTGGAAGAGCTGGCTGGAGCTATTCCAAAACACCCATGTTGGCCTGCAGAAACATGGCCAAAGGCCTCCAGACTTCGACCACTGTCTTTTCCTCCGCCTTCAGTTGGAGCAAGAGGTAAAAGAGAGCGTTGCTAATTGCCCTCCAGGCCGAAATACCTTTGGCCAAGTTTCCATGACCCTTTAGTCTTGCCTCCATTTAGCCTTCCTCTACATCATGAGTATGTTTAACATTTGACACTAGCAATGCCACAGCCATCCGGTCCAGGAACTGGATGTGACCTTTCCCTGTTGCATGCTCTCTTTAGTTAGCCCCAGCAGTAGCAGATGTGGGATCTGAGCAGCAAACAAAGGCTGGATTCTTGCATCACAGTGACAGCCTCCAGTCAATGTTACTTCAACCGCAGCACCGGAAAGAGCCGTGCTGCTGCAACTCCCCCATGCTGCTGAGCTCCTTGAACAACCCAGTCAAGCTCATTCGTACTTTCTCCCATCCATTAAACAAGCACTCCCAGAGGATGCTGGTGGAAGGGCTCCAATCGCAGAGCGGCAGCCTCCCCCAACCTTGAGCCCTCTGCATGTGTTGGATGACAAGCAATGCTGGCTGGGGACGGTGGGAGTTGTAGTCCTTAGCAGACTTATAGAAATACCTAAGCGAGAAGCTGGAAGTGTGGTATTGGTGGTGATACTGGAAAGGTTTAGTTCAAAGTTTTAAAGTGCAGGGTAATGAATAAACTAAACACACACACACAGAGCTACTTTTACAAAGAAAATACATTGGCAACTATAGAGAAAGATGCTGGATTTTTATCTTTGTCCCAAGAACTGGGTGTAAATTAGCCAACATTAAGCACTTTTAACAGCATAAGCTTATGCATCACTTCTCAAAGGTAAACCTAGGTCAGTCCCAGATAAGCATGTACAGGATTGCAGCTTAAGTCCTGCTGATTTTGAATGGAGAGAGAGAGAGAAACATACCCAACCTCCCTGCTAAATGCAGTGGAGAAATTAAATCCACTGAAAAGCACTATGTGAGAGAATATAAAAGTGTTGCCTGTAACATCTGAGCTGTGCTGGTCGCACATGAGTGACAGGTGAGCACGTATACTCCAGCCCTTAGAAAAGCCACCCATTGAATCTTGGCTCACAGTGGCTCCTTCCCCATACAGGACCAAGTGGAGGTGGGGGCGCAAGATGCGTCTCAAAGTCTAGTTTAAGTGAGTGGCTGCATCCGCTTCTCTACATGCGTGAAAACTCAAGCCAGCCCCTCCCAAACAGAGCAGCCCCTCCCAAACAGAGCAGCCCCTCCCAAACAGAGCAGCCCCTCCCAAACAGAGCAGCCCCTCCCAAACAGAGCAGCCCCTCCAACTGCCCAGCTAGATTAGGGAAATGTGCACATCCTCTTTGCAAAGCAGATTCAACATACATTTTCCCATGTATCATTAAAGTGCAAACATTTTGCATTGGAAGAGGAGTGACACCCGGAGTTGATGTCCTTCTGCCATAGCCAGGACTGCTTCATGTTGGTTGAGAGGTGCCGACTTTAAAAAGTTGATACTGAACAGCTTTCCTCAAAAGGTGTCTGCAGTAGCCAGGGCTTCAACGCATAGCGTGTGTTGACCCTCTTCTGGAAGTGGAGGCGGGTAAACTGATTGTCCTTGCCTATGGTTTTTAAAAACGAATTCAGACTGAACTAGTGGCAGAGTCCTACTTTCTAAGATTAGGATGGGGAAGCATTACAAACACACACACGCATGATCCGGCATCCACGATTGTTCCAATGAATGGCAGGTTGGATGGTAAGCAGAAAGAGGAGAGTATAAAGGGACAGTTGCATCAGAAAGTTAAATGTGTCCAGTGCCTTCTAAGGCTGATGCACTTACTTGGGAGTGAGCCCCATTGCACTCCAGTGAGACACGTTTTTGAGTCAACTTGTGCAGGATTGGGCTGCTAGTGTGCCGAAGGACAAAGCAACTTACTTCCCTCATGGGAACTGGCACTCAAATGAACTGCGAGAAAACTTGTTCTTTGTTTAGCAAGACTTGCAGCGCAATCCTTGACGTGCATATTGATGTCCCAATAGTTCAAGGAATCTTAGTCCCAGGTAAGTACAGAATTGCAGTCTTAATTGGCATTACCCTGTAAGCGATCATCCCTCATGCCTCTTTTGTTGTGTGTTTTGGGTGGGAGGCATTGGGAAGGGCCAGTGCATCAGCGTTCCCCAACCTGGTGCCCTCCAGATGCGCTGGACTACAATTTCCAATGTCCCTATCCAGCATGGTCAGGGATGATGGGAGTTAAAGACGGTAGTGCACATGCTGGTAACGTCGAGGCTCAACTGATGCAATGCACTGTACATAGGGCTACGTCTGTGCCTAGTCCGGAAACTTCAACTAGTTCAAAATATGGCAGCCAGGTTGGTCACTGGTACACCTAGAGGTGACCATATTACGCCAGCTTTAAAATCGCTCCACTGGCTGCCAATTAGTTTCTGGGTGAAGTACAAAGTGTTGGTTATAACCTTTAAAGCCCTATATGGTTTGGGTCCAGGTTACCTGCGAGATCGCCTTCTCCCATACAATCCGTCCCGCACGCTCAGGTCCTCTGGGAAGAACTTACTACAGTCGGCCAAGACTAGGCTGATAACCATTACCCAGAGGACCTTTTCTTCTGCTGCTCCCAGACTGTGGAATGACCCGCCGGAGGAGACTCGTCAACTTAACAGTCTTTTAGAATTTAAGAAAGCTATAAAGACTAGTCTCTTCCGGCAGGCCTATCCAGTGGAATTTTAGAATGTTTTTATGATGTTTTTATGATGTTTTATTGCTATTTTAATAACGTGCATCATGTTTTTAATCATTTTTATGTATTTTATCATATTTTATATTTACTGCTGTTCCCCGCCTTTGTACAAGCATTACCCATCAAAACATCAGTGCTGCTCTGCCTACTTCTTGTTTTAAACTCATCCCTTGCAGCAGCAGGAGCAGCAGCAGCAGCAGGGGAGAGAAACTAATACTCACATCAATGCCTTGATGAGACTGTCTGGCATTCAATTTGGCAAAGGTGTGTCTAAAAAGTGATGATGGTGGAGTTCTGCCATCCAAAAATAAAACCTGAAACTGGACTCTGTTCAGTCGTAGCTCCACAACCCACCCATTTTAAAAGAAGATCCTCCCTCCAAAGTGGTTATCTCTATATTTTAAACAGCATTGCAGTGCTGCTACCAAAACAGCGAATAAAATTTGTCTGGCTACAGTATCCCATTTCAGCCTAGCAATCATCATTTCTCAATCAAAATGGTACGCGCATTCTGAAGACCAAAGTCAACATGGCATGGGGGACAGGGGCTACTAGGTTGCAAGCCTAGGCCCTTTTACCGTGGGATAGGCCTCCACTGAACTCAATAGGACTTATTTCTGAGCAGATATGTAGAGGATAGCCGTACTGTTAAGTCTCCTGAGAAGGACAGCATCCAAAATAGGTGCAAAGGGGCAGTGGGGAGGGGCTGCTTACTCCTTTCCCTTCCGGCCATTTCTCTGCTCACCTTTGCCCAGCCTGAGCAGCTTTCCTAACAATATGAGAAAAGCCAGAGGGAGAAAAACAGCTAGGACATCATTCCCAAGTAGTTAAGTAGCAGGAAGGGCAAGCAGCCCCTCCTCCCCCTTGCCTCCTTCCATCAACAACTGCAGCACCCAAGGCTGTTTTTCATTTAAAATAAAAACTTCACGCATCGCCCATCTAACACCTATTTTGGCCCTAAGCACTCATGCGACACAAGCCTGATGCCCTCCAGATATGTTGGAACACAACTCCCAACAACCTTGGACGGTATTGCCCTGCTGGCCAGGGGATGATGGAAGTTGTAAGCCAACACATTTGGAGAATGCAAGGTTTGGGGAAACCTGCATTCCACACACTCCAGGGAAGAATGAAATCACACACAAGGGTGCATTGTGCTGTTAGTAAACACTGCAATCCTGAAATCTGGGCAAGAGGATGTCCCCCCACCCACCCCAACACGCACACACCTCCTTTCAGAAGTGGAGATGAAGCAAAGAGTTTCACAACAATAGACAGACAAAAAGCTCCAGAGTTGTTCCCAAACCTTTGCCAGTCGGGAGCATAGTCCATGCCACCTGCCCGCTTACCTGCTCCCAACTGTGATCAAAAGCAAGGTGCTTTTTTTCAATGTCATACATGGGACAGTGGGACTTGTTTGTGGTATGAAGCAGGATTGGGTAGCCCAGTCCTGGCAGTCAGAGCTGTGTTCGCTTCACTGTACATGGCAGTGTTCGTGGGCTTCCCCCGCCGGCAACACCTCCCTGTGAACCGCTTCCAAGACTCGAGAGTCTTGCCTGACCAAATCCAGACCCCAGAGGTGATCCCCACCACCAGGCACATGAAGTACTTCAACATGAAGACCGCATAGTCGGGCTTGGGCTTGTTCTTGTCCCCGGGGCATGAGCAGTTCTGAGCCATCTCCCAGATCTCCCTGTAATGCTGTTCGTAGATATAGCAGGACACCACAATGGTGGCCGGGACGGTGTAAAGGACGGTGAAGATGCCGATGCGGATCATCAGCTTCTCCAGCTTGTCCGTCTTGGTGCCTCCTTGCTTGATGACACTCCGGATCCTGAAGAGAGACACAAAACCTGCCAACAGAAACATGGTCCCAGTGAAGAGGTACA
Source organism: Anniella stebbinsi (assembly GCA_029215795.1). Taxonomy (NCBI): domain Eukaryota; kingdom Metazoa; phylum Chordata; class Lepidosauria; order Squamata; family Anniellidae; genus Anniella; species Anniella stebbinsi. Next base: position 195,307,375 of record JARDYH010000001.1, on the reverse strand, counting down.
CCACTAAGGGGGCCAACACAAAGCCCCGCAGCTTGTCCAGGTTCTGGTTGCCCACATAGCAGATGCCGGCCACGGGGTCACCATCCACAGAGCTCAGGGCCAGCACGGCGATGGACTTGATGCTGGGAATGAGCCAGGCCGCCATGTGAAAATACTGGGAATAGCTGGCAATGGCCTCGTTCCCCCACTTCATCCCAGCAGCCAGGAACCAGGTGAGAGACAAGATGACCCACCAGATGGAGCTGGCCATGCCAAAGAAGTAGATCAGGAGGAAGACCACCGTGCAGAGCGCAGGCCCCGTGGTCTCGTAGTGGATGTGGTTGTAATCTTTGTTGCAGGCGACGTTGGCGTGGCCCACGACCAACCGGATGATGTAGCCGATGGACACAAAGAGATAGCAGGCAGACAAGAAGATGATGGGGCGCTCTGGGTACCTGAACCTCTCCATGTCGATCAGAAAGGTGGCCACTGTGGTGAAGGTGGAGATGAAGCAGAGGACGGACCACAGGCCTATCCAGAAGGTGGCAAAGGTCTTCTCGTGCTGGGTGAAATAGGGCTGGAAGCAAGGGATGGCACAGTTGCGAACATGGCCCGTCTCAATCTTGTTGTAGAGGGGGTGGGTTTCTTTGGAGATGAAGACCAGGGGCTCTTTGCACTCGCACACCCTCTTGCAGTCGCTAAGTGGGGTGAGTTTTTTGTGGACCCCTTTGGAGGAGCGAGTGGGCTTGGTCAAAAACGGGGGCAAGGTGGTGGCGGCCTCGGTCCGGTTGTAATCCATGCACAGCATCTCAGCGTCCCCCAGGACGGGCAGCTTGTCGCAGTTCATCCTCTCGGGCCAGGCAAAGCCGTACTGCCTCATCAGCGGGGAGCAGCCGGCCTTGGCCCTCTCGCACACCGACCTGCAGGGAGGCAGAGGCTTGGCGTAGTCCAGCAAGCAGATGGGGGTGTACATGCTGCACAGGAAAAACTTCAGGTCCGGCGAGCACTGGATCTCCACCAGGGGCCAGAACTGGTGCACCTCCAGCCCCGCCTCGTCCTGCGTGTCGTGGTTGAACTGGTTGGGCATGTAGGTGAAGTTGTAGCCGATGCCTTTGCACATGGGCACCGTGATCTCCTGGCACACGAGGGCTTTGGAGGCGGCCGGCGCGGGAGGGGGCGCCTTCAGCAAGAGCAGCAGGAGGCTCAACAAAGCGTCCCCCAGGCCGGAGCGAAAGCCAGCCATGGCGAGGGGCAGCCCCGGCGGCAGCAGCAGCAGCCAGGCGAGGCCAAGGCTGGCGACTTGTTAGGCGAGATCCCAGGGGGGGAGGAGGAGGAGCAGGAGCCGTGGACCCAGGTCGCGTCGCCCGGGAGGAGAAGGTCCAAGGCACGCGTGGCAGGGCATCCCCCGGACTCGCCTCGGGCCTCTCTTAGGGATCCCCCAAGTCCTTAAAGGGGGCTGAGAGCGCACCGGAGGCCTCCGTTCTCCCGCAGGGCAGGCGCCTTAAGGGGGATAAAACCCGACAGAGCCCCCCGAAACGAACGCCATACCAAACCAGCTCGGAGGCGCCCCTCTCCCATGCCGGGGCTCGCACGCGCTCGTCCTGTCAGGAGTTCCGCGCAGAGGCGGCAGCAGCAGCAGCAGCAGCAGGGAAGGCTGGATCCGCCACCGCGCCGGCGATCGCAGCAGGGGAAAAGTTTGCCGTTTAAACGCGCCAGGCTGCAGGGTCCGAAGGTCCGCGGGGCGGGATCCCTAGCGAAGGAGCGCAGGCTCGGATCGGGCCCAGCCGAGCCATGCAACGGCCCCGGCGCCCTCTTCGGCCCGGTCCCCGGGGGACTTTCCCGGCGAGGAAAAGTTGCTCAACGGGGCGGGCTGGGCGCCGCCGCCGCTTGGCGCGCCTCGGAGCCGGCCGGCCGCGCTACGAGGCTGGCCGCGTGGAGACGGAGAGGAGCCCGCATGACGATGTGGCTTCAGCCGCGTCCTGGAGCAAAGCGCCCGGCGGGCTCCTGCCGGCTGCGCGCCCGGGGTATGCGAACTCTCCCCCGGGTCGAAGGAGTCGCCTCCGCCGCTGGGACGCCCGAGACAGCCGGCTCCGCGTGGCAGCAGCACGGGCTCTGGCCGCCCCTCTCCGCCGTCGCGACGCCCGTAGCCCGAGAAGCGCCACCGGCGGCGAATGCAGCGCCCAGCCGGAGCCACCTGCGCTCTAATGGGCGGGCGGCGAGTCCGCCCCCCCGGGCCCGCCCCCCCCGGGCTGGAGATCGGCCGGAGACCCGCCCCCTGCGCTCCTTCCCTGCCGAAGGAAGAACCTGCTTGGACGGGAGGGAGGGGGCGCAGCCACACCGCCAGCCCTGGCCAAGGACGGAGCCGCCTGCGGGGCGTTGGGGGGGGGGGGGTGGAGGCTTCTCCGCACAGCGACGTGGAATGGACTCGGGGAACTCGCTGCCTCAAGGCTTAGGCGGCGTGAAAGGCGGGATTCGAAGCAGGCACGAAGGGGAGCCCGGTCAGCCGCTCTTAGCCGTCGTGGCGCAGTGGAACCTCACGTTTCAGAGGCAGTGTAGCCCTGAAGGCCAGTTATGGGGGGGACTGTTGGGGGGGCAGTTGTTTCCTTCACGCCTGAGTGGAGGGGCTTTCCAGGATGACTTGGGTGTCCACTATGGGAAACAGGAGGCTGGACTAGATAGACCTTTGGCCTTGGCCCAATCCTGCCCTGCCCTTGCCATGAGCGTAAGAAGTCCTTTGATGGAGTCGTTTTAAATCGTTCCGAAGTTTAAAAAGTTTTCAGGTGTAACTTACTTGTTTATACTGAATTTTTTTAATTTAATTTTTTAATCCACCCAATAACCTCTATTCCCTGGGCAGCGGATTCCGAACAGTTCAAACAACAACAACACGAAAGTGCCATGCAAGTAGTTAAAATCTATAGTACAAGACAAATAAAAGAATGCAACGCAAAACGACAAATAGCGTAAGAGTAGATAAAGCAGTCATAGACCTCTAAAATGCCTGGGAGGCCATTGCCCGATACTGGAAAAAATAACTATGTTTACAGACACCTCTTTGGGGAGGGCACGCCAAGAGTACGGTGCCACAACTGAAAAGGCCCTCTCTCTCTTGTAGCCACATCATCAGTGCCCATAGAGCGCTTTTCAGAGTAACGTGTCTTGGAACCCTGAAGGGATGAAGGCAGAGCACAGGAAAAACCCTTCCAAGCCTGCTGCTTGCTTCCCTTTAGTGGGGGATGAGGGCTGCACTATCAGGCATGCATCCTCCCCCCACCGCACCCCCACCGATCCTTTAAGCGGAGGGTCTGGTCCGCCCCTCCATAATGTAAAGCAGCCTTCCCCAACTTGGTGCCTCACCAGATGTTTTGGACTTCAACTCCCATCAGCCCCGGACAACATGGACAGTAGTAGGAAATGCTGGGATATGTACTGCAAAACATCTGGATGGCACTACGTTGGGGAAGGTTGAGTCTAAAAGAGGACTTTGGGAGTGATTAACCCGGACCTGAAGGGGGAGGGGAAATGCTTCCTTCCTCCAATCCAAATTAATTTCCACAAAGGACCATTTTAGCAGGGGATGGGGGAGAGGGGCAGAGCTCTTAAGAGCTTTTAATAGTGGGGTGGGGCTTGGGGATGTATGCCATATATCATCCCCCAACCCCAGTCTCCCGCTGGACTTCCCCATATAGTGCAGGGAGGGGTGTTAAATTCACGTACACACTGTACTGCTGAGGTTTAGGATCCCCCTGCTCTATAGCATCCAGGCTCAAGCAGGTTCCATACTGGATGGGAATGATGGGAGATACAGACCGACGCATCTGGAGGCCACCAGTCTGGGGAAAAGACTGTTCTACTTCAACTGAGGAACTGGGGGGTGGGGTGGGGTTAAAAACTGGAACTGGAGCACTTTTGTGATATTGCATAACTGTGAGGAGGTGAGGATGCTTGGGTATCTGAAATGGCCATTAGGAGGAAGGATTTCCCCCATAATTTATTCCCCTACCCTTCCCGGCCCCCCTAAGCCTTCTACCCTCCCCCCATCCTGCTTCTCCCATTAGCCCAGGCATTTGAGCAAAATGGTAGATTTAATGTTACGTGTTCTGCCCCTTAATGAACTGGTGTGAGTGCCTCTATGTGACTTTCCTGATAAAAGCAGAAGCGCATAACATGAGCCTTGCTGGATGAGACCATCTGTACTCGATCTTGGTCTGCGTCCTCCAGTTTCTCATAGTAGCTATGTGGATGCTTCTGAGAAGCCCCTGGCAGCCCCAACCTGCCACTTGGCTCCCAGTACGTTGTGCCTGTGAGCCTGCAGGCTTCCTGTTGCCATTGATGGGAACCAGCCTTGTTCGTTAGTTTATCTTCTCCCCTTCCAGATTTATTTAGCCACTGACCATCACCACATCTTGTTTCAGAAAATTCCATGACTTCATTATGCCTTGTATGAACAATGCACATCCTTTTTGTCTGTCCTGAATATTCTGCCCATCTAACAGAATGGAACAAGAGGAATTGAGGAAACATCAATGTATAGAGAGAGAGAGAGAGAGGGTTCCCCCCCCCCCCCCAGCTCTGGGATTTCACAGGAGGGAAAAATCTCCCAAAGAAGTGTGTCACTTTTGGATGCTGATGGAGCTGCAACCATGCCATTTTAGTCCTCCAGACAGTGCAGAAGATTCTGTGAGTGTATTCTATTATACTCTGCATACATTTGGCCTTACTCATACTTTGGGAAAACGGTAGGAGAAACCTGTGAGGATAACTGAAAGATAAAATATTGAAACTTTGAAAATCTAGGCAGCAAACCTGGGCAGCTGATATATATGAGAAGAGTTTCCTCACATGTTTTTTTAGAGCAACAGTGGGGAACATCCCGTATTGTTTGGCACAATTAAGTCCTGTGAAGAAGTGCTAATGGTCTTCAACTTGCAGCACTTAGCACCTCTTGGGAAGGTGCAAAGTGGCCGTTAATTAAAGTGGGGTTTGGAAATAGACTTATCTGTGGAGTACATTGAGATGCACAGAATCAATCTGTGGCTTCTACTTCATTTGCATGATCTTCACTTGTGCTCATTCTTTCTGGAAGGTGGAGTGCTTTCCGTTACAGGCAATGCCATAGAAGTCAGAAGACAACCTATAAATTGCCATATTAGTTTCCAGAGGGGTAGCTAGTCTTTTGCAGCAAAAACAACAGTCTTGTGCCACCTTAAAGACTAAAACTTTTGTTAGTCATATTAGTTAATCTTCCTCTCTGCCATAGTGACCCCATAAAGATGACAGATAGGAGTTTTTGCTTAATAATGATAATAGTAATAATAATGATGTTATTATAAATAATTTCTATTGCACTTTGTTAGTTTTCCTATTTCATATCTAGAAGATCAATGCTAATTAGTGATGGAACACACCACAACCTTGATACTAGGACTATAATTCAGCACACAGGTCGATTAATGGGGGTGTTTAACGCTCTGTAGGACTGTAGCCCTAGTTTGAGCAACTGGAACTTCAGAACTACACAAACTGCAGGCAGAATCTTCTAAAGTCATTGGCTACTTCTTTTCCTAACTGTTCCTTATTCTCACCAGAATTCACAACTTCCAGTTGAGAAACTGATGGTTGATGTGCTAATGGATTGCAATCAGTTATAAATGGAAGCAAAGAGAATGGATGATGAGGCCCTGGGAAACTGGTGTTATGTTGAAATTCACAAACATTGTTAGAACTGGGGAAGGTATACAGAGTAACCAAAGTTATTTTAAAATGACCAATTTTGAAATAATAACGTGCAGGTCGCGTTCAACCCTGTGATTCATTGGGAACCTTGCAAGGAGAAAAAGCTACTCAAAGTTATAAGGCAATACAAATAATATGAACAACTGTACAATGTAAACATGAATGCAGTCTGATATGAAATCATCATCATCAAGAGATTAATAGAGGGAGGGGGGAGAGAGAGAGAATTCACAACTTCCATCACCGTTTGTGCAATGTTTTTCATGCACTCACTAATGATCACTTATTGAACTTGTGATGCACTTTTCTTTCCAGAGATCAAGATTTAAGTTACTTATTCACCCAGGATGACCTGAAAAGTCCCTCGCCCTGCAGCGGTGAAAGTTGGCATAGTCAACACAGTGATGGCAGATGAGAGGGAGAGATTAATGGTGCTGGCATGCTTGGTAGAATCCTCCATCTTCTGTGCTGGCACCAGAAAATCTATGCTAGCTGCCCATAAGTGCTTAGGCCTCCTATGTCCAGAGCTTTAGTGAGACTCATGAGATATGTTGTCTTAGCTACCAAAGATTCTTTGGTGTGTGTGAGTAGCAAGTGAGCCCTGGTCCTCTCCTAAAATAGGCCACATGCATGGAAAATGACCAGCTCTAGATTTTAATGGGCCCGGCATTAAAAGTCTTTTTAAACATCACAACATCTAGTCCACAAAAAAGTATGTCACAATAAATTTGTTAAGTCTTTCTGGTATCATAGGTCTATTAAAAAAACAAACATAGCCACACTAATTGTTCTATGAGAACAACAATCCATGAGCAATACCTTTATTAGGACCAAGCAAACACCACAAAAAAATTGTGCATGTTTTTAAAAATGGGATAGGGAAAGAACAAGTCTATTTGTTGTTTTATTACAACAGATAAACACAGACTAGGTCTCTGGAATTTGTTTAATATAATCACCAGTGCTTAGTAACAACTTCCTGGATTCAAACCTGCCTGGAAAACATGCCCTATGACCTGGAGGTTCTTTTGAAATTGGAATTTAAAACACATACACACTTTATTTCTCTAATCCAAATTGAGGATGCGGCCACAGCAGATCACACCTTTTGTTACCACACTCTGTAATATATTTGCCTTTCAGGGAGGCCTGACAACCACAGACTAGCAACTCCATTGGCTCACATGTTCCTCCTATCTATGGCAGATTTATCTTTATGGCCACTCTCATTCTGTCTTTAGAATGTTCTATTTACCTTTTCTAGCAGGGTTTTACTACGCTAAACACGCTACCCACACTCCAGCCCAGCTTACAAATCTTATCCTCTTGAGAGTTCAGATTTACATGTTGATGGAATGTCCAAGAAGTTTCCCTGGGGAAGATGAAGGTAAGCTCAATTCATGGTGGACCTTCTGCAAAGAATTATAATCCAGATCAAAATTTAAAAATACTTCCTTTTCTTGGTTGGGCATTTACCCAAGACAGCACTCCAACCATGGACATATTAGTATGTGTATATGATTAGCTACTTGCCAGGGCTTCTCATACACCCAGTTGATAAGCATTCATTGGGGAGTAAACAGGTAACCCTTAGTCTTATTTGGGCTTGTCTGACTCCTTATAAGAGCTTATCTGATCCTTTACCAGAGCTCTCCATAAACATTTAATAAAAGTAGGCACAAATAAGTTACTTAAATAGAATTGTTTTCTCTTAATGAATTAATCAACTGTCTACAGGCTTATGGACATTCCTGAGAAGGGATTGGATGAGTTCAGATAAGGGTGGTGTTAGAGAGAACTTGGCTTTTTGTACATGTGTAGTTCATGTCTTGCACCTTTTTTGTTGACATCACCCTAGCACCTCAGCTAAAGTATCCATTTTGTTCTGGAAAATGCTACAGGAACTGGAAGCTTTTGAAGGCTGCCAAGTCGCCACCCCAGCCAAACCATCCACAAGGGTGTCTTTTAATTGGCCGGTCTATTGGTGGGAAACATGTTCCAATCCTGCAGTGTCCTCACCCTGAAAGAGATCGACAGGTTAGGTACCACCCTTGTGGTACCCTTTCCTTCTGTATACCTGCATCTGTCTCTCAGGAGCATGGCTTTTGTAATGCTTAATCAGCTAGCTTTAATTCAGTCAGATAGCCAGGAACCTCCTTAAAGTTTCCTTTAATACCCATGGTCTGACTATTAGTTTTACCCCATCCTGCACCCACCCTAAGGCATTGCCCCTTTGTTTGAAGTCTGTAACTGTCCTTGAGTGCCATTTGACCATGGGGCTCACATGGACAGACACTCTATCTTACCAAATATTGCCTGGGGTTTACTTGGTTCTTTCCTTGTGACTTTCCTAGCACTTTCCCACACCTATTTTGGTCCCTAGCCCGTGGGGCCTAGCCGTGGGGCGAGAGCACCTTCTATTTTCCCTGCTGCCTTCCATGTTCAGATAGATCCATTGCCTTGTATACCCAGAAAGAGCTTTACCCCCAATGAGCTTCATTTGTTGTGGCTTTACAGCTAGGCTTCCATTTGTGGCACTCTAATGTGAGTACAAAACTTGCCCCTGTGGGGAGCCATGTTTTGCAGGAATCTGAGTCACTTATGAGCTGATGACTCTAAGCCCAGCGGTGCCGTTTGGTTGACATGCTAGGAGCCTAGGGTGTTGTGTTGAGGTGCTTCAGGGCCTTAAGTCAAGGACAATCATATATCCACACTCTTAGCTAGTTTCCTTCCCTTGCCTTCCCCCCCCCCCCCCCCGGTCTCTCTCCAGGTTTGTTATTTTCCTTGGAGTAGACATGTTCCAAGGAGGGACCTCATTTTAAGGCATTCCATAGCAAATTGTTTGGTTCCGGATTCCCTAATAATGGCTTAACCAGCCGTTCGGTCTCCCCATCATCACCTGTGATGCCCTTTGCCCACTTGGGAATAAAATCCACTGTGTGCAGGGTGGTTTTTGAGACTGAGGTGGCTCCCCAATCTGAACTCCCCACCAAAGGCCTGTAGATTAGGGGGCAGCCTGTGTGCCTTCAAGGAGTTTCCAAATATTTGTGACCATCTGGGAACTGAGGTCCTTTGGGTTTCCTTTACTCTGAAACAAGGTAAATATACCTTCTTTGACTACCTTTCTCCTTCTCCTGATATTCCTCTGGATCTCATGCTATTGCAATTCAAAGCTCCCTGCCATGTCTAGTCTTCCAAGCCTTCACTGGCCATTTCCCTAGCACTCTCACCTCTGCTTACTTGGTCAACTTTTAATTCCACACCTTGGTCAATGATCTCTGCTATTTCTATTAGAAATAGTGTGTTTCAGTCTATGTGCTAGGGGGCTGGTTCAGCAGTCTTCTCTAAAACACTTGCAGTAAAATACCTTGATTGTTTTCCTTGAACTAATTTTGCCCATTTGTTGACATACATGGTCTGCTGTCTGTGTGCCCCACCATTGTAAAAAGGTTCCTACAATTCTTTTCTTAGATAACACATGCACACATGTGAGTTTGTGCATGGGTGATTAAGGACTTGCATTTACAGTGGGGGTCACCTATTTACACCCTGATGCACTCGTATCCACTGGGGCTTTCCTGGATGCATTGGCATTTGCTCCCTATTTATTTGGCAAATTGCCAATAGCCTCTCCCAAGCAACACTTTATATTTTAATATATACTTAATACACACCTTTTTATCCTTTAAATCCACTTCATATACACATTAATATCCTTTATGTACATGTATGATCCTTTATACACACTTGGGCTCCAGCCATGCTGAGTAACACAGGACAAGAATTGGTACTTCAGGTAGGTAAGCAAATATACACAATATTTATTTATTACATTTATATCCCACCTTTTTTCCTCCAAGGAACCCAAGGCGGTGTACATAATCCTCCTCTTTTCCAGTTTATCCTCACAACAACAACCCTGTGAGGTAGGCTGGGCTGAGAGTCTGTGACCAGCCCAAAGTCACCCAGTGGGTTTCCATGGCTGAGTGGGTGCTAGATCTCCCGACTCCCAGTCCAACACTCTAGCCACTACACCACACCGGCTCTCAATATTTAACATTGTACAAGCCAGAGTCACCCCCTTAGGATACAGGTAGTCCTAGGCTGACTTTACATGCCATCAAACCATTTGTTTATTGATGTTATAGGCAAAAGCCTTTCTGAAAGATTCTTGGACTATTCAGTCCAGGAAGTAGCCAGTGGCTATTTTCTGATCCTAGCATTCATTCATTCATTCATTCATTCATTCATTTTTACAGTATTCAATATTGAAAACTCCCTGAGCAGTTGTTTACAAAGATTAAACCCCTAACATTATAAATAATGTTATAATGTTATAAATAAATAAATAACGTGGCTTGCCAAATGAAATAAGGTCAGTGCAGTTCACCATGCAGAGACACATTGGGCAACCACGCCTGTGGGGAATACTTTGAGCTCATAGGAATCTTTAACTATTTAGGGTTCAATCCTATGCATGTTTAGACAGAAAAATGTCCTACAACACACACACACACACACACACACCAACATTCCCTAGCCAGTTGGCTGGGGAATGCTGGGAGCTGTAGAACTTTTTTCTGCCTAACGTGCCTAGGATTGTGCCCTTAATGTATTTAATTCTCATGGCACACTAGCTGTTGTCTCAAAGCGCACTAGTCCACCCAAGTCTGTCTGTCTGGTCCCCTCTACAAGGATTCACTTTTGCGCCCGGTTAGGTGATTATGCGCATAATCGCTGAAGCGCATTTACGCCTAATACCTCTGCACGAGAGGCGGCGAGAGGCGGCGAAGCGCATTAACGGATGACCAAAATGCGCTTTACAAGTAGTTAATGCGCATAATCGCTTGTTCACATAGTCAAAATGCGCTTTAACGGCCGGAGCAAAATAAAACTAGTTGTTTAACGCGCATTCGATAATGCGCATAATCGGAGGGATAGCACGCCTCTACGCCCGATTTGCGCTCCGTTCTTGTAGAGGTAAATTTTTTAATGCGCCTTGAAAGAGCTTTAAATGCCTCTTGTAGAGGCAGCCTCTGTCTGTCTGTCTGTCTGTCTGTCTGTCTGTCTGTCTGTCTGTCTGTCTGTCTATCTATCTATCTATCTATCTATCTATCTATCTATCTATCTCAAGCCTGGACCAACACTTCATACTGCCTGGTTTATTTATTGACTCTGATTTGCAGGTTGCCCTTGGGGTGAGTAGTGGTATTTCCTTATCTTCATCCTCACTGACTGTCACTACTACTGCCATTTTACAGGCGGATAACTGACATTCTTGCTCAAGGCTACCCACTGAGTGGCATGGCTGAGCTAGGGTCCCAGCCCAGGTCTCCTGGGACCAAGTGGAGTTCCTTCGCTCAGATTTCCCGGCAGACAGACACACTTTGCAAAGTGCCTTCACAAATGAGGTTTAGAGCTGTCCAAAGCTGTAAACAGATTAAAAAAAAAAAAAGGTCCCTAAAACAACCCCACTGCACGACACACCCAGATGCAAAAGCACCATTACAAAGATGGAGCCGCTTGGTGCAGTTACTCTAGACAGAAAAAAATGCCAGTCCTAATTCGCCTCCAGTGTGTAAACAGCTTGAGAAAGGCTTAATGCTACATCAATCTGCTTTTTATAAACATGCTGTCTATTATGCTCGGAGGCTGGCTTAAAGCAGCCTGAATGGGAGAGAAGGAACACATCAAGCTAGTGAAGTGGAAAGGTTAAGGTACTGTATAACCTATTAACCTTTCAACATGTGCCTTTGTCCTTCCTAGTCTGTCCTAAGAATGTTAACTCTTTCCCCATTTCCCCCCTCGTTGTCACTTGCCTTAGACATAAATGATTCGTTTTTCCGCTTGCCTGCACATACGTGGCCTTTCCGATCCAGTTTTCAGCAGAAAAGAGAGTTTGTTTATTGATTGATTTATCATTCATATGCTTGTTTCTGTTTAATAGCTCACACGAACCCTAAAGCTCAGAATAGGTAACATTTAATTCACTTCCCTTAACCTCACAAAACCCTGGTAAGGCAGGTTATATCATCACTTCTTTTTTTTCCTGGCTGATCTGTTCCTTGAGCAGCTTGCATGATGAAAAGTTGGTATGTTCTGCTTTCTCCAACTAGACATGCATTTGTGAGAAAGGCCCCACCTATTGAATTTCTATCACATCCCCATTAAAGGCACAGGAGCCCAGCCAGAACAATAACATTGCAATTATTCCCATTTTACAGATGAAAACAAGCAGAGGAGTCCATGGCTGCACTGACAGCAAACACTTGGTATCCAATGACCAAGCCCAAGACTGTATTGAGTTGAGAGCATAAGAAGAGCGTCCAGAAATGATCTCTCTCTCTCTCTCTCTCTCTCTCTCTCTCTCTCTCTCTCTCTCTCTTCTGTTTCACCTTCTGACTCTGCTACTACTCTATGGTAGGTAATTTATAGTGTGTACATAGGTTTTCTGATTCATAGCTGTACTGGTGGATCACTAGAGTTGCTCTTTTTATTCTGACAAAATTTCTGTGCCAGGGTTGCACAGTCCGTGGGTTGAAAGCAGCCCCCCAAGCCCTGCAGTGCAACCTCCCCAAGACCCCCAGCAACCGCCACTCCTGCCCCTGAAAAAAAAATCCCCACCACCATTGGAGGTGGGGTTGCTGGGGGCTAGGAGAGGCAAAAGCTTCTCCCAATTCACAGTCACCAGCCTCCAAGGTTGCTATTTTTCCACCACTATTAGCAGCGGAGAAACAGCAAACTTGTTGGAAATCGCATCCCCTAGTTCTCAGCAGACCAGGAGGGGAGGTTTAAACCACCCCACCCCGGTGTGCTCTGGGATGTATGTGCAGGGTGGGGGAGTGTGTGTTATGTGAATGGAAAGTGTATGTGTATGAATGTGTGGGAAAGAGTGTGTATGTGTAGCAGTGTACATGTATGTTTGGGAGATACTGTCTCTGTGTGTGTATGTTTTGTACTGTGTGTGTAGCTCCCAGCACTGCATCCAACACCAGATGCGGCCCCTGGGGACCAAAAGGTTGTACAGCACTGCTTTAAGAGCTATATGAGGGAGATAAATTCAGCAGGTGGGCAAACTTGTTTTCACTTATTTTGTTAGCACCTTGTATGCATTTGATAGAAAGATGGGGCATAAATAGTTTTAAATAAATAAAAATAATACGGGCCTTACTTACTGGGTTGTTGTAAAGATGGTTGAGATAAAATGTGTGAAGCCATTTACAATAAAAATGTCAAATAAACACCCGGTAGGGTGGCCATATGAAAAGAAGGACAGGGTTCCTGTATCTTTCACACTTGTATAGAAAAGGGAATTTCAGCAGATGTCATTTGTATGCATGCAGCACCTGGTGAAATTCCCTCTTCACCACAACTGTTAAAGCTGCAGGAGCCCTGCCCTCTTTTGTGTCTGGTCAGCAGGGCAGGGCTCTGCAGCTGTAACTGTTATGCTGAAGAGGGAATTTCACCAGGAGCTGCATGCATACAAACAACACCTGCTGAAGTTCCCTTTTCTACACAACTGTTAAAGATACAGGAACCCTGTCGTCCTTTCCATATGCTCACCCTAGTAGTATTATAAAGGACCATAACATTTATCAATTTACTTTGCGTGGCAAAATGTAGTGTATATATGTGAGCGTGTATGTATTTGCAGGCGGCTGGTCAAATGAAGAGCATTACGGGATAGGTCAAGTGCAACCTGTGCAAAAGAGAAAGAATTAGGAGGGTTGAGGGAGACAGTCAAGGAATTTCACAGTGTAAAACTTTTCTGACAAGGTAAAGAGATGGATATGGCAACCCTGGACTTCACTAGGCAGTCTCTTTCGCTCTTGAAATTTTACCTGTTCAACATACTTTTAAATACCCCCCTTCCAACATTAGGTACTTATATGGGGAAAAGGCATAGGGTGACCAGATAAAATCCAGGTCAGGGCTCATGTAACTTTAACAGTTGTAGAGAAAAGGGAATTTCAGCCAGTGTCATTTGTATGCAGTTAGTTCCTGGTGAAATTCCCTCTTCATCACAACAGTTAAAGGTGCAGGGGCCCTGCCTTCTTTTGTATATGGTCACTCTAGTATAGTGCCTGCACCTTTAACTGTTGTGATGAAGAGGGAATATCACCAGGAACTAATTGCATACAAATGACACTGGCTGAAAGTCCCTTTTCTCTACAACTGTTAAAGTTACATGAGCCCTGACCTGGATTTTATCTGGTCAGCCTAGAAAAGGGTAGCAAAACATTTCCCTCAATATTGCTGCTGCATTTTCCTACCGTAATTAAGCTCAGGCTCAGCTGTTTTGGGATGAAAATCTCAAACCCCATTGCCCTTGGAAAATGGGAATACCATGACATAAAATATATGTGAAATATATTTTAATTTCCACACCCAGTTTAAAATTTAATCTTTTGTGATCAAACTATTTCAGAGAAAGCTCTGGATAGAGAGTAGGCTGAGGGTGAAATAAGGGTGAAGTCCGCAGTGGTCACTGTTTACCTTACAACTGTTGTCTCTGTACAGGTTTAGTCCAAAGTTCAGGGCAATGCCTCGTATTCCCCTACTGTGACCAATTTCGTATATGGCAGGGGAGGGAGGGAATCACACCACAAAAAGCAGCCTTCAACAGCATCCCTTCGATTTCAGAAAATGAAGCCGCAGTTCGAGGGACAAGGGAGGAAGGAAGTGTGTACTATGACTTATTTCTTTGCTCCCGCCATAATTAATATTTTATGTATAGGCATACCCTGAAGTGAGGACATACTGCCATTGTTGGCTCTGGCTTAAATGAGCACAGGCTTTATCAGAGTTGCCTCCCACCACTAAGACTCGGCTGCTTTGGCACAAGTGAGGTAACTAATATTTGAGAAGAATTAAAAGCGTTATTTCCTCAGTTACGAGTAACCACAACCAAGTTCTTCATGATGTGGAAGCTGCCAGGCAATGGCACAGAAGTGGGAAGTGTGAGCTGGATGTACACAATTGGGATCTCAAAATTCTCCATCCTATTTGTGGGCAGAGAAACTGAAAGGATCATTTCATCAAATTTCTCCAGGGGGAAGAGAAATTCCCCCAACAGTTTCTAAGAGGTGGGGCTCACCATAAACAGTGGTTGTACCACAGCGTCTTTCATTTCCCCCCCTCAGGGTTTTTGTTTTTGTGCTGCCACTGCAAGTAGAAACAGCAGCAATTGTGGTGGCAGCCTGGCCCCCATTTTGAATCCTCCACATACCCATTTTGAGGAGATGGGGGGGCATCTGTGTTTGTTGTGCATAATATAGCAATAGACATAGCATAAATCAGTAGCCTTCAAAATTTCTAGACCTGGGACCCACTTTTAGTCCAAACGTACATTTATTTTCGACCATGTACGTAAAGGTGGTAGCGCTGTTGATGCAACCCACTTCAGACCATGACCCAAGGCTAGATGTGGATCCCAGCCCACCAGTTGATTATAGAGAATAGTTGGTTATATATAATAGATGGTGGTGGTGGTGGGGATGATGAAATCTTCACATGACTTTTTAGCAGCTGGAAATGGGTATATCATTCTGTAGGTGTTGGACTCATATTGAAAGTGTGTTTCTGTGCGGCTTTTTAGATGTTGCTGCATATCTTCAGCAACTAAGAGGAATGCTCTTGGTCAGGGATCCAGCCAATCTGGAAAAGGAGCCTCGTGATGCCCCTCAGGACTTACAAAGGAGGTGGTTTCAGGGTGGGGAAAGGAAAAAGGGCACTTTCCCCCCATCCTCCTGAAACCTTCCCTTGCTGTGTAGTGTAGCAGTTTTGGGGCTTGCTGCCAGCCATGAACATATGCACTTTTATCACTATATATTGATAAAATATATAGTGATAAAGGGGAAAGTTTCTGGTAAGTGGGAAAGACAAAAGACTGTCTTTTGCTTTTCCTCCTTCCTGAAATGTCCCCATGCAATGCAGGGAAGAAAGTTTTTTTTAGAAAGAGCAAGTCCTTCCGAAAGAAAAGAAAAAGATGGACATTGTTTGAATTGTAATGGCAGCCTCTATGGTAGCAGCTCAAACAACTACCCATGTAACTGCTAGTACTACTCATACTAGTAATCTTCCTTAGTTCTTTATTGCCTTTTTTGCTGCTCTGGGAGCCTTTTTAAAAAAATAAAAATACTTCAAATAAATATAATGTATAATTTGTCCTAAACACCTTCCTTAACCCACTTCCACCAAGGATGTGTACAGGGATTTTTCTGTTGATGGGATTCTCTAAAAGCCTGAGTGACTTAGATATCTAACCTCTCTGAAGGTCTCACTCATTATTGTTATTGGTTCTTATCTGTTGTAAGGAAGCTTTTACAGACATTTGCTAATCCACGTCTCTCAAGCAGCAACGTTATATCTGATCTCATCTGAGCTAGTAAGATATTATTAGTTGCTCAGTAAGGATACTAGGAGGTTAGTTGAATGGTAAAGTGATGTTAACTTTATCAGATCAACTTCTGTTGATGAATTAAACAAACTTTCAGATTATACCTGGCCTTTAATTAGGCAGACTAGAATGTGGTGTTTCTATCAATAAAGAAGGTAAAGTCACATTTGAAATACAAGATCTCATTTTTGATTACTTGAGATTCTGAATCAACTATGCAGATGGACATGATTGCACAGAACGGTAAACCAACATTCTGGTAAATGAACATGCAGCCTGTTCGCTCGTGATGGCTCTAGCACGAACAGCTAAACAAATCAGAATGGTTTGCTTAGTGTGTTGTCTGAACCCAGGAGCCTGGCTTGTTGCTCCCAGAAAGCCAAGATTCATAAACCAAGAACAAGCCTTGGTTTATAATCCTGTTCTGTAGAGGAAGCAACAAGCCAGGATCCCAGGTTCTGACAACACACTGAGTAAACCAATTCTCACTTGTTTAGAAGCCAAACAGGAGCAAATGGGCTGCATACATGATTTCTGCAGTTAACCAGGATTCAACAGAATCCTGGATTACTGTACCATGCAAATGTGGAAGTTGTATTATGAGTCCACCCAGTTCTGCCTACTTGAGGTACTAACTCATAGTACTGTTCATAACAAATGTCCCCAAGCATTTTGCAAGAGCCCCTTAATAGAAGGTAGAGGTTTTCCCACCTTTTAAATTGAGGTGCCACCTCTAACACCAGATACTGCTAAGAACTCTGTCTATCTAGTGAGGATCTCTATCCTGACTGTTCCATCTATACACTTTGCCATGCTTACAGTTCCAGAGGAAGAACCTGCTATGGTTTCCATACCCACTTGGTTGCCAAATGTAGCCATCCTTGGAATGGCAGTACTTATTTCACTTTAGTTGAAGTCTGGTTTACATAGTCATTTCCCTTTGTGAATTGCGGAGGAAACAAGGAATCTGCGAACCAACCATGGAAAAAAATAGGTTTAGGTTTTAGCATAGGCTAGCCTTTCCCAACCTGGTGCCCTCAGATGTTTTGGATTTTAACTTCTAACAGTGCCAGCCAGTGTGGACATGCTGGTTGGGAATCATAGGAGTTGCAGTCCAGCACTTCTGGAGGACACCAGGTTGGGGAAGGTTGTTGTAACGTTTTCATCAAAATTATGCATCAGTTTTGTTTTCAGTTTTGGATTCTTTTTTAAATAAACTTCTGGACTGTCAAATTTAACTTATTTTAAAATATCAGGTGTGTGTATGTGTGTGTTCATGTGAATGTATATGTTTGGTTAAGCATAGTTTCTCTAAAAGGGTAAAGTGAAGTCTCATATGAGAAGTTGCAATGATAAATGATTCTGGGTCAAGGAAAGTCAGCCGGTCTTTGTTGTGTAAATACCTATCTATTACAGACTATGATTCTATGAATTATACAAGCACATGTGGAGCAACTTTCTCCCTTCCCCCACATTTATTTAACAGAATCTAAATGGGTCCTTCAAATCAATTAGGGCCCATTGTGTTAGAAGCTGTTATGTATTTCAGAACATTTTTTAAAGGAACCTGCATTATTTACTTAAAATAAGCTGATATTCAAGAGGTTCTCTGTTAGTACAGCATGACTGTTTAAATACGCTGTGTTATGGCTGTCCAGTGCAGAGATGTCTTTTTGTCTTGATTCCTCTATAGATAGTTGCTAAAGATGCTTCCTTAATAAGCACTGGTGGGTAGTGGATGCTTGTATAAATGAGCATTGATGGATTTTAATGGCTGGTGCCTACTAAGTGCTGCTGGAAACACTTGTCTTGCTTGTGTGGGAGCTAGAGAGAAACACTTTGGCAGTTGGAAGGTAGCCAGCACAGGGGAGAGAAGTCTTGAGATTTTGCAGCTGGCTGGCTGCATGCCGTTTGCTTTTGGGGGAACTGATGTGGCCCTTAAAGACTTGGGATTGTCAACTTCCATCTGCTAAACTTACATAATCATAAATTATTATTATTTTTTACAAAAACACCTCTAGGTCTCCAGTACTCTTTCATCACAAGGAACCTGACCCTTCACAAAGCTGGAGTGTGATACCATTTAGTTTCTGAAAAGCATACTGAAACACATGATTTAGGGACCCTTTTTTATTCTATTTATGTTTTCATTCAATGACAAGAATTATATGATATAATAACAGCCTTCCCCAACCTGGTGCCCTCCAGATGTGTTGGACCACAACTCCTATCATCCCCAGTGGCCATGTATAAGTTGTGCAAGTATACATCCCACTGCCCTCACACATTTACTTTTGACAAGGCAGGTGAATGGAATTAATTAATCACATCTCTATGCCCCAAAGTTTTACTATCCCTCCATAGTGTATAACAAGGCAGACTGCCTTATTTTCAACAGAGAGCCTATCTACACATGCAGAATAAAACACTTTGAAAACGTTTTGAAAACTGTATATGGAGTGTGTCCTGGACCTCAACAGTTCTCAAAACTGTTATAAACTGTTTTAAACCATTTTAAAGCAGTATAGGCTCAGAATCATACTTGTATTTTTGACCCGGTTGTATCATGTCGTACCCATCTGGAATGGTGGAAGAGCGCATTAGAGGCCCAAAGATGTCCTTCATTTCCAACACCCCAAAATCAGTCTAAATTTATAACCAGCCCTCCTGAAAGACAAAGAGTAGTGCCAGAGTTGATGCTAAGGTGTTAGCAGAGTGGAGTGAACAAATGTATTCCTTTATCTCTTAATCACACCTGACAGGAAAAATTACCCCACCCCCCATCATGTGTTTTTTTTAAAGCCCCAAATCATCGATGTTTTCTTTGAAAATGCATCAGGATCCAGCCAAAATTAACCACTGGTGAGTTTCCATTGATGGGAGATGGCTGAGTATGTGCTGTTTGACTTTCCCACTGAAACCAATGGTTTCAAAAATACTCTTTAATTTTGTCCGGATTGTGCAGTATATATTAATAAAAGTAGCCTTGCCAAAAAAGAAAGAAAGAAAAGTGTTTACACTCTTGCTGCAAAAAGGGGGGGGGGGGGAGGGGGAGGGGCTTTTCTCTTGAAGATTCCCAAAACAAGGAAAATGTCATCTTCCAAAAACCGGACCTGTGTGTTTCCAATCTGGCAGGAAACTCCACTGGCGTAATTGGCCACAAGCTTTAGGAGAGAATAAAATCCAATTTACCTGTCAAAAAAGGGCTGAATAGGTCGTTGCAAAATGGGGGTGGGGAATGGAGTGCGGCTGCCTCCCAGCCCGTTTCATTTCTTTTCACTTCCCCCCTCCCCTTTTTCTAGCAAACCAGAAAGGGGAGGAAAAGTTGGAACAATCTGCTAAGGGGGCACAATGTTCTTTGCACAGTTAGCCCACTAATTACTATTAAGCTCTAGTCCCCTTTTGTGCTCCAATGGGGAGTCTTCAATGAGAAGCTGCCTCTTGGGCCTTTCATGAGGTTGGCCTAACCCTTGAATAGCAGACTTCTCCCCCACTACTTTTCCCATGTTAGTTGTTCTACCTACCCTCCTCCTTTCCTCCTGCCTTTCCCCCACTTTCTTCAGATGCTTCCCCCCCCCTCGCCCCCCACAACCGCCTCACTCCTTTCTTTACTTTTCTGGTAGCATTTTTTTTTGTCCGTGTTGTGCAAGGCCCTAAATGAATCTTGACTGCCCCCACGGCCGACTGGAGAAGCATAAAAGCATCTCATTCCCCCAGCTATGGCTCCATTGTGCACCCTAACAATGCACTAATTGGTAGTGACAATCGTGCTTTTGGGGAGGAAAGGGTGGATGGGGGGGGCTTGGTTCTTTTCTAATCAGCAAGCCCACTAAATAAAAAAAGAAAGGAAGGGAAAGAGAGAGAGAGAGCAAGGTTTGGGTCGGAAGGAGAGCAACAGAGGAGGTGGCACTTCACAAGCCCTGAAGTCATTTTGTTTAAGTCAGGCAGCTTCCCGAAAATTAATAACAAGAATAAAATTATGGGAGGGTAACCGAAGGGGAGAGGAGCCACATAACTGCTCTCAGGATCTCAGCAGGTGAAGATGAGTGTGAAGGGCGAGCTGCTTAAATGCTCATGGGCAAAGGATGCGCACAGGAACACCGAGTAATAGCTGCAGCAGCAGCAGCACCCCATTGCTTTGGAAATGTTGAATGCAGCAGCTGTGAAAGTTCTCTGCTTTCTGTATAGGGAACATTTCTCTGTTGCTAGACTAAGGAGACAGAAGAAGGAGATATAACTTGAGGAACAAGTTTGTAGGTGTAGGTGTAAATGGTAATGTGCTTTGGCTGCTTCTCACATGGACCTTTGACAATGGTGTATTTGTGGCATGCTTCAAGAACACGTAGGAAAGGAATACCCTGTGCCGCAATATTATTATTATTATTATTATTATTATTATTATTATTATTTACATTTGTATACCGCCCCATAGCCGAAGCTCTCTGGGCGGTTTACATAGGATTAAAAACAATTAAAAACAATATACAAAAATTAAAACAGCAAAAACATACAACATACACACAATCTGTACATTTAAAAACCACTATAACACTTCAAAAAGCTACAAAAAACAAAACAAAACAAACCCAGGCTCCTCAGATATTGCCAAATGCCTGAGAGAAGAGGAAAGTCTTGACCTGGCGCCGAAAAGATAACAATGTTGGCGCCAGGCGGGCCTCGTCGGGGAGATCATTCCACAATTGGGGAGCCACCACAGAGCAATGTACATGCATTTCATCATACGCCTAATACTTGTACCCGACAAGGAAGCAATTCCCTTCAATTCCCCTTAGGACTCTCAATTTTTAAGGCAGCGGATACCCATGCTAGCTCATCCATGTGCAGCAGAAGGCCACAACCAGTTTCAACTCTGGGTATTGTTGCCTGTGATACACAGGTTTGCAAATGGTGCAAATCCAGACAATGTTAAGCTTTTTTAAGTCCCACCAAATACGAGAATGATTTAAGCATGTACTTCATTCAGCCATTTAAATCAATGGGATATAAATGTACTTAACTTTTCCTGAATCGTACCCAAACATTTGACCATTGCTTACATTTCATTTTTGCAGGTACACATACAACAATTTCATGGGTACCCATTTAAAAAGTAATGTGTGAAGTGGCCCTTACTTTCATATAATTTGTTCTTGACAGGAGTGTTAATGTTTGCATTGTATTGCTTCTTTGTCGCCCTTTCCCATCCAGTATGAAGTGCAGGGCAGACTTTACAAGGTCATTTTCCTTTGAAGACTTCTGGTACCTTTGTAATAGTTTGTAAGTTAATTTACAAGCCTACAGGATGGGAAGCCATTACAGAAGTATGAAGTGTACAGCACATGTAGGCAGGTCTATTTCTCAAGCAGCATCCTGTTGGCTCCCATTAGCTGTCAGTGCAGGAAAAATGAAATCTAAAAAGTGTTCCGCAAAAATATCTTCAGGCGGGCTTAGCTTCCAGGGACAAACCTTTAAATTGGCTTGGAACAAAGGATTTCTTCTGGCCACTGATCACCTATTGACCAGAATCAGCAACCCCATTTGATTGCAGATTCCACCATGCTCAAAACTGAAGGAGGCTTTTCGACTTTGCACAAAAACGAACAAAATGCATTAGTCATAACATTCTTGATACAATGCTGGTCCTTGAGAAAGTATGAAGGCCTGTGCCCTGAGGGAAGGCAGAATGCCTAAGCTCAGGCCATTGGCTCCTGAGAGGACCTGCCATCTGCCTGAGAGAACTATATTATGGTGTTTTTTGGGAGAAGGAGATTGGTAACACTTGTTTGCAGGTTTCAGATTTAAAAATGGGAAACCGCTTTGGGTGCCTTGGCAGAAAGGCGGAATAGAGATGCGTTAAATTTTAAAAAAGAAATCTCATGGTACATGTGCATAAATTGCACCACAAAAGCTTCTTACACTTCTCTCAGGGCCCCAGATTTGAAGGGTTCTGGTTAAGCATTCTGATACGTTGAGGCCTGCACAACAAAGCAGCAGTCTGGACTGGTCTTACCACGAAGAGCAGTTTACTTAGGAGGCAGATTCTGGAGGGATGCCATTTTTCTGCATCCGTCTCTTCTTGGTGTCATTTTCATTTTAAAAAAATGAACATATGAAGGGGGGTAATTTTGAGCTTTTGCCTCGGGCAAAATGTAGGCATAGAGTCCTTGGCAAATCTTAATCCAGTATCCTCTGTGCTTTCTTCCTAGAAGCTCAACCAGTTGCTTCCGTAGGCTTAAGGTGCTTCCAGGTGAAGTTTTTATTGTGCAATTGACACATTCACAGGATTTTACAGAGGTTCTACAAGCATCATCTTCCACTCGTAACCCTTCCGGGTTTTCTCACTGCATCTGTCATTTTTCTTACTGCAGAAAATCTTTTAAGGAGAAAAAGATGGAGTAGCTAACTGGAAGCGCTAAGAACCTTCTGACTGGAAGCACCTATAGTTAGAAAGTACTAAGTTATTCTTTACATAAACCCAACTTGATGTTTATTCTTAAGTTTATAACAATCAGGTAAGTTTCTGAAGGCTGTCGTTATGGCCCCGCCTGCCCTGATGATTTTGTCCTAATCTAATGGCATGTCTGCACTAAAAATGAAGCTATTTTATATCACGAATTCATTGCCATATATCTCCTCCTTCTGTCAGATCCAGACCAGCTTATATGGCAAAGTCCTGCCTGAATGTAAATGTACTTGCCTGCTGGCAGAAGGACAACAGAGGAGGCCAACCAATGCAGGCTAGTAGCCCTGATGTCAGTGGGGTGGGTTTTAATCAGAACCAGACAAAATTTGCAGCTTGAAAATCTCCTTTAGAGTTCTGACTGGTCCTGACTGAAACCACCCCAGTGACATTGAAGCCACCAACCTCCACTGGGGCCAACCTAACCTCCCTCGTCAGGGAGGTCCAGAACCTGGGAGTGGCAGCCCCCAAGCTCTAGCACTCCCTACTGTGGGAGGCTAGGTTCGTCCCCTCTGTTTTCCTTCTGCTGGCAGGCAAATACATTTTTATTCAGGCAGGTCTTTGAAATATAAAGCAGTCTGTTTCTGAAGGTTGGTTGGTGCTGTTCATTGCTTTTATTATTCTGTTTTAAATGTATGTTTATGCTTTGTTTTAATTAAGATTTTTGTTGATCTGGATTTTATTATTAAGCTGCCTTAAGCACCATTTTTTGCTTTGGTGGAAAGCTGGGATAGAAATTAAATAACCTACCTTATAGTGTTGTTGTGAGGATAAAATGGAGAGTTCAAGGATCATACATGCTGTCCTAGGCTCCTTTGATGAAAAGGCAGCATATAAACATAACAAACAAATAAAATCCAAGGCATTCTAGTGAGATTCAAAGAATTCCCTGTTCTCTTCTTCACCACCCCCTCAACCCCTCCCCTAGCAATTCCAAGGAATTACTGCTGAAGTGTGCAGTGTAAATATGCCCTTAAGTTTATCGTGGCCAGGGCTTGTTTGCACATGGTGGTGTTTGAACGGATATCTTCCGATTTTCCAACCATTATGAAATCCCTAGGTATCGGATCAAACCTTATACTAGAATACATGGCCAGTTAGTGGGCACAGGTACAATGCAGATTCTATTTTGTAACTGCTGTTAAATCTTCTGCAATTGCACAACATCCAGGGTCGCTAGAAACTTCAGCTGAATGGCAGGGAATTGGCTTCTTGTATGGGTTTAATTGCAGTTGGGACCCTGGTGCAGGAACAGTAACTGCTTGCCTTGAAAATAATGCTTTTAAGAGGTAAAACAATGTGGTTTAAGTGCACCCGATCCATTTCCAAAGCCAAAATGAAGTCAACAGTGTAGATGGGAGCTAAAGCCCAAAACATCTGGAAGGCACCACATTGGGGAAGGCTGATGTAGGATATTGGGTGTGGACCTCAAGTTCAACACTCTCATTGGCATGAAAATCCATAGATGACCTTTGGGAAGTCAGTGTGACTCACAGCACAATCTTGTAATTATTTACCCAGAAGTAAGTCCCACTGTCTGCAGTGTAGGTTACTCCCAGGTAAGTGTGCGTAGGATTACAGCCTCTTTCTAACTGATATAACACGAAGCCATGAGGATAAAGGAAGGATATATTGTAACTTTTACTTTCTTAAGGATAAGATGGTAAAGAGATCCAAATAAACAGTACAAGCATTATCATGATAAAGCAAGCCCGTACCCTTCCTCACATTTATTGTAGTTTTCTAAATTGCCACCTGTTTATGGTTTTGTCTTAAGATATGTTATCAAGCTATGCAATAATCCATTTTTTTACCCAGAG
The DNA here is from genome assembly GCA_029215795.1 of Anniella stebbinsi. Lineage (NCBI taxonomy): Eukaryota > Metazoa > Chordata > Lepidosauria > Squamata > Anniellidae > Anniella > Anniella stebbinsi. Next base: position 195,282,981 of record JARDYH010000001.1, on the reverse strand, counting down.
TGCTCTGAGTCACTCCCTTGCTAACATATGTGTGTAAATATTATGTACGCTGCACTACTTTGCAACACTTTTCATTTCCTCAAATGACTTTTTTGTGGAGTTCCAAACATGGGGGAAACATGCCTTTTGATCTCCATAGTAGGAAAAGCAGCTTTAGAAAGGAACTGGAAATATGAAAGCGGTGGGCAGGGAAAGACTTTAAGTACCCTTTTCTACTTCTCCTATCCCAAGTGCCATACCTGATGTGGCTTTTCCTGTTTTTAAAAGGCTGTTGAGGTAATTTTCTTAATTTATGCTTCTTATATTTTTATACTTTTTTTATTGAATACGTTTTTAAGGTTTTATAAGAATTTTGACAATCCTTAATATAAATGCACCAAGTCCCAAATAAAAGAGGAAAAGCACATTTACAGGTGGGTCTATATGCAAGATTAAGTCAGCTGAGTTCCTTCAGCCCAAATCCTTGGCAAAATTCTCTATATATGCTGACCAAATGTTCAGAAATGAAGACTAGAAGTCTTCAGTAAGAGGTATTCTCAAGCACCACAAATGCAGCCTGATATTGCATCTTTCCAATACTGTTGATATAAAATATTTTAGCCACGAAGATGGTCTGAAGGAGCCACTGTTGGGGGTAATGCTCCATGTAGCTGCTAAGTTTGGCCCTGAGATTCAGTGTTACTGCATGAAACACATTTTTTTTAGCAACCATGCTTCATGCTAAATTGAGGCTTCACGCAAACGTGATTACATTCTATGAATCAAAACCTACTGGGGATTTCTTTTAACATCACAATTTCGGATGCAAAAAACTCATGAAAGTTAGACAAGCACATATGCACGCATATGCCTTGCATCAAGAAGGTATGCTGCTTTGCTCCCCAATGGACCATGAAGTTCAAGACTGCAAATCATAGTAGTGTTCTAGATCCATCTACATGTATCGCTCGTTGTAATTGGTTTTCAACTGTAGACACACCAGGAAGTGACTTCTGAAAAGCAAGCTGTTCCTGCAAAAGAGAACACTAGGATAGATGCGCTGAGAGTTGAAAACAATGCATCTGACAGTTTCCATGAAAGTGTATGTGAGAATAAATTTAATCTTTAAGGTACCACAAGACTCTGAGGTTGTTCAGACGATCAGCGGGGAAACAACGCAATGTTGATTATTTCTCCTGTGCATGGCAGCCGCGCCACAGGGATTACCCTAATTACCGCCCTGCAGGCTGCCATGTTATTTGAACCTGATGCACAGTGCAGACATAGTGTTTTCACCTGCCTACAGCAAGCCATGGATTCTAGGTGGGTGAAAAAGAACTATACCTGCACCACACTACATTGTTTCCTCTGTTGATGGCCTGAACCTGGATACTGTCTTTTTTCGCTGCAACAAACTAAAATTGCTACCCCTATGGATTTTTTTTAAAATGAGGCTGCTTGAAACCAGACATTCCATATAGAATGCACCTGTTATTAGAACCCCTGATAAGAACACAGAATTGAGGGGCCATCAATCTTGTTCTAACAGTAACCTCAGAAGCAGAAGCTTTCCTCTATTGTCTATTCACAGTAGCGAGGAACCAGAGACAATGACCGGGTTCGCATGATCATGGAGGGAAAATAAACCACAGTGGCCTACTTTTCCTCTCTACACATGCCAATCATGAGCTGCCTAATTAGCATAATTATCTTCGCCGGGCACAGGGTGCCACGATGTCTGAACCTGGCAAGGGTGGCTGGCTGGGATGGTTTAGAAGCCACCCTTTGTGGTTTCCCTCCATGATCATGTGAACACACCCAATGTGTCTCTGAACACAGATGTTTAGGTATCACAGCTAATTGTCACTGATAGACCAATCTTTCATGAATTCATCTTAAGTCTTTTAAAAAGCCATCTCTCCTAGAGGCTCTTGCTGCATTTTGTGGAGGTATAATGAATTCCACAATTTACACATTGGCTCAGTTCGGACAACACATTAGGCAACAGAGGGGGGAAGAGGCTACGGAGGGTACATTATTTTTGGAGTGCCCGCCACACGACATGTTGCCCCTCCCCACATTGTGCGGCTGACAGTCGGGGCCTCCTAATAAGCAACAGGGCTCCGAAAACAATGTAGCAGCCCGTTGTTTCCCCCCGTTGCTTAATAATGTAACGTCAGTTGTGTGTGCATTGTGTGTCGGCCTACACACGACACAATAAGCGACACAACTGACGGTTGCCTCCCCCCCCCCTCCCGGTTGATGAACGTGTCGTCCGGACTGAACCATTGTATGAAGTTCTAATTGGCAACCAGTTGGGCTTATTCCCAAGTTTTTGCTCCAAATCTGATTCCTGTTATTAAGTAATGGAAAAGGGGAAGCAAAGTGTTACCTGGCTAAAGTATATGAGCAGGTAAGAACACATGGTAATCAAACCTGGATCCTTGCATTCTAGTCAAAAATTAACTCACAACAAACTAGGAGTTTTATGTGGGCGAGGGGGAAGAGGCCAGGAGAGGAGGGTGAGTTTGTAGCTTTTTGACTGAGGCTGATTAGTATATTGGGAGCTGTTTGGGTTCTGTTTGTTTCTTGATGTTTTCCGTTTGTTGCTCCTGTTAGGGTTGTGCATGGACCCCCCTCCCGATCTGGATCCCGATCTGTCAGGTCCGGATCGGGCCCGATTTGACTCGGATCTGGATCCACAGCACTGCCTCCCGCTCTCCCCGCTCTCCCCCTCCCTCCCCCCACTCTCCCTGCTTACCTGCTGCCTCCTCTGTGTTGTCCTGCCGTCGTCCTCTCTCCTCATTGTGTGCTGCCGCATTTCCTGCTCGCTCGCATTTCCTGCTCGCATCAGGTGATGACGTCACCCGATGCGACTGGTAAATGCGGCGCTCTAACCAATTAGAGCATTGCATTTGCCGGTTGCAACGGGTGACGTCATCACCTGACGCGACCAGGAAACGCGGTGGCACACAGCGAGGAGAGAGGACGACGGGAGACAACGCGGAGGAGGCAACAGGGAAGCAGGGAGAGTGGGGGGAGGGAGGGGGAGAGCGGGAGGGAGGGTTGTGACCGGATCCGAATCGGATCCAGATCGCAGATCCGATCTGGGCCTGATCCAGTTTGGATCCGGATCCTGGAGGTCCGGATCAGCCCGATATGCTCTGGATTTAGGATCCGAATCCGTGCACTGCCCTAGTTCCTGTTGCTTTGTGCTCAGGTACATTCTTCTGGTGGGCGGGGCTTCTGCTTGAGGCGAGTCACTGAACTAGTTGGGGCAGGACCAGCAGCCAAATAGCTCTATAAGTATCCTGCCAGTCCCAGGGAAGTTGCAGTAGCAGGGGAGTTTGAGGAGAAGGCAACACAGGCGTGTGAGAGAGCCTAAACAATGAAGTGTTAGGGCAATAAAAGGTTAAGCAGACAGGCGGCTTTAGCAACAGGGCAAGGAGATTGGGATAGACAACCCTTCCGAGGCTAAATAGTTTAGGCTTTCAAGGGCTGGAGCAGTTCACCTACGAGGAAAAGTTGCAATGTTTGGGACTCTTTTCAGCTTAGTATGCATGGTGTGAAGAAATAATACTAGAAACCAATGTCACCCAATGAAGCTAAAAGGTAGGAGAATAAGGACAGATAAAAGGAAGTTCTACTTCAAACAGCAATGAATGGCTTTAAAAGATTAGACAAATTCAGGGAGGATAAGGCCATCAAGGGCCACTAGTCATGATGGCTGTATATTACCTCCATCAACAGAGGCAGTATGTCAACACGAATTGCTACATAAGCAGGAGGGTGCTGCTATTGCCCTCACGCCCTGCTTGTGAGCTTCCCATAGGAATCTGGTTGGCCACTGTGAGAACAGAATGCTGGTCTAGGTAGGACTTTTGTATGATTAATGTGGCTCTTACGTTTCCTGCTATTGAGGCGCTTTTCCTCATTGAAACTTAATTCTTGGTATGGTCACTCTGGTATGAAGACAGATAATGGAGGATTTAAGATTATTTCATGTTTTTCTTATGAAAAAAATCAAGGTATCTTAAATTGTAATATAATTGATACTATTTCTACTACAGCATACAGTAAAACTGTCAACGCCTAGTTTTTTAAATGACAGGAACTCTTGGAATACCTGCTGGAAGCGCTAAAATTAAAAAGCTTTGGGTGCTTTCTAAAAAATGCAGAATCTGAGTTTGGCATTGCCTCTTTGCAGACGGAGTTCTGTCAGACTGGGTCCCTGAGCATGGCGGCCCTGCGCTTACCTTTACATATATTAAATAATGAAATGGCAAGATTTGAAGGAAGTCCTATTCAGAAGATTTTATATGGGTAGAAGGTTTAGGCCTGTTACACTTTGGAGGTTGCCCAGAAAGAAAAAGCTAATCAATACAGTTCGTTGGGACAAGATTGATATTTTCTTGATGGTACCATTTTCCTTGTCATTATATGGAAAATTGTTTGCCTAGTTTTTATCTTATTTTGGACTATTACACTGACTGCACACTCAACTCTGTTCTGCAATGGGCTCTGTTCTTCCAGTTTGGTGGTCACATTCTTCTTTTCCACAGAGATTCTACCTTAATTTTGCCAATAGGATTCTTGTCAGGTAATCCACAGATGAAACAATTTTTATGAGGATTTTAGCAGTCCACCTTGTAACCACAAGGTGGATCAGTTAAAACATCATTACAAATGATAAAGATCCACAGTTATAGTTTCATGCAACTGCTTCACTCACATAGTTTGAATTCAGAGAATCATACAAAACCTTCACTTGTGAAAAGAGACATGTTAGATTAGCCTTTTCCAATCTGGTGCCTTCCAGATGTATTGGACTACAACTCCCATACTGGTTCGACTCTTAAAGACAGCTTATTTAAGCCATGATGAGCCATGGGCTCCAACTGCAATATTCAAGACACAGCTTTTCGTCAGAGAAGCCATGGTCTGTTTTACAGTTATGCGAGGGTTGTTTAACCCTCACATAACCCACAGTCCCTAGGTTCGGATAACACAATAAACCAGGACTGTGGCTTGAGTATCCAAAGTGGGCACCTGTCTATGCCACAACCCACTGTGGTTGAAACCATGGTGGGCTGTTTTATCATATGAACCAGTGCATAGAGTTGTAGTCCAACACATCTGGAGGGCACCAGGTTCAGGAAGACTGAGTTAGATGATGATGATGACATTATCCAGTTGCAAAACTGCAAGAGCTCACATCTGTGGAACCACAACTATGTGGGAAGAGGTGCATAGTTTTTCTACCAATGCAATATCAGGCAGTTGGCAAATCCTTTAAGCCTTTGAAAAACCTCAGCTGCTGCAAACAATGAATTCATTTAATGCCAATTGTAATGGGATTTTTTAAATTAAGAACCAGAACAAAACCAGGACTTCCTTTCACAGTAAAGTCAATCAACACTCATCAGGTGGTAGGAATTTTAGACTTTACCAAGTACCAACTAGGACTGTATATAAACAAACTGCATAAACAACTATCTCAGTGGTCCCCTCCCACTGCCATTCATTCAATCTCTTCCTGATAACCACCAAGCTGAAATGTGACGTTCAGAAGCCTGTAAAGCCCACCTCTTCCTCAATTTAAAGTAGTAGGTCAGCTAAATGTTTGGAAAAAAACTACTAATGCTGTTGCTGTTGCTACTAATTATTATTATTAATAATAATAATAATAATAATTCTTTAACCCTTATAAAGCACTTAAAATTCTCTAAGCACTGTACAAATATTAAAACATAAAAAGGTCTCTGCCTGCAGGTCACAAGCTAATAGACACGATACAAAAGGATAGAGATTGGGGAGGTAGGAGGAAGCAGAGGCATCGGAGCAGCTGCACTGGCACTGGGCAGTGGATGATGTCAGGATGGCCTCCTCCTCACTATATTGTTCTAGCGGGGGATGCTAGGTCCCCTGGCTAGTGGCAAAGGTCAGAATGTGCCACCCTTCAGCTCCATAGTCCCAGGGCAACTGGTAGTTGTAGCTAAGCTATCTTGCTGGTTGGGACAGGTGGTGGTGGTGGGAGCAAGCTCCCTTTAGTTGCTCCTTCTGTGGCTAATGCATAGGTCTAATCTGTTTCTATCATAATCTGTTGCATTTCCAAATTATCAACTATTATTTATTCCACACATGGGAATGGCCACAGGATAAAAAAAATGGGATCCAACAGTTGAACACAACTAGCTGAACTTACAGGCAACCTTTTGAAGTGAAGTCTAAATGGCACCCCACCCTCCATGATGGGAAACATAACAATACTAAAGAAAAAGAAATAATGGAGAATTTGCTGCTTCTATATAGTGTCATTTAATTAGACTGGGGAGACTCAGGAATGAAGTTCATTGGGTGATCTTGGGCCAGTCGCTCTCTCTTAGCCGTGCAGACTTCACAGGGTTGTAGCGAGATAAAGTTATTGGGAGTTGGGGAAACCATGTTCTGAGTATGACTAAATCTGGATCCAACCCATTGTCTCTCAGGGTAAAAAAAAAAAAAACCAGAGCGAGCTTCCACTGGCAGGCTAAATCACATTAAGGACAGGTTGACGGAACATTTGAATCAACTAAATGGCCCATGATCCAGGCAAAACTTTCCCACTGAAGTCAATAGGACTTCATTGGGAAAGTTTAGCACATGCTTACATCTTTCCCATTAAAATCAATTAGACTTCAGCCTTCTTAACTTTAGATCATGCCCCCTATTTATACAGCAACCCTACATATTACAGTGTTTCAACAAAGAGTATTCTGCAGATGACAAGCTTATATTCTACTTTTATTAAGAGTAGCCTTTTATACAGTAGGGTCTAGTGGCCCTGAGCTATGTGTTATAGCAGCTATCTTATACCCATTTACCTAGAAGTCTCATTGAACTCAATGTGCCTGTTCACACATAATGGCAGCAGTGTTTGGGTTAATTAAACCAGGATTTACCTTGATAATGATGGGCACGTTCCACAGCCATTTTGAATATCCAGTCTCCGATCAGGCCAACTGGTTTCCTCTGTGATGTCTGAACCCAGGCACTATAGGTTAATCTTGGGTTAAAGCAACCCACAGTTAATCTAACTACTAAATGTAGTTAATTAATCCATGATTTGCTGCCATTACATGACAATGTGACTTCCTTCTGAGAAATGTACAGGATTGCACTGTAAGAGAACCATACCCAGATACATTGTCAATATAATCTAACATGAGTAGAACTAATAATTTAGCATGTATTATTAATATTGATTAGAAATGAAGCACATTGATTTTATAGCAAATAATTTAACAAACAATTTAAAACAATACATATATTCATAAATTAAACATAATGCAGTTTTAAAAAACACGCTTAACACACTTATGACAGATTTAAGCAAACAAAAACAAACTACCTCACCAAATAAAGTAATGGTCAGATTTAACTTAGTAGTCAGAAAATATCACTTAAACATTTCCTGCATAGGAATTTGGGGAATAAACAGTCTAAATTTTCCAGATTCGTAGATAAACTTGCTGAATATTCATATGCATGGGTTGGACTTACTCAAAGCACACACACAACCCCCTTTAAGGTGAGACAATTCCACTAGTGCCTACTCAGTTCATTTTAATGAACAGTTCTAATTGATGCCCGGATCATTAAAATATCAAAAAGGTAAATTTCAATATGGTTTCTTCTTGTACCAACCTTTGCAGCTGGATTGTTTAACAGTTCATAATCCTTTAGAACAGATTTCAGAGTAGCTTATTTCTCTAGTAACAAATAGAATCACTTTTATGGACTAACAAATGGATTCTTTTTATGGATTTGGACTAACTAGTGAATTCTTCCTAACATGTTTGGGGAAATGAGGATGTACAATTTTAAAGGGCCTATGAAATGCTGGAGTGATACATGCATTTCATTTGATCTTCCGATTTTATTGACTATTTTGTTCATGGAAGCAAAACCCAATTGTCTTTACTGCAGCTCCTCACAGGTGCCACCAAATCCCACCTCCCCTTTGCTGATTTCTCTGCTGCCTGTATTCTCCACTGGCTCCCACAGAAGATCCTCACACAGAGTGCTCCCCATGGTAGGTATCTGCATCAAGATTCCTGGGATGTGTGTATACCTGAATGTGTGTGTGCACCTGAATGTGTAGCCCCTGAGACAGCATCACATGCAATCCTAAGGACTGAAAAGGTTGCCCACTTCTGATTTAGTTAATCAATGGTTGCTTATTCACCTGATTGTTTAATTATTTGGACTGGATCAGGTAACAAATTTAACTGGAGAATTCACAACACTCGTCAACATCAAGGGTTTAAACATCAATCTAATATAATCTGTAACTGCAACATCTCAACAATAAAAGCGGCCTTATTAATCTAAGCACAGAAAAAAACTGTGTGGGATGGTCATATGGATCATTTGGATTTCCAAAAATAAATAATGATATACTTTCCCCAGAATAATAATAAAAAAACCTTTGCATTCAGTTCCACAGGCAATTATTACCTCTACTTGTGAACAGCCACAGGCCTTCCTTGGTCACACATGTGCCTACAGTTGTGTGGACAAACACTGTGAACCAGGTAATACACTACAAATTCTGGGGCAAGTTCTCCCACAGTTGTGGACATAGCTCTGATGTGTTTCTGTACATAGGCGCAATTTTCTCTCTCTCTCTCTCTCTCTCTCTCTCTCTGTGTATGTATGAGAACCTGCACTGGCTTATTTGCAGGGAATTGTGTCAGTTAAAAGAATGCTGAGTTAATTGCAGATTAGCACCAACATCTTGGCAAAAACTGGAGAGACACAAAGCCTTCATTAGGGGCCAAATAGCAACTAGCAGGAGAGGAGAAGATGTGTGTTTTTAAGAAATATAATGTTGTTTATCCCTGCTTTACATGATGGGTTGGATCCGGAATTTGCTGTCCATGAATGGAAGCGTTCTTTCCATCTACTGAAGGCTTTTGATCCAGCAGAGGTATTTGATTCCAATCATATTTTTTTTAAAATAAGAAAGAACATTTAAAGATGCAGTAATGACCATGACAATTACAATAGTAATAATTTCTTCAGTGATTACAATGTACAAAAAACAGATCATTCAGTTGGATGATTTCTGCTGGCAGGAACATCCCCTGAGTGGAGTTCTGCTCAAGGGACACTTCCACCAGTGGAAATGGGGGGAGGCAACTTTTGTTCATTCCTCCATCCCTCTGCAGCCCCTTTTCTCTTCCAAAACTCTGGTGGTTCAGGACTTCTGGAAGAGTGCAGGAGCCTGCAAGGGGAGTGGGAACTCAGCAAATGTGTTGTACAGAGCAACCCTATGCATGCTTATTCAGAAGTACGTCCCATGAAATTAAAGTCCACTGATGACATGGGCATACAATTACACCTCTAATTTCTAAATGACGGGATGCTCAGTGACACTCTGATTCTGAGCTTTAGGTTAACAAACTCCTATACATATTAGGTTCTAAATAGGGAAGCAACTTAATATCTAATAGATTGTGCACAGAAAAACACGCAGGCCTTGCAGAGGTGCAATCCAAAATATATTGAGTAGAGACAAAGTACTTGACTTTTCGCCCTTGCTAAAAAAGAAGAGATTAAGGCACCAAATGACATCGAAGTGTGACGCTTACGTGAAACATGGGAAGTGCTTCATACATGTTGTATGCTGAGCCCATCAGATTAGGGGAACGCATACATTGCAAGTCACCCTCCAAAGAAGTTTCTCTCCGTTTCCCCCTTACACAAACACACACACACCTATGAATAGTCAATGCTGACCAAATCCCATTCATATTTATTTGGACAGAGTTCAATGGGGCGTACTCCTAGGTATTTTGCATAGGATTAGAGCCTCAGTCAAGACACTCAGAATGTGGACAAATGATAGCAACGTGCAGTGCATTAAGCAACTCCCACAGGAAAATCCTAGAAGGCAAATTATGACGGTTTTATTAGATTCCATGTGTTCTACATGGGCCGTAAAATTTGTAACCCAAGAGTCAAGCTTATACATTCAGCAGAATCAAGCGTTGTTTTCACTCTCTCAGACTGTACCACTTCAAGCCACGTTTTAAATTCTCTCCCGTGAAGAAAAGTCTTCATCCATGCAGAAAAATAGGAGAAGTACATTAGCCTAAACTTTTCTCCCCAGTATGCAATTGTTCAATGGGAAGATCAAGTTGGCATTGTTTTTAGATGGGGAAGTATTCAGACACGAAATTCCCGGGGGTCTGAAGTGGTACAGCCCAAGAGAGGCTTCGCCACTTGATTCTCCTGAATCTAGAAACTGGACCTAATTGTGGAGCTCAGTTCTAAGAAGGCCTTGGGAGTAGATGTTCATACAAGGGAGGGGCTGTGGTTCAGTGCTAGAGCACCTGCTTTGCACGCAGAAGGTCCCAGGTTGAATCCCAAGGATCTCCAGGTAGGGCAAGGAAAGAATCCTGCCTGAGACCCTGGAGAGCAGCTGCCAGTCAGTGTTGACAATACTGGGCTAAATGGACCAAAGGTCTGACTCAATATAAGGCAACTTCCTAGGTTCCTAACTTTTCCTATGTGTGGTTTCTCTGTGCAAATGTTCAGAATGCTATACTGGTCCCCAGGTTTGCCACAATTGCAAGTTATTGGAGCCTGCCGGAGAGCCATGCTTTAGGAAAATCCCTGCGGACATATTGGGGGTTCTGAATGACCACAGAAGTGGATGTTCTATGCAGGAAACAGCCCTAAAAAGAAATGGGGGTGAGTGGGAGGCTCCTAATTATTATGCAAATAAAGGAATAATAACCACACCAGTTAAGTGAGGTAAAAGGAATAAAAAGGGAAAGAGTTTTTAACAGGAAACCAGAGCTGTTGATAATTGACACTCAAATTTCCTCAGTCAGCATCTACAAATCAGCTGCAAACTATAAGGAATTCTCTCAAAACATCTGATATTTTCGTTTCCCGCAGGACAAAACAAAACAAAAACTTGGTTTTATCTTTCCCTTTTAAACAAGGTACCTGCTTTTAAAAAACACACATGCCGCATCCCAAATAATTCAGAAGCTAGCCAAACTTTGAACTTTGTATTCCTGCCACCAAGGTTTGTGCCAGATAGGATATGGCTTCATATCCTGGATAAATCAGCACTCAAAAGGTAGAAAGCCACTGAGAGAACCCTGGGTGTCAAACAACACTGTCAAAACATACTCATTAGGAAGTCCTGGTTTCTCATACCTGATGACAGTCCTGTTTCTTCCCCCCCACCCCTCTTTCTTTAATTCGCAGAAGCGAAAGATGTTAAATCCAAGTAGCTCCCAGCAAGAGAATAGTAACTATTTGAATTAGAACACAAACTGATCCATACGCAACACTAGAAGTCCAGGTTGGCTTTGGAAGCTTCCTTTCAAACAGTTGACTACAATTATATAAAATTGCTACTTCAATCTCCTGACATGGTTATTGTTATACCCTTATACTGGAGGAGAAAACTACATACATTGTCCTCACATAAGGTTAGAATAGAGGTAAACTGAGACAGTAGGTATTGGGCTATATCCAACGTTAGTCTGATTTCAGTCCATTTCAGTGGGTCTACTCTAAGATGCACCTATATCTTTATTTTGTTTACCATTTGTTTTCACTGCCAATTTTCCTATTTGGAGAACAGTTATTTTACAACCAATCTTATGAACCTCTGTGCCAATGCAGCGATGCAAAGGACTGGGCAGTAGGATCCTACCAGAGACACAAGTGAACAGCACATCTATGGTACTATAAATTAATGGGACCGGCCCTACACACACACACCATTTGGTAATCCCAGCACCTGTTGGGGTGGTCAGAGAGCTGAGATTACCAAAGACCCTCCAGAGGAGCACTGAATTCCTAAGTCTGGCACAACATTGTGGTGGTATATACTAGTGAGAGACAAAAAAGGGGTTCAAATTGTTTCCCACACAAGGAGGGCAGAGTTGAATAGTTCTTCCCCATTTGCTAGGCATAAATGCCACTTAAGCAGTGTAGAAGCAGCTGCTTGTCATAGGCTTGGTTTGCACATAATGCTAACCCATGGTTTATTTAACCCATGGTTTGTTGCCCTATCCAGAGTTTGTCTGGCAGACAAACCATGGTTTGTTTTCTTAATCCCTGGGTTGTTTCTTTCCCTCCACCTGCTCCCTCTCTATCCCAGTGTGCTGAGGTAGTACAGGTAGAGCAGCTGATTATTTTAACTGCTCTTGTCTTCTGTCTCTGTAGCCTGGCAAAACAACACATGAGCAACCCGTGGTTCTGGGTTTACGCATAGCTACTCAGGGTTTAAACATCTCAAAGTTCACAAGCTAACAACAAACCATGGATTCTCTTTCTGTATTTCATGGTTAACAAACCATGGTTTGTTAGTGCAGCTGGGGTTGCACTTCATGAAAACTCAGAAGTCAACAACCCATATCATGGGTTAACATTGTGTGCCAACCAGGACACACAGTGCCAAGATCTAATTTAACCTCCCCCAACTTAGTGCCCTCCAGCTGTGTTGTGACTACAGCTCCCATAATCTCACAGCCAGCATAGCTGGTTAATTGATATTGACTTTTTTAAATGAAAAGACAAAGCACAACACCATATATGAATAATTAAATAACCAACAGATACATTTTAAACACCAAAACTGCTGCCTGATACACAGTGTATGTTGTCTGTGCAGTTTATAGGATTGACATTTGCTTCAAAATTACTTAATTGTGAGGTAGCCTCTAATTGGCTGAAAGCACTCCATTTTGACATGTGATTGGGCAGATGTTTGAGATACGTGAAGGTACTAAAAAAAGTGTTTCCTTAACATATTGGCCAAGATCTTTTCTAAAGCAGATATCCATTATTAGCACACATTTTAATCAGCTAATAATTTGGCATAGCTCTTTTCTCTTTTAGTTGTGAAAGTCAGTAGAGGCTTAACCACATAAACTCAGTAGGATGTGTTCTCTTTTGCTCATGTCTAAGACTTTGGAAACAAGTTGCTACAGAATCAAGAGAGAAAGTTCCTGCTATTGGAAGGAGACAGGGTTTTTTTTTGCCAGCAATGTGGGAATTTCAAAATGGCAGGTTTGTGTTCTGTCTTTTTAAAGTAAGTCCTCACTCCTTACTCAGTGCAATGTTCTATTTTGCCATTGCAATGCATGTGATGGTGGCTGCTGCAGATCTATTCCTAGTTTCAAAGGCTAAGAGATATGTCATGTTATATTATGCTGCAAAGACAAGTGAAAAATAAAATTTTGCTCTCTGCCCTGTTGACAGGAAACATCCAACATACATTCTCATCAAAGACAGACTAGAATCTAACAAGTCACAGGTGCAATTACAGTGTAACAGATCAATATGTGACACATCACTTGTGAAATTCAATGCTTGCTTGTTTGATTTGGGTAGCCTTTGCAAGAGTTTATGCACCAAAGCAAAATATGATCAGAGGAAAAGCAATATTATAAAGGCATCATGTTCTTGAGTTATCATAAGCTGACATTAGCATCAACTGTCATGTTTCAATACACAAGTTGACTTCAGAGCTGCTGACTATGTCACAGTGATACATTAATATGGAGTTTGTCATTTACTTATACAAATAGTCTCTACTTCCTTCTCCCATGGTGGATGTAACAACAGTATATAGTGGGTTAGACCCAGATTTAGTCAAATTTCAACTAGACCTACTGCAATCAATGGAACAAGTTGGTCATGGCTAAGTTAATTTCCATTGATTTCAGTGAGTTTAGTCTAGGAATGACTTAAGTCTGGACCCAACCCATTGTTTTCAGGCCTCTCTTTCTCTCTGGCTCATTTCACACATAATGAGAAGCCACCTTGGGTGAATTTCCCTGTGGGGCTTCTCACTGCAGTGGCAGCCACCATTTTGAATATTTGGGGTGTGGCAGAGGCACGTTGTAGCTTCTTGTTATGTGCAAACCCTACACAAGTGGTCTGTTGGGGTGATTGACAAGTCACCCAGAACCCATGGGCAGTTTTAGGATTGTGAATAGTTTGTCAATTATCCCAACAACCTTCCCTTGCCAGGTTTGCATGGAGGAAAAAGCCATGGCGCTCTCCCATCGCATGCCCTGAATGTTCAAAATGGTGCCTCCTGCTGTGACAAGAAGCCCTGTGGGGAAATTCACCCACAGTGGCTTCTCATTAAGTGCAAACTAGGTCTCTCTCTTCCCCACTCCAGTATTAGCGTAAGTTTTATTAGCTTCTCAAGTTAGATATTTCAAATAGGAGGGAATTTGGAAGGGACCATGGCTCAGTGGTAGAGCACCTGCTTTGCATGCAGAAGGTTCCAGGTTCAATCCCCAGCATCTCTAGGTATGGCTGGAAAAGCTCTTGCCTGAAACTCTAGAGAGCAGTTGCCAGCCACTGTCGACAATATTGGGCTAGATGGACCTATGGGCTTACTCAGTATAAGGCAATATCCTATGTCCCTCACATATCACACCTTCATTTTGAATACATTTGCAAAGCTCTTAGATAAATGAGTAAAACATACAGACCTGTGAATTGTGACAATTCAGATATGACTCTAAAGTTCATAGGTTCATTGTAGAGCAAGTTTCATAGATTAGAAATGCATACATGCGCTATTCTTTTCTTTAAAGCTTTAGCTACAGGAATATTGTATTTCAGTACATAGAATGTTTAATATTTTCCTATTACTTGTGTTTGTTATGTACCAGCCTTCCCACATGTCTGGTTTATACAATTCCAGTTTTAGTTCAGTGCTTTAAATCTACCTTGATGTTGAAAAGGCACATTAGGGTTTAATTTAGTCAGGATCCTTCATTTTAAATAATTGTTTTGTCTTAAAAAGAATTACGAGGTGTTGGTGTCAGACTAATGAAGGACACCTACAAAGCAAATCTGTTTGGGTTAACAGATAGGTATACATGCAGGTATGTATTTACACCACTGTATACATGCTTCCTACAAATGTGTAAATACATTGGTATCAATATATATGCATTTGGGAACAACAAGTATGTTGGTATTAAATGCACTGGATCAGCCTTCCCCAACATGGTGCCCTCCAGTTGTTTTGAACTTCAACCTCCATCAGCCCCAGCCAGCATGGCCAATTGTCAAAAATTCTGGGAGTTGTAGTCCAAAACATCTGGAGGGCACCAGGTTGGGAGATGCTGCATTGGATAATAAAGTATTTCAGAGACTGTGGCTGCATTTCGATGTTACGCTGAACTATGGTTTATTGTTATAGGGACAAGCCTTGGGGCTGGCATGCTCCCCACACCCCTCTCTTATTCCAATGCAACTGTGAAATTAAAATTTTTCACTTTCCTTTTCAGTTAACCACAACTTAGCATTATATCCAAACTGTTAAACTGTGGTTAATTTTAACTACAGTTTATTGAAACAATCCAGTTTTTAAAACCAAGCTTAATACTAACCTCAGTTTGTCTGGATTCGGACAAAACACTGAATTGCAGTTAGCCAATTCAGTTGGAGGAGGAGAGGATGTGAGCCCAAGACAAGTCTAGGCTCATTTCCATAATGACAAGCTGTAGTTTATCATTACATCTGGTTAAATAAAAATGGTAAATACGAAACGAAAAAAACAGGCTCAAGAAATTCCTCAAGGAACATTTATAGCTCCCAGTAAGTTAAATACGCTATTTTTTGTGGGTAGACAGTGGCCTTGATCCAGCAATTCCTTAAAAGCACAGAACCTCCCCTGCCTTCAACGGAGACACCCAATATACTTCAAGACAGGAATTCTTCATTGATCTGATGGCAAAAGCATGCATGAGAAATCAACATGCGAATCGGAGTGCTTTGAATCAGGACAATAAATAGAGCTAACTTCTTTTAATGCATCATTATGTATCAGATACATAGAACAGGATTCACTGGCCCAAATCCAGAGTCAGAAGAATAGATGGACAAGGTGCTATGTGTGACTAGTTGCACATGGGTAAAAGCCGTGCACATGGGCTCAGAGGTTAAGGAAACACATTCCCATCCATATTATAAGGCATTTGGGAAAGTCCACCTCCATCCATAGTCTGCAGTGCTACTGGGGAGCACATTGTCAGATGAGTATCAGCATCTAATTTGCAGTTACCATGTATTGAGTGCTGAGCATGTGCTTCATAATCCAGAACTGGAAACTGCTCAAGAAGTCCCAGTTTATGGTTACAAGTATTCAGAATGTGGCTCTCCCTTGTTGCACTGAAGCATTTGTTCCCCAAAACTGCACAGCCTGCTATTCTGAGTCTTTCTACATGTACGTATCAAGTAGAAGCCAAACTACAGAGAGCAGGGTGACAGACTCCAACCCTATGAAGTCCTCAATGGGATGTAGTTCACCGCTACGAAACAGCAAAGCAATGCATATTATTTTGCATTAAACTGTATCAATTTGAGTATTTTAGCAGGCTACATGTGAGAAAAGAACAGGAATTTAAATTGACATTAGGAAAGTGGAATGTTGTGCAGGTGTAAAGCTGTGAATGTCCTCAATGAGAGTTCCTTCCTCAGTTGTCAGGAATAGTAATGCAAGACTGAAACAGCATGTAGCACTTTGCTTATATAAAGTGCAAGGGTTGCTATACATTTATATAGCCATCTGCATGTGGATCTATAACCCAGTTGACTTTTTGGCAACAGGGGAGGAAAGTATTCTTAAATGCTGTTCACTAAAACACCTTTCTAAGCTGGGAAAAGCCCCACAAATACCAATGCATAGGGCACCTTGTCTGTGAGATTTAAATAGCTGTGCCACCCTCGCTATTTCTGCAACAACAACAACAAATCACTTGAAAGCTGAATAAATACACAGATGTTTCTGACAACAAATGCAAAGAAAATGGAAATATTTCAAGTAAACTACATTTGGCTTGAGATCAGCTGGTTCACTCAGATTTCATGACTACCATTTAGCCTTCGACCTTCTTGAACAACCCCAGCTACTCAATAACTGAAAGGTGAATATCAGCCAATCTTTTTGCAGTAAAGGATTCTGCCTGGCAGCACAATGCTGCCTTGCAAGCATTCATTTCACGGTGAGAAAGGGATCTGTGCAGGTTGCCAGCTCTTTCCTGCAAGTCATGTGTTTTGATAGGACAGTTCAAACATGTTGCAGGCCTCTTCCAGGCTCTCATCCATGTTAAGCCTTCTCCAGAACGACTTCTGCTTCATCTGTAGCTCCCTCTGCACACACCTGGGGCACGGCACAGCCTTCACCTTGCATTCCGAGTGGAAGACGGCGCCACAGCTCTCACATCTGTGAGCACAAAATCAGATGAGAATAAAGCTTTAACTTAAATGCACCCCCAGGCTCAAAGCACCGCCGTATGCCAATTTGATCCTGACCCTGAAAGTCAGCCACGTAGAGGAACTTGCATACAGAAGATGTATGGACACGGTGGAGCCCCTATGGCAAGAGAAAGAGGAAAAACGGACTGTTTGTACATGTGTCTGAATAAAATGCTGGTGGTTTGGCAGGGCACTTAAAGCTGAAGTCAATGAGATTTAAGCAACCTAATTGTATGCAGGATTGCAGCGTTTAGCATTTGCTGTATCTTGAAATCACTTGTAATTTTTACAAGCTGAACTTAAGCATGTTGTCCATTCTTTTCTGGGTTGGGGACACCAGCAGGCAACTCACACGAGAGCCGAGATGACAGCCAAAGAAAACAGTTGTGACTTCAAAATTTTAAATCATCCACATCTGACACTAATGCTGACTTTATCAAGCTAATTCCCCTTTTGTTAGTGATTTACAATTCCTGGAGAATTGCTGAGGACTAATGATTGATGAGAGTGTCGTTTTGTGTTCATTCACGGCCTCTCCCTTTCCCTCTTTTGATCACTCTTCTCAGTCAACTAGAGAATGTAAAAGCTTATCAGGAATTTCTGTTGAAATGGGACGCCTGCAGGATTATGGAAGAGTGAAGCGCACCTGCCGTTGCTACCCAGATGCATTAAATCAGGGGGTACGGAGGGGGAAGAGAAGATTAATGATTTTAAAATTAAGAGCAAATCCATCATTCAAACAATTTGCAAAGCAGCAGGAAAAACAGCCCTCTGTATCATCAATAATCAGCTTGTTCATTGATAAAAGGAGGAGAGGGAAAGGATGATTGTAACCAATGCTACTGGGAAGAACCGGGTGTGAACTACACTTCCATTGGCTTCACTTAAAAATCCCTTGTTCAGGCTCCCAAAACATTCCACAAATCAGCTTCTTCCATTTGCACACTTCAGGTCCAATTACTGTTTTCTCACTTACAAATTAGGTCCTAAAACTATGCAGAGAGCGCTTATATGATAAACAAAGTTAGTTATTCCAGAAGAGTAGATGTATTTGCAGATAGCAGCCCTATGCTTCTATGAATGTTAACTCAGAAATAACTGAGTTTATCGGGACTTATTCCAAATATGCGTTTGACTGCGGCCTTCATTAGTGGCACATAGCAAACTGATTCATTGCAGAGTGACCTTGCTCAGGGAATGCCGCTTTTTCCAACTGGGGGGAATATGCAATAAAATAGCAAATGTAAGCAACTATAAAGTGAGGCTTCTTAGGCAAAAAATTTCAAATTCACATCTATGCTGAGGGAGACTGCACTTGGCAGTGACTGATCAGGAAAGGGATCTTGGTGCTGTGGTGGACAGCTTGATGAAACCCCAGATTATGGCGCTGTGAAAAAAAGCCAACTCCATGTTGTGGATGATCAGGAAAAGAACTGAAAATAAAACTGCCAATAGTATAATGCCTTTATACAAATCTATGTTGTGACCACAATTTGAATAAAGTATACAGTTTATAGTTGTAAAATGTTCAGAAAGGGACAACAAAAATAGTCAAGGGCTGGAGCAAATCTCCTACAAGGAAATGTTGCAATGTTTGGGGCTCTTTAGTTTAGGACAAAAGGTAAAAGGGGGGGGGGGGGGAACAAGACAAATGTGTATAAAATTATACATGGTGTGGAGAAAATGCATAGAGTCACTCAATGAAGCTGGATTGTGGGAGATGAAAGGAAATATTTTTCAACATACTGCACAGATAAACTATGGAATTCACAAGGAGTGATGGCCCACCAACTGGGATGGCTTTAAAAGGAAATGAAGACAAATGCATGGAGGATAAGATGCCTTTTAATAATGTATTAGTTTTATACATTTTTAACAGTTCATTCGTTTTATATGTTTTTAATCAGTTTTATGTATTTTATACTGTTTTGTATTTGCTGTTTCCCTCCCCGATCCAGGGGGAGAGGCAGGTAAGAAATAAATATATTATTAGTATTAGTATTAGCCCTAGTGACTATATACTACCTCCTGGAACAGAGGCACCATACCTCTGCCTACCAGTTGCTGAGGAACACAAGTGGGAAGGGGTTGCTATTGCCCTCATGTCCTGCTTGTGGGCTTCCCATTGGCAACGGATTGACAAGCGTAGGAACAGAATGCTGGACTAGATAGATGCTTGGTCCGATCCAGCACAACTCTGCTTAAATTCTTAATCTGTCATTTTCAGACTCCCCAGTCCTGGCAATAGAAGTAGCAATTATAACTGGGGAGAAGAACACAACACTGAAGCAGCTTGCTAATTTTGTGGTTGCGGAATTTACTATAGCACAATGGCAACCGAGGAGAGAAACTTGAACTTGAGATGGATGTAAAGCTGTAGACTGTTCTAGCTGCAGCCTGCTTTATAACAGAACTTCCCCGGGGAACTTCCACGGGGAATCACAAAGGTGCACATTCTTACTGAGGCTGCAGGACCACTCCGAATTTCAACCCAAGAATCAAATGTCCACTTCTTGTCTGCCCATCCTATCTTGCCAAGACCACACCTTGAAGCTGCGCCGGCCACTTCTTTAACATCCAAGGACAATAAGAAACACCTGTCATGAGAAAGAGGGTGTTCCTGGGACTCATCCGTTATAATATGCATCTCCAAAACAGGCTCATTATTAAAAAAAGCCTTTATCCTCCTCAGATCCTTTTGAGCACAAATACAGTAGCCTTGTGGATAAAACGTCTTGCTTTGAAGACTTTAAACAAGCAGCCTCAGACTCATTCATGTACTCAGTTTTGCCTGTGACAGCCCCACAGGCAGTTTTTGGCTTCTCGTGGTCACAGCTGCTGTAGGGGTGGCAACTGTGAGGGGTATTGCTCAGCTGACTCAGATGGTGCATGAAGAATCTTTGGATCTCCCAGTGAAGGTCTTCACATTTTCAGTGAATCGGGAGATGGGAGGGCTTTCTCCAGGAAGGTGCTGGCAATTGATAGGGAAAGCACCAATTTCTCCTTACCACTCTATCCCAGCACTAACCAGCTTTCCCCTCCCCCACCCCAGTATCCCTAACTGGAAGCCTCAAGAGACTCTGAATCACAGATTATTGTGCTTTCATGCACACCCTGCAACATTGGACATTAAAATCCTTCCTAGAAATAGTACAGACAAGCTGAGCCATTACAGCTGTGCATGTAATTTGCATCTTACATTTTCTGTTGATGTCACTGCAGCACTTTGGATAAAGTATCCATTTGGGCCCAGGCCTGAAGACTGCCAGGAATACACATATATGCATGCAAATTAGCACAAGTGTGACCATAGCTCAATGTGACAGAGCACCTACTTTGCATGCAGAAGGTCCCAGGTTTGATCCCTGGCCTCTCCAGGTAGGGAAGGAATCCTGCCTGAAACCTTTGAGAGCTGCTGCCAGTCAGTGTCAACAATATATGTTCCTATGTTCCTAACAGTGTATTCAAGACAATTCATTTGTATGGTAGTCAGTGAGCTGCATGAGCGTGTTACTTCATTTTCTATATGGTGTTGTGCCATGAAAAGAGTTTTTGAAATACTAACCCTGAAAGATGCATTCCCCTATGACCCATTGCTTTGCAACATCTTACAGGGGTTAATTCTTGTGCGAAGAGTTTGCTTGTGCACAGAAATATGAATTCACACAGGGGCTTAAATGCCATGACAGCCATGCAAGGGGACCTTGCTGAGTGGTGGCTTCAAGTACGAGGTCCACGTGTCAGGGTTTGCGACAGATCAGCAACCCAATTGGTAATCACATCAGGCCCCCAAAGGTCAGGAGAGAGCAAGGTGGAGGCCAGAGGCAAGTGGCAGCATGGTCTACAACAGGTAACGGTCAACTTCCCAAAGTGGCAGCTTGTAGGTAGGTGGGTAAGCAGTGTAGCCCAGGCAGGTAAATAGTGATGGTCCACCTGTAGAAGCTACTATGGAGGAAGGTGAAGAGTGGGAGCTCAGTCTGGCAGGGTATTCTCCTTGAGAGTCAAATTGCTCTGTCTCAAGAGCAGGCCCTGGTGCTGAGGCTTTATATGGCCAAGTGGATCTGCATTGGCCCCCTGCGTCATCTGACTAGGTGCTGATGGGCCTTCTAATCTATATGGATAACACATTTCAGCTTGGAATTCCTTCAGCAGATGAGTGCCCTTGTTGGTACAGGAGGTAAGGCATGGGCACCTGGTTGCCAGGAGTTCAAGACACACACCCCGGTGCCTTGTCACATCCAGTAGTTAATAGAAGAAATCATGTTTCCCAACATGGACAGGAATGACTAAACATTTATCTACATCTGCATTGCCAAGGAAAGATTGCCTATAAAAAGTCTTTGCCCATAAAATCTGAAGCTGATGTCAGTGGCACGGCTGAAATACCTTTAAACATGTACAGAGTGCTGTTCCCTCATACCATCTGACATTCTACCTCTGGATTTGGGGTGGGAAGGTGTTAGGCTTTACTAAGAAAGATAAATACTATTTGCAGCAGGCTTGCATATGTCTCCTTTTGGTTGGCCTGATAAAGATATTGCCCCAATGCAGATTATAAAAATCAGAAGAGCCCTGGAAGACAGAAACAAACTCCAATGTGATCTCGATAGACTGGAGTGCTGGGCTGAAAACAACAGAATGAACTTTAATAGGGATAAATGCCAAGTTCTACACCTAGGAAAAAGAAACCAAATGCACAGCTACAAGTTGGGGGAAACTTGGCTCAGCTGTACTACAAATGAGAAAGATCTTGGAATTGTTGTAGATCACAAGCTGAATATGAGCCAACAGTGTGATGTGGCTGCAAAAAAAGCAAATTCTATTTTGGGCTGCATTAATAGAAGTATAGCTTCCAAATCGTGCGAGGTAATGGTTCCCCTCTATTCGGCACTGGTTAGGCCCCAACTTGAGTATTGCGTCCAGTTCTGGGCACCACACTTCAAGAAGGATGCAGACAATCTGGAGCGTGTTCAGAGGAGGGTAATGAGGATGGTTAGGGGTCTGGAAACAAAGCCCTATGAGGAGAGATTGAAAGAACTAGGCATGTTTAGCCTGGAAAAGAGAAGACTGAGGGGAGACATGATAGCACTCTTCAAATACTTGAAAGGTTGTCATACAGAGGAGGGCCAGGACCTCTTCTCGATCAACCCAGAATGCAGGACACAGAATAATGGGCTCAAGTTACAGGAAGCCAGATTCCGGCTGGACATCAGGAAAAACTTCCTGACTGTTAGAGCAATATGACAATGGAACCAATTACCTAGGGAGGTGGTGGGCTCTCCCACACTAGAAGCATTCAAGAGGCAGCTGGACAACCATCATCTGTCAGGGATGCTTTAAGGTAGATTCCTGCATTAAGCAGGGGGTTGGACTTGATGACCTTATAGGCCCCTTCCAACTCTACTATTCTATGATTCTATGATTGTAATAACCCTACTTCAACTTGTATTTTACTATGCCTTCTGTTTTTAGCCTTCTATTTTCATGCCAAACTACCATGAGGCCTAACACCCAGGAAATTCAAAGGAAGGGAATACTTCAACTAAAAAAATACAAAACCAAACCAAAGAATTTGTGAGCATTCTACAACAGCATTAAGACAGCAAACTTGTGGGTTGTGTATTGTTGGACAGGATGGAAGGAGCCTGCCAGGCACAGCCCACAAAGCCCTGCTAATTAAGTGAAATGATTGTGTTTGTTTTGGAACCATTTGGCCAACAAAGGAATGTGTCACGCTGATTAGTAAGAAAAGGGTATGTAATATATGTGTATTCAAAGCCAGATGAGTGCATTATCCAGGTATTTGCTCTGTTTGCTCAAGGACTGACAAAAAAATGAATGCTGAGCAAACAGGCCAGTGCAAATGGAAACTTCAGCTCTTATAGGAGGGTTGTCCTCCTGCTCTGAGATTTATCTGTCTCAGAAAGAGACAGGCCTTGAGAAATTGCATCTGGAAACGGATCCATAGAAAAGCCACTTTTTAAAAAAGCAATGGTTCTTGTTGACAACCGTTAGGCGGATTCCATGATACCAGGGTGGTAAAACTCCAGCACAGACACACTGGCATGTCTTACCAAGGCCACCTGAGACTCATTGCTTTGTCTTCTCCTCTTAACAGCATCAGGAACTCTTATATCGCAAGCAGAAAGCTCAAGGCATTGGCACAAATAACAAGGTACACAAACCAAGGTACACCCAAATACGGGGGGGGGGGGGGGGAGATGAACAACTAGCTAAACTTGCTGAAATTCTCTCTCCTACACAACCATTAAAGGAGCAGGAGCCCTGTCCTCTTTTGCATCTGGCCACCTAAGGCATAAACACACTTTTAATTTCTAAAATCCATAGATGAGCTATACCTTTATTAGAACCAACCAAACTGTCACAAAACTATACAAGCTTTCACGTTCTTCAGAACTGTTCATCGGACTAAGTGGTATAAAATACCTGCTGATTCAAGAATACTGTGAATGGAAGGGGATGTGTTTGCATAGCACAAACACCTTTTTATCAGCACTTTATTGCTGAGTTATTTTTATTATACCTTTTTTTAATGGAGGCTAAAGACCAATTAAGAGTCCAGTTTTGTACTCGTTTAAACACAAGCAGAACCCCATTCCTTTAATTTTAGTGTAACCAAATTCAAGCACGTGGATGAACAGAAACTAAGCTAATAGGGCACCAGTAAGTTCATCCCAAGGCAAATGAGTTTATATTTATTCTCATCTTGATTCAGGGGGAATTTCTTAAAAATTAACTTTGTAATGGACTTAAAACATTCACAAACTGTAAATGTGTATATATATATATACTGTACTTAAACTTTCAGATTTAATGAGCCCATCCTCACCCCACACAGGAAAAGTTAAAATATTAATGTGAACTGCTCAGCTATAATAAAGTCTAGTTTCTCCCACAAGGAACTTTTTGGGTTGAAGGAATTCACCTTTTCATTCTCTTTGGGAAACCAACACCAATGCAAAAAATTCAGTTTGTTAATCTTTTAAGATGCTACAGTTTGGAATTTAACACCAATGCTTGTGTTTGCATCAAGCTGTGTTAGTTTGTTGGAGACACAAAACCAGTAAATCTTCTTGTGTAGCAGATTAACAAACATGGCTTTTGCGTTGGCGATGGTTTCCCAAAGGGATAGCCCCTTTCAAACAAAACAAAACCAAAAAATACCTGGAAACAGAACCATTATAAGTTTTCCTGTGGCGGGGTGTACAGGCACACCTGATTCATGCCAGGAAATCCCTCCTGCCCCAGAAAGGTAATGGAAAAGAGGCTTATATTCTACTCCAGTATGAAACGTACAAATCTGCAATGAACAAGCCTCCCATGACTGGTCTTGGCATTAAAAGACAAGTCAGTGCTGGTTTACATACATTGATGTCTTTAATACACACAAATTCAACATCTTGCTCTGTGGTAATCTTAGTTGGGAAGCCTATTTAGAAAAAGAAATGAACTATCAATATAATTGGTAACACTATAATTAATTCTGCAATGTGTGTTTTTAGGCAATTGATCAAGCTAATTAATGATATTTGTGAACTACTACTCCATTGGGAACAGCAAATATAAAACATTATTTTTATTATAATGTTAGTAAGTCCTGCTTGCATTGCTATAGTATAGAAATTATGTCACTGCTCTGGCCCTGCAAGTACCATAATAAGTTATTACGCTCAAATATCACTGATCTGAGAAGTACTACAAATTCTCCAAAAATGTTTAAGGTTTCAGAAGGCTCTGGGACTTTTAGCTTGGGAATTTCAGTCCACAGTAAACACCCTGAGTAACAAATCAAATATTCTGCAGCAAACTACATGTTCACATTACTGCGTGCACTTAGGTAATATGGAAACCTGCACTCAGTGGGACTGATTGTACAACATGACAGCTCCGAGGCTGCGGCATGTGCAAGGTGTGTGCGGCTGCCATTTTGAACATATATCCTCCACTTGGGGGTTATTGTGTCATGCAAATCCGGTGAGCATGGGTTATGCAAGGGTTAAACAACCCTGGTCCTGTTTTAGGATTATGCGAGGCTTCGCAGAACATGACAACCCCTGAATGGGGGGTTGTACATGCAAGCTGGAGCCCGCAGGCACTGCAGCTCATCATGGGTTAAATAACCCGTAACGAGCTGCAGCGTGTCATTTGAACCCAGTGAATGGTCAACAGCCCCACCCTATAGATGGAATATGTTTCTGGAGGCCCTTCTGCTCATTCTGCTAAGTGGGAGTCTGGACTTCTGCCCCAAAGTCCTGCCCTGATGGAACCATTGCTGGTAAACTGTCTTATATCCATTGTTTTGCCCCTTACTTAATAATAATAATAATAATAATAATAATAATAATTTATTTCTTAACAGCCTCTCCCTCTGGATCCTCATCCGCCTCTTCTTTAGCATGTTTCTTAGCCCTGGTTCTTAGTTTTTTCCATTCACAACTTCCCTTTATAGAAGTTGCTGTTTTGCAATGTTTTCTGTGCCTCTTTATGTAATATTTACATAGTTGTGCTGCACACCTCATTTAACCTATGTTCAGAGCTTTAGCTTCACATTAAAACAAAATGAAAAACTGGAACAAACCCAGGAAAAGGCTGGGCGAATAACAGCTCTAAAAGGTATGTCAGTCAGCAATCTCAAGGGAAGTTGGCCTTGGCTACACAGGCACAGAAATTCTCCTGCAACTGTGTAGAAAAACAACTCTCAACATAGTACACCAATAAAATAATCCTGGCCAAATCGCCAACTGCCAATAAAACGTTATACATGTACAAAATGTGATTATTCCACAATTGAGGATTCACCCCTGGACAATCCCCTGAAAATCATTGCGTTTGAGGGGATATGAACATTTAATCTGTGGTGGGTTTTTTTTTAAATGGCTCATTCACACATGCAAGTAACTACACGAAATAAAGGGATGAACATGCACATGTGAATCAGCCCTTACCATCTGGCTTTGTCAGCTCCTTCATTTCCCTCATATAATGCTCTGAGCTCAATGTGCAGGGAGAGGAAGGACTCACTTGCTGCCTAGCAGTTGCCAAAGTACTACTACTTATGTGTTGATGAACCAGAAAGGCAAGTGTCAACTGTAGCTCTCCTCTGTCCCACAGTCAGACTTTATGTCTACCATTATATATAGGGGCCCAAGAAGGGAAGAGACGGTCTGGATACTAA
This sequence comes from Anniella stebbinsi, assembly GCA_029215795.1. Classification (NCBI taxonomy): domain Eukaryota; kingdom Metazoa; phylum Chordata; class Lepidosauria; order Squamata; family Anniellidae; genus Anniella; species Anniella stebbinsi. The sequence goes on along the minus strand of JARDYH010000001.1, from coordinate 195,256,508 downwards.
CCCCCAAAAGCTAAATGTGCAGACTTCAGGCCTGCCATATGCACTGACTCAACCACGCCATATGTACCAGCTCAGCCATGAGCAGATCGAGACCTACCATTTGTATAGGGGGCCAAGAGGGAGAGGGAGGGAAACACGCTAGAGACCACCTTTAGAAAGCTAAGTGACCTTGTAAGTGTGGGGCCAAGGTGGCAGAGGGCCTCCAAAAGTTCAGACTTATAGGCACAGTCTACAATGCCAGGAAATATTTATCTTAAGCCATTTTAAAGTTAGGATTTTGAAAGTATCACCAGAGTTCCCATGTGTTTTTTTTAAGGCCTCTTTGTGTGTTACATACACAGGATTGGTCCTGGGATAAATAGCACCCTGGGCGAGAAGTGCCTTTGGAGCGCTCCCTCCTGCCCATCAAAAATGACACTGCTCAAAACCTGGATCTCTCAGTCACGGTGCAGCAGGTTGCACAGGCCAAAGTTCGAAAAGCCACATTCCAAGCAGGGGCAGTACGCACTATGCAACACAGCAGAACGATCACAGGTTTTACTCATAACATTTTTGGTTTCTAGCAGTTCCTATCTTTTGGCAGGCATTCTTTATTTTAGAATATCCATTGTTTTTATCTTTAAAAACAATGAAGAAAAGTTATAAATAGGAAAAAAGGTATCCAGCTGACCTCTTACAGCTGGTGGCTTTATTTTATTATTATTTACATAGTGCTTACAGTGTTAACAGCATTTGAAGTGCGAAGGGCTCAGTAACGTTGCCTCAAAGTAAAGCTGTGTCCCACTGATTTTTACCTAGAGCAAATGACAGCAAAGTGGAAATCGGGGGGGGGGGGGGGAACATACTTTAAAGCTGGTTGAAGGAATGTCATTTTTGGAGTTAGTAGCTGTAGAATCTTGAAAAAAGAAAGGTTACAAACACTTGCTTTTTGCCATCCTAGGTCACTGCACACGGTACGTTAAAAAAACCACGCAGCCACTGAGCTCAGCTTACTGCCCTCCTCAGATAAGTGTCCAGCTCTCTCACCCCTAACCCATCCCTTTACATACACCATTGTGTTTGACCTGACTACATGTATCTAGCCCTCATCATTTACACATGGTTGGGAGCCTTGATTAACTGCAATCCCTTGTGTGCACATGTGGTAGATATAAGCATGACACAGTGCATACTCTTCACTCACAATGTGGGAAGGGGGCCTCAAAGATAGGGGTTGCACACAGCAACTTTCACATAGCATATGTACATATCATCCTACATGGGTATAATTTGCAGAAATGCACCCCAAATTAGTACTAGAAGTAGTGACTCTTTACCTGCTGGAAGACCATTTCCACAGAAGGAATCACAGGTGGTTACCTATTAAAATATCTGGCTAAATCATGATAACCCTTCCCTGGACAGATAAAATGGGGGCTTAGTCAAGAAGTGGTTTTGGGAGATTCACAGCAAAACTGGACATGTTGTTAAATACATTTTTGCAAGTATTTAAAATCCAAATAGCAGTCACAGCATGTGGTGTGTGTGATCGTTATGGGGGGGGGGGGGGAGAGAGAGAGAGAGAGAGTTTAACTGTTTCTCCCACTACTGCAGTCCAGATGAAATTGGCTCAGTTCAAGTTGTTGTGTGCATTGCAAGGAAATCCCCCACTGGTGCAAAGATGCATCTAACACCACACCTGGTTTGTCCTTCAAAAGAGGGCTGTATGTAGAGAAGAGGGAAACCGAGGTGGTCCCTATGCAATTATAAAGGTAAAACATGTAAACAAGCACATGAATCACAGTTCTTCACCTGCTTGTAGAACTGTCCTCGAAGGGGTACAGGATCTCGCCATTATTGCAGATCTCGCAAACAAATCCCTTTTGACTACAGAGGCTGCAGCTGTAGACATGGGAGGTGGCAAATTTTATTACTTTCCCAAGAAAAGGGGCCAGCTTCCCTTCAATAACCTGCAAGACAACAGACAAAGACAAAATCATGAAGAATCCTCAACAAAAATGTTAGGATATTCGTGTGTTTCATTAACAAACTGAAACAAGTATGCAGAGTTGATTAAAGTAACTCACGTAAATCCTAAATGGTGTTGAGATGCATGGGGGTGGGTGAATTCAGATTAAAAAATGCTATGCTAGGGTGCAGTCCTAAGCATGTTTAGACAGGAAAATGTCCTACAATTCCAAGGATTCCCCAGCCAGCATATAGGACTTTTTCTTGTCTAAACGTGCATAGGATCACACCCTTAATCAGATACTCTGGCAATGAGATAACAGAACATAAATCTTAAACCTGTCCGAATATAAGCAGAATTAGATTAAATACCAAAGACATTAAAAAGCTACCTCAGTTTATCCTTTCACTTCAAATATGTAGTCAACTCTAGCTCAAATGTAATTTTTTTCAACAGTTGGCTTTTCACACGTTTGAGGACAGTCTTCCCTTAGGAATGGCAGCAATGTCTTGACTTAAAGGGGATGGTTTTATTAAATGGATAGAAGTTATATTTACTCAGTTCCACAACTGAATGGAAAAGAAAGAAAAATATTGAAGAAAATGGCATGGCCACAGCTGACTCTCAGTAGTGAAGCAATGGGATAAGTTATCATCAAAGAAGTCTAACACTCTTCTTCTGTTGTACACTGGACACTGGATTAAGCTACTTGTTCCAGAGACTACAAAGAACTTTGCAGGCATAATTTTTTTTTGGAACCACCCAGAGAGTTATGGCTATTGGGTAGTATAGGAATGAAACAAACAAACGAATGAATGAATAAATACAACTGAAAACCACACAGAACCAATTTAGGATTCATTAAGACGCACATTGTCAAGGGATACGAAACATCAAGACCGGAAAAACTTGTCCTCTTAGCTGGATAAATGTGCACAGTATTCAACACAAGATGGAAGATGTTTCAACTGATCTAATGTTTTCCCAAGTTAGGTCAGTTAAGCGCTGGACAGCATTCAAAGTTGAACTATTATAGATCACCAGCTCAGATGAACAGTTGTAATATTATCATGAAAATGTAGACATCATCTGCCCACCAAACTTCACTCAGAATACCTGACTGATTTCAAGCAGAACTATATACCATGAGATAAGATACATATTTTTTAATTCAATAATTTAAGGGACATGCAATGCCCCCAATACATAGAAAGCCATATTTTCATGTTTGCTTAAAAATGTCAGATTTCCATCTCTACCCTCAAATATTCGGCACTAGCATTATTTTTGTTTTAAGCCATATGCTACCATACCCAATATTTTGAGTGCCCAGTAACCAATGCGATAACAGTAAACCTCAAAGCAAAGCCTGGAAACACGAATGCCATTAGAATGTTTACCTCAGTTATACTAAATGTATTTCTGCAGGCTACAGCCTAAACCACTGCACAGATGTAAAATGGAAAAAAAAATGTAGGCAGGAAAGGAAGTTCATGGGAATCGTTGGGTGGCTGCCACGGAATGGAAATGCTGAAAAATGTTCATTCTTGTAAGAACATCTGTGGTAGCAGGAAGCAGAAATGTTATTACTAGCTGTGTAGATTGGACATCCTTTTGTGTTGTGGGGAAAGGTAATGTTCTTATTGTGTCCTGCTATAGGAAGAGTCCCTTACGCTGGACCTTAAACAATTCATAAAGGTCACTATGCAAAGGTGTGGTTCAAGGCCAGGACTTTGCTACCGTTATAATAAACTGTATTAGTAAGGCCTGTGAGCATTTTTTAAAAAAACAACAACTCTTCCTTAATTAATTTTGGCACTGAGGGCCAAAAGTCTAAACCGTTGAAGGGAAGTGATGTTCAACAAAAATGAGCAAACAAGAAACAGCAGATATGTTAGTGCTGGGACACACGCTTATGGATTAACGTAAACAAAGAAATCAAGGCCTGAGCCAAGGAGACTAAAACTACGCACCAAGAGCAGCCATGACCAGCACTACATTGTTCACATTCAAGCTTACTGTACAGCCAATAGGCTGCGATCATCATCATCATCGCACAGATTTGCATAAACATGCACTATTTGCATCCTTTAGTACGAATACAGCATTGAAAGGTTGGCACAGTCTGGATTCATTAGGAAAGGAAGATTGGCATCAGGAGGAAAGACAGCAGAGGCGCATGGGTAGAGGTAACAGTGGGGGAGGGGACCAGTTGCCAAGCAGTTTATGAACATTCTGCCGAGTGGACAGAAGAGATTTCTAGCACTTGTATGTTTGTAGCCAATTGCCTCTAGTTAGGGGCTGCTTGCTGGGACCTAAAGACAAATGCATCAGGTGCCTCTTGGCCTTCCAAGCAAGTGCGCGGGTACAGGGCTACTTACTGCATCACCGCTTACAGGGTTGCAGATGCGGACAGAAAAAAAACTCCACTGGAATGTATTGGGAAGATTCAAAATAGTCGAAGGGATGAGATTTGACAACTTTAAACACCTTGGGCTAGTGGGGATGGCTGCCAGTGCAATGGGAAAGTAGCGAGTGCCAAAAACGACCCCTTCTGGAACGAGACAAATTGGTGGAACGCCCTTCCGCCACCTAGACTGACTTGCCCCACTCTGGATGCAGTAGGCTTATGGTGGAATTAGCAAGCACTCCTTTTCCTGTTGTGCTAGCAGCCGTTCCCCCTAGCATAGCGGGAGTCCTGGATACTCCCCAAGGCGTTTAACGGGTGATGTTTAAAATTCAGTCAAGAGAATTGGGAAGTATTTTGACAGCAATTTTGTTTGAGCCTGGAAGATGGATGATGTGTTCTGCTTGGATTAGTGAAGACGACTAGCAAGTGAGAACATGTCTAGCAACCGAAGTGTTTCTGGGTTGTTGTCTTAATAATAATAATATATTTATTTATTTATTTCTAACCCGCCTCTCCCTCTGGATCGAGGCGGGGAATAACAATAAATATAAATACAGAGACCATAAAATAGAATAAATAAAACATTCAAAACAAATAAAACTATTACATTATTAAAAATATCTTAAAATTCAGCTGGGTAGGCTTGCCGGAAGAGAGTAGTCTTTATAGCTTTCTTAAATTCTAAAAGTCTGTTAAGTTGATGAGTCTCCTCCAGCAGGCCATTCCACAGTCTGGGAGCGGCAGAAGAGAAGGTCCTCTGGGTAATACCTGTCAACCTAGTTTTCGCTGACTGAAGTAGGTTCTTCCCAGAGGACCTGAGCGCGTGGGGCAGATTATACAGAAGAAGGCGATCCCTCAGAGAACCTAGACCCAAACCATGTAGGGCTTTAAAGGTAATAACCAACACTTTATACTTTGCCCAGAAACTATTTGACAGCCAGTGGAGTGATTTTAAGACTTAAAAAAACAACCCTGTTTATGATGAACCTATGTGTGTTTCTGAAATGGCAAATGTGAACTGTATTACTTTATGGAAATGTTTTACATGGAAAAGAGGAATATAAATATATAAAACAAATAAATTAAAATACTTCTCCATTATTAAAACTTTAAGTTGATAATTGCAAGCTGCAATCCTAAGCACACTTACTAGGGAGCATGCCCTATTTAGCTCAATAGGACTTACTTCTGAGAAAGCACGCTTAGGGTTGAACTGTCAAACAGTTTTAGTTTTACGGATATGTAATAATCCGCAAAACAGTATTTCATAGATGTTTTACATGGTAAAACATTTGAATAAGATGTTGTGACCTTTGTTAAACCTGTTTTGCACAATTCCGTACCTTAGCTCTCAAGCATAATCTTGGATTTTCTTGCCTACTTGTTACCATAATGTACTGCAACTAGCAGGGCAGCAATCTTAACTCCTGTAGGGCAGAGGTACTATTTACTGCTCAGAAACTCACCTGGAAATGCTATTTTCAAATATAGTGCCCTGGAAAAAAATCAGAACAAATGGCCACTTTAGAAAAGGCCTTACAGAAGTCTCACTGAAAGCTATACTAAGCAAAGAACATTATCTCTGAATTTTCACAATGTATTAGGCATACGCCTAATTTAATCAGATTACAACTACAGAGCTAAATCAATACATGGTGAGAACTCCAGGGGGAAAAGAAGGCACAGCAAGGAAGGACTGTGCCTGTAGTTTCTGAATATGACTATAACCATGTGCAGTGTTACTCTTGCATAAGTTCCGCTGAAATCTGAAGCATAACCGTGGGCAGAAAATGTATCTTAAATAAGCTTACTAACCCATCGGGTTTCTTCATCATAATCAACCACAGCAATATGTTTAGAATATGTTAAATGCTACAACCATTGTTTTAATAATCACATGGCCAATCAAAATTGAAAAGCTGCCACAGGCAGGAAAATGTTTCCATGTTGTGACAGCTCCACCCGGGCACCATATTGCTTGACAGTCACTCCGAAGAGCACAAATCAACCCAATTGCAAGGGAAGTCTCCACACCAGTACCAGCAGCCACCAGGGAACTGTGCAGCTCTGAAAAGTCATGCTCTCTGTAGATGGAAGGACCCATCGCTCTAGACCATCAGGCAACTGATGTGGCAATCAGCTTTCAAATCTTAGGCCACTGCCTGAAGTCACCACCACATAGAAGCATTTCCAGTGAACCCTACGTGGATTCCATCATGTTTGACCTGGCCTCTGTTTGACAACGCTTCTCTGAGGTAGGGCAATGTGGAGGTAAAGAGATAAGGAAATAGCACAAAGCTACTCAGTAATTCCACGACAGAGTTTTAACCCAAGTTACCCTGCCCACGGAACGAACGTTTCAGCTACCAGCAGACTCTGACTCTCTCTCTCTCTCTGTCTCTCTCTCTCTGTCTCTCTGTCTGTCTCTCTCTCTCTCTCTCTCACACACACACACACACACACACACGACTGATTTAAAAATACAGAATCTTTACAAATGGGTCAGAAAGGTAACTGCCACCCAAAGATAAATAGGCAGACAAAAATATATAGGATAAAATATCCTTAACAGCTAGAATACCAAGTTTCACAAATCTTTGGTGTTTAGATTGACACTGATTGGCTAGCTCATAGATATACGTGTCTTTACTCATGATTTCCCTTCAAAGCAGCTAACCTTGAGGTAGATATTTCCCAGAAAAGGCAAATGTAGTTGAGCAGGTAGGGGTTAAGCCTGCATTTACTCTCCTTAATTTTAATGAGGCTGCACTGTATTGTGTGTGGTTGCAGGCCAGGGTTAATAATTGAAGCTACAGAGGTGACAAAGCCCACAGACCAAGGCTTGTTGCCACTGGGAAGACAGTGCAAGTCTACAAACATCTTGCAACCCCACCCTCGTAAATCAGCATGTTAATCATTATCATCATATTGATGATAAGCTTCTTTATAAGTCAACACAGAGGCTGTAATTTCAACCGTCCATTCATGATCTGAATTATTTCCGTGAAGATAACGTTTATTACGAAACAGGCCCCTTCAAAAATACTGGTTCGCTTGTTAACTCATGGGAGTGTCGGATTTGGAAACAGGCTCGACAATAGCCAGATGCAGGTGTCTGCATGCACATGTGAGGGCTATAACAGTGTAGGGAGGTGTGTGCATGTAAGCCCCGCCCCATGTTCTCAGGCATGCAGATCCCTCTAAAGACCTTTGCACATTTGATAAGGCAGGGCTCCTGAACACAGGGAGGTCTGCAAGCGAATTCAGTCAAACCCTCTTGTAAACCATCTTCACACCTTAGTGCTAAACATGCAACGCTCTTTAGAGGAGCTGAGTGCCTGGAATGTTGGAGCGGGGTTTCCATGTGTGCCCCCGGCTCCATCTTTATTCCTTGCGTGAACAGGCTGATCACCTGCACGGGACCTACTATTTAATGCATAGCTGTTTAGAGTTAGACCTGAGGCCTAGTCCTGCCAGTGGGTGCTAAGCAAACACTTCAGCCATAGTGTTGACATTTTGCTAAACCCAGGAGAAGCAGCAGTTAAGCACAATAATCTGTGATTCAGAGTCTCTTGAGGCTTCCAGTTAGGGATACTGAGTTGGGGGAGGGGAAAGTTGGTTAGTGCTGGGATAGAGTGGTAAGGAGAAATTGGTGCTTTCCCTATCAATTGCCAGCACCTTCCTGGAGAAAGCCCTCCCATCTCCCGATTCATTGAAAATGTGAAGACTTTCACTAGGAGATCCAAAGATTCTTCATGTACCCTTAGAAATGTGCATTTTGAGAGAAATTTAGAAATATATATTTTTAGAGAAACTACAGGTAGTAATACATATTTAAGTGTGTATTTAAATGTGGATTTTCATGTTGACAACAAATTTGCAGATTGACGTGGAAACAAGACAGAAGGGGTCTACAGGTCAACACATGCAAAAGTGATATAGATTAGAAATAAACTGATCCGTCCAGCACTAGGAGCAGCAGCAACAGTAGTTGATTAAATCCTAGTTGCAGGGCGATGATTAGGCTGATGAAATTTCAACAAGATAATTCCCCCAACCCAGCACCCACTGCAGAAGGCGATATTGCACATTAACAGTGCATCAGGGATCGGGCTAGTTATATCTACAGCAATAAATAAATAAAAATAAATGTGAAGTATTCAGCAGAAGCATGCATTTATATTTTGCCAACATTTAGCACATTTTCTTTTCAAATAACAGTGATTTTTGCCAAAATTTTTGGCTTTCTTTTTTAAAGGCACCTGGAAGTCTGGAATTTTAGTCTGGGTTTTTGTGTGTGTGTGTTACAGGAGTATCTTTGTTTTGTTTCTAGACCAACATACTCACGCCACGCCAAGCCTAGCCTAACCAAGCCACGCCACGCCACGCCTAGCCAAGCCAAGCCTAGCCTAGCCAAGCCAAACCTTTTCAAGCTAAGCATAGCCTAGTCTACTAAGGCTAGCCTAGCCTAGCCTAGCCTAGCCAAACCAAGCCAAACCTTACCTTGCCTAGCCTATCCAAGACTAGCCTAACCAAGCCTAGCCAAGCTAAGCTTAGCGAAGCCTAGCCTAGCCTAGTCAAGCCAAGCTAAGCCAAGTCAAGCCTTTTCAAGCTAAGCCTAGCCTAGCTAAGGCTAGCCTAGCCTAGCCTAGCCAAGAAAAGGCAATCCTAGCCTAGCCTAGCCAAGCCAAGCCTAGCCAAGCCTAGCCAAGCCTAGCGAAGCTTAGCCTAGCCTAGCCTAACCAAGCCAAGCCAAGCCTAGCCTAGCCTAGCCAAACCATGCCAAGACAAGACAAGTCATGAGAAGCCAAGACTAGCCATGACAAGCCAAGCCTAGCCAAGCCAAGCCAAGCCAAGGCAATCCTAGCCTAGTCAAGCCAAGCCAAGCCTAGCCAAGCCTAGCGAAGCCTAGCCTAGCCAAACCATGCCAAGCCAAGCCAAGCCAAGAGAAGCTTAGCCTAGGCAAGCCAAGCCTAGCCAACACAACTCAGGCCAGGCCTAGGCCAGGCCCAGGCCAGGCCCAGGCCAGGCAAGGCCCAAGTAGGCCAGAGTAGGCTTGGCTTGGCTTGGCTAGGACATGCCCAGGACATGCCCAGGCCAGGCCAGGCCAGGCCAAGCCAAGGCTAGGTCCAGGCTAAACCTAGGCCCAGGCCAGGCCCAGGCCAAACGCAGGCCAGGCCCAGGCCAAAGCCAGGGTAGGCCTGGGTTGGGTAGGCCTGGATAGTATAGGCTTGGCTTGGCTCAGCCCGGCTTGGCTTGGTTTGGCTTGGCTAGGCTTGGGTAGGGTACAGTAGGTAGGGGAGGACAGGGCGGGGAGGGGAGAGTAGCCTTGGCTAGTCTTGGCTTGGCAAGGCTAGTGTAGGCTAGGCTTGGCTTAGTTAGGCTTGGCTTGGGTAGGGTAGAGTAGGTAGGGTAGGGAGGGGGGAGCGTAGGCTTGGCTAATCTTGACTTGGATTGGATTGGCTTGCAGGCCCTGGCCAGGCCCAGGCTAGGCCACAGCTAAACCCAGGGCAGTCCTGGGTTGGGTAGGCTTTGCTTGGCTCAGCTCAGCTTGGCTTGGTTTGGGTAAGTTAGGACAGGCTTAGGTAGGGTCAGCTAGGCTTGGGTAGGGTAGAGTAGGTAGGGTAGGGTAGCGCAGGCTTGGCTAGTCTTGGCTTGGCTTGGCTTGGGTAGGCTTGTGTAGGATTAGCTTGGCTTGCATTTGCTTGGCTAGGTGAGGCGAGGCTAGGCTAGAATTGGCATCTCTTTGCTTGGCTAGGCTATACGAGGCTAGTGTAGGCTAGGCTAGGCTAGGCTTGACTTGGAGGCCCAGGCCAAACCTGGGCCAGGCCCGGGACAAACCCAGGCCAGGCCCAGGCTAAACCAAAGGTAAACCCAGGGTAGGCCAGGGTAGGCCTGGGTTGGGTAGGCCTGGATAGGGTAGGCTTGGCTTGGCTCGGCTTGGCTTGGCTTGTAGACCCTTTCCAGGCCCAGGCAACACCCGGGCCAGACCCGGGCCAGGCCAGGGCCAAACCCAGGCCAGGCCCCGGCCAAACCCAGGCCAGGCCAGGCTCAGGCAAAACCCAGGCCAGGCCCAGACCAGACACAGGCCAGGCCCAGGCCAAACCCAGGATAGGCCCAGGCCAGGGCCGGCCAAAGCTAAACCCAGGGTAGGCCAGGGTAGGCCTGGGTTGGGTAGCCTTGGATAGTGTAGGTTTGGCTTGGCTTGGCTCAGCTTTGCTTGGTTTGGTTTGGTTTGGCGTGGCTAGGCTCGCTTGGGTATGGTAGGCTTGGTTTGGCCTGGCTTGGCTTGGGTAGGGTAGAGTAGGTGGGGTAGGGTAGGGAAGGAGGGGGGAGCGTAGACTTGGCTAGTCTTGGCTTGGCTAGGCTAGTGTAGGCTAGTCTTGGCTAGGCTTGCAGGCCCAGGCCACGACCAGGCTTGGCCCAGGCTTGGCCCAGGCTTGGCTCAGGTAGGGTAGGCCTGGGTTGGGTAGGGTAGAGTAGGTAGGGTAGGGTAGCGCAGGCTTCGCTAGTCTTGGCTTGGCTTGGGTAGGATTAGCTTGGCTTGGCTTGGTTTGGCTAGGTGAGGCTAGTGTAGGTTAGGCTAGGCTTGGCTTGCAGGCCCAGGCCAAGCCCAGGCCTGGCCCAGGGTAGGCCAGGGTAGGCCTGGATAGGGTAGGCTTCACTTGTCTCGGCTTGGCTTGGCTTGGGTAGGCTAGGCTTAGGTAGGCTAGGCTAGGCTTGGGTACATTACGCTTGGCTAGTCTTGGCTTGTGTAGGCTTGTGTAGGCTTGTGTAGGCTAGACTTGGCTTGGCTTGCAGGCCCAGGCCAGGCCCGGCCCCGGTCCGGCCCAGGCCTGGGCCAGGCCCAGGCCAAACCCGGGCCAGACCTGGGCCAGACCCGGGCCAGACCAGGGACAAACCCAGGCCAGGCCCGGGACAAACCCAGGCCAGGCCAGGCTCAGGCCAGACCCGGGATAATCTCAGGCCAGGCCCAAGCCAATCCCAGGTCAGGCCCGGGCCACGCCCAGGCCAGACCGAGGCCAGGCTAGGCCAAAGCTAAACCCAGGGTAGGCCAGGGAAGGCCTGGATAGGGTAGGCTTGGCTAGGCTTGGCAGGCTAGGCTAGACTTGGCATCTCTTTGCCTGGCTAGGCTATGCGAGGCTAGTGTAGGCTAGGCTAGGTTAGGCTTGGCTTGCAGGCCCAGGCCAGGCCCAGGCCAAACCCAGGCCAGGCCCAGGCCAAGCCAAGCCAAGGCCAGTCCCAAGCCAAGCCCAAGCCAGGCCAAAACTAAACCCAGGGTAGGCCATGGCAGTCCTGTGTTGGGTAGGCCTGGATAGTGTAGGCTTGGCTTGGCTTGGCTTGGCTAGGCTTGGGTAGGGTAGGCTTAGTTTTGCCTGGCTTCACTTGGGTAGGGTAGAGTAGGTAGGGTAGGGTAGGTTAGGGAGGGGGGAGCATAGGTTTGGCTAGTTTCGGCTTGGCTTGGCTAGGCGAGGCTAGGCTAGACTTGGCATCTCTTTGCTTGGCTAGGCTATGCGAGGCTAGTGTAGGCTAGACTTGGCTACGCTTGGCTTACAGGCCCAGGCCAGGCTCAGGCCAAACCCAGGCCAGGCCCGAGCGAAACCCAGGCCCAGGCCAGGCCCAGGCTAGGCCAAAGCTAAACCCAGGGTAGGCAGGGTAGGCCTGGATAGGGTAGGCTTGGCTTGGCTCAGGTAGGCTGAGGTAGGGTAGTGTAGGCTTGGGTAGGTTAGGCTTGGCATGGGTTGGGTAGAGTGGGTAGGGTAGGGTAGCACTGGCTTGGCTAGTCTTGGCTTGGTTAGGCTTGTGTAGGATTAGCTTGTCTTGTCTTGGCTATGCTAGGCTTGGCTTGGCTTAGCTTGGGTAGGCTAGGATAGGCTAGGATAGGCTTAGGTAGGGTAGGGTAGGGTAGGCTTGGGTACGTTAGGCTTGGCTTGGGTAGGCTTGGGTAGAATCGGCTTAGCTTGGCTAGGCTAGGCTAGACTTGGCATCTCTTTGCCTGGCTAGGCTATGCTAGGCTAGGTTAGGCTTGGCTTGCAGGCCCAGGCCAGGCCCAGGCAATACCCGTCCAGACCCAGGCCAAAACCAGGCCAGGCCCAGGCCAAAGCTAAACCCAGGGTAGGCCAGGGTAGGCCTGGGTTGGGTAGCCCTGGATAGTGTAGGCTTGGCTTGGCTAGGCTCGGTTTGGTTTGGCTAGGCTAGGATTGGTTTGGCCTGGCTTGGCTTGGCTTGGGTAGGTTTGGTTGGCTTGGCTTGGCTAGGGTAGAGTAGGGAGGGGAGGGAGGGGAGCGTAGACCGCTAGTCTTTGCTTGGCTAGGCGAGGCTAGTGTAGGCTAGGCTAGGTTTGGTTTGGCTAGGCTTGTCTTGGCTTGCAGGCCTAGGCCAGGCCCAGGCCAGGCTATTGCTAAACCCAGGGTAGGCCAGGGTAGGCCTGGGTTGGGTAGGCCTGGATAGGGTAGGCTTGGGCTTGGCTCGGCTTGGTTTGGCTTGACCAGGCTAGGCTGAGGTAGGGTAGGTTAGGCTTGGCATGGCTTGGGTACAGTAGGGAGGGTAGGCTTGGCTAGTGTAGGCTTGGCTAGCCTTGGGTAGGCTTGTGAAGGATTAGCTTGGCTTGGCTTGGCCTGCCTAGGCCAGGCCAAGCTAGGCTGGGCTAGATGTGGCATCGCTTTGCTTGGCTAGGCTATGCAAGGCTAGTGTAGGCTAGGCTAGGCTTGGCTTGGCTTGCAGGCCCATACCAGTCCAATGCCAAACCCAAGGTAGGCCAGGGTAGGCCTGGGTAGGGTAGGCCTGGATAGGGTAGGCTTGGCTTGGTTTGGCTAGGCTAAATTAGGCTAGGATAGGCTTAGGTAGGGTAGGCTTGGATAGGTTAGGGTAGGCTTGGCATGGCTTGGGTACGGTAGAGTAAGGAGGGTAGGGTAAGGAGGGTAGGGTAGGGTAGGGAGGATAGGGTAGGGGTAGGGTAGCGTAGGCTTGGCTAGTCTTGTCTTGTCTTGTCTTGGGTAGGCTTGTGTAGGATTAGCTGGGGTAGGCTTGGCTAGGCTAAGTTAGGCTAGGCTAGGCTAGGGTAGGGAAGGCTTGGGTATTGTAGGCTAGGCTTGTTTAGGGTAGGGTAGGCTTGGCTAGGCTTGGCTTGGCTAAGCCAATGAAATAAATAATAAGACCGTCACCTAAATATTGAAAGAAGACACCAAGCAAGCAATCTTTGTTCTGATACCTTGGACCCGATGCACAATTGTGAGCCGTCTGACAGTTTGCACAATATTTTAAACTGCTAAGATTGGTTTAGCATATAGCAGTGCCATGCAGTTGGGTGCTATACATTCCTTAACCCGTTGTACCCCTCATCCTGTCTTCCCCCACCCACTTAGTCCATGCCTCAGATATACAGTGGGTTCAGTAGCACCCAGATTCTCCTCCTCCTGCTCTGTCTCAGCTCTGCTGCCCGAAGTGAGAGAAAAGGGCTGTTTCTTCCTAAGCAGCTTCCCTCCCCCCCTCGCTTAAAGATGGTGCAGGTTTGTCGCGTGTCACAATACACCTGGAGTATGCAAACCAGGGGTGTTGAACTTCAGGCCTGTGGGCCAAATCCGGCACCCCAGAAGACCGCACCCCTTCCCCTGGCCTGACTCCCTTTCCCCATGACCAACAATCATTTGGTGGTTTCCCAGCTTTTCCCATTCTAAAAGATTGGAATCCCCCTCTTAAAGGGGAACAAGAACTTTAAGCTAAAATATGCAGCACTTTATGGTATTTTGGTCCATGCCTTAGGCCCCACTCATTTTGCCATTGGCCACAACCACCACTGGAATGCAGCCCCTGGGAGATTCTCTGAAATCGAACTTGGCCCTCAAGTTGAAAGAGGTTCAACACCCCTGCTGTAAAGAATGAAACCGCATCCCTACTGCCCTGCCAATGAGGCCCCGGCAGCCTCCAGGCTCCCCACCCCCCACCCCTCAACTCATGGGAATAAGTACTCTGATGCAGGTTTAGACAGAAAAAAAGTGTACAACTCCCAGCATGCCCCAGCCAACCATGTTGAGAGTTGTAGGTCTTTTGCAGACTTGAGGCTGCAATCCTATACATACTTACCTCAGAGTAAGTCCCATTGAACTTATTGGGACTTACTTCTGAGGATTGCACTATGAGCTTGTATAGTATTTTTAGCAAATTAAATTATTCTAGGAATTACTGGATAGGGACAGATAAAAACCCATCGTAAATTGTACCTTTTGTAAATTATTTCACTTTCATTTTTAATCTTCAGCAGAGATAATGGCTCAATTCGGACGACACAATAAATAACTGGTGTGGGGGAAACAATCGTCAGTTGTTTTGACTATTGTGTCATCCGAATGCTGCCATAGTCAACTCAGCGCTGATCCTAATCCACACCACAGTTGATTATTTATTACCATGTTGTGTGGGGAGTACTCCCTAGTTGAACAACTGTAAAGTTGATTATTACCCCACCATTGACTATCATGTTGTCCGAATTGAGCCACTTTCTCATCACATGTGACCTAGGAAGTGACTGTTCATGCTGGTATAGTTCATTGCAATATGTGGCTTCCAAGTATAGATTCCTTGACTGCATCGCTGAAGGATGTGAGTTTGAGTTTTAACCAAAGTCAGCACAAGCCCATCCAGTTGTAAAATGGGCACCTGGTGTATATATTTAGTGACATCAAAGGAGGTCTAATATGCACGGGGCCATGTCACACTTGCGTGTACCCCATAGTGTTGGAATCGCCATACCAGCCCAATAAGCCTTAAGCTGCAATCCTGTCCCCACATACCTGGGAGTACGCCCCATTGAACTCAGTGGAGGTAACGTTTAAGTAGGCTGCAATCCTGTCCCCACATACCTGGGAGTACACCCCCACTGAACTCAGTGGAAGTAACTTTTAAGTAGATACGTCTAGGATTGCACTGTTAAACTCTCTGGTATTACAGGTCATTATTGTGGTTTATTCATACATTGCAAACTAGCCATTGTGTTAGGATACTGCAGCAGCCACAAAAGATGTTGATTTGAAAGGCTCCTGAATTAAGACTCTGTACGGCTGCATCAGAGTGCAGAATAAACAGAGCTCCAGCGAGACCCTACTATGCAAGCCCAATGCTTCTCCTTTAATTTATCTTGCAAATTTAGGCCATCCAGAGAACAGCAGTAGTTAATTTTCTATTTTAATACTCATTTTCCAACGTCCTTCTTTTAAAACGAACAAAACAAAGAATCCTGAGCTAGCCAGTACAACTGCTTTAAAATTCAGGTGGATTCTTCCTACGGAAGGAGCGTCTCTACTCTTGGATTTCTTTCTTTTAAAAAACACCTTTCAATCCTACCTTCCCAGTAAGCAAGTCCTCAACATGGCTTGTATCAAAATTAAAATCGCAACAATAAATACAACTTAAAGAAACCATTCTAAAATAAAACTGCAGTGCAGATCCAAACTAACACAGTGACCAAACTACAAAATCCGGTATGCGCACCTTAAATACTTTGAAGTTAAGGAAGTTGCCCTCCTTTCTCTGCCTTGCAGGATCCTGCCATTTTCAAAAGTTGTTTGACTAATGCAGCCTTTCACCTCCCCCTTCCCCCCTTTTTTTAATGCTTTGAGAAGCATCTATAATTCAGCCTTCTAACAAGTTTGGCAGTACACCAGAGGACGACAGAAATTACATGTCAGGCTGCCAGCATGAGCCTAGAAATCTTGAGGGAAAGAAGAAAGGGAGCCACAGGCTATGAAATGGTGGATGGGAAGGCAGAGGCTTTGGCACAGCAATTGCATTGTGGAGCTTATTGTGACATTGCTAGCATCCGCTGTTTCAATCCACTTTCTTTATACTGACCTTAGGGTTAAAGGGGGGAGGCTCCCTCATTTGTTTTAATTTGACCTTCAGGTGCACCTGAAATTTCCGTGGATACTGGGACATGCTGCTTGGGACTTTTCCCTCCCCACCTCCCCAACCTTACCACAGACAATATATCCTTTCAAGTTACAAAGGAGGAGCTGGCTTTGCACTATCTCTTGTCAAATTCCAAAAAGTGTAGGGAGTTGAGTTTCATGCATAGACTGCTGTGGTCCCTGCATTAGCCTGTTTTCTAGAGGAAAATGCATCTGATTTGGCAGAAGGACATAACGTAATATGAAGTGCTTAGAAGAGATTCCTGAGAGTGATGTTTAGAGCAAAAAGCAAATGAATCTTTACAGGATACTACAAGCGAGTATAAAGACCCAAGTTTAATAACTCTGCAGCTTTACCAAAATTGCGTCCCTCTTACTTCACACCTTCTCTTTTGTACTATCCTACTCTCTTCATGGAGCGCAGGAGCACTAAAGGCTATTATGTAGTGGATTGATCTTGGACTGTCCTATAATTAGACAGCACCTGGAGCAAAACACCTGTTCGCTCAGCAGCTTTTAAGTTCACCTTGCATATCACATTCACACAATTGCACTAACACAACGAAAAGTTGATGTTCTGGGTATTAAAACAGAAGAAACAGTGTGACATATAACCAACCAAATAAAGCTTATTCCAACTCATGTTCAAACCTACCAAAAGTAGTACCTACAATCTTACCATTCACTGCTGGCTTATTATTTATTGGTAATGCAATCCTGTCCATGTCTACTCAGAAGTGTTCCACTGAGTTCAATGGGGCTTAATCCCAGGTACATGGGTATAGGATTGTGGCCTAAACCATAGCAGGAGCCAGATATATGGGGTAGTATCCAACGGTGTCATTCTGCAAACTCAAATACAGCTAGCCGAACTCCGCTGAATCTTTCTGTTGTGCAAGTGGTTGCATGTTATACTTGACCAAGCAGTTGTGCAAGCATAATGCCCAACTGGTTGCACAAACAGATGTGCAAGTGTAATATGCAACCGCTTGCGCAAACTTAGCTTTAGTTGGATTCTCCTCTTGTGTATGGTTTGGGACGTAGGTTCTGCTAATGCAATGCAATTTGTGCTGGCGGAATGACACAGTTGGATAATGCCCAGAGTATGGAAATTGGTTGTTAGCATAACAGGCTGTGCCTTACCTTTAAATTCAGAAATCATTCTAAAATTAAACATAGGCTCAATTCAGACAACACAATAAACAACTGGTGTGGGGGAAACAATCGACAGTTGTTTTGACTATTGTGTCATCCGAATGCTGCCATAGTCAACTCAGCGCTGATCCTCACCAACACCACAGTTGATTATTTATTACCATGTTGTGTGGGAAGTATCCCCTAGGGTTAGGGTTAGGGTTAGGGTTAGTCAACCCACCATTGACTATCGTGTCATCCGAATTGAGCCATAGTATAAGACTGAAACTCACCAACTAATGGAGCACATGAATAGCAGCTAAAATATTGGTAGCCTCCAAATGGAAGCCAGTAAGCACTTCTGAACAATGATGCACTTGAAGTATAGAAGGTGTAATTTGCTAAGATGAAAAGCTGTTTAACGACATGTTGTATCTTTTCAAAATTCTGTGCTTGGTAGATTATGGACCATTTGCTTTTATGTGTGTGTAAACCCTGAACATATATAATGGATATATACGATTATTTAAAAATTAATAAAATACTTAAACAATCCAAGATCACATAGAAGGAGCTGTGTAGATGTATCCAAAGATTATACCTAAAGCAGACTGTTTTAATATAGCAAGCATCAACGTAACATAAATACTTGGTTTTATAAAACATCAAAAGATAAATGGTAGTCATGCAGGAGTTATAATAGAAAATTATAATAAAAATGAGGGTCCAAACTTGTAATAGTCAGTCATGTTTATATCCAAATGAAACTAATGAGACAAGTTAGTGACTACATCATGTCCCATTTTTTAAAAAAATATGAATTAGACTTGATTAATGTTCATGACCAATGTCAAAAAGGCCAGGATGCCTGCATGATACTGACTGGGTTTGGATGACTCAATAGTCAACGGTTGATTAAATAGTCCACAGTAAACCAAATAGTCCACATTTTTATGAGTTCTTGCCCTACTTCCCCAATGGGTACCCTAAAAAGAAAAGATGTCTCCAAATTCTACAAAAATATTTCATTCTTTTGCATACTTTAGGGATTTTTTAAAATGTGGGTGTGGGTGTTTTTCAATTGCAGAACTCCACACTTCCTGAATAAGGGCCTGGTTTTGTTTTTTCAACCCTACAACCCTAGAAATACACAATCCCATTTCAAACTTAAGAAGTAATGAAATGAGATTGGGGGTGGGTTGAGTGGAAGACTCTCTAGGCTGATGATAAGAACCCAGCTAGATTAAAAGCAAAATCCAATGTAATCTCACCCCAAGCAGCAGCGAAAGTAATTGAATTACATGATGAAAGGTTTGGGATGCAGGTGGAGAGGGAGGAAAATAATGTAAATGTGTATCAACACATTGCAATCTGTCAAAGGAGCAGCTAAATAAATGAATGTAATACGGCTCTTGCAACCCCACTGACACCTCCCTGGCCCCTCCCAAGGACAATTTGGGAAGCTGCTGATTGTTTCTTAATATTAATATTTGGAACTAAGCAGTTCACAAGGCATTGGCATCTGGGGAGACAGACATTTCCAACTTAAGCTGTTTGCTATTCTGATTATTTACAGCAGGGCTGGGCAAAACACAGACTGGGATCTACTTATAGCTCTTTGGGTGATTTGTAATAGCCGGGAAGGGTTTCTGACGCCCAACTGCTTTACAATATCATGAAAATGACACCCCGCCCCACCAAATAGGCTGAAGATGAAGAAAGCATGGAGTAACCACTACCAGGAGGGGACTTTGGGGTGAAAGAGCTGTGAGCTGGGATCGGTTATGGTATTGAAAATGAATTCCTTGGCTGAGAATGTGCACCCTGTTCTTTAAATCTAAGTGTATGTCTTTTTCGTGTCCGGTTCTGGTCGGCAGATCTTGGGGATCTAGTAAAATATAAAGTAGACCCAACAACCCTGACATCTGCCCACTCCTGATTTAAAGAACAAAGCACTGCCATGTACAGAAAGTATCACAGCCTTCTACTCTCTGGCCTTACTTTTAATGTTGAGTTTGTTCCTATCTCATAAATTGCTGTAGAGATGGCTCCCTTCATGCACCCTGTTTCCCTGCAGAATGGGGCTCTCAAGTGGTGCTGGGAACCCAGTCCCACTGGGAAACAAGGCTCCTCACTTGTCCCGTTTCCCAGCAGAATCGCTGGAATTTTGGCAGCAGCCATTTCCACTGTTGACAGGGGAGGGGTGTCCCCCCCCCCCGAGTTCGGGGGTGGGGGAAAAGGTAGCCTCTCAAGTCTTGGATGTTACCCACCCCTTCCCTACAGGGTGCTTCATACATCACACCCCACACAGAGAGATCAGCACAAGCCACTTCAACAATACAGACACTACAACATTTTATAAGCACTTTTATATCATGCTTTTTGAGCAATCCAAGAATTCGCACTCCTGATTTCAGAAACCTTTTCAACAGGCATGTAATATAGGCCAATATGGTGATCTCCAAGTTATAGATGAAGAGCTGAGAAAATGGTTGCCCTACCTGAGGCACTTTATGGAATTCAGAGAGGAGATTTGAACTGGGCTCTTCCTGGTTCACAGCTCACCCTCTTATGTCAGGCCTCATTTATAAAACTCTTATCTTTCCACATTTTTTTCTAATTTTCAAAAAATCTACAGGGGAAGTGAGGTGGGGCACTTCCTTTATATTATGGACAAACATTAACAAAAAAAAATGTCTGACTAATTTCAAACCTTATGCCTGGCATTCACCAAAGCTTCAAATAGTCAAGTCAACAACCTGTAGTTACAAGTCACAGACCTTCCCCAGCTCCCAAATTATTTGTGCCGAAACTCATGTTAATGGTAATAAAGGATTATAACGAACGGTTATAAATAAGCAAGCTATGACTAAGATAGGCTATTATTTGAAGAAGTCTTGAAATACTCTCTTTTTGGCCTGAGAAAACTCACCAAGACATAACTTGAGAAAATCTGAGTTGGAGTTACACACACACACACACACACACACACACACACACAGAGTATCTGGGTAAACAAAAGTCACTTACCTGCTGGAGGTCTGCCAGTGAATACAGGTGAATCTGCTGAAAAAGATACTCCCTGGGGAAAATTCTTGAAAAAAGAAAAGAAAAAAGTATTCACATAGTATTCAAAGTAACAAACATATTCTTTAGAAACTTCCTGTAACATAACAAAACTTCCTGGGTCATCTTAAAGACGAACACATTTTACTATAGCATAAGCTTTCATGGACTAGAGTCCACTTGATCAGATGCATGGAGTGTGATCGCAGTCATCGGGGGGGTTGTACATGTGCACATATACACACACAGGTGTAAAGCAACTGTCCTATTTGTCTCTACAAAAAAGAATAAATCCACACAAATCTGTCATCAGAAACGGCACAATCCAGAAACCAGTAGACGAGTATTTTAACCTATCAGGATACTCTGTTACCGATCTTAAGGTGATCACATTGAATAAAGGGGCTTCAAAGGGAAACTCCATTGTGAAACTGCTGAGTGGGATCTTATCAAAAAGTTCAATTCTACTCAGCTGGTTATGAACAGAGACAATAGTTTCCTGTCCCTCTACAGGTGTTAATTTATTCAGGCATGCTAAAATGATTGTGCTAGCACCAGTTACTATTGTTGTGAAGGGCATTTTGCATCAATTTAAGCTGTCATTGAATGTCTCAAACAGTACTTTTTACATGCCATTCTCGTGCAACTGCTGCCTTTACATTTTCCCCTCTTTATATCCATGTGTACCTAACCAAAGAGGATCACACTTCATGTATCTGATGAAATGGACTAGTCCACAAAAGCTTATTCCCTAATAAAATGTTAATCTTTACAAATTTTTGCCGCTGTTTTTGCTGCACCGGACTAACACAGTTACCACTGTAGAAAATCCTGTAACATAGTGAAAAACTTTAAATTCTTTATTCTCCGTTGAAAAGCAAATCTTCCATCTCTGCCCCAAATTTTAAAGCATTATTTTGGATAATGATAAAGAAAACCTTTATAGCATTACGGGCTGCTATGTTTTTCCTCCATAGGAAGAAATACAGCAAATCTTTTGCAGCTGTGACTGTAGCCTTTCATCCACTTTCACCATATCTACCTTAACAGTAACTTCAGCTTTAACCATCTGTAGTGTCAACACATACAAACAGTTCCATTGTGATTTAACTACTCCTGCTTTGCTTATCTCTTCAATGTGCATTTATCACTGGTACAGCTCTCTGACCCATTATGGGACTGTGGTGGAACGTCTTAGAAATTCACACTGCATTAATACTACTTAATGCTTATATAGCCATTTTTCTAAATACTGAATATACCATATAAACATGAGGCTGGTCAATAAGATACAGTGTCTTATTAATAATCCCCACACATGCCGGTGGATTTATCTAATTACCCTTGCTGAGCATGGTTTGTTGCTACATGAGAACCCAGTAAAAGGGGGGGGGCAGTGGTTAACAACCTTCTGAGAAACCCTCATTAGCTGAATTCGGACGACACAATAAGCAACGGGGGTGGGTGGGAACAATCGTCAGTTGTATTGACTATCATGTTGTCTGAATGCTGCCATAGTCAACTCAATGCTGATCCTAATCCACACCACAGTTGATTATTTATTACCATGTTGTGTGGGGAGTACCCCCTAGATGAACAACTGTAAAGTTGATTATTACCCCACCGTTGACTATCGTGTTGTCCGAATTCAGCCATTCTGTTGGTTTGTTAACTACCCCAAGCCAACTATCCTTGCTGGATTTTCACATCACAATAAGCTGTGGGGCACTGCCCACATTTTAAAAATGACAACTGACATGCAACAACAAGCCCTGCAGGGAAATTAACCCACGCTGGCTTGTCGTTACGTGTGAACTGCCCCAGTGACACGGTTCTCATCATTGCAGAGTGATCAACAAGCTATGGTGGCTTGTTAGCCACCCGACATGTGCTGGCTGGATTCGCATAATTTCCTTTGCCTGCGTGGACTTCTTGTGTTGTGCAAACCCGGCAAGGGAGACTTGTTGGAGCTGATAACAAACCACAGGCGATCAATGCCAGGTTCATGTGATACAAGAAGCTGCACCTGGAAGGTAATTATGTTCATCTCACCGGCATGCGCAGGATGGTTAACCAGCCATGGTAGCTTGTTAACCACTCTGTGACTGTGGGAACCAGCCATTATCTCAGTTAATTCTTATAACACTCCTGTAAAATGGAAAGCATAATCCCTATATTACAGATGGGGTTAGATTACAGCTAAGGAATAGAATGTCTGCTTCACCACCCAATAACTCATGGTGGTGCTGAAATCTGAGCCAGCAACTCTTAACATGTTCATAAACACTACTATACTTGTGATGGATGAAACAATCTATTTCTGGTCTGTGTCACTTTTGCAGGTGTTAATTTAGAAGTCCATTCCATCCCATTTCTTCAGCAATCTGTGATTTCTTTAAAAATGCATTAAAATGTGAGCACGCTTTTAAATATATTTTCTCTTAAAATATACATGTTTAAATGTATTTGATGTGTGCTTTGAGCTGAGAATTGCATTGGAACATTCATGAAGTGCAGCGCCAGTAGATAACTAATGACATATGAAGACGAAATCACAACAGCAGGGAGGGGGCAGAGAGTCCTCCTCATTAGTGAATATACAGTGCAATCCTTCACGTATCTAATGGACTTACTCCCAGGTAAGTGTGCAAAGGATTGCTAATGTGATCCACACATTAATCCGGGAGGTGCAAATGAGGTCAGTTCGTATTGCAATATGTAAATACTTAATTCCTCAAGCTACACTTTACTCAATGATTTCCTATAGAAAGTAGTTACTATGATTCACAGAACTATATTCACTTCCCCTAAGATGTGAGCTCTGTTCTTTGGATGCTGAAGAATACTGCTGGATCTTCTTTAAAACTCATCAATATAGAGAACTATCATTGGTCAAATATGAAAACTACAAAAGAAGTGATGCCCATAAATTCCAGCAATACATCCATCTTTGTAGAACCCAGTTATTTCTATTTTATTCCAAAGTGCTGAGACATAGTAATACAAAATTTGAAACTTCCCACATACAAGATTTATATATCCATTCACAAAATTCTGCAGCTTTAACATAAAACCCACATTATCTCAATTCCAAATTTGGGTGTAATAGTGGCATTTCAATGGAACTTTAGGTTTGCATTCACCAGCACCTGCCATTTTTGCCTCATCTTTCTTTGATTCGTTTCTAGATAAACAAACTATGGGTTGGATCCAGAGTTTGCTCCTCTGAAAGAGAAAGGCAAGACGTTTTTTGTTTTGTTTTTAAATCATCATGTTTGTTAAACACTACAAAAAAAAAAAAAAGGTAGTGTGCTATTGAAGAAGAAATATGCTCCAAACATGTATGACTCGCATTCGTAAATTTGGGAAATCATAGTTGTGGCTAAACTTAACAATTATAATTGCATACGGAGAGGCAGGCAACAAGAAGATAGATTTATCATTAACTAGCTTCTGTATTTTTAAAAGAACATTAGCATTATACCAATAATTTGGAACCATGTGTCTTATTTTCATCAATGTAATGTATATTTGCAAATATATTTAAATAAATAAACACACACCTACATGTAGACAAACTCACAGATTTGTCTCTCAAATGACACATGTGCGAAGATATCCCAACTTTTCCTTCCCAACATTTCCTACAATTTAGTTCTAAAAGAAATCTCTCTCTCTCTCTCTCTCTCTCTCTCTCTCTCTCTCTCTCTCCCCCTCTCTGATGAAACGCAACAAATACATGCAGGCTCCAATAAAGCACGCGATCAGCAAGAGAATAACAGTAAGAAAAGTATACCTATTCCTATTACCATGTAAACTGGGATAGGGATAAAGCCTTAAAAACTAAGGCCTGTCCAATTTTGTTGGTTTTTATTTCTTTTATTTCTATGGAACCCCTATTTACTGTGAAACCTGCCTTGTTCATTTGTGATGGAAGCAAACAGAATACCTGAGCCTACAGCTGACGATAGCACTCCAAGTGCATTATGAAGCTCCCCTCATCAAAATCAAAGAGAGCCAGGGGCCTAATGGACATGTGCCTAATGGACAGAACCAGTTGCATCCAGGGGATGAGTGCTTGAAAGGTAACATTATCTGCATGCCCAAGGTCAGATGGAGGTCAATTCAGCCATGACATTTTAGTTCAATGCCGTACTTTTTATGAAGGAGCACTGGCAAAAACTATCATTTCTTCACATTACAAAATCAGTTTACAGTAGATCTTGAGGAATGGTGTTGCAAAATGGTTTTGTATAGAAGAAAACCTGGCACACAAAAATAGTGCTGCTTTGCTACCATACTCGCACAGTTTTTGAAATTCTTTGAAAAAAATACAAAGGAAGTTTGAAACAAACAACATACAGAGCCAAATTCACAACAACAGAGAGGGTCAGGCTGCTCTAATGAAGCGGGAGTGCAGAGAAGGAGGTCTTCATTAGTGAATGTGCAATGCCATCCTACATCTGTCTACACAGAAGTAAGCTCCACTGAGTTCAGTAGGCCTTCTCCACAGATAAATGTGTATAGGATTGTAGACTATGGAGTAAATTTTCAGTGGGTTGGGAGTCAATGGAAAGGAGTATGTCTTGAAATAATGTTGGACTGTAAAACTAATAGATCAAACACGACCATCGAAAGAAAACCCCCGATATGGTACAAGCTAATGCTTATTAAAGGAACATGTTATTAACCGGTTTAAAACTGTTATAAACCGTTTTAAAGCAGTAGTGTAGATAGGCTCACAGTTTCAAACTGTAGAGGTTAAAAAGATCACAGATTGTTTATTTAGGCAATGTATAGCTTGCCTTTCAAACTGACAGATTCCCAAAGCAGGGTACAAATAAAAATTAATAGTACAAATAAAATCATGACAAAACAGACCTAATGAAACTAAGAGTCAGCATTAAAACAGTACCAGCAAAAGAGAATTAATCATAAAAACAACAAAGAATGTTGTGCCACCTTAAAGACCAACAAATAATTCTGGCATAAGCTTTCAAGGACATTCTTCACTTAATCAGACACATGAAGTGTTAACCTCAAATTGGTGGATTTATATACACATGCCCTGAGGGCAGAGGGGGTGGGAATATAAACTGTGTTGTCAGAGGGAATTGAAATGCAAAAAATGCATACAGTGATTATTACCTTAATGATTGCTATTCACAAAAGCTTGTTGGGTGATAATATAGACAGCATTGCAATGGTGAGCCAATTAACATATGCAGTGTAATTTGAGAAAAAGAAACTTTGTCCTTATCCAAATCAAAGATATAGAGTAAATCTCTTAGGGTGCAAATCCTATGCATTTTAGACAGAAAAAAGTCTTATAACTCCCAGAATTCCCCAGTCAGCATGGCTGATTGCTGAAATACAATTCATCAAGCGTGCAATTTCAAATTATTTGAAATTCCTTTGTTCAGGAACGGCCACCTTAAAGTAATTGGGAGAGTATTGTTGGAGTTTGAAATGTTCCTCCACTGTTTTTTGAACACTGCCATTTCTGATTTCAGATTTATGCCCATATATTGTTTCCATAGACTGGCATGTTTGTCCTACTTTGAATACAATAAGACATTGCTGGCAAATGATGGGATATATCACATTGGGAGATGAGCAAGTATATGAACCCCTGACGTTGTGGATGGTATTATTAGGTCCTGCAATAGAGTTGCTAGACAAAATATGGGGACAGAAATGACAGGGTGTCGTTCCTGAGTTTTGTGCCACTACCCACACACAACTTCATACTGATGCATCAAATGCAGAAGTTAACACAGACAAAAAAACCCACATTCTCATATCACCTCCACACACGTCACAATTTTATGCTGCAAATCCCACGTTTTGTGCTGCTACTATTTACTGAAGTCTTTATGAGTTCAATAGAGTGTTTTCGTGAATAAGGGGAGAATTTCACCTCTTAAAATAACTGTTTTAGCTGTTCAGGTATTTTAATAAATTAGCATGAGCTTTCATGGGTAACAACTCACTTCATCAGAAGGTATTAAGTGAATCTGGAGGCTTTGATTCTGAAAAGGTAAAGAATGGAATGCTTGCTGGAGATCTACCTATTTAACTCGGATTTGAGGCACAAAACAGCATAATACTAGCATAGGTTTGGAGATGATATGAGAACCTCCATTTTTTTTTTAGCCTTTTCCAGACGCCACCTAAGGGTATGTCATTTCTGTGCTTTTGGTGGTGGCACAAAACTCGGGATCTGTGGCACAAAAGAGCACAAAACTTTGGCATGGGTTCAGAGGAGACATGAAAATGTAATTTTTTTAGCATTTGCCAGGCCCCACTGCTAAAGTTTATAAAAGCATTGTAACTGAGCTTATTTTAAGGCTATAGGAAACTCGCATAAGGTTTCCATTTACATATAATGAGTACCAAGTATGTCATAAAAGGTTGGCATAACTCTAAAAGAACTTCTGGGAATGGAGACAGTATCTCTGTCAGCAGAATTGTTGTAAGTCTAACTATTTCTTTTGTATTTCTGTATTAAGTATGGGGCGGGGTGTTCTCATTATGCTGATGACACCCAAATGTACTTCTCTATGCCTTTGATAACAGCGTTAGCGAAGGATAGTGTGTCTCCTCTGAGGCAGTAATGGGCTGGATGAGGAAAAACAAACTGAAACTGAATCCAGACAAGATGGAGGTGCTTGCTGTCAAAGGCCACAACCTGGGTTTGGAGGTGTGCCAACCAGTTCTGGATGGGGTTGCAATCCCCCTGAAAGGCTGTGTTCGCAGCTTGGGGGTGCTCCTCGATCCATTGCTCCAAATGACAGCCCAGATAGATGCGACAGCCAGGAGTACCTACTATCAGCTTCGGCTGATACGCCAGCTGCGCCCCTTCCTAGAGTTGGAAGACCTAAAGATGGTAGTGCATGCGCTGGTAACTGCGAGGCTCGACTTCTGCAATGCACTGTACGTAGGGCTACCTTTGTGCCTAGTCTGGAAACTTCAACTAGTTCAAAATATGGCAGCCAGGTTGGTCACCGGTACACCTAGGGGTGACCATATTACACCAATTTTAAAATCTCTTCACTGGCTGCCAATTACTTTCTGGGCGAAGTACAAAGTGTTGGTTATTACCTTTAAAGCTCTACATAGTTTGGGTCCAGGTTACCTGAGGGATTGCCTTTTCCCGTACAATCTGCCCTGCACGCTCAGGTCCTCTGGGAAGCACCTACTCAGTCAGCGAAAACCAGAGGACCTTCTCTTCTGCCGCTCCCAGGCTGTGGAATGGCCTGCCGGAGGAGACTCATCGACTTAACAGTCTTTTAGAATTTAAGAAAGCTATAAAGACTAATCTCTTCCAGCAGGCATATCCAGTGGAATTTAGAATATTTTTAGGATGTTTTATTGCTATTTTAATAATGTGTACCATGTTTTTAATCATTTTTATGTATTTTATCATATTTTCTATTCACTGATGTTCCCCGCCTTGATCCAAACGGAGAGGTGGGTAAGCAATAAATATTATTATTATTATTATTATTATTATTATTATTATTATGTAGGAATGGTGTGTGTGAATGAATCTTTGTAAAAAAAAAAGTACTTTATTTCACACTAACTGGTTGTATAGATAAATAATATATTTGTATACAAACTCAAAACTTAATTTGTCAAGAAAGTCATAAACCCTAGCCCACGTCAAATTCTAGTAGACGGGAAATAAAATCTTGTCTTCATTCTCATTTCTTACAGCACCTAAGGGTATGTCATTTTCACACTCTTGGTGGTGCCACAAAACTTGGGATTTGTGGCACAAAAGAGCAAATATTAACACAAAATTTTGGCATAGTTCGGACGTGATATGAAAATGTGGACTTTTTAGCATTCAGAAGGCCCCAACCAAGGGTATGTCATATTCACACATTTGGTGGTGGCACAAAACTTGGGGTTTGTGGTACAAAAGAGTACAAAACTTGCACAAAACTTTGGCACAGGTTTGTAGGAGATACTAATTTGGGGAGTTTGGAGTTAACAGAACTGGCGACTAGTGGTGTTCTATTGTTTTCTGTTATGGGTCTATTCCATAGTAGATGATTCGTGTGTACCAGCCTGGCCATGTTGATCTGTTTTTTCACTTCATTGGGTGAGTACTGTATTCTCAGAAATGCCGGATTTAAATTTGTGAGTATCTGTCTGATGAGTCTGAGCAGATGCGGCTGCATCACAGGGCTTGGCAGTAGACAATGGATTTTGTGGTGTGTTCTGGGTGGAAGCTGGAAACATGTAAGTATTCGTAGTGGTCTGTAGATTGCTGATTTAAGGTGGAAATAGAATTAAAACTTTTCATGAATTGTACTAGCCATTTTTTGTTTATCTGTCTTTGAAATTCCTTTGTTGAAAACAAATTCACCTTAAGGTCATTGACAGTGTGTCCTGGGACTTAAGGTGGCCACTTAAAGAGTCCCAGGACAACTCTGTTAATTATTTTAAGGTCACTGACAGAGTGTTCTGGGACTTAAGGTGGAATTTCCTGTGGCAAAGGAGTTTTTCTAAACAACAACAACATATATTGGCTCACCATTGCAATGATGTCTGTGTTATCACCCAACAACATTTTATGAATGGCAACCATGAAGGTAATTATCACTGTTTGTACTTTCTGCATGTCAATTCCCTCTGACAGCACAATTTACATCCCCCCCCCATCTCCACCTTTCCAACACTTAATGCATCTGATGGATGGTGTCCATGAAAGCTTATGTCATACAAAATGTTTTCGCTTAAATGGTGAAATCCTATGCATGTTTACACAGAAAAAAGTCTCCCAACTCCCAACATACTGGCTACGGCATACTGGGAGTTGTAGCACTTTCTGTCTAAATATGCACAAGATTGTGCCTCAGGGTGCCACATAACCCTTTGTTGTTTTTGCTGCAAAACGCTATCAAGGCTACCCCTCTGGTAATTATTAAAAGCCTGTCTAAAAAGGAAAGGTCTGAGCAGTTGCATAAAAATTCCTGATGGCGATCTGGAGATCTCAAAAGCTTGCATATTTTTGGTGATCTTTTGGTTATCCTAATATAGATATTATACTAATGTAGGTTTTGGAATTTTTATTGCAGTCAACATGGTTGCCTTAGGGTTGTTCCTCCCCCCTTCTAAAAAGTTATATCAATCAATCAATCAATCAATCCAGAGTGGACTTTTATCTACTGGATCAGGGAAGGGCTGGAGACATTACATCTAACCAGAGTAAGGAACTTGGTCCAATGGGGAGCTTGCCATGTGTTTCTATATCTTTTCCACTGCCAATTAGTTTGAAGCGTAACAGTATCAAGAAAGACAGAACCAGACATTTCATCCATCCTCACCTCTCAGCCTTATTAGGTACGTGTCTGCACAAACAAAAGGTTATCGCTTACGTTTCTCCTGCAAACAGAACTATGGATAAGGTTTTGTTTTCTGTGTTTGATGCAAAGTTGCAGGGTTTGTAGCTATGTTCCTTTGTTAGCAATAAATACTCTCTGAAGGCATTTAAGAGACAGTTTGTCACCAGTTAGGAGTAATTTTTCTCCACTGAATTAAACACTGTGACAGCTAGACTAAAACGACCGCAAATAGACCTGCCTAAGTCCTGTGCTAAAAGCCAAAGTACAAATGTGATAAGCACAGAGTAAATTCTGCAGTTCACATTGCAGCTCAAAGAATCAAGGCAGGTGGGCATAAATCAATCAAATGTTCTCATGCCAAAGAAGGAGATATATATATATATATATATATATATATATATATTAAAGAAACAGTTTTAAGTAAGCATAAATACAGTTTGACCAAGCACCATTCTTTTTAGATGACAAACAGCAATGCTCTCTCATCTAACCACCTTTAGAACTTTATGCACATAGTAAATTTAAGCCTAGATGTTTTCAAAAATAAAAATTCTGATGGGCCACTCAATCCTGTAGACTGGGTTGCCTCACAGTAATGAAGATGTCGCCACAAAGGAACAATGACCTGGTTCACACAACCAAATAAGCCATGGTGGCTTACTGAAATTGCAGCGCATGATTTCTATCTTCACTGCCCGGGCATAGCATGTTGTGGTGTCTGAACCTGAGTGACATGGCTTGTTGGAGGGAGAAACAACCAATAATCCTACAACAGAAGAAAGTTGGCAAACTCAGTGCTGGGAGAACAAGAGTCCTAACCAAGTCTCTGTTAAAATGGCAATAAATGCATTCAGAATGTAAAGAGAGAGAGAGAGAAAGATGACATTGTCTCTACACAAAAACCGACATACATTCCCCAGTAGTCACCACTATAGAATTTACAGTTCCCTCCCTGAAATGTCTTACCTGATGAGATAACTTTGAATGTTTGAATATGCATTAATAGGGCCTTCCCCCTTTCCTGCCTGCAGTGATAACAAAGGGGGACCACATTCTCCACTGCTTCCCATCCTGAGCCTGCCATGCTTTCTCTTTAGCTTTTTGGGCTAGACTTTACAAAGAAGGCACCTACTCTGGCTGTTCTTCACACCCACTCTTTATAGCCCCACTTATACAAGAGACACTAGATAGGAGGGGCTGTGACCAAGAGTGGCAGTCTCAATCCTGTGACACCTAAATCTTATTAGGAAAGCTCTCTTTTTCTCACTTGGGTCCTTCCAGCTCATGTATTTCTTCCAGAATCAGTGACTGCTAATGGAATTGCAATTGTTTAATGGCAAAAGGTTTTAGGTTTTTATTGAATGACAAATTTGAGGTGGTTGGTGACTTTTTAAGGAAGCTTAATATTTTCAAGGTTTCCTTGTTCACTATCATGAGAGCTTTGAGAAATATTCATGTTTTTAAAAAATCATTTAATTTTAACAAATGAACAGTTGTTAGGCAGAGCTATACTTTGGGTTGATTTTCTGAAGCCGCTAATTTTTTTATTCCCAGAAAACAGACAGAAGGAAACTTGTTTTGTTCTAGGTTGAAAATGTTTATTATCTGATATTCAAAAATTATCTTTGAATTATGTTTGATATAATGAATGCAGACGAAAGCCAAAGATGATGTGCGATTTATCTCCAGCAGCTGTCAAGACAGTCTGATAGATTTACTTGCAGTGCCATAGTTAAAATGGCTCCCTATTCCCTTGTATGTGCAGCGGTATCCTACAGCTTGGTCCTGGATTATAATTGCAATTGTGTTGTAGGCTTTCCATTATGCCTGTTTTATTTATTACATTTCTATACCGCCCCATAGCTGAAGCCCTTTGGGCATTTCACAAAAATGAAAGCCTTGGGGTACAGAGTAAAACAATATAAAAGCTTAAAACTACAATATTTTATTCATTTATGAATGTCTGCTCTTTTATTATCATATAAGCTTTCATTACATGAGTTTTATTGTTGTAAGCCGCCCTTTACTGTTGGAAGGGCTCCTGCCCTGAAAAGTGCCTTAGAAATATTTTAAATAAATAAATAAAATACAATGCAGGAATCCATCTTAAAGCATCCCTGACAGATGGTCGTCCAGCTGCCTCTTGAATTCCTCTAGGGTGGGAGAGCTCACAACCTCCTTAGATAATTGCTTCCATTGTCATACTGCTCTAACAGTCAGGAAGTTTTTCCTGATGTTCAGCTTCCTGTAACTTGAGCCCGTCATTCCGTGTCCTGCACTCTGGGATGATCAAGAAGAGATCCTGGCCCTCCTCTGCATGACAACCTTTGAAGTATTTGAAGAGTGCTATCATGTCTCCCCTCAGTCTTCTCTTCTCCAGGCTAAACATGCCTAGTTCTTTCAGTCTCTCCTCATAGGGCTTTGTTTCCAGACCCCTGATAATCCTTGTTACCCTCCTCTGAACACCCTTCAGCTTGTCTGCATCCTTCTTGAAGTGTGGTGCCCAGAACTGGATGCAGTACTCAAGATGAGGCCTAACCAATGCTGAATAGAGGGGAACCAGTACCTCGCGTGATTTAGAAACTATACTTCTATTAACTTTGTATATTGGTGTTTTTAATGTTCAATGTTTTTAATTTTTGTGAACTGCCCAGAGAGCTTCAGCTATGGGGCGGTATATAAATGGAATAAAATAAATAAAAATAAATAAATAAAAGAATGCAGCCCAAAATAGCATTTGCTTTTTTTGCAGCCCCATCACACTGTTGGCTCATATTCAGCTTGTGATCTACAACCATTCCAAGATCCTTCTTGTTTGTAGTACAGCTGAGCCAAGTATCCCCCATCTTGTAGCTGTGCATTTGGTTTCTTTTTCCTAGGCGTAGAACTTAGCATTGATCCCTATTAAATTTCATTCTGTTGTTTTCAGCCCAGCACTCCAGCCTATCATGGAGGAACTATTAAGATAACAGGCCCATTGCATATCAAATAGTGTTGTCATTGCTCATACTACTAGAAGCAAAATGCTTCTAGGCAGCCCTTATAGCTGGGTAAGGCAAAGTCACCAATAACTATCAGGGTTGACAAATGTTTGGCCTCTTGAGGACCAGATGTGGCTACAAGCAAAACACTCCTAGTTGTGATGGTGCAACAGGACTCATTTGCTGATCATAAGGACTCCAGTCACAGAATACTGATTACTGTAGACTTTGAACTCTGGATCAACGTCCAGCTATCCACACTTTTGCAAAGCACCTCTGCTCCTCAGAAATGGCCAGTATGCTGTAATTATCTAAGTTCTCATTTAAACAGCCAATACAACAAGCATTTGGAGTCTTCGAGGAAACTGAATATTTTTGATTCAAAGAGAATACCTGCCAAGAACTCTAAGACCGATCTCCATCACCTGACATGTAGGCTGAAGGGATATATGTTCTTAGAAAGTAAAATCCACACCATGGGCAGCCATTTTGTCATATTTTCAGTAAAACCTTGTACATTTTAAAACACAAGTATGGATGGTAATGAAAATTAGAAGAAAAACCATAGCACACTCTTTTCTTTTCCTCACAAGAAAGGCTATCCATGCTGTAAAAGCAACAGGGTGCCATCATGATTAATCAGTCTGCTCTTAGTTCTCTCTAGACGGCACTATTAACAGTTTGTTTCAGCTTGTTTATATAATTCTGACAGGACTTCAAGTTGGTGTTCTCAGAAACGCTGGCTATTCACATAGCTGAGATGAAGAACAAGCAGAAAAAAAGGAATTTCGTCAAGAAAAAGTGAACCCTTAAGTTACCTCACATTCTTTTGAAACAGGAATTGCATTACGGTTTAAGGAATAGTGAATGATAAATAATATGATAAATAATGGTTTTGTTCTTGTTTGCAAAACAGAAAATAAGGAAGTGTGATAAAATCTTGCACATAGGCCATGAAGTAAAAAAGAAACACAGAAAGGCCCATATGTCTGGGAAACACATCACGAAGGAAAGAGATGGGGAAAAGCAATTCTGCAAAACAGTAGCCCTATTCAGACATTTGGAAATACAAAGCCTTGGAGGGGAGGCAGGGATGTGTGCTCTGTTCCCTCCACCCGCAACCTCCCCATGTTGACAGGGAAGGTCTGAAGACAGACTAAATGTGTTTGTCTGAAGTGCATCTGACATTTTGCTCTGCATCATGGGGATGCCGGGGGTGGGGCCAGAGTATATGTCCCTGTCTCCCCTCACAGTCATGGTGACAGTTTTGGGTTTGAAAGCACTACAGATCACATCCAAACCATGAGAGATCAAAATTACCTGACTATGAGAGATCAAAATTAAATTATGTAGTTACCCAAACATACACCTTTTAGGGGTATTTTTATTTAATCCATAAAAAGTCTCACTTTAAATCCTTCCTCTCGTTTCTCATCACCATGTGCCCCCCACAAGTCTTTCCCCAAGAGCTATGGTGTAACCTAATCTAATATTAACTTTGATTGCAATTTGATATTTTTAACTCCCCATATCCCCAAAAATCTACATTCTAACTTTGCACTTTCTGTCTTCTCTACCATGTCTACTCGACTGCTTCTTCAGTTTCTAAATCCTCCTTTGTTTCAGTCCTTTGTAGCTTCCAGCGGTTCTTATTTTCTCAGGTTTGCTTTTGTTCCTGTGCTCCCCTGAATGCCTCTTCACAGCTTCCTCTGGACCCTTTTCTATCACCTTTTCCCATCAGCTCTGGCTCTTCATGCCTCAGCTAGTATCCTCACTTTCCCCCCTTTGCCCCATGTCTTCCAGCCCTGTTGCTTTTTTCTCTTTGCTTCCTTTGATCTCTTTTCTTCTACTCTCTTCATTGACTTGGTTTGGCCCACCCTGCCTCTTTATTTTAATCAGAACATTCTTTTTTCTTTGGTGTTAATCAAAAGCGGTAATTTCTTTCTCTGATGCCTTTTCTGAACTTTACCCTCCATAAGCCATACTGCCTTCAGTTTTATACTAATTGAAGGAGACACCATTACAAGTATTACAAATGAAGAACATCTAAAAAAAAAGATAATGTTGCCTATGGATTTATGTGCAAGAGCACGGCAATTATTAATAAAATAGTACATGTGCTCTCCTCACAAAGTTACAGATTTTTTTGAATTACAACTTCTAGCACACACACACACACACACACAGAGGTACATTTAAAACAAGAATGTGGTTACTAACATCTAGCACCTTGCTGACATAAATATCTTTCTTTAGTTGTTCTTGACATTATTAATCAAGGCACTGACATAGGTTATCGCCGAAATAGCAAAGCT
The DNA here is from genome assembly GCA_029215795.1 of Anniella stebbinsi. NCBI lineage: Eukaryota > Metazoa > Chordata > Lepidosauria > Squamata > Anniellidae > Anniella > Anniella stebbinsi. The sequence goes on along the minus strand of JARDYH010000001.1, from coordinate 195,221,392 downwards.
CACCTCCCTCTGGTTACTGGGATAAAGATGCCAAGGCAAAAACATCTGGGTATCTATTTTTACACAACTGTTTCTTCCTTCCCCCGCTCAGTCACAGTTTAGCAATGACGAAGGGGGGAGGCATCATCTCTCTTTATAAAAGTCAATTCCCAGTATTTTGGCTCACTCATCCAACAGAACTCTGGTAGAACTGCGCAGATAAGAGACTGGCTTGGTCATCCATTATTTCCACTGGATCCTGTGGGACAAACCCCAAACATTTTGCTTCTCTCCTTTTCAGGGTCTGAAAGCCATGTTCAATTCTGAAAGAACACAGGACACCCTTTTGAAAGTGGCCCTGGCCCTGAACCTTGCTTTGCCTGAGGCAATGACCTCAGTGATGGATGGGAGGCTAGGGGAGGAAAGAAAGGGGAGTAGGTGACTCCAAGCCCCAGAGCGCCAAATGCATTTTTCCTGAGATGCTAAGAACTACTGCTGGGTCTTCTAGTGGTAATTAAATTAGATTTAACACTGAAACATCTCTGCAGATGCACAAACCCCATTAAGTGTGGGAGCTCTTCCAGCATTAGTTCTAGTCATAAGACCACTCATGCAGATGGCCCCAGGTTCAATCTCCAGCAGCTCCAGTCTAAAAGGATCTTGGGTTGTAGGATGGGAAAAGTTTGTGATCTTAGAGAGTGACTGCAAGACAACGTAAACGCTGCTGCACTAAATGGACTATTTCTCTGCTACGGAGCAAGTCAGCTCGATTGGTCTTACATAGCATGTTCTATTGATCCACAGTTGGCATGTGATGACCGTGTACATTTATATCTTGCTGGGTACACTTTAAAATCACTCCTCCTGTAGAGAGTTGCCAGTTTGTTTAGCCATCCTCTCCCTAATATCCCTCAGTGATGCACTGATGAACCAAAAATCTCTTAAGGCAGCGCATCATCCAATTACATTGAAAGTGTCCAGTTACGAGAACGACTAGGCAGACACAATGGGCAGCGCTTTAATTGCTGGGTCATGGGAACCAAGAAAAGGAAGCAAGAGATGGACAAGCAGAGGAAGAGAGCCCCAAGGAAGCTTGCTCTTGCCGGCTACCCCTCCTTCCTACCTCCTTCGCAGGTCTTCGGCCACTGCTGCTCTGCAGCTGAATAAATAGGCTCGGAGGGATTTCAGCTGCTGTCTCAGACGGACCACAGTTGCCAGTGGCTCAACGTGTCTATACAACATAGGATTTTCCTGCTGGATGTCAATCAGGGGCTCTTCATAAACATATTCCAGGAACTCTTTGGCTTGCTTTGATACCTAAAAAGGGGGGAAATCCAATAAGCTTAGCTCAGCTTCTAATAAAACCTTTAAATGCTCACAGGCAATCAATACTCTCTTCTTAGTGGTGTTAGCCTAGTTCCACTTTAATGTTCTGAAGTTGTAATACAATCCAATTTATCCAGATTGCTTAAGATATGTCTTTAATTATCTATATTATAGGATGTTTGGACAACACTTGGAATGCCATTTGAATGCTTGAAGTGTAGCATTATGAAGACACAGAAGCTACAGCAATGATACAAACTGAATTCAGATAATTGGGATATTCAAATAGTCAAGATTTAATTACTGGAAGGTCCTATAGATATGCAGGTTGCTTACCTGTAACTGTAGTTCTTCGAGTGGTCATCTGTGCAGTCACACATATGGGCTCGCGCTGGTGCCGAGCCCCGTTCGGGAAACTTCTATAGCTAGCTTAGCAGTTTTGGCGGGAACCCCTCCCCCCACCATCTCACCGCGCATGCTCCGGGTTCCCGCCTACCTCAGTTCCCTGAGACCGCTTTGGCCTCGCAACTAAGGTACCTAATCAGGAGCACATGGTTTGGAAAACCTCCTGCATACACCAACAGTGTTGCAAAGAGGGGATGGTGGGTGGGTTGTGTGACTGCACAGATGACCACTCGAAGAACTACAGTTACAGGTAAGCAACCTGCATTTCTTCTTCGTGGTCTCTGTGCATCACACATATGGGCGATTAATCAGCAAGACTTACCGGAGGAGGGTGTGCACGCTGGTGGGTTATTGGCAGATAGATGACAGGACTGCTCTCCCGAAGGATGCGTCCTTTGCAGCTCTAGTGTCCAGCCTATAGTGCTTAACAAAGGTGGAAACATTAGTCCAAGTTGCTGCTCTGCAAATGTCTGGAATCGAGGATCCATAAGACAGGGCGGTCGAGGTGGCTTGTCCCCTGGTAGAATGCGCCGTAAAGGAAGTTGGTGGGATTTTCTCCACCTGGTAGGCAAGAACAATAGTGTCCACAATCCAATGGGAGAGACGCTGAGGGGAGACTGCGAGCCCTTTCGTCTTACCTCCATAACATACGAACAATCTGTCCGATTTTCGGAACGATTCAGATCTGTTCTTATAAAAAGCTAATGCCCGTCAAACATCTAGGGCGTGTAACGTAGAACATAAAGGGTCTTTTGACGCCTTGAAAAACGTAGGGAGAACAATATCCTGGTTAAGGTGAAAGGTGGAACAAACCTTGGGTACAAATGAGGGACCAGGACGTAACACAACCTTATCTGGGAAAAACTGAGTATAGGGTGGATTCACCATTAAGGCCGCAATTTCAGAAGCGTGCCTGGCCGACGTAATAGCCACTAGGAATACTGTTTTTAAAGTCAGTAGGCGGAGATTTACTGTCGCCATTGGCTCAAATGGCTTAGCCGTGAGCGCGGTCAGAACCAGTGACAGGCTCCATTGAGGGATCATGGGGCGCAAGTGTGGAAACATATTTCGGAGGCCTTTCATAAATGTCTTAGCCACTGGGTGAGTAAATACCGAAAACCCATCAATTTTGTTGTGATGCACGGAGATGGCCGCTAAGTACACTTTTAATGATGACGGTTTTATTTATTTATTTATTACATTTGTATACCGCCCCATAGCCGAAGCTCTCTGGGCGGTTTACATAGGATTAAAAACAATTAAAAACAATATACAAAAATTAAAACAGCAAAAACATACAACATACACACAATCTGTACATTTAAAAACCACTTCAACACTTCAAAAAAACTACAAAAACAAAACAAAACAAACCCAGGCTCCTCAGATATTGCCAAATGCCTGAGAGAAGAGGAAATATAGAAAGTCTATAATGCCTGTCATGGTACAATTCGAGGAACTAAATCCTCTTCCGGCGGCAAAGTCCTGAAAACGTTTCCATTTCCTGGCATACGATGCCCTAGTGAAAGGTTTCGTGGATGCTTCGAAAATGGACCGTAAGCCCGAGGGTAACTCTAAGGTTCTCCAGTCGGTTGGATCCTCCATGCCGTGAGTTTCAACGACTGTAGGTCGGGGTGTAGAATCTTGCCCCTGTCCCTTGACAGTAGGTGTGGCACTTTTGGGAGGTGCCAAAACTTGTGTTTCGCCAGACGAGACAGGGAGGTGAACCATGGTTGCCTCGGCCACCAGGGGGTCACTAGGATAGCGTCCACAGAGTATCTGCTGGCTCTGGCCACTGTTCTTGCTAGAAGTGGGAACGGAGGAAACATATAAAGGAAGTCTTTGGACCAGTCCCACTGGAATGCATCTCCAAGCAACGCATGTCCAATCCCCGCCCGAGAACAATAGTTCCGGCAGACGGCATTTACAGAGGTCGCAAAGAGGTCTATGATGGGTGTACCCCATTTCTGGAATAGCAGAAGTAGAATGTCCTTGGCCAATTCCCACTCGTGGGTGTCGTTGAATTCCCAACTGAGGGCGTCCGCCCTCACATTGTCGGAACCTGCAATGTGCAGTGCGGAGAGGCAGATACTTCTGCGGATGGCCCAATGAATGATGTCCAATGTCAGCCCAAGTAGACGGTGGGAGCGTGTCCCGCCCTCTTTGTTTATATACCACACAGCTGTGGTGTTGTCGGATAGAATACGAACGTGCTGGTCACGTAACTGAGGTAGGAAGGCGTGAAGAGCCCTTTTCACAGCTAGCAATTCCAGAAGATTTATGTGCATGCGTGTTTCCAAATATGACCATCTTCCTTGTATGCTTAGATCATTGAGATGAGCCCCCCAACCCTCCAGAGAGGCGTCGGTCATAATGGTTCGAGACGGGCCTCGCTGATGGAAGGGTAGTCCTTGGGATAAATGCGTCATGACCGACCACCATTCGAGGGATGGAGTGATGGATGCCGGAAGGGTAAGTATTATCCTGTGAGGGTTTTGATCTGGGCAATATTGTCGGAGAAGAACCTGTTGGAGAGGGCACATGTGTAGACGGGCCCAGCGCACGACGAACACCGAAGAAGCCATGAGGCCCAGTAGGGGGAGTACAGCGAACGCTGTTGCCTTTCGGTTGTAACGAAGACGAGTGGCGAGGGCCTGAATGGCGTGTCTGCGCTCTATGGGAAGAAACGCACGCCCCAAGTTGGAATCTAGAAACACTCCTATAAACTGGATCTGCTTTGTTGGTTGAAAGATTGATTTTTCCATGTTTATTTACAGACCGAGGCTGGCAAGGCATGATGTGACCACCTGGACATCGAGAAAGGCTTGGGAGCGTGACGTCGAGACGATGAGCCAAACGTCCAGGTACGGGTACAATTCTATATTTTTTTATCTTAGATGAGCGCATACTGCCACCATGCATTTTGTGAAGACCCGTGGTGCTGTTCGGAGTCCAAATGGGAGGACCGCGAACTGATAGATCCGATGCCCTACAATGAAACGTAGAAACTTTCGATGAGCTGGGTATATTGGTATGTGGAAATAGGCATCTTTTAGGTCCACCAACGTAAACCATCTGTCTCGCTTTAGCAGGGGTAGTATCTGAGCTAAAGTCACCATGCGAAACTTCTTGGGTTGTATGAACTTGTTTAGATGTCTGAGATCCATGATTGGGCGGAGACCTCCGTCCTTTTTTGGAACCGTGAAATAGCACGAGTAAAAACCCGCTTTGAGAAGTCTTGATGGGATCCGTGTGATTGCTCCTTTTTCCAGGAGGGTAGACTGCTCTTGAAGCAGAGTTGGAGATGGTAGTGTGGATCTCACGGTGCCAAGAGGAGGAAGGACTCTGAACTCTATGAGATATCCGTTTGCTATCGTAGAAAGCACCCAACGGTTGGTGGTAATGGCGGCCCACATTGACAAGAAGGGCTGTAATCTGTTTGTGGGTGCCTTTTGAGTCATTTGTGGCAGAAGGGAGTCAAAGGCGCCGCTTTGACCCAGTGTCCTGTCGACAGGACTTGGTGAAACGTGACATTGGTTTCCGCGGCTGGTAGGACGACTGGGATTGCTGTGCTTGGTAGCGCTGCGAGCGCTCTTGCTGCTGCCGGGGCTGGTATGGCATTGAACGATACCAGCGCCGCGGGCGCGATGACTGTTGCTGCTGCTGTGAAGGCAGGCTCATTTTCTTAGCTGTCATTTTCGCTTTATGTATCACGTCCATTGTATTATCTGTAGAGGAGTGGAAGAGACCCTCTCCATCAAATGGGAGATCTTCAATCCGTGCTTTTGTCTCAAAAGGTAGGTTACAGGATCTGAGCCAGGCGTGGCAACGCAAGGCAATAGCTCCCACCATAGCCTTTGACGCACAGTCCGTTTGGTGGTTAGACGTAGTCAACTGTTGTTTCGCCAGTCTGGTAGCCTCCGTTTGGAAGACCCGTGCGAGTTCGTGTTGGTCATCGGGTAAGTAATCCGTTAGTGTGGAAATTTTGTCCCATAAAAAAAGCTGATACCGGGCCATAGTGGCCTGGTAGTTAGCCACTTTAAATCCCAGTGCTGCCGATGAGTATATCTTACGGCCAACCGAATCCAATTTTCTACCCTCCTTATCTGTCGGTGCAGAGTGGTTCTTGGTGGCTCTACCCTGCGATGACTCGACGACAATAGAGTTAGGTTTTGGATGCGTGAACAGGAAAGGGGCATCCGCCTCCTTTACCTTGTATAATGCATCCAATCTCCTCGATGTTGGGCCCACCGTAGCTGGGTTCGCCCAAGATTGCTAGAAAGTCTTAAGCAGTGTTGGCACTATTGGTAGGGTAAGTTGTGGTACCGGGTCTGAGTACATGACATCGAAGATTTTGTCTTGTAGCGGTTCCTGCGACTGTTGTAAATCAAGGCCCAGAGATTGAGCCATCCTCTGCATTTGGTCAGAGAAAGTCCCCAATTCTAGTGACGGGGAAGCTCTATCCGTGCTTCCTACTCCCTCAGGAGGTGATGGTGCCGACGGGGCAGGAGATGGCATCGAAGAAGTATCAGACACGTAGTCCTCTATAGACGTTGGGGACTGATCTCTCTGCCTCGGTACCGAGGACCGTGTCGAAGTTGGTAGCGTTTGCCGAGTGCGAGAATCCTGGGAAGGTACCCGTTCCGCCGTCGTCGTAGGTACAATTCGCTTGCCCGTATACGGGTCAAAGCGGAAACGCGGTTCACGGCGTCGATGTGAAGTGCTGTGAGACAGGTCCGAATAGACATCCCAATTTCGAGACCTTGATCTGGAGCGTGAGCGGGATCGATAGGTTCTGCCCCTCGATGTCCTCGACCTCGGTGAAGGCATTTCTGTCGCCAGAGGACTTTCTGGCTCAGGATTGAGCTGCTCGACATCGAAGCCTTCCCGGTCTTCGGGGTCGAGCCGTTCGACATCGAAGCTTCCCTGGTCTTCGGGGTCGAGTTGGTCCAGTGTAATAGTGTCGGTGATGTCGATCTCCGAGGAGCCTTCTCTCGGACCCGGAGATGGAAGAGATGGTCGCGGTGGGAGCGATATTGCCCTGGGTGCGACCGTGCCTGCCTTGCGCGATTCTCGTGGTACCGAGGCGGGCGGTATCGGTGATGATGCCAGTCTGACGGGTCTCGGTGTCGACAGCAAGAGTGGTGGAGTCGACGTCGTTGGAGTCTAAGTTGATTTCGGTGTCTCTGATGGCTTAGGCTTCGACGTCGACTGCGTCGATCCCGAAGGCTTGGACTTCGACGTCGAAGGGACAGCCGATGCCGAGTGCTTCAATACCGGTGGTACCGACTTTGAAGACTTCGCCCGTTGCGTCGATGTCGACGACTTCAAAGATTTTGCTTTGCTCTTGACTTTAAGCGCCTTCTTAGTCGAAGCCTTTGCTGGGGGTTGTGAGGTTTCTTCATCACCACCCATGTCCCCTGGTTCCTCTGCTGCTACCCATGAGGGGTTGGCACAGGGCGATGCTGGGTCCAAGCGACTTAGAGGCATCTGCCTGCGCTCCCAGAGGTGGACTGGGCCACTACTTGCACTTCTTGTTGTGATGGCGGACGAGGAGACCGGGCCGAGTCTCTCTGCTGGTCAACCGCCGATAGTGCCTTGCTCCAGACTATACTGCGGAGTCTATCGGCGCGATTCCGACGTGTTTGGCGAGAGAAGGTCATGCAGTGGGTGCAGGTATCCACGACATGACCCTCCCCAAGACAAATCAGGGACAGCGAATGTCCATCTGTTAAAGTTAATTTTGCCCTACATTTTAGGCAATGCTTGAAAAGCGCCGACTGCGCCATAGGCCGGAACAGGCCAGTGCCTGACACACTGAAAATGAACTCTAACAACTAAATTAAAAACTTTTTTCCCCCAAAACAACAATTACTAACACAGCTAAGCTAACTAACAAGAAAAACCTATTTATATCTTTTTAGAAAGGCTACGAACGATTGGAACGTCCGACGAAGTCTCCCGCGAGGCGATCAGCAAAGCGGTCGAAGAAGAACTGAGGTAGGCGGGAACCCGGAGCATGCGCGGTGAGATGGTGGGGGGAGGGGTTCCCGCCAAAACTGCTAAGCTAGCTATAGAAGTTTCCCAAACGGGGCTCGGCGCCGGCGCGAGCCCATATGTGTGATGCACAGAGACCATGAAGAAGAACAAGCTAAACATAAACACACTGCCTATATTATTAATATTTGACTATTACCTATAAATGCTTCTACATGAATGAATGCAAAATAAGAGACTCACATATGTTTTGAAGCATCAAGTCTCAATACTAACCAAACAAGCAAAGTAAATTCCGATTCGGGAAGATTATTATTTTATTGGCAAGCTGTCCATACCCCAAGCTCAGGCCAGATAACTTTTCCTTACTTCATTTCATTTCAAAATTACCCTGCAAAGTAGGTTCTATTATTTTATAGGGTCAAATATTGAAAGGCCATTTATGGTATTAATACATTCAAATGCTCCACACAGAGCATCCTGTTGGACACAGCTGCTTGGAAAAAGTAATATCTGACCCAGTGCAACCACGCCAAAAGGCATCGCTTCATGGTAGCAACCTGGATGTGTGTGGAAGGAAAAGAAAAGAAAGAGGCACTCTGCTTATGTGAATTGTTATCAGGAAACAGCACTTCTCTGAATATCCAAACCAAGGTTCAAGCGTCAAGGACTTGCTGCAGTCTCATGTGCTCCCTCCTTCCTGGTCCACAGAGTTACTGGACTTATTTAGTTATATATCAGACTTTTATTCATTCATTCATTTATTATTATTATTGCATTTATATCCCATCTTTTTTTCCTCCAAGGAACCCAAGGAGGCGTACACAATCCTCCTCCACTCCATGTTATCCTCACAACTACAACCCTGTGAGGTAGGCTGGGCTGAGAGTCTGTGACTGGCCCAAAGTCACCCAGTGGGTTTCCATGACCGAGTGGGGACTAGAACTCGGCTCTCCCGACTCCCAGTCCAACACTTTAGCCACTACAACACATCTAATAAGCAGTCTGAAATTATGTGCAAGTCACTGCGTGCAGGAAAATTGCTGTAGATTTGTTTTTATATTCTGTTATAAACATTGACAAATGAAGCATTAAAGTAGCTGGGGCACTTTTGGAAGTTTGCTTTAATTGTAGCGGCTGACACGAATGAGGTATTTCAATGCAGTTTGAGGCCCGTGGACATCTGGAAAGTCATGATCTTTTAATTTATTTTACAGCCCCACCTGCGTTTTAAAACGTACAGCTGTGTAATTGTAGGCATGCAGCAAGGGTTTGGTGGGGTTTGTAAGTTTTGGTAACTTCCCCCCCCCCCCCCTTCATTTTGGATGCCTATGTTAACATAGAAGACTTTGCCAAGACTTATGTTACCCAAGCACTTAAGCATCTCCGGTGCCCTTAAAAACTTTTCTGTTCCCCCTAATTTATTTCTCTTATATCTTCCTTTTTTTGAACTGCCAGAGACCCTTAGGTACCCGATGGGACTCAAAATGAAGTTGTGTGGTAGATCCAAACAACAAACTATAATCTATAATACAGAATGGCTCAATTCGGACAACACGATAGTCAATGGTGGGGTAATAATCAACTTTACAGTTGTTCAACTAGGGGGTACTCCCCACACAACATAGTAATAAATAATCAACTGTGGTGTGGATTAGGATCAGCGCTGAGTTGACTATGGCAGCATTCGGACGACATGATAGTCAATCCAACTGACGAGGAAATTACTTTGGGCAGATCAGGAAAGAAATTCCTGATTAATGATGAGAACTGATCTCAAGTGTAAACACACTGAATAATAAAATACTGGCAAAGGCTCGCAAAAGACTTCAATTATACAGATACACATTTTGAAATACAGTGAGGCTATAAAATGAATAGAAAGCCATGACCCGTAAGTTGCAATAAATACTCCATCTATTTTTCAGCTGTTATTATTAGTCGTTTTATTTTAAGTAAACAATTGTCAAGTGTCAAGCACATTGGACATAATAAAAGTGCAAAGCCAAAAATATCACAAGAGTACAAAATCCATCTAAAAAGAGAATTGGGGGGGAAGCATATCAAGACTTTTCTACAATGCTGATTTGTATGCACCTAATGTTTGAATAGGTTTTTCAGGAAAGTGGGAAGCAGCTATTTGAGGAGTAATAATTGTGCGAAGATGAAACAATTATTGTAGAAATAAACTATTACTTGTAGAAGGGAAAAGGTATGTGTATATGCACCATTATGAATAAAGTCAGTCACAAAATAAACCAATTATGATCAGGAACCTTTCAATACACGTTTGTATACCTACGTGGACCCGGTTTGTACGTCACAGTCAATTCCTTGGTTGTTTAACCCAGAATTGACAGGGGCACATGGGAGTAAGAGAATCTGCTGCTTCCTGCAGAACTTCTCTTTTTAATTAACAAGTCAGGAACATCCCGTTCTTGGGTCATTTTGTGATGTCCGAACCTGGAAACTCTGGCTTGTTTATGGGTTAAACACCCCAGAGTTAAACAACAAACCATGGGCAATTGCTGGGTTAACCCCTAAATCACCCAGACTTCCAGGTTTGGATGTCACGAAACATTAACTAGAAATGGAAATGGTGAATGGCGTGTGAGCATTGCTCTTGTGTGCCCCAGCCAATTCCTGATTTAAACAACCCAGGAACTGGCCTTGACGTGCCAACTTGGGTCTAATGGTTTGAGCTTTGATCACAGAACATTAGAGTCCCAGTTTCCAATCTCCACTTAGTCACAAAGATCAGAAATAACTTGGGTCCATTCTTTTCTCTGAGCCTTACCTTCCACTAAGTCTTGTTGTTAGGATAAAATAGGAAGGGGTGGAGAACTATGCATACCACTCCTTGGAGAAAGAGTGGGATAGAAATGAGCTCTTCAGATTCAACATATGTATCCTCACAACTTTCTTGTCAGGAAAATCATCATTTCATATGGGGAATAGAGTCCAAGTTCTAATAAGAGCTCGATGGAGCATTCCTAGTCTAAAACCCCTCAGCAATCAAGTTGTTGCTGGTTCAGCTACAGAAAACAGCTGTGCAGGCTGCACAGTATCTGTTGAGTGTGGACAAAGTAACAGGAGCAACTGAATTTCAATCATAGCCTACGAGGCCAATATTTTGGCCTGCTAGGTGTTAAATAAGCCACTTCCTGTTTCTTTGCAGTCCCAGGAGCAGAGAGCAAAAGCAGGAATTTTATCAAACCCCTAGTAGGTAGGCCACTGTATATGGCTGGTAGATTGAGTATGGCCTGGTTGATCACAAGGTGAACATATCTGGATAATGGTTTCATGGTCCCAATACACTTAATCTTATCAGGTTAAAACCAAGCCAGAACTTTGATGCCTTTTCCCAGCATTAAGTGATCATGATGGGAAAGATGACATATTATATTCCTTCCCTATGCTATTTCCCATGCTATCCAGGTTAGGCAAAAATACAGTGGGAAAATTCACTCTCCACCTGTGCTATAGAAGTTTAGCCAGAGACCCCAGGCCTGCTAGGTCCAAACCTATTCAGTGCAATACCATCCACATTCTTAAGTCCTATGGCAGGACTTGCAGACTACGTTGAATCTCTAACGCAGCCTTTAGTGCTTTGCTAGATTTAGCCCTCCTGAATGTGAAGCAGACATGCAGCCAATGAATGGGATGACACATAAAACACAGTTGATATTACACATGCACAGTGAATTCCGAGAGAACAAATGAAAACACATGCCTAGTTGAATCAACATTACCAAATAAGGTTCATGCTATAGTGCATACATTGATTCCCATACACTTGGAACTGCTGGAGAGAGAAATAACAGGTTTTACTTTCTATCTGCCTGCAGCAATAAGAATGGGAGGAGAGTGCTCTCACCTGCTTTATTCAATTTATTCTGTGCACAAGAGATTGCCAGTGTTTCCAAGATAATTTCTAAAGCCACTGTATTTGAAATTGAGAAGCATGCAGAAAGGGTTGGAATCCTACGTCCAGGCCTCTATCAGGCTTAATTGGGAATGTGCTTTACCCTTTATATTTTGGTGTGAAAACTAGAAAAGCCACAACTACCAAACAGGATTCTAGCTGTAAAAGTTGGCTAGTGCTGCCTATCTGGGAGCAAGCTGACATAAAATCTTATTTTGAAAGTACTACTTGATGGATCTCAGCTCAAAGATATTTTAGAATTCTGTCTAACAGAGTAACAATATTTTATTAAGCTGCCCAGTGAGAGCAGGAGATGAGGAAGTAAGACAAATGGCCATCATCGCTTGGGACTCAGGCCCTCCTCCTCCTCCTTCCCGCACGGAGGCTGTTAGAACTAACTGCCCTAGGAGAAGAAGCAGCAAACTGCCACTATCACGATTTCTTTAAATAGTTTACAGCGTTAGTGAGATATTATTGTTTTATTGACCTTGTGAAAGCCACTCTGGGAGATTTGTTGGCTGAAGAGTGGGATAAAAATACTGTAAATGAATAAAGCAAGCGATCTTGCACTAATGATGAATCTAAGGATGAGTCTAAGTGACAGCCAAAGCATTAACACTGAAAGAACAGGGGAGTATATTCACCCTACTATTATTGAGCCAAAGTATTCAGGCCAGACTTTTTTCAGCATGGGTTGGGGGTGGAGATGTCTAAGACTGGATTAACATCTCAAAATTTTTAGGGGCGGTGAGCTTACCCTTAAAGACTTTTTTGACAGATAAACAGCCTCATTGCCACTTCAAGCAGCAGCTATGCTGCTTTTAGCAGCCTGGCAGTTTGTCCTTTCCGATTTGGTACAGAATGCCCCATGGGGAACGACACTATATCATGATGTAGTGTTGTTCCCAGAGGCAATTTTGTGGGGTGGGGAAATAGCTGCCCCCATAGTTTTTGTATATAGGGCACCTCTTTATATCAATCACTAAGAGCAGGGACTCCTGATACTATTATCAAGAATTTACTCTATACCTTGTATTTTGAAGTGTCCCAGTTATGAACCAGCCGTGCAGGAATTAGAAAGTTGTCATCTACATGACAGATGTTGCAATAGTACCATCCACTGTAGCTGCACACTTTTGCTTTGCCATTAGATAGGCCTATGGACCGCTGACAACCTGCCAATAGAGAAAAAGAAAAGACTGCTTTAAAAAGCGGAATTCTTAACTGCATTCAAAGCAAAGCTTCAAAAAAACATTTAGCTGTGGTTTAATAACAAGAGGGCTTACAGAAGCCTTCTCCAACTTTCTGCCTTCCAAATGTGTTAGACTACAATTCCCAAAATCACCAGCCAATATTGATGGGAGTTGTGGTCCAACATATCTGGAGGGCACCAGATTGGGAAAAGCTAGTTTACAGATTATTTATTTAGCTTCCAAAACAGAACAATTATAATTCAAAGTACATAGTGTTGGAATAAGTGAGACATTTTTATTATTGCATGTATGACACCCATGTTACCTATTACAAACTACAAGCTCTCTATCATATTTTTAGCAGGATAGTCAATCCAGTGCTTTTGAGATGTTTCGGACCATAACTCTCATAGCCCCTGATCATTGGCCATGCACTGCCCAGGGCTGATGGGAGTTGTAGTCCAAAACAATATCAGGTTGCCTACCACTGTGCATGGTTGAATAGGCATAGGATTCTCTGTACCAATTTCATAATACGCAAAATAATTCATTAGAAACTGGAAACCCTGGGCCAAAACCCATGCTCTTAAGAAACATCAGCTATTCTCTTGGTTGCTGTTCCAGGAGGCCAGAGGTATGTATAGGAAGTGTGAGGCAACATCATTTGTTTGACAGCTTGCTTTGTAGAATAGATTGGGGGGTGGGAAAGAGGCCTGGCCCACCAATTTCCATCTCTTCAAGTGGCCCATCATGTGAAACTAGTTTACTCCTGTGTCCTCTTCTTCCTCGACTGTAGCTTGTCTCCATGTTTGGTGTGCTCTAGCAGGCAAGAGTGGTCAAAATCCACAGCCACTCTACATTCCAGTACTATCACACCTCAAAGGCATTTGGGATACAGGGAGGGAATGGGTGGAGGAGGGAAACAAACAACCCAGGGACAAAAAACACAGTTGCATGTAACAGTGACAAATTGTTGTTAAATTAATTAATGGAACAAAGCAGGTTTGGGGCTGTTTGCACATAATAGCAGCAAATCATAGGTTTAATTAATTAAGTTTCCACAGCGTCTGCCAGGTGCATTCTATGGCCATTTTGAATATTCAAACCCCCAATCACAATGATTGAGGGTTACTATGCGATGTCTGAACTTGGAAACTATAGGTTAATTGTGGGTTAAATAACCCACAGTTAGGGTGACCAGATAAAATCCAGGTCAGGGCTCATGTAACTTTAACAGCTGTAGAGAAAAGGGAATTTCAGCCAGTGTCATTTGTATGCAATTAGTTCCTGGTGAAATTCCCTCTTCATCACAACAGTTAAAGTTGCAGGCACTATACTAGAGTGACCATATACAAAAGAAGGCAGGGCCCCTGCACCTTTAACAGTTGTGATGAAGAGGGACTATCACCAGGAACTCATTGCATACAAATGACACTGGCTGAAATTCCCTTTTCTCTACAACTGTTAAAGTTACATGAGCCCTGACCTGGATTTTATCTGGTCACCCTACCCACAGTTAACCTACAATTAGTAGTTAGGTTAATTGTGCTCTGTTCAACCCAAGATTAACCTAGTGTCTGGGTTCAGATGTCATGTAGTAACCCATTTGGCTCAAATATTCAGGGGATGAATATTCAAAAAGGCTGTGGAACACGCCCAACATGTATCAAGGCAAATCATGAATTGATTGATTGATTAATTAACTTACATTTTGCCACTATTATGTGTGAACATGTGGTTTGTTCAATCATCTGCCAGACAAATCCCAGGTAGGGCAACAAACGCTGGGTTAACTCTGGGTTAGCGTTATGTGTGAATTGGGCCTGTCAAATCTAAATGCTTTATTCCAAGCCCAATTCTTTAGTTTCTTCAGATTTTTGAGTTTCAGAGCAACTATTGATGTAGCAACTGCAAACTATGTGAGGGGGGAAGAACACTACGAGGAGAGGGCCATGACTGGAGACATTACGAAAGGAAGGCCAAGCTGCAATGCAGGGAATGAAAGCTTCCCTCACCGAGATGGTTTTCAGATATCACAACTGAAGCCATGAGGGAGGGAAATAGGACTCTAAAAGCAAAGCAGAGATTCCCAGAAATCCAAATTCTTCTCCAGACCCCTCCCAGCATCCTGCACCTCCGCAACTGTGGCAACAGGTTGCCCTGTTTGCCCCTTTCCTCAAGAAGCCTATATTCCTCCACTTTCCTCTATGACCTCTCCCAAGGAAGCAATTTCTGCTAAACCTGTTCTCATGCAGTACAGCCATTCCCATCTCTCTTGATTTGTACTTGCCCTCTATTTCCTTGACAACACATTTTTGACCTGGGTCACATAGCATAATGCACACAACAGTCTGCATAGCTGAGAGAATTACAAAATGACAAACCTAAGAAGAGAGACATGCAAAAACAGTGCAACGCCATCTCCCCATTAGACATGGCTATTGCTGTTGTGGTCTTCTCCCTTTATCCGACGGGTTAAACTGTGCAACAACAACACTCCTCACCTTGCGCCTTCTTCCTGTTGCATGCTTTATTTTACAAGGCCTATTATTTCTACAACCCCTTCACATCACGTTATGAAAGCAGTCGATTCCTTTGATGTTATGAGGTTCAAAGTGATGGATGGTGATAAATGTATCTCAGTGGCAGACACCAATTAAGCTATTCGTACAAAATAAAGATGGGAAAGTAGGAGAAGAAAGCAGTAATGTACAGCACAAGGGTAAGAATTTTTGTAGCACAGACAGCCTGGATTCTACGGGTTATAACACAATTCTATTCCTAATTTTTTTTTGGTATTCCATCATATTTAACGGAATGGGGTGTCTTTTCCTCATCTAAGTTTTTTTGGGGGGTGAGCGGCATATTTGAATATGCAAAGGTGCGAATCAACATGCACCACTTTGTTAAGTCAATTCTGACTTGATTTTTACTACTATTAAACTTCCATTTTGCTACCAACATCTGAATCAAATCCTGAAAAATGGTGATACGTAACTGTTGTTGTTTTATTAAGAGATCCACCCCATGGCCATATCTCCTGAACCAGAATATTGCTTATCTCATATTGTTTCCAACACACCATCAGCAAACAGGGAGGTAGAAAGATAGGTAAGTAAAAAATTACATAAGTGTTATATGTAAAATTGTGATTTTTAGTGGAAAATGTAAATAAATAAATACCTAATGAAAAATAACCACAATGTTTTAAATGATACTGTACACAGGGAGGCGATTTCAGACTCCAGTAGTAGGTACGAATTGGTTTCCAGCGGTGGGGGAAACAAGTACTCAATTTTAAATGTTCTGCCCTCAGATAAATCCATGTTTAAATTTCAAAACACACACACATATTTTTAGAGCTTTCACTGTGGCTACTGTTTAATATCTCAAAAGAAACCAGAGATAGATGCTTTGAGGAATAAGTAACATTTAGTTTGAAACATGGGCTCTGCCATCCTAAATAATACCCCTGACTACAGAAGCAAAAAAGCTAACAGGTTTGAACTAAATCCAATCAATAGATAAATCTTAGAAGAACACAGTGACTGTCACCCCAGAAAAGTATTTGGAGTAATAAGATTCCAGCTAAGACGTGCCCCTCTCCAAAACGTATCAACAATAAAAAAGAATATCATTTATTGACTTTCTGATTAATTAAAAGGTGCCCCTAATTAACTAGGCAACAGATTTTTAATGTTTTAAATATTTAATGTATTTAAGGAGCAATCCTATCCATGTTTAGACAGAAAAAAATGCCCTACAATTCCCAGCATTCCCCAGCCAGCAGGCTAGGGAAAGCTGGGAGTTGTAGGACTTTTTTCTGTCTAAACTTGCATAAGATTATCTTCTTAGTCAATTTCTATGTCACCATTTGATATAAGTATTCTCGGAGCAGCTCACAATGGTAAAAAAGGCAATATAAACAAAAACACTACAATAAAACAATAATGATTAAAAAGTTGAAACACTGGGTAAAACTGGAAGCATTAAGATCATCACCGTTTTAAAATCCTGGGGGAAAGAGAAAAAAAGCATTTGCCTGGCACCCAAAAGTTAGCTGAGTGGGTGCTAGCACACCTTGCAGAGGAGAGAATTCCATAAACAAGGTGCCTCGGTTGAGAAGGGTATTTCCTCTAGCAGCTATTTCCCTCACCTCTGACTGCAGGGGGAGAGGAGACTTGCATCTCATTCCTTATAAAATGCATAGAAGGTAGGTGTCATATTTGGGGAAGTAAGCTCCACACAGTTCCACTGTGTTCAAAGAGGATTACTCCTAGGTAAGTGGACATAGGATTGCAACCCCAAACCTTTACACTTTATCAACTCAGACCTCTTGAATCAGGGGGTCTCCTCTGACAAGAACGAACATGAAAACAAGGTAAGTACATTGTGCTTTTCGGATAAGACCATGTTGCAACGCACGTACGCAAGCAAGCAGCCCTTTCCATTTCCAACAGTGCCTGTCCATGACCCATGTGCCATTTTGCAAGGTCATCTACTTGGCATGCTTCAAAAAGTGAATTATTGGCAGCCTGAAAACTTTTCTGCGAGACTCTGGGGATCAGTTTCTACCAACAGACAAAATTTGGGAGAGTGTGTGTACACGGAAATTGGGAAGGATGTCAGAGAAAGCGCAAGACGGATTTTTTTCCCCCACAGCGAAGTCACTGCTCACTTCATGGTATGTAAAGTTTTGGTCATGGTGCAGACGGGGAGGGAGATACAATGCACTGCAGGCTGTTATTACCATTTGGCAAACAAGGAGGGCTTGGCTTAGGCTCTTTGCACGCTCATTTTGCACATTCACAATGGTTTTCTACCTAGCAACTGGGTAGAAAGAAAGCTTTTACAGGCATAAAAAAAAAATTCAACAGGACTCCACTCCTGCAGAATGTCTCATTCATACCATGAATTGGAGCTGCAGCATATGCAGAGGCAATGCACAGAATGGATCACCCCAGGGAGTATCTATCTGTACAATGGCCTGGTATGGGCAGGGCACTGCTGGGTGTTTGGGGTAGAAGGCTCCAGCCCTTTCCCTTTCCTCTTACTCTTACCCCAGGCTCTCTCCTATCAAGATGGAGTGGGGTGTTCCTTGTGATTTCCTCTTCTCATGGCACAACGGCTGGAGTGCAGATGGCTCAGAGCTACCTGTCTTTCCCCTCTCCTTTGGGAGATTGGGGTTGAAGTGTTCTAGCTACTGGGAAGAAAGCTTGGCTTTCGGAGAAGGCCAGGCAGGGCTGGGCCATGAACGAAGCTCTCCGTGTTCCCTTCTCCAGTGTGTCTGGAAAGAGTGTGCCTCTGGGAAAGTACAAAAAGGGAGCACAAGGGAGGGAAGGTTGTATAGTTCTGCTCTGAAGAACGGGGCCATCACACCTGGGTCACTCCACTGATCTCTAAATTCAAGATGAGGAAACACCATCAGAATAATGTTTCACAGCTGGATATGAAAATAGGCAAGCTGTTCAACTTCCCTCTGAGGGAAGAAATAATGCAGTTCTGTTGTTGCGGTTACACCCTTGCTCTACAGCAATTTTGCCGGCAAGGCTTCGCCTCGCTGCACCAAGCAGGCGAAGTGGTCTCTGGCCATCTGTCTGATAGCTGGTCAAATTGCACTTGCATTTAACAAGGCAAACAAATAAAAAAACTGACTCTTGGTATGTTTGTTAACCTCAAAATCTGAGCCAATAAAACCCCAGGCGAAATACTACACCTGGTTATCTCACAAAGGTGAATACACTGCAGGAGTAACCTTCACCTTTGAAACTGGTTGACTTTTTATAGTTTGGATTTCACAACATCAATATTGCAAAACCATGAAGTTTGGGCAGCACACACACACACCTGCAAATATGGCTTATCCTGAAACTAGTTGTACTAAAGGTAACACAAGGTGAGGAAGGGCACCATTCCAAGCTGGTTGGGCTACTCTTTTGCTAGGTAGGGGAGAATAGAGAATGGAAACTACAGCTTCACAAGCCAACACATGAGCTTAGGGTGCAGGAGGCATGATATTAGGATAGCAAACATAGGAGGCAGGGCAATTCTCAGGTCAGATGTCTGAACTGTAAGGAAAGGGTTGTTTCTAACAAATAGGGATAGGGAGGAATTTCTCTCTCTCTCCCCTAACATCAGAACTTAAGCATCATCCAAAGAAACTGATAGGGAGTAGATTCAGAACAGCCAAAACAGCCCTTTGTCCCACAGTGGTTTGACTGTCACAATAAGCCAGGGTTCTTGAAAATCCTGGCTTCTCAGGATTGAGCAATGTCCCTCTTGGCTTCTCCTGCCAACGGGAGCTGCTAATGAGCAATGGATCCATGGATTGCTTATTGTGACATCTGAACCAGGGATTCTGGCTTGCCTCTCCCCAAAATCAATGTTTGTCATTGGAGAGACAAGCAAGAGTTCCAAGTTCGGACGTCATGAGATGCAAACCACAGACTTGTGATTCTTTTTTAACCATTCCCACAGGGAGGAGGAGCAATCAGGCAGCATGCAACCGCACACAGCTCAATCCTAATAAGCCAGGATTCTTAGACCGCTGGCCTAGCGTGACATCTGCACCGGCCTCATGTATTTTTAATTTAGGGCAGGCATATATAACCTCAGGCCTGCAGACCAAATTCAGCCCTCCGAGGTTCCCCAGAGGCCCACGCCCCTTTTCCCTGGCCCCGCCCCTTCCCTTGATTACCAAACAATTGTCAGTTTCCCAGCTTCTGTATGTTCCCCCCCACACACACACACACATTCTAAACACTGAAATTAAGCCTCTTCTAAGGCTTAATTACTGGCAGTAAGAGCTTTAAGCCAAACTATACTGGCATTTCTTTATTTTGGTCCCATCCCTTTTGCCTTTTGCACCAGCCCTATTTGTCTCCAGTTCCTCCCATCACTGGAATGCAACCTCTGAGAACGTCGCTAAAATTGAATTCGGCCCTCAGGTTGAAAGAAGTTCAGTCTGGTTTCAGACCAGGGCATGGCCCTGAAATAGCATTGGTTGCTCTGACTGATGACCTACTCTGGGTGAAAGACAGGGCGAGGGCTACCCCGTCGATCTTCCTGGATCTCTCAGCGACTTTTGATACCATTGATTATGGTATCTTACTGGATCGGCTCTGTGGGATGGGAGTAGGAGACACTGTGCTACAGTGGTTCCGCTCCTACTTGCCGGGCCGATTCCAGAGAGTGGTATTGGGGGATTCCTGTTCCATCCCATGGCTATTAAGCTGTAGGGTGCCACAGGGCTCTATTCTATCCCCCATACTATATGAAGCTGTTGGGTGAGGTCATTAGGGGGTTTGGGGTTGGGTGTCATTAGTATGCTGATGATACTCAGCTCTATTTCTCCTTGTCGTCGGAATCAACTGGGGCGGTGAAGGTGCTAGACCAGTGTCAGGAGGCTGTAATGGGTTGGATGAGGGCCAATAAACTGAAACTGAATCCTGATAAGATGGAAGCTCTGTGGATTGGTGGTTCCTGAGTCCAGGAATTGGGTAAGCGACCTGTTCTGGATGCGGTTGCACTCCCTCTCTGAAGGAACAAGATGAATCGCTTGGGAGTGCTCCTAGATCCATCCTTATCAATGGAGGCCCAGGTGGACTCCGTGCCCTGGAGTACTTGGGGCCATCTTCGGCTGATCTGTCAGCTATGGCCTTTCCTGGACAGGGACAACCTAGCCACAGTAGTGCATGCACTGACAACTTCCCGATTAGACTACTGCAATGCACTGTACATCGGGCTACCCTTGAAGACGACTGCTAACCGGTACATCCCCAAAAGACCATATAACACAGGTCTTAAGAGAGCGCATTGCATATTTGGGGGGGGGGGGGAACACAGGAGAAAGCCCTTGCATGCCTGCCTGAGAAATTGGCCTCTGTGGGTCATGGTGCCCCCAAAAGGGCCTCTCTTGTCGATCTTAGTACTCCAACAGATTGATAGCGAGATAGGCGGTCCCTTAGATAGCCAGTTCCTAAACTGTTTAAGGCTTTAAAGGTTAAAAACAACACCTTGAATTGCATTTGGAAAGCAACTGGACACAGTGCAGGTCTTTCAAGAGAGTGTAATCCGGTCCTGATACTGGACAGACCATAGGCTTGATCCAGCAGGGCTTTTATGTTCTAGCACCAGGAACATTATTTTCAGAAACCACCTTTCATCTAGCTCATCATGCAGACAGGAGCTCTCCTTGATTAGGGCTGAGAGCAACCTATGGCTCCCCCCCCCCCCCGGTCTCTGAGTGCTGAGTGCTCCCATCATTCGCATGCTCGCACATTACAGAAATTATATGGCAACCACAAAATAAGATGGAATTATGCCAACAAGATTCTGGGCTACTAATTCATGTGTTTTACACAATTCCAGCCACATGACACACCAGATCAGGGATAGGCAAGCTCTGTGGCCCGTGGGCAGAATTAGCACTTTCAGAAACTGCCCTGGGTACCACCACAAAATGGCTGCCCTGGCAGGCATGTCTTACCAGACCAAAGGGACAGGCATCATCTTTTCTCCCGTCTTCCCCACCCTCGTATTCTTGGTGGTTGGACCTGCTGCAGAGGAAAGCATCAGCCTGCAGCCATCCATCTTCATTTTGTTAAGAATATTTCTGAGCCCCACACGTGGCCCAGAAGCATTCATGGGAAATGAAGACAGCTGGAGGTGCTCACTTTACTTTGAAGTGATCCCAGCTTCCGGTAAGAAAAGTTGCTCATTCAAAACACACGGAAGGGGTAGGGCCCTTTGGCAGATGCCAAGAAAGGTGTCCAAGGGCGCACTGGCGTCCATGGGCACCACATTACCTACTCCTGCACTAAAGCCCTAACATGAGCATCGATTCTGAATGTGGTGAAAACCCAAATATTTCCAATCCAAAGAAACTATATGCAAGAAATTAGCACATGCAAACTCGCTAGCTTTATTCTGAGATTGGTGCAACGTAGTGGTCAGGACTGTGAGCTGTGAAGTCCCTGGTTCAAATCTCATTTTATGTAATCTCAAATCTCCCTGGTCTTATGTAAGTCTCTCCCTCCCTCTCATATACACACAGACCTGCAATACAGAAATATTAATATTGGCCAATGGCTACTGAAATAATGAATCTGAAGCAGTTTGAACTCTCTAAAGCATTATATGAAATGATTATTATGGTTCTTGAGTCTAAAATCTCTCTTCCAGGGGGAGAGGCGGGTAAGAAATAAATATTATCATTATTATTGTTATTCCTTTGTAACAAAAATTCAACACTGAGTTCTTCCTATCCAGGATTTCTCTTATTGCCACTTTCTTCCCTATTGCAACGCGTGCATGGGAATAGGAAGTTTACAGGATGCTGAATGAGGCATTTCGCATCTGACCTCTTAAACATTAAGAACGCCCATATAAAAATAGTATATGAACTGTATAACAATTGGGTCCATAGGATGAGGTTGCGATAAACAAAACCATAGGACAGGGTGGAAACTGGATTTCCTTTATATGTTTATTCAAGCACAAAGTATAATGGGACTTTAGCCGGGCTAAGCATATACTCATTTCCCACTGTAATACTTAGGCTGCAATCCGATACACATTCACCCATTGACGTCAATAGGTTTTCTTTTGAATAGATATGGATAGGATTGCACTGCTAGGCAGCAATCTTATGCTAATTTACTATATACTATATATTTCATATACTATTTTAAAATCTCATTTAACTGGCTTCTGATAAAAGTTTTTAGGACCATGCTGCACGTTCTAATAGTGAAATTACCACCAGCATTATTTTACTTTGTCAGCAGACCTCCAAATGGCTCTCTCCAAAACAATTTTGTTACACTACCTGAACAGATAGCATATTTAAAAGATGCAAAAGGAAAAACAAAACACATCTTAGCGACAGGATCCCTGACCATCAAGAAAGCCATAGCCATCAGCAATGTTACTGCAATCAACAAAGAGGACTTAAACTTACATAAACTCATGGAAGTCAGGACTGCAATCAGCTAATCAGGAAAAAATGCTCCGATAATCTATGTAATTGAAGGTGATAACTATATGGGAATGGGCCTTAAAGCTTCTGAACTATCTGAATCTGGCCCCTGATGCAAAGCAGATACTGGGTATCCAGAAGCACCACGCAACAGAATCAGAAGCAATTATTCTAGTTTGAGGGGGGGGGGGGAGAGAGGTAAACGCAAACAGCTGGGCTCTTATGCATGTCTACTCAGAAGCAAATCCTGTTGACTTATCCTCAGATCAGAACTGCACCCTGAGTAAAGCATTTTCTACTTCCAGGCTTAGGGAAGTCATCACCAGTTCCTGAAGGAAAGACTTTTGGTGTGGGTTTTTTTTGGGGGGTTTTTCTTTAGCTGCCCTTCTGACCTCTATACACTAACAATCTGTTTTCCCCCTTCCTCTTTTTCCTCCGCTGCAACCCTGGGCCTGACATGGCTTCTAAACGGTGGTTGGAAAATGCTAGCTGGCGCCCAAGATAAACTTGTCTAAAGATACATTCTTCTTTGCCCACTTCTGAGTGTCAGCTGTTTGTCTGGAAGCTTTTTCTGCAAAAGCTTTTAAAAAGGAGGATAGGAAGAAAAAAAAATGTAGAGTGCAATTCAAACCAAACCCACCCCCCACCCCAAATCCTGACACAAGAAAAAACAAAGGAAAAAAATGGGGAAAGGGTGGGAGGAAAAAACCTTGTCCCCATCAAATCTTTCCAACAAACTCCTTTATCAGAGGTTCATTGTCAATCAATTAGCCTAGGCAGTGGGGATCTGTAGGGGGCTAGATGGAGAGACAATGGGTCACTCTGTCGTATTACTATTTAATCACTTTTACTAAATAAATAAAGCAGCCCCAAGGTGCTGTCATGTCAAGGGAATTTACAACAAAACAAAACCAAAGCAAGAGAAAAAAATACCCTCATTTTTCCATTCGCCATTACTCTTTTCCTCCCCTGAAGAACAAGAGAGGGTTATTACTGTAGCCTTAAGTCTCATCTTTGTGCAGCTTGTCTTTGATTCCCACTCGGACCCTGCCACTTTCTGGCACTAATTTGTCAGGCTGAACAAAGAAGGGATTTGTACCTCCTGTAAGGTCTCAATTAGGAAAGGCTTCTGCTGTATTATGTGCCATTCAGATGGGACACAATGATGGTAATTACAGGAATTTGCACTAAATGGCTGAAGAATTCGCAGCAAAACTTTTTTTCCTACCTCCACAAAGCTCACCCCTCTTTTTGCAGCTGTGGGGGAGTGGGGTGAGGGTAGGGGGGGCAGAATGGGAGGGTGCCCCTAATGTCTACAAGATGCAATTACCAGCAATAGTCCCGCTAAGTTAAACAGCCACCCCATGAAGTTAAGACAGCAGACAGCTTTCAAAAAGGGAAAAGACAAATGAAGACTTGAACAGCTATTTCTGACACACAAACCCAATCCTGCCCAGTTTCCACAGCACGGTCTTTCTGCTCTTCAGCTTTAAAACATTTATGATGCAAATCATAATAATTTATTTCATTTTTATTTAATGTATTCCATTCTTTCCTTCAGAAACCTCAGAGCTGTTTATATGGGGCTACAAGATGGGCTCCCATAGAATTACTTGGCCAAGATTATGTAGGAAGTTCCCAATGAGAACCTCAACCAATTCCCAAGTCGACCTCATGAGGAGAAATGTTGAACCAGGAAATGCACAGGTTCATGTACTTTAACAGTGTAAATGCATGATGTACCCACAGAACCATTCTCCAGCCCTTAATGGCAATATTTTGAGGTACCAACTGGGACAGGCTCCTGTAGCAACAGCTCGATATTAACATACAAAGATGCATTAACATGACAACCTTTCAGATAATTTACCCCTGCGAACTATTAGCACATAATGCCAGTGTGGTGGTGCAAACAGAAAACCAGTTTTGAATGTAAGCAGTCCAGATTCAAAACTCTGCTCAGCGAGAAAGCTTACTGGGCTGCTCGCTGGATCTCAGGCCTCATCTACACAAGCAGGACTCCATAGCTGGCATTGGAGAACTCATGTTTGGAATGTGCCCACATCACAGATGAGGAAGGCTATGGAACAAAGTAGGCCTTTCTTCTGACTTGGATGACATATGTCACCACCTAACATACATCTCACCTCCAAAATTTTTCCATATTGGGAGGTGTTTTTTTTAAAAAAGATGCTGGAGAAAAAAAAGGCAACAAAAAAGAGCTAATTGGGCTGCACACAGCAGCGGCCAGCATCCGTTTCCGTTACCGCAACAACATTTCCTCTGGCCATTGCTGGCGGTATCCATGCACTCCTGCGTCCACACTGACATTTCTCCACATGAGGGTGCAATTGGGGACAGCTCAGGCTGCTCACATACAGCAAAACAAAAACAAAAACAAAACATCTCCAGTATGAACCAGCCTCAACACCCACTGCTCTCCCAGAGAGAAACAATTGGCTCAAATAAATATCTTCATCAAGGGCAGCATCTTCCACCCACTTTCCTGTACAAATGGGGAGAAATTGTATCAGGTGCAGTAATTGTGACATGAGGACAAAGGAGCAAGGTCATCAGTGCAGAAGTTGTCAGAAATGTAATGACATTAAGGGTAATAAAGTAAAGACAAGGTTGTATGCTCATAATGAGCAGGCAGAGAAAGTGCACGATTGAAAAATAAGCTTAATATCAAAACTTAACATTCATGAACCGAAAGATGGCAATAAAAAGGAAAAAAATAACTGGCTCATTTCGAGGGAGGGGGGAGCTGTTAAAGTAAAAATAAGGGGGACCTGGTTGCCCTTAAAATGTGAGACAATTTACTGACACTGCCCCCTGCTGTAATTACTAATTGCTGCATCCCTGGGCATCCACAAACAGACCATGCATTACCACAAGTTCCCTTCCACACTGTTAAGTCCCCATTCACGGAGCATCAGATTGATGCCTACACCCTTTCATGGTCTGTTTCCAATGCCACTTTCGTTTGCTGCAGTTCTTATTACTCTGGAAAACTCTCTTTACGCCATAGCAATACAATGAAAATGTCAGTTCATGAACGATATCCAATGCCATATAAGCGGACTCCCCCTCCCTCTTCTCCCCCCTGCAGCTCCTCATACACACACACACACACACACCAATCTGCTCTGAAGGATCCTTCAACTTTCCAAAGGATCCTCCAACCTACCAGAGCAGGTTTGGGGATTGCAGGGTAGTGGTGGTGTCCATTCTGCTGTCAGACTGCTGAATTTCACATCTTGGCAGTTTGCAGAAGTAGGAGTACCTGATGTGCTGGATCACCTGCTATTAAAGTAGCTTTTGAACTGGGGCTCAGAGTAGGATCCATGAGCTCAAGGCCATGACAAGATACCCAGGAGTCCAACTTCAAAGGTTTATTTATTTATTTTATTTCTATACCGCCCAATAGCCAACATTTTCTGGGTGATTCACAAAAAATTAAACTGTAAGGTATAGCATAAAATATGAAGCTTAAAAACCACAATAAAAGAAGTACAACCAGAATAAAACCAAGCAGCAACGTGGAGATTTAAAATACAGATTTAAAACAGCAGAGCTAAAAGACCAGGATGGCAAGAAAAACAAAAATATCTTCATCTGGTGCCAGAGGGAGTGCAATGTAAGTGCCAGGCAAATGTTGCTCTAACTGCAAGTCATGCAATTAAAGCAACGCATGAAAAAGCCTACCAATTCGGTTCTTCAGCATCACCTACTGGCTGCCGGAAACATCACTGGAAATTCTGGGGGGCCACCTGAACAGCGTTGGGAACAGGTATGCCTTGTGCTCCAGTCAAATTTTGGGAAAGATCAACAGAAAGAGGAGGAGCAGATCTTCCTCTTCCTCACCTGGCTGATTGGGACCTCATGCAGCTGTTTCTCCCCACTCTGAAAATACTTTCTGCAGTCACCTGTTATCTCATTTTTGTCTTGGTAGATTCATAATGGGCTACATGGTCAAATAAGAAGTTCAACACGTTCAATGATAACAATTCGATTTGGTGAATGCTGGATGACATATTGTGTTTGCCAAAATCAGAACACACTGAACAATTCATAAGACCAGAGTGCACATATATATCCTAGCCATAAGATGGCCAAAAAGATAACACTAGTGGCATACGCCCATCTTCCATTTCCTGCTTTGAAAAGATCCTTGGCACATGCATTCATGAACCAGGTTAGTACAGCACAGAACATGCAGAGAGGTACAGCCAAGTCTTAGAAATTGCAACAGGCAGTGATGCAAAATTCAGCAGAGAGCCCTTACATGTTGAAAAGACACGTAAGTAGTAAAGCAAGTCAGAACAAGTACAAAACATCTTCCATTTGTTTGCTTACCTGCGCACTTGAAACTCTGGGTAGTCAGTCCTCTTTCCAAAGACAAGGTGGTTAAGATGCTCAAAAAGCTGGTGGTTACAGACTGGCGCTTGATCTTCCTCTGCTCTTTCCCACAAGACAGGCCTTGGACTTTGTTTCTGAGAGTTACTTGCAGGTTTTGACCCAAGCTTGCAGCCTTTAAAGCCTCCATCCATTCCTGAGCTCTCTGACGGGTCTCTGCTCGCAGGCGAAGCACATCTTGAGGAAAGATCACCTGAAAGCAAGAGTCACAATCATCCAGAATATCAGTCTGGACAGAGAGACACATGTCAATATTGTGGCTCCACAGAGGGTCTTCGTCAACCCCACCGGTCTGAAAGGCCATGAGGAGAGACTGGCTGAGTACAAAATGGAACGCCTTCCAGTTATTTTGGAGGGTCAGTCTGTAAAGGGTCCCTGATTTGAGAATGTTTTGGTAGTCCTTGATGTTTGGGGTCAAAGAAGTTGATTGGAAAACGTCAGTCGGCTCCTTTTGTAAACCATGGTTTAGGGTGATGACACCCTCATCATTGTCTAACTTCTGTGAGCTCTCCAAGTCTCCTTGTGGCCTCAGGAAAGATGGCACTGACAAATGCATGGCTTCCTGAAGCTTTTGTCCCCAGTCCAAGGCCTCCCATGGGGATTCCGCTTTGAGCTGTAGACGCGAGTTATTGAACAGAACGGCATCGACCACACTGGCTTCCACATTGATGCTTTGGAAATGCAAAAGCAGGTAGACCGTAGGAAGGTTCTGGTTGCCACTGTTGTCAAGCCAATACAGGTACAGTTCATACGGAGAGAGTTCTGCGTAACAAGCCTGCCAGTAGCTGTCTTGGTTGTTCTTAATTTCTAAGTAACCTTTCTTCAGGATATTTGAGAATGTTGGCTTGTGCTCTAAAAAAGAGTTTAAATAAAACGTAAGTATACATACTTTAAACTTCTCTCTCTATACTCTGTCAAGCAAAGGGCAGTTGGTTGATACCAATTTCACAATATTCCAGAGCAATGTGCACTGAGTAAGGGTATAAATACAAAGGGGATAGCACTCAAACTCACAAAGATATATAAAGCATAGAAGGGGAAATGTTTAAAGCAGAGCTAAAGACTTGCTCAGCAGCAAGTGCCATACTGGAAACATGTCATGAAACTGTCTACTTTACAATACGTCTACTTTAATTCCTTAATTCATAGCCTCATATCATTTTTGAAAATATGAAAAGCATCGAAGTATAGTTGGCAAATGTGCTCTACTTATTCTTAACTTGTTGCCCTCAACTCTGGAGAAAATCCAGCCAGCCTTTGAATATCTAGATGAATATCTAGAAATGCATTCTTCAAAATAATAACTGACAACATGATTTGAGGTGCCATTTGCCTGTTTGTTTCTAACCTTTCAACTCTTCCCATTATATTCCATTAACACTGATCCAGATAACACAGAGGTACTGTTGGCAAGTGGTTTGTCTGCCCAGCTGACTGATATTCAACTTGTTTTGGAGGGGGGTTGAACTCCCCCTAAAGCAAGGCTGGGGAATGTGTGGCCTGCAACTCCCATCAGCCTTAGCCAGCATAGCCAGTGGTGAGGGATACTGGAAGTTGCAGTCCAACAGCACCTGGAGGGCCACATATTCCCCATCCCTGCCCTAAAGGGCCATGTGCCTTGTTTAGAGGATGCTCTTAGATCCAGGACTGTCGCTGGAGGCACATGTGGCTTCAGAGGTCCACAGTGCCTTTAGGGATCTTAGCTAGGCTGATATCCTAGCTAAAACCCCATCTGGACAGAGACTGCCTACCTACAGATTCACACATTGATAACCTCTCAATTAGATTACTGGAATGTGTTATATGTGGGTCTGCCTTTGAAAATAGTCTGTAAGCTTCAGCTGATCCAAAATAGGGCAGCAAAATTTGTTGACTGGCCAACACAATAATATTATGCCAGTGCTTTGCCATCTGCCCTGACCTCCAGGCTCAGTTCAAAGTTCTGGAGGGCCAAGTTACCTAAAGGCTTACCTCCTCCCATGTATACCTTCCTGAACTTTATGATAGTCTTCTGGGGGCCTTCTCTACATACTGAGGCATGGTGGGTAGCTTCTAGAGAGACAGCCTTTTGGGTACTCATGCCATTGCTGAACAGTACACAAATTATGCCACCAATGAACAGTAGAAACATTTTATTATACCACTATTTTCAAATTAAACATGTTCTTTACACAATCACGCTTAGGTCCTCTAGGAAGAATTTGCTACAGTCAGCCCAAACCAGGCTGACAACTGTTACCCAGAGAACCTTCTCTTCTGCCACTCCCAGATTGTGGAATGGCCTGCCGGAGGAGATTCATCAACTTAATAGCCTTTTTGACTTTAAGAAAGCCATAAAAACCTACCTCTTCCGGCAGGCCTACCCAGTTGAATTTTAAGAGTTTTAGCTGTATTTTAATAATGTATTAATTTTATATGTTTTTAATCAGTTTTATGTATTTTATGTAATTTGTATTATGTTGTTCCCCGCCTCGATCCTGAGGAAGAGGTGGGTAAGAAATAAATATATTATTATTATTATTATTATTATTCCCCTTAGAAAACTCTCAGAGTTTGAAAAACCATCAAATCAACAGAAGTGGTAACAACTTGATGGAAAGAATATTGGCCATATAATTTTTTTGTAGGATAGGAAAATTAATACTTTCCAGAAGAAATGGTAAAGGACCAGGGATGTATAGTACAGAGTTAAAAATACCTCTTGGGAAGCTAAAGAAAAACCTTCTAAAATCTCAGGCACCTTACACCAGCCTTCCCAAACAATTGTTCTCCAAATGTTGTGGACTACAATTCCCAGTCTTCCTCACCACTGGCCATAGCAGATGAGGCTCTCAGGACTTGAAATCCAAAACATCTGGAGGGCACCAGGCTGGGAAAGGCTGCCTGCCTTACACCACAAAAAAAATTAAAGTTATTTACTGGCTACTGGAAAAGCTCCCTGAGGGTCATACACTTACTAAAGAGTAAGTCCCATTAAGCATAGTGGGATTTACTTCTGAGTAAACATGCACAGGGTTGTACTAACACTAATTCTTTTGGAATTTGCCACGATCAGACCAATCTGGAAGTTAGTTGTGAAATATATTGACCAAATAATGGGGTAGAAGATCCTATCTAATAAAATAAATCAGAATCTCAATCCAGCTTGGCTGGGGCTCAATCTAGTCCTCTGGGGTTTCCCAGATGGGCCCACCCCCTTTCCCCTCCAACCACCAATCATTTGGTGATTTTCTGATTTTTGTGCAGTTCTCCCCTATTCTAAAAGGTTGAAATGCTTAGTGCAGAAAAGAGCAACTAAAATGATTAAGGGGCTGGAGCATCTCCCCTATGAGGGAAGGTTATAACAGCTGGGATTGTTTAGCTTGAAAAAAGGAGGCTGAGGGGAGACAGGATAGAGGTGTACAAAATGATGCATGGGGTGGAGAATGTGGATAGGGAGACATTTTTTCCCCTCTCCCATAATACCAGAACCCGGTGTCATCTCATGAAGCTGATTGATGGGAGATTCATGACAGCTAAAAAGGAAGTACTTCCTCACACAGTGCATAGTTAAACCATGGAATTCACTACCACAAGATGTGGTGATGGCCACCAATCTGGATGGCTTTAAAAGGGGGTTGGACAAATTCCTGGAGGAGAAGGCTATCAATGGCTATTAGACCTGATGGCTATGTGTTTCCTCCATTATCAGAGGCAGACTGGGTTCAGACAACATGATAACCCATGGTGATTTAAAAAGTCGCTGGGTGATTATTTAACCCACCATGGGTTATCGTGTTGTGTGGAGGAAGTTTGTTAAGCAACGGTGGGTTATTTGGCTGAAATAACCAACGCAAATAACCAACACTGTGCAGAGTGGCTATTTGAACTGCGATGTTCAGCTACTTTAGAGGTCCTTGTAAATAAAAGATTGTAAGTAGTTGTTTATAAAATGCCATAAAGGAAGTTAAATAGACTAACAGTTATGTTGTAACTGGGTAAGCATAAGGGGGGGAGTTCATGTGTGAGTGCTGATTGGATGGTGGCGGGGGAGTGCCTGTATTGGCTGGCTGTGTGAGAGTGGCTGTGTAGATATTTTGGAGCTGACAGGAGCTGATAAGAGAGTGTGAGAAGAGTGTGAGGGGGAAAGAGCGAATTATTGTTGACTAGATTAGAGGCTAGGAAGGACCAACATGTTTTATTATTTTGGTGGAACTAGATTGTGGGAAAGAGTGGAGTGTAGTTTAGAGTGGGTAGAGTAGGCAGGAGAAACATAGAATGTGAGCGTTTCTATTTGAAATGTTATGAACAGAAAGTACTGAAACCATTAAGCATTGTGCCTGTAACCAATACACTGTTGACCTGAGGAAACCATCAAGCTTCTGCTACATGAACAATCATCTTAATGTTAATAAATCTTGTTAATTATATCCAACTGGTGTGATCTTTGGAAGTGTACCTGAGAAGGGGGATTTGAGGGCTAGGGTGCTGGGCTGTGGAGCCGTGGGGCCTAAAAGAATAAAGGCGGGACGACAGCAGCAGCAGTAAACCTAGATCCTCAAACACGTCATAAGTACAGGGAGGGTTGAAGTAAGCCCTGAGTGCGAGTGGCGTGGACAGCCCTGTTGTGTAGCCTGGTGAGTATCACAGGAGCAGGTAGGGCGTCACATGAACCACTACTGGTTATCGTGTTGTGTGAAGGGCACCATTGGTTATTTCCTTGGCCACTGTTGGTTATTTTGTCAGCCATAGAGTAGCAAGGCAAGAGTGGTCAAAGCAGTGGCTACTGCTCTAGCCCAGCCAGCAGGATAGATTTTTGGCAGAAATAGCTGATGGGATACTAGCAGGAGGATTAAGGGGGTAGAAAGAGCAGGGGATGGGTGGGTTAACTCAACGTGGACTAACGATCAACTCAAGGCTGGTCGTAATCCACAGCACGGTTAATTATTATCGTGTTATGTGGGTTGTACCCCCAAGATAAACAACTGTCAAGTTGATTATTACCCCACCCATTGATTATCATGTTGTCTGAACACAGCCACAGTAAACCTGTATATGCTAGTTGTTGGGGAACATGGTTGGGAAGGTGTTGTTGCACCACTCCCTGGTCAACAGCTTGTTCACCAATGTGTGAACGGAGTGCTGGACTAGATGAAACCTTGGTCTGATCCAGCAGGGCTCTGCCTAGATTCTTAATTGTTGGCAGGAAGCACTTCAAGCTAAAATATGATGTAATCTTGGTCCTGCCCCTTTGCCCCCACTCTTTTACCCTCATCCATCACTACAATATGGCCCCAGAGAGCTCTCTGAAATGGAATTTAGCACTTGGGGTGAAAGTCATTCCTCACCCCTATGATAAATGTTCTGATGGCTATGTGCTTCCTCCTGATGGCTAAGTGCTACCTGCAGTATCAGGGGCAGTAAGCCTATATACACCCGTTGCAGGGGAACATGGGTGGGAGGGCGCAGTTGCACCCGTATCCTGCTTATGAGTCCCTGGTTGACAGCAGGTTGGCCATTGTGTGAACAGAGTGCTGCAGTAGTTGGACCCTTGGTCTGATCTTCTTATGTTCTCTTGCAAAATATTGTGGCAATATTGTAGAAAATTCAGATTTAGAATGGTTCTGAGTCTTCTGATGGCAGCAAAAAAGTCGATTGCGTTTTATTGGAAAAAAGAAAAGACACGCAAATTGGTGAAATGGTTCCGTAGAATTTAAGACACAGCTATAATGATTAAGACTGACTTATTAAGAATATATTCATGGGCATAGCGTGACTGAAAATTACTTTATAGTAAGATATTTCAAACATTTTGGAAAGATACCTTTCAGGTCATCAGTCCATATCCTCTGTTTGCTGCGATATAAAACTACACTGTACCTATGCATATATTCTATCTGTTCGTAGCTGCTGGCTTGCTAGTTAAAAAAAAATGAAAACAAAACTTGCTTCTTTTAAAAGGAAAAGAAAATTAGTATTCTAATTAGAGCCTGCAGGTTGCACAGATGTGCCTCAGAAGTGACACATGAATAATACTGCTTGCTCTGAATTGAGTTAGCTGCAGAAGGTTTAGGTCTTTGCCACACTAATGTCAATTACTTAACTCACTGACCTCAGATGGGGTGGTCTAAAACCACCCTGAGAGTAAGCCCCATTGAACAAAGTGGGATTTAGTTCTGAGTAAACATGCAAAGGATTGCACACTTTTGAAAGTGTGCCATGATCGGTGTGCATTAATCAGCTGTGTGCACACCACACCTCTAGAAAAGTTCCCTTCATTCCCACAACCATCTTGATGCGTACACATGGTATCAGACCCATGGCATCAGACCCTGGTACTGTGGAGTGGGGGGTGCTTTGGCATTGTCCTGCATGTCGCATGTGGTGATGTAGAGGGGGGGGGGTGCTGGGCGAGGGTCCTCCCTGTTGTGAGTTCACTGGCTCCCTCCATGTGTGGGCAGGATATGGGTGGCATTGGTTGACACAGTCCCTGGTTGGTGGCTACTAGGGAAGCTTCCATGGACCCTGAAGGAAGGTCCACCATTTTTTTAACGCTGTTTTTGTATTTCTGATTGTGTGTTTTTCCCCTCCCCAGCTGAGCACACTCTGGATATTTTGATTGTTCCACCAGCACAGCAGTCTCGTATCCCCTGGCATAATGAGAGTATAAGATTGTTCTGTCCAAAGTGGAGCTCACAAAAAAAAATGAGGTTTAATTCAAACAAATTGCAGGGGGTGGGGGGAGGGGAATAATTAAATTCAATCCAAAATTGGAGAAAGAAAGACAGAAAAGAGAGGTGTTGATGAGACAAAAAGAGTATAAGAAGAAACCAATTTTATTTGCCTTCCATCTTTGGCCCTGACATTCATTAGGATTTCTGCGCTAACTCAAAAGCCATTAATTTCTTTGAAAGCCACACTAATCCCTTTGTAGTGCAGATAATGGGTACGCATTTTGCAGTCATCTCCCCTTTCTGCTAATCCAATAAGGGAAACAGCATGGCTACTGCAGACCCAACTGCAACTTCACTCCGTTGTTCTTATTTCCATCAAGCCCAGATGACACTTCAAGCTTCTCCCACATTTTCTGCCACATCCATCACTGTTCCCCCCCCTTCCCTTGAGCTTCCACAGAGGGCTGCTTGTCTTTTGTTGAATGAAAGCAAAGCGGTCTCCCCTCCCCATCTTTCACAGCCAGCCCTTCTCTCTGCCAGCCTTTCCTCTCAAGCTCCGGAGAACAGGCTTCACCCGTTCCCACTTACAACAGGGACAAAGACAGTGGCTGGCTTGATTAAAATTCAGCTAAGGATGGCATGTCCTTTGGGTCTGTGCAGTGGCTGCTGGCGTAGAGAGGCTGAATCGCAGCTGCGCCGGCACCCTGCCCTCGGTCAGCCAGCTCCCACTTTAGTTCCCTCCTGTCACCACCCACCGGCCCGAGGTACCGAAACTACATAATACCTTTCCTCTGAGTGCTTTCTGCCCGTCCTCTCGACAATGGAAACAACATTTCTTTTTTACTTTCCCCAAACAAGGAAATTAAATTGAGCCAGAGAAGAATCAGAGCCCATCACAGTAAATAGGAGATAATCACACTAAATAGCCCACATCTGGGGTGACCTTTTTTTTCTTTCTTTTTTGAACTGCAATTTCTTGAGAAATAAGGACCAAAAGAAGAAAACAGCGGCAAAAACACCAGCTGGGAGCAACGGAAGATTTCTCGATCTGCAGATTATATCCCTTTTCTTGTTGTATTATGTCTCATTACAGGCCTTTTTGGCGCACACGGTATTTCAAGAACGGTTACTAAGAGAGGCTAACGTATCTCTCTCTTTGTGTTCAAGCAGCCTCCCCAGGTACTGGAAGAGGAGAAATTAGAAAGTGGTCTAAGCAAAGCCTGGGTCCCATTTATCACTGCCAACTACCTTGCTGTATTTGTGTTCTCGCCTGCAAATAATAGAAGAATTGCCTCGCTGAGTTGGACCAAAGGTCCATCTAGTGCAGCCCTCCCTTTCCAACTATGACCAGCTGGATGCCTCAAGGAAATGTATAAGTAGTGTGGTTCTCCATTCTTTCCTCTCACACACAACACACACACACACACCAACATTGGCTATTCAAAGGTAGACTGCTGTTGAATACAGACATTTCATTTAACTATTCTGTTTAATAGCCATGGACAGTCCTAGCCTCCATGAATTTCTCCGGCCTCCTGAGGCAATTGTCCCTCTGAAATCTTTGAATATTTCCTTCATTCCAGACCCATAAGTAGCCAAAGTCACTAGCCAACATCACGTTAGCTGAACAAGCAGTTGGGTGTTCTACAAACTAAAGACAGCACTGTGGTTTTAAGTGCTCCTTTGCACTATGCATTTTGGATAGGGCTTGCTGCTGAACACAGGCATCCCTGGAACATCTGACTGCCAGGTAGGAGTGAGGGCTCCTCGCAGGGGAGGGGCCATAGCTCAGTGGTAGAACACATGCTTTGCACGCAGGAGGTCCCAGGTTTGATCCTTGGCATCTCCTGCCAGAAACCCTGGAGAGCCACTGCCAGTTGAGTGTCAACAATACTAGTCTAGATGGATCAAGGGTCTGTCTTGGTATAAGACAGCTTCCCATGTCCCTTGACCACCGCTCTGCCTGGACACTTCATTTTAGGAACAAACACCCCCCCCCCCTTGCCTTGCTACTCTCTTCAGAGATCCCATTCTTATTTCTATTTCCCAAATTAATGGCCTAGCTTTTACTACTGGTAATTCACTAATTGCAGGGATTTCTACAAACAGGAAACCAACAGAATGTTCAGGAGAAAGCATAAGACACACACACACACACACAACCAGGCATCTCATGGCTCTTGTATGGCTACCTTCATGCTAGCCAGAATTTTACTGATTTTACCAGAAGTTTACTCACTTGGCCACTTCTCAGAATTGCAGAAGTTTATTCACTTGGCCACTTCTCAGAATTGCAGAGTAAAAAAGACAATAAATAAATAAATAGTCCAGATGTGCTGTTTTTGCTATTAATGCGTGTGTGTGTGTGTGTAGTCATAATCCATATACATGCACTAAGCGTCATACAGGAGTGGTGGATGCATTTGTGCCGCAGTGCAAATCGATGCACAATGAAAGCTTTGTGCCGCGATGGCAAATGCATGCACTGTGCTACTCCATACAGTAGGGGAACCTATGGCCCTCCAGATGTTGCTGAACTACAGCTCTCAGCATCCCTGACAATGGCCATCCTGTCTGGGGCTGATGGGAGATGGAGTCAAGCAACATCTAGAGGGCCACAAGTTCCCCACCCCATCATATAGCATCTCTGAGGAACCAATGGTGAAACAAAGCCTGGGAGATAGGCAACCTTCTGAAATCCAGGGTACAGCTGGGAACTGAAGCCTGAGCCAGAGCTCCAAGCCCACCCTGGACTATGCTGCCTGGCTGAACCTGTCCTTTTCTCTGTCAAAAAGAGATGGAGCCCCATCCCCCAAAAGAAAAAAACACCAGCTGCAGCAAACTATCAGCACTTACCAGTATTCCCTTGAATGTCTTCTCCCTTTTTGAATCCAGTTGGCATGAATGAAAGCTTAGGGCATTGGTTACCCTGATTAGACAGCTGCTGGGAAGGGGTACCACTTAAGATGACACCCCAGTCGATGCGGCTAATATCTGAGCGTGACCGGTTATGGCCAGGCTTGAAAGTGGCAGCTTCCTCGCTTTGCACTATAATATCATTCACGGAGCGGGGCCGATTCTTCCTCCTCTGGCAAATGTTAAAGATGTTGAAAGTTGAGGCCTCCCTCTGTTCCACCCAGGAGAGGTTGTCTGGAATTGTCCCTCTCTGCACTCCGAATGGTTCTTTGGAAGGAAATGCAGTCTGCGCTTTGGTTTCCGAGAGTCCATTTTTGCAGGATTCCCAAGTAAGGTTGTTCTTCCCCAAAGAAGTCAGGTTCTTTAAGTCTCCGCAGGCTGCGATCTTATTAAAAACTTCATGGCCAACCAGTTCAGGAACTTCCTGAATCCCATATACCTCAGGCGGCGACACGTTCTCTAGCTTAGCATCAAAGGTACTGAAGAAATCTTCAGTCACCTCCAAGGCTGGACTGATGTCATCAACTTCTAAGGCCTCCATTTTATCTGCAGTCAAAAGAGCTGAAATTTGCCAAGACACAAAACATAAATTCCCAACCACAGGAGAAGAAGCTGCCTTGAAAAAGATTTTGGCAATGCTTGAATCTGGAAGCAGCAGGATCAATACGGTTAGCATCACCCCTGGTATTTGACTTCAGGAGTTGGGGTTGACTTCCATTTGTAACAGCGCCAGTGAAGAGCAAATTGTCTTCTTGTTTCCATTTCCAAATGTTAAGCCTGGATGGGAAGATGTTGGCTGTTCAGTAGAAACTGTCCACAGAATCTGGATTTTCCTATAAAACATGATACAACACAATTTTAGTCAGGTTGTTCTCCTCCTGGGGTAGATGGAACAGCAGTGCAACATAGATTTACATATCTTACTGCTAAAAGGCCTATACACAGTCAAAGTTTAGAGATTCTTAAAGTATGAGTGGAATTATTGAAGTGGAAAAGTCAGGTTGCAAGTCCCCAACTCCTGTGGGCCCAATGAACTCAGGCTGCACCGAACAGCCTGGGACCAGGGCATCTGAAGGTCTGCGAAAGCTGTGATAGCAACATATAATGGATACATTTCTTTCATGTGCTTATTATACACCTATATTTCACACACGAATACACACACTCACACAGCTCCTTCTAGAAGGATTTCTTTTGTTTGGTGTACCTCGCTTAGCAAGCATGTTTTCTTCCCCATTTTAGATTTTCCTAATGCAACAATCCCCAACCATTCACTCTTTAAATTGTAAGCTTTAAACCGAATTCCTCTGAAATTTTAACTTTTTTTTTCTACAACCATGAGAACTAGAAAAACAATGCTCTTTCTTTTTAAATTTAATACCCCACACCTTATTGAACCATTGCAAGCTTGAATACTTTTTTGCCATCAAGGTCCTAATAATCTTGGTCAAAATCTGTCTGAGATAAAACAATGGGTGTTTCTCCTTAACAAAAGATACTGTCCAAACAACCAGTTAAGGAATAATATTTAAACAACAAATATTCAATAATCTATAAATAAATTGTAACACATTGAAAAATGGTAAAAGCAAGTAATACGCCAGCTGCAGTAAAATGGAAATGCGGGCAACTTGAGAGAGAATAAAGCGTTGAACATCTTAAAAGGAGAAATATTGGCCATACAATTGAGGCTATTCATATTAGAAAGCCCAGGCCATAAGATTTGGATACGCAGTATTTGGCTTTGCAGTTCCTGTAATGGTCACAAGAAGTGTTGAAACGCGTTTGACCATCAATCTATTCTTGTTTATTATATCATTGTATTAAATTATATGTACATTTATATTACTTGCTTTTACCATTTTTCAATGTGTTACAATTTATTTATAGATTATTGAATATTTGTTGTTTAAATACTATTCCTTAACTGGTTGTTTGGACAAAATCTGTCTGAGTCCACATTCCAGCAATGGGTGTAGCCAAAGGCAAAAGTGAGTGGAGTTACAGACGTGATGCTTACCTTTGTTGAATGAACAACAACAACAACCAATATGAAGGCATTCAGGCATTCCTTCCCCAACTTGTGCAAGGTTCCCCCAGAGCAGGACCAGTTGGGGGCATGACCTGGGGAGAGTCCAGAGGACTAGACTGAAGGCCAAAAGGTCTACATCTGGCCCACAGGCCAAAGCTTCCACATCCCTGTCAGGCTTACATGCGCAGTTATGAGGGAATGTATGGACTTCACAGCAGAAGTGCATCCATGTTCGCTAGAGGCCCTCTTTCAACCAGTTTTGCACCAGGGACATACATGATTTTTGACCCAGAGAGAGAAGTGTGAGTGATGTGAGGGCAGGGCATCACTGGAGCGAAAGTTGGATTCTTCTTTCATCAGAAGAAGAAATATATTTGCATGCTCTGGGCTTCCAAAGCTCTGGAGAAAGCACAAACATCAATGGAGCAACATCATTGTTTCCCATTAGGGTTTTTGGTCAGAAGGACACACACTTCAGAGATCTTAAGGGATGCCTAAGCCTTAATAGCCCTCGCCTCTTATTTTTCTTTTAGAATTGATTGCACTGCTTTTGTCTTAGTCACAGTTGTTTCTGATGGCGTTCTCTTGACCTCTCCATACCCCTGCTCAATACACACATATTTATCACTCAGCACTGCTAGTAACTCTACACTGAAGAGCATTGTCTATATACCCAGTGTGTCATGCTTTAAAATTTAAGCCGTTGCCTCTGAAAGGGTTTTTAGTGCCAATCTGACAAACAATCTGTTTCCATTTCTTGATTCAGCTAACTGGTTGACACGATTTCCCAGTCAATAAATAATTTGTGTTTTTTTCAATCAAAAGAAACAGCTAAAACAATAGTAACTTAAATAGCCACACATTTTACCCACCTGAATAGAGAAACCATGGTTTTTTATAGTTTAAGCTATTAAAAAATATGGGATAACTGAGAAGATGCTTGGTTGAGAGAGAGCAATCCTATGGCCCCTGTGTCTGGAGCACAGCACAATGCTGCACCCATAGACAGAGCTACGAGCACAGAGGAGGAGGAGATCCGTAAGAGAAGTTGGAAAGGGAGAAAAGGGGGTGCGCTGGTGGGAGGGGAGGGGCTGCAATTCACAATATCCCATGGGCTCTCTCGCTCCACCCACCAAAAAGTAAGACAGCTAGATAGACTCAGAGGCCCATCAAACTGCTTTTACTGGTATTTTATTGGTATTTTAATAATGTATTCGTTTTATGTGCTTTTAATCAGTTTTATGTATTTTATATTTGATGTTGTTCCCCGCCACAATCCGGAGGGAGAGGCGGGTAATAAATAAATAAATATATTATTATTATTATTATTATTATTACTATTAAAATGGAGGAATGGAGGTGAAATCACATCCATCTTCCTCCTGGCCTGCCTGGTTTTTGCCAGCAGGGCATAGGATAGGCAGAGGGCTCCGAACTTGGAGCTCTCTATCTGGGGCGCAATCCTATGCATGTTTAGACAAAAATAAACCCTACAAGTCCCAGGATCTGGGGGACGCTGGGAGCTGTATGACTTAGTTTGGAATAAACATGCACAGGATTGCACCCTAAAGAGCTTTAATTGGCTGGTACCCTTGCAGTGCAATTTTATACAGGTCTACATGAGTTCAATGGGCCTAACTCTTAGATGAGTGTGTACAGAATTGCAGCCTTTGTGTGTGTGTGTTTGTTAGCTTGACAATACCTTGTTATAGAACTCTGCTATAGATATATATATATTTGCTGAATTATTAGTATGCATCCGAAACTAGGTTACAGCCAAACAAACCTATTTCAGTTATAAATCGCAAGGCTATGATGGGAAGACATGACTCTGCATCACTGCATAACAGCAGAGTGATTTCCACTAGCCAATGAAAATAAAAATCAATTCCCAGAAGTGTGGGCGATTTTGTTTTTTCTAGGGAAGGATAAGGTTGACATATCCTCATGGTTTTTATTACGACTACTAACAAAACATCTGTCACTGCGAGGGGTGGAGTGAGAGCCTAAATATGGCAAGGATTCCCCGCGGAATGCATCCCCGTGTGTTCTCAACACAGAAACACACGGCATCCTCTTGTGGCAGGCGTGGGGAATCCCTTCCAGCCAGGGCCCCAAATTCAACTTCAGAGAAGTTCTCGGGGGCCACATTCTAGGTGTGGGCAGGGCCAAAAATACAAAAAAAAACCCTTCCTATTGTAGCTTAAAGCTTTTACTGCCCATAACGAAGCCTTAGGAGAGGCATTTCAAACTTTTAGATTGGGGGAACTGTGCACAAAAGCCAGTAAGCCACCAAGTGATCAGTAGTTTGCTGAAAGGGTGTTGGGGAAAGGAGATGTTGCCAGTTGGGTAAGCCTGGAGGACTGGATTAGGTTCCCCACCC
Organism: Anniella stebbinsi; assembly: GCA_029215795.1. Classification (NCBI taxonomy): domain Eukaryota; kingdom Metazoa; phylum Chordata; class Lepidosauria; order Squamata; family Anniellidae; genus Anniella; species Anniella stebbinsi. Next base: position 195,180,185 of record JARDYH010000001.1, on the reverse strand, counting down.
CTGTCTTATAGGACCCCTGTCTTACCTCTGTGCCTAGTCCGGAAACTTCAACTAGTTCAAAATATGGCAGCCAGGTTGGTCACCGGTACATCTAGGGGTGACCATATCACACCAGTTTTAAAATCACTCCACTGGCTGCCAATTAGTTTCTGGGCAAAGTACAAAGTGTTGCTTATTACCTTTAAAGCCCTACATGGTTTGGGTCCAGGTTACCTGCAGGATTGCCTTCTCCCATACAATCCACCCCGCACGCTCAGGTCCTCTGGGAAGAAGACCAAGACTAGGCTGACAACCGTTACCCAGAGGACCTTCTCTTCTGCCAGACTGTGGAACAACCTGCCGGGAGAGATCCGCCTACTTACCAGTCTTCTAGAATTTAAGAGAGCTCTAGGGCAGAAAGACAGTGTGGAGCAATGGTACCTCACACCCCACTGTTCATTTGTCTATTTTACGAGGTTCAACTAGAGTCCTATGGGAAAGAAATACTACTTTTTCAAAACCATGTCCCTAGCCCTCATTAATGAAACACTGAATGGGGCCTTCAATGGGTAAGGGAGACGACACTTTAATCAGCCCAACAATTTTCCTTCATCATAGATTCTAGTTTATGCTCCCTGAATTAACAAACCTACTCGCCCTCTCCTCCAATATTTCATGATTTCTAATCTTTCCCAGTCCCTGTTAGCTCACAGATGAAGCTGGTAAGAAACACGTGAATATCTGATTGGCAACTTCAGCAAATGAAGCCAGAATTCAGCTGGGTTTCATCTAAACCAGATATTCAGTTTAGCTCCATGGTAAATCAGCTCTAAATTAAACCAATGAGGACAGTTCCAAGCAATGAGGATCCCAAGGAAATCTATCAGGGTGATATGCTAGTTATCTAAAGACCATGTCGTCCATCATTCTCCATAGTGATTTGTATCTGTTAATGATAATTCAGAGAACAGCAGCGTTTTAAACTACCCTGTATCCCCTCACAAGCATGACTTAAAATGCAGAAATGGAAAAAGGAAATGGAACTGTTAGCCACACATATTAATATCACCCAAAGCTCTGGTTCCATTGGTAAACACAGTGCTCTGTATCACGGTATCCCCTACTCCTTACTGCCAAACTGTTGTACCTACAGCCGTATGGCGATCCTACCATGCTCTTTAGCCAGCATTATCGCCATTTGACTAGGGAATGAGTCCCCCTCCCTCCTGGGTGGAAACTGTCCTACAATGTGATTAGCAGTCTTCACTTTCCTGCTTGTTTCACCATGACTTCCAGTTTGAAACCTCACCAGCTGGCCTGGAACTGCGGAAAGAAGAAGTGGTTCAGAGCAAAGGTAGAATAAAGGCCAAGCACTGACTCATCAAGGAAATCATGTGGCGCAGCAACCTTTCCAAAGCGTTCTGCGTGTCATCGCCCAGACTGAGCATTTATGTAAATGGTTGAAAAAGGCATCAAACCTTTCTACAAACATGGCAATGCTCAGAGGCATTCAGAAGAATTCCTGGAAACACCTATCCTTCTTGAATTTAGTATTTACCAGAACTCATGTTGGCTTTTAAGCAACCTTCTCCATCCACTGTAAATGTTCCCATTCTAACTACCAGAAGCGCCCCACCCAACAGGAAACACCACCTTGGGGGGTGAATGAAGCCCTGTCAGAAAGGCTGATGCAAGAACTGCAGACGTATTGCTACCACAAACATCATCAACACCAGGCATTCAGAAATAGTTTATCACCTTGCTGAATCAAGCCCTAAATTAAACTTAAGAGGATGTCCACACTGGCAGTTTATTGTGCCGTTTGCTTAGGGAAATCTCCCCAGGAGTGAGCAACAATCATACAGGCCATGTTGGGATGAATTTATATAAAAAACATTGTGATGCTGCAAGCAAGCTGATGTGCCATGTGGCTCAACTGCTCCTACCTGACTCTTCCTGCCATTTTAGAGGGTGGCTAAATAAGCCAAGGATGCTCCGTCTTTGTCTTGGTTAGCGTGACATTTGAACTGGGACCTCTGGCTTGTCTCTCCCTCCCATCAAACCAGAATCACAGCCCAGGGTTTGTTCTTGGTATTTTTTAAAAAAACCAAATGTTTTGGAATGACAAAGAATATATTAAACAAGTAGTGCACCAAGACTCATATCAGAACAACAAGATAGCAGAGAGAAATGAAATGACATGTGTCCAGAGTCTTGTCTGGACACAGCCTTAGCCTACAATTGGCTTATACTAGACTTTCCCAACATGGCACCCTCCAGATGTTTTGGACTACAAGTCCCATCAGCCCCAGCCAGCATGGCCAATGGTCAGGGATAATGGGGTTGGTCATTTGAAAGAGCTGGATAACTCAAGGTTGAGGAAGGCTCATCTCACAGGCTAAAACAGATATTCTTAAACTTTGACATGATGAGCCTTTGTGAGTTAAGAAACAAGCCGGTCAAAGCTTCATAGAGCCATGAATCCTATTTTCAAACATTCTTATAGAAGCCGTGTCAAAACTCCGGCCGAGCAGAGCTGCCGGTCCTGCCCAACAATGGACACTGTATGGAGATGTTTCCATGGCTTTCTCCACGAAAGTGATGCAACACACACCTCTGCTGGCAAAAGAAGAACCACCCAGGGCAGCATGAACCTGATAGAAAGCACAGCAAGTGCCGGTCCTATTCAGGTGGGGTTAAAAGTCCCTAAAACAAATGAAAGGCAAAGAGAGATCCGTGAACTTACCAGTCTTCAGGAATTTAAACGATCTATAAAGACTGAGCTCTTCCGGCAGGCCTACTCAGATGAATTTTAAGTGTTTTATTGGTGTTTTATTGGTATTTTAATGATATATTGGTTTTATGTATTTTTAATCAGTTTTGTGTGTTTTATGATGTTGTTCCCCGCCTCGATCCAGAGGGAGAGGCGGGTAATAAATAAATAAATATATTATTATTATTATTATTATTATTATTATTATTATTAAATGGCTCGGCTGGAAGGGCTTAGCCTTCTTCTAGACCCAGCTGTGGATAACCCAGGAGAGAGAAATAAAGGCAGCCACAATGTCCCTTGGGGAAAAAAGCAAAGTCCTTTGGAAAGATAGCTTAATTGACTGCAACTAACAATCAACACACATGCGGCGGGGAGACTCTAGCAGGAGAAGAGCATTTGTCCCAGGATAATATTTGAATTGAACTGATTAATACTTGTGACTTGGCAAGCAAAGCACAGTTTACCGGCCATGTATGGAAGCTGACCAGGGGATCAATATATCTACTGCTTCTCTCCCCTGCCTAGAATTACAAGAATAGGGAGGTTGTCAAGCACAGGGCAGGCTGTTCGGCTTTGTTGGGCTAGGTGGGGCCGAAGTTTTGCAGGCCTGGATCAGTACAAGTTTGAGTGCCCACACAATACCCCACTTCCAATTTAAGCAAAAGGAAACACCCAGGATCTGATCTGGAGTGGGAAGATACTCATCTACTTTCCACCAAAAAGCGCTGCCGCTGCCCCCTGGATGCTCAAGGCTTATAGTTATTCTTGGATGAAGAGATAACAATCTTGGTTCCCCCCCACAGCATGCTGTATGTTTCAGCCCCGGATAATCTGTCCCTGTGTCATTCTCAAGCAGATTGTGCACTTGATTAATGCAGAAATACATTGACCTTGGAATGAAATAGCCACTGCCACACCAGAAGAAAACGTTGGCCTGTGTGAGCATTTTCTTCCTGCCAGGGAGGCAGCTCTGAAGCATCAGCTCAGCACAAACAAAAAGCAAGTCATACAATAAAGGCAACAGACCTCGCTAGAGATGAGATCATTAAGCCCGAGGGAGGATGATCAGGTGGCTGTGAGCAAACACACTCACATTCTTAACCATTTCAGTTGGGCGGTTCCGGCAGTGTAACTGAACCTGGAAGGAAGAGAGTTCGCACGGTGAAAGACTTGTGTTATATTTTATGGGCTCATGTGACAGAATCGGAGGCAGCAGAAATTAATAAACCAGGTAATTTCAAAAGATGCTGCAGCACTGCCTTTTCGCTGCTAGAGGCACACCTATGCATCGTTAGGCAGAAATATGCCTCACTGCTTTCAGGGGGGCTTTAGTCCCACCTACAGGTAATTCGTAGTAATATTGTAGCCCAAATATTGCAAATATTTTATTTAACAACACAATTTATAAAAAAAACATTTAAAATCAAGTTATACCAACCAAATCATGGTTGGTCGTTCAGGAAAAGCTTGTTTAAATAAAAATGTCTTTAGGAGATGCCGGAAACAGAACAACATTGGTGCCTGCCTGACATCAACTAGCAGGGAATTCCGCAGAGAGGGAGCCTGTACACTAACAGCTCTACTCGGGAGTGGACTCTTAATGGACCTCAGCTCCATGTGGAACCACTAGGCACACCTCATCCGATGACCTGAGCGACTGGTCAGGCTAATAAGACAGAAGGGCACTCTGTCAAATATCCTGGTCCTAATGGGCAGTCAGTGTAGTTCCCAGCAAAGGTGTTACATGCTGAAAAGGGGAAGCCTGGAACAACAGCCAAGTGCAAGGTGCAACTTCCAGTGCAAACTTAAGAGCAGCCCCACATAGAATGTGCCGCAGTAATCCAGTCTTGAGGCTACTAACACCAATACCACTATGGCCACATTGTAGCTAGTGTATTAGCTGAAGCTGGTAGAAGGCACTCTGAGCTGCTTTGGCCACTTGGGCGTCCAACGAGAGAGAGGGATTCAGGAGTACCCACAGACTATAGACCTGGCAGTACAACCCCACCTAGAACAGGCAATCAGCCTATCTCCCAGACTTGGAAACCACTCAACCACAGGGCCTCCATCTTGCCAGGATTCAGCTTCACTTTATGCCCTCATTCAAATCATCACTTAGTCCACTGTTAGTTACTGATCTAGGACTTGCATAGCCCAGATATCACAGAGAGATAGAGCACTTTGCTCCAAATCCCTAATGATGGCTCCCAGCGGCTTCCTACAGAGGTTAACCAACACTGGGGACAAGATGGTACTCTGGGGAACGCCATAGCATAATTGCCAGGGAGCCGAGGGATAGCAACCCCATGATATCAATCCTGCAAGTAGGCCCAGAACCTCAGTAACACAGTGTCTCCAATGCCCAACCCACAAAGCCAGTCCAGAGTGATACCATGGCTGCTGGTACCAAAAGCCAATGAAAGAATTAAATGGTTGTATTCCCCCTGTCTTTCTCCTGATATAAGTCATCCATCAGGACAATCAGGCTTGATTCCGTCCCATAACCAGGCTGGAATCCAGGTTGAAATGGGTATAGACAACCAGTATCCTCCAGGAGTGCCTGCAGTTGTCCCATCTCAACACCCTCTCAAGTACCTCCCCCAATAAAGAGATATTTACAACTAAGCGGTAGTTGTCACATATCACTGGGTCCACAGTGGATTTCTTCAGGAGTGGCCACACTACTGCCTCCCTAAGGGCAGCAGGCACCACCCCTTCATGTAAAGACATATTTACCACACTCTGGACCCATGTAGCTGGCTAGCTCTGATTAGTCAAGTAGGGCAAGAATCTAGAAGGCACATGGTCGATTGCATTGCACCCAGCACTTTGTCCATGTCATCAGGCCACAACAACAGAAACTGATCCCACAAAATTGGGATGATAGTGGCATCAATTTTTTAGCTGACCAAGTATCCACAAGGATTATTCCAGCCCCAATTTCCAGACCAGCTTTAAAGTTTGATATGCAGCATTTAAATTGTCTGTATTTTTATTTTATTTATTTATTTGATAGAGTGGCCATGAGCAGCAGAGGAGAGGGGAAAACTTTAATTGAATTAAATTCAGGAAATTTGAATCCTTCACCATGATTGACCTGGATTATACCCTCGCCTGTATCCTAGAGTGGAACAGACAACTCTGCACTAAATGCTTAATCCTATGTGTGTTTAGACATAAAAAAGTCCTACAGATTTCACCATGATCCCAGCCAGGCATGCTGACTGGGGCATTCTGGGAGTTGTAGGACTTTTTTCTGTCTAAGCATGTATAGGATTGAGCCCTAACTAACCAACATTTTCACAAGCCTGCCTGCCAACTCAGGCCCCAATCTTTGAAGGTTTTCTATCCCTGGCTACCTTAAATAGCACTAACAAATAACTGATAAATAGCAAGTAGGTAAAGCCAGCTCACTTCCTATTTAGGCAATATCAATCTACAATTATGACATTTTGCTACTGTTTATATACTTTATATGGTAGCATTCTGTCAATGAGTTTTATATTTTATTGGTTATTGTGAAATAATTTGTTAGTGAAAACTTATAGGAACTGAGTAACTATCAGCAGAAACCTATACATGTCTATTCAGAAACTTACTTACAGGTATATGGGTATAGGATTGCATCTTAAATCAGATTAAAAATAGGATGGATGCCAATCCTGAAGCCATTTGCTCATAAATAAGTCTTAATAATTAGACTGACTCACAACTAATTATATGTAAAATTACAGTCCTAAACACTTGTTTTCCTGAAGCCTCATATAACTATCCATCTCTAAATAGCTACATATTAAAATACAGATTATATATACAGGCATCAGTAAGTCTGGTTACAATAAATGGAATTGTTCTTAACACTTTGCATTGTGCAGTTAAAATGTGTGTGTTCCTGAAGAAATTTGTAGTTCAGGGAGATCTGAATTCAAATCCCCCACTCTGCCACTAAGGTAATTGGGTGATCTAGGGCCACTCACTATCTTTCACCCTAACATACTTCACAGGGTTGTTGTGAGGATAAAAGCAGAAGGGGGAAGGATAGGAGAGTCCTATACATCACCCTGAGGTACTTAGAAGAAAGGATTAAAAAAAAGAGAGAAAAATGAATATACACCACAAAGTCAGCTAACATAATAAAGATAAAATATCGTTTATATATAGTAGTTATTTTACCCTTTTCTACATAAAAGCTGCTCACATAGCTTTTGTGTTTCTTCTACTATTGTCATGGTTAAAGAGGCAAAGATGGAACTACACCCATAACAAAATGACCTAATCTTGCATAATTTGGACACACACAGACACACACACACACAGTGATTTAGGCAGAAGAATAAATAGCTCGATTTTACAGCACTGTATATCAGAGAGACGGGACGTGCATGTACTGGCATGTCTTAACGAAACTATACAACGTAAGCAGTCTATGAAAACTGAGGTAGTATGCAATTGCTGCTGCACCTTACTTTTAATTCTGGGGAGTAACGTCCATATATGCCTACACTTTGGGACTGACTTAGTCAGCCCCTACATCTTTTAAATATAAAAAATTACTTCTTGTAAGCACTTAGCAGCTCTGACAACCGGCCACTGAGGGAGACTTGGCCGAAACGCGTTTGGCCCATGTATTGAATGCAGTGATTAAGCACGGTTCTGAATACACCATTTTTGTTGTTGTTGAATGTTTTATAGAAAGTGCTGTTTATATTCTGTAAATTGTATTAAATGTCGTTTACTATTTGTTCCTTACCTTCTTTGCAATCCATCGTAGCATGTCTCTAGACACCTCAGGTACGTCGACAGTGATCTCGTGCCTTTCGATAGAGCATCCTCAGATACACCTATACATACATTCAACCGCAAATGAAGAGGTTTAAAAATAGAGGGACCATTTACCTGGCTCACGGGAGCTCCGCACAGGCAAAACGTTTCGTGTTTATCCTCCCACGGGGTGGGGGTGGGGGATTCCTTTGGTCTTTCCGCAATGACCGGCACCATTATCCAACCATCTCTTGGCTGCTCTGTTTACAATCTGCCCCAGTTCTCTTCTCAAATTCCTCCCTCCAGCAGCCGGGAAACGGAAACCGGCAAGAATAGTTCCGGTATGCAGTCGACTCTCTCTCTCGCCTGCTCCCCTCCCCCGGACTGTGACGGCTGCTAACAAAGGTTTCTCAAGTTACCTAGATTTCCAGTATCCTTGAGTTTTAAAATAGGGTGACCAACTGGAAAGGAGAACAAGGCTCCTGTAACAGTTGTATAGAAAAGGGCATTTCAGCAGGTGTCATTTGTATGTATGCAGCACCTGGTGAAAATTCCCTCCTCATCACAACAGTTGAAGCTGCAGGAGCCCTGCCCTCTTTTGCATCTGGTCAAGAGGGCAGGGCTCCTGCAGCTTTAACTGTTGTGATGAAGAGGGGATTTCACCAGGTGCTGCATGCATGCAAATGACATCTGCTGAAATTCCCCTTTCTGTGCAACTGTTAAACATACAGGAGCCTTGTCCTCCTTTTCATATGGTCACTCTATGGCCTCCTCCACACGAGACGTTTAATGAGCCTTAGAGGCTCATTATAAATTTTACCTCCACACCAGCGGAGCGCAAAACGGGCGTACAGGCGCGTTATTTCCCCGATAATGCGCATTTTCGAATGCGCGTTAAATAGCGACTTTTATTTTTCTCCGGCCGTTAAAGCGCATTATCGCGGTGTGAACAAGCGATTATGCGCGTTAACGTCTTCTAAAGCGCTTTTTGGACATGAATTAATGCGCTTCGCCGCCTCTCGCCGCCTCCCGTGCAGAGGGATTAGGCGTAAATGCGCCTCCGCGATAATGCGCATAATCCCGGAACCGGGCGCAAAAGCGCATCCTTGTGGAGGGGGCCTATTTAAAAGGCATGGCATATATAGATTCCCACGCCCAGCTTTGTCTTTTCTAGGACGCTCAGACATGTTGCAATGCACTCATGTACATTTATAATTATGTGTACTTAAAAATGTTTTTTAAAAGTTTTATATATTTTAAAACTGTCCTATATTTAATTATATATATCTTTTAATTTTTTATATATCCCTGTTTGTTTTAACTGTACATGTTTTAATTTGTAAGCTGCCGGGTCCCGGTATTGGGGGAAAAGCGGGAGTAAGTTCCATTGGAAGCAACAGCTGAGTATGTGTATATAGGATTGCACCTCAAGAGAACTACGCTTAGGGTGCAATTTTATGCATGTTTGGACAGAAAAAAAAAGTCCTACAACTTCCAGCATGCCCCAGCTAGAAATTATGGCAGGGGGGGGGGGAGGAAATTGGGGGTTGTAGGACTCTTCTGTTTGATCAAGCATAGGATTGCACATTTAGCCCTTAATATCTGCGAGTATTACAGAATGGCTCAATTCAGACGACACGATAGTCAATGGTGGGTTGACTAACTCTAACCCTAACCCTAACCCTAGGGGGCACTCCCCATACAACATGGTAATAAATAATCAACTGTGGTGTGGATGAGGATCAGCGCTGACTATAGCAGCATTCGGATGACACAATAGTCAAAACAACTGACGATTGTTTCCCTCACACCAGTTGTTTATTGTGTCGTCCGAATTGAGCCAGTGTATGGTTGTTTTTCTGTTTACAGGATATGATCTGACTAGTTTTATAACAGCTTAAACATATACAAAGGTACAGTGGCTGAGGGCTGGCAATGTAATACATTGGATAAAGGGCAGTCATTCTCCAGGTTTAAAACAAGTATAGTGGAATCTTCAAAAGAACAATAGAAATGTTGGTTTTTGAACTATAAAACCTCAGAGAACTACAATTCCCAAAGCAATTGTAGCAGGGGTGCCATGACAATAGAATCAAACTTAAGTTGTATTTGTCGTAAAATACAGGCCTTACTGTAAGCCTTGGAGTCTAAGGCCTGGAATCTAGTGTAAGAGCTATTTCTATGTATGCCAAGATATGTCTGCTGGTTCTTCTGTCTTTATTTTCTGATGGTGCTCCTGTGCCATTGGCAGTTCAGATCAGGCACAGACATGACTTCAACAGGCAAAGCTTTCCCTTATCACTTTCTTTCACATGATAGGCTTCACATGCTGATTTTGTGCCTGTCATGCAGGTGATAGAGCCACTTGATCCCTTCACTGGTGACCTTGAGACTAGACTATTGTAATGCCCTCTATGTGGGGCTGCCCTTGAAGCTGGTTTGGAAGCTGTAGAATGCTACAGCAAGAGTGTTGAGTAGAATGCCTTGCCACATACATATAAACACCAGTGCTGAAAGAGCGTCACTGCCTGCCAATTTACCACGTTCAAGGTATTATTGACATATAAATCCCGAAACAGCTTAGGACTAGGTTAACTGAAAGATCACCTTCTCCTATATAGACTCATTCAGTCACTACAATTTTCGGGGGAGAATTTGTTGTCTGTGGCATATCCTGCAAACTCCATCTGTTGGCAACATGGCAATAGTCTTTCTCTGAGGTGGTGCTCACACTTTCGAATGACCTATATAAATGACAGTCATGGCATTCAGTCTTAATTAAAAACTTCTCTGTTTACTTACCTGTGTTTATGATACTTCTTCATTTAAATTTGGAGAATGTATTTTCCTATGGAACACTGTAATTTATAATATTGTTGTGTTTTATAGTGTTTTATTGCTTCAGAACTGATTACAAACTGCTTTGGGATTTTTTTTAAAAATGGGAAGTGGCATATAAATATTTGAAAAATAAATAAATAAATAAATAAGTAAGTAAATAAATGCTGGCCCAGGAATGGAAGAGAAAAGTGACCATCCCTATATCAGTTCAATAACTTCAAGTGAATTTCTTATCACAAGCCTTTGAAATGAAACAGATAGAAAAGGGTTGGAGAGACCTCTTTAGAGCTACAATGCATCTACTATTATTATGTGCAGCGTCCTAGATAGATATTGCAGAGTACTGGCTGCAGGTGGCCACTTCTGAATCACCACCCAAAGGGGACAAAAGACACCCATTTGCATATGTTGTGTTATATGAATGTAGAAATAACCAGTCTAATTTAACTAGAAATACAGTACATCTCACCATAGTGTGGAAAATTCTGACCACATGACCTGTGTGCCCTGCTCAGTCTGCTGTCCAGATGCTGCTGACTGGCATTTTCAAGGCCCAACTCTTTCTTCTGATGATTCTTTATCTTTATACTGGACTTGGATTGAACAGCCCTTCAGAAAGAGGATGCCTTCAACACAGAGGATAGTTCTCTATAAAAGAGGACACATGGCCGCCCTAACCTGCATTCATGGACAATTGGAGGAGAGTATATAGGGGGAAAATGCTTCTTCAAAGATTGAACCTGCCATCTGTAGTTTTTAGAAGGACTTATGCATTAACTAGTGTTGCTTCATCAATTGAGGATGCCTTTTTTGTTGATTACTAGCATAGTCCTATAGTCCTACATATGTCTACTCAGAAGTAAATCCTTTTAAGTTCAATGGGGCTTAATCACAGGTTAGTGGTTTAGGATTGCAGGTGAAAAAGATTTTTAACTGATCGATTAATGTTTGCAACCCAATTTAAAATACAATTAGGCTGCAATCCTATATCCACTTTTGTGGGAGTAAATCCCACTGGACTCAATGGGAATTACTTCTGAATAGTCATGTATCATATCGTAATGTTAAAAATCTTTTCATTTGTGTATAGCCTTCCCCTGGTGTTTTGAACTGCAATTGGCCATGATGGCTGGGAATAATGAGAGTTACATCTGGAGGGCACCAGGTCGGGGTAGGCTGGTGTAGTGGTAGGTGCTTTATAAGCAAATAATAATAATATGGGCTGATTCATTGTTTAGAAGCTACAGAGTGCATTGGCCTCCTGGTGATCAAGGAAAAGAATGGCCTGATTGTAGAATCTGAGGGGTTTGGCCATCTTCATTCACTTTGGAGGAATCTCACTTTGTTAGAAGACAGAATCCAATGAAATCGTTTTCTTCCATGGTGCAACAATATTCATGGACCCGCAATAGCAGGGAAGTAGAATTTGTAATAGGAACAGGAAGTGAAGACAAAGAAGAGACTGTAACTCTTCTGTAAGGAACCATCTTAATAAAACACTGGCTGAGTTCGGACAACACTTTAGGCAACGGAAGGGGGGAACGGGGCAACTGACGGTTTATTATTTTTGTGGTGCCCCACACACGACATGTTGCCCTTCCCTCCACTCCACCCCGGGTGACTAAAAGTCCCTGCCTCAAGATAAGCAACGGATCTCCATTAAACGATGGAGCAGCCCATTGTTTTTCCCCATTGTAACATAATATACTGTCCGTTGTGTGTTTCCCCCCCACGACACAATAATCAACACAACGGACCGTTGCATCGTCCCCCCTCCGTTGCCTAAAGTGTCGTCCGAACTCAGCCACTCTGTTTATATGAAGTGGGAGTTGCTCCTTTGATTACCTAAACAGTGTCACATGAAACACATGGGGATGCTTTAAGCTATGGGGTGGAAAACCCTGCATTGGAATGGGAAATGCAGTTGGCTTTGTTTGCTTTTTACAGGAAAGAGCCACAAATCGAAGTCAACAGGAATTCTGCTCTTTCCTGCATAAATCATATTTCCTCAAACATCCATTTTGCTTTCTTTATTTATTACACTTTTATATCACTTAATATATTGAAATGCTTAAGCTCTTCGCAACAAAATACAATGTAACAAGATGAAAACGAGATGAAAGCAATACATGATTTAAAACATTAAAACACCATAAACAGTAAAACAGGATAGGAGAATTCCCACAGAGGCCAGGGAAAGCCTGTATGAACAAGTGTCCTTTCAAAAGGTGTTTAAAACTAAGTCACTGTTTCTCCCTCTCAAACTACATGCGTGAAGAGTATTCCAAAGATCAGGTGTCACCATTGAGAAGGCCCACTCACGTGCTATCACTTGGCAACATTACATTGGCCACAGAATGACCAATAGACCTCCTCAGAAGACCTCAGGCATTGACTGGGTTTATATATAGGGGAAGACAGTCAGCTCGGTGTCCTGGTTATAAGTCGTTTAGGGCTTTGTATGTCAGGAACAAGACCTTGTACATGGCTCAGTAGCTTTCTGTTTATATTCTCCATATGAATCGCTCCAAAGCCCTTCCATGGAGGAAAAATGTAATAGTGAAACTGGCCCTTGGAGCCAGAGGAAAAAACTACCCAGCGGAATTCAACGCTCAAGCAATTGCCTTTTCTTTAACGTTCAATATGAGCTATGTTTTACTTCCCCTTTTGATGAGCCGTTCCCATCTGTGGGCTCTTATGCCAGCAGGCTCCGTCTTTCCCAAGCCACTTAGCTCAGGTCCTTTTAAACTGGGAGATTGTTTTTGAATGAGCCTTTCCTGGCATGGCTTCCTCGCCTCAGAGGAGCGATGAGGCAGTGGGCATAGTTCATTCCCACTGCAAGGCCACCACCACCACAAACAAACATCCACCGCCATAGAAAGAAGGCCGGCTATTCTTCTGCTAATGGGATTGGCACTGTTTAGAGCAGACTGCTAGGACATTGTCTGTGACCACAGCAAGAGAAACATTATTCAAAGGCCATTCAGGCCCCAAAAGAAGCGGCAGAGCCGAGTAATTATCAGAGGCTCTCCATTAACGAGGGCATCTCTGCTCTTTGTCTGGGTTGCTTTAATAGGGCCCACTAATAGGGTTTGTGAGGGGTGGGGAAGGGGCCCGCTAATGGCTCCAAACAAAATTCTTTTTCTTGCTCTCCCCACCCCAGCACCTTCTTGTTAGGAGACGAGGCTTTATGAAAACTGACAGCAAAGCCATAAGTTACCATACTGCATAATGACCTTTTGGGAAAACTTTGTGTGAACCCAAATGCTTTTCAAGCCTCAACCCTTCAGTACCCTGGGGACATCTCTCTTCCCCCACCCCTTCACATTTTTGTGTTTTTCCACTCATTTCTGTTTGCCTGTATGAACCTCAATATCTCGTTGCAAGTGTCTCAAAAAGTTGGGGAGGGGAGAGAAATCTATTGGGATCTCCTCACGTGCGCCTAAGTCAAACAAGGGTGAATGGGTCCATCATTGGCTTCTGCTATTCTCCTGGCCCTCTGGGCAAGGCAGACAACTGTGAGGCAAATGGACAGTTAATGGACAGTGTTGGATGTCTAAAATGAGCTCAGTGCTTCTCCGGTTGGCAGCTGCATCTTCTGGACTGAGAAGCTCTTCTCTCCAGTCACACAACTGTTAAGGTTGGATGTAGGCTCCTTGCTGGAGATGGGAGGCACTCTGCACATGTTCACCTTCCCCCCCCCCCCCAACAACCACCAGAACTGAGCCCCAGCCAGTAGAAGCTGGTGGCTCCAACGTCAGTGAGGCAGCAAATCCACTCTGGGTTTCAGTCAGAATGCTCAAGGAGCTATCCAAGGTGCTGAACCCATTTTGGGGGCACTGAAGCACATCAAGAGAGGAAAACACTCCAAAGCAAGGAGTTGTTGCTTTCTTCATTTCTGTCTAAAATTATTTCCAGGTTGATTTTAAGGATGGAACCCTCTTTTTTCCTGGTGGATTCCATGAATAGCTATATTACAGGTGGAAATTTATTGACAGCAGCTTTTGCTATTTGAGAAAAGCTCAACACCTTTGGAGTTTTAGCCTGTCATACAGTTATCAAAGGCACAGAGTGCTTGTCAGGAAAAAGATGGCAACTTGAAACCAATTTCATTCAAGTTGCATCTCTTCATAATGGTTGTGTGCTTGCCCTTATGGCTAATTTCACACAGGGTGACTAGGTTATTATATCTAACAGTTGTGAAGAAGAGAAAACTTGGCTAAGTACAGCTTCTGTCATCAGTTGACATGGCATGACACGTTACACTTGGTCTTCTCAAAAGAGGAGCCCTCTCTTCTTTTTTGCATCCGGTCATCTAGCTTAGATCCATCTTTCTAAAGCCATTTTGTTGAGCAGTTTCCAAGTGAATTCCTAATTTGCTGGCTGGAGCAGGCCCAAAACATTTTGCCACCTTAGGCAAAGGATAAGAGGATGCTACCCGAGGCTTTTATCCCACACCTTTACTGGGGCTTCTGCTTCTGGATTCTTTGTGGGATTAAGTTTGGCTCCTTTACATGTGCTCTATCCTGGCGGTTTTCTTTCTCTGCCTTTCTATATGTTTCATTATACAGCCACTGGATGGTGCTGTGATATAGTGAAATTGTGCAATTATACATGAATTATATGGTGTTATAGAGGCCATTCAGAAAAAAAATACCAGATTTTCCCCATTAAGAAAAAAAAATATGATAACGGTTGCAAAGCACAGGAGAAGCCTTGGAGGATGACGATACCATGTAAAGGACTTGCAAACTACTGTGAGTGAACAATCAATAGCACACAATAAAAGCCTTGCGTAGAAAGCCTCAAAATGGTGCTCTATTGCCTATTAAGAAGCTTGTTCTAACTTCAATATTGACAATGGTAAAGCATCCCCTACTGCACCAGGTAGCCGTAGACTAGCTTAGGTGCAGGGCAGGCCATGTGGCACACACCGCTCTGACCTCAAACCCTTCACTACTGCTCTCTACCCCCTAGCATCTGCTGCTGGAGGCAATTGTCTCACTCTGCCTAATGGTAGGGCTGGCTCTGCTCTTTCCTAAACCTTTCAGAGACAGAGAAAAAATAAATATCCTCCCAAGACCTACTGACTGTTGCAGGATCTCCCAAATATTGTAAAATATTTCCCCATCATTTTTTTATTTCTACATTTTAACAGGAATGTGATCGTGCTGTGTCAAGTGAAGAAAGAAAACACCTCTAGGTTTTAATATATCGGTAGCAAATATGGTTATTTTAGTGGGTGTTGATGGCTAGAAGATGATTCCCTGAACCAGCATTGATGGCTTTTGATGACTGATGGCTATTAACTATTGAGAGAGAGAGAGAGAGAGAGAGAGAGAGAGAGAGAGAGCACAGTTGTTTGGGTGGCAGATAGAGGGAAGCAGTTGGGGAATTCTGAAAGTTGTGAATGAAGGATGGAAGCCTGAGTTTTGCAGCTAGCTCACAAGGAGGAACCTTGGGGCAGGGTAGAAGTACATGTCATGTTCTCTGCTGTTGGGGAACTCATGCTGCTTTTAAGTCCGCTCCTGTTTGTCTGGGTTTGCTGCCTACTCCTTCATGCTCAACTTGTATATTTGTAAATAAATATCCAAGCCGCCACACGTTCAGACCAAAACAAACACTCCACATACAATCCTTTCCAGTGCTCTTCCCTCCTAAGAAAACGGAAGCTGTAAAAGGCTGTCCCAGGTCTTTTGTGCTGCCAAGCACAACAGTCTATAACATTAAGCTTAAGATTTTATGGTCAGTTTCCTAAATATTATTTGTGTGTGTGTGTGTGTGTGTGTGTGCGCCTCACAATGCACTGGCCATTGCCAAGAAAGAAAGAAAAACATCTCTCCAAAGACACAAGCCAATGGAATGTCTTCCCCAGACTTTGCAGAGTTCTGCCTGAAAATCTATAAGAACTCTGCCAAAAGTTCATTAAACGTTACACAAAACAGAGTAGATTCTTTCTTTTTTTTTGCCCCTATTGCTTTTATTCACTGAAACCCAGCAAAAGGAAACAGCACCAAAGAATGCCATTTCGCCAATCAGCAATGTGTTTGTTTGCAAACTATTGTGAATGAATGAATGAATGAATGAATGAATGAATGAAATATTGGATAGGAAAAGGCCATTAAGCTTTGCAAAGTTTTAGTAAACACGCGCTTACCAGCTTTGTCTCTGTACTTTCTCAACTTTTGTCTAGCTACACACCATGCAGAGGCCTCGACGACTGGAGCGCCGATGGCGGAAAACTTGACTTATATCTGACAAGACACGACATAGAGAACATCTTCGTTTCTATGGAGTGGCAATACGTGCAGCGAAGAAAGCTTTCTTCTCTGCACGCATTGCGTCTGCAAATTCACATCCAGCAGAACTGTTCAGGGTGGTGAGGGGTCTAACCCAGGCACCTTCTCCCCTGAATCCGATTTTAGAGCCTTCAGTAGTTCGCTGTGATGCTTCTAACGATCATTTCTCAGATAAAATCTCTCGGATAAGAGCCGACTTAGATGCCATTGTTATAGCAGAGGCTGATAGTGGAGTGTCCAGTGACTCCGCGAGTAGGATTACACTTGATCAGTTTCAGTTGGTGAGTACCGAGGATGTGGACAAGGTACTTGGATGTGTGAGGAAGACGACTTGCCCTCTCGATCCCTGTCCTTCCTGGCTGGTCGTCCAGGGAGGAGATGCAGTTAGATCACATCTACAACATATTATTAATGCATCTCTCAGGAAGGGGAGTTTTCCATCATGTTTAAAAGAGGTGGTGGTAAGGCCGCTTCTAAAAAAGCCCTCCCTGGATCCCCTGGACCTTAATAACTACAGGCCAGTATCAAATCTTCCATTTTTGGGCAAGGTGATCGAGAGAGAGGTTGCCTTTCAACTTCAGGCAGTCTTGGATGCCACTGATTTTCTAGACCCATTTCAAACCGGCTTCAGAGCAGGATACGGAGTTGAGACCGCTTTGGTCGCCTTAGTAGATGATCTACGCCTTAGTATCGACAGGGGGAGTGTGTCCCTGCTGGTACTCCTGGACCTCTCAGCGGCTTTCGATACCATCGACCATGGTATCCTTCTGGAGCGCCTGGGGGAATTGGGAATTGGGGGCACTGTGCTTCAGTGGTTTCGATCCTATCTCTTGGGCAGGTTCCAGATGGTGATGCTTGGGGTAGCTGCTCTTCAAAAAAGGAGTTGCTATGTGGTGTACCACAAGGTGCCATCCTTTCCCCAACGCTGTTTAACATTTACATGAAACCGCTGGGAGAGATCATCCGGAGGCATGGGGCGGGGTGCTATCAATATGCTGATGACACCCAAATATATTTCTCTATGCCTTCAACAACATCGTCAGCTAAGGATAGTGTGTCTCCTCTGAACGAATGCTTGGAGGCGGTAATGGGCTGGATGAGGAAAAACAAACTGAAGCTGAATCCAGACAAGACGGAGGTGCTTGCTGTCAAAGGCCCCAACCTGGGTTTGGAGGTGTGTCAACCAGTTCTGGATGGGGTTACACCCCCCCTGAAAGACTGTGTTCGCAGCTTGGGGGTACTCCTGGATCCGTCACTCCAGATAACAGCTCAGATTGATGCAACGGCCAGGAGTGCCTACTATCAGCTTTGGCTGATATGCCAGCTGCGCCCCTTCCTAGAGTTGGAAGACCTAAAGACGGTAGTGCACGCACTGGTAACTTCGAGGCTCGACTTCTGCAATGCGCTGTACATAGGGCTACCTTTGTGCCTAGTCCGGAAACTTCAACTTGTTCAAAATATGGCAGCCAGGTTGGTCACCGGTACACCTAGGGGTGACCACATTACACCAGTTTTAAAATCACTTCACTGGCTACCGGTCAGTTTCCGGGCAAAGTATAAAGTGTTGGTTATTACCTTTAAAGCCCTACATGGTTTGGGCCCAGGCTACCTATGGGATCGCCTTCTCCCGTACAATCTGCCCTGCACTCTTAGGTCCTCTGGGAAGAACGTACTCAAGCCAGCCAGAACTAGGCTGGCGAGTGTTACCCAGAGGACCTTCTCTTCTATGGCTCCCAGACTATGGAATGGTCTGCCAGAGGAGGTTAGACAAATTGGCAGTCTTCATGAATTTAAGAGAGTCATGAAGACTGTTCTCTTCCGGCAGGCCTATCCGGATGAATTTTAAACGTTTTAATGCTGCGTTGCTCTTGTTTTTAAAAATTTTAACTTTGTCATGCTTGTATTTGCATTGTGTTCCCCGCCTCGATCCGTAGGGAGAGGCGGGTTATAAATAAATATTATTATTATTATTATTATTGTTATTATTATTATTATTATTATTATTGACACATTATTGATATTCTTTACTCCACTGACATGGTTTGGTTACTTACATGCAACTCTTCTTCCTTTTAATGCTGCATGCCCCAGCATGCAGCTTTAAAAGAGTTTAGATCCAAGGACCGTCTCTAAAGTGAGTGAGGAAAGCTGGTGTTATGATTAAACTGTAGAGTCTGGTTCTTCCAGAGGACAACTCTGGAGGTGGCGTGGATATGGTTGGCAGCTTTGGTTTTCAAAAATATGCCTTCCTTCTGAATAGGCAGTGTCCAAGGAGGATCTAGTAAGTCAGTGCCAGGTAGGACCAAGTCGAGAGCAATAAAATAATATAAAATTCCCATTGTCAGGTAGTTCTGAGGTTTCCTGGATTTGCAATCCTGATCCAGATAAGCAGTTAGGATGCATCTTCGATAGCTCCTTTAGAGTTCTGGCTGGTTCTGACTGAAACCCAGAGTGGATTCACAGCCCCACTGAAACCGGAGGCCTTAGCCTCCATTGACTTGTACTGATGCTCAGATAGTCTTCAAACCAGAACAATTGCGGGAGAGTCATAGTAGCAAGCAGTCATTTTCTGGCACACTCCTTCACTTTCTCATCATAGATTGGACCATCACATTGAACCATCCAGTGGTAATATTTAAGAGTGGGCAATCTTGGGGTTGGGGCAGGGGTCTTGCTTCCCCACCTCAGCCACTAACCTGCCACAGCCACAATCGCTGCTGAAGAAAAAGCAGCAATTTTTGCAAAGAATGCCCCCCCAGCCCGTTTATAAGCAGATTTGCGCTCCCAGGAGGCTCCCAGGAGAGCCATTTTACTTGTGAATAAGGTGCATGCTCCCTGCACACCTGGTTTCCTTGCAAAATCACCAGATGTTTTTGTTTGCTTGTTTGTTTCGTGTTTTGCAGCAAATTCAGCAGCAGGGGCAAGAGGGTGGGTAAACAGCCATGGGAGCCGTGTGCAGCCCACAAGCATGTATTCCCCCCCCCCCCTGATTTAAACCGAAAAACCAAGGGGAAAAGAGCATCCACTCAAATCGAAAAAAGGGGGAGAAGCAAATTCTCAGAATGCTGAAATATTTTATTAATTCATGCCCAATGCGTTTCAGCCTGTGTGGTTTTTGAAAAAGCCTTCTTCAGGGGGCTGCAACATTAAGAATACAACACATTATGTTTATAGGGATAACACATAATATAAATATAACTGTATAAAGATAAATTGGGAACATTGCCTCAGAAGGCCTATACCCATGTATAGGTTTCTTAAAAACTGTTTCAATATTCTATCTTACATTACATCCCAGATTTCCCTGTGTCACTGCAAGAGACCCTGGGATATGCTCTAAGTTTAGGTAAGGGCCACTGAGGTAAGAATCATCAGATGCTTCCTTCAACCTGGTTAGGCCAGTACTGACAGAGTGTGGTCCTGAGGTCTTTGGTGTGTTCTCTCAGTTCATGTAACTTGTCCGCCCATCCATCACCAGCTATGCTTTGGCTCCCAGGCAACTCAGGTCTGCTCATCACACAAAGTCATTGGCTCAATTTGGACGACACAATAAACAACTGGTGTGGGGGAAACAATCGTCAGTTGTTTTGGCTATTGTGTCATTCGAATGCTGCCATAGTCAACTCAGCGCTAATCCTCATCCACACCACAGTTGATTATTTATTACCATGTTGTGTGGGGAGTGCCCCTTAGGGTTAGCGTGAGGGTTAGGGTTAGTCAACCCACCATTGACTATCGTGTTGTCCGAATTGAGCCAGTGAAATGCCTGCCCAAGTTAGGAAGAACATATGAAGCTGTCTGATACCAAGTCAGAGCATTGGACTATAAAACTCAGAATTTTCTACCGCAGCCTTTCCCAAACAGGTGCCCTCCGGATATGTTGGACTGCAACTCCCATCATTCCCAGCAGGCCAGACTGACAGCCACTCTCCAGTGTTTCAAGCAGGAATCTTCTCCAATTTGTACCTGGAGATGCCAGGCATGCTGAGGCCAGGTTTCAACCATTCCGGTTGCCACAACCCGCACCATGGCAAATGTGGGGCCATCCTCTGCTGGGTGTGAAAGGTGACTTGCCTTCCTCCCAATTTTGGATCTGCGAACATGGGTGGGGATCGTCCTGGCAGATGGATAGCAATCCCTGAACTTTCCCCAAAGAAGTGAGTCAAACTGGACATTATTTGGCAGCAGGACCAAACCGGCAACCCACGTCACACCCAAGCTTTCCTGCTCTAGGACCAGAAAGGTCAGCCGGGAAGAGGACATACTTGGACACTACTGGGTGAAGTGCCCTGAGATATGTTATGGGGCAGAAGGGGTGAAAAGACGCATGATGTGTGGTTTCCGGAGGTGGGGGGCAGTTAAAATACTCCAAGCCTGGAGGAATAAACACTCACCACCTATCATTCACTGGTCTGAAGATCTTACTGCTCTTGCAACAATTGAACACCTATCCTACAGTCATCAGTTTCATTTGGATGCTTATTTAGATTTATGGACTGCTTAAATTAATGTATATACCTGAAATAGAATAATAATAATAATAATAATAATAAGAAGAAGAAGAAGAAGAAGAAGAAGAAGAATATAAAAAATATTTATTTATTTATTTCTTACAATAAATATAAATACAAAGACCATAAAATAGAAAGAACATTAAAAACAAATGAAACTAATACATTATTAAAAACATCTTAAAGTTCAACTAGGTAGGCCTGCCGGAAGAGATCAGTCTTCACGGCTCTCTTAAATTCAAGAAGACTGCTAAGTTGTCGAATCTCTCCCGGCAGGCCACTCCACAGTCTGGGAGCGGCAGAAGAGAAGGTTCTTTTCTTTTTATTAATGGTGTTGTGAACAATTATTGTGAACAGATTTGCTTTTATGTCATTTTCTTTCTGTTCTTTCTGTTCTTTTTCTTTTATTGCTCTCCCCTCCCCCTTTGTTGCTGTATTGCAAATAAAAACATACATTTTTTTAAAAAGGTCTCGGGCAGTGGGAGGGGTGTATCTGTGTGTATACACGCACACAAATACACACGTATTTAGGGGGGGGGGGAGATAATTGTTTTAAGCCCTTAGGATTTCCCCCCAAATTCAGTTTGCCTTATGATCTTCATGGAGTTAAACATCTCTTTCATGCATCTCTCCCTCAGAAACTAATCCATATTGCCTTTTCTTTCAGCATCCTAACAAAATCGAGGGAGGCCATTCACGCTGTTTCCTGCGTATCATGATTAGATAGATGACTGCAACCCGGCATTATGTTGGCCAATCTGGGAAGAAAGCCGACGAAAAGCAGAGCACTGCGTGTCCAAATGTTCTCCACACCTGGCGGCTGGCAACCTTTTGTGCTTCTTTGTTGTGCGGTATCTTCAGGCGGGAGGCTTTCAAGGGTACCTTTATTCCTCTGATTACAAAATTAGTGTTGGTTTAATGAGATCTCTCCTTTTATTTGTGTCTTCTCTTCGTTTTCTTCCTTCCTTTTGATGGTCCAACCATTTGCTCTTATCTATCTCCATGGTGATGTGCCTCGTCCCAAGTCTGCCTTCCTGCCCCCCTGCCCCTCGGTACTTGCGATGCTGCGGGGTTTTAGGTTGCTTGCTTAAAACCCTCTAAAGGAATACGTGGAAACAAATTGGTACTGTAAATAGATGTAGTCTTCAAAGTAGGATGATTTTCTATAAAACCTGGCCTCTCCCTCTCTGCTTGGAACTGTTTTACTGCTGTTACTGCGGTGGATAGAGCCATGAAGACAGAAGGCCTACAGGCATGTCACAGATACAAGTCCTGTTTGGGTCTTCTGAAATCTAGCCCCAGATTTCAACAGCAGAGCTGGCATCAGGGTTTGGCATTATAAGGCTTCTGCCAGGAAGTACATCCCGCTAGGGGTCTCACTCACTCAGTAGGTGCTGCATGTCAGTGGGGCAGTGAATTCGCTCTGGATCTCAGTCAGAACTCTAAAAGGAGCTATCCAAGGTGCTGAACTGAGTTTGAGGGGTGGGGCTCTGTACTTTGGATCGCTCCTTTAGACTTCTGGCTGAAACCCGGAGCGGATTCACTGCCCCCCCCCGACATTTGAGCCACCAGTTGATCCCAAAAGCCCCTGCGGCTTTGTTGAGTGTCATCCTTGCTATTGATGCCTGTTCAGCTGCCCTCTTCAAGTGTCTGACATATAAGGAGGGGAAGCTTAGCTTGCTTCTCTTTCTGGGATGTGGTGCAGATTGGGCATATAGGGAGAGGGTGATAAATGGGTAGTGGTGAGGGTAGCAAGGAGTTGGGCCCACTCAGGGCATCTTGCCCTAACTCCCGACCCCCCCAAAACTGGATCTAACAATGTTGAGCAGCATTGAAAGCTTTGCCAAGCTAGGCTCGTTTTAAAAATCCCTGTTTCACTGCTAGCTTTGTCTACTGTTGTAGATGGAAACCATGAACATATGCCTTTTTAGTCTAATAATGTACTGTAATGTATGCGGTGTTTAATTTTTTTAAAAAATGAGAGGCGCTAAGGACATACTTGCATAAATGTCACACCCTCTTCCCTGTAAGCCACAATTCAAAATTACCAACATATTTAGTTAGTGAGTTTGTTCGTTATTTTGCAACATTTGCATACCACTCCATATCTAGACAGATTCTGGAGTGGAGAACAAAAAGATAAAAGATACAAAATCTTTGTATAAATGACAAAATAGGATAAAACAATAAAATCACGTTAAAATATTATTTTAAAAAGGAAACAGAATTTTGATAAAACTATGGCTGATCACTCTAGGAACTCCTCCTGAAATAAATATGTTTTCATGAGGCACCAGAAACAGTACAATGTGGCACCTGCCTGACCTCCAAAGGCAGGGAGTTCCATAGAAAGGGGGCCACCACATTGAAGGCTCTTCTCTGGGTCAACTCCATTCAAGCCATAGGGCCATGTGGACCCACCAGAAACATTGCCCGCAAATGAGCTCAGTGGCTGGATAGTTTGGTAAGGGAGAAGGCGCTCTCTCAGGTATCGTGGTCCCAAGTTGTTTAGGGTTTTGTACACTCATATTAAAACCTTCAACCTGGCCTGGTAGTGACTAGGCAGCCAGGAGCTAATATATGGGCTAAATTTGATTAATGACTGGCCTATAACACAGTGGACAGGCACATTTTTGACACATGGGTTGTGCTTAGTCATTAACCAGGGAAGGGAACTCTGCACATATTCAGAGGTGCTGCATTCATTGCAATGGCTTTACATGTTCCAAGGATGAGCCCAGGAAATTAAACACAGGTTCTGGAGCTGTATAAATTGGCAAGTGTTGGTTTCAAAAATCCAGGCACTCCAGGCAAAGCGCTTTTATTTGAAGACTAAGAAAGATTTCTTCCCTCACCCCCCCCCCCCACCAAAAAAGATTTAGGCTCCAATCCTAACCTGGGAGTAAGTCCAATTGACTTCAGTGGGTCTTACTTCAAAGAAGCCCTGTAATATATTGCTCTGTAGGGTCACAGTGCCTCTGAGCATTGGCAAAATGCCTCACCTTATTCAAGTAATGAGCATCTCCTTTCAAAAATGGTCCTAAGAAAACTGTGTTTTTTGAGGATGTTCAGAGTCCCTTTTGGTTGTGAAAGGAACCACTTTCTCTTAATAATAACAAAGAAGTAGAGCTAAGGAATAACCTCAAATACCATCCTATAAAAGAGGAAATGGACTAACTCTTAGTGTAAGGCATTTTGGGCTTTCCCTGTGCATATATTCCCAACGGTGCACACCTTAGATTTGACAGTATATGCATGCTGAAAGATTGTATATGAACTATGTTCCAAAGAAAGAGAGAGAGGAGGAGGAGGAGGAGGCAGAGAAGAAGAGTAGTAGAAGAAGAAGATTCTGAGATTTGTTAAGAGTGGGTCATATTTATTTTTCTTCATACTTAACTGTACAATTCATAGTTAAAATACGGGCATTGAGCTATCTATTGTTCAAATAGCAATTGTTGTTTATCATTTATAATGAGAGGGAAATATCTTCACCATCTATTTAGTTTCAGTAAGGAACACATTTTATAAAATGGAAGAAACAACTTCTATCACCCGAAGGAAAGTGTATAGCATCAGTGAAAGGCAATGCAGCCAAATAGGCAAAACAATTTCTTCTGAATTGATGTCAATAAAAGTTAACTTTTTAAAAGATTGGTAGCTAGCAGGCAATTCTTATGAAAGGTTTAATTCACATCCTCATCCCAGGCCAAACATCTGGGTTCAACCCATCTTCAGGCAGCTTTGCAGAGGCAACATTAATGAACTATACCAAAGAGTGATTAAATCCATGCAAATCTACTGAAATTTGTGCTGACCAGTCCAGAAGAAAATTATGTTATAAATCGCCTGACAAAATTCTCTTCTCTCTCTGAATGGCTGCCCTTATAAGCAAGTGTTTCAGTGACCTCTAGTGACCACAATGGAAATTACAGGCTATGACGAGGCACCAGAATGAACGGATGAGATTCAAAGGTCTGGTTTGATTGAACATGATGCTCAGGCTTGAGCCATGCTAGTTGGGATGATGGGAGTTGTAGTCCAATACATTTGTCTAATATATTTTATTGCTCTTGAAAGGCTGCATGGGCAAGGGAACCATGGCAGCTGGGAGCAAAGGGATCCGGATGGCAATGCGTATCCTGTACTGCGTATCCTGTACTGTAACAAAATGAATAGGAGTTGCTCTCATATGGATATGCAAACAAGGGGAACTCGGGATGCAAATGCCATCCTGATCTAGCATAAACTGGCCAATCAAAAGCCTTGGCAGGAAATATGGCCCAATCCTGAAGCATCCGTCACAGCCTTTTTTATTCAGGGGACCTCTACCTGTTTGTTCCTGAGAAGCGTAGCTTTGATCAAGTCTAATCAGCCAGCTTTCCTTCACTCAAGAGGATAAGAGTCTCAGGGAGACTTCCATTCATTCCAGGAGCCAGAATTTAACCTTCAGTTAGCCCATTCTGAGTATGTCCAAAGATGTTTCCGTTGTGCTTTTGCCTGTGCAGTATAACTGCCCTCAAGTTTCCTCCCTCTTTGAGGAGAGTTTTTCACAGAACCCAATGTACATAGACACAGAGTTGCTTTGTTCTAATATCCTCCCAGGATATTTGCTCTAATATCCTGGCATGTTGTCTGTTCCTCATGATCCACTCCTAAGCAGTATCCCTCCCTCTCAGGCTAAACCCACATTTCCAGGCTTAGAGCTTTCCAGTCGGCTTGCATGACCTTTGCTGCCTTGTTTTCCCAGATGGCGCTTCAGTCTCATGCCCAGTGAAGCATCCTTTATTGCATTCCAGGCAATGGCCATGTAAGTGTTGCTGCCCATCCACACTGGGAGTTCGCTGCCTGAGAAACTTGAGGGACCTCCACACTATGTGCATAGTCTCAAAATTTGGGGCTGCAGACCTTTGTGTGTTACTCTGAGACCCTGGAAACCCACACCTCAATGTAGAAGCAAGCAGTGGGACTATTAAGGACTGTTGGCTTTAAGCTCAATGGTTTGCCCTTCCTGTGGCCAAGTGAAGAGCCAAGGGTGTTGTGCTAGGCTTTGGTGGGATCTCAGGCCAGGGGTGTCCAACACTTAGTTAGTTTCCCTTCCTCCTTCCCTCGGTTCCCTTCCTCCTTCCCTCGGTTCCTTTGCCTCTCCATTCTGCAGGCCTCCATTCCAAATTCTACTTTTGCAACTGCATCCCACACTCTCTTAATAGCAGCTTCGTCTCTCATCATAGCTTACATCAGCCTTCATCTGCATAGGAATGAAGCCCATGGTGACGTTCTGGACAGTGTTGCTTAGTGGACAGAATTCCAGAGAATGTAGGGTACTCAGTGCCCCCTGTGTTTCCCCCTTTCTCTGAAACAGATAAATATACTTGCTTTGACTTTAATTCTCCTGATATTCACAATCTATCCATTCTGCTCCAAACATGGCCAACCCTGTGCCATGGAAACTCGAGCTTCCCCTTTGCGCTTAGCCCTCCAAAGATGACCTTGCCTTTTCCCAGTGTCCTCTCCTCTTCTTATTTGGCAAACCATTATTCCTTCTTCCATTTTCTCTTGCCCTGTCCTTGCTACGAATAAATAGTCTTCCAGTCCAGTCCCAGGGGGTGAAATTGTAAGCAGTTCTTTTTTAAAAAATTCAAATCAAATCAAAACCTCTTTAGTGCAAGCTAGAGTTTTGTCAGTGCCCATGATCTAATTTGCCCAAACTGTCCACCGAGCATAATCTGCTGTGTATGTTTCACGCTTCTGCCCCAAATCCTGATATTTTTGTGTCTATCAGGTATACAGGTACAGAGGCATGTTTGCGTACATGTCTGATCTAGGATATGTGGTGATGGAAACCATGGTTTGTTTCAACCAGGAAGCAGATGCTCCCACCAATCTCCCCCTCACAGCAGCAACGGAGAAGGCGAGAGGAGAGAGGAACACCAAACACTAAAGCATGGTTCAGCCAGTGCGCTCTCAGGAAAGTAAAAGTTGACTAAGATATGGCATATAGTCACAATGTCCAATCTTACAGAATTGGTGCACCTAAGGGAAGGTAGACAAAAAGAGAAACTTTTGAATGTTTATAGGCACCATTTATTGAATATCTGACTCAATTTTTTAAAAAAATATTGATATAAATAATTATAAAGTTTTTCGCAGTTGGTGTCATTGCTGATATATAATATGGGATTTATGGAACAGGGGAATCTGCCTTAGTATGATTGTCAGAATGATTTCTGATGCTTAATTTGTAAAAGTGTATACAAATGATATGATGTGGATGTATGCTTGTTTTGTACATTTTTGTAGATTTGTTAAAAAGTAAATATTATTTTTTTTAAAACTATGGTTTACTGCCACATCCTTAAAAAGCCAATGGCTCAATGCAGAAAAAATACATCAAATTATTATTATAGAAGTTGAACTCTCGTTTGACATGATGTCCAAATTGTGATCATTCAACAAATTAGAACCCCAAATCATGCCTAGTCAAACCATAATTTTAGCTGCTGATATGCCCCTGCCTTTTAGAAACTAGAGTGCTGAGCATGTGGATAACAGAAGCAAATAAGCAGCTCTAAACAAAGTTTTTCTTATTATGTTTGGGATCTTGAGTCCTAAACTATGATTAATGCAAACCCTGGTTTGGTGGGATGACTGAACTGAGCCAGAATCTAATCTAATCTATGTAAAAAAAAAAATCTTCTTCTGTTTCACTTACCTCACTAACAGAGGTATCAAAACAGATAGAAAGTTGAAATCTGGTACACATGTAGCCCAAAACATTTGCCCTCTTAGGGCATTTTGAAACTGTGTCTACAGAAGGGCTGCAGGGGTCGCATGTGATGGCTCCTTCCCCTCTACCCCTGACCTTCTGCGTTAGGTGAGAAGGTCTGAAGGCAGGTTGTAAGCTTGGTTGGGCTGAACCTGGTTTCAGTCCTTCCCACAATCAGGAACCCTGATTGTAAGCATGTTTACATTTTTGTGATTTGCCCAGAGAGCTTTGGCTATTGGGCTGAATAGAAAAGAAATGAATAAATGAATAAATGTTTGACTTCTCAGACAGATGGTTTCTGGAGCAGAGCCTTGTCCCTAGGTCTTAACTGGCTGCAGAGTTCATATGGGATTGATTGAGCTGCCAGGGTATCAACTTAAACTAATTTGTATCTCTTTCAATTCACAGCAAATGTGAATCTTTCATGGCTCTAAATGTCACAGGATGTTAGTTTTGCAATCCATAAACAGATATCAGGAGTCTGAAACAAAATACAGCACAAATTTGAGAATCGTGTTTATTTTTAATTTCTGCTTAATAGAGAACTTCTTTTTCCTTCTGGAGCTTTTTGAAAAAGAATTCTTCTGAATAGCCATTTTCCTCAAATGCCAGAAGGGGAAGGCATATAGTTACAAAACTATCTATCAGGCAATCTAGCTATATAGCCACAGGGTAATTGTCTGCACTGAAGGATTTATGATTTAAACAATACTTAAAATTAGGATCGTTAGCGTGTGCAAGGTAAGAATCAAATGGTGTCAGCAACCTTCTATTCACTGCAACCTATGAACAAGGAAGTCCACTTTCTTTAAATAGAAGCGTTAAATGGGAAGCCATTATTTAATTTGTCACATGCTGTTTTGAATTTTGCCTAGAGAGGCAGGCTATGCAGTGTACTCTAAAGAAATAAAGTATAAAAGCCTTAGATTATAATGACCCAGATTCACAGATACCAATGGGACCTGGGGCTGAACTTACCAACAAGACTGACATAGCTAAACTCTGACAAATAACATCCAAAGAAATGTATGAAAGCAAGTAGGATGCCTCATGCCTATTTCACCTCAACGCTGTACATGCCCTTTTTTTCCTCAAGTAATGTTTTGGACATTTTTGTCAGTAATGTTTGGGTCAAACTTAGACTGAGCAAGAACAGGAGAGGCCAGAAACGCAGCCTGCTCTAGCCCAGGCTAACCTTCCCCAACCTCTAGATGTTTGGACAACTCCCAGTATTCCTGACCATTGACCATGGTAGCTGGGGCTGATGGGAGTTGAAGTCCAAAACATTGGGAGGGTTTCGGGTTGAGGAAGCCTGCTCTAGCCACTCCTTCCCTCCCTTCCAAGCCAAGACTGAGGTGCATGGCTCTTTTACGCCCCACTCTACAGGCTTTGGCAGAGCCGTCCCCTCTCTGACATGCATGTTAGCTGTGCATTTCCTGTCTTGGCTCACATGCAAGGCTAAGCACTCGACATGCATTACAGGAGGACTCTGTGGGAAATCCTCGGTTGCTGTTCTCACTGCAGGAAAGTGGGTATAAATAAATATAATTTATTACGGTCATAGACCAGCAGATTAAAAGTAGCTACAAATACAGCAATTATTAAAAACCAATTAAAAATAACAACAAGAAAACAAGTCAATAAACAGCAAATTAAAATAGATAGAATTCTCACTGCAGAAAAGTGGGTTAATGAAACCCTTTTCTCAGCCAGAGGAAAATATTGCAAAATGTGACTCGGCAGGAAAATTTGGTTCTGACCTCAGCCAGGAACCCCTTTCCTCAGCTAGAGGAAGCAGGTTAATGAATCCCTTTCCTGTGCATCAGCTAGAAGAGGAAAGTACTGAATGCACATTGGGGTGGGTATTTTAGGATCAGGGATGATGCATGCAGCTAGATGGGCTGGCTAGGACCCCCCCCCCCCCGTCACTAGTTGCCTCCCCCTATTATAAGAACTTGACTATCCTGCAGCTCAAATTTGCAGTGTAGCCTGGCAAGGAGTGTTTGCTAGTGAAACCTGAATGTACATGGCACTGGAGTTAACCCTATCCCAGTTTCACTCCACCTCATCCCTGCCAATGAGGGCTTGGTTTCTGCCATCCTTCTAAGTGCTTTCGTATGCGTTATTTCACAGAGAAATATAAATGTTTGCAAAAAGATCCAGGCAAAACATAGATTTGCCTTTTGTGGGCTCATGATCATTTTTGCCAGGGATGGTAGAATGCAAGGGAGGGGGAAGTGAAGGGAAGCACAAAGGCTTAGGATTCCAACGTTAGGGCAGAATTATGCATTAAATCAATAATATGTATATCCCCAAAGT
Organism: Anniella stebbinsi; assembly: GCA_029215795.1. NCBI lineage: Eukaryota > Metazoa > Chordata > Lepidosauria > Squamata > Anniellidae > Anniella > Anniella stebbinsi. The sequence continues at coordinate 195,149,936 of JARDYH010000001.1, read as the reverse complement.
GCTTGTTGGTGAACAGGAATGAAATGGCTTGCCGAATGGCGGGTGCTGAGCCTTCCCCACCTGCAAAAGTCCTCCGGACTGTTTTTCAACACAGCAGAACTTCTTCTAGTCTTGGAACCTGGCTGGAGGAAAAGCACTACAAACGAGGCAGGAGAGCATTTGCAGAGGAGTTTCGGTCAGTGTAAGAAAGGGTTAAGCACCAACTACCTGTCCACAAAATCTCCCCAGCAAATCCCCCACTTTGATTTTCACGTTACCAGCAAACATCGTGTCGGGAATTCCAGGCTTGCTTCATAATGTATAGTTCTACCCTTAGCATCAAGCTCAGCCAGCAACTACTTTTTATTGCCTTGTCCCTCAGATCTGTCCAGGGTCCTGAAGGACCTACCTCAGACAACGCTCACTTCCCAACCTTGTGACCTTCCCCGAGCTGATGCCGTCCAGATGTTTTGGATTTCAACTCCCATCAGTCACAGCCAGCATGCCAAGGGGCAGGAATGCTGGGAGGTGTGGTCTAAAACATTGGGAGAACAACAGACTGGGGAAGGCTGGGATACAAGCTTCTTTTTTGTTTGTTTGTCCGCTGCTCTGGCTATCTGCTCCAAACTCCTGCCTGCCCAGACTCCACCATGGGCTCATCCTTGCCAGGACTGGAGAGTATCCTGTGCTATATCATAGAAGACAAAATAAGCCTAATACTTTCAAATATAAGGAACATTGAGTAGCCAAGATTTAGTTTGAGCCAGGACTTACCAGGATCTAGCCCACGCTTCCCCAACCCGGTGCTCTTCAGATGTTCTGGAGTACAACTCCCATTATTTCTGAACATTGGCCATGCTAGCTGGAACTGTTGGGAGTTGACATCCAAAACATCTGGAGGGCACCAGGTTGGGGAAGGCTGGCCTAGCACCAGAATCTGTTTTCAGTGTCAGTCCAGCTGCATGTGAAAGAATCATAAAGTTCATCTGATTATCTTCAGAGTGCCACTTCCTCAATTTGACTGTTTAGGGACAGCGTGGCGCATTATACAATTTTTCATGAGATCTTCACAGTCTACAATCAATGAAGTTACATCCACCAGGATATTTCTACCACAATTTTATTATGGGAGACATTTTCATAAAAATATATTGAAGGTGTGTATAATAATCCACATGCATGCAAGTTTATGGTTATTTATCCAAGTTAGTGGTTACATATCAAATATATTTAAACTTCACAGGGATACATGGACAGAAGATCCAGTTCCCATTTGACTTGTTGTGTTATTAGTGGAACTATTAGGAATAATAAAAGACAATGTTAATATATCTGTAATAATGATAGTTGAATATAATGATAAATCTTGCTCTATATGGATGTTAAAGCTATTACAGTAACATATCTAGAAATCATAAATTTGATAACTTCTCACAACTTCTCAAGTGTTAGTACAATCTCAGGGGATCTGATGTATCTATGGAAATGAGAGAGCTTCAGTTTTAGAATGTTTTTAGGATGTTTTAGGATGTTTTAATGCAGTTTTAATAATGTGTGTCATGTTTTAATCAGTTTTATGTATTTTATCATATTGTTGTTCCCCACCTCGATCCAAACAGAGAGGCGGGTAAGAAATAAATTATTATTATTATTATTATTATTATTATTATTATTATTATTGCGTAAAACAGAGAAGCATAAGTTAACTCCTGTGACTGTGGTCCCTTAGAGGGACTGGGACAATGTATGAGCATCATGGATAGGAAGGACACCTACAGTCAAAATGGTCGCAGTGACTAAATTGCTGCGTGTGTCTCTCCCTATTTTCATCAACTGGAGAGCAATTTCCACCACCATGGTGAAAACCAAAGAGGAGTCTGAGTGAGAAGTAATGGAGGAGGAGTTCTATCAGTCTATCAACACAGAGCTTTGAAGACCTACACGCAGAGCAGAGGTGGGGAGCTGAACATCTGTGGGAATCCCTGAAACAAAAAGCGGCCAAAATGTACTCATGGATCAGTTCCTTTACAACAGTGAAGTCTGTTGATCAGTGTAAAATGCTGAAGGAGCAGAGTCTTGGCTCTGGCACTGATTGTCGTTTCCAACACTACCTTAAGACTGCAATTCTAGGTACAGTGAGTTCAACTAGTAAACATGCCTAGGATCAGGCTGCATGGGACTAGATGCTTTGTGTGGTTTAGCCCTCTGGATGAGGAACATTAGTGTGGACTGTGTTCGCTTGACTTTTAAAAAAAACCAAACAAAAACTCAGGGTGTCGCTTTCTTGAAAATAAAGGTTCATATCTCTTGCCACAGGCAATTCTTCCTAGTTGGGGGTCCATTCTTTTTGTTGAACTGTCGGTGGCATTTCGGTTCACTGCTGTCTTGTGGAATTTGACACCTTAGAAAAGAGAATAGAGAATAAGGTTTTTTTCCCCTCTCCCTCATGACTGCACTTGAAATTGGATAACAGGTTCTGCCAGGACTCCTGAAGAGTTCCACCAACACTCTAAGCTCAACAATGAATGTAGCTGAAATGTTTTGCTGGGATTCCATACCCGTCTTTTCTTCCTCAGCTTCACTACTGCAAAGGTGTCCCATTTATCATCTCCAAGAATTTCAGGGTGGTCAGGACTAAGAAGATGCATCCAGGGATCCACAAATCTTGCTTGGACTCAGCAACTAGCCAAGAACTGTGCTTGCCATGGTCTTATTCTCCTCCACAAAGACGGGGTCAGAATCTTTGTTTGAGTATCACACCCAGTAGAGGCTGGGGGCTCCAATTTCAGTGGGGCTGTGATTCCATTCAGGATTTCAGTCAGAACCAGCTAGAATTCTAAAGGCTCCTTTAGAGTTCTGGCTAGTTCTGACTGAAACCCAGAATGGAATCACAGCCCCACTGAAATAGGAGCTACCAGCCTCCACTGATCACATAATGTTCGAGGCCCAATGTGGCTGAGCTGAGGAGGGAGCCCCCCACCTTTGTTGTGCTGAGTTACTTCCTGGGTCCAGAGCATAGGTGCAAGTTGTTCGTATCTCTTGCCACAGGCAGCCCTGGTCTCCTGCTTGGCAACAGATTCTCCCTACCTTGCATGGAAACAGCCCTGACAGCCCTGATATTCATCATCATCATCATCATCCCAAACCTGTTTCTGTCTCCTGGAAGAACAGTACATACAATTCATTTAGCACACTGTGACTGCTATACCATGTTGAATAGCTGACACATTCGGTTGAAGGAGCCAAAGCTGAGCCCATATGTGAGACCTTCAGCAGCAGATATGGGGGAAGTACCACAGGCTCAGTATGAAAGGGCCCGGAGTTCACAAGAGTTACTTGAGAGGAGGTAACATTCACTTACTTTGCTTCCAGGCATGTTCTGCAGCTTGGGGGGCGGTCAACATGGCAAAGGGATGCAGTGACAGATTACAAGGATGAATCCAATGGCCCTGCAGGTTAAATGAAATGATACATAAACTGGTAGCCTTCTTTTGTCTCGTATAAGACACACTCAGATCCTCTGGGAATAATTTACTTCTATCAGCCAGAACTAGGCTTACGAGTGTGACCCAGAGGACCTTCTCTTTTGCCACTCCCAGATTGTGGAATGGCCTGCCGGGAGAGATTCGACAATTTAGTAGTCTTCTTGAATTTAAGAGAGCCGTGAAGACTGATTTCTTCTGGCAGGCCTACCTAGTTGAATTTTAAGATTTTTTAATAATGTATTAGTTGGATTTGTTTTTAACGTTTTATCTGAATTTATGGTCTTTGTATTTATATTTATTGTTGTTCCCCGCCTCGATCCAGAGGGAGAGGCGTGTTAGAAATAAATAAATAAATAAATAAATATTATTATTATTATTAATTATTACCTTATCATATGGCCTTATTGTGGTAGCAGAGAAATGCTTATATGGGGAAAGCAGTCTGTGTGTGTGTGCGTTTGTGTGTGTCAATACAATATTACACATCATGCCATTAATATGGATGTTATTATCAGAAGAAACCCTAGTGTAAATGTATTGGAGTGTTAGCAGATGATTGTAAATCACTTGTACATGCCCTTTAAAAAGAACTAATTGCCTATAATTATAATTTCCCATTTCTGCTTTTCCTTTTTGCAATATTTATTTTATTCAATTTCTATACTGCCCAATAGCAGATGCTTATCAGGTTTGATACCGTATCTTATCTTATCTGGACTGATTTCCTGTTGTGTAGATCTTCTATTCAGACTCCAATACTCAAAAATTACATGATTAGACAAATTATGGTAATAAGTAAAATTCAACATTGCCACATTGTACAGATGGTTAATTTCAGGGTCTTAAAGCTTGGATAACGTAAATCTACATTTTGACAAAATCATGGACATTTATCCTCTCGATTGAAGACAAGGTTCTTCAAACCAGCTTAAAGAAGTGATTCTTTGGAATAAAATAGAATTTGCTCTCTGTCTGCTCACAGCCTGGGTGTACGTAGATCAAAAGAAAAGTGAAGGAACAGTGATACAAGGATTCATGGCTTACAAAGTCCCTATACAAGGGTTTGAAGAGACCATGGCTCAGTGGTACATATGCTTTGTATGCCAAAGGTCCCAGGTTCAGTCCCAGGCAGAGACTGAAGTACTAATAACCTGACTTATACTAAGTCGGGTTCATGTTAAATCAAAATTATTATGCAAAAATATGACATGCAAAAAACTGCAAACATATTATGCAAAACAGTGATTATGCAACACTGATGATCGGCTGAAACAATGTAGTCTCTTGTCTTATACAGGTGAACTTGGCTGTCCGTTTGCTCCCTGTTGCAGATAATTTGGGAAGTACCTAGACATACCTCCCACTTGGTGAAAAAAAACATTCAGCCTCACATGCAAAGGTGCTAAGTGCCATAAATTAAAAACTATTTAGAAGTTGGGTCTCAAAGCATGAATGCAGTCTGGCTGGAGTAGATTTGCAAAGGCAGGAAAGGCATGTCTCATTTTCTCAAGGAATGAATCTCAGCCCCCCTCTACAAGATTTCGGTTTGACGCCCGGTTCCCCGATTATGCGCATCTTCTCTCAATCACTTTTACGCCTAATCCCTATACATGGGAGGCGTTGAAGCGCATTACAGGCTGTATGAAAGGCATTTTAAAGTTTTTGACATGCTGAGAATCGCATGCAAATGTTGCTGAAAGTAATGCGCTTTGTCCCAGAGAAACTCCCCAAACCGGTTCCCTCCCTTTATTCTCCCCGCCCACCAGAATCTCCCGCCTTTGGTTTCCTAGGTTACCTGAAAAGAATGAGCTGATTAACATGTTCAGCTACCTGTCTTCCCCCCTCCTTCGCCCGATTGTCATGACCTCCTCAGGAATAAATGGGAATGTGCCTCGCGCACACACACACACACACACACACACACACACCCCAAAACAGACAGGGGGATGCTGCTTCGTTCCTTCTCCCTCCACTTCCCAGCGAGCTCAACAATTGTAAAATACACACACAACTCAGCTCAGGAACCCAGCAAGAAGCGAGGGGAAGTTATGTCTGCTGATGGCTAAGTATGCGCACATGCGCACATCCTTCCTACCCACTTTCCTTCTCATAAAACCACCTCCATCTGGCCCCGTGTCTCCATGTTAAAAATATTTCATCAGGATACTTCAAAGAAACTTTATTTTTGGTTCACGTTGGGTCACCAATTCTTGGAGCTTCCATCCAGAGAGACGGAGTACAAGGAGGAAGTTGCCAGGAGGAGAGAGGAAATGAATCTAAACCAAAAAGTGGGAGGTTTTCCCAGCGAAGGGGCAGTTCAATGCATGAGATCACGACCACAGTCCAACCCCCTGATCGTTAATGCGCCTCCTCAGAAAGTTGTTTACATGGACATAAGGCGCTCTTACTCCCGCTGTAAATTAAAACTCGCTAATTAACGCGCATTCAATAATGCGAATAATCAGAGAGAAAACGCGCCTGGCCCCTGATTTACGCTCCGCTCTTGTAGAGTTAATTTTTTAATGTGCCTTGAAAGAGCTTTAAATCGCTCTTGTAGAGGCACCCTCAATTAGTTCCAAAGGCAAAGAATGCTTTCTTCATGGAGCACTCACTCAGATAATATTCTGTTCTATATATTGTAAGGATCCACTGGTATCAAGCTCAGTGCAAAATTGTTTACCTTTTTTTCAATGCTTTTTCCCTTTTCTGCATTTTAGCCTGGGGAATATATCAGCTAATGTAGGAGAGAGTAAAAGATCAGAACCTCCCTCTCAGAATCCCAGAAGGTCAATTACACAAATATAGAAAGCTTTTTCATCCGTAGTCATACAGACACTTTGTTGGTTTCTTTATGTGTACCATGAGCATAAAGGTAGATAAGCAAGCCCATTGTGCCAGAATGCAATGGAAAATGCAATAAAGCAATTCCCCATTGAACAGTAAACGATAACCAATAGCAAACCACTTTCAAAATTTGAGGGAAGCTTTTTAAACATTAAATTGACTCAATGATTACAAACAAGAACTTATGTTTTCTTTTCTCTCACACACCCACACCCATCTACACAAATGAATTTCACAACCTTTTCCCATGAGTGTGAAATATTGCTTGCAATATTGTCAGTTGATTTTTAGGTACAGTTGTTAATGTTATATTAAAAGTCATTGAGGGAGGGGGCTCATTTAAATAATGTGTGTGACAATATTACTCATAGGAATATAGGAAGTAGGGCTGTGAAGAGCCCCCCCCCCGATCCGGTCTGGACGATCCGGATCAGTCCTGATCTGATCCAGACTGGATTGGACCTCCCCCGATCCAGACCGGAACCGGATTCAGGTCTCCGGATCAAGATCCAGAGACCCTCCTTTTCCCCATAGACTTGCAAGTCTATGAGGAAAAGGACTCACCGCCCTCCCCCAACTCTCCCTGCTTACCTGCTGCCTTCTCGTCGCTGCTGCCGTCTGCCGCTGCTGCTGCTTCTGCTCTACTGAGAACCAGGCCTCATGGCCTGGTTCTCAGTAGAGTGGAAGCAGCAGTGGCCAGCAGATGGTAGCGGCAGATGGAGGCGGAAACAAGGAGGCAGCAGGTAAGCAGGGAGAGTGGGGGGAGGGTGGTGAGTCCAATGGACTCACCGCTGGCCTGGCGTCCATGGATGCTGGCTGCACAGCCGGCACCCAGGGACCTGGAAGGCCAATGGGCCCCGGATCTCTGGATCGGTCCGGATCCGGTTCAGATCCAGGAGGTCCGGATCACCCTGATCCGCTTCGGATTCGGGATCCAGATCTGTTCCTAGCCCTAATAGGAAGCTGTCTTGTGCCAGTGGAGGTTGGTGGCTCCAATTTCAGTGGGGCTGTGATTTCATTCTGGGTTTGTCAGAACCCTAAAGGAGCTATCCAAGGTGCTGGCCCCATTTTGGGGATAGGGCCTAGTACCTTGGATAGGTCCTTTAGAGTTCTATCCCATTCTGACTAAAACCTAGATAGAATCACAGCCCAACCAGTCTCCATTGTGCCAGGTCAAACTATGTGTCTATCTTGCCCACTATTGCCTTCTCTGACTGGGATCAACTCTCTGGGTCTCAGACAGAAGTCTTTCCCATTACTCCATCCATCCATCTTTCCTTCTTTCCTTCCAACTGAAGATGGCAGGGTTGAAGTTGAAATTAACTGCAAATGGAGCTGTACCATTTATTCCTGATGTTGTTGAAGAAATGGTGGGATGAAAATGTGATTCAACTTATAACAGGGGCAGGGAAGGTGGATGAAACCTAATATCAGTAGACAAAGGTCCCCAGAAGTAGAGAAAGCCTGTTTGCCACCAACGGTCTAATAAAAATGGTGACAATAAGCAGTCTGTAACTTACTTTTGCAGAATTCTGCCAGTGTGTTGCAGAAGGTCCAGTGCTATAAATCCCAATGACATCTTCAATAGGAAGACTATTCTGTAGAAACAGTCCTACAGGTTAGTTTTACCTTTTAACACCCTTCTTTTCATATAAAAACAGATAAGGGCCCTCTGTCAAGTGGGGAACAGGAAAAGATTGAAAGCTCAAGTATTTTCTCCAGTCCCATCCCCCACCCTCCAAATCCATCACTGCCATTGGTAGCACAAGGCTCATCATGGTAATGCTAGACGTTCTAGACACAGCTCTATGACCCTTTCCCTCAAATCCAATATGACCCCCAAGCCTTGAGGAGGAAGTCAGGAATCTCTCCCCACCCACTCAGTTGGAGTTCAGGAATGACTGTCATCCATTTCTATGCAGATAAGTAAAACACTGGACATTGTTATGGCAGGGGGAGGCTTTGCCTTCCCTCCCAGTCCAGAATCTGACCCCTAAACCCTCCAATTTTTAACAAACAAAAATGGGAACATGTTTATGATAGTCCAATTCACATGTGAAAGATCACTTGCCAAGTGTGGTGTAGTGGTTAAAGTACTGGACTGAGGAGACCCGAGCTCAAGTCTCAGTGATAAAGCTCATTGGGTGACTTTGGGCCAGTCACTGATTCTCAGCCTAATCTACCTCACATGATTGTTGTGAGGATAAATTGGAGGAGAATCACGCATGCCACCTTTAGCTCCTTGAAGGAAATGTGAGATATAAATATAACAAATAATAATTAAACAATTAAAAATATTACACGTTGCTGAAGGCTTTCTCCAGCTTCTGTATGCTGTATGCTGTAGACAGGTAAGGCCCAAATAATGAGGCAATCAATGCTGGGAATCACCTTGAGAAGGTGAGAACTGGCAAGGTTGTGGCTCGTCCTTTTCTTGAGGCTACCTTGTGAACGTAAAGGAAGCCTGGAAGTACATGATTTAGAGGGTTTAATGAAATGGCGTCTAGCCATGCTGGCCAAATGGCTGGGATTTTTAAAGTGACAAGCTTTCTGGGTGCAGGTCCACATCAAACAGAGGTACAGAGTTTTCTATGAAACAAACAATATTTTTTAAAATGATATACCATTAGCATCCCTGCATAAGACGATAAAATCATTGCCTCTCTCTCGATCCGGTTGGGATAGATATGTCGGTGATGCAGTGGCAGTTTCCTGTCCAGATTAAATCAGAATTTATTTAGTATGTTATAGAGCCATCTTTATTGTGCCTTTCACACCTTACGATGAAATATTGTTATACCTTAAATCTCCCCCATATGCTATAGGGGATGCCAGCACATGTGGTGGAACGTGCTGAGACCCAACAATTCAGAACTGTTTTCTGAGATTACCCACATTGTAGAAGTTGAAGTACATATGGATTTGGAATTGGCTCTACTGAATTCATTTGTTGAAATGAATATGAATTTGAAGTATATGGAGCTAATTTCACATCTTTTATTTGCTGCTAGAAATGTAATAGCATTACATTAGAAGGACCTTAATTTACAGACTTGAACGAGTGGTATAAATTGGTGTGGAAGACAGCAATAATGGAAAAGATGTCATATAAATTACAGGTCATGACAGGTCAACGAAAGTATAATTCCTTTGTGGCTGTTTGGTTACCGTTTATTGAATATACGAATGTAACTTGCAAGTTATAAATCATAATGGTTGTTGTAAATGATTTCATATTGTTTTATTTTCAATAGACAAATATGCTTCCCAATAAATTCTGTATTTTTGTAGTTTGCAACTTGATCTAGGAGTGGTCTAGGAGTGGGAGGGGAGGGTGGGAACTATTGTACGATTTCTGAATTCTCAAAAAAAAATGATGAAACTGAGGAAGAGGGTATTAAGCCAAGGAATTCCATTTAACTTTATTTTTATTTTATTTTTTTAAAAAAGAGGATTAATGGTGGTGTTTTTGTTTTATGTTGTGTCAAGTTTATGTCGGGGAGCTGTAGCATTCTAGAATAAAGATTGTTCATTGTGTTTTATGGACCTGAATGTCAAATTAAGGGGGAATCCTTTGAAAAGCCTCTCCTCCCTTAGTAGAGGCTTTTCAAGGGATTGCCCCTTTAATCCAGAACATAAGGGTCTCCAGATACCATAAGCATTATTTGGCAACCCATGTGAAGCACAGGTTCAGATTCATGTAGATTCATGGCCCTCAACATAATACTGAACAGCTTAACATCATAAGGATAATGTGGAGATGAATAAGATGACCCTTACAGCATTATATAAACCCAAATGGATCTAAACTACCTGAGTTTAAGGTGGGCACAACTCCATTCAGATCAATATAGATTATAGTGGACAACCATCTCTCACTGTGTTCTTTTCTTGAGAACACAGCGAGGGCCTGCAATTTCCATCTATTGAACAGCCACTGGATTCACAGATTCCTGTCTCAGGCAACTGCGGACCCCTTGGTTTGGGCCTTGATTATCTCACGCCTGGATTACTGTAATAGTCTCCTAGTGGGTCTTCCTCTTTCCTCTCTCTGCCCTTTGATCCTGGTCCAGAACAGTGATGTTAGGAGTGTGCTGGACCTCCCCTGATTTGCCCATACCCCCTTCCATCGTAGGGCCTTGCATTGGCTTCCATTGAATGCCAGGACCCAATTTAAGATCTTACTGCTGGCCTTTAAGGACCTTCAGTTGCACCAACCAGCTTACCTTTCCTCCCTTTTGTCCTGGTATGTTCTGGGCTGGGCCACCAGATCCATGAGTCAGGCCCTCCTGACCCGTTCTACCTCACAGATTGTGGTGTCCTGGAATCGTGCAGTCCAGGACCTTGTCCCTTAGCAGTGGAATTCACTCCCTCTGCCACTTCAGCTGACCAAGAGTTTGGAGGTGTTTAAGAAAGGTTTGAAAACCTTTCTTTTTGAATAGACTGTGTTGGCTGGTTGTTTCTGAGATAAAGCATGCTGATGGTTTTTGTGGTGGCCACGACACATTTTATATGGGTTTTTAAGGTTTTATTGTTATATTCTTTTAATTTCAGTTAAGGTCTTTTATTAGAATTATTGTGTTTATTCCATTTTTGTAAACTCCTGACCTATTTTATCTCATGTACAGTGCTCTGTTAGAAAGCGCTATATAAATAATAATAATAATAACAATAACAATAATTATAATGATAATTAAATGGGTTTAGACATAAGTTCTTAAGTGGATGGTGGATTAAACATCCGGCTTCGCTAAGCAAATTAAAAGCTTCACTACAAGATAAAATTATTTCTTTTCTGTCGCTTACTTTTTTTCTTTTCCCCAAGGAATGTGGGCTTCTGAATCACTGAGCCAAGGCAGAGCAACATTTACAGCCAAGTCATAGTGAGCCTGAGAAAAAAAGATAAAAAAATATGGTGTCAAATAACATGATTTCCTGACTCACCAGGTTTGCATTGCTTTGTCAACTCTTACATTGGCTCAATTCGGACGACACAATAAACAACTGGTGTGGGGGAAACAATCGTCAGTTGATTTGACTATTGTGTCATCCAAATGCTGCCATAGTCAACTCAGCACTGATCCTAATCCACACCACAGTTGATTATTTATTACCATGTTGTGTGGGGAGTACCTCCTAGTTGAACAACTGTAAAGTTGATTATTACCCCACCATTGACTATCGTGTTGTCTGAATTGAGCCATTGTCTTGACTATCTACTCTTCAAAGAGAGCTTCTGGCAGGTAGCTTCTTACTGTGTGGGGGCTTTTCCCAACTGGGGGAAAGCAAAGCCACCCTGACTGATGTACTGGTTGGAGGAGTGCTCCTCCATCCAGCACTTTGGATGGGGCAGCTTAGCCTGCCCTGCACCTTCCTTCATTGGGGAGGATGCAGAGTGGGTGAAAGCACAGTACATCACTCACACTGACAATTGGGAGGGCAAGTGGTACGCTAAGGGGAATCCCCACTGTTATCTCTGATCACTGAGCGGAAATAACACCAGGAATTCCTTTCCCAGTTATCCTTAAGGAGGTGAGGCTTTGGGAAGATAGAGGGGTTCAGGAAGGAGCCTCCCCTGAAGCTCTATGGCCAGATGGGCTGGCCTGGCAGGTCACATTTGTCCCATCCCTGATGTACGCAAAAATCAAAGCAAATACCTGTGAAAAGCTGGAACATTCTTCCGCCTAAATTTGCAGGCCATAAGGCCAACAAATGTCTTAGAGCAATCTTAAGTGGAGGCACAAGACCCTTTGTGGTTTTGCTGCAACAGATTAACATGGCTACCCCTCTGGAAACTGCTAGATAGCCACCTCTGCTGGTGGCCAGCATGTCCGATGAACATGCCTGCCATCAGCAGGGAGCTGACACAATGAAGAGTCAACGTATCCTCCACAAGCAGCGCAATCACGTGCTTTGGTTTTTAGTTATGTACAATTCCTGAAGGAAAAAGAGAAAAGACGGGTGATGGGTCAGGACGGTAGATATGGATGTTTTGTGTTAACGGAGCTCTCCCTATTGTTTCTTCTGCTTTGGGTAACCCGTAGCAACAGCAAGCACTTTTTAATTTTCTCTCAGAGCAGGATATTTCAGGCCTTGTATCAAGCCAGGGAGAAAGCATGAGATGAGAAGAAAAAAGTATTAGCTTACCAAGTCATCTAGAAAGGTGGTTTGCCTTTTTCCTTGTGGGTCAAATTCATTTTCCCGAAGTCTGATACCAACATAATCTCCCCTGTAAGGTAAAGAATAGTTTTTTATTAGATCATCTCAGCCACCCAGTGCATTTTTATTTATTTGTGTGTGTTAGTTGGGAAGGTTCAAGAAAGTGTGAGCTTTTATGCACAGAGCCTACACCAAGGTAAACTACAGAATACGAAATAGATTACAGGCAGTACTTACAAGAGTTTTTCAATCTCTTTTTTCAAATGTTTTTTTTCCATGGCTATAGGTATTCCCCCTGCACCAGAACTGATGACAGTGAAAACCAACTTCAGAAATCCAGATGAATTAGAACTATTTACAACAAACAAACAGAAGATATTTAAGACAGTAAGTCAGTAAAGGAAAACTAGAAGGAAGTCATGAGAAATAGGTCTGTAAGCTCCACGGGGCATGGTCCTAGTCTAGATCCATTTCAAATTCAGTCAGATTTCATGTCTGACTTTGGAACAGAAATTGCCTTGGTCTCCCTGAGGGATGACCTCCACCAAGACAAGGAAAGGAAAGGAAGAGTGTGATCTCGTTGATTCTCTTGGATCCATCTACAGAAGGCCACAGAATTCAGAAAGCATGGTCAACATATGAAACAGAAAAATGGCACCTGATCATACCAGTCTTAATCTAACATTTAAAATGGGGGTTAATTGGGTTTTACAGGGAAATCTGTGCAATTTCAGGCATAGTGTGACCCATCAAGTCAAATATATTGTGGTCGCCAAGTGTTTGACAAGCAGTTCCAGGCAAGTCATTGAAGCATGAGGTTTATGTACCACCTGATGGGCTACTATACATGACTGGTGGGATATGTTTTGCTTAGGATATAATCCTATTGATTGCACCCTCAATGATCAGATGTCCCTGAATTTGGAGGCTTCTGACCCTCCAATGCAGGGCGAGAGGAGTGGCAGAGGCGACCTTCACTTCCCTGTCCTCCAACCCTGCAATTTTTGTTAGATGGGCTTTTCTGCTTTGGAGGAGGAGGAAAGGAGCTTGGAGAGGCCTTATAGCTCATATCCTGGCCTACCCAGTTTCCTCCTCTCCCAGCCCACCAAAACACCCTGTTTTCCCCCTCTCCGAGAACACTTTCCCAACCTTAGAGACCAGCTGGCGTGGTTCTTTATGCACTTGCTATGGGGGGGGGGGTCGGATCTACATCTCCCCTCTTCCCTGGTCGGAATCCTGTCTCCGAACTCAGAGAGGGGAATCCCCACTATCCTATGGCCCCCCAGACATGTCTAGCGACCATAAGATCGATCCCTCAGTGGTTTTGTACATGTAGGTACACAGTCAAATTTCATATATCGTTCTTCTTTGGCTCTGTGCTTTTTCAAACCCACTCCTCTGAGTGCACAGACACACGTCCTCCAGGATTTAACAATGTGAAGATTGTTCACTATATTCTAACAGTCCCTTTCCCTTCACTACATGGGAACATGATTTTATAAGAATGAGCAACCACAGATGAAATACAGAGGTTTTCAATCTAACAATTACATTTCCTTGCAAACCCCCTCCCCCCAGTAAAACACAATGCATTCTATTAGAAAATCTCCTCAGATTATCTGTAACTAAAATTGGAATGCTTAACAGACATTAAACCTAGTCTTAGCACACTTGATGCATGAACCAAAATGAGGTAGTTAAGAAAGAAAGTTAACAGTTTTGCAAGCAACTGCTATGTAACTATGTAACTCCTAGTTTTTTTTTTTTTTTTTTGCCCAAGACCCTTTACTGTTATAAATTAGCATGGTAGTCTAGCATGGTCTACACATCCCTAATGAAACTGCATTTCCACTGCCAAATTAAGGTCTAATGAAACTGCATTGGCAGCACCAAATTAAATGTTGGGTTTCAAGAGAGCTTCTTGGTAAAACTCACATAAACTCAGCAGTTACAAGGACTTCATTTAGAAAGCAAAATGGTATAAATGGTGTATTCTCTTCTGGCTGGCTAGTAGTGAAGAAAGTAAATCCCCTGACAACAACAGAGGGGAAAAAGTATAACATATTAATTGCATCCTAAAGATGATACAATGCACAGTACTTCTATATAGATGGATGAGAAATAACCCATTACCTCTTTCAGGCTTTCTACACAATGAGTATGAAAATGATTCGGGTTCTGGAATTTCTCTGGCTTGGTTTTGTTAGAAGAGCATTCCGTCCAGATGATGTGCTTCTCTCTTCTTGCTTGTGCAGCTGTGCCTTAACAGGAATGAATCTCTTGCTTAGGGAAACTAAGCATTTGTCTGTTGCTTAGAAACACAATACTGCTGAGCTGAAATTTTAAGAAAAAGAAAAACAGCCAGCAGCTCCCCTTGGGCTGAGCTCCTGGACCAGAGTGCCAAGAGATCCTTTTACATGCCAAGTATTGGGTTTCACATCTAAACGGTTTACCCGAAACACTGACAGCTGATTGGTAAATGGGAACTGGTCCCTCTTCTACCTCAGACCTTGGTGGATGTAAACAATCTGTGTCAACAACCACTTCCATAAAAAGGAAGCAAGGGGCTAAATGCAGATAATTGATACATTCCTAGAGACATTTGCTCTATGTAGATTTAAGCATGCAATGGGCTTAGGTGTGTCTAACCCTGCAGAAAATCTGGCTTTTAACTGCATGAGCTAGAGTTTGAAACCAAAGAATATCATACTTTATAGTGACTGCAAGGGAGAGAACTGATCAAACCTTTGTGACAGCCATTAGATGACTAATACTGCAATTTATGCACATTCACCGGGGAACAACCTCCATTGAACTCAGTGGAACTTACTTCCAAGAAAACATGCATAGGATTGCACTGTTACAGCCTTCCTCAAAGCATTTCTAACATGAAGCTTTTATCCCACAGTTTTACCAGGGCTTCTGCCTCCAGATTCTTTGCGGGATTTAGATATGGAGCCTTTCTACACAAGATTTTTATTGTGAGCTCATGATTGCTCATTCTCAGTAGTTTGCGGGTCCTTTACACAATGTCCTCATCCTCTAGGGCCTCTCCTATGCTTTGCAACCATTATAATGGGGTTTTTTTTAGATTGAGGAAAGTGTTTTTCTGAATGGCATTATATTTATAGTGTATAATTGTGTATACCACAGCGCCATCTAATGGCTGAATAATAAAAAATCCAGGAAAAAAGCACAGGTAAAGAAGCTGATCTTAATCCTGCAAAGAATCCAGAAGCAGAAGCCCCGGTAAAGGTGCATAGAAAAGACACATGTAGAAATGCCCCTGCTCCTTTACACATCTTTTCCCAGGCATTTTCTTTCTATTCCTTTCTATATGTTCCATTACCAAGCACTAGGTAGCTCTGTGATATAGCAGAATTGTACCATTACACAGGGCTTTATAATTAAGAAAAAAATGACAGAATTTCCTCCTTAGGGGGGAAAAATGTTGCAATGGTTGCAAAGCCCTGGAGAATGTAATTGTGTAAATCATCCCCCCCCCCCCACACCTACCTTGAGTTATCAATCATGAGTATATAGTAAACATTCCTGGTGCCCTCCAGATGTGCTGGACTAGGCTGACCATCTGAAAAGGAGGACAGGGCTCATATAACTTTAACAGTTGTAGAGAAAAGGGAATTTCAATCAGTGTCATTTGTATGCAATTAGTTCCTCGTGAAATTCCCTCTTCATCACAACAGTTAAAGTTGCAGGGGCCCTGCCCTCTTTTGTATCTGGTCACTCTAGTATAGTGCCTGCACCTTTAACAGTTGTGATGAAGAGGGAGTTTCACCAGGAACTAATTGCATACAAATGACACCTGCTGAAATTCCCTTTTCTCTACAACTGTTAAAGTTACATGAGCCCTGTCCTCCTTTTCATATGGTCAGCCTATGCTGGACTGTAACTCCCAGCACCCCCACATTGTAGGCCAACAGGTAGGTAGATTTGCTAACCCCCTCCCTCAACATCTTTCTTTAGTCCTTAACAGCTTGAATAATTTTATGTATGTATTTAAAGCTTTTTAACCCATAACTTCAGCTAACAAGGTTCCCGGAGTAGTTTATCTTTAAAACAGTAAAAACAGACCATTTAAAAAGGTAGCGGTTAGAACAATTGGCTGCTTCTGCCTACAGGGCAGTTGGTTCTAATCAGGGCTGGCCCAAGACAGTGCTGGAACTGAGATGGAGCAGGGAGCGGTGCCCCCTCCCCATCAAGAGAGGGTACAATAATGCCCAAGACCTCACAAGGTATTTTGGCACCTGGCACAAAATCATACAATTGCCTCATCTCCCACTCTGGCAGTAAAAATACAATTATAATAAATTAAATAACCCCAAATGTGCTGCTGTTTCATGACACTCCAAACCAGCAACCTATCCAGGAGGCTGATGGCCTCTCTGAGGAAAGGAGGGGGTCCAGTGATAGGCAGGAATTGAGCAAGTGTAATTATTAAATGCATAACTGAGGCGAAGACCTATTTTCCCCTTATTTCCACTTTCCTGCCTTCCTTTATCGCCTCTCCTGTGAGAATTTTTTTGTTGCATGTGTTGTAAAAATCTGATCTATGATTTTCATCCCAAAACACGTTCATTTCCCCTGACATGCATCTTACATGCATCCTACATGTGTTCGCTGACACACACACCAAAACCGTCCACACACAGCACCCCAAAGCCCCATTCCCCACTGCCTGTCCATTGTATCCATTTCTGCAAAAGTCAAGCTGCTTGCAAGAGATTTGGCGGTGCAAGAACTAGGAGCTTGTCAATATTGCCATTGCTCCTTCTTCTCCAGGTCAGACTCCATTGTACACAGTCAGAAACGCAAGTAGGCTACTTGACTTAGAGGAACCAGGAGTGTGACTCATCCAGATGTGACCGTGGCACACCTAGAGAGGGACAAAATGACCATATAAGGGAATGATAGAAGTGGAGGGACGTTGCAAAGCATCTCTGGGTACAAGAAAAATCGCACATGGCAATGCAACACCACATCTGGCCACTATTTGGGACTACTCGAGAGTAAAATAGAGTTGGCCAAATGATGTCACTGGGGCTATAAACCAATGGGATGAGGGCTGATGATGTGTAACTTTTGGAGTATAAAAGCATTGTTTGAACCTTGGTTTGGTGTGACTCTGGAAAGCAGCGTTAGCTTCTGGAGGTCACCTATTCTGCACAGAATAATAAATTAGTTTCCAAAGTTCAGGAGGTCTTTTGTCAAGTGTTTCATATCTGGACTTTGGACACTTGGGAATAGCATAATTTATGCAACACATGTTCCTTTGGGTAGTCTTTTTTGGTGCTCTGTAAAATGCTGTATCTGTTGATGATGTTACATAATAGGGTGACCCTATGGAAAGGAGGACAGGGCTCCTGCATCTTTAACAGTTGCAAAGGACAGGAAATTTAAGCAGGTGTCATTTGTACATATGCAGAACCTGGTGAGATTCCCTCCATCACAACTGTTAAAGCTGCAAGAGCCCTGCCCTCTTTTGTGGCTGGTCAAGAGGGCCCGGCCCCTGCAGCTTTAACTGTTATGATGATGAGGGAATTTCACAAGGTTCTGCTGAAATTCCCTTTTCTATGGAAGATACAGGAGTTCTGTCCTCCTTTTCATATGGTCACCCTAAAAATCATGAGTAGTGGGACTTAGTTCTGACCCCACAGGCACAGAATTGCGCCATAAGAGACTGAAGTCTTGCCTCTGCCATTAAGGCTGCAACCCTGTACTCCTTTCCCTGGGATTAATCCCACTCTAAACAATGGGGTTTATTTCTGAGTAGACATATATAGGATTGCACTGCTTCTTGAGTAAGTCTCTCTCTCTCCTCCTAGGCGTCTTTCTCTAGCTAAAAGCCTTCTTTAATACATTTATTTTTGTAGATTCCGCCGGGGGGCGCAAAAGCATCACCCGTTGCTAGGCAGGACCAACCCGCCGGTAGAAAGGCGGTTGGAAACAGACCACGTGACGAATTTCAAATGAAAAACCGCGCCGAGGGGGCCACTACCGGTAGACCTCGAACGGAAACCCACCAAAGACTTCCGGTTTGTACGTTGCGATTAAAGGAAGAAAACCGGATTAAAAACCGACAATCTTTTTTGTTGTTGTTTTAATGTGTTTAAAAAAAAAGAAAAGAAATCTTAAACTACATTTCCCACAATTCTGTGCAGCAGAAAGTCTACTCCGTTTGAAAAAATAAGAGAGGAAAAGGAAGTCGGGTTGATCTGGAAAACGTGTTGGAGGCAGTTTTTATGAACACTGGTAAGTCTTAAGATTTTTCCCCCCACTTTTAGTTTAATGATAATGGCAGTAATCGAGCGAGTGGGGGGGGGGAGGTGTTAAACTCTGACCCTTCTCCAAATCGACCCCAGCCATCTTTCAGTGATTGCACCTTTTAAAGATATAAGGCGTATCTGTTAAAGAGCGGATAATACAGGGAGAGTCCTGCCCTGAACTCCCTGGCATTTGTTATCATTTATATGCATGTATTATACAGTATATCCCACATTTCTTCCAAGAAATTAGGGCAATGTGGATGGTTCCCCCGCCCGCCTCTATCCTCGCAGCAACCCTATGAGGTAGGGCTAGATGGAGTGATGGCGACAGGTCACTCGGGGACCTCCATAGCTGAGTGGGGATTTGGATCCACATCTCCTCCTGGGCCTCCTGTAGCCTAATATGATCCTACAGCCATTACTCTTGCTTCCCTGTATCCTCGCAGCAACCCTGTGAGGTAGGGTTAGATGGAGTGGGGATTTGAACCCACTTCTCCTCCTGGGCCTCCTGTAGCCTAATATGATCCTACAGCCATTGCACTTGCTTTCCTGTATCCTCGCAGCAACCCTGTGAGGTAGAACTAGATGGAGTGAAGGGACTGGTCACTCGGGGACCTCCATAGCTAAGTGGGGATTTGGATCCACATCTCCTCCTGGGTCTCCTGTAGCCTAATATGATCCTACAGCCATTGCACTTGCTTCCCTATAAGCGTGCATAGAGCTGGGCTGCATGGATATTATTATAGGGTGGGGCAAGTTCTCAAATGCATTGCTTATTTATATTTATTTATTTATTACATTTGTATACCGCCCCATAGCCGAAGCTCTCTGGGCGGTTTACATAGGATTAAAAACAATTAAAAACAATATACAAAAATTAAAACAGCAAAAACATACAACATACACACAATCTGTACATTTAAAAACCACTTCAACACTTCAAAAAACTACAAAAACAAAACAAATTTGTCTCTACCTCAACTGGCTCTATGCAGTTACAGCAGCATGTGGTGAAAGAGTTCCGGTGTGCAAGAGCAGACTGCCCCTCCAGTTTTTGATTGATTCTTCCCCCTGCCCCTATTAATTCACTGCAAACAAACAAACAAACACCCTACTGTACCGGGGAGAGAGGATGTAGTCCAGGCTTTTCATTAATATGCTAGGGTTTTTTACCTGCAAAGAATCTTGTACATAGGGAGTATTAAAAATATTTTCTCGCCTACAGATTTAATTTGAGAGGGGTTGTGCTGGTTAGCCCCATTGCTGGCCATGTTCAGTGGCTGTATGAAGGGGGCATATATGCATCCAGGTGTATGCGCATGAACGTGGATCCTGGTTGGTCCAGGATTCCTGCTTGCATGGAGAAGTTCTATGCCCTTTTATTGGTACATCATGTAGGGCTCCTTCTCGTGATTGCCAAGTGCACAGCTGGTGTGTGTGAGTCGCTGGCTGGTTCTTTCCCCCATCTCCAATACATGAGAGGTGTTTTTTTAATCATCCCTCTTGTTAACTTCATAACTGGAGCAGTGGTTTCTTTATGTTAAGCTCTGTAACGTTATACATTTGTTTGGGCAGTATAGCCACTGGGTTTTCTTTTGCAGCTTTTGGATCTGGAGTTTATGGTAAATATAGGCCACATTCATACAAAACACTAAGCCAGAATTCTTCAGGACTCTGGCTTATCTTTCACAAGTAAGTGTGGTGGTGTACACTAGCTGATTGGTCCCACCTGGCACCGCCTGCAAGCACGACCAACTTAAGTAATCAGGAACATTCAGGGTGGGAAAAATAGATGACACTAGAAACCTCAGTTATAAGAGTTTGCTTACCCTTGTTATCAAAAAGATGAGGGGGAGGTATGAGGATAGAAAAACGTGTTGCATTTTAATTGTTAAAGGTATTAAATGGACAGCAAATTGGACTTGCTTTACTACATTTGGTCTTGTCACAGTTGAAATTGATTTAAAGGTTCATATCTACCAAAATTAATTGCCTGGGCGATGCAAAATCATGTTTTTTTAAAATCTAAATCATGGTTTCGTGTTACGTGTGAACCTGAGCCAGCCCACGAACCATGATTTGCTTGGGGCTGACAAAGCAGTTTTGAAGCTAGATTACAAACAACATTTTGTGTTAACTGTAGTTTGCTGTAATTAATGAATTCACAGACAATTAAGAACATGAGAATATAAGAAGTGCCATGCCGGATCAGACCAAGGGTCCATCTAGTCCAGCACTCTGTTCACACAGTGGCCAACCAGCTATCGACTAGGGAGCAACAAAGCAGGACATAGTGCAACCGCACCCACCCATGTTCCCCAGCAACTGGTGCACACAGGGTTACTGCCTCAGATACTGGAGGTAGCACATAATCATCAGGGCTAGTAGCAATTGATAGTCTTCTCCTCCAGGAATTTATCCAACTTCCTTTTATAGCCATCCAAATTGGTGACCATCACTACATCTTGTGGTAGTGAATTCCATATTTTTACTATGCGCTGTGTGAAGAAGTACTTAACAAATCAATGTTAGAGCTGTTGCTCCGCCTCAGATCCAAAAATTCAAACAATGATGTGGATTCTTAGCCATGGCTTAATACAAACCATGATTTCACATTACATCTGAAATGGGCTTCTGTGTTACTTTGTCATGAATCCCTCAGCCTTACCTGTCTGTAAAATTAGAATAATTGTGTCCTACCTTTGAGGAGAAAAAACGCTAATGATTGCAAAGTGCCTTGGAGCTAAAGCAGTGTTGTATAAATTATGATGATAACTGCAGATTAGGAAGTGAAGAAGCTATCTTGATTCTGTGATTTTGTATCTGAACAATTGCCAGCGCTGTCTGCAAAATGTCACTCCAGGAACCAGCAGAGACATCCTCCCTATTCTCTGTGAGTGGAGTCAGGGAACGAATGAAAGAAAAGAAAAATGGTGTCTTAAAGACGGCAAAGCTGAATGCTTCTCTTGCATCAAAGATCAGAACAAAAACAATAAGTAAGTAGCAACCTTTTAAAATAATTTGCTAGAATTGAGCTCTCAGGCTTCAGTGGAAGAGGAGGGTGGGGTGTTAGCAAGTAGATCTCCAGATATTTTGAACTTCCTGACCATTGACCATGATGGCAGGAGCGTCTGGGAATTGGAGTCCAAAACATCTGGAGATCTACGTTCTTGCCCACCCCTGGTTTACAGGACACGGCTAGAACAAAACTTTTTTTTTAACCTATAGTGGTGAATAAAAATACAGATATACAGAGAATGCCTGCCTTGAGCATCTCTCGGCAATGGCAGGAAATGCTGTGCCTATTTAAGCAGAGGCGGAGCAGAGAGAATACCATAGAAATCAGATTGGAGAAGACGTGGCCACTTAAGAAAAATGGTAGCGGAAGTGAAATGGTAGAGGAACTGATTTGTTGGCATTAGCTGTGTTTTCAGCACAGTCGAGTGAAATATGACACTTTCTGTCTCTTACACAAGCTGGAGACGCTGACCAGACCTTGAACAGACCTTAAGTAGAGGGAGAGTCCTTGAATTGTCATGGCTTTTAGTCCGAGATAAGCGTGCTCTGAGGAAGCATCTCTTGCGAAACAGATCAAGTCTACCGGATTCCTGTTAAATTGAAATATTATTACACGCTATATATTGTTTCATATTACCATTATATGCATGGACTACTTCTAAAAGATAACTACAACATTTGTGTTAAAGATAACTAATAGTATGAGATATGTCACCTGGGCGGTGATACATTTTTTGAAATATGTTTTGTATGTATGTAATTCATGCACAATTAATCACATGATAGTAGTCGTATTGATAAAATTTGAAATTATTTACGACCTATTTGGTGTATGTTTGAGCATCTTCATTGTACATACTATACATGCATGATTGTACAGTGGTGTATAACTACAGATGTGAGAGAGTTACATGAGAACTACATACATGAACTGAAACTAACGTTTGGAATTTAGTTTTTTAGTGCTTTTTTTGTGGTTGTAGGTTTAAACCCCAATTGTTTTCGCTATATCCAACCACTGCCTCTTCTTATCTTGATAGTGACTGATGCTGCATCTGTTGAGCCTAATGCTGCCGCGCAGGTGTAAAAAGCATAGGCAGCTCCTCTGTTAGGGATCGATAATCCTGATTGCTCAGGAGGAGACCGATAACAATTTGGTGTATAATATAAGTTGTTGGGTCAAAGCACTACGGTAGAGCATGAGCTTTGTACACAGAAAATCTAGGCTTAAGTCCCACTACCTGCAGTTAAAAAAATCTTTGGGTAAGATCCAGATGGGGAAGGACTTCACCTTGAGAGCTGGTGACCATCTTGGTACGTAATACTGGCCTAGCCGGAGCGATGGTTTAATTCTGCGTAAGGTGGTTTCAGAATCTCCTGTTTCGTCTGCTTGGAT
The DNA here is from genome assembly GCA_029215795.1 of Anniella stebbinsi. Taxonomy (NCBI): domain Eukaryota; kingdom Metazoa; phylum Chordata; class Lepidosauria; order Squamata; family Anniellidae; genus Anniella; species Anniella stebbinsi. The sequence goes on along the minus strand of JARDYH010000001.1, from coordinate 195,126,771 downwards.
AGAATGCTATCCCCTGACAAGTGATATTATTGTAAACTGCTGAGGGATTGTATTATATTCAGCGGTATATAAGTGTCACAAATAAATAAATAAATAAATGATGGGTTACAGTAGGATTGTCACGGTGCCTGCCTGATAGTCTAATTCTGTCTGTAGTGATTGATTCACACATGTGGCCTGCCATAATGTGGAGCATGCGGCTGACTCGCTACATATTCAAACTTGGACCTCTGAGCTAAACGCTGCTGAGTGGTTATGCAAAATACAGGCTTGTAAAGCAGCTCCACTTAAAATCGTCTGTGCCTAGAAAGTAACCTCCAGTGGCGTTAGTAAACTGAAAGGGCTGTCTGCCTCTGAAGCTGCCAATTGTACTGTAAGTTGCAGTACAACACAGTTGTGGTCTCGCTGAAAAGGAATAGCTTTTGGGGACGGGCTTACAAGACTTATATAAAGATCTCACTTGGAGCACCCATGCAGTGGAGCTCAAGGAAAAATCTCTGGCATTTTAATTAATTTATTCATTAAAACTTCATAAAATATTTATTTTTCTAGGTGATTTACAATAATAATGCTACAAATAAAATCATAATAAAATTAAGAATGGAATAATAATAATAATCACATTGCAGGGAGTTTAGGGTAATAAAACACCCAAAAATGCTAACGTATTTTAATATCTTCACCTCCCCACTCCTCCTACTCTGCATTTTGGCTAGACAGGGTTGTTTTTTTTGGTCTGTCTAGCTGAGGTGCTGTGGAGGGGATGCTGGAGAGTCCTGGGGATAGTTCGGAAGTCAGCCTCTCCAGCCCCCTCCCTGCCCCAGACATGCATTATTTACCTTCTTTCCAAGATCAAGGGGGAGGGGGTAAGAGCATGGTTCCAGGAATCCCAAAAATCCTGTGGCACCCCCCCCCCCCCCCAGAAGTTGTCTAGGAACAATAGGATTGCTCCTTCCAAGAGTTAAAAAAACCTGGGAGAACTGGAAAGTCTCAGCTAGGCGCCAAAAAGATAGCAGAGTGGGCACCTAGCGAGCTTCCCTTGGGAGAGCATTCCGGAGTTGAGGGGCCACCACTGAAAAAACCCTAGGGAAAACAGCGGTTCTGTGCTGTTTGCTGTTCCATCTGAGGAATGCTGTTGGAATGGAAGTTGGTGCACAAGGAAAAGTTTGGAGGTCAGGAGACTCCAGGTGAGGAGCCCAAAGGAATAGGTGCTTGGGGAGTGGAGTGGCTGATGTTCACATACGGATTGGAGTTTACCAATCAGATCTCCAGCTAGTATTCTATTTTTTCCTTGATAAGATAAAACTTGGGGAAGAGCTTGCTGATAAAAAGCTGCTTATGGGGCAAATAAAAAAATCCAACGTTTTCCTCCCTCTTTTTTTTTTTAATGTAGATAATTCCTCTATAATTAAGGTCTCCCTAAAGCAGAACAACAAAGCATTGGCTATGGCCCTCAATGCTGCGAAGATGGCTGCTCAAAGACATGCCGATGACAACATGTTGCTGCAGAAAGAAGTAGAGAAGTGTCACTTTGAAAATGCTTGTCTACGTCAAAAGCTCTCCTCCGTGGTACGGTATTTGCAGCCACGTTGTTTGTCTCTGTGGTAGCTGTAGCTTTTTTCCCCCAGCGTCACTTAAAATGTCTAGAACATTTAAAAAAGGATCTTGCTTAATGTTTGCTATTATACTTCTTGGGGTGGGGGTGTTGTTCACTTTCATTCTTAGGTTTGTATTAGTAGCGAGGGCTTTGAAGATTGCGTTTGGATGACTTTGCCAGCAGATAGATCTTGTCCCCGACACGTGAGGGGACCGTTCCGCAGCTTGTTGCTTCTGCGATGGCGTGGCGTGTGTTCCTCAGTGTGCGCCTGTCGCAAAAGCAACAAGCTGTGGAATGGTCACCTCGCATGCGAGGGGATGAGATCCATCCGCCGCCATAGGCGACGTTGGCGCCTGCGTCCCCTGACAGGGCATGACGTTGCTCGGCGCCGGCCCATCCTTCCCCATCGGGGCCATAGCAACAGGGAAGGGGGCAGCTATAGCAGTGCCACCTCCTTCCCTGCTGTGATGGTCCTGATGGGGAAGGAGGTGGCGAGAGGATCTGTCCTGCTGCTGTGACGAGCAGGACAGATCCTTGCACCCTCACCCAGATATCAGTGGATTTCTCCCGTGGTTTGGCATTGTACGTCAAGCAGTGGAAGACATCCTCTCTCTCCCCTCCCCCACGCGTGTGATCCTTTAGAGCTCCTTCCATCCCCTCAAGACAATCTCCAGATGGATCGCGGGGCAGGAGGGGCAAGGGATGTGCACATCCCTGGGAATACGTGGGGTGCCACGATCAACGGCGCCCCATGCAGGGATGGCATGTGCCCATCCCGGAAAGCGTGTGGGGAGCCCCCATTCATGCTGCCCCACCAAGGGACTGGACGATTGCCAGCTACCAAAGAGCTTCCCGGGATGGGATTATTTCCCGTGCCGATAGAACCACCCCGCTGGGCAAGAGCAGCAGAGGTTTCTGCCGATCTTGCCTCGTGACTCTGTAAACATGGGAAATAATCCACGTAGCCCGCCAAATGACATAATAATCGATGGTTGTGTGGATAATCAGCTCTGCAAACAATAATCAGCTCTGCTAACTAATTGTGGCGTGGTTCCCCCTGATAGATGACACGCCGTCCAAACCGAATTGAAGACAGTTGAGATAATATATATGTATATATTTCTGGAAGATACAGCATTAAAAGCTCTGTTCTTTCCCCAGAATGTTGTAAATCTGTGTATTCCAAAATTCCTTTGTTGACACTTAATTGTACTGTAATTGTTATTTTATAGAGCTTTTAAAATATGTTGCCTATGTGTCCTAGAGGTCTACAAATCTACCAAAGATAAAATGGAAACTGATTTAATCAGGGATGTATTAATCCATATGAGTGTTAAGAGTCTTCTGCTACTCTCATATTCATGAGATGTGAACCCTACTCGAAATGGCCAAAGAAATACTGGACTTGTATTTTCTAATACTTGTTTTGACATTATTTTTTATACAACAAAGAAATGGAATTTCTGCAGTGTGGAAACTAAATATTTGGCAGTTTTTAAAAATATATATCTGAAACTCTGGATAGTTTTGAAAAGTTGCCCTTTTTCTTTGAGTGCAGGGCAAAAATGTTGATGAAATACGGCAGCAGTTGGACAGCCGCTTGCAAAATGTAATCAAGATGAGCAGACATTCTGAGGTGAGAAAATTGTCATTTTAATCTCTTGAGAATGTGTGCCTCTTTTCTTTCTGTGTTCATTAGCAAATGTAATAGAAATGTAAATCCCTTAAACTCTCCCAGTTAGGGATGGCACAAGCGTCTGGTTCTGGGGGGGCAGCGGACCCCCCGTATCTGGCCCTTGCGGACCCAGTTGGATGTACTTGGGTGCGATTCTGGATCCGGGACCAAGTGCTCACAAGCAACCTGCACGCACTCAGCTGCCATTAACGCAACGGGGGGAAAGGTGTACTTTCAGGAGCCTCCGGAAAGCACATTCCCCTCCCCCCCTCCAATGAGGGCCTAAGGCAAGGGAAAGCCATTACCCTTGTGTTAATAAGGCCTTTAAGGCCCTCATTGGTCTAGGGGGGACGTGCGATTTCTGGAGGCCCTGGAATGCGTGCGTTTCCCCCTGCTGTGTTAATGGTGGCTGCCATTAACACAGCAGGGGAAAGGCCGGAAGCCAGAGTGGGCAGCTGCTGAGCGCTCGCAAACCTCGTGAGCACTCAGTGGGGGCTCGCGCGGCTCCAGTCATGGGGGGCGGCTGCTGCAGCGGCGGAGTGAGCACTTGCAGGGCTGCCGCTTGCCGATTTCGGCCACCCCTACTCCCGGACCTTCCTTATAATTTTAGAATGGATTGTCACAAATGGAATGGAACATTCCGTAAGAGGTAGATTTATTTTATTTAATGACATATCTATACCACCCATTAGCCGAAGCTGTCTGGGCCATTTACAGAACAAAGCTTAAAACCATAAAATACAACAACATAGAAAAAACAGAATATAAAACCATAAGATTAAAATGGAATAAAGCCAAAGTAGTAACCAAGATATAGACATCAGCAGCAGTGCAAAGATCTAAAAACACAATTACCCATTTTTTTTAAAAAAAAATATGGAAGGGCTAAAAATCTTACCAATTTCTTCCATATTTCTTTTCCACCTCTAGAATGGTTCCTGCTCTCTATTACTGAATGATGGAGGACAGTCTTGGACTGGTGATTTTCCAGGTGATCAGGATGGTGACAGCCGCCCTTTTCGGTATGCACAGAAATAAGAGCAATTAAATGAGCTTGAATGCTCATTAAATGTGTAAACGAGCTCAACTTTCCCAGCTTCATTAGCACAGGTTGGAAAACATAGCTGTGAACCGGGGCCTAAGATACTTCTATCAGCATGGGAAGATCTCTGATTTACTGCATTAAAAGATATAAAGATACAATTATTTTAGCTTTGTGCCATCATTGCTTTGGTGCTCAGCCTTCTGGATAGTGATGGTGATGGACCTTTGAATTATAAACAGAGAGCAAGCCCCCTTAATATCTTAGACACAGCTTGGGACCACAATACCTGATGGAAAGCCTTTCCCGACGTGAACCTACCCGAACACTATGTTCAACATCTTAGGCCCTCCTCCGAGTTCCTACTCCAAGGGAAGTTCGGAAGTCGGCAACAAGGGAGAGGGCCTTCTTTGTGGTGGCCCCCCAGTTGTGGAACGATCTCCCTGATGAGGCTCGCCTGGCGCCAACATTGTTATCTTTTCGACGCCAGGTCAAGACTTTCCTCTTCTTTCAGGCATTTAGCAATATCTGATGAGCCTGGGTTTGTTTTATTTTTAGCTTTATGCTTTTTAAAGTTATTACAGTTGTTTTAAACGTATGTGTATATTATGTGTATAGTGTATGTTTTTGCTGTTTTAATTTTTGTATATTGTTTTTAATTGTTTTAATCTTATGTAAACCGCCCAGAGAGCTTCGGCTATGGGGCGGTATACAAATGTAATAAAATAAATAAATAAATCATAATGGTTGGGAGGGCTTCTGCCCTGAAAAGTATCTAAGAAATGTTTTTAATAAAATAATAAATAAATGTCAGTCAGCTCTCCCTGCCTGCCCATTTCTCAAGCAAATATATCCTTGTCATGGAGAGCAAGTGGCAGGGAAGGTTGGCTGGAGATGGAAAGGACCTTTTCGGGCTCATCCTTTAGGATGGTACACAACCTGAGGATGCTCAGAAATGTCCTTTTCCTGCTGAGGTGCGTGAAACCTCTGGCTCCCTATGTCTTTACCCCAGTTAACGTTCTTATTGTTATTGTTATTTATTACATTTTCATACCTGCTGCCCAATAGCAGTTCACAAAACTGAAGACCTGTAAAATACAACGGAATAATAAAACATGATATTAAAAAATTTAAAAGTCTAAAACCAGGATTAATTGAATCAGAAGACATAGAAAATATAGTCCCGACATACGCTGGCAGTTGCTGAACTAGATGCTCACCTCTTAATTTCTTTAGTATTCTGTATTGATGCTCTGAAAATACACTTTCTGCCCTTTTTCTTTTTAACTTTCTCCACTTCAGGGCTGCACCCAAACCTCTGAGAGTCCTACTCTCTCATGTAGATGATGAAGAAAGTGAAAATGGCCTAAGCCTAGGAATGGCCATCTCCACAAGTTTGCCAATGCCTCCCATAGGTATACCAGCATCCGGTCTTGTTGAATCTTCGAAGAGTGTGCTCCCCACTGCTGGGGAAAAGTCCTCCTCTGGTCTCGTCGACGAGTCCTTGGAAAGCAATGAAAAGAATTGTCAGAAGTTAAGTGAAGTGGATGGCGCTACATTGGCCCTTAGCTTGAGCACAATTTTGGGAGGTAAAATATGACTGTATTTCAAGTTTTACTTTAACGGGTGTGCTACATTGATTGGAGATGCATGTAATTGGGAAATCATCGTCTAAGGTGGTGCTCACCGAGTTGACAGGAAGTCAGTTTGGTGGAATTTGCTTCTGTGTGAGTATGCACAGGGTTGGGCTGAGCATCGTATTTCTGTCATGAGGTTAGGTTGAGTTGATGGCAATTTTTTCCCTTCTAACCACAAGTGTGTGATAGGCATGATCATACTTAGGCTCTGTGAGTCTCTTCCTCGTTCAGTCAAGAATCATTTTAGGGCTATTGCCAATTAGACCTTGCTTAATTCAACATAGGTGACATGAGTGTAATCCCATGCATAGTTTAACACAGAACAGTCAGATTCTCAAGGTTGTCTTCAGGCTTTGTGAAATTCAAGTGATGGTACTATGTTAAAGTTGTTGCAAAGTGAGTTTTGTCTCCACACTTGAGATGGAAGATAACTGCAAGCTTTAAACAGAACCTTTATTTAACGGCATCTTCTTACAAGTAAAACAGGCAAAGTACGTAGGCAAAATTGAAACCGAAACCAGCACCCCAACACCCTACCTTCATTAACCCTTGAGTGACTTTTCAACCAGGAATTTCCCCTTCCATGTAGTGGTTTTGATTAGTGGCTGTTGCTTACTCCAACAAAAGTCACTTGTGGGCTGGGGGTGAGAGAATGGCAGAGAGATTTGGCCAATGTTGCGTAATGGGGGTCTGGATGGAACCCTGCACCGTGAGGGTTGCACTAAATCTGGGCATTGCTCAAAGGCCTAGCAGCCCTGTCTGCATTTCATTCTAAAAACTTCGCCTTCTAAATCGTTTGACATATTCATTGCAATGTTGAAGGGCTGGAGGGAAAATGTAGGAACGGAATGGACATTTTTTGTGTTTTATTCCCCTAGGCCATCACATCTCCAGGTGAGTTGGTGTAGTTTGTCCCCGGGGAATCTTTCTCCAGCCTTCTGCACTTCTAGCCCTCAGCTTTTTCTTTTTTTTGTTTTTTTAAAAAGTAGTACTGTCTTGGTGCCTGATATAATGATATTTGTTTGCCAGTGAAAGCCTTTATGATTTTTGTTTGGGTTCAGGCATCAAATTAACCTTGCATAACAGAATACTAAGGCTGCAATCCTATGCACACTTACCTGAAAGTAAGTCCCATTGGAAAAAGTGAAACATACTTCTGAATAAATATGTATAGGGTTACACTGTAAAAGATTACATTCACACTGGTACTATTGGGAGGCCATTGTGGTGTAATGGATAGTGCAGGACTTGGACTAGGGAGACCTAAGTTCAGATCTCCACTCAGACCTGAAGTTATTGGGTTACCTTGGGCTAGTCACTTCTTCAGCCTAACCTAGGGTTGTTGGAATTAGCCCTCTTTATCCCATTGTGCATCGCTTTGAGCTCTGTGGAAGATTAGGATTCACCTGTACACGCTTATTTGTGTGTGTGTTTGAAATCCGAGTGAACCGTTATGGTATCCTTCAAAGAGCTTCAGGGACTCAGTGATGTTTACTCAGAAGTAAATCCCACTATGTTCGTTGAACCTTACGACCTCATATGTCTGAGATGGCCACCTATAGCTTTACTTGAGTGTCCACAATGATTTCTCTGAGATTTCACTGGTGTTTGGGGCATGGGTTTCAGGCATGACAGCTGAACAAGCTTCTGTTAACAGAATAGAAATACCCTAAGTCAGGGGTGGAGAATCTATTTGGAGATAAGAGGGGATTCCTCTTCCAGTGCTGGAACCAAGCATCCCTATAGAGGGGACATGGCTGGGAAAGGGGGAAGGAGCTTCAGAGGGAATATTTGCGGGCTGGATTCGGAACCTCCAAGGGCCAGAGTTTCCATACCCTGGTCCTAAGTTAAAGGTATGCATGTTTATGTACTATATTTGTATTGTCCTTCCTGCACGAAGATCCCTCAGCCTTGCACTCCTAGGAACACTTACTTGGCGGTAAGCCCCATTGACTATCAAGAGACTGACTTCTGAGTAGGATCAGGTTATTAGTCTATCAGCCAGAAGATCCAGGGCAGACAAAATAAAGTACTTCTTCGTACATACCTAATTATAGATGTATGGAATTTGCTGCCCCCAGGTGTGGTGATGGCATTAAAAGCAGATTAGGGGAGGACACTTCTATTGATGCTACTAGATGTGATGTTCAGAGGCCGTGTATGTCTCTGAGAATTGGTTGCAGAGGACACTCCGTGTGGTGTGGGGAGGACTGTTTTCTGACCCTGCTTGTGGGCTTCCTGGAAATACCTGTCTGCCCTTTACTGGAAACAGGATGCTAGACTAGATGGACCCTTAGTGAGGGCCCCTTATATGTTCTTACCACACATGCTCTTACAACCGTAATGGAATGTTTATGGAACTGAGGAAGGCTATGTGATGTCTCTGCTTGCGTTTGCCTACTAAGTTCAATTATTTGTCCTTTTCAGACCATCTTTTGAGTGTGCCTCCAAGTCCCAGGAGCTGCTCGCGCTCTGCCCTGGGTAAGAATTCTTCACTGCAGCAGTGTGAGGAGATTGTGAGACCATGCAGCGACTGTATGGTGTCGTCATGTGGACACGTGACCAAGAGAAAGAAGCACAGAAAAGATTTATCTGCTGAATTTGGAGGCAATTCTCCGATGGGGCCGCTGGATAACATGCCACTTGATAGCCTGCGGTGGGCAAAGGAAACTGAGCCGGCTGCTACACAGTCCCTTGACATCAGCCAGGTCGGTGAGCTTGTTAGGCTGAGCACTAAAAAGAAAGGCTATGAGAAGATCAAAGCCACTGAAACGAAGGACAGAGATTCTTCTATCAGCCAATCAAAAAGAAATGTGGACCATTATAGTAATGGACAAGTGGATACTGCAATTTTATCTGAAACCAACAGACTGAGTAATAGTAAGATAAACATTCCCAAGCCTTCACGTCCTGTTGAAGATCCTAGTCAAGAGGATTATCTGGAGAAAATAGTGCCATTGGACAGCCACCATTGGAAGGAGAAGCATAGTTCCCAGCACTCTGACAAAGCCACAGGTTGCCCAACATCTTCTTGGCTGGACCCAGCTCCTCCAAACCATGTCTGTGGCTGTAATGCTTTGACCCAGGAAGTAAAAAAAAGAAAATTCTTGGAAAAAAAGAAGTATTTAGAAAGACTGTCCCAAAGCCCAGAGACCATTTCATTAAGCAATAAAGTACAGCAAGGTGAAAAAAGCCATGGCTGTGATGTGAAACGTACTTCCCAATGCTCTAATAAAGCCAAAGGTTGCAGAAGAACCGGTGTGGTAGATCCAGGTCCTCCAGATGATGAGAATGACTATTCCCCCCAAAGTAAAAAAAAGACACACTTGGAAAACTTTGAGGACCTAGAAAGTTGGTTACAGAGCCAAAGGTCTAGCTTATTAAGCAATAAGGACCCACTGAATGCCATTGGTACGCAACAGTTGGTTGGTTTCCAAATGCAGATTCCTAGCCAAGAAGCACCTCTAGGTCGTAAAAAGCGTAAAACGCCAAAGTGGATGCCACAACAAACTGATGTACCACCTAGGTTTGGGGAGATAGAGGTACAAAGTGTGGATATTAACATGCATTCTCAAATGCAAGAAAGTAAAAGTGACACGCAAGAAAGTAAAACCAAAAAAGGCTACAAGGAAAAGACAGCCAAAGCAGGCAGGGATAATACACAGAGAGAGCATTGCAAAACTTATGTGGATGTGTTTGATCTGAGTGAAAATGCTCAAAGTGTCAATAAAAGAAAAAATGAGACTTCAAAACTCAGTCTTAAATCCATCTTTCTTGCATCTCCAGGGAGCACACTATCTACATTTGCAACTTTACTGGATGATGAAGCTACTCCTGTTGGCAGTGTCCATAGGAACTTTACTAAGATGAACCCAAAGGTTCAGGGGTCCTCAACCACTCAGACCAACTCTACTTCAAGCAAAACAAATCACAGCTCCTCACAGAAGGCATATTGCAGTGTTGACAACAATGTGATTGGCTTAAAGAAAAGAGTTAAAGAAGAGGCCATGGCCAAGGTAAAGAAGAGATTGCACAATGTAAAGGATGCATACACTGTAAATTATGCGTCGGAAGAGTGTGTGCCTTCTGATGTTGCCCTTCGAAGTCCAGAGGAATGCAAAACCAGTCAAGCAGATCATGCAGGAAGGAATTTTCTTCAGGGTCCAAGTTCCAAAACTCTGCGAGATTCTCTTATGGATGTTACCGAGGTGCCACCACCTCTATTTGAACCCTTAGTCATATGCCCCTACGCTCCTGATTCTTCTTCAGTTGGCCATTCTAAGATCATGTTATCCAGTTGCCGGAGCGCTGGTCATTCAGGTTCTGTGCTTCCGGCTGCTGAAGATCATGGGAGCCCAGAAAGATCCTCTGCTTTGCCAAAAATCTTGACAGCCTCCAAGAAAATTAATGCAAAGCTGTTGGCTTCCACCAGACGTGAGAAAAAGACAGTACAAGCAACTCCTGAAACACTGCCGAAAGAAAATGGTGAGCGAGAAAAGGGGCTCTTGATAATGTTGACCACGGTGGTTTGGAGTGGGCCACATGAAGATTTCCACTAGGCTCTGCTTTCAGTTCTCCTTGTGCGTAACCAAGGCACACCTGTTTTGTATTGATAGATGAACCTAGTCTCCTGCAGCTTCGATTAGGGTTTCTTACACCTTGGCTAGAGAAGAGCAAACGTTCAGAACCTCTTTCAACTCAAGGGCTGGATTCCATTTCAGAGAAGTTTTGGGGGGCTGCATTTCAAGGGTGGGTGGGGCCAAAGGTAACAGTTGTGGCTAAAGGCAACAGGGATGGGCCCAAAATACCTGCATGTGCTTGCTGCTGGTAACTAAGGCTTAGGAGAGGCATTTCAACTGCCCCAAACCGGGAAACCACTAAATAATTGGTAGGTGAGGAAAAGTGGGGCTAAGGAAGGGAGATGTGACTATCTGTGGAACTTGGTGGGGGGGGGGGCTGGATTGGGACCCCAGGAGGGCCAGATTTGGCTCCCCTAGCCTGAGCTGCTCAATCCCTTTTTTGAGCCTTTGCTGCTATGTAATTAATATGAAAATCATAGCCCTTTACCATTGACCATGTTTGCCGGAGCTGATAGTTGTTTTCTAAAACCTTTGGAGGGGCACCAGGTTGCCTACCTACCCGTTGTCTGTGAAAGAGAGCCCTGGAAAGTTTGTCCCATCTTTCTTTCAGTCTACACAGAAAGCGAAGAAAAGTTTTTTTACTTGTATTTTCTTTCTCATGGTTTGAGGGTGGCGGTAGTCCAACTAAGAAACACTTGAAAGTTGCTTGTGCCTTTTTGTAGTCTCCACCCATCACCCAGTTCTGAGAAGCACAGATTTAAGTTTAAGAATTTATGTTAATCTCCTATTGTGTAATCATACCCACTGCTTGGGTTCTTATCAGCTTCATCAGAAATAATACACTGACTTTAAGGAGGGTGAGATTCCTGAAGTACATTCTGAGCTGTTAAGGGAATGTTCCTGCGTGTTACTACTTTAGCAGAAAAACAGAAGTACAGGAAACAATACTTCTTTAAAGAGAGAGAATGGAGTCTAGAGATGTTGCACACAAACATTATTCCTTCTCACCCCACCCCACCCATTAGAATTTTTATGTACTATAACCCAAAGCAAAGAATTTCTTTCATGGTCATGGCTTATGAATGTTATAAATGGTGGATGCAGTTGAGTATATTATTTGTAACCTTTTATGCATGTTTACAGTTTGTAGGAGTGTTTTTAAACCGTTAGTAATGTTTTGCAGCAAAGTCCTTTCTGAAACGTGCTGGGCATAATCAAAAGTTCTTGCAGGCACTTAAGAATATGTTACCTTCTCTTGGGAGACATGATTTCTCTCCCCCCCCCCCCCCCCAAGTGTGACTGGATAACGGGCAGATCAGTGTGGATTTTCCACAGCTGCCATGAGGGAACTGGATATTGCTGCTTGACAGGGCATCACTCAGATTTGTTCTGTCTTCGCATGGTATCTTATGCAAGGAAAACAGATCTACCCCTTTGGGAACAGGAGAGTGTTAGCAGCCAAAAATGCCTCAAAGCAGGGATGGGCAATTTCTGGCCCTCCAGAAGTTTTGGCCAACAGTTCCCATAAACCCTCACCGTTGGCTATGCTGGCTTGGCTGATGGGAGTTGTAGAACAGTAAAGCAGAGCAACTGGGTTGGGTTTACTGGCGACGACATATACAATAGTAATAACAATAGTAATAAAAATATTAAAAATTATTTAATTGTACAGTCTAGTTAAAACACACAAATATATAGATGTATAAAAACAATGGAAACAAATGCACATTATAGATCAGGCCAATAAAAACACAATACTGTAATATTTAAAAACTATCTTTTCCATACAAACCCTTTACTAATACCAAACGCGTTTCGACCCATGGTCTTCTACAGTGGTAAAATGAACATTCACAATTATACAAAGACATGTCAACAACACATACCACACAAGTATCAATAGGCACTACTGCAGTGTGAAAACCTGTAAATACAAAGACCGTATTATATATTAAATTATTATTTATTAAAAATTCCACTTAAAATCAAAGTAAAATATATCCAAAGATACGTTTTAAAAAAAATTCTCACCAGTTGGAAGACTCTTGCCAATCCTTCCTCTAATATATGTAGCCTTACAGAACTGAACATTTTATAAAATAGGTAAACTGTAAGGGGGCCAAGGGCTCCACCAGGGAGGATTGTTTTTTAGTTTGACAAGAGGCTGCAGTAGTCCTAGAAGTGAATATATAAAAAGATATATGGATAAAACAAGTAATATAACAATTATAAAAAAATTAAATAAGCTAAAAATATAGATGTATAAAACCACATACTCACATACGACTGTCAGATAATAATAAAATAGCTCAGGATGCTGCCCAAACAGTAACTTTCCGGCTATCGGCGCAGCTTAGAACTGCTTAAGGCTTGCATTAAATTCTTAAAACAATTAGAATGCAGATGTGAAGGATGGAGCCTAATTAAGGAGCTGATTACAACTTTAAGGGCGTTCATCCTAGGCTAACTGATAGCATTAAAATACTTCAAAACATCACCAGCAAAACCACAAATCAAACACATAATGGCCAAACATATATAATATATTGCTGTTCCTAATGCATGACCATCCAGTTCATCTCCTCATTCAAACTTAGTCTCTAGAGTGAAAATCCTGAACAGTTTCCACTGTAGAAGTTTACGGCACATCTGTTGTAATCAGCTCCTTAATTTGGCTCCATCCGTCACATCTGCGTTCTAATTGTTTTAAGAATGGAAAGAGAGCCTTCCTTTGATTTTAAGTAGGATTTTTAAAAATAAATAATAATTTGAAATATAATACTGTCTTTGTATTTACTGTCTTTGTATTTAACACTGCAGTAGTGCCTATTGATATTTCTGTGGTATGTATTGTTGATATATGTTGTGAATGTTCATTTTACCATTGAAGAAGACCATAGGTCGAAACGTGTTAGGTATTAGTGAAGTGTTTGTATGGAAAAGATAGTTTTTAAATATTACAATATTGTGTTTTTATTGGCCTGATATGTATCATGTATTTGTTTTCATTGATATATAATTTTTAAATATTTTTATTACAATTGTTATTACTAACATTATTACTATTGTATATATTGTCACCAGTGTACCCAACCCAGTTGCTCTGCTTTACTGTTGTATTTCTAAGGGGTTGGGAGAAATTTCCTGTTCTGTCTAAGCTTGATGGGAGTTGTGGGCCAAAACATCTGGAGAAAGATAAGTTGTCCACTCTTGTCTGAAAGACTGCAGACAGAGCATCTCTTTAGAAAACATCTTTAAAGGTATGTTTGTTGGCTGGAAATAAAGAAGACTTAGGACACAATCCTATGCACATTTAGACAGAAGAAAGTCCTACAACTCCCAGCATGCACCAGCCAGGATTTTGTTTACTGTCCAAGCTTGCATAGGATTGTGCCTTTAATGGTTTAAAGGAAAACACTCAGCCTAACGGATCAAATCATTCTGAATTGACGAGAAGTTTAATTGAGATCTTGGTGTAGCACAATCATTTACCTAACTCTATCCACAGAGAACATAGTACTGAGTGATTTGACCAACGCTAGCTCAGGTTCATGCCATTCCATCCCTCTGGAAGAAGTCTCTGCAACCCGTACATGTAGACGGAGAAAAAATGAAGTTTCCTACACAGAGCCCAAGATCAACAGGTTAGTTTTGTGTTTGATGCCAAGCTCCCTTTTATAGGAGAGGCAAGCAAGTCAAGTATCTATGTCTGCAAACTGGTCACTTATTTGGGGATGTTGTTTTCTGGAATATGAAGTTAAAATGTGACAACTACATTATATTCCTTCTCTCTTTCCCTCCCTCCTCCACCCCTCTGCAGAAAACTGAGGCGTGGTGACCCGTTTACAGTTACTGACTTCCTCAGCTCCCCTATCTTCAAAACTAAAAGTAAGAAATTGGCTAAAGGATCTGGAAAGTCCAGGAAAACCATGAAAAAGAAAGAGAAGGAAGTTCAGCCCCGGTTAGATTTCATGACTATTTCTTAGGAAACAATTTTGTTGCTATTTGTATAACTAGAGGTTCGTTATTAGCCGGTGCTTTCAGAGTGTGACCTGGTTTGCATGTAACACCAATTAGAGGGCTGCACCAGAGCTTCTGTGTACACTGCCTCCCACCTCCCATCTGCTTGTAACGTCCACTTTGCATCCGATATCCAAACCTGGAATTCTGGGCTGTTGAAAGACAAAACAACCTAGGGTTTTAATGCAACAACAAATCACGAGTTCAGACTCAGAAGTGACAAGTGGGCTTATTGCAGCCCGGCCCCAACTAAGTACGAGTTGTTTCACCCATGGTTAGTTGTTTCATGTGAATGAGCCTGGTGTTTTAACTATTCCATTTCAAAAATAAAATGTTCCCCCCTGAATTTATTTTTATTTGTTGATTGCCTCCATAATATAGTTCTGTGGACATGGTACGCATAAGATTTTTAACAGGTTGTAAATGTGATACAATTGAAGTACCACAATAAAATCACTTGGAGATAAGTCTCCACTGATGCCCTTAGGGCATGGGTAGGTACATAAGGTAAGAGGCATTTCTTTCAATATCAAGGTTCCAGGCTGATCAGGGCTTTATACTCTGAATTGCGCCTAAACCAAATTGGAAGCCAGTGGAAATGAAACTCTAGTAATTTCAGTTTAAGATACACAATAGAAATTAAATTGTCTAATAATATATATATTATAGTGTTTCAGAACACTAAACTGGAAAATGTGGAAAGTACACTCTTGGGAGGGCACCCTATTTTTGTTGATGTAAGATAGATTAAAATATCAGAAGATTTTGCCATAATTTTTCAATAGGCTGTGGAAGGTTATTTTGTTTTCTGTGTTCTGTAGAATTGTAAAAGCAACAAAGAGCTCTACATCCAAGTATAGCTTTCTATTAGGTTTCTAAAGAAATATTCTATAGTTTAGCACAGCATATTTCATCTGCCACTCTGTTATTAAATCCATTAATCTAAAGCTGAATGGAATCCCTTCTCTAACAGAAGGAGAAGTGTCAAATCACAAAACTGTTTTACAGATAGGTACAATGCATGACTAGAAAGAGAGCTTTGGTTGTTGGGCAGTATAGAAAAAATAATAATGAAGATTAAAAAAAATGTTGAAAAGGAAGAAGAAAAGAGAGACAAATATACACAACTGGCCACGGAAATCAAAGAACTATGGCAACAGGAAAAGGTCACAATTATTCCATTAGTCACCGGCATCACACCAAAAAACAATGCAGAAAACCTCCAGAAACTGGGCAAAACATGCTCAATCGTCAGGAAATTCCTGAATCAATAAAAGACAGCATGACTTGGCAAAGCCCGTCATGTCCAACTAGAAAAACCGCCATAAGCGAGAAAGAGATAATAATAATAACAATAATAACCGCCACAATCACACAGAAAATTGAAGCACATCTCACCCAATATAATATACTCACAGAAGAACAAAAAGGATGTAAAAAGAACAGCAGAGGATGCAAATAATAGACAGTGTCGTCATGAAGCAAACAGAAAAGAAACCTTCACACTTGCTACGTAGACTATAAAAAGGCTTTTGACCGTCCCACACAGCTGGCTGAAAAAAGTACTCAAAATATACAAAATACATCCCTCAATCCAAAACTTTCTGACAAGAATTATGGAGACATGGAGAATGACAATACACCTAACAACAAAGATCATATACAGACAGAAAACATAAATACCAAACGTGGCTCTATGGTTTTATCTGTGTCTGAATCCACTATCCAACACCATTAACAACACCGCATAGGGTGTTGTTAAAACAAGCAAAGCACAGAAAACAAGCAAAGCACAGAATCTCTCACTGCTAGAACTTGGGTTCATACATACCATAGTGGTTGAGGGAGAAAGATGTTCACCCCAAACTACCGTATTTCACCAAATGTAAGACGCCATCGATTGTAAGATGCACCTAAATTTCAGGGCCACCAACAGGGAAAAAGCTTTGCGTCGATTCTAAGACACACCTTAATTTCAGAACCCCTCCCCCCTCACCTCCATCGCCGTCACCCATTCTTGTTGCAGCCGCAGCTCTGTGCCGCTGCCAGCACTCGCCTTGGCCTGGCAAGGTGGCGTTCCCAGTAACGAGGCGAGCGTTGCCAGTGGCGCAGAGCGGTGGCAGTGAGGGTGCGTGACGGTGATGGAAGGGAGGGGGTATGGCCTCGCAAGTCCCTCCTCCCCCCTCACAAGTTCCTCCTCCCCCCTTGATCGCTGCTGCCTCGGCCTGGGAAGGCTTCAGTACTGGGAAGGAGGCCGAGATCTTGCGAGATTTCCTGAGATTGCGGCCTCTTTCCCAGTACTGAAGCTTCCCAGGCTGAGGCAGCAGCGATCAAGGTGAGGGGGGAGGGGGGACTTCTGACCGGCCTTGTGGGGTCCCTTGGGACCCGCTAGGGTGAGTCGTGGTGGGGGCATGCAGAGCCCTAGTGCCTTCTGCAAAACGCGGGGGAAATCCCGCGATTGCATGGCGCCATCGATTCTAAGATGCACCCCATGTTTAGAGATGTAAACATGGGAGAAAAAGTGTGTCTTAGAATCGGTGAGATACGGTAGCATGTGGTGCCTTTAGCTCATCAGGACTGGAAAGATGTACGGTCTTAACATCTAAATATATACTGTCGTGGCAAGTTGAACTGATAGTTTGAGAAAGATAGCCAACCTCTTTGAAAGCAGCCTTTGCCTATTTCCAGAATTTGGTTTTGTAAGATTGCCCCTGATGAAGGAGCTCTTGGTTTGGAAAAGCATTGGTTTCAATTTTTTAAAAAAATTCCCATGGGCACCTTTGGGTACGCATACTCTTTTTGCATTGTGTCCTGTTTCTGGTGCTTCTCTGCTGGTTTTTGTGTGTGCATTTTAGACTATAATATTTGTCTTCTACTAATTCATTTCCAGGGTCCATTTTTAGTTCTGCTGCTCATCTGTAAAGCCCTCAGTAATTTGGGGCCACGATATCTCCTTTGAACCAGATGGTGACTTGCAATCTTCTTCAGAGGCTCTGCTGTGTGTCCCACCACCAAGAGAGGTTAGGCTGATGGAGACACTCACAGGGCTTTTTATGTAGCAGCACCCCAGTTATGGAACTTGCTCTTGGGGAGGTCAGATTGGCCCCATCTTGTAGCTTGAGGGTGCTCTTGGATCCAGCATTGTCCCTAGAGGCACAGGTGGACTTGGTGGCACAGACCACCTTTCATCAGTTTGGACTTATATGCCAACTATGTCCTCATCTAGACAGAGATAGCCTAGCTACAGTTATCCCTGCTCTGGTAACTCTTGTCTGGATTACTACAATGTGTTATATGGGGGGCTGCCTTTGAAAACTGTCTATAAATTTCAGGTGGTCCAAAATAAGGCAGCGAGATTGTTAGTGGGGACTGGCCAACGTGGTCATATTATACCAGTATTTTTTCCATCTGCGCTGGCTGACTGTCCATATCCGAACCTGATTCAAAGTGCTGGGGTTAACATTCAAAGCCCTAAACAGCTTTGGACCAGGTTATATGAGGGATTGTCTTTTCCTATATACACCTTCCCGGACCCTAAGATAATCTCCATCGGTCCTTCTCTGGGAGCCCCTGCCAAAGGAAGTGAGGTGCTGTGGCATCCAGTTGTGGAATGAGCTTCCCAGAGAGGCTCACCTGGCGCCCATGTTCTCTTTTCAATGCCAGGTGAAGACCTTATTTTTGCATGCCTTTTATAGTCTTCCCTTTCTGTTTGATTTAAATCTGTTACTATATTTTAAATCTTTGCAATAATGCTAGGTTTTGTTTTGAGTTTGAAGTTTTATATTGTACCTTTAAGCTTTAATAATGTGTTTTATCATGTTGTATTTCATGGTTTTAATTGTTGTGAGCCACACAAAGAGCTTCAGGTTTGGACAGTATAGAAATGTAATAAATGAATGAAATAAGTTGATTGATTAATATAACGTTGCTTTTATGAATAGTAGGAAGCTGCCTTATACTGAGTTAGAGATGCGGTTATCATTTGTATCCCACGTTTCCTCCAAGGAACTCAGAGTGGTGCCTATGGTTCTCTCTACACCTATTTGGTCTTCCCAACAACCTTGTGAGGTAGGTTAGGCTGAGAAAATAAGACCATCCGCTGAGCATTATAGCTGAGTGTGGATTTGAACCTGGGTCTCCCTGGTCCCTAACCAGTTCTCTACACTGGATGTGTGAAAAGTGGGAAAGTTGTTTGTGGGTTGGTGCTTGCATTACAGCTCCCAAAGTGATTATGGCTTCCAAACCTGCGGCTTGGCTATAGGGGCTTTCTCAGAGCCACCTTTGCCATACGGCATAGCTGGCATTTCATCCAGTCCAGACAGTAAACACAGTCCAGAATACAACAGGTGCAGCTTGGCAGCTAATGATAGGTGCACCTTGTGGCAACTGGCGCAGAAGCTAATCAGGAATGGGTAATTCACCCAAAATCCTCTCTGGAAACAATCCCACATAACTGGTATGTTAATATTAATTTTCCAGATGGGCTTCCAGAAAGTTCATTCAGGCTCTGTATTCGATTTTCCAGATTGGATGCCCTTGAAGCAGGACGAGAAGGGGGCTGGGAGGGCTACAGCAGGGTCTGAGGCCCCTGGATGCTGCCACACATCCATGATGCACACCAAAACTACGAACCATGGGAATTTATCTCCCCTGATTCCCAGATTTCCTGAATGTGCTTCGCATGAGTATGGGATTAGGAAAGGGCTGAACTGCTGCATAAACATGACCCAATCAAGACACAAACTCTTGGATGATCTCACATGAGAGCAGAGGTAGGCAGAAGGTGGTGGGGCCAGGGGAAAGGCACCACGGAGGGCCGGATTTGGCCCCCAGGACTGACGTTCTGCACCCCTGCTTACAGCAATAACTGGCTCCTTTATTGGCTCCTAAGAGAGCAGCTAAAGCTATATATGGTTAGCTTTGGTGTGGACAGTGAGGGGCTTGTGTGCATTCTGTGACCTAGGTGTGATGGCTCTGCCTTTCACATTTCCTTGGAAAGAGACATTACCTTCTACATCTGGAGCAAACTTGTGAGTTCCTAGGATACAAGCTATACATGTAACTCCAAGCCCACGCAACGTGGGGCAGTTCAAAAGGTGGAGGCTATTGGAGAAAGGACAGGGCTGGCCCTATCATTATGCAGAGCAAGGCAGATGCCTTGGGCAGCAGATTTTGAGTGATGAAAGGCCGTGGATTATTAATTCTTTAGTTTGTTGTCCTTATATTTTAACTAAGAGGGAGTGGAATAGGCACTTGTTGGATTTTCAGCCTCAGGTACCCAAATAACTTGGCTTGGCAGAATGCACCTTGATGTGTGATGAGGGTGACACCTCTTGACTGCTCCGCCTCAGGTGGCAAAATGTTTTGGGTTGGGTGGAGACAAGGTGAAGTGGGGGAGCAGTTCTTGTCAGCGAACCCGATGGGAGGTGGGTCTTTGGGAGATGCCCAGCCATCTTTACCCTTGAGGCTGGTGCTGGTTTCACCAAGGAACTGCTCTTGCATTGTTCCTTGCTTCCTTACGTTTCCGGTGCAGGAGTAACTCATACAACCATGAAATGCCCTCCTTGGATTGCTGATTTGGGATTACTAATACAGATATGGGATTTCACAGCTGTTGCAAAGGGAATGAGAACAAGAGGGCCATAATCAAGACTGAGAGCCTCAGGAGCAATAAATACTCTTCTCTATTCCCAAAGTGAGCGGTCCTAGTCGGAAATCTCAAGAGAATATCTCCTTCTGTCCACCTTTGGGAAGGGACTCTGATATGGGGTTGCCATACGTCCTGGGAAACCGGGAATGTCCGATTTCCAGGTGATTCTTAAAGGTTCCGACCGGCTGGGCAAGAATCCCATATTCCCAGACTTGCCAGCTGATTTCTAAAATGGCGCCTTGAGCAGCATAGCTGCAGCGGAAGAGAAAAAAGCACTGCCGCTCCTGCACAGGCTCGGCAGAGTCACGCCCTGTGACTCGCGTTCTTGCGCCTGCACAGAGGCGGAGGTGCAGAAAAAGGCGCGCTTGCTTTCCTCAGGCTGCCGCGCTGCCTGCTGCAGTAGGACTATTGCTGCTGAGCCTGGGAGAGCCGAGTGATTTAGTCAAACAATAAAAGAAAAAGGTCTCCTGACCAGCCGCTGCTATTCTGCAGCTTGTGTTTTCCCTTCCAGGTAATCCTTGTAGTTGCAGATTAAACCCCATAGCTTTTTTAAAGGAAAACTTTGGGGAGGGGGGTTTACCCATGGGAAACATGTTGTTTAAAATGGACTCTGTGTTCCTACGGCTGCCCCTCTTGTGATCGCTTTCTCCTCTCCCCCTCTCTCCTCCAGCCCTTTTCTCTTCTAACTCCCTTCCACCCACACCATTACTTTTTATTTTGCTTACAGTAGGGCTGCTTACTTGCCTGGTCAGAGACCCGAGAGACTCACTGAAAGAAAAACAGCCGCTTTCCCCCTTCCAGCCAGGTCAGTCATCCTTTCAGCTCTAGACCAAACCCCATATAGCCGAGGCTTCATGGCTCCTTTTAAGGAAAACATATTTTTTTGTTTTGTTTTATCCATGGGAACACTTGCTTAGCAAAAATGGCTTTGCATTGCTGCTGCTCCTCTCCTGATTGCATTAGGCAATTCCCCCCCCCCACACCACTCCCCCTTTGAGCCTTCTCCTCTCCCAGCTTTTCCTCTTCTAACTCCCACTCACACCATTACTTTTTATTTTGCTTCCAGCAAAAATAAATAAATACATTTTAAAAATTGACCTGGTTTTGAGGATCCAGACTATGGCAACCCTACTCTGACAGGATCAAAGCATGAACCTCAGTGTCTTAATAGTTGTGATGCTTTTAGCCCCTTAAACGTTTGCCGTTAACCACCTTCCGTCAAACTTCTTTCCATCGCAAAGGCTAACCGATGGGCTAATGGAAGAGCTGCCACCTCACCCACTGCGCTGTAGTTCTCCAAATTCCTGGAAGCCAAGAGATACGGCCACTATTAGTTCAGAGGAGCCTCACCCCTACAAAATAGGATTACGTTACAGCAATCAATATAGGAGTGGACCGCCTCAGTCCAAGAGTCAAATTCAGTTTCGGGACTGAGTGCAAAGGATACGTGGCAAAAGGGGTAGGGCCAAAATACCAGCTTAAAGCTCTTACTGACAGTAATCATGCCTTAGGAGAGGGGCATTTCAATCTTTCAGAATTGGGAGGTGGGCTACACAAAAGCCAGGTAACCTCCAAATGATCAGTGGTTGGGGAAAAGAGGGCTGGACATGACCATCTGGAGAACCCAGAAGTTAGGATTTGGTCCCTGGGCCTGAGTTTCCCCACCTCTGCTTCGCCTGGATCTCTGTTAGGCATATACTAGATTGCAAGTTGCCCTGTCCTCCTCTAGCTGAATATTCCTGCACCCATTCCAGTGTAGGATGACTTTCCAAGGTCCCCTCTAGAAGAATTCAGTTTGGTGCCTGGTTGCCCGATTATGCTCATATATGGAGAAGCGCATTTACTCCTAATACCTATTCACGAGAGGCGGTGAAGCGCATTACGGGCTGTATGAAACGCGCTTTAAAGTTGTTTACATGCGGAGAATCGCATGTTTACATGGCCAAAATGCGCTTCAACTCCCGTGGCAAATTAAAACTCGCTATTTAACGCACATTCAATAATGTGCATAATCGGACAGAAAAAGCATCTCGACCCCCAATTTGCGCTCCGCTCTTGTAGAGGTAATTTTTTTAATGCGCCTTGAAAGAGCTTTAAATCGCTCTTGTAGAGGCACCCCAAGTTGAACAGCAGCTTACTGGGGCGTCTCCTTTCCAGGCATAAACAAGAGGACACATAGGAATGGACATTAGTGTTTATTTAAGCTAAATATCCCCTTCCTTTTAAAAAACAAACTAGAAGACATGGGTGGAACAGTATTTAATTCCCAAATGATAGAATAAAAATGTTCAAATGGCTGAAGAAGGGTTTGAAGACCTGCAATGTAACATACACCTAAAAACAGGAGACAAACCATTCCTGCCTTTCAGCTCAATTACCAAACAGAAGGAGACAACAGGACTGCCTCTGCCCTACTCTACCATTAAGAGTTTCTCCCTGATAAGTAAAATCCTCTTAAGCATCTTGCCTATATTAGGCTATATTCGGGTTTCAAACTACATCAATTAAGATGGTTTGTTAGGAGAATCTTTTGCATTGCCTACATAGTCCAGCAAGGGCCTATGGCCTGCTAGAAAACCAAACCTGCTCCATCGTTCAAAACATTTCCGGTACAACTCCTTCCCACCCCCATATCCCTTGGGGGTGGGGTGGCTTCATTCATAGAGGCAGCCATCAAGTCTGCGCTGTATCTCTCTCCCCATCCACCTCGGTCAATACAGAAAACCACACAGAAACCTAGGGGGATGGGAAAATCTGAACAAGTTTATATTTGGGGGTTGATTTCTTCACATATTTTGAAATGCTGCACAACCCGGGTGTCGTTCTTTCATCAGGCAGACAATCTCTCCAGAGCAATTCTGAGGCCTTCTCTTAAAGTCTTGGCTGGGAAGAGAGTTTTGCCTTCAAGTTTTCAGCAAGTTTATCCATGAACTCAAATGTGTTCAAGTAGTCAGAGCGTTTCACGCTGCGAGGGAAAAGCAAAGCAAAACAAGGGTATGAATGTTATGATAGTGCAAGGTTTAAAAAGGCTCTACAAATTTAGCTTTGCAGCTCTGACAGGAGTCAAGTCCCGGGGATTGGGGTGGAACAAAGTTTGCCTGTTTCATACTCATTCACATGTTTCGCAAAAGACAATGCTTGATTTTGGCTAATGGCTTCTGTGGGGTGAGGAATCCTTGGATTACGCCTTTGACTTAAGAGCAGTTTGATTCCACATTTTCTTTAGCTAAAGGATAAAAACATGAAAAGGATACTTGCTTTCCAGTATTTATGGAAATGAGATGTACTTTAATACATCTTCACTCATGCTGGCCCTGTGTGGTGACTTTAGCATGTGATACACCTAAGTCATTTACAATCTGCAGAGGAAAAATTGGCTGTTATGACCCAGGCGAACCCTGCCTTAAAATATTGCAATCAGATTTTACCAGAGACTTTTTAATTCTATTTTTAGTTCTTGTCTTCTGCTACCACTTTTATTGCAAATATATTTTGATTGGGAACAGAATTCAGGTCTATGCAACAACCATACAAACTATTTAGATTAAAAAAGTATAGTGTATTTTTGGTTCTAACTGGATTCCTTTTTTAAAATCCAGTTTTCCTTAATACAACTTTACACTTTTGTAGAAAAATTATATATTATTATTTAACACTTGCACAGCTTTGGGAGTTTTCATGCATCTTTCAGGCCCACATACTTACTTAGGTAGCCCTTTGATACAAGCAGACAGATCTTTCGTCATAAAGCCAGCTTCAATGGTCTCTATGCAGACATCCTCCAAGGCAGAGGCAAAGTTCTTGAGCTCTGTGTTGTTATCTAACTTTGCTCTGTGAGCTAAACCTCTAGTCCAGGCAAAGATGGATGCTGGGAAAGGCGGTAGTGGTGGGAAGAAACAGAAATTAACGGATTCAATTGTTACAAATGATCACTATTTCAGCACTGTATTACCCACACCAGTTCTTCCCTGAAAAAGAACATAGCAATCTAAATTTGGAATTCAACTGTTGATTGTATTCCTTGAAGTAGATTACCCACTTAGCCTCTCCCTTGTGATGATTTGTTCCTCAGCAGTCTGTAGCAGCCAGCATGCTGACACACGGCTATAATGGTCCTCAGCCCCCTATAATTAGGAATCCCTTCCCTATTACCGTATCATAAGATTAACACTATTTCACACTACTTTTATCAAGAGACTGATGCCATGTGTGTAGACCGAGAATCCTGTGAGCCATAGTTGCCCAGAGGCTTCTGGGAAATGGCTGCCTCGGCTTCCCACGGCCCGGCTTGCTAGGTTGCTTGCTATTTGCTGGGGAAATGGATCAGAGACGTCTTACCCTTGCACCTTATCTGTCTAGGCCTAGCAAGCTGGACAGAGTAATAACGAGCTTACATTCCAAAGCTGTTGAGCTTAGAGAAGCAAGGCCAAAGGAGAAGATAAGATGCCTGCCTATGCTAGTGACGTAACTGCTTCAACGTTATTACTTGGAGTACTGCTGCCAAGTGCAAAACAGTATATCAATTGCTTTTGCCTCCACCCAGGGGTCCAGATAGGTCAGCAGCTTCATGAGCGTCTGCTGTCTGAGTCCACACCGTTTATTAAGTATGCTTGTATAGGCCTTAAGGTGCTTAATAAACACTCTCCTCGTGAGTAAACCTCTGAGTCGGAGTGTGCAGTTTCCATGATGCTTAAAAGAACAGACGGCCAGGGGCCCTGGGACGGAACACCATGAGTCAGCTTTCATGGACTGGAAGGAGGGTGCTTCTCCTGCAACACTGTTCTTCCTCTTGAAAGAACGTGTGCCAGACGTGTGGGTTAGCCTGCTGATGCGGAGCCACTGATGCATAATTTATGTAGAATGACAGATGGTTTTGTACCTAGCAGGAGTTTAGGTTTCTACCTATATTCAAGGTTTGAACTCCATACACTGGCTCAGTTCGGATGACACATTAGGCAACGGAGGAGGGGGGGGGGAACAATCGTCAGTTGTGTTGCTTATTGTGTCATCTGGAGGGCAGCACACAACGCACACACAACTGACAGTACGTTAATCAGGCACTTTAAACAACGGAGCGAAACAATGGGCTTGCACGTTGTTTAGCCCGAAGCCCCGTTGTTTAAAGTGTCGTCCGAATTCAGCCCCCCCCCTCTGTGGACTATTCCGTTTCGGAATAGAGTTCTACTGCCTAGAGCAGCCAAAAAACCCCAGCCGCTCTATGCAGCCGGCAGAACTCACGGTGCATGCTGGTATACGGCTGGGGGACACAGGGAGGAGAGGCTGCAACCAAAATGGCCGCCGCAAGTTCCTTGCAGCCAGGGCGTTTGCCGGTTCCGAGCAGCGCCGGCTGCAGTGTGTCGTCTGTGGAGCTCCTCCTGCCTAACGCACGGTCAGTGCGTTATTTACCCCTCCGTTGCTTAATATGTCATCCGAACTGAGCCACTGTGTCCATCTGCGCAGCGCAAGCCCTGCTGCAACCACCCCACAGAGTTACTTTGCTATGTGACCATGTCCACAAAATGCAGAATTTACTCCTTCGTGTCTCTCACGAAACTAAACAAACAAGACTGTTATTCCCAGGGTCTCTTGGGAGTACGTCATGGCATTTAAATAGGCTGACCATATGAAAAGGAGGACAGGGTTCATGTAACTTTAACAGTTGTAGAGCAAAGGGGATTTCAGCCAGTGTCATTTGTATGCAATTAGTTCCTGGTGGAATTCCCTCTTCATCACAACAGTTAAAGTTGCAGGGGCCCTGTCTCTTGACCATGTACAAAAGGAGGCAGGGCTTCTGCAGCTTTAACTTTGTGATGAAGAGGGAATGTCACCAGGTTCTGCATATATACCAATGACACCTGCTGAAATTCCCTTTTCTATGAAACTGTTAAAGATACAGGAGCCCTGTCCTCCTTTTCATATGGTCAGCCTAATTTAAACATATGTCATGTTCTCTCGGTAAAGATAGAAGCTGCTTACCAATGGGGTTAGTGGAGGTTTCTTGACCTTTCTGATGCAGGCGATAGTGACGGGTCACTGTGCCATGAGCAGCTTCGGCTTCAACGGTTTTCCCATCTGGGCATATCAGGACACTGGTCATCATCCCCAAGGATCCATAACCTGGACAGAAGAACAATCTGAGTAGTACCAGTCTTTGAAAACCAGACTTGCCTGAATATTCCTCTAATCCACAATCCAGCCAAAGTTAAATGCTGTTACGTATTAAGCATTTGCCTCACTCCCATTGAAATCAGTGTGGCCTAAAGTGTCCATCTTTTGTGAGTACCGGTAGATAGTGGTTCCTATTTATGAATGGTTCAAAATGCATGCAGAATGAAATCCAGCGTGGAAAGCTCCCCCACTCCTACTCCCAAGGATATTCATGTTGACGTCCCTAACACCAGCAAAGAACCATTGGCTGCTCAGTTAACCGTTTACGCACATAGCATA
Organism: Anniella stebbinsi; assembly: GCA_029215795.1. Lineage (NCBI taxonomy): Eukaryota > Metazoa > Chordata > Lepidosauria > Squamata > Anniellidae > Anniella > Anniella stebbinsi. The sequence continues at coordinate 195,100,123 of JARDYH010000001.1, read as the reverse complement.
TCATGTAAGGGAGCTTCAAGTGTCACACACTTCAGTTCATTCGGGGGAATATGATTACCCAGGACTTCTAGCCATTGGGCAATCTTGCATAGTACTTGCATGGATAAGATAATTCACATAAGGGAAACCTAATGTCTCACGAGTGTGTTATTCTTGTAAATAAATCTCCACAAAAAAGATAGACAAGAAAATGGATATTGAATATAAGTGACACATGGGTGACGTCCTTTTCCTTCTGTTTGATATGTATATATTTTATACATTTTATCTGTTGTAGCTCCTGAGGAAGGATTGCAAAATCCGAAACGTTGAGCTTTTTATTCAACAATAAAACAACAAAAAACTTTTTCTAACAACTTCATTAGCACCAGAGCTCGTCTCTTTCAATTCCGCTTCTTTTTCAATTCTGCTTCTTTCCCTTTTCGTCGGCCCTCCTATCACATAGTAAGTGAAATAACAAGACTCGACTTCGTTCCAGACCACCTTGCTCCCTGGGGTTAAGTGTACATTTTATTGTCCACTATCCTTTGGCTTCGAAATTTCTCAAGGCAGGGTTGCATCATGTGACCTTTCCCAACGGAAGTATGAAAAAGGGTCTGCAATATGGCTGGCTGAACAAGCATCCATTTTGTCCAAAAATACACACGCCAGAGACTTGGTAACTACTTTGTATAGAAAACCAACAACCCACTGACTGCCTGAGTACCAGGTCCTTCCCTCCAGTGGCCATTCTTGCTCCCTTGGTGATCTTTGGCAATGCAGTTGGGCAAGACCTCTAGAGTGAAAATTCATCCAATCCTAGCATATTTGGAAGTAACATACCACTGTCATAGTGGCCCTGACATATGGGCTTCTTATTATACAGAATATCGGAGTGATCTGAACAGAAATCTTTGTAATGATTTATATGCCATTTGATAGCTTATGATATCAAGCAGTATATGCATAGTTGAATTAAATAAAAATAAAAATAAATAAGAACAATTTGCAACTCCCTGCTGCTGGGTGATGCATTGTTATCACTTAGCTCATTTGTTGCGCGAAAATGTATTGCAATTGCAGATCATTATCTAGCTGAACTGACTGCAATGATCTGCATCAGCCAACAAGCTTGCTTTCTATATTGCAGAGAATTCATCTACCTTTCTTTTCTCTTTGACAAATTTTATGTAACTTGAACACCTGCACATTCTGCTGCTAAGAATGTGTTCATCTCATAAAAATGATCTCCTTCTAGTTTTCGATTTTATTGCTTAACAAGCATAGCTTTATAGCATCCCTGAAGAGATAAATGCTACCTTTAGTTTTGGGGAAGAGACAGGCCCAGAACAATTTATCCCTACCTAAATCCTCACCCAGGACCACGCTACACACACACACATACAGAGAGAGAGAGAGAGAGAGAGAGAGAGAGAGAGAGAGAGAGAGAGAGAGAGTTACGCCTTCTAGAAGTTCATTATGGTTTCACTGGACACCTTCTGTATATGAAACATTTCACAGGCTGATGTGCTTTACACCAGGCATTTCCACAAGGAGAATTGGGTATACAAATCTCATGTTGATGGGTGGAGCTTATGGCTACCATCACATTTTAGATTTACTGGTGAAAGCAGTCAAAAAAGTGAAACCTCCATGTTCAGAAGCAGTCAAACGTTTGGAGCGGGGAGGGGCTTTGCCTTCTTACCTCGCTTGTAGGCTTTCCAGAGGCATCTGACAGGCCACTGTTGGAAGCAGGATGCTGGTCCAGACAAGCTCTTGGTCTGATCTCCCAGGGCTATTCTGATGCTCTGGCATTAATCAAACCCCTCCTTGCACAGTCAGTATACTAGTTAACACTGGTGTGCAGTTGGCTAAGGTATTACTGCAACACTACAGTACAGAGGTGAATCATACCTTGTGCAACCGAGTCAGACTGGACGTCACCGTCGTAGTTCTTGCAGGCCCAGATAAACCCTCCCTCGGATTTTAGGGCTTGGGCTACCATGTCATCGATCAGCCGATGCTCATACCAGATATTTTTGGCTTCGAACTGCGACTTGTACTCCCTGGAGGACAAATGGAACGGAATGCTAGATGTGGTCATTACAGGCTTTGTACATGCAACTCTTCAGAAGAAAGTGGCTTGCATCTTGCATAAAGAGAAAGTGGGGGTGGAGAAAAACCTGTAAGAGTTGCCACAGAGAATAAATACCTCCACCGCATATGCTGCAATTTTAATTTAAACCCCCATTTGGCCTACACATGAAGGATTGTTTCTCATAAATGTGCTGCCTTGGCTGTCATCACTTCAGGGCACATGTCATTTGTGCACACAATTTATGTTCCAGCCATGGAAATGCCTGACTACGGGCTGAAGGGTCACCAACGCGGGCTCCACCCATTGGCTGTCTTCCATGAACTAGATGTGCACAGGAGCAAATCGAATGCCGGCTCAGCTGTCCATCTTGGCCATTCCCCCTTGCTTCAGACAAATGGCCCGGCTTTTTATTTTGAAAACCTCCACGTGAACATTCCCGTCTTCGCACATCCATTGAACTTTTAATTCAAAACTGCTATGGAAATTGGGAACATGGGAGGTTTCGTGATGGCATCACAGGGAACAAGCCAATGAACCCCATGCGCAGCCAGCTTCTGCTTGAAGCTTGCATGGCTATCTTTTCTCCAAAGTTTGGCATCAGAGGGGAAGAGTACATTTGGACTGGATGCAGAGGGGGGAGTCCCCGAGCAGACCAACAGCTGCAAAAAGAAAAGGAAGGACCAGATGCTCCTGTCCTCCCCCTTGAGCAAAGGGCTCTTCAGCACCCCTTTTCTGCCATGGGAGCAGCAACGGAAGCTTTGCCAAAGTCCTTCCAGGTAATGCCCCTTAGTTGCGCACTACCACTTCCCTCTGTCTTGGATACTGCACAGGAGCAAGTTGACAATGGACACAACAAGGGGAAAGCTCTGCCTAAACTTTGGGTGTTGTTTATGAATAGTCCACACTTCAAATCCAAAACTCAGTTTCCCCACTGACTCCTATAGTCATACCGTTTTTCCCCATCAGTTTCAAGAGAAGTTAATAGAAATTAGTTCTACAAGGTGCATGACCAGTCCAGCCTTCCCTCGCTGCTGCTTCTTTTTTTTTTTTTAAGTAAAAATTAAGAATTTTGTGAAATACATTTTAGACCCAGGAGACACCCTCCCCCCACCCCCAAAACTGGCTATTGTGGCTAACAAGAAATGATACAATTCTTTGAACGGAGAGAGAGAGAGAGAGAGATGAAGGATAAAAATGTATCACATCACAAAATATTATTACTTCTCATAGATCTCCTGAAAGATGTCCTTAAAACGCCCATCGTATTTCTTCAAAATGGTGTTTTTCGTGCTCATGTAAAGGGGCCAGGCTTTGGACAATGCCATCTGGAAAGAACTGTGGGCGAAGTCTCGGATGGACTTGTCAAGGTTGAACATTCCCAGAGCCACACCTCCGCAGCCTATACCACGGAAAGAGAGGAAGAGCCAAGTGAGTAGGATGCAGATACAATAAAACATCTGCTTTTGGGTAGCACAGTATCACACCCTCTCACACAGGCACACGCAGCCTTTCCAAATGTTGCGCAATAACCATTTCACACGGCCCAGCCACTGAGGATCAGCCATTACTGACGTAGCTTATTTCATCATCTGAACGTAGTACTCTGAATGAGAGGCAACCAGAGCCTGACTTTCTGATGTGTAAACTTCCCCATGACTTGGGTCATCTAAAGTCGCCCACGGAACTTCATGGAAGCTGAAAGCAAGACATGGCTGGGAAGCGTACAAATCAATGAAGCAGGTCAGAGACGTTTGCTCGCTAAAGTCATCCTTTTCCATTTATCGAGGTTTCTGCCCAGGAAAAGCCAGTCCCCTCTTTTCTTGCACGCTCAGTTGCCCCCAACTCAGTTGGGAGAGCCACATGTGGAAGTGGGCCAACACGCAGGTGGATGATGCGGAAGCGAAACTGGATGTATATTTGCAGCCACATTTGTGGTGGTTATCCGGGTGCTCTGGAACTGGCTTCTGAAGTTGACAGGAATGCTCATTCCCATCCAAGGCCATTACTTGTTGTGTGCAAAGCTAATAAAAGTTGGCTCAAGGCCAACATTACAAGGAGAGCCACACACTGAACAAATGTCTGTTTCCAAATCTATGTAGAATAAGTCACCATAAAAAAGCTGGAGACGTCAATAAAGCAAGCTGCTCTGTTCACCCAATTATTCCTTCTTGGCCTAAGAAAATATTAAAAGATCCATACTGGCTTCACAGTGTTAAAGGACAAGCAAAACGGCCACTCATTCAGAAATGTTAATACAGACACATGCTTTCAGGTGTACAAAGTCCCTTCAAAGGTTACAGAGAAGAGACAATTGATCTATGGCGGAAAATGGGCGCCCAGGCTTTTTGCTGTAACGTGCGGAGTGAACCTTCCCTATCAATTTTTGTTCAAGGTTTTCCCCAAGTTATGTGATCAAGATTCAAACATACAAATTGTTTTGTCTAAATACCAGCCACTGCTGAAATTAGAAGGGGAATTCAGCCATGGACTAACAATGGTCATCCGAGTCTCTTTTGTTTTGTTGTTTTAACAGCAGACACCCCACCTTCCCCCTGGCTTCTCCATACCACAGTACAAACTAAAGACACCCTGGCCTCCTCTGGAACCCCTTCTACAAATAGAATCATAGGCTGGGATCCAGAATTTGCTCTTGTTTGCAGGACCATCCCCGAATCAGAGATCTGCTCACAGATGCTCTTGCCACCAGAAGAAGGGGGGAAGTGACTTGAACCCTTCCCCCTGCAGCTTCTTGTGCCCATGAAGATCCACTCCTGAGGGCTGAGAGACCATCAAGAGCAGAAGGGAGCAAGGGAGAATTGGCAAAAATTTGGTGATATTAAAAGTTTTAAATAAATATTGCACATTTTCAACTAAAATAGGGATTGTAAAATGAGTATTTTCAGAACGTGATAATGATGGATACTAGGTAACTGCTCTGTTACAAAAACAGTTGTCCCTGTTGAAATGACACTGCAGGCTACAAAGAACACCTAAAGATGCATGGGACACCTATCAATGGTTAGGAAGAGGCTGAATTCGGACGACACAATAAGCAACTGGGGGGGGGGACAATTGTCTGTTGTATTGACTATCGTGTCATCTGAATGCTGCCATAGTCAGCTCAGCACTGATCCTAATCCACACCACACTTGATTATTTATTACAATGTTGTGTGGGGAGTAGCCCCTAGATGAACAACTGTAAAGTTGATTATTACCCCACCATTGACTATCGTGTTGTCTGAATTCAGCCACAGTTTTGCTCATGGCTCCCTTGCTGAAAATCTCAACTCAGCCACTGAACTTACTGAGTGGCCTTAGGCACCCCAAAATGATATAAGGGGATAATATTGAGTGTTACTGTGAGGATTAATTTGGGATTTCCCAAGCTTTTTAAAAAAATAGCTGGAATACAACTGAGGAGTTGTGAAGCAAGGAGTTATCTTGGCTGGGAATCAAGAACAAAAACTCAGTATGCCTGAACAGCTTCCAAAAAGGCTCCGCTTGTCACGGCCTGCAAGCTGGCACAGAGCCTACAACTGTTCATTCACAGCCATAACACAATTGAGAGTGAATATAGTTAAGAGTTCCAGAGCACTTTTAAGGGCTGAATTATAGCCGCCATTTTTTTGGTATTCCTTGATGCGTGGTATATATGCCATTTAATATAGCATTCATTACATGTCTGTATCAATTAATACAACCATACACTTCAGACTGAGGGGGAACCACACCAAATATACCGATGCAGCGTGGGTGAAAGGAGTCTCATTTATAGTTTAAAATGAATGAAGCCTCTTGTTTATTCAAAGGGTTGCAACAAAGTTGGCTCTGTTACTCCACATACAAACTGTCTCCCTGCAACTTTCCTCTATGACCTATAATGTTCTTTAACCCCCATTCAGAGTAACGGGGAACTTAATCCTAATTTTGGAGTGTGTGGGGGGGAATGAGCTGGAACCTCTCAGCTGCCTTCAATCAGGGATCAAATAGCCACTGCTGAGCATTTAAAATGTAATTTATTATTATAATTTATTATTATTATTATTATTATTATTTATTAATATTATTTTCTATTAATATTATTTATTTATTATTATTTTTATTACATTGCATTTACATCCCCATAGAAAAAACCCTTTAATAGTTTAAAGTGTTCTATATACATTGCCTAAATAACTCTCAGTACAACCATGCCAGGTAGGTCAGTGACAGAGGCTGAGGCTGAGAGAGCAGTTTGTCTAAGGACAGAACCGGCCCAAGCCATTTGGCTCACCCACTGCATGCCTTGTGTTGCCAGAAACCATTACTTAACACAGGTGCCGAAGAACCGCAGAGAAACTGCCCCAAGAATCATGAAACTCTGCCAAAGTCTCCTCATGAGACTTGGCTAAGTCGCTCCAGACTTCCAACGACTCACGAGACTTAGCCAGACGAGGCTCGCGGGAGGTCCCCAGGTGACTCAACCTCAATCTGTGGGAGGCTGCTAGCCTAGCCCAATGTTGGCAGCCATAGAGCCCCCAGCTGGGTAGCTGTCGCCACTTGCTTCCTCTTTTGTTGGAAGCGGGGCAGCTGCTGTACTTCAAAACAAAAGAGGAAGCAACTCACTGGGGGTACTCCAGGGCCTGGTGGGGTGTTGGCCTAGCCATGGAGCATTCAGACCAGGTGCAATTGCTTGTGGTGAGGGTTTGAGTGACATGGCAGCAGCTGGTGTGCTTGTTCTGGTGATGTGGCAGGAACTCAGGTACCATTGTGGTAGGCGCTTTTGCAGGGAGGCTAATTCCGCTGTCCCTTGAAGTGGGATGCTGAAGTATCTATAAATCCAAACCGGTTTCACAAGCACCAAAGAAGGTTTCACAAGTACTAAAGAAGGTTTCACAACCATTTTTGCAACAATAAAGCCATCTTGGATAGTCAGGATTTTCAGGCTGTGCCCTCACCTCTGGCAGAAATGAACTGGGGATAATTGGAGCAGTGGATAACAGTTGGCAGAACAATGTTAACAGAACAGAACACTGCCTTTTCCCATAGTTCAGGCAGCTCTAGACAGCAACTAGTTTTATGAAGGGCCACAAAGAGGAGACAGTGCTGGGCCAGGGCCTCCCATCCCACAAAGTGGATTGCTGGCAAGTCTTTTAGCCATATAGTTACTAGTCCCTCTGAGTTCTCACCTCCAGATCGGCCACTTGGCAGCACCTGATATCTTGTTGGGGTGGGGGAGGGGTGGGAAATCAGTCCATCAGTTAAAGGACTGGGTTCATCAGGTAATTATTAGATCCTTAAGTTCCAAATATCTAATTTGAACAAGGGTAAGACACAAATGTGTTGTCTCTTATACACCTCTCTCCTATTTTCCAAATATCTTAACAATTAGCACTTTTTAAAAACTCCAAATACCTACTTTCAAAGTTATGAATCAAGTAAGTGACAGGTTTGCCTCCATTCTTCGGTGTGTACGTCATCTCAACTTTTCCAGGGCCAGGAACAACGAAGTCTGTGGCTCTGTACTGCAAAAGAAGAACAGCAAACAAACTGCCAGTTTTGATCAGGGATGGAAAACATGTAACCTGCAAGCATCCTTCTACACATACCCTACCAGAATTTTGTACCGCGTGTGTGCGTTGGATCAGATCTCCCCTTTGTGAGGGAGAAAAGGGGGCAAATGGCACTTCCTTGAAATTATTTCTACACCAAGGCCAGTGACCTCAGCTGCAGTTTGCACAGATTCTGCCAGAGTTCAATCTATTTTAATCATTAACAGCAATTGCAGCTCAACCGATCTGTTCCAAACTACGGTATCTGAAAGCTGTAAGAGAAATGCTTCATGACAATTAATGCAGTGCACTGTTACTGCATTCTAGTCTTTATTGTATGTATTCTGAGGGAAACATGCGGCCCTCGCGATATTGTCAGATTGCAACTCCCATCAGCTGTGGCCAGCTAAGTCAATGGCAATGTATTGCAGCCCAACAACTGCCCGGCTACACTTTCCTCATCACTGCTCTAATCCAACAAAGTTTCTAGTCTCTGATTGGGGAACCGCAAGGGTAACAGCTATCAATGCAAAACGCTGCCTGAGATACTCACTTGGTCTCCATAAGCGTGACGGCCAATGATAATAGGCTTTATCCATCCGGATACCAAACGTGGAATGTTTTTGCAAATGATGGCTTCCCGGAAGACCGTCCCCCCCAGAATGTTTCGGATTGTTCCATTGGGCGATTTCCACATCTGCTTCAGCTTGAATTCTTCTACCCTCTTCTCATCAGGGGTGATTGTGGCACATTTGATTCCTACATTGTACTTCTTCATAGCTTCTGCTGCTTCCACAGTGACTTTGTCATTGGTTGCGTCACGATTCTCTATGCCCAAGTCATAGCTGCAAAATATGATCCCCAAACCATCATCCCTTGTAAAGTGCCTTATGGGCCTGTCCAAAGAAATACTAAAAGCTCTGGATGAGAAATAGGTTTAAGATCACTGATGTAAAACAACAGAAAACATTACAATTTAAATGACTTCCCAGTGGCTTAACCACCAGCTATCAAAGGCAGAAAGGTCTACCACTTCCTAAGGAGTGCTAAGCTCTGATCACTCACAAATGCCCAGGGAAGAAAATAATGGATGTTCCTTGAATGACAACTACATACAGAGAACTTAGTATAGCAGTTTAGCAATTGAATTGCAAATTTTGTGAACTGATGGAGGGGCTGTAACATCATGGTACACCGTTTCGTAAGTGGTGGACCTGTGTTCAAGGATCTTGTTTTTAGGAAATAAATAAAATGATCAATCTTTTGATCCTGTTCCTGAAATGGCACTTTGGAATAGCTTTCCTAATTCTTTGCATAAAGGTTTTAATAATCTCATTACCAGCTGGTTTTCCACCACTAGAAAACTGAAAGACATCCATCCAATCATAGCTGCTTGGAATTTCCAAGTCTGGTACTTCGATAAAAATGGAAAACCCCACAAACCAAATCTGGATCTCTGAAGGACTGGATAAACCTGAACTTTCTCCAGCCAAATGGAAATATTTTCTTTGAGTTACTGAGAAAATAAAGTCTGATGTTATGCAACTTCCTACAAAATACATTTTCTACTGGTCTCTTTCATTTCTGTCTTTTTAAGTGTTGGTTTCCCTTTTCATTGTTGTGACTGAAAAGGCAACTTGTTCATAAGCAAATATGCTAACACATACTTTATAATTGTTGTAATCTTTTCTTTAAAGGTGTGAAAACTGGGATGCTTCAAAATGCTATCCATCAGCTGGCAAGAGAGGTGGACTGAGAGAGAAATCAAGGAGCTCAGAGGAGCCTCTGTTGTCCTTTATTCTATGTCTCTCCCTTTCTTTCCTCCTCTGAGAGAAGTGAGCAAAAGACACACAGATATAAAAAGGGGCAGAGAGAATCATCTCACTGTCTCAACAGGTAATTTCCTGATTCACACTGAGGGGCAAAATTGTCCCCAGGACAAAGTGAGAGAAGCCCATAAAAATCCATGGAGAAATCCAAGATTTAAATATAGCTGGGATTGGGCACCAGTGTGTCCATCCCACTCCCACAAGGTAGCAACAAAGAGCAGAGCTCTTGCTCTAACAATGATAAAATAGCCCTGCTAATTAGACTCTAATTAGGCTGGAAAGCGTGGCTTATGACAACTCTGTAGTGTAGTTCATACTAAATATTACAAATCGTGCTCCGAGTGGTTTAAAACAACCATAGAGTGTTGTCCAGAGGTATAAGAATCTGGACAACAACCCTGCAATGTTATCCATTGCACGTTGAGCTGAGAGTAGTAAACAACAATTCTGCAGTGTAGTTCACGGTTTACAGCCCTATTGCAGGCTGGGGAGCTGTGCTGAGGGAGAGTCACTTATGGAAGCCCTGCAGTGTAGTCCACTCTTACTATTGCAGGTCATGGGTGGGGCCAAGACTGGTTTGGATTCCCAGTCAAAAATCCCCCATACTTCTCAGGTTGCAGCAAAGGTTGGCCTACTATATCTGTCCCTCTCGGATATTCTCCCAGGCCGAATCCAGCACACAATTGCGTGCAGAAGCCTCATGCTGTTTGTACTTTTAAAATGGCCAAAAGCTATTTTAAAGAATTGCACATGAAGTAAAACCCAAGTTAGAGCAGGGACTCCTGCCTTTATGCACGCGAGGGATACAGTGCAATGTTTTGTTACACAACTCCACTTGTGTCATATAATCTCCAAGTAAGAAGCGGCAATTTTATATAGCAGCGGTAATTACATGAAGTTATGAAATGTATTTGTATATCAGATTGTATATAGAGCAGCGTACGAGGCTCAGCTGCTGCCAGGATACATTTTTTAAGGAATGATAACGCGTCCCACAATCTCATAGGTGTGGGATTGCCCAGCTAGGTTATCAGATGCTGGTTCTGTTTTGGCAGTATCAGCACTAGCAAAGTGGTACATCTTGTCAGGTAGGCAGTTGAGTATCCAGAGTAAAAACAAAATGTACTAGAGAAGTAGGGGAAAGTCCAAAGGCGGCCATCTTTAGTTCGCAACTTCAAAGATCTTGCTGTACTTTTTGTCAACTGTACTCCGCGAAGAGCCTTGAAAACCCGCGCAATAATAGCACATGAAGTCCAGTTCTGCAGGTCCTCTTGGTTTATGGGAGGTTGTTAGCTAAATGAAGTGGAAATGCTATCGAGCAGGGTGCAGCTTTACAACCAGAAGAACATGCCAGGGTGCAGACAGAATCAAAAGAGAGGGGAGGGGAGAAATCCTTCTTTGGGCTCCAGTGGAGCTATTCAAAACCAAGGAATGGGCCAAAGGGCTGGAGAGGGGACGAATGGACTTAAGGCTGAGCATATCAAAAGGAAACTTGAAGCTGCCCATAGACCAGCCACTTCCGATGCCATTAAAAATCCCCATGTCGTTAAAAAGCTGCAAGAAAAACAGGGACATTGAAACCAGGAGCTTACCCCAGCACAGAGACGCAACAATGGGAAGAGTTGCACCTCTGACATTTCTGGCAGTCATGGGGATTTTAAAAGGCACAGGAGCCCTGCTGGGGAAAAAAATTTGGCAGCAGCTCAGTTTGCCTAGTTAACTCACAGAATCGCACTCCCATCTGAAATATATGAAAATGACCTGGCTTTGCGACAGCACCTGAAAGGCTCCTGGCCATGGGCACAGGACGCTGCAAAGAAAGGAGCTGCTGGGTTCCTAACTTCTGATCAGTTCAAGCTTACCTACAGCCTGAGTTTTTAAGGAGAGTAGGCTTAGAGGCATGCAAATTCCTGTTCTAAGGAACTTTGCAACGGCCATTTACAAGAGTTCTAGACCAGCCTTCCCCAACCTGGTGTTTTCCAGATGTTTCGGACTACAGCTACTAGCCATTCCTGCCCATTGGTCATGCTGCAGGACTTGATGCGTGCTGAAGTCTAAAGTATCTGGAGGGTACCAGGCTAGGGAAGGGTTTAGACTTTGGAAAGCAAAAGATGCAGGTGTGAGAACCTGCATCAGGTGTGAAGAGACAGTGCAGGCCCAGTGTCGAGGATCGGCATGATCGGGCAGCTGCTGAGGGCACAGGGACTCAAAAGGGCCCACCTGTGCCCCCGCTGTCCTCCTCACCCACCTGGGGAGTGCCATGACCGCATGTGCTGGTCACACAGGACCCCATTTTAAGAGATAAACTTTAAAACTTTTGTTTTGAGTAGCAGCAATCTGAACCAATCAGACGTTGCCTGGGGATGCTAATGAGGGCAAAGGACGGAAGTCACTCCTGCACCCTCATCAACTGAGTCCCCCATAAAGGCAGCATTTGATTGGTTCAAATCACTGCTACCCAAATCGTTGGCTGGCTGGGTGCTGTGTTGCTTTCCCAGGGGTTGGCCAACTGAAGAGGAAAAGGAGCAGTCACTGTGCCAGGTTAAAACAAAGAAACAGAGGAGATGGGAAGGGGCTTGGTGGCTTTAGCAGTGGGCTTCAGCGGAGGCCCATAGGCAGCATTATGCGTCATGAGATGCTTACAGAATCTGCCTTTATACCACAATCTATACATTATAATGGTGCACACATTCCCCTCCTGAACATTGAGATTAATCTTGCTGTCAGGAAAAGTAAGATGTGAATAGTTCCTAAGAAGGAAAAATTATCAAGCAAGACTCTCTCAAATACAAAAACTAATCTTAGACAAACACACACATATATACAGTGGCAATTCCCCCACAATACTGAAGATTTGTAAGGGCCCACCACCACCACATACCTGTGGACATCCAGATCCACGTAGGGAAAGACCAGCTTTTCCTTAATCTGCTCCCATATCACACGGGTCATTTCATCCCCCTGCATCTCGACGACAGGCCCTCCATGGATTTTTTTAGACATTGCGAACTGACAGGAAAAAATGCAAATATATAACCTACTAAACAATGCAGATTATAGTAACATCAACAGATAAAGAACTGCACCTCTAGGTCAGCCTTCCCCAAACTGGCACCCTCCAGGTGGGTTGGACTGCAATTTCCATGATCCCCAGCCAGCAGGAACAAAGGCCATGCTGGCTAAGGTGCATGGGAGTTGTAGCTAAACCTACCTGAAGGACACCAGGTTGGGGGAAACTGCTCTAGCTATAAGAGTGGCACTTTAGAAAAAGGGTCGTTCACATTCTGAGAGCTTAACTACCACGCACAGTTTGGGGAGGTTTAGATTTTCCCCTCCCAGTCTCTTCCTCCTACCCAAAATTCACCCCCCCCCAAAAAAAACATGCACAGGGACTTAGAAAACAGAGAAAAAGCCTCCGCTGGTGACAAATGAAGTATAAATGTAACTTGTTCATGCAAGTAGACAACTTCTGAGAGTCGAGATGGCTGCTGAAAGTAAAATGAGCCAGCCCAATGTGATTCCTTTGCAGAAGTATGAGTTACATGGGTACTGCAAAACCAAAGGTACAGCCAGTATAGGTGATTTATTCCTCCCCCACCCCCCAATACTGCTTTAGTCACTATAAGGGGAGTACAATATATTAGCTTTCTGAAAGTGACACTCTTCACCTAGAGCCAGACACTGAAACAAATGGTCTTCTATTTTATGGTCTTTGTATTTATATTTATTGTTGTTCCTAGCCTCGATCCAGAGGGAGAGGCGGGTAAGAAATAAATAAATATATTATTATTATTATTATTATTATTATTATGAAGAGAAAAAAAGGCTCTTACTTGCACCTTGATCCCTATCAACAAAAGCACTGCTCTAAAACATTCCACGGCTTACTTCTAATCCCAGTGGGTATTTGGTTACTACTGCCAGTTATGAAAGGACAACGATTTAGCAATTTCTTCTTCTTCAGTGCAACCAGGATTATTCATCCAAAATGACACTTTACAAAGATTCCAGACTTACTTCCATCACCACGTGACCAGTCTTAATTTGTGATTTTTCACTACACGCATGTGGGGATGTGGAGGCGTTAGCTGGGCTGTACGCGAATACAGCCAGAGCTAAACCTCTCAGAGGAAGTGTACACTGCTGAGAAGATACCCACATACATTCCAGTTCATGCTTTTACTTCATGCTGAGGACCGGCTGCGTTTGCTTACACAGAGAGGAAAGCAATGGTGGGAATTGGCCCAAACTGATTAGAAGATATATACAGCCTCATACGTCCTTTAGGAGTTATCCACATATAATCAAAGTCAGTTTCTGGGCTCTATCATACTTGGTCGTTATTTGGCTTGCCCCCCCCCCCCCCCAAATGACCCTGGACAGATCAGGTAGACCCAGGTTTAGGGGGCTAAACAGACTGGAAAGGGCTTGATTCTCAATGATTCACATTAGATTCTACATGTGGAGAGCCAGTGGGGTATAGCGGTTAGAGTATTGGAGTGGGGAGATCCGGGATCTTGTCCCCATTCGACCATGAAACCTCGCTGGGAGACTCTGGGCCAGTCACAGACTCTCAGCCCAACCTACCTCACGGGGTTGTTGTTGTGAGGATAAAATGGAGAGGAAGAAATGGAGAGGAGGAAGCTTAGGTATGCCGCCTTGGGTTCCTTGGAGGAAAAAAGGCGGGATATAAATGTAATAAATACATAAATAATGATTGGAAGAGGGAAGAGCAAATATATTCTCCCCCATCCTTGACGCAAGGCACTCCAGGCTGCTCTGAGAGCCCAGCCCTCCCCATGAGGAAGGTACAGCATTATTTTATTTAATACATTTCTATACCTCCATATATCTGGAGATTTCTAGGTAGTTTACCAAATTAAGAACAAGACATACAAGCATAGGAAACTAGGAAGCTGCCTTACACAGAGTCAGACCATTGGCCCGTCTAACATAGTATTGTCGACACTGACTGGAACCTTCTGCATGCAAACCATGTGCTCTACCACTGAGTTACAGCCTTGAACATCAAACGTAAAAGAGTAGCAGAAGGGGAGGAAAAAACCAAAGTTCAAAGGCAGAGGGCAAATTGTCCCTGTGTCTGTGGGCCCTAGGAAATTGAACATATTGCTATATGCCGATGATATGGTCTTGTTATCCCAGAACCTTATAGGTATGAGGAGATTGTTAAGAGCCTTTGGGGAAGTTTGCAAAAGAGAACAACTACATGTAAACTACTCCAAAACTAAAGTTATGATTTTCGGTGCTCGCCCCCCTAAACATAAATGGATACTAAATGAGCATCATCTGGAGCAAACAAATCAATTCACTTATTTGGGTATTTGTTTTAGGCAGAACGGAGCATGGTCTGGTCACCTATCAGCTATCAAATTGAAAGCCCAAAAATCTATGCAAACAGTGCTAAAATTTGCTAAAGTTAAGGGAGGCCAGCTAATTATCCCAGCCATTAGAGTTTTTGTAGCAAAGGTTATCCCTCAGATCACATATGGTGCCGACAAGTTTCTAAGGATATTGCTGGCCCTTCCTCCAGGTACGCCCACTAGTTATATAAGGGCAGAACTTGGGGTAATGCCAATAATATATTCTATCTGGCGAACAATGATATTTTATTATGTTAAAACAAACTATACATCCAACAGACTGATAACCCTTTGCGTAACGGAGCAGAGAAACCCCTACTTTAAAAACCACTGGCTGAGTCGTTGCGAAACAAGTTTAAAGAACCTTGGGTTTGACCCTAAAGCTGTAGTGGCAACTGATATACAACACAGCCATAAATTTATTAAAGATAGGTTGCAGGAACATTATGCTAAGCTGGATATAGAAGCAATTAAAATATCAAGATTCTCCTCTAGCTTCCCTTTCCTAAAAAATCTCTCATGGGGAAGAGAAATATCTCTCTGAGATCACGTCCCCCCCTCTTCGCAAAGCTGTTATTGATTTGCGTTTCCATACAATGAAAACAAACTTTAGAGAAGGGAGATACAAGAACATCCCCCAAGAACAACGCTTATGCATTTGCGGCAGTCACGAGGTAGAGGACACGATACATTATGTATTATATTGTAAACTGTATAAAATCCCTAGAGACAAATACCTAAAGAGATACCTAGCACTGGTAGTTAATCTTAAAGATATGGATAAAATTATATATCTTCTGACAGACACATCTAAGTCCATTATGTTAAATATAGCTAGGTTTGCAGTGAAAGCAGCTCAGCTCAGAACTGCTTTAGAGGACAATGGTCATGTTTAGGATATGTGCCATTCTGATATACTACCGATACTGTATTTAATATATTTTACTCCGATTGAATTCTTATACTTTTCTGCTATGTATTGTATTGTATATTTTTTATGATTTTGGCTAAAACCTATTTTAGGTTGCCTAATAAATTTGATTGATTGATTGATTGATTGAGGTTGAAAAAGAAAATGCTTTAGCCTGTAGTCTAAAGATAATTGAGTTGGCATCGGCGAAGCCTCCTCAGGGAGAGCATCCCACAACTGCGGCAACATTGCACCCAAAGCCCTGTCTCTCATTAAAGCATACTTCACTTTTGATAGAGGCCATAGCCGGAGGAAGGCGTTGGCCTGTGATCTTAACATTCAGGCAGGCTGACATGGGAGGAGACATTCCCGCAAGTGCACTTCTGTGTACTTACTCTGCACACAGAATTGCGCCACCACAACCACCCCACCGTGGCTCCTGGCAATATATGGGCCTGCCTGACAACCAGTCATAATGACTTGCATTTCACTTGTTTTGAAAGTGGTAACTTGTCTTCTCCTACAGTGTTCACCCATACAGGAATACCTAAATGCAGCAATGATGGAGAGTACATTGCACCACCAGCTATATAATTTAAAAGGAGCTCCCATAGAGTGCAAGAATGTACATCAGTATGAACATTGCCTTGATAATTGGGATTACTAATAAGATCTCTAAAACACGGACTACAGGCACTTGATACAATAGCCTCTCTGATGCTAAGCAGGGTTGGCTGATACCCAGACATACTGGTATACGGGAACCTCACATACGGTATATGTCTTAACTCCTTGGGAGGAATTGTTGTAGTACTAGACATATGGGTATACGAGAACCTCACATATATGTCTTAACTCCTTGGGAGAAACTGTTATAGTACTAGACTTACGGGTATATGGGAACCTCATATGTCTTAACTCCTTGGGAGGAATTGTTATGGTGTAAAAATAAAAATGAGTTTCTATTAACACACACTTTTGTTCCCAAATAGTTCTAGTTTATTGATACTAATATGAAGCTGGAAAATTGAAACACTATGTAAGAGGTATCAATGAGAGTCTGCAAGAAAAAAATGGCATCTTAAAACAAAGAATTTGCTGAGACATAAGCTCCTGTGGACAGGAGCCTACTTCATCAGGTGCATGAAATGGCCTCCGGTCCAGATACAAAACATACCAGAGGGCTCGTTTTTGTATCTGACAACACTAAACACACAACACTAGGATAGCCAGTTCTCTCAAATTCACCCCCTAATCAGGAATATTTGAGGAAAAGGAGACAAATCAAGAAAAATCATTACTAGCCAGCTCGCCACAGACACAAGGACAAAGAAAAACTGCTGCTAAATTGTCAAGGTGTGTTTCGCCTCACAAAAACACTGGAAAATAGTACCTCTGCTTCTCAGCATACCCATTTAGGAAAAGAACAGTCAATTTTGTTTTCCTAAGGGTGCAATCCTATGCATATTCAAACAGAAATGATTGGCTGGGAGTTGTAGGACTTTTTCTCTCTAAATATGCATAGGATTATGCCCTTAATTAATTTTCATCAGAGCAATTGAGTAGAGCTTTAACAACTGACAGGTTTTCTTCAATAGCATTTTCACTTCCTCAAAGCTTTCCACCATTCTTTCCAAGTGCAGGCTTTTGTTTAACCATCTCTAGTGAAGCCAATACACTCCCTTTCCCCTGCAAGTCTTTTTGAATTCCATAGATGTCTTGTCACCTTTCCCTTACTTCACGTTCTCAATTCATTCTTCAAGCCCAGAGAAACCAGGATAGAAGTCTACACAGTTTCTGCATTGATCGACAAATGGGAGTGAATGGGAATTCTACACGAATCAAATAAATTATCGATTCAGTAAATGGATTCAGTGGCATGATAAAAAAAAAACACTTAACAGCTATGAGAAAGATCTGATTTGGAAACATATTTATCCTTGGGAATGAGGAAGTTGTCTTGGGTACAAAGTCTCTTTCCTCATTTGCAATCCTGCAGTTCAATCATGGGGTTGTTTAATTCAATTTCCACTTAGATTCTCAGGCTCAACACAATTGTGAACAATCCCAATGAAACATGAAGGCTTAGGAAAGACTGAAATAATCACAATTAACTTAATCACACCAAGCATTATACATCTGACTAATCATATGCATAATGATTACTGAAAGTAAAGTCTCTGGTATACTGATGAGATACAGCATTTATTTAACATAGTAGGTTGAAAAATTGCATCACAAAACGCGCAAATGTAATCCTTTTCTCATCATAGCGTAGATACTATTTCCTATGCTACAGTTCCTGTAAGTCTAGGGGCAGCTTGAAAACAGAAATTTTGCAAAAGTTCCAACATAAAATATAGACAGCAGATAATAGATTGCACACAACGATTATGTCCAAAAAGGCCAAAAGAATACTATAAAGCAAACATTGTGCTTCCAGGCAAAAAGTTATTTTAGGTGGAGGGCAGAGGGATGTCTTGACAAGGTCTCAGTCACGCCCTGTCAAACAAAATTGCTGGTCAGATTCTTTTGAACACCCATTCCTTCAAGAGCACAGTTTTGATGGAAGATCACCAACTAGCTAATGTAAGACATTCTCAGTGTTCATGCGGTATAAATTAACATTTGACTGAACCCATAGCCCAGTTAAAAAGCAATACTGAGATTTTACTGACTTGAATGGATTTTTAAAATACATTCTCAAAAGTCACACTGTTGTATTGGGGTTAGCTATTCTAGAGTAAATATAAGCTACTGGCTCTTCTGGAAGATAACACACATAAAGATGCAGTGAACTGAAAAGAGAGGGTGGGGAAGGAACCCACCCTTTAGGCAACCTGATTATGTGAACAAAACTGTGGATCCATGACTACAGCCTGTTATAACGGAAGTAATACGCATTAAATGACCCTGATAAAATTATAGGTAAACTCTAGTCTAATTTAAAACAGTTGTGAATAGCTTTCACAGCCATTTTGATTTCCACGATTTGGAGGGTGGGGACAAAAGGATATAAATGACAAACGAACCTGGGGGAAAATTATAAGATAAATAAGAATCTCCATACAAAAAAGGGACTGCGATTTTTATCCGTCACTGCCAGGGATTTCTAGAAGAATAGCCGTATTAGTCTGTGGCAGCAGCAAAACGCACTAAGAGCTTTTGTCGCCTTAAAAGACTTGTCTTAATTTTTTTTTTTTTTAGCATGAGCTTTGGTGTGAGCAAAAGTCATCTTCAGACGCTTAACACGTCAGTCGGTCTTTAAAGCGCCACCAGATTCTTCGTTGTTTTGGCCGGGGATACGAAACGGGAAAGGAGGACCCACCCACGATCGAGGACCCAGGAGATCCCGAGGAAAGGAAGGAGACAAAAGCGGTGGAGGATCTCTAGAGGATCTCTAGTCGACTCACCTGCCTGGGTAGATACAAATTACTGAGCGACTCGGGGGGCTTCCAATAACAGGACCTGAAGGTTTCTGTGCCGCTGCTGGCGCTGCTGGTCTCGCTACTGACCGCGCTGCAGCCTTCAGAACCGATCACCGCAACCGTGGAGAGGTTGGAGACGCTGCAATTGCTGCTGCTGCTGTCGCTACCAGTTACCGTGCAAATTTTGTAACTGGGGAAGAAAGGACTGCTTTAAAGCGAGGCGGCCCAAGCCGCGCCTCCTCCCCCAGGCCTGATCCGGAGTCCCCGCCTTTGACTACCTCCCGCCCCCCAATTGAGAGCAGAAAGGAGGAAAACGCTGCGCCAATGCGCGCTCCCCACGCAGGCTGACAAGGAAGAGAGAGGGAAACGGAGAGGAGGGAAAGGCTGGGGGAGAGGAGCTGGAGCTTCTAGGGTGGGGAGGAAGGGGATCTGCCAATGGGGGGGAGGGGGGAAGCACGTCATAATTTCGTGTGTGTGTGTTGGGGAGGAAGGTTTATGTATTGCAAGGGTAGCGCGCATTCGTGTTGCGCGCACGAGCTTTCCCCAGCCCGGTGCCCTCCAGATGCTTTGAACTACACTTTTGGATTTATTGATTAATAATAATAATAATAATAATAATGATAATATATTTATTTATTACCCGCCTCTCCCTCCGGATCGAGGCGGGGAACAACATCAAGCATAAAATACACAAACCAACACATCATTAAAATACCAATAAAACAGTAAGTTTATGTTCCGCCTTTTATCCCTCTTGCAAAGAGCCC
This sequence comes from Anniella stebbinsi, assembly GCA_029215795.1. Taxonomy (NCBI): domain Eukaryota; kingdom Metazoa; phylum Chordata; class Lepidosauria; order Squamata; family Anniellidae; genus Anniella; species Anniella stebbinsi. The sequence continues at coordinate 195,080,198 of JARDYH010000001.1, read as the reverse complement.
AAGGCGGCTTACTTGACCCCCCGCCGCTCCTACTCCTCTCCATTTTATCTTCACAACAGCCCTGTGCGGTAGGTAGTTGAAGGTAGGTATTTCAAGGTAGTTGAAATAAATGAGGTACATACTTCCTCCTGACCAGTCTGTGAACAGCCAATGCTCCAGAATCCGGCATCAAGTTCACGCAGCTGTATATGAGCTATTGGCGTGTATTATTCACCCAGGCAAGACATTTGATAGCCACGCAAACACAGGTGTGAATCCATTTATTTGTCTGTTAAATTTATATCCTGTGTTTCCTCCAAGGAGCCCAGGGTTTCATATGTGACCCTCCTTCTCTCCATGTCATCCTCACAACAACCCTGTGAGGTAGGTCAGGCAGAGAATCAGGGATTGGCCCAAAGTCACCCAAAGAGCTTCATGGCTGAGTGGGGAACTAAAACCCAGGTCTCTCCAGTCCCCGTCGAATTTTAGTCCCACTACAGCAGCCTTCCCCAACCTGGTGCCCTTCAGATGTTTTGGATTATACTTTCCATTAGCCTCAGCCAATATGGTCAATGGTTGGGGGTGATGGTGGTACCAAGCAGAACAGCTAGGAATTTACTCCCCCTCTCCTGCTCTTCTCTATGAGATCGTAAAGACAGCCCAGAGCAAAGGGGGGTCAAAAGAGTCTGTGTATGTGGTGGAAATGCATTCCTTAATAGAGTTTTGAGCCTCCTGTGAAGAGACAAAGAACTGATTTTTATCCAATCAGCGGTTGCTTATTCTGTGATATATGTACATACTTACTCAAATTAATAATCTAGTTTGTTAGAAGCACTAACCAGTGATATTCATGTTCTGTTAACATGTGACAATGCTAACCAATGAAATAGCTTAAGAATCAAAAAGTGTAAAAAGTACTGCCTTCCTTTGTTCAAGAACAGAGATCTAAGAGACTGTTGTAGCATTCCATGGCTGCAGACATAGGAATAAATTGATTAAACTGTTTCCTCCCACCTTGTGTGTTTAATTGGGCAAGGGCGCACCGGGCTGAACTATAATTACTCTCCTCTTGGGAGTCATCAATGGGGGTTGTAGTTCAAAGCATCTGGAGGGCGAAGGCTGCTGTGCTAGAGGGTTCTGGGATGTGGAGATACATGTAAGAAGATCATCACTTTAAGGTGCAGTCCTATGCATAACTCCCAGCATGCCCCAGCCTCTATGATGGCTGGGGCATGCTGGGAGTTATAGGCCTTTTTCCTGTCAAAACATGCACTGGACTGAACCCTTAATGGTGAAAAGTTAAAGAAGTTACTTGTATTTCCTCAAGCAACCAGTTTGTCTATTATTTTATGAATTAGAAAACTGAAGGTAAGAGGTGCTCCTTGCCCAAGGCCACCCACTGATGCACAGCCGAAGTGATATTTGCACTCTCGCAATCTGACATGCTGTCATTGGGGAAACAGTTGACGTCCACTATGGGGAATTGTCCTGGTGAGAAGCTTGCATAAATGATACTAAGAGCTTTATTTGAGTTTGCGGCATTTAAAGATCAAACCAAAATTCCACATCAATCAGTTTGTACATTTATGCATACATAGCTCTCTCCTGCTTTCTATATCTCATCGCATTAAGACTGTTCTAAATGTACGTGCTGGGGATTAAAATGAATGTATAATATTACTTGAGAAAATGTTTTGTTGTCTAATGTAGGATCATGAAGATGAAGACTATAGCTGTGTCTTGAACGAATTACATATGCTTGCAAACATTAGAACGTAAAGGTACACTCATAAATCATTTGGGATTGGGTGCAATTCTCTGTATACTGGGTTTGCCTTTGTGTAATATGTGAAATGGGCCTAATTTTCACAGCTTATTGCAAGGTCGGGTATGTTGTGGAAGCTGGTGGAGTATCTCTTGTTCATATCTCACCGTGGCCACAAACTCACTTGCCTCAGGCAAGCCACTATTCTCTTAGCCCCATCTGCAATATGAATGAGCATAATACTAACTCACTTGGGTGCACTGTGCTGAGTCAGGATGGTCATTGTTGGGATAGTGAACCCTTTGGTCATTTTTAGTCCCTGCAAATGTCCAGTCTTAATACCTCTGGAGCCTGCCCTGCCGTCTTACCACAAATATATATTATCAATTGTACAAGTGTTACATAATTAAAGGAATTGTATTTTTCCCATAGGGAAGCATGGCAATGTTTTTTAGATTGAAACACTTAAAACATTTTAAAAGAGTCTGAATGTTAGAAAGGAGTTTGAATACCACCAGTATCTCTCCCCCCCAGTTGAGTGTCTGACCTGGTTTGCATGATCATTGTGGACTAAAAACCCCAGTGCGGCTTGTCATTTCATCTGAACCTAGGTAGCATGGCTTGTTGGAGGGGGAAACAACCCTCAAATAACCCAACAGCCCATGGGTTATTTGAGGCTTGTTTCCTGAGCCGTACTAGGTCCCTTCTTCATGTGGTGCTTATGAGGTTGCTGCCAATTTAGGCAGGAATGTTCAGGCATAGCAAAGCACCAGATTCCACAGCACACCTGTACAGTCTGTGACCAGGCAAGGAAACATTACATTAATTGAGAAAAGAAACTCTGCACATGCTCAGAGATGGGCAGTCTAAATTACCAGAATCCTTGCCAGCAAAAGGTGGCAACTCCACCTACCATATCTACTGATGTGCTGTCCTACCTTTGAGAGCTTGTTGGCTTAGTTCTCGCTAAGGCTGTGTCTAGGCTGTACCACTTCAGACTGCAGGTAATAGGCTGACCATATGAAAAGGAGGACAGGGCTCATGTAACTTTAACAGTTGTAGAGAAAAGGGAATTTCAGCCAGTGTCATTTGAATGCAATTAGTTCCTGGTGAAATTCCCTCTTCATCACAACAGTTAAAGTTGCAGGGGCCCTGCCTTCTTTTGTATATAGTCACTCTAGTATAGTGCATGCACCTTTAAATGTTGTGATGAAGAGGGAATTTCACCAGGAACTAATTGCATACCAATGACACTGGCTGAAATTCCCTTTTCACTACAACTGTTAAAGTTACATGAGCCCTGTCCTCCTTTTCATATGGTCAGCCTACCTGGCAGGTGACAACCCACATGAGAGAAAAAGGAACCCTTCCATATACATAGCTAGATGCCAGAATGGAGTCTAGCCTCCTCTTCTCCGTGGTATGCTGCTTTTGTAGGCATCAGTCATATTAGCCCTCACATACAGTCTGAAGCAGTAACCACCAGATGCAGGTTTACCACCTCAGTGTGAGACCCAACTCTGGTCTGTCCCGTATAAGTTTTGGTTAATCGGTGAATGCAGCCTTTTGAAAGAATATTGAAAACCAGGGTGGACGATCACAAGGCTCGTTGGTGTTTGCCTGTGGGTGTGTTTTGACCACACTTTAGGCAACGGAGGGAGAACTAGCCTACGGAACATGCGTTATTTTGGCGCTGCCACGGCAGCACCCGCCACGCAATGTGTTGCCCCTCCCCCGTTACATGGCTGAAAGTCCCAGCATCCTTCTGGGCTGCTGCATCTCCTCCTTCCCACCTCCCTCAGTCCTCCGGACATATCCCAGCATGCACCGCAAGTTCTGCCGCCTGTATTGGAGCAGCCGGGGGTTTTTTTCGGCTGCTCCGGCCGGCGAACTCTATGACCGAGTGGAATAATACATGGAGAGAGGGGTTCCCTCCACATGACACTTTAGACAACGGATTTCAGGATAAACAACGTGCAAGCCCGTTGTTTTTCCTCCGTTGCTTAATTGCCCCAAATAGCATACCGTCAGTTGTGTGTGCATTGTGTGTCACCCTCCACACAACACAATAAGCAACGCAACTGACTGTTGCCTCTTCTCTCCGTTGATTTTCATGTCGTCCGAAGCTAGCCACAGTGGCCTGTTTCGGACGACACGCTAATCAACGGAGGGGACGGGAGGGAGGGAAACAATCGTCCGTTGTGTTGCTCATCGGCAGCGTTCGGAAAATTAAGGCAACGGAAGCAGCATTCGGATGACATTTTAGGCAACGGAGGCAGCATTCGGACGACATTTTAGGCAACGGAGGCAGCATTCAGACAACACGATAATCAACACAAGGGACGATTGTCCCCCCCCCTCCCCCCCGTTGATTAGCGTGTCGTCGGAACTGAGCCACAGTGTGTCTAGGGAATTGTGTTCCCCTCGCTCTGTTTTTCTGACATCGACTGCGCTGCCTGTGGGGGCCAGGTGCGGGCAAGGAAGCTCCTCCCCCTGCCAGTCGCCTGCCTGGGAGGAGAGACCGGAAACGGAAGCCGAGGAGGAAACGCGTCCAAGTCGAGTCAGGTGCTTTATTTCCGCCTTGGGCATCCTAACTCCCTCCGCCCGCTCCGCCTCCCCCGGACCTTTGCTTCCGCCTGGAGGGGGGATCGCAGCCTGCTACGGAGCAGGTAAGGCGAGACGGGAAGGGGTCTGGCTGGGGGACCGGGAACGCAGTAGGGCAGGAGGAATCTCCATGGTGGGCGAAAGGCAAATAAATAGCAACATTTCCCCTCCTGGTAAATGGGTCTCGGGTCTCCTGGCGCGGGTGATGAGGCTAGGAGGGATTTCTAATTCGCGATCTTAAGTTCGCGTCCCCTTGTAAGTGCCGTTGAGCTCAATGGGGCTGAGAGCTTGTCAGTTTAGGATCAGGCTGTAGGTCACAGGACATCGGCCGGCACTTTTCCACACTGCTTACAAGCCATTTGAACCCATCTTATTTTTATTTCCCTGTTTTGTTTGTCCTCTTACCAACAGCTGGGTGTGGTCTGGTGGAGCAGCTTTGGGATTTGGGGTTTGAGCGTTTCTGCAATATTACTCGAACACACCCACCCATATATATATATATATATATATATATAATATAAAATATGAGATGCCGTTAGACAGAATGGACAATTATTTACAAAAACAAAACTTGCCTAAAATTTCACAGGGACAGCAGCAAATAATGAATTGGAGATATCGCATTGACTGAAATGGTGGATGCAATAAAGAGAATAAGATTGGGGGAAACGCCAGGACCAGATGGGCTACCAGGCTCATACTATAAAAATGTTGAGGAGGAATTGTTAATACCGTTGCAAAATACAATGAACTCTATATTGAAAGAGGGGAAAATACCAGAGACGTGGAAATCAGCATGCATAACACTAATCCCTAAAGAAGGACAGGACCTGACTAACAAAAAATGATAGACCAGTTTCGCTGCTAAATAATGACTATAAACTATTTACATCAGCATTCAAGTTTTGTCTCAGCGTTACGTACTGGGAGGAGGTGCAATATATATGTGTGTGTTCCTGTTTTTAAAATTGCAACTTTGGTGATGTACCTTGCTTTCTTGTTGTGAAAATGCAGAAGGCAAGGAGTGTATCGCACCTTTGTATTAGGGTGAGTAGCTGCAAAGGAGGCTAGGATTCCTGTACCATTAGAAGCTGTATAGCCAAGGGAACTTTTGGTAAGTGTATGACTTTTTTGCCCTTGTATGACAAGCTGCACCTGCTGCGATTCCCTCCTCTTCACCAGCGGTGGGCAGAAGGTAGATCTCCAGATGTTTTGGGCTTCAACTAGCAGAACTCCCTGCCAACATGGACAGTGGTTAGGAATGCTGGGAAATGATGCCCAGAACATCTGGAGATCTACTTTCTGCTCACCACACTTCCTTCACAATTCATTATTATGTGATTTTTCGATGGTGGCGGGTAACTTTGTGGGGCACTCTGTTTTAAAACATGGGATGAGCATTAAGGGACTGTATTACTTGCGCTCAAAATATTGAAGCAGTTTCTTCTCATTTAGCTTATTGGACCTTTTTTCAAGACAATAGCTGGTTTTAAGTTGCAAGGCTAGAATAGTCTTATGTAGAGAAGTGTGTCTGAGGTTGCATTCAGACGTCACTTTAGTCCATGATGACTTAATAAGCTACGCACAGTAGCTTACTTTTTGAAATAGTCCACGATGCCCTGCCACACGACTGGGCTAATAAGATATGGTGTGTAGCTTATTAAACAGCTGTGCCTAAACTGACCCCTCCCCCCTGTGGCACTATAGTCCTCCTGCTCAAGCAGTGGCACTGTTTCACCCATTACATCGCAGCAGGGGCTACAAGGAGCAAAATCCTGATGTGCACCCAAAAGAGGGTGGCACCAATAAACCCTTGGAAGCTTGAAGGACCAGCACCAAACCTCACTCACAGCCTCCCCTAGTCGGGATGCACCATCAAAACCCTGCACAATTGCACCCATAGGAGGGTAAATCCCAGGTGCACCAAAAAGGGGGTGGCACAATTAAACCATTGGAAGTTTTCAGGATTGGGACAAAATCTCATAGATGCCTTTATGTGCTCATAATACCTCTAAAGTGCTATGGCGCAAGTGTACATCCTCTCCATAGCCATTGCTGGAATTGACATCTTTAAGTTTACTTAATACCACTAAAGTTAGATGCTCCAGGAAGCTCATAAGCAAGGGTCTGACAGTGGTTGCTGTCTCTGTTTATCCTGCAGTATCTGGTATTAAGAATTGCACTACCTTTGAATATGGAGAATCTATGTCTAGCTATTATCACTAATAGATACTGATAAATGTATGGGTAATGACTCCTAAAGCCATCCTTGCTAGCGGTCATTACAACATATGACAATGAATTCTATAAGCTATTGTATGTTGCATGATGAAGTACCTTTTCTTCATCTTGGATCTGTTGTCAGTTACCTGACTCAAAGTAGAGACTGAAGTAAGCCACTTGCTGTGAAAAGCAAACAGTTGAGGGCAGGCAGTGGCACAGAGTGTTCGGTGGTTCCACGTTTGTGATGCAAACGGATAGAACCTCTGGTTAAAGATGCTAAGTATCAATACTGAAGTGTTGGATAAATGTCTGTTGAAATAGATCGCTTTGGTCTAACGCTTTCTGGTTTATCTAGTGTTTGCAGAGCTGCATTTAATGATTTTAGAATGTAATAAACCTATATTTGTCTTCTACATGGTTTGGATTACTGGCTCTGTTGCATAATATAGCTTTGTCTTGGTTGCTTGGAGAAAATCTGTGCAGGTTACTTAGATGTGGGACAAGAGGCTGGAAACATTTCTATAATCAAAAGCTACTTAAGACTTGATTCTTCTACGCAATCTAGTCTGATTGCAAACCAGAGGCCTTTCTGTTGGCTGGCTTGTGTCATGTGCCTCCCTGACTACCTCGCCAATACTAGTGATGATGGGGAGTTGGGTCTATCGGTTGTTCCCTCAGGGCAGAAGGAACAAAATATTTTTTGAATCTTTGCTGCCTTTGAATTGAACTGCTGTATTGGGTAGACAAGTTCAATAGCTGTCTCCCTAAAATGAACCCATTTTGTGATCTACTTTTTTCCTCATGCTCCTCCCTGAACTAGTCATAGTTGGCATATTTTGTTTTTCCATAGCCAAATGTCAACCTGTGCGTTCCTTTTTCTTCTTGACCCAGGATTCTGAACATCCCGTGGTGAGTAAGAATTGCTTCTAGGAAATAAGGAAGGGAAACGTTTGTGAACTTTGACGAGTTAACTCTCCTTTTAAGCTGATGTAGCTTTTAAGGCTTCAGATGACCTAATTAGTATGTATAAAAAGTGTGCAAGTATTGTGGTCTGCTAACTTTTGTAGCCTTATTTGCAAGGTTTTGTCGATTTGACTCTAAAAGGGGGGATCCTCTACTGATCATGTGAATGAAATGAGAGTAATATCTTATTAAGAGTGTAGCTGCACAATATAACAAAAAATAGGGGTGCTATCCTTGGCAGCAGCTCCATGCTAAGTTCTTCTGCATTCCCATTATCTGTGGTATGGCATTTCATGTCTTGGAATCATTACGTTGTGCAGTTTCCCATCCTGGTCAGCAGCAACCGGTGATGTGGAGCAGGGATGAGAAATGTTCAGCATAACCATGTCAGTTCATGAGGTAAACTGTATGACATGTTACAGGGGGAAGAACTCAATGCAAGCTTGCAGTTTTTGGCAGTAGCTCTGTGTGTTGACCAAAGGAATGTGCGTTTTCTGGAATATATTGAATTGGAAAGATTTCCAAAGCAAATTAGGTTCCTTTGCACAGGGGAAAAATCAGTTTGTCTGGGAAAATGTTCTGATGCCCTAGGAGTGGGCAACTTTTAGGGCAAAACTTCTGGAGGCACACCTCCCATTAATCCCTCACCATTAGCTATGCTTGTTCCAATGCTACATTGAAATTATATTTTCTGACCTGGCACTAACAGGCATCCATATAATCTCTCTGACGTATTGGATTATGTTTCCTGGGTTGTATTCATTTGAGTCGGTGAGGGAATGAGCCTGAAGTGATTGAAGCTGGGGAGGGCAAGTTCAGTGTGTGTGTGTGTGTGTGTGTCCAGATGCCCCCCCCCCCGCCTCCTGCTACAAGCTGCACTCCACAGGGCACTGAAAGAGAAAACATGCTGGTTTGCCACCTATTTTCTGTGGCAAGGCGCTACTAAGAGAGCCTGAAGTGGCCAAATCTTCCACGAAAACAACTGGGATTTGGCTACTTTAGGCTTCCGTAGTGGTTTGCCACAGAGATCGAGAGCAAACCGGTGGTGATTTTGGTGACGCTGCAGTGAATTTCAGCAGCGGGTGATGCCGGGGCCTCACCACGGCGCAACGGATTACACTGTGGGAGGAAACCTGGGTTAGAAAAAGGCGCACACAGGCTGAGGGCTTTCAACCTCTGGAGGCACCAGGGAACGCACATACATATTTGTGTCGGGGGGATTGAGAGGCGCTGATCCTCTACCTTTTCAGAAAAATGGCAGGAGCCCTCTGTCCTCCTACGTCTAGCAGGACCCCCTCCTCTTGTCTGCATGGGGGCGCATTGAACTTTAAAAACAGACAGATTCATTGTTGAAGGAGAATTGCGTGCCCCTCCTCTTGAATGGTCTATTTGTGGACGTTCCAGCCGTAGAACCTGTACATCCCCTTCCCATGGCGCATCTAGCCAGTGTTGAGTGTGTGAACACCATATGAAGCGGGAGGAAGAAGAAGAGCCCCAATCATATATAAAGCCAGGAAGGGTGGGGGGATTTTAGAGGTGAGTGGGAGCCGAATCCTCTCCCACCCGCCGTGGCTTAATGCCCCACAGTTAGTTCCTCTCTTCACCCCCTGCCTCTGGTGCTTTTCTCTTCAGCGGGGTGCTGGTGGTACCAGGAATAAGCTCACCTGGGGAGAGGGCCGTCTGGGAAGGAAGGGCACGCTCCCCTTTTCAGCCCTGCCTGTAAACTTCACTCGTTGAATGCAAAATAATGATAGACAAGGGGCAGGAGGTGGGAGTGTGGAAGAGAAGGTGGGATTTCTTATGTGCGTGCACTCATGGTGTGATAAGTGAAAGCAGTGCGAGTGGCCTCCTCAGATCAGTGCTGTGCCATGTGATGCTGCGTCTATATCTGTTCCCCTTTGGTGGGACTACAGAAGGCCCTTCTTGGATCCTTGTTGCAGATGGCTCAGGCTGGTCAAGGCCAAATATTCCTGACGTTTCCTGTCATGTTGGCTTGGAGGAGATGCTGAAATCTGGAAGACGGCTTATGTTTCTGTAGAACATTTATGCATGTGTGCGTTCAATTTTCTTAGGATCCATGAAATGGCCACAGCTGACAAAGCATCTCCGACACTGGACTCTGTGAACGATCTGCCTTACTCTCCCGGCAGTCCCTCTCACCTGACACACTTCAAACCTTTGACCCCCGACCAGGACGAACCCCCATTTAAATCTGCCTACAGCTCTTTTGTAAATCTCTTTCGTTTCAGTAAAGGTAAGTGCTAACTGTCTTCCATACTGCTTTTACTTTTTATGAGCGAGGGCTTGCTGGTTAAAGCGACTGTGATCTGCTTAAACCAGTAAACATGCTAATGTTGCCTGTCATTGGCTGCATCTGCATGTAGCACTGAACCATGGATGGAGAAACTCTGCCCCACAGGCCTAATCTGGACCATAGGTTGCCCACCCTCTATGTGTCCCACCCCTGGAGGCTACCGGGGGTTTACAAGGGACTCCTCTCCCCTGTGCTCCCTGCCCAGGGCTCAAAATGTGCAGATTGGGTGGCATGAATATATTGTTCCAGGGCTTTGTCATCTCTACGGGCTCCCAGAGTCAGTTTCAGAGCAAAATTTAAAGTACTGGTTTTTGACCTTTAAAGCCCTTCACGGCTTGGGGCCTGAAGGACCCCTCTTCCCACATGTACCTACCCAATCATCACCTGAGGCCTTTCTATCGGTGCCCCTATCAAGCGAGGTATGGCAAGTGCATCCAGTAGTCAAATGCTCTCCCCAGCTTTCAGGCACCTGCCTTATATAATTTTGCACCAGACAAAGATCTTTTTACTCTACCTGGCCATTGGAAGCTATGTTGTGGTTCTAATATTACTTTAGCTCTGAGGGTTTTCCATTCTGTTCTTAAGGGCACAATCCTATGCATGTTTAGACAGAAAATAAAGCAGAGCTGGCGGGAGAATGCTGGGAGTCCTTGGACATTTTCTATCTTAAACGTGCATAGGATTGCACCCTTAAATTGGTTTAATGCTATGTATTTGTGTTCCTCTGTTTTTAAGTGATGCATTTTGATTTGTTTTTCATTGGGTGCCTTCTATTGTAATCATGATTGAAATGTCTTGCTCTGTGTTGAAAGCCACCTTGAGAATCTTCCTTAGACAAGCTAAAAATAGCCTAAATTATAAGTTTTAAAATAGTAGTTCCCTTGGCCACTTGTTGCCTACTTGTGCTTTTATATCCAAGTATGACCCACACCAATTAACAGTAAGCTTTCAGGTTGTGGTGGTAATTCTTGTCACGGGTAAGCATGAGAAACAAGCCAGTGAAAGGGGGAAAATGGAGCATCAGGGCATACTTTAAAATCCTTGCAGCACACTTTAAAATCTTCTGTAGAGGGACTTTATTTTATCTATTTTATTTATTGCATTTTTATACCGCCCCATAGCCGAAGCTCTCTGGGCGGTTCACAAAAATTAAAACCATGAAATCATTTGAAGAAATATAAAACAAACAACAAACAAAAACACAAAATAACATACAATATATTATTATTATTATTATTATTATTATTAATTACATTTATATACCGCCCCATAGCCGAAGCTCTCTGGGCGGTTTACAAAAATTAAAAGATTGAACACTAAAAAGACAATATACAAAATTTAAAACCATAAACATAAAACAGCTGAAATTTAAAACATTTTAAACGGTTAAGCCTGGCCACAAAGTCAGTTAAAACCTCAACTTAAGCTGTTAAAATGCCTGGGAGAAAAGAAAAGTTTTGACCTGGTGCCGAAAAGATAACAGCGTTGGCGCCAGGCGGGCCTCATCGGGGAGATCATTCCATAATTGGGGGGCCACCACAGAGAAGGCCCTCTCCCTTGTTGCCATCCTCCGAACTTCCCTCGGAGTAGGCACCCGGAGGAGGACCTTTGATGTTGAGTGTAGTGTACGGGTAGGTTCATGTCGGGAAAGGCGTTCCACCAGGTATTGTGGTCCCAAACCGTGTAAGGCTTTATAGGTTAAAACCAGCACCTTGAATCGGGCTCAGAAACATACAGGCAGCCAATGCATGCGGGCCAGAATTGGTTTTATATGTTCGAACCTTCTGGTCCCTGTTACCAATCTGGCCACTGCATTTTGCACAAGCTGCAGCTTCCGAATGTCTTCAAAGGCAGCCCCACGTAGAGCGCATTGTAGTAATCTAACTTGGAGGTTACCAGAGCATAGACAACCGAAGCCAGGTTATCCCTGTCCAGATAGGGGTGTAGCTGGGCCACCGGCCAAAGTTGGTAGAAGGCACTCTGTGCCATCGAGGCCACCTGAGCCTCAAGAGATGGTTCTAGGAGAACCCCCAAGCTACGAACCTGCTCCTTCGGGGGAGTGCAGCCCCATCCAGAACAGGTTGAACACCCTCCATCCGGTCAGAGGAACCCCCCACTAACAGCATCTCAGTCTTGTTTGGATTGAGTTTCAGTTTATTAGCTCTCATCCAGTCCATTGTCGCAGCCAAGCACCGGTTCAGCACATCCACAGCCTCACCTGATGAATATGAAAAGGAGTAGAAGAGTTGCGTGTCATCAGCGTACTGATGACAACGCACTCCAAAACATCAGTTGACTGCACCCAACGGTTTCATGTAGATGTTGAACAGCATGGGGGACAAGATTGACCCCTGCGGAACCCCATACTGAAGAATCCATGGGGCCAAGCAATGTCCCCCAAGCAGCACTTTCTGGAGCTGACCTGTCAAGTAGGAGCGGAACCACTGCAATGCAGAGCCTCCCACTCCCAACTCAGCCAGTCGTGCCAGAAGGATACTATGGTCGACGGTATCGAAAGCCGCTGAGAGATCAAGGAGAATCAACAGAGTCACACTCCCCCTGTCCCTCTCCCGACATAGGTCATCATACAGGGCGACCAAGGCTGTTTCCGTGCTAAAACACAACCAGGATAAAACCAAGCAGCAGATATTAATACAGATTAAAATACAAATTTAAAACAGCAAGGGTTAAAATTGAGTTAATTTAGCTGTTAAAATGCTGGGAGAATAAAAAGGTCTTCGCCTAGTAGGCACCAGGCGAACCTCTCTGGGGAGCTCATTCCACAGCCGGGGTGCCACAGCAGAGAAAGCCCCCCTCCTGGTGGCCACCTGCCTCACTTCCTTTGCCAGGGGCTCATGGAGAAGGTCCCAGAATATCCTAAGAAGAACTGGCCTGCTTTTAGGCCCCCAGCCATGACAGTCAGCATAAGGAGAGGAGGGGAAATGCCCAGTTGACACAGATCTGCATTTCACTCATTGGCTTGGCAAAATTGACTAGACGGGGCACTGGAATGCCTATAGGACTACAAAACCGGATTGCAGGAGATCGCAAAAAGGTGGTGTTTATTCCCTACAACTAGCAGTTCCTGGTTTACTATTTGAAGACAGTGGTGGTGCTTTAGTTATGAGATACTTTGTTGGGGGCTGGGGAGTTAGAACTGGCGGTGCTGAAACACTTCTGTCTCCCTAAGTATGTCTGGGTTAGTATGTCTGGAGAGTGCGGAATGTTGGACTGAGTGGGTGTGGCTGATGATGCTGGGAAAGGGAGGGGGGAGGAGTCTATATAGTGTGAGGGAGAGTTTTGGATTATCTTACTGTCTTGGTTGGGTGGAGGGTAGTTGCGTGGAAGATAGCTGTGTGTGATCTAGTCAGGAGTGTGTGTGTGAAGAGATTATAAGGATTTAGGATTATTAGTAAATTATTAGAAGTGTTAAGAATAGGCAGGTGTTAAATTGATTTGAAAAGAACTGTTAACAACAATAAACATTTTCCTTTTATTTTTGCTACCACAAACCACGTGTCAGCTTGGCTTTATAACCTGCTCTGTAAGTCTAATAAAGAAACACATATCATTACACTCTCAGCCAACATACTCACAGGAGGACCTTATTCAAAACCCTTAACACCCTTTTCCCCTCTGCTATAAGGGAAACGTGGTGCGTCTTTTACCCTTCCCTCAGGTATTTAAGCAGTGTGCTTAGCCTCAGAAGAGTGTGTTCGTCTAGGCCTGGTGTTTGAGGCACTGGCGGCACATATACCTATATATTACAATGGCCACCATAACAGGAATGTTCTCTGGAAGCAAGTGCCCACATTATGTCAGCGTGGAAGACGAAGAACTCTCTGGTAGGCCAATCTTCTGCATGCTTCCTCAGAAATAAGTCACACTGAATTCCATGGGTTTATTTCCAGATAACTCAGACTGCAAGCCTAAAATGAGTTGTCTATCGCCACCAGTAACAGTACTCAGTCTTACACTGTTTATCCACTGAAGATGCAGTGTGTCATGTTCTAAGACTCAACTGCCAATGACTTAACAATTATTGTTGTACAACCAACACTGATATATTCAAACATCCCCTTAAAACGGGTCCTTGCTAATCAACCTTTTATTTGTAATGCTAATAGATGGCTCTGGTTCTACAAGGATGACTTTGGAACTTATTATTTGATCATTTAAAAATGATATTTTCTATAATCGGTGTCTAAGGTTTTGTTCTTCAAGTGCATAGGTGTGAAAGGAGCTGATCTAGCTTTGAAATGTTCAAAGATTTAATCTCTGGGCTCACATACACTGTAAGGTTTATGAACGATTGAGAGGTCAGTATTATCAGTGTTTGTCTTATTTGTTTACATGGTTGGGATGTCTTTGAGGAAGACGTGCCCTCTAGCATGCCCTATTTTTGCTTGCTCTTTCTATCTGTGACTGTGTATTGATCCTGTTTGCATATAACAACAACCCATCGGTTTAAAAGCACTTTTTCCATTTTATCCCACAACACATGATGGCTCCTTTGTAGCTTATGCAGTGTGATGTGCGAACCATGGTTTGTTGTTGGGTTAACTGCTGGGTTGTTTAACCCCTAAACAACTCGTCGGTCCAGGTTCGCACGTCACATTGCACAACCTACAAAGGAGCCGACCATGGGTTTGTCCAGGGACTTCCTTGAATTGCTTCCATCTCATATCTATCCCGTGATGTGTGAACAAATTCAAAGCTAAACGATTTCTTTGAGAGTAATAGAAAAATGTAGCTATTTTTTTTCTAGTTCACATCGCTGAAGCTTGATTAGACAAATGTTCACTCTTTCTAGATGATGGTCGACTTGCATCCTCTGCGGAGAGAGCAGAGACCGGCCAGGGCGACCAGCAGGCACTGAATGCAAATTGGTCAAGTCCGCAACATTCCTTGAGGTCACAGTCGTTGAGATCGTCCCCTGTAGCTTACAAAAAAACTCAGCCTTCTGGGGAGAGAAGATCTTCTGCATCATTAGGTAAAAGAGCTGGGCTTGAAAAGTGACGATACCTGTGCTTAATTTTTTTTTTTTTAATGTGGCTTCAAAATTATCCAAATATTCAGCTCAAGAGATGCTCCGTGCTTTTAAAATAATAATCCTCATCCTCTATTTGGAACCCTGAAACTCAGGATTTTTTTGTGATTTGGTATACATCTAAGTCAGCAGGACATCTTAAAATGTTATGTTTCCCTTTCTCTCTCAATCCCCCCCCCCCGACCTTGTTACAGAGATGGCTATTGAAAGTGTGGGAGGAAGTATGTACATGAAAGCAGGTGGACAGACAACAACACTAAAGTCTGTGCTCATTGAAGTCCTATGGTCAACAGCTTCTTGTTTCTCAGGGTATAGCAAAAACTGGCCATGTAAATCATCATCATGCCTTTATTGTTGGGAGCCAGTGGCCATATCAACATTCAACAAAATCATACAATCATTAAAACCTCAACTCGATTAGCCCAAAGATTCATTAAAACAGTATGAATTATTTATAAAATTATTGCCAAATAACCATCCTACCTCGACATTTCCTTTACACATAGACAGATTCTTCCTCCCCCAAAAACACCTTCCTTAATTTCAGTGCTGCTATAGCAAGCAAAGCTGCATTATAACTTACAAATTTATCCTTATCTGCCAGCAGCCAATTGATCTTAAAATCCTCCGATTGGCCTTCCAGAGATCTCAGAAGAGGAGATATGAATTTGTTCCGCAGGACTCTATAGAGCTTACACTGTAGGATGTAATGAATCACATCTTTAATCTGGCCTGCACCACCATGTAAATGCACACTTCCATATAGCATTAAAACCTGTTTTAAAATAAAAGCTGCTATTTATCTACAGGGGGATGCTGGTTTTTGAATCTGAGACAATTACAAAGTGTTAGCAAGGGCCAAATGGGGGGATCTGGGGGGGGGGACAATCAGTGCAGTAATGGGTAGAGGGAGATCTGGCTTTGTGAGGAGGACTGGCCAGGTAAGGGGAACACGGCCCAGACAGTTCACCTCTTGTGCCTTGTTCCGGTCCCCCCCACACCCGCAGGTTTGTTGGTGGCCCTATCAGCCAGCCTTCGGGTCTCCGGATACTGCTTTTAAGTGCCAGATTGGTGCAAAATAAGACCCCCCTCATCCACAATGCATTACCGAGACCTGGGTGGGTGAGCAGGGAGGAGTTAGTCTGTCCCAGCTGTGCCCACCGGGGTACTTGGTTCAGCATCGGGGTAGACTTGAGGGCCAGGGAGGGGGGTTGCTGTAGTCTATAGGAACTCCATCCCCCTCGGCAGGCTCCCTGTCCATGTGACTACTGGTCTGGAGTGTTTGCACCTTATGTTGGGCCGACGGGACAGATTAGGAATTCTGTTGGTGTACCGCCCACCCCGCTGCTCAACAGACTCCCTAGCTGAGCTGACAGAGGTGGTCGCAGGGGTACTGTTGAGATCCCCCAGACTCTTGGTTCTGGGGGATGTCAACATTCATGCTGAGGGCACTTTATCTGGGGCAGCTCAGGATTTCATGGTCTCCATGACAACCATGGGACAGTCCCAACATGCCATCGGCCCAACGCTCGTAGCAGGACATACTCTAGACCTGGTTTTTTCAACTGGACATGGAGATGGTGATCTGAAAGTGGGGGGCTTTACATCAACCCCTTTGTCATGGTCAGATCACCACCTGCTGAGGTTTAGACTTACAGCAGCTTTTCCCCTCTGCAAGGTTGGGGGACCCATTAAGATGGTCCGCCCCTGGAGGCTAATGGATCCGGATGGTTTCCAGAGGGCTCTGGGGAGTTTTCCGGCTGATAGGCCTGGCTCTCCTGTCGAAACCCTGGTTGATCTGTGGAATGCAGAAATGATCCGGGCAGTTGACATGATTGCTCCTGAGTGCCCTCTCCTGTGTAGAGCTTGTACGGCTCCGTGGTATACTCCGGAGCTGAGAGTGATGAAACAGAACAGGAGACGGCTTGAGTGCAGATGGAGATGAACTCCTAGTGGATGCAATCATACACTGGTAAGTGCCTATGGTAAGCTGTATTCTGGGACAGTGAGGGCAGCAAAAAGACCAATACTTTGCTGCCACTATTAAATCATCAACTTGCCACCCAGTGGAGCTTTTCAGAGGTATCCGAGGCCTTTTACACGCCGGCCCCAAGGACATAGTAAAACCATCTGTAATATATTTGCTAGGCACTTCCAGAATAAAATCTTTGGCATCCGACAGGACTTAGACTCCAGCGTTATAGCAGGTGAATCAAGTGAGGTATCCAGAGCACAGGCTTGTCCTGTTTTCTTGGATGAGTTTCAGTCGGTACAGCTCGAGGACGTTGACAAGTTGCTTGGATCCTTGCCCCTCTTGGCTAATAAAAGCTAGCAGGGATGGAACAACTGGCTGGGCCAGGGAAGTGGTTAATGCCTCTTTGCAAGAGGGAGTGGTCCCAGGCTGCTTGAAAGAGGTTGGTAGCAAAACCACTCCTGGAGAAATCTTCCCTGGACCCTGAAAATCTTAATAACTACAGGCCAGTAGCAAATGTTCCTTTCCTGGGCAAGGTCCTTGAGTGGATTATTATTATTATTATTATTATTATTATTTATTTATTACATTTATATACCGCCCCATAGCCAGCTCCAGGTGCTCCTGGATGAGACCGATTATCTGGATCCATTTCAGTCGGGTTTCAGGCCTGGTTTTGGTATGGAAACAGCCTTGGTCGCCCTGTATGATGACCTATGTCAGGAGAAAGACAGGAGGAGTGTGACTCTGTTGATTCCACTTGATCTCTCAGCGGCTTTCAATACCATCGACCATGGTATCCTTCTGGGATGACTGTCTGAGTTGGGAGTGGGAGGCACTGCATTGCAGTGGTTCCACTCCTACTTGGTGGGTTGGCTCCAGAAGGTGGTGTTTGGAGAACATTGCTCGACCCCCAGGTTTCTCCAATATGGGGTTCCACAGGGGTCAGTCTTGTCCCCCATGAAACTGTTGGGTGCGGTCATCCAGAGTTTTGGAGTGTGTTGTCATCAGTACACTGATGTCTCATCGCTCTACTTCTCCTTCTCATCTTCATCAAGTGAGACTATAGATGTAATGAACCGGTGCCTGGCTGCGACAATGGATTGGATGAGGGCTAATAAACTGAAACTCAATCCAGACAAGACTGAGATGCTGTTAGTGGGGGTTTCTGCTGACCGGATGGAGGGTCTTTAACCTGTTCTGGATGGGGTTGCACTCCCCCTGAAGGAGCAGGTTCGTAGCTTGGGGGTCTCCTAGAACCATCTCTGTCACTTGAGGCTCAGGTGGCCTCGGTGGCACAGAGTGCCTTCTACCAACTTTGGCTGGTAGCCCAGCTACACCCCTATCTGGACAGGGATAACCTGGCTTCAGTTGTCTATGCTCTGGTAACCTCCAAGTTAGATTACTGCAATGCACTCTACATTGGGCTGCCTTTGAAGACAGTTCGGATGCTGCAGCTTGTGCAAAATGCAGCGGCCAGATTGGTAACAGGGACCAGAAGGTTTGAACATAAAAGACCGACTCTGGCCTGCTTGCATTGGCTGCCTGTACGTTTCTGAGCCCGATTCAAGGTGCTGGTTTTAACCTATAAAGCCTTACCCGGCTTGGGACCACAATATCTGATGGAACGCCTCTCCCGACATGAACCTACCCGAACACTACGCTCAACATCCAAGGTCCTCTGGGTGTCTACTCCAAGGGAAGCTCGGAGGATGGCAAGAAGGGAGAGGGCCTTCTCTGTGGTTGCCCCCCCAACTGTGGAACGATCTCCCTGATGAGGCCCGCCTGGCACCAACATTATTATTTTTTCGGCACCAGGTCAAGACTTCCTTTTCTCTCAGGCATTTAACAGCTTATGTTGAGTTTTTTAACTGATTTTTTGCCTGGCTGGGAGTTTTAAATTGCTTTAAATGTTTGCTTTTTTATGTTTTTAAATTTTGCATATTGATTTTTAATGTTAGTCTTTTAATTTTTGTAAACCGCCCAGAGAGCTTCGTCTATGGGGCGGTATATAAATGTAATAATAATAATAATAATAATAATAATAATAATTGAATGAATGGCTGGCCTACATTCCGGGTTCTATAGTCCTAATGTGAGCCTGCATGTTGCTGATGTTGCTTCCACAATATCAGAAAAAGCCTGGGTGTGCATGATTCAACTGGCATTCCAAAGTCACATAATGGGGCAGTGACGGACCTAGGTTAAAATTGAACAATTCCCAAGGCTGAAGTCCAAACCGTTCTTTGGAATGAGATGCCCTCTGTTCTCTTAGGAGTCCTGAGTCATCTCCATTCCGAGCCTGACAACTTCATTTTCAGTAAGAGACCGGAGTAACACTGAGCCATGCTGCATTTTGTGCTGGGAGTTCGTAGTTGAGTGCCTGATTCATTTTTCACTAAGTGCACCCACAGCAGTGGGGAGGGGGAGCAGTTGCTAATTTGATCAGTATGAAGGGTGGGGGCATTTCTAGCTCTGTGCTATTTTCCTGATTTAGTTTGTCCGCACTAGCTGCTTTTTATTCTGGGTGGGAAGGCATTTGAATCTGTGTTGCTTTCCTAATTGAAGTAGCTCTGGGCAACTAGCTAAATTTAGCACATGAGAAGTCAGGCAAAAAATAAATAAACATATTGTTGACCGTAGCCAGAGAAAGCTGTCATGATAAAGTAGTTGTTTTTTTCAGCATTTGAGATGATTAGTCCCAGACACATGGTGAAAAATATGAAAACCCCAACTGCAGAGTCCGATTCTCTAGTGACAAGTAGCCACCAGGGGGCACTCCTGTCACTGGAAATACTGTTTTTCATTCCCTGTCTAGAATAGTTAAACTTTCAGCTCAGGGCTCCTTCTAGAGACTGTCCTTTTAAAAAGCAGAGTTCTTAATCCCAAATAGGAATCAATGAAGGAGTTCCTTCTGCACTCATGGTCCAGAACTTTGTTCCCAGAACACAGAGAGCAAGATATCTCTGAGTGGGAGGTTAGCTGAAATTATTTAAATAGCACCATTGAGACTTCAGTACAAAATATGCTTTCAGAGGTTGCAACTGACTTTTTCAGATTTTAGAAGTGCAGTGTTGGAATCAAGCAACCCAAGGCAATTAATATCACGATTACCCTTGATCCTTATTCTTTAAGAATCAGCAAGGGGTACTGAATGATAAAATGTTCACTTGCTCACCCAGTCTTTATAATGAGACAAGAGCCCATGGTTTCTATTTAAGCCCTGGTTTACGCAATCAAACATCAGCATGAATTCCTGTTCTGCTTCTTCTGACTCAATAGGTCCACAGTAATCGAGTTTTATTGACAATGGCTACTCAAGGGTCTCTTTTAGAATATAAAGATGGATAGATTTAAAGGATTTAGGAAAGTTAAATGGGAAATCCATGAGTGGGCTATCTATGTTCTCTTTCCCCCCACCCCATAATTTTAACACAAATGGTTCTCACAGCCCGCACTTGAAACAACAGTCTTATAATGTTGTTCTCTCTAGCTGTACTAAGCATGGGTTCCCTCTGGCCTATCTCCAAACAGCCAGATCCTCTCAGATCCCTTACGAGATTGTGTGTGTGTGTGTGTGTGTGTGTGTGTGTGTAATGTTTGCACGCATTGTGTTGCAGCACAAACACAGTTTTGTGAAGGCACTGCAAAGCCTAGCCCATGAAGAACACCTGAAGGATGCTTCAGATTGTGGGGGCGGCCCCACATGTTTGGTGCTCCTCCATACAAAACCAATACTCCTTTCACTGAGAAAGCAGGCATGTTGGGAGAAGGTTGGCTTAGAACTTCCTTCTCCCTGAAGTACTAGTTTTCAGTGAGCAGGGAATTGGTTACTTTTTTTAAAAAAAGGAGTATCCAGTCATGTGAGCCCCAACCTGAAGCATAAACTAGTACGGCAGGGAGACAGAGTTGCCTTCCCTTGTTCAGCAAGAACTAGGTCATAGAGAGCCACAGGGCTGCATAAACTGCACCTTTCATAGGAGTATAGGGAGAGAGTGACCACGTTGAGCCATGTTTGGTTTAAGCATAGTTGGTTGAACAAGCCCGGACCCAGATCGCGGACGAGCAAAGAAGTTGGCGTTTCTGTCACCTAATGTTGGAGAACGTTCCTCCTCCTGTCTCCTCTGCAAATACCCAGATGCCATCCCAAGTGACTTTATGGTGGGCAAGGACTGGCACAAGCTTGGTGCATCACCAGTTCCCTTATTAACGGCCAGCTGCAGGAATCCAGCAGGGAACATGAAAACTCTCTTTCTCCGAGATCTTTGGCAGCTCTCGGTACACCCAAAGCCAAGCACAGTCCTAAAATTTTCTTCTCTTCCCCCATTCCTAAGCTCATCCTACACAGATTTGCTGCCATTATTTCTTAACCCTTTCCTCCTGATCCTCCTGAACAAAGAAGAATCTTTTGCTGCAGTCCCGTAGCGTTGTTGTTGTTGTTGTTGTTGTTAAAATGGCTGGCAGTTCCAAAAGTTGACTGATCAGAGGCAAAGAGATTTGTGAAATGTCTCCACTGGTGACACAACCACCTGTCTTTGAAAGAATCTATCCCATCCCCATCTTTAGCAATCACTGCCTGCCAGCCTCCATCCAAGAAAAAATGGATTTTTTTTGCCGTTTTTACTTACAGATTTTTTGCCACTTATTCCTATCAGACCACACAGAAAAATCCAGATCTGGTCTGCAAATTAACAGCTCCCAAGCTGTAAGACGTGTGCAACAAACGCTCTCCGTGCGCATGTTTGGACTCACAAACAACCTCTCTTGTGCTCCTGAACGCAACTGAAGTTGGCACCCAACATCCTGAGGACCAACTGCCGACTCTTACTCCTCGCCATAGAAACACACATTTTGGCTCGTTAAGAAAATGTGCTGTTTAACAAGGAGAACCACGGGTGGAAGTAATATTTTTCGTTAGGCCGTAACAGAGTCTTGGAGGCATGTGTAAGTAGCGGTTATTTGTGGTGGGAGCAGTTACGGTGCTCGCTCTTAGCCAAGGTGTACCACGGAAGTGTTGAACTTCAAGCCCATGGAACAAATCCAGCCTGTCTGGGGCTCCAGAATTCCCCGAATGGCCGTGCTCCTCCCCCCCCCCCCCCCCGACAGGCAATTGTTGGGTGACTTCCTGGCTTTTGTGCAGTACTTTTCCCCATTCTAAAAGGTTGAAATGCCTCTCCCGCAGGCTTCGTGAATGACAGTAAGAGCTTTAAACTATAACAGGCTGGCATTTCTGGCCCTGCCCCTTTTGCCATTGGCCCCACCCACTCCTGGAATGAGGCCCCCCAGGAGCTTATCCGAAATTGAATCGGGCCGAAAGAGGTGGATGGGAGAGGCTGAACATGAGCTATGTGGCAGTAATTCTCCCAAATGAAATGGCCAGAAGTGCTTCCGATGACCTATGTCTGACAAAAGGTTGGTTGCGTTAGACGAGGGTTTATCGGGCAAAGCGACTGATCTGGCCACTGAGCTGTTGCAGCCCCTGCATCCTTTTCACCTGGCCCTGGGAGGCTGGGATTTTCTTCTTGGAGGATGCCCAGCCCCTCCTCCCCCCGCCTTGCCCTGTGTCTTGCAGACATTGTGAAGGATGCAACATGATAATGTCAGTAGCCAGGTCTTCCTCAACATCCAGCAAAGCATACAGGGATCTGCACCTTAGGTTTAGATTTCTGAAGGCTCTTCCTGGAGCAGTCTGCCCTTCTGTCATAGTAGTTGAACTTCTTATCTATGGTTAATTTTAGCATTGATAAACATATATGAGTTAAAAAGAGATGCTTTCTGTGATGGTCCCTTAAAAGATAATTCCAACTTTGAAAGTTATATATTTATTATTGCATTTATATCCCTCCTTTTTCTTCCAAGGAACCCAAAGCAATGTACATAATCCTCCTCTTCTCCATTTTATCCTCACAACCACAACCCTGTGAGGTAGGCTGGGCTGGGAGTCTGTGACTGCCGAGTGGGGACTAGAACCCAGATCTCCAGACTTCCCAGTCCAACACTTTAGCCACTACACCGCACAATCTTGATAGGTTTTGTGTCCATTTTTTTTTGTTACTCATCTTATAAGCAACATTTTTTTAGAAATGGGGAAAGGTGGAGTATTTATTTCTATTTGATTTATTTATTACATTTCTGTACTGCCCTACAGAGAACTGAAGCTCTCTGCAGTCGTGAAAATGTTCAGAATTCTGTGTAATCTTACCTGCTTCTGTGGCCAGGTGAGATTTGAAATGTTGAGCTTAAAAAGACTGTGAGCTGCAACATTGCTTCTGTGAAGGACAGCTGCATGTGTACAATCTTGTACGATGCATGTGTATACGTCTGCTTTGCCATGTATACATGCATATAGCAAAATGCACACGTTTGCTTATTATACATGGAAAATTGGGCACCGCTTGGATTGCCTTTCTCCCTATACACCTACCTGCCTGAATGCAGGGTTTGGCACCCTAATGCTCTCCCAATACAACTTCCATTAGCTCCTGCCAGCATGGTCAGTGGTCAGGGACTATGGGAGTTGTAATCCAAGACATCTGGTTTCTCAGAAAACTCTTCAGTGGGGCAGCTCTTGGGGGCGGGGTGAGCATATAATCTGAAGTGAATGTGGGTTACTATTAGGAGAGATAGCTGCCTTGGTGATGGTACTACAGTTGTGGGATGCTCTCCCCAGAGGGTTTCGCCTGGTGCCTTCTCTGCCAGGCGAAGACCTTTTTATTTTACCAAACTATTAAGCTACAATTTTAATCCCACTGTTTTATGCAGCCTTTTAGTTTATTATATTTCATTTGTACTTGCACTTTAATTGTATATAGTTTTTTTGGGGGGGTGGATAGGGGATAAACTAGCCTGGGAATACATGATTTGAAGGGTGGTATTAAAATACCCATAATAAAGTAAATAATAAGTGGATGTACGGCTGCTTTACTGTTTCCTACAAGCACCCCAAGATGGCACACATCATTCCTCACTTGAAATCTGGCCTGGATATTTGTTCTGTCAGAAATACAGCTGAAAATTGAAAAGTGTTTGGAGTTTCCCTCAAACTCCAGGCTGGAAGGAGTGGCGTAGCAAAGTTTAGAGGTTTTAATACCTGATAATAATTAAAAAATCCCATTTAAATCACAGCATTATCCTCCCCTCCCGCTCCTTAGGAAATGAATTATGCAGCCAGCCGCTCGAGCCTTCCTGGAAAAATGGCTATTTCTAACAGAATGTGGCACAGAGGTCCTCAACTTACAAAGGCAAACTCTGTTTCTCATCCTTCCAAAGCTGGGAACTTGGCTGTTGCACAGCAACAGTTAACTTGCCTGAGCCTCCGGCGTTCCTGCTGACATCAGTGATATATAAAGCAGTCCGTACAAAGGAGCCATGTTTGCTTCTCTTACACAAGAGAGAGCAAAATAAAATGTGTGTCCAATGGAGAGCGATACAGTTGGTAAGAAATTTGATGCAATTAAATATATGTAGAGAGAGAGAGAAAATACTCAGTTGAAAAGGGATGCTGTTGAGGTTAGCAAACTTTGGGGACCTGGGTATTAAGAAACTTTGATAAAGCACACAAACTTCCCTCCGTTGTCACTGGAAGTGAGTTATAACCTTTCTTTTTAGTGTTGTCATTACAAGCGTAGTTGATTTAGTGAATTGTTACAGATCGAGTAATGTACTGATTTATTGAAATTATACCAATGGCTTCTTGTTGTATGAATTGAATTGCTTTATGTGGAGCCACTTCTAGTTCAGTAATGGCAGGAAAGGGACACGTAAAATAGACCTGACTCGGTTGACTGTGTGACTGATTTTGGGCAAGTTAGGATTTTTGTCCTAGAATGATGAATGCTTTTGAGCGTGAAGCCCTCTAACCTTCATGAGTTATAGGCGTGTATTACATCCCTGGGATTTTCTCAGGTGAAATTGTTGAGCTGTGCGGGTGTGCTTACATTCTTGCTTAAGAAACGATTTCCAAATATTTCGGTCTCCCCCCCCTTTGCCTTTTGAAAGCTCAGGCTTGGAGGCTTCTTCTCATTCAGCACTTCGGACACATCCCATATCTTTTCGAGCCTTGTGGCATCTCTCTTTTGCTACATGCCAGTGTCTGTGCTTTTAGCTGGGTTAATGGCTGCTGTGAGGGAACCTGGCAGTATAACTCTCTCTAACCTGTACCCATCCTATGGACTCCTCACCATAGGGGCCCCTCCACCCCCCACGATTTCTCCTTCACCTCCCCTTCCTTCTTTTCTTCCAAGTATGTGTGGGTCAAGTGCACCATGCTTTAGAACAGGGGTGCGCAGACTTCAGGCTTGCAGGAACTGTTTTGTGTTTTACTAGAACTCCTGAGATCCACGAACCAGAGCCTGGCGCAAAAGACATCCACTTGGAATTCAAGAATGTTGAGCTCAGGAGCCAAACTGGAATGGCATTCACACACTGGGATTTGGGTGCGGGGCTGTAATTTTGTTGTAGCTGTTAATTGGGAGTCAGAAATCCATGCCAATCTACTGCGAATTAGCTAAGTAGGTTCCAGATCTACTTTCTCTGCTCATCCCTCTTTTAGAACAAACTGATTTATACTAGTCTTCAAGAGAAAGAAAAAGTAACTGTATAGAAGCTTTTTTTCCTGGCAAATATAGCCGCGCCATGTTTTACCGCCTTCCCTCTTCCTAACTCAAAGATCATTCTCTCCCGCCTTCTCCAATTGGTAACCAGAAGTTTTTTGCTGAGCCAGTGCTGGTGGCTGGGATACATCAGATCCAGGATTTTCAGATTTGAATGTCGATAACAGGAGTTTGAAAGTATTGTATTCTTTCAACACCTTACGTTTGTGATGGAGTTCTGCTTCCATTTACACAGACATTTTTGCTTAGTACCTGAATCAGTCTAAAAACTGCGAACATAGTTCTGGGGTGTGTTTTAAAGAAAGTAATATTAGCTGGATTTGGTAAGTACTTTTTCTGATTACTGATGCGCTGCTTTAGAATACCCTAACACAGCCACGACTGTATTTCTGAGCCAACTTTTTTTAATTTACTCGTCTCACCAAAATCAGTCATACTATTAACAGAGTTATCTTACATAGTTGAACCTGTGATTTTTTTTTCAAAATTGCACCTCTTGGGAGCAATTTCTGTTGCATTCGGTCAGGCTTTTTCCCAAGTAAATGGATTCACTCCTTCATGATATCAAATCTTCCTTGTTCTATGAAATGCTTTTTGCTGCCTTCTACCCCCGATTGCTCAAAGATGACTGAAAAGTGGTTTTTCTCACATAAAGAGGCTGCTTGAGGCTGAACAAGAGCTTCCGACTTGTGTACTTCAGAGGTGGATATTTAGACTTGAAAAAATTGTAAACGTTTGTGTTGACCTAAATAAAAGAGAGTGCTGAAGTCGTCCCCCCACCCCCGGTATTCTGAAAGATGTCCATTAATAGCACAGTGAATATATATGTCAAATAGTGACGAATGTCTTTTGGTTCCAGACAATCGAAGGAAAGAACCTCCTCTCAGTGGTCATGATCCGCGGACGGCTGTTCAGCTTAGAAGTCTCAGTACAGTCTTGAAACGGCTCAAAGAAATCATGGAAGGAAAAAGCCAGGTATTGTCTTTTGTGTGTCTTTGTTTTTAATGCCGTGGCGCTGTCCTGAAATATATATCTCACATTTAGATTCTGTCCAGGGCCATTTTGTTCCTAGAGTCCGTATCGGGAGCTAATGAGCATCGCCTACTGCTGCAGAAGCTTTCTTGTAAACACTGAGGGCAAGAATAATCTCCCTTGGTTTCAACTATTTCCTTCTTGATGTACACAATCACTTTGGAAGTGTCTATAAAAGCAAATTAGCTTTCAAGGCTTTTCGGTCTGGTGAGGCTGTTTTCTGTCCCTTACGGAATGGGCTGCATCCAAAGTTTTCCCTCCTCCGATGGAAAGAGCAAACTTTGGGCCAATGGGCAAGAACTCAATTTTCTTCTTGTGTTTCAGCAGTCTGTGAGTTTCCATTTTGTCAGTCTTTGTAGTTTTTTAAAATATATATACTTCTGCATTTATATCCTGCCCTTTTTCCTCCAAGGAACCCAAGGCAGCATACATAATCCTCCTCCTCTCCATTTTATCCTCACAGCAATAACCCTGTGAGGTAGGTTGGGCTTAGAGTCTATGACTGGCCCAAAGTCACCCAGTGGGTTTCCATGGCCAAGTGGGGACTAGAACCTGGATCTCCCGACTCCCAGGCCAACATGTTAGCCATTACACCACACTGGCATGTGTGCCACCTGCATGTGAGTTATCTAGAGAGGCTTCTCATCTCAAGGTTGGACCAAGATCCAGTTAATTGGATCAAGATATCTCAGCTGCATTCCTGTGGGACGTCTCCCCCCCCACCCATGGGGTGTGGTAAAGAACGTCTTAGCCAGCCTATGATCGGCTAACAGGGATCTCCTTGGAGTTACCAGGGGTATGAGCATAACGATGGGGTGGCAATAGTTCTTTGTTTTCATTTGAGTTTTGCCTTTGGCTTGTGACTCTCAGTGTCACAGATTGGGCCTTGTCCTGTTGAACATCCATGCCGAGCTACGTAGAGTCAGGTATACGTAACTGTTGGTATTTTCTGCCTGAAGCATTGTGTCATGACTCTGTAAGTTCTAACGAAAAAGTGTGAGGACAACAAACAGACCTCTTGAAGGGAAAATACAAATCCTTTATTATACACAAAAACGATCGTTCTCCCTCCTCCAGCAAGACAAAGGTTCTTTAGCCCCTAGGCATTCAGTTGAGCTAACTTAGAGAGACAGAAAAGAGAACAGAGTCATATCATTAAGACAAATTAGCCTGTAGTGCTTTGTTGGCTAGCCTCTCTGAGCGGCGGGCGGTCCTGAGTTTGAAGTCTCTCCTCTTTGCTCTCCGCCTCGCCACTGCATTCCTCAACCCCTTTGTCCCAGAAGAGAAAGTACTATCTCTCTCGTTAAGGTCCTTGTTGCCTTGGGGATTAACTTCCTGCCCAGCCGTGGGAAAGGGCTCTTCCTCTTCTTCTTGCAGTAACTCCCCCAGCTCTTGCATTCCAAAACCAGGATCCGAGTCACTATCTGAGATTTCATCCCTTTGAAGCAGGGAGTTGGACGTAGACACAACACCATCCCCTCTCCCATAACGCTTCCCCCCAGGAGAAATGCGCCCCAAACCTGGGGCAGGTTTATGGGGATAACGTTGGTGAAATTCACGGACTAATAGGGGGGCATGCAAATTTTCTAAAGGTTCCCAGGAACGTTCTTCAGGACCATAACCCTTCCAGTCAATTAAGTATTGAATTTTTCCTCGGAAACAACGGGAGTCTAAAATGCCAGCTATTTCAAACTCTTCCTCTCCCTCCACCAAGACCGGAGGGGGAGGAACCACATTTGAACGATGAGGGTCGCCTGTTATGAGCGGAGAGAGCAAAGACCTGTGGAAAACTGGGTGAATTCTTAGTGAAGGAGGAAGAGCTAACTTGAAAGCAACTGGGTTAATCTGGGCTATAATTTGAAAGGGACCCGTGCGGCGGGGAGCAAGTTTTTTGCATAACATTCGTGAAGGAAAATGTCGAGTAGACAACCAAACCCAATCTCCAACCGATAAAGAGGGCCCCAGGCACCGGTGACGGTCTGCCGCTATCTTGTAAGAAAGTTTAGCCTGTTCAATCTGGTCTCGAAGAATGTTGTGTAGAGTGTGTAGCTCTTCCAAGAACTTATCAGCGGCAGGAACTGTAGCAGAGCCGAGAGAAGATGGGAAAGTTCTGGGGTGATATCCGTAGTTGACAAAGAATGGGGATTGGTGTGTAGTGGAGTGGCAGGCATTGTTATAGGCAAATTCAGCTAAAGGCAAGAGATCAACCCAATTGTCTTGTTGGTAGTTAACATAGCAACGGAGGTATTGTTCTAAGGTAGCATTAGTACGTTCGGTTTGTCCGTCCGTCTGGGGATGATGAGCAGAAGAAAGTCGAAGTTCTATGTGCAGCAGTTCCAACAATTCCCCCCAAAAATGGGCAGTAAACTGAACGCCACGATCGGAGACTAATCCCTCTGGCCAACCATGTAAACGGAAAACATGCGTGACAAAGAGTTTAGCAGTGTCCTTGGCCGAGGGTAGACCCGTGCAAGGAATAAAATGAGCCATTTTAGAAAATAAATCCACAACCACCAGGATGGTGGTTTTGCCTTGTGACGAAGGCAAATCAGTAATAAAATCCCGGGAAAGTACTTTCCAGGGTCCCGCAGGCGTAGGCAATGGATGAAGTAAACCCGTGGGTTTACCTGGGACAGTTTTTGCTCGTTGACAGGTATCACAAGAGGCTACATAGGAGGTGACATGATTTTGTACTTGAGGCCACCAAAAGTCTCGGGTTACAGCTTCTAAGGTCTTGAAAATTCCAAAGTGTCCAGCTGTGCAGGAATCATGGCATTGCCGAAGGATCTTTTCTCTTAGAGTCTTTGAGGGGACATAGAGTTGGTGTCTGTGATGTAGGAGACCGCCACACAACGAAAACAAGGAGGATGGGGCAGCCCCTTCCTGCAATCCAAGCTGAGTCACTTTGCGGCGTACAAAGGGATCTTGAGCTTGTTCACGACGGAGTTCCTCCTGCCAGGAATGTAAGTCCCCCACTGCGGCCAAAGTTTGAGGAGGAAGAATTGGCGGAGGTAGTGGTGTCTCCTCTCCCTCTGCAAAGTATTCCGGCTTGCGGGAAAGCGCATCTGCTTGTTGATTTTCAGAAGCATGGACATGGCATATTTTTAAATTAAAGCGTGAGAAAAACCACGACCATCTAGCTTGTCTTTGATTCATAGCTCGAGCTGTTTGTAAATGAACTAAATTGCGGTGATCGGTCCTAATTTCCACTGGGTGGAGGGCCCCTTCTAAGAGGTGTCTCCAGGTTTCCAAAGCAGATTTTATGGCTAGAAGCTCCTTTTCCCAAATGGTGTAGTTCTTTTCTGAAGCAGTCAATTTTCGAGAATGATAAGCACAGGGCTGCAGGTCTCCTTTCTTCCCGCCCGGTTGTAAAAGGATTGCTCCCAAGGCTACATCGGAAACATCAGTTTGCACAACAAAAGGTTTTTGTGGATTGGGATGGTGGAGGAGGGGTTCTGAGCTGAACAAATGTTTTAGTTTGTCAAAAGCCTCTTGAGCAGAGGGAGGCCAGTGAAAGGTAGCGCGTTTGCCCCTGAGCAAGTCAGACAAGGGGGCAGTAAGGTTAGCATAGTTAGGTAAAAAATTTCTATAGAAATTGGCAAATCCCAGAAATTTTTGTAAATCCTTCCTGGACCTTGGGGGTTGCCAGAACAAAACTGCCTGTACTTTGGCGGGATCCATCTTAATGCCATGTGTGGAAATCTGATAACCCAAAAAGTCCAATGTAGACAAATCGAAAGCACACTTCTCCAACTTAGCAAAGAGATGGTTTTCCCGAAGACGTTGCAGGACGGCTTCTACATGGAGCTGGTGTTCTTGGGGATCTCGAGAAAAGATAAGCAGATCATCCAGATAAATAATTAAGAACTTGTCCAAAAAATCCCTAAAAATGTCATGCATGAGACGACAAAATGTGGCTGGAGCATTGACAAGGCCGTAACTCATGACCAAATATTCAAAAGCGCCATACCGTGTCAAAAAGGCACTTTTCCATTCATCCCCCTCACGGATACGGACTAAATTATAAGCGCCCCTTAGGTCCAATTTAGTGAAAATCGAAGCTTGTCCCAAACGCTCTAACATTTCCGGGATGAGGGGGAGGGGGTATGTGTCACGGATCGTGGCCAAATTTAACTGCCTGTAGTCGTGGACAAGACAGAGGTCTCCAGAGGCCTTCTTTACAAAAAAGGAAGACGCCCCAGCAGGGGAGCTCGAAGGGCGGATGAAACCGCGCCTTAAATTTGTGTCCAGGAATTCCCGAAGGGCCTCCAACTCAGGGCCTGACATCGGATACAGCTTTCCCACAGGGATAGGGGCCCCCGGGATGAGATCTATAGTACAGTCATATGGCCGGTGGGGGGGTAGCTGATCCGCTTCTGTCTTGTCAAAAACATCACGAAAGGCGGCATATTTCTCTGGGAGAGCAGGAAGGGTGGAGGAGCTGAGGTGGCTGGAAGCTGCTAAAACCGGGAGCGGAGGAGTCAGATCCTGAGCTATTGGAAGGGAGGTCCCCGGAAAACAGTGCTGGCGACAATAAGGAGACGTAAAAAGTACTTGGTGATGTTCCCACGAGATTTGGGGGTTGTGTTTGGTGAGCCAGGACATACCCAGTACAAGTGGGTACTGAGGCATCTTAGCAAGATGGAATTGTAATTGTTCCTCATGCCCTTGGGAACATACAGTGATGGGAAAAGTAATTTGGGTTATCGCTCCTGACAGGAGCGGACGGCCATCTATTGTCTCCACATACAGGGGACGGGGCAGGGGCTGAGTAGGCACATCGTAGCGGTTGGCAAATTGGACATCCATAAAATTTGTGGTCGCCCCTGAGTCTAGTAAGGCCAAAAAATCTCCACCCTTCCAATGAGAGGTGTGCAGACGTACAGGAAGGACGAGGTGGGGTGAGGGAGACGCGTGTGAAAGACTTACCCCAGTCGTTGCTGGGACCTCCTGATTACAGACCCCCATGAGACTTGGGGTTCGGTCTAGTCATGCCTGAGGAGCAGAAGTTGTCACAGGAGTAGGCTCTGTCTTCCACACTGGGGATCTGCAGGATTTCACATAATGCCCCTTTCTTCCACACTTGAAACATAATCCTTCCGCACGCCGGCGGGTCCTTTCTACTGGGGAAATCAAGGAGTGTGTGGCCCCGATTTGCATGGGAACTTCATCAGTTGCAACAGGAGGAGACCGCTGAGGAGGAGGAAAAGCCCTAGGAGGTATAGGAGGAGGTATGGGCCGGCCGACCGCTGCACGTCTGGCATCTCTGCGACCCTCCAAGCGAGCATCTATACGCAAGCAGGACGCGGTAAGCTCTGCCAAAGTCGCCGGGAGCGGAGACCGCGCCAATTCATCTAAGATATCGTCGTTGAGGCCTTCCATAAACTGGGCCTTATAGGCAGCATCATTCCATTGTAAGTCCTGTATAAGTAACTGAAAATTGGTAATGTAGACAGCAGCAGAATCCTTTCCCTGGCGTAGACGGCGGATTTCTCTGGTTGCAGTCTCCGTCCGAAGAGAATCTCCAAAAAAGGTCGCCATAGAAGTCACAAAATTTTGGTAATTGGTCAATAAGGGGCTATTTGCAATGAGGAGAGCTGACACCCATTTCGCGGCCGCTCCGGAAAGTAGGCTAATGAGAAATCCTACCTGCATCTGGTCAGTCGGAAAATCGTCAGCCCTCAAACGCATGTAGAGCTCTGCCTGAGCGCGAAAAGCAGTAAAAAGCTTCTTATCTCCATCAAACTTCTCCGGAAGACTTATTGGGCATTTCCGACGTGGAGGCACTGGGGGGGGCACCTGCTGCTGCGGTGCGGCTTGTAATGTAGCAATCGCCCCAACCAATTGATTCACCTGGTCTCGGAGAGCTTTGTTATCACGGGTTAATTGATCAAGAGCCGCTTCCATCTTGCAGACGAAGGACGAGAAAAAAAAATTCTCTAAGTTAGCTCAAGCTGTCATGACTCTGTAAGTTCTAACGAAAAAGTGTGAGGACAACAAACAGACACCTCTTGAAGGGAAAATACAAATCCTTTATTATACACAAAACGATCGTTCTCCCTCCTCCAGCAAGACAAAGGTTCTTTAGCCCCTAGGCATTCAGTTGAGCTAACTTAGAGAGACAGAAAAGAGAACAGAGTCATATCATTAAGACAAATTAGCCTGTAGTGCTTTGTTGGCTAGCCTCTCTGAGCGGCGGGCGGTCCTGAGTTTGAAGTCTCTCCTCTTTGCTCTCCGCCTCGCCACTGCATTCCTCAACCCCTTTGTCCCAGAAGAGAAAGTACTATCTCTCTCGTTAAGGTCCTTGTTGCCTTGGGGATTAACTTCCTGCCCAGCCATGGGAAAGGGCTCTTCCTCTTCTTCTTGCAGTAACTCCCCCAGCTCTTGCATTTCAAAACCAGGATCCGAGTCACTATCTGAGATTTCATCCCTTTGAAGCAGGGAGTTGGACGTAGACACAACACATTGTTTCCAAACGTACTCTGATTCTTGTATGTTTTTTATTTCCAATTCACCCTTTCCCTTTGTAAATAAACTTAACAACTATCTCAAGTACTGTGTGTGCGTCCTTCCAAGCAAGCCTTGGTACTACGCCACGAGCCTTCTGCTTGGTTAATTTATATCGTTTAAGGTTTCGGGTCTAGACTTTGAATAGAGGGTGCCAGCTGAGGCCCTTATTTCTTAGGCTCTAGGGGTGTCCTGTAAGGTCTGAGAATCCCCTGGCTCAGTCTGAGGTGGACGTAAAGGGTGATGGCAACCTACTTTTCTGAGCTGGTGTTCATCCCAAGCAATCTTTCAGCCCTGCCTACGTGGCTGGGAGTTAGGGCAATCCCCTTCCTCGCCTTCACACCCACCCTATAATTTTTACTTCTTCTATTGGGTCAAATCACTAGCTCAGCCTCCCCCCAACCTTTCCCAGCCTCTAGATGTTTTGAACTACCAGCTCCAACGTCCCTGACCATTGGCTATGCCGGCCAATGGTTAGGGATGTTGTAGTCCAAAACATCCTGAGGGCACCACATTGAGGAAGGCTGGTCTAACTTACTAACAGCTGGAGTGTTACATATGGGACTTTTTTTGACTTGAGTACATCTAGGCTGACCATATGAAAAGGAGGACAGGGCTCCTCTAACTTTAACAGTTGCAGAGAAAAGGGATTTTCAGCCAGTGTCATTTGTATGCAATTAGTACCTGGTGAAATTTCCTCTTCATTACAACAGTTAAAGCTGCAGGGGCCCTGCCATCTTTTGTATCTGGTCACTCTAGTATAGTGCCTGCAACTTTAACTGTTGTGATGAAGAGGGAATTTCACCAGGAACTAATTACATACAAATAACACTGGCTGAAATTCCCTTTTCTCTGCAACTGTTAAAGTTACACGAGCCCTGTCTTCCTTTTCATATGGTCAGCCTAGTAAATCATGCCTACTTTTTTTAAAAACAACAACAACATGTCATTTGAATTGAGAGAAAAGTCCTCTGCTTATGCCATTAAGAGAACATGTTCGCACCAAGGTCTTTGGGGTAATTGTCATGGGTGTGATCAAAACCTATTGAATGAATAGGTTATTGTCTGCCAGGCTAAACTTTTCATTGGTAATCGAAGAATGTTCCCCTGGGCCCGTGGAAAGGCCTGCCCTGGCAAATGCAATTTAGCCTGTGATGGAAGAAATGCAATCTAATTATGGCCTTGTGATTTCTCATGATCTTGTTTAGCTTCAGAGGCAGAAATATCCCATGTAAACCCCCATGTTATCTTGCCTTGTGACTTGACGGAATCCTCCATTTCCCTCCTAGGACAGTGACCTGAAGCAATACTGGATGCCGGACAGCCAGTGTAAAGAGTGCTATGACTGCAGCGAGAAATTCACCACCTTTCGGCGCAGGCACCACTGCCGTCTCTGTGGGCAGATCTTCTGCAGCCGATGCTGCAACCAGGAAATCCCTGGGAAATTCATGGGCTACACGGGTAAGAGGTAGTGGACTCAAATGCCCAGCCTTTCGAGAAGTGGGGCAGCCGGGGAGGGGCCAGGGAGTTGCTTTGGCTTGAAGTGTGTGTATGTGGAATCTGAGCCTTTCCACCCTGGAAGGGCCAAAGCATTGGCTATTTCCTCTTCTTCGCTCGTAGTTCCATGCGACCTAAAGGTAGGGCGTTCTTAGTTTAACACCTACCGGCATGCTTTTTTCCTGAGTCCATGCCTTTTTGCCTGCCTTTAAAAATTTTGTTTTCCTTCCTGCCCCATCGCCCGTATCTATCCCCCAATGGGCCTTACACAGTTGGTTCCATGAATCCATGGTAGACTTCAAAGCACGAGGGGTGAAATAACCAGCCAGCGTACGTGAGGGGTGCCACCTAGGCCGGCACCGTGGCCTAAACTGCAAGAAGACTCCCACAGTGCCTCCGTGCGCTTCATACTTTGCCTCCCAAAGTATTTCTGAGTCTTTCTCCAAAGTGTACCTGGATGGCAACCCTCCTCCCTTCTAATAATTCAAAAGTTCCATCGTGTGACGCGACCCCTGTTTTTAAGTCGAGGCTGACAGACCCCTGGCAAGAGGACCAGGTCAACTTGAGTTGAAACCAGTGCTCTGATTGTGGTCAATTGCATCGCTTCGGAACTGAAGGAAAGGTGTTGTCTTGCTTCAGTTAAGGATTGGGCATGGGGTCCCCAACAATAGGAGGTGGAGGCCCCAGCCCTGTCTGTATATCCCAATTCCTTGCTGCAATCTGAATTACTTGGAAGCAAGTCACTGCTAAAGGAGTTCTCTTGTCTTTGCAATAAGACGAGAGCATGGTGCAATTTAGCTTAGCTGCTGCTGTGCCATAACCTTCAATATACCTCCCTTCCCCAAAGTGCAGGGGAAAGTCACTGACCTCTCTCTGCCTCCTTTGAGGGCAATATTTGGAAGTTGCCTCACAACTGCTGGACATCCAACTACCTCATATGGCAGTTGGGCGGGGTGAGCATATGGTCTCTCTTAAGGAAAGACAAGGGCCTATGAAGGGCCATTGTGAGAGGAGTGTGCTTCCTCTCCACACTTGAAGGCTAGAAATAGTTTGTGACATTCTGGCTCAATTTGGACAACACAATAAACAACTGGTGTGGGGGAAACAATCGTCAGTTGTATTGACTATTGTGTCATCCGAATGCTGCCATAGTCAACTCAGCGCTGATCCTAATCCACACCACAGTTGATTATTTATTATCATGTTGTGTGGGGAGTGCCCCCTAGATAAACAACTGTAAAGTTGATTATTACCCCACCATTGACTATCGTGCCGTCCGAATTGAGCCTCTGTCTCATGGGGACATGTTAGTCTAAAACCTGGACTTTGTTCACGGATGGAAACTTTCCCAATGCAATTGCTTTAATTAAAGGCGAAAAGGCTAAAATGTTTCAGTAACATTTTCACAAGTTGTCACTTTTTGACTATATAGATGCAGCTTTATCTTCCGGCCACCACATATTGTAAACAGTAATATTTATCTAGGAGTGTGGTGTTGTTGTTTTTTAGCGTGGTCCAGTGTACGAAGAATTATTCTGGGCCTGATTTGAAATCCCTCCCAAGCTTTGGTCTTACTGTCATGAGTGGCTTTCCCAAGGCTCTATCTCAGTCCTGACATCCCTGTTCTTAGCATGGTGCTAGCATAGATGGGAATCTCAGAAGAGAGGCTTGTTTTCAGACCTTCCGCTATTTAGGTTTGCCACTGCAGAGTGCAAGACTGTTCTGTCTCTTCCCTTTCTTGCAGGTGACCTCAGAGCTTGCACTTACTGTCGTAAAATAGCCTTAAGCTATGCACACTCCACAGATGGCAACTCCATTGGGGAAGACTTGAGTGTTTTGTCTGATTCTGCCAGCTCTGTGTCATTATTGGATCCTGGGGAACCACGGACTCCCGTAGGCAGCAGAAAAGCTAGCCGTAACATTTTCCTGGAAGAAGACCTTACTTGGCAAAGGTATCCAGTGGCTTTTTGGTTACCTTTCAGCCATAGGCTTTGTCTTCAGTACTTGGGCAATCTGTTGTCTACCCAGCCTACCTATTATTTTATGATGTCCTGTGAAAAAAACATTGGTCAGGTAACACCAGTAGCTGCTGCTCTAGCATTTGCAAATCACATTGAAATACTTCTGTCAATGGCTAGCTTAGGGTGCAATCCTATGCATGTTTAGACGTAAAAACACCCTACAACTCCCAGCATTCCACAGCCCGCTATGCTATGCTGGAAATTCTAGGAGTTGGAGGACTTTTATTTTTGTCTGAACATGCATGGGATTGCACTGTCAGCCATATAGCCCTGTAACCATAGCTTTGTTCATTGAACTGTTAAATTAACAGTATAGTATGGACACAGGGCCCTTGTTGGGGAATTTGAATAAGTGAATATGTGTGTGCGTGTGAGTGAGAGAAAGAAAGAGCGAGAGAGGAAATGGCCTGGTTCACACAGTCGTGCATGCCGAGGAGATTAGCATAATTACCCCCAGCAGCATGGCTTCTTGTGTCATGCGGACCCAGCCAGGGTGGCTTGTTGCCATGGGTAACAAGCCACCCAGAATCCATGGGCTGTTGTAGGATTCTGGGTGGCTTGTTCCCCTTGGCAACTTCCATCCGTCCCATCCTGCATGACTAATGGTTAGGGATGTTGAGAGTTGTATTCCAAAACATTGGAGTGTTGTTCTAGGGAAAGATGCCTGGCTATTCTTGTCTGAAGATGAGGCAGGCTTTGAGCTCTTGGCCTTTTCTGGCTTGAATCTAAAAGGAAAGGTACACACTAGATTGAATTCACTTTGCGGTCTTAGTACTGTTGTCTGTGGTTAATGAGACTACTTCTTAAGTGTTCACTGAGACACGGACATATAGGTTCCTGCGGACTGAGCAAAGCCTTTGTTTGTGATGGGTCAGGTTGCAGCGTGGCACCACAGCTGCTGTAAACATTCTAAATCGAGAGCACCCTCCAGCTGCCTCTCTGAGACAACGTTGAACTACTATGTTAGAGTAGAGTCACTAACCTGTGACTGGAGAGGCAAAGCTTGTCGCTTCGTAATGCTTGAAGCAGGCTTCCCCACCTTGATTGGGAATGATGGGAGTTGCAGTCCAGCACATGGACTGTTGGATTTGTAGGGGAAGGCTATTCTAAAGAATACAGCACCTCCTGGTGGTTTTGGGTTGAACAACCCCCGCTGGCTGCGAGTTTCAAATCTGAATAAATTGGGAGTATTGCACTGTCTACCTGGGGCTCCACTCTTAACAAAGGAGAGTGGCTCTGAGCATCTACAGACTGCTTTCACTTAACAATTCTGGCCACAGTTGCTCTGTGTACAAGTGTAATCAGCATTTATTGGAAAGCATTTTGATAAGAGGCACCTTTCTCCCCATCCTTCTAAAAAAAGAAGAAGCACACAATCAATCAGTAGCCAGTCTTGATTGCTGTCAGATCTGAGCAATTATTTCACACTGCTGAATTACTGGCAGCTGTAATCTGCCATGTACTTTATTTATTTACTTATTTATTTGATTTGTACCTACTTTTCTACTGAGAAAAATGGCGCTCATTAAAACAATAATAAAATAAAAAAAACACATTTAAAAAGACAATAATAACAATAAAAACAGCACCCAACCCAACAGACCAGTGCAACACACCAAAGGCCTGCTTGACTAAAAAGGCCCTCTAACATTTAAACTTGGTGATGTTCTAAAAAGACGTTTGAAGACTCTGCATTCCTGACCATTACATTCTAGTGATATTTGAGGCAAGGGAGGGAAAGCATGGTTGCCAAGAGCAGACCTTCTATCACTTTCAGATGCTGGTCTGGTTTGGACTCTACAATTCTGGAGCAAGAGCCAGGGATGGAGAAAACAGCCTTTTTGAGTATCTGGCAACTTTACTGTGACTTGTAGAAATAACTTACGAGCATTTCTGTTGGAAGAACGAAGGCAAAAAAAAAAACTACTTCTGCTTTTTAAGACTCCAAAGACCTAGGGGATGTCAGGAGGTTGGAACTTATTTCCATATGTGGTGGAGCTGTAAACATGTACAAAAATTTTGGGAAAGGGTGTTTAAAGAAATAAGTGATATAATTGGAAGTAATTTGGAATTAAGCCCAAAGCTGGCTCTACTAGCAATATGGGAAAAAGGTACTGAGAATATAAATAAGAGAGAATTAATAAACAACCTCCTGGCTCCCGCCAGAATAATGATTGCTAAAAACTGGAAAGGGCAAGGGACATATACCATAGAAGAATGGTATAAAGAAATATGGGACATGGCACTTAATGATAAGCTAACGTGTAAAATGAAAATAAAGAGGGGAATGTCCAGTAAGAATGATTTTGGAGATATATGGAGTTTATTTTTGGAATATGTATTAAGAACGGGGAAGGGGCAAATGCCTTCAAAAGAGTCTTTACATTTTTGGAAAGAAGAATAATGTATAATTGAAGGTCTCCTGGGGGGAGGGGAGCATGGGGGTATGCGGTATGTATTGTACTTTATGTTGTTTAGGTTTATGTTGTATTATGTTATGTTGAAAAATAAAAAATAAAATAAAAAAAAGACTCCAAAGACCTCACTGAATGTTGTTATGACAATGGCCTTCATTCAATACCGGAAGTTAGTGCGAATTGCTGTTTAAATGTAGCATCTTTTACTTGCAGCTTGATCCACCCAGACTCTTCATCCTCCACTTTGTCAACCCGGCTTGGATCTGTTCAGGAGGAAGCAGGGAAATCTCCTGCTCGGAATAGGTAAGCGACCCAAACTCATGGTCGTCTTCGTACGGAATTGTTCCTGTAGAAAGGGCACACCGCTGACCCCCGATTGAAGTTACAACGTGACGTTTATTTCTGCTGGCCAGGCCTTAGAATGGCATTGACGCTTTATTGAAAGATAATTGTGTCCATCTGTCATGGGGCTATGCCAAGGTGGTATTTGCGTAAGATCAGTGGAGAGATTGCAGACCTCTACAATGCATCAGCTACAATACAAACACGGGGTGAAGTCCAGAGTTCAGGTGGCTCAGCACTGAGTGAAATTATGTCAAAGGTGTTGGGCATGTGAATTTACTGATTCCTTTCCTGCCTCTGGATGGTTGGTGGTAACCTTGGTGGACTGTTCCCGAAAGGCTGGTACCTTATTAGAGCAGTAGAGTTCCTCCATGACCAGCTTAATAGCTGCAGCTGAATAACTTGGCATTGGTAGTGATATGGTGCATGTGTGTGTTGGTTGTGTGTTTTGCTTTGACCTTTCTGACACAACTTGGTATTTGGCCATCTATATTACGGATAAAGCAGAAACGATGCAAAACTGTACCCAGGTTCACAGGGTTATGAGTAAGTTAAGGCCCCTTTCCAGGGATTGTTTCTTCCACAAGGGATGATGATGATGATGATCAGGTTATACTGGACAATCTTGCTGGAAGATTGGCACCGATGAAGTCTAATATTCTTTGTTCAAAGTATTAGGGCCAACCCTCTAGCTGTTTCTTCAATATACTAAGGGTGCGGTCCTATGCATAATTAGGCAGAAAAAAAGTCCTACAACTCCCAGCATTCTCCAGCCAGCATGCTTTTGGTTTGAAAAGGGGATTTGGAGGAGGAGGAGGAGGAGGAGAAGAAGATCATGCAACAGCAAATGATGACTTATATTAAAGTAGTTGGACCCAGCATTTCCTCCCTCTGTTGTGACCAAAAAACAAATCCCACTGGGGTGGCAGGGTGGAACCCAAAAAGCAAATGTGTGTATTGATTGACCTTTTCCAGGCCTTCATACCTAGAGATATGAAGGCCTAGAAAATCCCCATGAAATGGCAGACTTTTTTTTAAAAAAATTAAAAACCATGTTTTACTATTTCTCCCCCCAAGTCTTTTTTTTGGGGGGGGGAAGCTTCTCTCCCCTTCAAATTTCTCTGCCCCCCACCCCCAGCATTCACATCTATAGTAATTTCATAGTTGAATTATATCAACCCTGTATATTTGCGGTAGCGTTGGTTTTTGTTTTTAAAAATGTCAGTTTGGTTCAATTTTACCGTAGAAGGAGTTGCCCCTCTCTTCATATTTCATTGGGCAATGGTTCATGTCTGAACAGTCAATGCATCTCTCTGAATTGATGTAAGTCTGTTGCAGGTGTAACACCGTGGTTAGGCGAGAGGGAGCTTCCCTGGGACTGCTACGATTCTTCCGCTCCCCTGCCTGTGCAGTCTGACCAGGCCACTTGTGCTTTCCCAAGGTGCTTCACTTGGAGGTTGCCATCAAATGCAAAATGGAGAATTCACAAGCAGATTGATAATTAATTTTCTCCTGGATTAGAGTTAGTGGGGAGAGGCGGGGAGAGTAAATTGAGCTGATTCTTAGTTATTTGAGGAGTGGAGCAGGTTAAATTTCGCATAAGAAAAATGAGCTTTAAAAGCATTGCCTTCATTTTTTAAAACACACACACAAAACAAAACCTTATTTCTAGTTGCAGAGTTGGAAAACTGGCTTGGTGAGAGAGATTACAAAGAAATCCCTTCGTGTTGTAAAGTTTTGACTTGTTCTGTTAAACATTAATTTTGATGAGGTGGGGTCAGCTTACATCTATAAGCATTGTTCTGCATCTCCCACCAGATCAGCCAGCGTTACGAACCTATCCCTGGATCGATCAGGGTCTCCCATGGTGCCTTCCTATGAGACATCTGTCAGTCCACAAGCTAATCGCACCTATGTGAAGGAGGCCAGTGAGGACGAGCGCAAAATCCTTCTGGTACAAGCTAAGCTTTTGTTGAATCTTGAGTCTTTCTGACAGAAATAAGTACTGTCTTGCTAAGTGTGGCTATCTTGTACTGTCCTTTGATCCTTCTCCAATCATTTTGTGTTTTGCACTATTTTCGTGCTATTTATATCCCCTTCTTTCGTCAAGGAGCTAAGGCTGGTGTATTTGGGTTATTGCATTTTATCGTTACGTTCCTATATATACAATTGAAAAGTTATTTTCTTGTGAAGGCCTATCGTTTGAAGAGCTTTAAATGTGCTCAGCTTGAGTACATGAAGATGAACACTTTGAAAAATGCTGTGTAAAAATGGCCGAACATATGGGCAGGCAGAGCTATAGTGGCTGTCTTGAACGATGTTGACAAGAGATGGCGTTAGCACTGTATTTGTGTGTGTTTGTCATTTGTTGTGACACACGCAATACAATTTAATGTAAGTGTCCTCAGTATAGGAAAACAGTTGCTTCAGTGTCAAAAGGCTAATTCTTACACCTCCATACGTACGGCTTGACACCTTATCATCCAATGGCTGGCAGCTAAATCTGTTCACTACCTCTGTTGAAAAGACAGGGAGGCTGGCAAGCAAAGACCACTTGGCACCTGCTGTTTCAGGACTGTCCTCCTCCCCCACAGGGCCATCTGCCCACTGTCTGTCTTCCGGGAAGAATCCTGATCACTTGTTAGGTTTCCCCCCTCCCAAATATTGTTTGGTGTGATTGGACTAATGGTTCTTAGTGTTACTTGTAAGCTGCTTTGGAAAGATTTGAATCCTGAAAGGCAGGGCATAAATAATTGTAATAAAAATGAAGGAAGATACTGTGTTTTGAGGTGAAGTTTGATGAGAACTCTATCTAGGAGGTTCCATCCCTTAGGTTCCATCCCTTCATGGTTTACAAACTGGTTTGTTATCATGGCCAGCTTCAGGCAACATGACAGCCCACATTTCAACAACCCATGGTTCAACAGCAACCCATGCTCAACCCTTGAGTATGGCTTACCATGTTGTGTGAACCTAGGCAACGAGAACCAGAAACAGCAACATCAAAAACATTCTGACCAATCTTATATGAGCACAACTATTATTCCAATATAGGGTAACACTATTCCATTTATCCACTGCATTATTTGTATGTACATTTACCTCACCTCTACATACAGACTCTGTTAACTTGTCCATTTCTGCTATGTCTAGAAGGGGACCCAGCAAGCTTCCAATACCTAGCCGTTCATGATCAACAATTTATGGACATAAACAATGTCAGAAATCAATAACATTGAACCATACCAACACAGGGGATAGACCCAAATTCCTACCACGCAACCTGAGAACATAATGCCCAGGATTTGCTGGCATTAAATCTGGGCAAAGCAACAGTTCCACCACTTATATGATAGAGATCTGCCTGCATTATAACATAATCTTAATTTAAAAAAAAACAAATTTAAAAAAATGTGGAGGGGCAGGGGCTTAGTGGGCACCTCAGGAGGTGTCTGGGAAAATTGGGCTGCCCATGGGCACCATATCGCCAACCCCAAAACTAGAGATGGCTTTCTCTAGGGCAAAGTGTCAAGATACAAACCGATGTAAATTTTGAAGGGATGATCTATAAATGATTTCCAGTGGCACAATTTCTGTAACCAGAAAATAATATGTTGCACCTTTAAGCTGCACCTTTACAAACTTTAAATAATAAAAAACAATTAACACAAAGCTAAAAAAAAAGCACAAAGTGTTCAGGAGAGCTCTTTTATTGCTTTAACTAAAGAAAGAATCAACGGACGTGGCATCTCAAACTGTCTGGCGATGAAAGGAAACTCAACACTTAATCTTTTCCTTTGGTCGACACTTGTGGTCAGAATAATAATAAAAAAGGGTAACCATAAGGACTGCCTCTTTCATAAAATGTGTTAAGTTCATAAGCCCGTGTTGAGTTCAGCACATCTGAGGGGGGAGGCACCTTGTAAATAACTTGCAACAGATGTAAACTGCCACCTCTCAAGACAGGGAAAGAACACTTAAGCTCAGCAGACACGCGTTATCTCAAAATGTCATTGCCTTTGTCTTGTAGGACTCTGTCCAGTTAAAAGACCTGTGGAAGAAAATATGCCATCACAACAGCGGGATGGAGTTCCAGGATCATCGCTATTGGCTGCGTACACATCCCAACTGCATCGTAGGGAAGGAACTGGTCAACTGGCTCATGAGGAATGGCCACATCACCACCAGGTGGCCGAGACTGATGAGCTCTCACTCGCAATCATGTCCTGCAGCTTGTGAGATTAGGTCAGGCCTGGGCAGACTTCACGCTGGCAGGACAGGCTTTTCCTTACTAGAACCCCAAAGGGGCACCATTTGGAGCAATGTGCAAAGCGGTGGCTCGGGCAGGCAGTAATGTGCGAAGAATGAAGGAACAGGTTGCCTCTGAGCGCATGATTGGCCCAGGAATTTGTGATTAGTCTTCGCAAATCCTTTCACACAAACACGTCCATTCTGCCCCCCCCCCTGCCCCCAGCATTCTTATTTTTCCCCAGCAACATAATTTAGTGAGTGGGGGGGGGGGGGGAGAAACCTTTTAGTTGCTGCTATTGCTAAAGAATTGGTAGTCGGAAACCCTGACTCATCTATAGCAAATCATCCAGAGTTCTACCCGTCGATCCTGACCTGCCTTCTTGTCCACCTCTGGATTAGATGACTTCTTTGAACTAGATGATATTTATGAACGAGTTTTTCTTCTAAATCCCTCTCCTCCTATTTTTACAGCCATGATGAAACATAAATCCTAAAACCACTTCCCCATCCTGAATCCCACCCCTTTTCTCATCCAGAAGAAAACAGAATTAAGTGTTTAGAAAGTATTACTTTATTGCAGTATGAAAAATATAGTTGGGCTTGTTGAGTGGTTCCATGGGTGTTATATGGCCACCATTCTTCAATAAATGGTTTTTTGGCTACTCTGCCAAGTCTTAATGTATTTTAAGAATTTATTCATCGTTATTCTATCATCTCCATATCACTTGGTGGATGAGAACCCATCAGTTAGGGAATATTTCTGTACCTTTTCTCTCCTTTTTTTATTCGATATATCTCCTCCCTGCCCCATTTTGCCTTTATCTGCTGTTGTTCTAATTGCTATATCTCTTGATTATCCTACAAATGGCTCACCTCTCTTTGGGAAGATCCCTCTTACAATCTGTGGGCCTGTTCAGACTACACACTAAGCCATGGTTAGGCCGCTAACCCCTCTGCAGCAAGTGGTTAGTGAGTGTGTTTAAACTGTGGTTATGTAGCTACCATAGCTAGGAATGGTTCACACGACATGCTAAGACATAACGTTTAGCTCAAAATGCTCAACCATCACGTTTGAGCGAGTTGTCTGAACAGGGCCTGTGGCTGACATCCTTGGGATCATTTCCATGATGAGTTGTGCTTATCTGATGGATAGCTGTGTAGGGCCTGGGGATCCTCATATGCTTGTAGAGCTCTGTCTGCC
Organism: Anniella stebbinsi; assembly: GCA_029215795.1. Classification (NCBI taxonomy): domain Eukaryota; kingdom Metazoa; phylum Chordata; class Lepidosauria; order Squamata; family Anniellidae; genus Anniella; species Anniella stebbinsi. The sequence goes on along the minus strand of JARDYH010000001.1, from coordinate 195,035,448 downwards.
ATAGCAGGCGTCTCAGAACCATTGCACATGGGAAATTTGGGCTCACTGTGTTCATGACGCTTGCATTTTAGACGAGAGGAGGGGAATTTCTTTTGGCCCAAGCCGTTTGCCTGCAGTAAATATGGCCGTACCCCAAAATAGTGCTCTACTTTCTTACACCATTTATGCAGGCATGCTCACACCCTTCCATGCAGATCAGCTGAGGTGGGGGGGTATTTTCAACCCCATCGTGGGGAGGTTTAAACCTCCTCTCCCAGTGCACCACAGTGGGAAAAGTGTCTTATTTCTGATCAACTACTGATCAGAGACAAGATCTTTCTCCTGCCTGGGGAAGAAGCTGGTTGGCTGGTTGGCGAACCCCTGCTGACCTGACGTTCCTCATGCCTGTTTTAGACTATGAATATGTTTGGTAACTAACTTGGGATTCAAAATTGCCTTAATTCCAGAGCTCAAGCTATTGCGATAGGACAGGCGCTGGTAGATGGCCGTTGGCTGGATTGCGTCAGTCACCATGATCAGATCTTTAGAGATGAGTATGCACTCTACAAACCACTGCAGGTATGGGCTTCTTTTGTGGTAATTTTACATGTGAATTGGACTACTTAAACTCCTTCCTTTTGTGTTGGCATCTAGTTGTTTTGGATACTTTTCTCTCAGATGTCCAACACCTAATGGCCTTCGTAACTTTCCAAAAAACCCCAGCTATTCATGGTGTTTGTTTGCTTGTTTGAAGAGGTGTGTGAAAGCCATTGTACTTTCTGATAAGTCTTTAATATAAACTAATTGATTTAGGATTAAGCAGTGTAGCAAGAAAGCTTTGAAACCGTAAGTTTCTCTCATGTAACTTGAGAAGAAAAATTGGAATGCGGGGTGGGGGAGGGAGAGTGAGGGAACCAGAATTGAAGTTTTAAACCAAGAAGGTAATCTTTAGAAATGAGATCTAAAGTTGCAGATATCAAGTATATATATATATATATATATATATATATTTAGTCTTTCCTACGAGTTGAGCAGTTTGGGTAAGATTATTTACTCACCAAAAGCTTTCTCACCAGACTTCATTAAGGGCTTTGGGATGGCTATAAAGAAAAGATCTGCCACCCAAAAGTTAATTACCTGACTTAGTGGAACTCTTAACAAAGGGGCCAGGCAATTTAGGTGTTTCCTAATGACCCAAGTCTTTGACATTAACGGCCTTTTCACTGTGAGGTTGAACAGGATAGGTGAAAGCGCAAGACCAGTAACTTTCTGACCAAGGATGCTTCCGGATGGATGGTTCCTAGTGCTCCCAATCCAAAAGCATTGTGCACGTCTTCTGTCCTTTCCTCCTCGGTGGATTTTTGTGTGTGAAAAGACAAAAGAATCAGTGAGGGTTACTAGCGGAAGACAGCAACGTCTGGCTTCTCCCCGTAAAATTCCATGACTGCCAGATAAAAACTTAGTTTGGAAGCCTCCCAAGTAGCATGTCTCACTCACCATGAAGCATAATTTTGAATGCATCAAAAGCTAAGACATGATAGCCATTGGGGTTTGGTCTGACTCGTGGGAATTCGTTTATATCTGGCCCTTTGAGCTGGTTTGACTCCTTGTTCCAGTACTCCAAACGATTGGAACATATGGAGGGGAGGTCTAAATCCAGATGCTCCATTACTTGGTCACCTCTCCCTTCAAGGACCCTGGTGAGGCAAATATAATGCCTGTCGTAGGATTGGGACAAAATATTGGCTCATTATAGGATTCCTGAAATACCTTTTTTTTAAAAAAAAAAAATGAATGGCTGCAATGGAGTGACAAAATATTCTTGTGGATCTAGTTAGCTACTTCGCTGACTTGCGCACTTGTACTGTCGTGGCCTGTAAATGCCCAGACACCTTTGGTTTAGGTGGTTGGAAGCGCTTTTCAGAGATTGTATTTCCCAGAGTTGAGACGAGCTGGGCTGTTTTGGCTGTTGCTGAGCCAGGTGGCTTTCATGGGCAGGTATCAATGCAGGAGTGTCTGTGTGGATAACGCAGGGTGAAAGGGGATCTGCCTTGCCTTCCTGTCTCATCTCTGACGTGCTTGCAGTGGTCAATCTTGTGTTATGTAGTATCTAGGTAGGAGGCGTCAGGAGGGAAGGAAGATACTGCCTTCACTTACCCAAAGTATCTGGCTGACTTTTGCGTGTGCTTAAGAGTGGATCGAGCCAAGAACAAATTCTGTGTCTCCCTTTCTTTTTGTCTTAGTTACGCTTGGACGAGCCTAAACCTTTTTTGACTTGGGGAACACCTTATAAGCAGTCATTGTGCATGTGCAGAAAAAGTCTAAGGCTGTTGGCTTCAACTTCCATTAATAATAATAATAATAATTAATAATAATAATAATAATAATAGTAATGAATTGGTGCATGAGTTTGCTTGTTTTCCTCTTTCCTCCACATTATTTTTTCCTTTTGTGTGGTGTCTTTTAGATTGCAATCCTGCAGGCAGGGATTTCTTATTGTTCTTATTGGTCATTTCTAAGTTGCTTTGGGAGACGTTTCGGCTGAAGAGTGGCTGAAAAATGCTATAAAGAGTGAAAGGCTTCTAGTCTTTATGGTTGCAAAGAGGTTTGCAAGTGTATGAATAATTCCTGATCAAATCCAGGCAGCCTGAGGAGCTGCTGAATAAGGTCTCAAGGGTTCAAGGAGAAGGCTTAAGTGCTTTGTGATACTCTTTTTCCAGTCTGTGGAATAACAGGAAAGATTTGATTTTTTGAAAGTGTTTCAGGCAGCCAAAGATGAGCCAGCGTTTTTATAATTTAAACCAAATTGCCCAGCCCTGCAGTAAAAGAAGGAACTTGTGGTCTTCCTACAACTCCCACCATGCCTCACCATTGGCTATATTGGCTAGGGCTGATGGGATTTGAAGGCCAAAACCTCTGAAGGGCCACGATTTGCCCACCCTGTTTTCCTGCCTTAGTGGTGAATGATAGTTTAATGCAATTCCTGGAAGTCTGTCCTGTTGTCCAGGCCTTGCTTCAGAGCTGCTGCCTTTGTAGAATTTATCCCTGAGGAGGTCAGAGTTGGCCTTATAGGTGGAACGGGTTGATGTCACTTCTGTTTTGTCAGCTAGAGAATTGCTCAAGTAGTAAAGTGCGTATCTTTCCTCTGTGGGCAGAGAGCACCGACCTCGGGGTAAAGGGCTGTGTTTCAGCACAGCCCCTTGGCTGTGATCCCAGCAGTCTAGTAGCTGCTTCCAGCTGAAGTGTGTTAGGCCTGGAAAGGAGCCTACAATTCAGGAGATCTTCCTGTGAGGTTCTGAACGATGTGGGTATGAACCCAGAATGCAGGACACGGAATAATGGGCTCAAGTTACAGGAAGCCAGATTCCGGTTGGACATCAGGAAAATCTTCCTGACCATTAGAGCAGTACGACAATGGAAGCAATGACCTAGGGAGGTGGTGGGCTCTCCCACATTAGAGGCCTTCAAAAGGCAGCTGGACAACCATCTGTCAGGCATGTTTTAAAGTAGATTCCTGCATTGAGCAGGGGGTTGGACTCGATGGCCTTGCAGGCCCCTTCCAACTCTACTATTCTATGATTATATGAAGGAGATAGGGAGCGACTGCTGGGCTTGTAATGGCTGCAGAATATGAATGTGGCTTTTACAGAATATCTTCACGTCTAATGTGGGAAAGAACAGCATCTTCCGGAAACGTGAAGTGGAAGTGTAGTGGATGGAATGGGAAATAGCAGTGCCAGCTCCAGGTTTTGGAGTGCCATAGGGCAGGGCACCCTCAATAGGCCCCCTCCCTCAGTGGTTCTACCTTCCCACCATCACTCTCACTATCTGCTTTGCTACTGCTTGCTTGACAGGCAGAGAGAGTCAGTGAGCAAGCAGGCAGTGACATTCCTCCTCCTCCTCCTCCTCCTCCTCCTCCCCATCACCACAATCTGGGCCAGAGCGAGAGAAAGGCGAATAAGTAGGTGGGCCCCTGCTGGTGTGTGGGGCCGTCGGCAGTTGCCTGACCAGGCCTAGCTTTGACTCCAGCCCTGGGAAATGCTGGCACACTAGTCTCAAGCCCCATGTGGGTGCCTCTGAGTCTTTGGTTAGTCGCCTGCCGCATAAACATGGGCATATAGATCTGTCTTGTATGTTGTGCCTATTTGAATGGTCTGTGAGATTTACCTGTAGCAACCAGTTGAAAGGCATTGCGCAACCGATCCATATTTCCTTAATGGTTTTTTCCCCCGTGTCTCACCCCCCCCCCCCCCATGTCTTCTTTCCTACTGGAAAAAGCAGTGTAATAAAATGGGAGGGTTACAAATTGAAGATAACTGAGTCTGCCCATGCTTTAAAATTCCCTGAACAAGACAGAGAGACTTCATAATAAAAAACTCATCTGGAAGCACTCTGGCTCTCCAGAAAGACAGGAGAGCCTTTTTAATACTGGAAAGATGGCAGTATAAGACACATTTCTCCATGGCGTGATCTTCTTTGCTTTTACTTGCCAAACTGATCTCCATGTTATGCTTTATTCATTAACATCCCCACTTCTTGCTTTATTTACATTAATGAGACTTTATTGTTTTTGTTGATTTTATTTCCTGGTTATTTTTATGTATTGGTTCTAATTTTTTTTTATCAACTTCCATGTTTCTGCTACTTTTAAAAACAGTTGCATGACTTAAACAATCCTTACACGTTCTTGTTTTGCTTTGTATGTATGCCTTTGCAGACTTCCAGATTCCCCTTTCAAATAAACCTGAATGTACTTCGAATCCTGCTTATCTATCCTGTGGAATTCATTCTCAGTGTATATTTTTATAAAATCCGTATTTGTATTTTGGCAGTTCTGTTGTTTTATTTTCATAATGGGCAATAGAGAAAGTAAAAAAGACAAGCCCCTCACATGCACACACATTATCAACAAAACTAATTATCATATTAGTTGCTCTCTTCCCCCCCTCCCCCTCCCCCCAACGATTTCTTACTCTTTATTTTGGCTCACTTAGCATAAAAATAGAAAACAGTATCTTCTGAGGCAATTAGAATGGATATATATTTGTGTGCTTTATATAACCCCCTTTTTATGCTAATGAAGTCACCATACTTGCTCCAACTTGGATGCTAGCGAGAATAACGCAAGACACTTCTGTTCTGTGATCTTTCAGAGCACGGAATTTTCTGAGACGCCATCTCCGGACAGCGATTCTGTCAACTCCGTGGAAGGCCATTCTGAGCCATCCTGGTTCAAAGACATCAAGTTTGATGACAGTGACACAGAGCAAATTGCCGAAGAAGGAGATGACAACCTGACCAGTGAGTTTCTATGCCCCTCTTCTTCTGAGGATATCTGTCTTCACAGCAAGTACAAGTTGTGCTTTGCTCTGCTTGCTGTTGCGTAGAAATAATAAAAGCTTTATCTAATCCTCTTAAGTGGACGCAGTATTTTCTGTGCAATTTACTAGATCCATTTTCTCCCCTGCTCCTCCAAATGGGCATGAGGTTTTTGCACTGCAGCTCTGTGGGCATGATGGTCTGACAGCCACTATGCTGCTTTTTAAAAAAATGAGCGAATGGCCTTAAAACACCATCTGAATCCCAACAAAGCCATGAGATACAAGTGGATGAAAATGCTGTCTCTCTCTGTCTCTCTCCTCTCTCTCTCTCTCTTCAGCATTGCACACTGGGCTTTGTTTAATTAAGATAATTTCTCTCCTCTCCTTGATACCTTCATGGATACCTATTATTTGAACCACCCCACCCCACCTCTCCTCCCTGTATCTCTCTCTCTTCCCCTCACTCAAATCTAAAAGATTCTGCCAGCCCTAGCAAGCGTACCTCAGTCAGCAGCTTCCAGTCTGCCATGGACAGCGACTCAGCCGCTTCCATTAGCCTGAACGTGGAGCTGGACAACGTGAACTTCCATATCAAGAAGCACTCCAAGTACCCACATGTGCCCCCTCACCCTGCCGACCAAAAAGGTATGAGGTAGTTACCGCTTGGAGTTGCACTTGGATAGCCATTTGTCTGAACACTACCTCCTGACTTCCCCCACTGACCCAATATCCTCTCATGCCTTTCTCTCACTGTCAGGAAACGCAGGCTTAGACCCAATGTTGTGTATAGTGGACTTCCCCATCCTCCCCACCCCACCCCGGAGCAGATTGGAGGGGCGCGGCATGTGGGCCAAATCCCTTCTGGCCAGTGGTTTCTGTTCCGCTGGCAGAAGAACATGATTGGATCCAAGGCTCTGGTTTCGAATTGCTGTAGCTAACTGATCAGCATAGTGTGTGCAGGGTAGTATGTACCAATTAGGGGAGGGGCTGTAACTCAGTGGTAGGGCACCTATCAGGTCCCAGGTTCGATCCCCGGCATCTCCAGGTAGGGCTGGGAAAGACACTTGCCTGAAACCCTGGAGAGCCACCGCCAGTCAATGTCAACAATACTGGGCTAGATTGTTTGTAAAAGGCAGCCTCCGATGTGCCTTTGTTTTCACCTAGCTCTTCAGTGACAGACCTCATGTCCACGTAGATTGTAAGAGTGTTTTGTGGAACATCTGTTGTTAGGCAGCTTTTCATGCCGGATGCCAATATAAGGTAGAGGTGATTTCTCCTGGAATTCAGTCGAGCGGAAGGACCATAGTCCTGCTATAGGTGGTGTGTTGGTGTGTCTTTTCTCCTCCACCCCAAGTACAAAAATGAAGAATGGTATTGCAGATAAAATATGACCTTTTCGTCTCCCTTGTTTCTTTTGACGTCATACCCTGACAGAAGCCACAATGGAATTTAGGGGATTTTGTTTTTGTAAAGGGAAGCTTATAAAAGAAGGTAAATTTGCCTGTGTCCACTCTTGCTCATAGATGTAGCCCTAAAGAGAGAAACTAACAAGTGTAACTTTAAGTTTGAAGTGTCACTCAGTATGTGGTTGAATTATTCCATGCGTAATAACATGCAACAGCCCTACTTAATTAAAATTCTATATTAGTATGCTGTATGATAAAACTAATACAATGGAATAACTGTAGTAATAGGAGTTCTTTTTTCTGGCTTTGTAAATTAACTGCTGATTTCCCCCCTAATATTAATTGTTGCATGCCAATTATGTGTACTGAATGCATTTGAAAAGTTGCTGTTGGTGTCAGGAGAAAGGTCTGTAAGTATTCGGTATTCCATGCATTTCACAAGAAATTCAGTTCAGAGTTAATTGATTCAACAGCTACACAAATGTGATCAAAGTATTTATGGAAACAGTAAAGCCTTAGGTTATCTCTTCTTGGCATTTGATCTGAGCATATTGAATCCTTCCCTGACATAGAACAGGAGATCAGAATAATGCTTTCTCCTCTTGATGAAATTGTACATGATCTCTGAAAGCAGCTGTGAATCGCCATTACTTTGTCACAGGACAGTGAGAAGTTAACATGTGATGTCAGTTGCCACCACATACTTATTTTTGTGCTTGTTCTGAGATGTCTTTCAACTGAGAGGTAACCTTTTATTTATTACATTTTTAAACTGCCCAATAACCATTGTTCTCTGGGTGGGTTACAAACAGTTAAAAGACTAAAATATCACACCTTGCTTTCAGAAACGTGCCCTAAAATTTGAATTGAACGCCTACCGTGATGTTTTGCCACTGAAATGTTTGCCATTTTTCCTTCAGTAATGAGATATATAGATGTTTTGGGGAAGTGCAAAACACAAAGTATTTTTTATCTATTAAGATAGGTCCAGGCTTCAAGTATATCCCGTGGCAGCTGCCAGCTTAAAATGCACTCTATTTATGAAAGCATCCTATTGTTAAGACTGCTGCAGAAGGTCAGAACTTGCTTTCTTGAAGTGAGGTGCTTGATTCCTGGTCTGGTATATGGAAACTTGGCAAAAGTGCCGGAGGAATGAAAATGGATCATGAGGAACTGCAATGGCCTTAACTTTATGATGGCACATAAACGGAAAATGAATGGGTAGGACAGGCAGAGACAATGCAAAGACAATACAGGGGGAAGTAAAATGATTCTGGCTGGGCAGAGGGCGGAGTTGTCACAGCCCAAATAGGTGGAATGGAGGTTCAGTATTGTGGCTTTTAAGCCATTCGTCTAAATATCTAATTGTTTTAACAACCCCCCCCCCCCCCCCCACACACACACATACACCCTTGGAGGATATATTATCCTTGCAAGATGGTGAGTAAAATAATATATGGTTGCACAAAAACAACAACATTAAAATGGTATATGTAATCAGGTAAGTGAGTTAAAGTTATTGGATAAAAATATCAGTATATTCCTGGTCCGTACAAATGGTCAACAGTACCAACTGTAGAGCGAAGTGTGGACTATACCATAAGGTAGGGTCTCCTTGTTCCACCCCTCAACTTCAAAATAGTGACATCAATATATTGTATTAGGGAAATGAGTCTTTTACCTTTGTGTCGTGGTCCACCATTCTGGTTTGGGTGTGCTGTGCAGACCAACACACTTCCTGGCGTTATGGCCGAACCAGGTTGAACCCATGATTAACCCATAGTGTCTGGATTCAGATGTCACAGAGCAACCTTTGATTGGGCTGATCGGAGGTTGCATATTCAAAATGGTAGTGGCACGTGCAAATGGGACCTCTGTATTAGATGTTTGTTGGTCAAGGAAATGCTGTTCAGAGCTTTCTTCACCCTGTTCGCTCAGTATAGTGACCAGTGTGGTGCGCAGAGAATTGATTTTGAATTGTATTAACCACTGTTGTTCAGGAGAAGGCCTCCAGCATTTTCGTCTAATATCTTTATCATGGTATCAGGGGCCACTTGGGAAATATACCAGGGCTCACTGTTTAAAAATCCATGTTCTTAAGAGAACCTTCTCAGGACCTGTAGCATTGTCCTAGAAGCTCCATAACTTAAGGCTGCTAAATTTAAAATGGGTTAGAAATGGAAGGTCAAAAGAATAGCTTTGTATCTGCAGAGAGATGTCAAGGCTCTGTCCTGATCATATAAGGATTGCCAGAGTGAACCTTAGCAGTATGCTTTCCCTTGTGCACAAGGATACTTTTATCGGTCAGTGAGGAGTTGTTCTGTAAAATCATAGAGTTGGGAAAGGACAGAAGGCCACAAAGTCCGTCACTTGCGCCTCACTGGAGTGTTGCTGGCCAGCCCAATCAACGCAGGCCGGTGAGCCTGCTGAAAGCAATAGGGAGGAGCAAACCGCATCAAAGTGTGTACAGAACAAGATGGTTGCAAGTAAATAGACATGTGTGTCCTAATTTACACTGTCACCTGGCATAGCTGTATGATAGCTGAAATGATAGACAGAAGTCATGCCAGAGCCTCTGCGGGTCTTGCTAGTAGCCAAAGAGGAAGTGAAGCCGTGCTGCTTCTGTAACATGTGATGGGGCAGGAAGCCTGCTTTCCCTTGAAGGGAGGTGCGTGAGCTGAGCCAGTGTGTGGAGCAGATATGCCCCTTCCTTACACCTACACCTTCACATATTACAATGGAAGGATGGAAAGGGGAGGCATAGTTTACTTGTGCCACAACGTTTAGCAATATGAAAAGAAGCCCTCAAATATCTGAGAGGACGGATTAAATCCAAGCATGGATAAAAATTCTGCTAGATGCACTCCCATTTCCCCATTCCCCTCTTTCCCCTGCCACCTTCCTCACTTCACTTAACGCCTTGCTTGATGAAGAGTTCTGGAGAATCCAAAAGCTTGCTCAATATTTTGCAACATTTTAGTTGGTCCTAATAAAGATATTGCCTGATTTAGGATTTGGGATTTTGCCTGTGCTTTTTGCACAGTACAGAGTGTTTTGGAATAAAAAATACTGTATGTTTTCTGTAACTAAAAGCCATGGGGATCTCTTGCTTTTGAACTTAACTCTGTCCGTATTTTCCTGAAGATGCAACCCAGCGTCAGTTAGTCGAACATAATCCCCCCCACTCCATATCTCTGTTACAAATTGTGATTACCCCAAACGTAAGTGCATATTTTGACGCAATGCTGAGACCTTGGCTGCACAGGTGCCTTACTGAGGCATTCTGCTGGATAGCAGTTGTTTCTTGGCAGGAATGATATGAGGTGTCCCACACTGCTCTTCACCTGTGCACAAGAGTTCAGTGTTGTAATTTTTGTTTTCAAGGGAAGAGCCAAGGTTCAGTGGTAGAGTTCAACCCCCAGCACCTCCAGGCAGGGCAGGAAAAACTCCCTCCCGAAACCCAGGAAAGCCGCTGCCAATTAGTGCCAACAATACTGGGCAAGATAGCCCACTGGTCTGACTCTGTGTACGGCAGCTTCCTAGGTTCCTATCTTGCTTGTCCTATCTGAATCCTCGCTTGACATGGGCTATTAAACCACTGGACAAATGAGGCATATGTAAATTGGGGGAAGTGTCCATCTGTTCAGTTTCTGTTTTATGTCAAGCTGTGTCCATAACAGCATGGCGCATTATTTGGCAGCCAAGCCAACGGACGGGTACAGCAAGAAAGAATGGAAGAATCTTGGGGTTGTTTCTACAACACTGACGAAACGCATGAGATGAGTCACTTTGTTTTTGACTCGTTGAGTGGGTGTGTGAGCCATATAATTATTATAGTAACGCACTAGCCTAACCTGTCGTTCCTTTCGTTTCCCCCCCTCCCATTTCCGTATTTTCCTCTCTCCTTTCAGAGTACTTGATTGCTGACAACGGTGGACAGCAAACGATTTCAATAAGCGACGCTTTCATCAAAGGTGAGCTGAAACTGCAGGGAAAGGGGCTCAGATCATGTGGAATAAACAACCCCGTTGGTAAGCACATTGAACACGTTAAATGTGTGGTATAGTGGCTGAAGTGTTGGACTTGGAGTCGGGAGGTCTGGGTTCTGGTCCCCACTCGGCCATGGAAACCCACTGGGTGACTTTGGGCCAGTCACAGACTCTCAGCCCAGCCTACCTCACAGGGTTGTTGTGGTGGGGATAAAAAATGTAGAGGAGGAGGATTATGTACGCCGCCTTGGGCTCCTTGGAGGAAAAAAAGGCAGGATATAAATTAAATAAATAAATATTAGAGGACATATCGTCTGGATGAAATCTTTATCAGTCTCTGCATGTACCTTTGAAATATAGCAAACCAATACACTTCTCTCCTTGTGGGTTGTGTTTTGAGTGCGTGTGTGGTCTGTTTTTCACTTTGAATGGATATTCCCGTAAGTTTTTTTCTGTTTAAGCCTACACCAGAAGCTACCTGAACCTCACTCTGACTGGTGATTAACGCTTTGTACATGCTCCTACCCCTTGCATAACGCAACTAAGTTAGCACCTGTTTCCAGGTTTCATCAGTGGCTGGCCAAGTAAACAAGCAAGCACTGTGTAGGCCCTGTTAACCCCCCCCCCCCTCTTTGCACAGCTACAATTAGCAGAATAACTATTTCTCTAAAAGAACGTATTAAGGAAGAGCTCTGGAAATGCCAGTCTGTCTCAGGTCTTCAAAATCATAATCCTTCCTTTTAAATGCCAGATGGATTAGAACTGATTTTAGAAGTCTGTTTTTACCACAGCGGGTGGCTTATGTTGACAGCGTGCACGCTAGTTTGCTTGAGATGGTCACTTAAAAAAAAAGAAGAGGAATGTGTCAGGGATAGTTAAGGTGCTGCTGTGGGCTTTTCTGCTTTTGAGCTGAGATTTAATTAGAAGCTTTGGGCTTGTTCGGCTTCTGCGTTAGCGTCCTCAGAACGGGGATGGGGGAGCGGCGGTTCTCCCGCAGCCCACCTGCTTGCTTTAGCTTTGGCAGAGAAGCTGCCTGTGAGAAATCGGTGGAGAAAGGGTGGGGGGTTGCAGAAGGGTTGCTCAGATTGAAGCGTCATCTTGGTGAGCTGAGCGGTGCTGCTCCATTTGGACAGGGGCATTGCTGAGAAGCCCCAAGCCCCCCTGTCTATCAAGTGGTTTGGAAGAGCATCTGCTCTGCATTCCTGGAAAACCTCCCCGTTTGGATCCATCCTTGTCTGAGACTCTGGGGGCGCTCCGCACATGCTCTCTCCTAAGTGGGGTTTTGGATTGCTAAGGACTTGCCATGAAAAGTACCGTGAAGCTTTTCATAGACTTGAACTCTCGTTTGCTGTGGACTGTGTGTCTTTATTTGGCGTCAGCTCAGTGTACCAGAAGACTGGGCTTGGTCATTGCCTGTTAAACCATCTTTCCTCTGTCTAGACTCATGCAGCAAGGAGTTAGCCATGTGAAAACAGTGGCACAGAAGTCCTTGCATCTGAGGGGTCACCTTTCCCCGTGATCTTATTTCAGCCTTGACCATGCTGCCTTTGAGTTACCAACATATGATCCGAAGTTGGACTACCTCTCTTCGGGTGTTTTGTTAAAACTTTCAAGAATTTGCTCCTTTGATTGCCTGAGGGATCATGTCAGGAATCATCCCCCTTTCTTGTCTGGGTTTAGAACCCGTGTATAGATTAACCTTCCCTTGTGTTCAGAACCTTGGAGATAGCAACAGGGAAGCCACATTGATGGGGATCTCGTCATGGTAGTAGTGATTAGTTTTCTAGAATTTCTTAGAGCCTATAGCTACTGACCATCAGCTGTATGATTTCTGAAGTGTATAACTATTAAGCTTTGCCATGGGATTTCCTGCAAGAAAGAAGTCTCACTGACTTGGGTGTCCTGTGTCAATTTGCCAGAACGTGTGATTGCCTGAAGGACCAGGAGACCTGACACCACACCAGCTCCATTTGATTCAGAGGTCACCTAGTCTGTTTGAAATTCTACTGTGCAGTCCTAATCTGTTCTGCTGAAAGATAAGGGATTCTCCACTTCTGTGCAGTGCTCCCTTCTCCATCTGCTAGTGCAGCCTTCCCCAACCTGGTTTCCGCCATATGTTTTGGACTTCAGCTCCCATCAGTCCCAGCTAGCATAGTCAATGGTCAGGAATGCTGGGAGTTGCAGTCCAAAACACCTGGAAGACACCAGGTCGGGGAAATGTCTGGTGGGGATTTATGTCTTGGAACGACCCTGACCCCCCACCCATGTTCTAGCAGAAGCAGCTCTCGAAAGCTCCCTCCATTTCAAAAGTATTTTGCCATGTGACCGTGTGCATGGAGGGGGCCATTTGAGAAAGTGGAAACCCAGAACTTGCATGGATCTGATTTCCCTGTTTTTTGATCCTAGCCTCCACATTGTGCAGTTTTTTCTGTAGTCATTACCTTGTTGATAGCAAAAACCTGTGAAATAGGGCGCCGATGATGCAAATATGCTGCAGAATTTATAGCTTAGGGCCAGTAAAAGCCTCTCAAGGGCTACATTCACATATGAGTCCATATAGGGAAAATGTCACGTGTGAAGTCCTTTCGAGTCCTTAGTCTTGAAAGAAGCCAATGTATGGATCGAGATGAAATTTTACAGCTTATCCCCATTTTGTGTGTGTTTTGTTTTGTAGAGTCGCTGTTTAACCGGAGGGTTGAAGAAAAATCCAAAGAGCTGTTTTTCACACCCTTGGGCTGGCACAACAGCAATCTGGAACTGCTCAGGGAGGAAAATGGGGAAAAGCAAGCCATGGAGAGGCTGCTGTAAGTTGGGGTGATACGACCAGACTTCACATGGATATTGATCCTTAAACAGAGGACTGTGATCAGCAAGCTAACAAAAGTCCAGAATAAATCTGGATACCCTCTTCCGTCACATTGAGTGCTTTTCAGGGCAAACTCTGACAGAATATATGTCTTGTAGTGAGATGTGTCTTATATAAGTGTAGATGGCTATGATATACTGCTGATATTTGGGGTCTGGAATTGTCTGTAAAATCACCAGAACTGTGGTTTGAGTATGTTAAGAATACAAGAAGAGGAAACCAGGTTCGGATCAAATGCCTGACTAGCCCAGCAACTGGTTTCCATAATAAGAAGAGCTCTGCCGGTTCGGATATAATAAGAATATAATAAGAGCCCTGCTGTTTCGGACCAAAGGCCCCGTCTGATCTAGCATCTGGTTTCCTGCAATGGCCAGCCAGATACTTCCTAGAAGCCTGCAAACGCTCCCCTTGCTGGCTCTGAATGTGATGGCTTCATCTAAGCATTGTGACTGCTAGTTGCTGATAGACCCCCCCCCCCCCCTTTAAACTATGGCCATCTGGAGCATTTTGTGGCGTCAGCAAGTCGACATTCTTATTATTCTGAGTTGTGCGAAGAAATGTAAAATGGGCAAGCTGGCATTAATGAACCTAATGCATAAGAAATTGCACATCATTTTTCTAGCTATGGTGCATCACCGTTATGAATGCATCCGCTGGATTTAGTTGCACACTTTCAAAATCGCTATTTGTTCCGTGTTTGAAAAAGAACATTTAGTGAAACTTTTGAGATGCCAGGGAAGTGTTGTTTCTCGTTAAGACCTCGGGGAGAGGAAAATTCTGTAACAGTTTTTTTTTTCCAGGAATTAGTTGGTCTCAGTGTCGTTAGTTTTGAAAGTCAAATGGGTGGTATTGGCAGAAACGAGGGATGTGGGAGCTCTCTCTGATTCTCTCCCCTAACCCAAACTCTTAATTCACCAAGGGATAAGATAAGGAGGATAAGTTTATCAACGGCTACTCATTGCATTGGCTGTATATTACGTCCCGTATCAGTGGCAGGCTGCCTCTCTATACCGGTTTTGCCATAGGCATCATTCCAGCCCCTATGTGAACAGAACGTTGGACTTGGTAGGCCTTTGGTCTGATCCAGCGTGGCTCTTCTTACGTTCCTCTGAGATGACACTAAGCATCTTTCCTGGCCTTTACCATCAGTACAATGCATGCAGCCCTTTTAACAGTACTAGTCTGATGGGAGGGAGTCCGTTGGGGCCACCCCCTTTGTTACTTACCGTAAGCCCCTCACTAAGGGCCTCCAGTTCCCCCTCTCCTTCCATCTGTTTGACTCTGGGCCCAGGAAGAGAGTGAGCTCTTGCAGATAGATGGCATCTGTTGGTGCTGGGCCTCTTTCAGATGTTTGTAATTTCAGCAGCCATATACCTGGCATGGTGATGTTAACACTCCATTTTCACATAGGGAGATACCTGACCTGAAATCGCACCCCCATGAAAATGACCCAAGAGATCACCTCAGAAAACTAGTTCACCTTGAAGGGGTTTCTCCCATGTAGTAACTTCGGCAACTTTGCAGATTGGAGCAATTTCAGGCACATGTTGCAGTAATTTAAACCTTTGCATTGCTGCTAGGTTTTATTTTGATGTTTACTCCTATTTTATACTGTAGTTTAAAACTTTAAACTTTATACTGTATCTATACTTTTAAATCTTTTACTCTGTACTTTATATCGTGTTGCATTTTATGGTTTTAAACGTTGTGAGCCACATAGAGAGCTTCATCTATGGAGCGGTATAGAAATGTAATGAACAAATAATAAATTTGGGGTCACGTTTGCATGCAAGGTCTTTTTTCCACTTGGTTATAAATACAGCAGTCGACGGTTCTCTGCTTGGAGAGCCTTGAGCTGTCTTTTTGTTGCACCCAAGAATCTCTCTCCAGGTCCTTGGCATCCAAAGTCCGCTGCCGGTCAAGAAGGCACAGATACATTTGAAGGATGTACCCTTGGCTCTTATAAAAGGAACGTGGCCCCTCTCCTCCCTCCTGAACATTAACCATGATCGCTTCTTTTTAAATCCTTTCTCTGCAGCTCAGCGAACCACAACCACATGATGGCCCTGCTTCAGCAACTGCTCTACAACGAATCGCTCTCTCTCTCCTGGAGGGACATCATCGTCCCCGTGGTGTGCCAGGTGGTGCAGACTGTCCGGCCCGATGTCAAGAACCGGGATGACGACATGGACATTCGCCAGTTCGTCCATATCAAAAAAGTGAGTTTGTGTGTTGGGGGAGAGTTCTTGGACCGTGAGGCGGCTCCTCCTCTGGGCCTAGCCCGAGAAATGGGGGGAGGCTGCGTTTTCTTGGCTGTTCCTAGTGAATTTCTCGATGTGAGGGGAAGAATCCCTTGTTCGAAAAGAGCTTTGTTACCTCATGCAAACCAGGCTTGGGGGTGGAGGGGAAATCATGTATAATATCCTTCCTCTTTTGCCAGATTCCAGGTGGGAAAAAATTTGACTCGGTGATGGTGAACGGTTTTGTATGTACCAAGAACATAGCACATAAAAAGGTAGGACGCCGCTATTTTAGTTTATGTAATTGGATAGTATGGCTGACTGAGGTGAAATGTCTAGTGGTCCACGGAATTCTTCGTGAACATGTTCTGTAACGCTTCTTCGCTCTTGATCTTTCCCACCTTGCTGTGCTTGATTCCAAATATGCACATGCTGCCAAACATGTGACTGGCACAATGTGCGTTCAGGATTAAGAGCATAAGAACCTCAGAAGAGCCCTGCTGAATCAGACCGAGCGTCCATCTAGTCCAGCACTCTGTTTACACAGTGGCCAACCAGCTGTTGGCCAGGGACCCACAAGCAGGACACGGGTGCCATGTGTCAGGGACCCGTGTTGCCCAGCAACTGTTCCTCAGCCGGTGGCCATGCTGGCTAGGAATTATGGGAGTTGCAGTCCAACTTTTTGTTATGGACTTCCTAAGTAGGTCTCATTCAAGACTACTTGGGCAGAATAGGATCTGCTTTGCATTAACTGTTTAGTCCAGCCTTTCCCGACCTGGTGGCCTTCAGATGTGTCTGGCCATGCTGGCTGGGGCTGATGGGCATTGTAGTTAAAACCTATCTGGAGGGTGCCAGCTTGGGACACACTGGTCTAGCTCATGGCTGCCCAAGTGGCAAGCGGCATGTGGACCCTCTCCTGACTCATGCCTTCCCCCTTTGCCTTAGTAGCCTTAGCTGCGCTTGGCCTGAGACGCTCCCCTTCCTTTGGGGAATGAGAAGTCCCCAAGGAGTTCAAAGGCCTGAGGCAATGGCTCTCACTTCCAGAGCTCCCCACAACCCACAGGTGCTTGGAAGGCCCTCATCGGGACAGGCTCCTCCTTGTCATACCTTCTCTCCTCTTTACTCCCCCTCCCCGGCAACTCGGCTGATGGAGTTGTGCGTGTCTTTGCCTGGAGATGTTGACCATAGGTTGTTGGATTTATCAAGACTAACTAATCCTGTAGATATAAGTGGAGGCCGTAGCTGACTTCCCCGATTCCTTGTTAGTGTTACGTGGTTGGAAGGGGATGTCAGAAATACTGCAACTTTACGTGGGGCACAGAGGAAGCTGCTTTATACGGAGTCAGACCATCTGTCAGTATTGCCTACATAGACTGGCAGAGACTCTTCAGGGATTCAGAGTGGGATCTTTCCCAGCTTTGCCTGGAGGTGGAAGCTGGGACCTTTTGGGTACAAAACAGGTGCTCGACTGCTGAGATACCACTCTTCCCACTGGACCCTCTAAGGAAAGGGTTTTATCTGATACGAAACTGCAGAGGAATACATTTCACAACCTTGTCTCTTTCTAGATGAACTCCTGTATTAAAACCCCCAAAATCCTCCTACTGAAGTGTTCCATCGAATACCTCTACCGAGAAGAAACAAAGTTTACCTGTATAGACCCCATTGTCCTTCAGGTGGGGCGAGTTCCCTTTTCTTTGTCCTCTTTGTTCTTGTAGCATCTAAACAAGCTAAGATGCAGTGGTGGGGGCTGCACAAAAGGATGTTGGGGGGGGGAGACACCGGTTCTAAGGAAAATCTGGTGTTCACATAGGAGCGGATGCAATGCAGCCCTATGGCTAATTTGAGCACATGAGGGGAGGGGGCTCTGCAACCTGCTTCCCGCCTCTGTCCTGCGATGGGCCACTGGGGATATCGCTGAAATCATTTAATCTGTGCACAACAGGACAGATGTTTTGAAGTGTTTCTTTAAATGGTTGTAAAAATGGACATAACAGTTTTGAATCCTAAAGTATTCTGTTGTCTTAAAGACCTTCGCAGACTTTCCAGAACTTCATCTCTCCCTACTTTTTCTTGGCCGGTGGTTATAGGGACATAGGAAGCTGTGTTATATATGGAGTCAGCCCATTGGTCCACCGAGCTCAGTGTTGTCGGTCCTGACTGGCAGAAGGGTTTCAAATAGAATAATGTGAATCAGCACACAACTGCTAAAACATTAAACAATATCCAAAGAATGGGGGGTAAATAAATGTTTTATATCCCATGGTCATTATAAATCAAGCGTGAACTATTTTAACAGAAACTCAACACGTAGTTAAATGGCAAAAAATGATGCAATAGATATGACAACCGAGCAAACAGGGTTTACACGAACACAAAGCTAACTTAATAACTGCAGTAATTAAATAAAGTGCACTCAATAGTTGCAATATCTGTACAAGAGGCTACAAGCCGCCGGCTTCTTATGCCTGTTTTGCAACTGCTTCTTCAGACTTTTATAACAGTATCTCAATGTTTATGGTTGGGGAAAAGGGAGGATTTGTAGATTACGTTCCTCAGTCCAAACGACTTATTAGCTCTCCTAAAGGATTGACTTGAGTCCCCAGCCAGCCAGACGCTAATCTTCTGGAGCGGTGAGTTAATGTTTTAGTAGTTGTATGCTGATTCGCATTATTCTGTTTGGCCTATCTCAACTGCTTCCTGCTGTACTGTATTATCTCCAGGGTTCCAGGCCGGAGTTTTTCCAGCCCCACCTGGAGATGCCGCAGATTGAGCCTGGGACCTTCTTCATCCAAGGCGTGTGCTCTGCCCATTGAGCCACGCCCCCTCCCTTAAGTCCAGTTCCTTTTAGTGCTCTTCATCTTGCATATTGATGGTACCCAAACTTGGATGGTGTTGACCTTCCTAGTCCCCACTTCCCATTCACTTAGGAATTGGTTTTAAGAAGTTCTTCGAGTAAGTGCGCTCCAGTTTTTCAGCCTCAGGCAGGCTTACATCCTCAAATGCTTCCTGATTTCGTAGCAAACGCTGATAGGTGCCATGCCTGCTTTTGCCATGCTAGGAAAGAGAGTTCTTGAAGAACTACGTTCAGCGGATAGTGGATGTCAGGCCTACTTTGGTCCTGGTTGAAAAAACCGTGTCCCGTATCGCTCAGGACATGCTGCTGGAACACGGCATTGCTTTGGTCATTAACGTGAAGCCGGTAAGTGCTGGAGCTTCGACACGAAATCGTGGTTTGGTGCCTCGGAGTATTTCCACGCGAATAAAAGTTGAAGAAGGCTAGTGCTGCTGTGCCTTAAATATGATCCAATGCTGGGAGAGAGATTCTTGGAGGGACGTGGGCTGGTTGTCCATTTGCCATTTGTCTTTGGCTAGGGCAGTGTGGGCGTAAATGGGATTCTGAAGAACCGTTTCCTTTTTAAAGAAGCGATGTGTGGCTTTATTGAGATGAGCATTTTTAAAGAAAAGTTTCGGAGATCCCAGCGAGGGCTTGAACAAGAGATGGGGGAGGGGGCAATTTATTCCTGGTACAACTTTGTGTCTCCCATACGTTCTTTCCACTCTGCCAGTGACCCAGTTCTTTAAGAAGAGCTGTGCTGGATCAGTAAAAAATCTTATCCAGTCCAACGGTGTGTTCCATTGGGGCCAACCAGACACCTATGTCTTGCTTGTGAGCTTCCCATCAGTGCAAGAGTATTCTACTAACCCGAGTAGCCCTTGGTATCTTTACTCTTTCTCAAATCCCCTTTTAAAGCCATCCAAGTTGGCCATCGCTACATCTCGTAGTAGCGAATTCCGTAGTTTAACTGTGCACTTTGTACTTTACCCAATTTGTCATCCTTTCTTCCCCAGTCTTTGCCAAAATATCTGAAATAGTGGAAAAAGTACAGCAATTTAATGTTTAGGAAACCATACAGATTGTACAATCGTACAGTCACTGTTGCCTAGTGGTAGATCTGGGACTCTTTTATTTTTTTGTAGAGCATATACTTGCCGTTGAGATTTAGCAGATCACTTGCTGTGGCTTCAGTCTTCCACAATATCGTGTTATTCTCTCCGTCTCTCCCTTGATTCAGCTAAATGAGAGATCAAGGGCAAAGCGTTATTTATCTTACCCATGTTTTGCAGCACGTCTTGGACAGAGTAAGTCGGATGACTCAGGGAGACGTACTGATGTCGATGGATCAGTTGCTGACCAAACCACATCTGGGAACCTGCCATAAATTTTACATTCAAGTGTTTCAGTTGCCTAATGGTGAGTAAATCAGGATGTTTGCTTGGAATTAGCATTAAAGGTGCCTTTATTTTTAAATGGTATATATATGCCAAGTATTATTATTAATGTTGTCAACCCTGTAATATTTACTTATCATGTAAATGATATCTATAGATAGATAGATAGATAGATAGATAGATAGAGATATATATGGCTCCTTTAAAGCCCCAGCCATGATTAACATGATAAGAAAGTAAATGTTATAAGGTTGGCAACACTAACAATAGTACTTTACGTTTATGCAGTGCCTTTTGAAGGTTCAGAACGCTTCATATCTTACAGTTTGTACAACAACCCTGTAAGTCAGTCAGTGTTTATCTCTATGGGTTGTATCCAATTGTGCTGTTCCACCAGCAGGAAGGCAACGCTGGCAGAATGGATTTCCTCTCCCCACCCCAGCAGCCCAGCATGTGCCCTCAAATCTGCTGTGGAGGGTTTGGGGACTCCAGAGCAGATTTGGGGGTGGGGGGGGCGCACAGAGGAGGAGGAGGAGAGGGCAGGGAGGTTTCGTGTGTGAGCAGACTTCCACTCGCATTTTGCAGATGGCAGGGCTAAGGTTGAGACAGTGGCTTGCCTAATGCCATTTAGTAAGCAGAAGCAAGGTTTGAACCAGGGACTTTGTAACCCAGATTCCCAATAGTATGTGAAAATCAGCTAGTTTCATTGAAATTATAAATGGTCACCTGCATTTTAATCTTTTTTTGGTCAAGGTAGACTCACACCACTTCCGCCCCCCTCCGTAATGTGATCCCTTCACACATCTGGTTGAGGGATGCATCCATGCTCCTCTGAATCCGTTCAGTATGTTTTCAGAGCACAGATTGGCCCATGTAAAGAACTTCCGGAGAGGCAGCTGTGTTAATCTGTTGCAGCAAAAAACAAAACCAACGTGCCTTACGACAAGGGTCTTAAAAGACATTGTGGCACATGCTTTTGTGGATTTTAAATCCAAATAATCAGATGCGTCACATAAGAAACTGCTTGGAAATCAGTTAGTTGATCCAGTCTATATGAGGCTGTGTTTCAGAAAAAAAGGGGGGGCTTCTTCAGTGGGTTGAACCTTTTGTGGAACCCCTTCGCCAAGAGAGCCCTCTAAGTTACCTCTCTGCTTTTCTGTAGGAGGCTGACAAAATATCTGTATTTTGCAACGCTTTTAAAGGACTCAGGTAGCTGGTGATATTCCGGCCAGACCTCTGCACTCTTTTTTAAAAAACTTGTTTTGTGTTTGAGCTTTAATTGCATGTTTTTGTTTGGATATTTTTAATAGTATGAACAACTCAACTGCATTATTACTTTATGTAAGTGGCCTTAGGGAACCTTAATGTTTTGGATGGCAGTGGTGGAAACTGATAAGATTTCTGGGGGTGAGAGAAGGCTGGCCTGCATTCTGAATATGTATTGTGCCTGCTTCTGTTGCTGTCATATGTGTATAAGCGGGCCAAGGTAAGCCTGCCCTGTTTATTTTTAAAAAATAGGTAACCCTCCCTCTCTTCTCTTTCAGAACAAACAAAAACGCTGATGTTTTTTGAAGGATGCCCCCAGCACCTAGGTTGCACCATCCAACTGCGTGGTGCAGGCGATTATGAGTTGGCCCGCGTGAAGGAGGTTCTTATTTTTATGATCTGTGTGGCTTATCATTCCCAGCTGGAGATATCCTTCCTGATGGATGAGTTCGCCATGCCCCCAATGTTGACCAAAAGTGGCTCTTTTCACTCTCTGACCGAAGGGCAGGGGGAAGAAAACGGGCAGCAAGAGCTGCTGAACGGAGAAGTCAGCACAGCGGACGCGGATGCTGACAGGCTGCCTGTCATCTCTGAATCGGCGTCTTCAGGTGAGGTCAGCTCCCTGGAGCAAAGGGCATGGGCGGATGAGAACGACCCGGGGAACAGTGATCGTCAAGAAGCTGCTCTCCAGAAACGCCAGGAGCATGTGCCGATGGATTCTTCATACAGGGCACCCTTCCTTACGTCAAGATTAGTGCCAGAGCCATTACTAGCCCTTGACCTGACTGACCAACAGCTGGGGATTTTGGACGGCGAGCAGTTGGAGAATCTGGGGGCCATGGACGACTTCCAGGAGCCCAAAAGTCAAACCAGGGAATTTAGGGACCCCCTGCAAGATGACACTGGATTGTATGTTACAGAGGAAGTGACCTCCTCTGAAGATCGCCTCAAAGCCTTCTCTCTTGCGTTTAAGCAAGAGCTGAAGGACCTTATTCTGTGCATTTCCCCTGTGCTCACGTTCCGTGAACCCTTCCTGCTGACGGAGAGAGGCATGAGATGTCCCACCAGGGAGTATTTTATGGAGCAGGTCTACGTGTCTCCTCGGCTCAACAAGGAGTACAAAGAGCTGGACAGCAGGAGGAAGAGACAGCTGTTAAGGGATCTCTCCGGGTTGCAGGCGATGAATGGGAGCAGCCAAGCCAAGCCAGTGCAGATCTTACCCTCCCATGAGCTTGTCGGCACCAGAATTGCCGAGCATCTGAACAATAGCCGGAGTTTGGCCAGAATGGTGGCCGACTTCCGGGCCAGGGGAGGAAGGATTTTGCAGAGAGACGTGGACCCATTTGCACAGTCTTCTAAAGAGACATCTGGGGTGAAACTTGGCGTCAGGAGCGACGATGATGAGAGGGGGGTTATTCAGAATGAATCTCTGTGGTCTCATAAAGTAAGTGAGCGAGTACTTGAAAAAAACAAAAGCAAACGCTTTTGTTTTTGTGACTTTGGGGGCTTAGAAGGAAGAGGGATTCTCCCCCCCCCCACTCCACCACCCTGAATCTTAAAGGAACGTTTCATTTTAGACTATAGCAACATTTCTCCAATGTCTTGAAATTGGGCTGCCTTAATGTTTCCAGCCCACCCACCCACCCAATTCACTGGCAGCCATCTCTGTGGAAAGTGAGTGCATTAGACCAGCTGCTGTACGTGTAAGAATTTGTGGACTGGAATTGGAAAAGGGCTAGAAGAGGCCTCTGGGGCTCCCCTCGAAAGCTTGCCAGCCAGGGAAGGAGGCAGGGGTGTGTGTGTGTGTGAGAGAGAGACAGACAGACAGACGAGAGAGAGGGAGAGACTGGCTCAATTCGGATGACACAATAAACAACTGGTGTGGGGGAAACAATCATCCGTTGTTTTGACTATTGTGTCATCTGAATGCTGCCATAGTCAACTCAGCACTGATCCTCATCCACACCACAGTTGATTATTTATTACCATGTTGCGGGGGGAGTGCCCCCTAGGGTTAGCGTGAGGGTTAGGGTTAGTCAACCCACCATTGACTATCGTGTCGTCCGAATTGAGCCACTGTGTATGTGAGAGAGAGTATAGTCCCAGAATGTGACAAATCAAGGGAAGGAGCAACCACAAAACGTGGCTTTGAAACCCAGAGCCGATGTCTTATTACGTGTGCCCTTGCAGTGACTGCTTTGAAAATAAACGGAATGTGAGGGAGACGCTTTGTGCATTTTAAAATACTTGTCTGTTCTGTCATAGCATTATCCCAAACTCTACCCTGGAGTGTGGTAATTGCATGACTGACTTGGACAACTGTGCAAATTGTACTCTGCCCCCCCCCCCCCAAATTGTATATCCAATTTGAGTTGCCCTGGGGGTGAAATCCATTCTCTCCTGAAATACTATATTGCACAGTTAGAAATGGCGTATTATTGACTCTTTTCCTGGGCCGTGTCTTGCCAGGTGGACTGTCTCAGCCCCGCCAACCACCAACGGCTCTGTGTCTTGTTCAGCAGCTCGTCAGCGCAATCCAGTAATGCTCCAAGCGCCTGCGTTAGCCCCTGGTATGACATCAACTGTTCCCCCAGATAACCCAAATGTGTGTCCTCAATACCTTGTTTTTGTGTTCAGGCGAGGTGTGAGCTGTGTGGTTTGTACCTGGCACACGAGGAGAAGGCTGCACGCGAGCATAGGCTCGTGCCTCTTCCCCTGTCTTGCGTCAGGAGACTTGCACACCGATCTGAAAAACCTTCAACTCTTGAAGTTCCTCCGAGGATCTCCCCAGCTAGGGAAGATGTTGGAGGATAAGCCGCGGGGCAGACCTCCCCACAGTTTCTGATCTATCCCTTAAGGGATTTGTTCGTCCAGCCCTTGAACGGAGAAGACAAATATACTTTTCCTACCACCTTCCCTAACACAGTGCTTAAGATAGCAAGGCGCCAGATTGGCTCTGCCTCCAAAACTCGGACAGGAGACCTACTCCCCAAAGCCTCGTGTTACGCTGAAGCTGAGAATGCTGCAAATACTGTGAATTTCTGTATAAATCAAAAATGCAGTGACCATTTTTAAAAAACGTCACTTGGCTAAAGCAGTGGCTTGGTGTGGTAAAATCCAGCCATTTCTAAAATGTGGACATACTTGAGTACTGCCCTAGACCAGGAGTAGGCAGAAGGTGGATTGGGATCTACTGGTGGACCTCTGGTTGATTTGCAGTAAGTCATCAAGGGTTTCTGACTCCCTGTCATTCAATGACAGCCACAACGTAACAGGTGTGTCTCCCCCCCTTTTCTAAATTAGACTGCTGAGGTGGAAGAACACTTGGGGAAGAAAATCAGGAATGGGTGTTTTGTGCAACAGGACTTTGAGCTCCAGTCTGGTACTGTGAAAATTTCCTCCTGGGCTGAGCATGGGCTCCGAGGCACTTTTGTTCCTTAACTATGGCTGAATTCAGACGACACAATAAGCAACCGGGGGGGGGGGGGGAGACAATCGTCAGTTGTATTGACTATCGTGTCGTCCGAATGCTGCCATAGTCAACTCAGCGCTGATCCTAATCCACACCACAGTTGATTATTTATTACCATGTTGTGTGGGGAGTACCCCCTAGATGAACAACTGTAAAGTTGATTATTACCCCACCATTGACTAGCGTGTTGTCCGAATTCAGTCACTGTGTCCCGTCTCCCGCCCCCTGTCGCTGTCATTATTTTACCCCTGGTTCCATTTGATGGACCTCAGGATTCTAGAGAAAATCCAAAGTAGATCACGCAAGGCTGGAGGCTGCCCATCCCTGCTGACGCCTGCATTAGCGCTTGGGCTGGGTTATAACTTGCACATCCCTTGGAAGTACTCCTGTCGCCGTAAGGGTTTGCTCTGCCCCAGTGGGAGTCCAGTATTGTGTGGGATGCTGTTCTAAATGGAACGTCCTGTATGGAAGCTTCCAAATGCAGAGTGTGACTTGTGCCCTCGTCTCTGGGTCGGATGTTGTTTTCCCACAAGGGGCAGGCTCTGTGCTTCCTTACTATTCACTGTAAGGAAGAATGGGATGGCCACACTGTTTCCCCACCATATTGGAGGCAAACCAGGGAAAGCACCTCCACAACTATGGAGATGCAATAGCTTAACAAGTGGGCATCCGGTTCAAAGGCTGCCCCTAGTTTTTGATGGCTTTCGCAGAGTGCATGCCCGTCGCTAACAAGTAAAGGGCCTCCTTAGGAATATGTCCCACAATACTAAAAAGATAATTATCTTATTCTCAATTACTTTAGGATGGTGATAATGGAGTTTTATGGAAAAAATGACCTCACTTTGGGTGTGTTTCTAGAAAGGTATTGTTTCAGGTGAGATTTTTTTGCCTTTCTTAGGTTTCTGAGCTCTGTTGAAAAATACATTATGTTTCTACAGGGTACCAATGTGGGGTTCCAACCATATGGTGTATCTGATACAGTATTGTAGTTCATTTTGATACAGTAGTGGTTTGTTGTTATGTGAATTATTTTCATTTATTTTATTATACTTCTCCCTTTCTTTTCTTCCTTTTTTCTCTTTCTCTTTCTTTCTTTCTTTCTTTCTTTCTTTCTTTCTTTCTTTTAGAAAGCTCTGTCTCGGAGCAACGTGCCATAGGATTCCCAGTGGTTTCTCATTCCAGTGCTGGGAGGGGCCCATAGCTTAGTGGTAGAGTACCTGCAGAAGGTCCAGGGTTCCGTCGCTGACATCTCCAGTTCAAAAGGTCCGGGGCAGCAGAGTAGACGAAGGCCCAAGCTCTTGGAGAACTGTTGTCAGTTGGAGTAGACTAGGGATAGGGAACCCCAGGCCAAGGGTCCCAATCTGGCCCTCCAGAATTCCCCAGGTGGCCACACCCCCTTCCCCTAGCCCCGCCCTTTCCCACCTATTGGTTGGCGGTTTCCCAGCGTTTGCGCCACTTTTCCCATTCTAAAAGGTTGAAATGACCGTCCTAAGGCTTAGTAGTGGCCGTAAGAGCTTTAAGCTACAAGTGACTGGGATTTTGGGTATTTTTGGCTCCACTACTTTTGCCTTCATCCCTGCCTGCCACTGGAGCGTGCCCCTCCCCCACCCCCCCCACCGGCAAGAACGTTACTGAAACTTGAATCCAGCCCTTGGGCTGAGGTAGATTCCCTGTCCCTGGAACAGACAATTCACTATAATCTATGCCTGCGTGTTTTGTTTTTTTTAATCTCTGCATTCTGTTTTAACTATGAAATGTTTGGCTGGCTGTTTTCATGGCTGTTTGTACTAGGACAGTTATGACTGTATTGCAAACTGTAGATCTTGAGCTTTTTGTAAGCTGCTGCAAATGTCACGGGACAAATACAAACGCTGAAATCATAGAGATAGAGTGTAGGAGGGAGGCGGGGGAAGAACAGTAAGGGCAGTAGACGGGTTCCAATTTGCTTGGAGAAGGGAGAGGAAGCAAGGAGGAGGCTGCAGTAACGAAGACAAGAAAAGAGCAGGCGTTTTAGCACTCTGTAATGTGCAATTGTAATATTAAGATAAATATTCACTTCCTTACAAAAACCGGAGCAGTTTAGAGTAAAATAGGGAAGAATGGATGCTATAGAGCATCGGACTGAAGACCGAGAAGTGAAGTTGTGCTTTGCTCTTTGAAGGCCTTCCTACCAGTGCCCGAGCATGTTCTGCGAAACGCCTATGGTGCACCACATCCGTCGTTTTGTCCACGGGCAAGGCTGTGTGCAGATCATATTGAAGGAACTGGATTCTCCGGTGCCTGGCTATCAGCACACAATTCTGACCTACTCCTGGTGTAGAATGTGCAAGCAGGTAAGGAGACATCCCAGTTCTGTTTTTCAGAGCCAGTTCTTAGAGCTGTTGGGGTATGAAGTAGGTGGTTGCTAATAAATATACAAACAGAGGCAGGAAGCATGGAATTGTGGGTGATGGGCAGGTGGAACCCATTCTGAATGCACCAGATTGGGTACAAACGTAGCCTTCCCTAACCTGGGGTTATATCCAACCTTAGTTCTACTTAGAGTATACTCATTGAAAAGACGGGGACCTAAGTTAGGCCAACATTGGTTCTTCATTGTGGTCTCTGTGCATCACACATATAGGTTCTACGCCTGCGCGGAGCTCGTTTTGGGAGACTTCTAAAGCCAGAGGAAACATTTTGGCGGGAACCCTCCTCCACTGTCCCTTGCGTATGTCCCTGAGTTCACGCCGCTCTCCTCAGTTCTCTTCGACTACCTTGCTATAAGGACGCTTTGTGAGGAACTTCTTTGCATCTCTATTGAGATAGCTATAGCCAAATTGTGAATAGATCTCTTGTAGATAGTTTTTCACATTAGTTAGATTAGATAGATAGATAGATAGATAGATAGATAGATAGATAGATAGATTCAACTTGTTTTTTCGTTTGGACGTATGGCCGTTAAGGCCCCATTCCGTAAAGTAATGTTTCCCAGTTGTGGGTCATTCAGGTATCCTCACCAACCCGATCAGTTGGTCATGGAGAGGAGACAATGGGGAGAGAGCATCAGCAGACAACCGCGTACCCACCAGAAGATTATGACTCAGACTCTAGTTCATATTCTTCCATACTTCCTTCGATACAACCCCCCACCGATGTCGCAACGACACAGGAAGGGGCATCACCGTTGGACAATTTCCATTTTGCGGACCAAATCCTCCGAATGGCTCAAGCATTAGGGATCGAGACACAACAACCCTCTGAGAGGATACCCGATCCTGTTTTTGGTGCTGTTTACACAGAAGTGGAGGTACCAATGTTGATTCCTTTTTTACCGACTCTCCTCCATATGGTGAAGCAGTCCTGGAAGACGCCTGCCTCTATGGCACTGACTTCACAAAGGTTAGAGTCACTCTACAAAGTGCAAGAAAAAGAGGCTGCTTTTCTGTTTACACACCCCCGACCAAATTCTAACATTGCTGAGTCCTCATAAGGGAAAACACAAAAAAATCATGCTTCACCGGCAGACAAGGAGGGTCGCCATTTAGACTTGTTGGGCTGTCGTATTTACTCATCGACGGCACTAAGCTTGCGAGTGGCTGATTACCTTGCCATGATGTCACGCTACCAACTCTTCTTGTGGGAGAAAATGGACACATTGAATAACCACCTACTGGAGAAACAGAGAGAACTCGCCCATGTATTCCAGACCGAAGCTCTCCATCTCTCCCAGCAACAGTTTAATACAACACGACACTTAACAGATTGTGAAGCTAAGGCCATGGTAGGAGCTGTGGCACTACGCCGACATGCCTGGCTTAGGTCTGCGGGATTAATGCCTGAAGCCCGCACTCGCATAGAGGACCTTTCCTTTGATGGTAAAGGATTATTTCATGCCACCACGGACGAGACAATGGAAACAATCCCAAAAGCAAAGACTGCTGCCAGGAAGATGGGCATTTCTCCTCAGCCTCAACAGTCTTCCTACAAGCAGCGACGATGGTCTCGTCCTCAGCCCAACTACCAACCTAAACAATATGCTGATTGAGGCCCTCGCTACCCTTCATGGACCCAACAACAAAAAAAGCAGCAACCACCAAGTCGCTTTCGACAGTATCGTCAAAAGACCGACCTGTCATCCAGGAGGCATCTTTGACTTCGAGGACATTTCCCTATCCCGCATGAGGGACAACCATCCCTTCGGGACTCTTCTTTCAAAGTTCCTTCACAATTGGCAATTGATAACGACCAACATTTGGGTCCTCGCTATCGTTCAGTACGGTTACCTGATAGAGTTCGAGACCCTCCCTCCCCTCGGTACCATGAGGGTTACTCCTCCATCAGACACTTTAACTTCGGAGACTGCTACTCTTCTGGAAAAAGGGGCAATTCAGAGGGGTTTCCCTTACTGCACTCAAAACGGGTTCTTTTCCCGATACCTCACGGTACCGAAGAGGGACGGAGGACTTTGACCAATATTAGATTTGAGAGGACTGAATCGATACATACAAACCACGAAATTCGGAATTACTACTCTCGCTTCCATCTTGTCTCTCTTACGTCCATGAGTTTAGTTCACATCCGTGGACTTGAAGGATGCATATTTTCACATAGCTGTGTGAGACATCCACCAAAAATACCTTCAGTTTGTTATCGGTACCGAAATATTTGAGTTCAAAGTCCTGCCCTTCGGGCTCACTACGGCTCCCAGGATATTTACCAAATGCATGGCGGTAGTCTGTGCTTTTCTCCGACTTCCCGAAGTGGAAATTTACCCTTACTTGGACAATTGGCTCCTCGTGGCATCGTCAAGGCACAAGCTCTCGGAGACGATACTTTTCGTTCTGGATGTCCTGGACTCTCTCGGTCTCAAAGTCAACACGGGAAAGTCCGATCTCACACCATCCCAGAACATTCTGTTTATTGGAGCAAAACTCAGCTCCGTCGTAGAAGAAGTTTTTCTCCCTCACCAGAGAGCACTTACAATGTCACTGCTAGCTCGCAGGCTGTGGCACAATGGTGACACTACAGCCTTTACAATACAAAGACTGCTCGGCCTCATGGCATCCTCGGTCCTAGTGGTCTAGTAGGCAAGATTTCAAATGCAATCTCTCCAAGAATGGTTCCTCAGGAGTTACTGTCCAGAATACAATGCCCGCAAGTTCAAACTTACGGTCCCAAAGGACGTTCAGCGCGACTTCCAATGGTGGGCGAATATCAGCAATCTCTTCACGGCATGCCTTTTACGCCCACCCCGGTGTCATGAACCTTGGAAACAGATGCAGCGCTCCTAGGCTGGGGAGCGCATTGTGGCGTGCTTCGAACCCAAGGACTGTAGGCAAATCCACACAAGCAACAGCACATCAACTTTCTGGAGCTCACCGCTGTCTACATGGCTCTTCCTTCCTTCGCGACTTACCTTACGGGGCATCATGTCAGAATTCTTACAGACAACATGGCAGTGTTATGGTACCTCAACAAAAAGGTGGAACCCGTTCCTCCCAACTCACTCATCTTACCATAACAAGCTTACACTGGGCAATACGCAGGAACATCCTACTATCTGCCATCGACATTGCAGGCAAAGACAATTGCCTGGCAGACTCATTGAGCAGAACACACTTAACATCACACGAATGGGAATTGGACCCAGTCGTTCTGACTCGTGTCTTCAGAATTTGGGGCCAACCCCAAGTAGACCTTTTTGCGACGACCCACAACAGGGTTTGTCTCCAGTACTGTTTGAGAGCAGGAATTGGACATTGATCCCTAGGAGTTGCCTTCCAACTCCTTTGGAACGGGACTGTGTTTTACCTACTTCCCCCTTTTCCTCTCACTTCGAAAAATTATTCAGGACAAAACAGACTGTATAGTGGTGACACCATGGTGGCCATGACAACATTGGTTCTCTCTTCTCAAAGCTCTAGCCAACCGTTGCTTTCTGCAACTTCCGATCCCCTCGACTCTCTTAACCAGGGATCAAGGCAAGACTCGATGCCTAGAACCATCACCTCTCAGCCTGACGGCATGGAGAATAATAATACAGCGACACGATCTGGAGATCCTATTGATTCAATTTTCATTGCAGCTCGAAAATCAGCCACGAGGAAAGCATATACGGCAAAATGGAAACATTTCTCCACTTTCGCTACACTTAATAGACTTTCCACCAAATTCTGCTTCACGAAAGGACATTCCGGGGTTTCCACGCTCCCTATATGATAAAGACCTCAAGTTGTCATCTATCCGAGTTTAGCTAGCGGCTATTTTGGCATTCCACCCTCCAATTCAGGGATTTTCAGTTTTCACTCATCCTATGATTAGGCAATTCTTGAAAGGTGTAAAAAAATCGAACACCCCCGATATACTCTATTACCCCAACACGGAGCTTATCTGTCATACTGCAATCATTGACAGCAAAGCCGTTTGAGCCCACGGCTACCACAGACCTTGCGTTCCTGTCGTGTAAGGTAGCCTTCTTGATAGCAATCACTTCCACACACAGGGCTGGAGAACTCTTGGCCCTACGGATAGATCCGCCCTACCTGCTTTTTCATAAGAACAAAGTCGTCCTTCGTCCTGACTTATCCTTCCTACCTGAGGTTGTTTCTGAGTTTCATATAAACCAGAACATAAACCTCCCTACGTTTTTTCCATCACCTTCCACTCTGCTGGAAACTCAGCTTCATTCTTTGGATGTTAGGAGGGTGCTCACATTTTACAAAGTGAGAACAGAATCATTCCACCTGACTCAGAGATTATTTGTCTGCTATGGAAGACCTAAGCAAGGGCAGCCGGTTTCATCCCAACGCTTAGCTAAATGGATTGTTAATACCATAAAATGTGCTGATGAGTTGGCTGGCCTCCCTCTTGATCACGCTGTTAGAGTTCATTCAACCAGAGCGGTATCGACGTCGACAGCCTTTCCTGAGCGGTGTTTCAATACCCGACCTCTGCAGGGCAGCGACCTGGTTGCAACCCTCGACATTCAATTCCAACTACCGTTTGGACGTTCGAGCTAGAGCTGACTGCAATTTTGGGCATGCAGTATTGTCTGTGATTCTGTGATAAGGCATCGCCACCTACCCGCCTCCGGTAAGTGAGCTTGTTAATCACCCATTTGTGTGATGCACAGAGACCACGATGAAGAGGAACAGGTTGCTTACCTGTAACTGTGGTTCTTCGAGTGGTCATCCATGCGTTCACACAACCCACCCACCATCCCCACTCTAGTTTCGATGTTTTTTTCATGGCGGTACTGAGTGTTTATCTTCTCGTCTTGGGGCCGAACTTTGGTCTCAGAGAACTGAGGAGAGCGGCGGGAACCCAGGGACGTGCACAGTGGATGGTGGGGGAGGGTTCCCGCCAAAACATTTCCTTTGGCTTTAGAAGTTTCCTGAAATGAGCTCCGCACAGGCACTGAGCCCATATGTGTGAATGCACAGATGACCACTCGAAGAACCACAGTTACAGGTAAGCAACCTGTAGTCCCCCCGATGTGTTGGATTACAACTACCATCATCCCCAAACACCATAATGTGCTGATTGGGAAATTATGGGAGTTGTAGACAAACACATCTGGGGGTGTGCAACGTTGGGGAAGCCTTCTCTAAGACATCTCTATATGGAGTTTCTTCCTTTAATTCAACTTTAATTTGTGAAGGCGGACATATATTTTTTAAATTATGGTAAACTTCATAAACTGCTGGGACAGCATCCTTATTCACTCATCATCCATTTAGAAGTCTCTTTCTTAAAAAAAACCAGAGCTACCTTTTCAATAGCATTTTATTAGCAACATTGAAGACATTTTACATTTCATAAAACACCGAGTGAAACCATTTTTGTTACATCACAGAAAAATACACTTCTAAGGCGTAGACTGGAGGAAAATGCTGATAGTTCTTTGGACTCATATAGCACTCTTTTTGAATTGTAATCCCATTGTATACTATCTCAATCCTTAAAACAGCCTGCAAAGTAGGGCAATTTTATTATTTCCATATTACAGGTAGGCGACTGAGGCTAAACTAGAGTGGCTTCCCTAAGGCTAATGATTTTATTCATAGAGGTGAGATTTGAACTAGGAGCTTCCTACCTCAGGAGTTTTAACCCTTTCCCAGCCTGGTGCCCTTCAGATGTTTTGGACTACAACTCTTAGCATTCCTCACTGTTGGCCATGTTGGTGGGGGCTGATGGGAGTTGAAGTCCAAAACATCTGGAGGGCACCAGGGTTAGGGTTAGGGCTATGGAACGGTATACAAATGGAATAAAATAAATAAATAAATTAGGGTTAGGCTGCTACACAACTCTCCAAGGGATAGACGTTGAGTATGGTAAACAGGCTGCATCATAGAAATACTCTAGTGGTGCTCCCACACTGAGATGAGAGAATGGTTCATTATATAGAGTAACAATGTGTTTTTCAAAGGGTGGCATTTCCAGACTCAGAATACCAAGTCAGCAGTTTCCTTTGCTATCTCTGTCCCAGTGCCACTGGGAGCATGCTGATCTTGATGTCTTATTGACTCCTACCAGTATACATTAAGGTTAAGTGTACGCATGCTTGGGGCCCCTAGTCACACCCAAGAATTCCTGAAGCAGGAGATCAAGTTAGGTAAGATATTTGGTTTGAGTGGATTTTTGTGAACGTCACTGAAAATCACTTTAACTTCCACAGGTAACACCAGTTGTTCCACTTTCCAATGAGTCGTGGTCTATGTCCTTTGCCAAATACCTTGAACTCCGTTTTTATGGGCACCAATACACCCGAAGGGCCAATGCCGAGCCGTGTGGCCACTCCATACATCATGATTACCATCAGTATTTTTCCTACAATCAGATGGTGGCATCTTTCAGGTAAGACTCCAAAGGCCTCTCCTGCTTTAGGAAGGTCTCACTGCAAAATCAAGAGAGATGCAGCCTGTTTAATTTTATACATTGTACTGAATTTTTTGAAAGCAAATCCTTAGTAGTATCAAAAATAAAACCATTGACTATCATAGTCAATCAATCAATCAATCAATCCATATTTCATATATTTTTTCCAGTGTACAGTAAACACAGGTTAAACTTAGTCTGTAAAATTTAAAGAAAACTATGACAAACCCAATTTTAGTTCAGCTGCGTAGAGTACAATATCGCAAAACCTACTATTTTCTTTTAGTAGGCCTGTAAGATCTTATAATGATATGTTTTACAATTCTACATCTTATTTGCTCTAGACAAAATTATTCTTAAATTTTAATCCCTCAAATATTGTCAGTTCAATTAAATATTTAACACTGCTCCAGTTTTAGTCTAGTACATAAACTAATTTCTAAGCTACCCAAACCTTTTATTTTCCTTTTCTATATACTGAATGAAATGTAAGCTTCAAACTACCTCCAGAATACTCCAGGATTTCCCCATATTTGAAGGGGAAAGGCGCTCCTTTCTCCTTCTAGTATTGTGCAATTTAAACACAATACTAATTCATTCATGATAATTAATTCTGTTTCTGTAGTAGCTTCTATTTTGCCTAATACCCGAATTAAAGGGTGAGTATACTGCTGTTCTTATTAGGATTAGAATAATTGTACCAGAAACTGCAAAGTCATGTTGTCCTTTTTCAGGAAAAGGCTGTTCCCGAGAATGTACATGGGAGTCTCTTGCAGGATCAGATTCCAGCATGGCCTTGTTCAGACATAACACTAAACCATAGTTAAAGCTAACTATGGTCTGGCCCAGTTTGGATGTAAAGAAAAGCTGGCTAGTTTGGATGCTTCCAGACTCCTCCTTGTGGCCATTCCAGAAGAAGGGGGGGCGCAATCATGCCCAAGGCTTAACCAAGCTCATTCCCATTATGCTGAGTGACGGCTTTAGCATTACATCCAAACTGGCCCTATATGTAGTACGAATGAAAGGACATTGGCGTGCTGTTTCAGACCATGCCGGTTCATGCTCTGAACAGGATCTTGGAATATCAGGTTGCCAGGGCTAGGGTGTGGTATGTGGCCCGTTGTACTACCACATTGGCTTGTATTTCTTTATAAATGCTTCTCTGTCAGCAATTGAATGGCACTCCCAAAACAGCTCGGCCAAGTGTGAAATGTTTGGACATCATCTGTCTCCACAACAGCAATGACTAAGAGCACATGGGGTTAATTCAGGCATTGCCCTTGACCAGCCCCCCACCCCCTGGAGACTTTGCTCTCCCTTTGCCTTCCCTGCCTGGAGAAGGTAGATTGTCACTTCTAGATTGTCACACTGACTGCTACACCATAGAGATGCTTTCCCGCTTGTTTTCTGTCCTCTTAGCACTCCAGTTCATAAGTTTACTCCCATTTCCATGGTGCAGCAGGCTCTAAGGATGGTAGGACAGCTGTAACCAGAGCTTGTCAATTTAGTTTCCATGCACATCCATTATTAGCTGAAGCATTGTTTTTCCCCATTCTCCTTGAATCATCATTTCTGACTCTGTTTTCCTGGTCAGTCACAAACCATAGTTTTTCAATTCGGGTATCATGAATGAACCAGGGTAACGCTACCTTGCCATGGTTTAGCATGATGTATGAATTGGGCCATGCTGTGGAGGGTGTTACATTTCAAGGTTGTGCTGTCTTCTCTTCCTAGCTATTCTCCTATACGTTTACTGGAGGTGTGCGTCCCACATCCCAAGATCTACATAAAACGTCAGCTGCCGCTAAAGGTTACCTTGCTTCAAGACCTGAAGGACTTTTCTCAGAAGTAAGTCTCTCTATCTCTCTCTCTCTCTCCCACCCAGCCAGATGTATCCAACCTAAAATTCCATTATGGTTCCTTATTAAACCACTGCAAGTACTTCTAATATCCACACCAACCTGTACAATAGAGAAAGCGTACTATGGCCATCTCACAGACTAGAAATTGAAATACACTGTTGCATATCTTTCTGAAGATCATACATAAATCTTCAATCCTTGACTTTTCCGTAGAGTTCTTCGAGCGCTTGGATAGCAGGTACCTGCTGACAGGAGGAGGGAATGTGAATTCCGCTCTCACCCCCCCCCCCCCCGCCACAGTACTACATTTTGAAATCATCCAGTGAAATTGATTAGCAGGACAAAGAACGGGAAATGCTTCTAATGTATAACTGGAAGACGTTTCGATGGCCATATCATCTCTTTTTAAAGCTCTCTGAGACGCATTAAAAGATATGTCTCTCTTAATAAAAATGAAATCCCCATATTCAGAGGCTGTGCTAGTTGCTAGGGATAAACGGGAGGTGTTGTGTCTCCCATGTTGCGCCCGTGAACTTCTCAGGGATATCTGGGTGGAACAACCCCGTCTGCCTTCACTTCCTGTCTTGAAATTCTCCTTGGCAAACCAGCCTTGAGAAGGAGTGACTCAGCAGGAAGATATGGGAAAACGGGCAGAAAGATGCTGAACCCTTTCCTCTTCGGCTCCTTTTCTTTGCAACCTCCAAACAAATGTTCATCTTTGTTGTGGTCTTTCAAAAATCGTAACTTTAAAAATCCTAAAGATGTTGGAGTGTGATTGCCAGAGCGTTTGCTTTCGCTCTATTTTAGTACCTTCAGACTCTTGCAATATGCCTCTACCCTTTAAAAAAACAACAACAACCATTGCTTTGCACTTGTGAACGTCCAAATTCTGTACCAAGAAAAGCTCAGCTTTGCTGCTTGTATAACCCAAACAAAATAAATGTTTGTGTGTATTTTGTAGTATTTTGCCTAATTTTGCACAGAAATGTTACAGGGCAGTGAATTCCACCAGCACCCACCTCCTGCACACACACACCAGTGAAAATCTTCTTCTGCCAATTGTTGGCTTGTTCTGAGATCACCACATTTTCATGTCTCGTATTCGGAACCAAAATAGCAAGAATCATGCCCCCTTCTCTGCTCTTTCCTTTTCCCGCCAATTTTAAAATCACTTCATTGGCGCCAATCAGTTTCCAGGCAAAGTATAAAGTGTTGGTTATTACCTTTAAAGCCCTACATGGTTTGGGTCCAGGTTACCTGCAGGATCACCTTCTCCCGTATAATCTGCTCTGCACACTCATGTCCTCTGGGAAGAATTTATTCCAATCAGCCAGAACCAGGCTGACGAGTGTTACCCAGAGGACCTTCTCTTCTACCGGTCCCAGACTGTGGAATGGCCTGCCGGAGGAGATTCGACAACTTAGCAGTCTTCTTGAATTTAAGAGAGCCGTGAAGACTGATCTCTTCTGGCAGGCCTACCTAGTTGAATTTTAATATGTTTTTAATGATGTATTAGTTTTTATTTGTTTTAATATTTTATCTATTTTGTGGTTCTTGTGTTTATATTTATTGTTGTTCCTCGCCTCAATCCGGAGGGAGAGGCAGGTTATAAATAAATAAATAGATGATGATGATGATGAAATGATCACTGGGATTATCAGGAACTGAATTCTGGACCCAATACCACAGTTCGTAGACTTCCTTCACTCTCACAGAATTGTGACATACTCACAGTCCTAAATATAATCCTTGTGTTCCTGATCCTCAGCTGTGAAAGAGCCACATGAACAAGTAGTTTTTCTACTCTCTGCTCCTTAAAAGTCCCAATTACTTTGACCTCTGTTCCGAAAGGCATGCTCTGTCTCTTGAAGGGCTGAAAGTAATGCTGCCCCCATGAAAGCATCTATCAAGAAGCCAAAACAGAAGAATAACAATTTAAAATATAAGTTCTCAGAAATATATTCTTCCTATTTTTGGAAGTTTCCTGTGAGATTTAACATATGGTTTTAAAAAGGAGAATCTTGGTATGGTTTTACATCCAGGTCAATGCAAGACTTCCTATTGCAGCAAATAGCTGAATGAATCCAATGCTCCATTCTAGCAAATGAGGAGCAGAAAACTAAAGTCAGCCTGACTGCTGCCTCATGTTTAGGGAACAAAATAATCAAAAGGTCTTGATGGCTCCTCATTTATAGTCTTTCCTGGAGCTGCTTTTTTTTTTTTTTTATTGCAGTTGGCAAGTTCCTAACAGGACAATTTCTGAATGCTTTTTTGAAATTCTAGTAGGTTATTTGTGTTCAGTGGCAAAATAGCCTAGAACAGTTCATTTAAATTTACTTCACTACTTTCAAGTTGTATCTTTCTGTCCGGTTGGTACTGAATATTTAAATTCAGTTAAAGGGAAATCAGTATTTTAGATTTTATGGCTGTTTTATGCATTTTGCACTAGCAAATGGACCCAGCTTCACACGGGCTGGAATAGCTTTTATGATGAAACAGTGAAAGCTGTCAACAAATGTACATTAGCTATCAGAAAGCCGGATATGTTGTGCTCATCCTGGCTGAGTGAAGGCATACACCTACTGGCATCCCTAGGCATGGTATCTGCCATGGTGCACCCCTAGAGCACCCTGGTCTTCCCACTCCATCCCCCTGAGGGGGCTGCCCCACAGCAGGGCCGGAGGAACCAGGCATATAACTGTCTTTCAGCCTACTAATCTCCCCTGGCTTCAAACTATATGGACTGCAAAGCTTTGTGCTAGTTAGGGAAGTCTGCCCCTAGTGGGTGAAGATATACTGCAGGCTTCAATCCCATGGACACGTTGGAGACATTTAAATTAATTAAAATTAATTAATGTCTTTAGAAAACAAAGTAACCCTAAAGTGCGCATCCTTAGGATCTCCTTAGTATGCATGCCAAGTTTCAGGTGCCTCGTTTCAAGGTCATGGAGCTGCGGTGGTGACAGATGGACAGACCCACACACGTGTTTATTGTTGTAGTTGCGGCGTATTTTATTCTTTTAGCTTTATGTAATCTACCCGAATGGTGTCGGGTTCCATTCTAGACTTCCTGGATCAGACTTTGACCTTTGGTTTTGCAGGGTCTCTCAGGTATATATTGCTGTTGACGAGCGCCTCACCTCCCTGAAAACAGATACCTTTAGCAAAACCAGGGAGGAGAAGATGGAGGATCTTTTTGCCCAAAAGGAGGTTGGTTATTTATTTATTCATTTATCTATCTATCTGTTATATTTTTAATTGGCTCCATATCCAATGTTCTGCTTTTGAGGCACACGCTGCGGAAAGCAGGCTTAACTTTGTGTAACATTTATAGATTTGAAACAGCGGCTCTGTGTAGAAGGCTTCCAATTCTCCCCTCACAGCCAGGAGATCCAGCATGCAGCTTACAAGAGGCTAAAGCAAATGGGCTTGAGAGAAGCAGGAGGACTAATCTAATCTAACATTAATTTGGAACAGGCATCAGTACAAGTTCTCCTTCAAAGGCTCAGGAGTAGCCGGGGCAGAGGGGTGAACAGTTACAACTGAAGTATTTAGCGAGTGCGACTCTTACCCTGCCGTTTAAAATGTGGCTTTCGCCTGCTCAATGTTATTCCTGTGAAAGCTCACAGCTACCTTTTGTGCCAGATGCTATAGAGACCTGATTCGTGTTTGGTAGCCAGCTAGGAAGGCGGAGCTCTAGAAAAACCTTCTAAGCAAGGCTGGAGTCGGTCTTTGCCCAGACGGAGCCACCGCAATGTTGTCTGTCTCCTTCAACAGATGGAGGAAGTAGAGTTTCGAAACTGGATAGAGAAAATCCAAGCAAGGATGCTTTCTTCGTCACTCGACACTCCTCAGCAGTTGCACTCCGTCGCTGAATCTCTGATAGCCAAGAAGCAAAGCCTTTGTGAGATGCTGCAAGCTTGGAATAACAGGTGAGAGGGTGACAGTCTTAGTTTTCTGGTGCTCCCATGCCTGTGAACTTTCCCTGTTCCCCCACCGCCAATCCCTCCTTTTGGATCGTCCTGCTATTTGGAAAGTTGAATTTTATGGCGTGGTTATGCTTTCTCTACCAAGGAGTTGTCATCCCCATCTCCCCAATTGGTCAGTCATAGGCAATTTTACAGAAGTATTGGATTTTATTGTAAACATGGTCTAAATAGATTCTGGTTGCTCATGTAGTGGTGAATTTATGAGAGATTTGGCATACTTAGATGGGTTGTCAGCTGATGGGGCCCTCTTAAGGGATTACCAACTTAATAAATGCGGCCAAATGAATTGGGAAGAAATGGGCTTGTTTGGCTTTTTATGGTGCCTTCCAAATGGTTTGTATGACAGAATGCAAAAGCTGAAAAGCTCCTGGTTCCATTGCTGGTCTGATTTTTGAAGCCTCCAGATGTGTCGGAATAGTAATATGAACCCTGTTGTAGGTTACAAGACCTCTTCCAACAAGAGAAAGGGAGGAAACGTCCCTCGGTACCACCTAGTCCTGGGAGACTGAGGCAAGGCGAAGAGAGTAAGGTAATGACTCGAGTTGCATTGTTCAGAATGATGAATTAGAAACTGCAGTTCTTCCTCATTGGTCTTCCCGCTGCTAATGTTGGCAATTGTGTAAGTTCTTGCGGCATCTGAGAAAAAGCCCTGTCGTGCCAGCCTGACATTTGTCACGATGAGGCAGAATCAGAAAACTGTCTGTGCCGCTAATTCCTAGGTGCATACATTGGCATAGCAAATCTAGACTATGGTTGGGATTCATGGAACCACACCGAATAGACGCAGAGGTGTTTAGTAAACAGCTGAAGGCCTACCAGCTACTTCTATAGCTCTTTCAAATGCAATACAGTTTACATGGGCCTTGCTGGTGCACATCTGTATGCTGTATGCTTCTTTGACTTAGAAGCTTTGTGTTTGCGCCACAAGGCACTACACTGCTTCATTCATACAGTAGGGACGCATGGCAGGGTTAAGAAACAGCACTTCTTGCAACGAGAGTGTATCCAGATGTTCCAGAGAAGTAGCAAGGGGAAGGGCTTGGTTTTAGGAGTTGTCCAATGGAGTGGCAGGCATGCTCTGTCACTGCACTGGCAGGATGTGCACCTCCAGGCAGGATGGGCGCCTCCAGATAGGGGCCATACACATCTTCTTCCCTCTTGGAGGATATCAGATTGTGTGTGCCTATACTGTGCATTTATGATTCATCTCCCACCACTTCCCTTGGGCTTTTGAAACCTCTCTCGGGCAGAATATGGCTCCAGGTGAGCTTTTGATGGCAGAGCTCCTAACACGTGGCGCCTTCTTGAAGTTGATTGAGTTGAAACCCAGCATGTGGCTGGTGAATGGCTGGCTTGCTGTATGATGCACATAAAATGCCTTGGCTTGGTTGCACATTGGATAGACGGTCTGGAGCTTGCATCCAAGCATATGTAACTAAAGACCTGCATTAAACGTACACATTTTACTAAAAGGGTCAAAAAGATTCTCTAGTTTTCCGATTTTTACACCTCAGGGCTAAGCATGTTTACTGCTGAGGAATTCCATGAGACGTTGCTTCTGAGTAAGCGAGTGCGGGAGCACAATCCTAAAGCGCGCCGCAAATTTGACAGTACCAATGAATCAAGTAATTTTGGGGATGAGGGTTCATTAATTTGGAATAAAGCTCCATGGAAGAGGGGCAAACCAACGTTATTTCTGGCTTTGACGGTGAACGTACAAACTGGAACAGGAAAGCCCACTTTCCCTTTTTCCCCGCAGATTAGCTCGATGGATGCATCTCCTCGCAATGTTTCTCCAGCACTACAAAATGGTGAGAAAGGTATGTGTGTGTTCCCTAAGGAGCCTGACATTTTCATGAGAACGGTTCTAATTGCATCTAAATGTGTCTTCGTAGGTTTGCGGTTTCCCATTTTGAAATAGTTGCATCTTGAGTTCAGTAGCTTTCCCCGCATGTTTTTTTTCATTGAGACCAAGATATCTTGGGTTAAGAGAGGGAAAGGCACATGACTTTGTACGGAAATGCAATATCCTTTTGGCAACGGGCATAAAAAACCCCCAAACTTCATGAGAACTTAAACTTAATTCTCCCATTTCAGTGCAGTAGAAAGTTGTTGCTATGGGCTCATTAAATGCCTCCCTAATTTCCCCCATGTAATAGAATTCCCTTCCCCCTATCTGATTTCCATAGTGCCCTATAGGAACACAGTGAGGGGTATGGTTAAGGAGTACTAGTTGAAAGGGCTAAAACTGATGATGGTCTAATTGTGGGGCTTATGAGCTCCCTTAAGGGCTCTCCTATCTTTTCCTCCATAATCTGAGCACTACCTTGAATTGAGCAATAGGTTCAGTGACTTCCTCTAAGTCGTGCCTGCCTAACATAGAACCCATCAAGGTCTCTGCAGCCCACCAGTCATGCACGGGAGTCCACCAGGGGCTTAATAAGCCTTTGCTTGTCCTGCCCACCTGGGACTGCAAAATAGAGGGGTTGGGCTGCCATGCACCAGCTAGGCCACAATTCACAGCTTGGAGCTGTAATTGCCTTGGTCTCGCGTTGTGCTCGGCTGTTGAATTGCCCATTTTGCACTCTTAATAATACTAAATAATTCTTAGCAGATCTATTTTTAAAAATAGAAGAATTCAGTCTTTCTTAGTTTGCAAATGAAAATGCAACTAGCTTTATAGTTATGCATGATCAGTAAAGAAGACGACTCCAAGAGATGGATACCTAAGTCTAGTTCTCGGCTGATGTTGTTTTGGTATCTTCTCACGGAATCTTCCCTTGCTGCTGTCAGCTATAATATGACCTTCATTTTCTCTCCGTTTCTCATTCTTTTCCAGTCCTTGGTTCCCATACATATTGATGCTAACTTTCCTATAAGCTAATATATTTGGAAAGTTTGATGAAAAAGATAGATCTAAAGGCTGTTTCTTTATATGACTTAGAGACAGTGCATCTTTTAGAATCCTTTCAGTTGCAATCCTATGCATATTTAGACAGGAAAAGTCCTGCAACTCCCAGCATCTTCCAGCCAGCATGGAGTTGCAGAACATTTTAAGTATGCATATGCTTAAGATATATAAAAGCAATCCTATGCATGTCTAAGCTCCCTTATATATCTTTCTCAAACTGTGCTAAATAATTCTTGAGTGACAAAATACAGAATGTTCCATAATATACTGCTTGTACTGTGCAAATTAACCGTAAGTCACTTCTTGTGTGTATATTTCCACTCAACAGAGGATCGTTTCCTGACCACTTTATCAAGCCAGAGCTCCACAAGCTCCTCCCTTCTCCAGCTTCCCACCCCTCCTGAAGTTGTGTCAGACCAGCTGACTGGGGGCACTTCCTTTGCCAACGCGCTCTCTGAACCAGACACAGCTAGCGGCTCCGAAGGTATCATTGGCAGCCTCTTCCCTTTTGTTCTGCTTCCCTCCTGTCACTTGATGAAGCATGAAGTGAATGTGCCCACGAGTGAACGCCTGGGTAGTGCTATACACAAGTCAAAAGTTGAGCAGTTTTGTTGAAAGATCGATGGACTTGAAGGAACCAGAAAAGAGTGCGCATTTTGAGGCGAATTTAAGACGGGCATTTGCGAGATTCAAAAGGCAAAATAAGGATGCTTAACAGAGTGGGCTATGCCAGTGAGCTTCTGTGGCTGAGTGGGGGCTAGAACCTAGATCTCTCAGTCCAACACCCTACACCACACTGGCTCTTGTCGTTGAAACTATCAATGTAAGAGAGAGCGAACAGATAATTTCTGTAACTTCCCACGAGTGAGCATTTTAAGCACATCTTGCTCTGAGTCTTTGACAATATTAAGAGATGACCTTCTTAAAAATTCCAGATGTGTTTGACGGACATTTGCTGGGGTCCACAGACAGCCAGGTGAAAGAGAAATCCACTATGAAGGCTATTCTGGCAAACCTGTTACCTGGAAATAGCTACAGTCCCATCCCATCTCCTTTGTGAGTAGAAGTCACATCCCTGAAGAGCAGGGATTTTTTTTTGTTTCGCACAATGTATTCTATTTGAAATAGCTAAGCTTTGCTACTTGACTGCAGAGCCTGTTAGCAGGCACAAGGCTAACAGTCTTTGTACATTTGGTTGTTTGGGGGTGTGAAATGGTGTTTGTGAACATTCCTATGCAGTAATCGTCTAAAGTAAAAGCAGGCAGTGGGGACTCTTGGCTTCAGTTAGGTATTGGCAACAAGAAGTGAGAGAGAGAAGAAGGAGGCTGGATCCTTGTGCATTTACACTAGCCAGTGGGCAAACCAAAAGTGTGTCTGCTATGTATTTCATTTATAGACAGTTCCCTTTGGCTGGGAAGTCCCTTACGCAGGATTGCTTGCTCCTGGCCATATCTTACAAGATGTCTTAATCTTTTTGTGTTATTAATACAGTGAGCCTGACAAGCATTACTTAATGTTTGAGCACGAACGTGTTCCTATTGCTGTCTGTGAAAAGGAACCAAGCTCCATCATAGCCTTTGCTCTCAGGTATCTATTGGTTTACTATATTGGTTTATAGCTTTTTTTTCTTCTTAACCTCCATGTTTAGGGAAAGAAATGTTAGCTCATTTCAGAGTCATTTATTTATTACATTTTTATACTGCTCAAAAGCTGAGGTGCTCTGCACAATTCGGAACAATATTCCTGATGCTTAGTCATTTGAAACTATTTTTTAGAGACTTGCTCTCTCCCCCTCTTTCTCGTTCATTTTAAGCTTTACTAAGAACAAGCATCTTGACTATACCAGAGTCCTTTTGGTTTATAGAGAAAAACTGGCTACTGAGGTTGATGGAGGCCTTTCTCTGGATACCTACATGAATGCTCAATGACCTTTTGATGGTTGGCATTACGTCCAAGGGGTTTAGCTTGTTTTATAATAGGTATTCGAATTTACGTTTTGTTGATTTGCTTTTATTGCGTGAAGCAAAAAGCAAGTT
Organism: Anniella stebbinsi; assembly: GCA_029215795.1. NCBI lineage: Eukaryota > Metazoa > Chordata > Lepidosauria > Squamata > Anniellidae > Anniella > Anniella stebbinsi. Next base: position 194,991,019 of record JARDYH010000001.1, on the reverse strand, counting down.
GAACCTTCTTGATGAAGCAAGAAAATACTATGTGTAAATGTTACAATACTAGGTTGCCATTATTATTATTATTATTATTATTATTATTATTATTACATTGTTATGGATATTTGTTACTCCACCTTTCCAAAGCAGTACCCAAAGCCGATGACAGCAAATAAAAGATATATTTTTTAAAAACCAACAAAGCAATTAAAAAAATCAAGCAACGGAGTGTGCTGAAACAATTTATCAACAAAACCAAAATTTATGCAACTGTTGCTACATGGCACGTTGCATCTACTAAGGCCCTTAGCATCATAATACTCATAGAGGCCTTTTAATTGTTTCCAAATAAGTACAAAAGATGGTTGACTGTTCCAAAGAATTTTTATTCACATTTTGAGATTTAGTAAGAGAAAATGGCGATTAAGCCGCTATTCCCTATAGTCAACTAAATTTGAAAAAGTTGATTTAAATGTTGATGTATCTGAACTTAAAATGAACCTTCCCCTCGAAAGGGTGATTGTCTTGTGCCTTCCAAAAGGATTCTTTCCATATATTGTGCCTGGGTTTTGTTTTCTCTTTTGTTCTTTTCCCCTGCTCTAGGCTCTTGCCTCCACTGAGGTAAACCTGAGAATGGGCTGTTCCTCTTCAAGTGGGGGTTTGCATAATTAAATCCTCCTCCATACTCTTACTCTCCCTTGCCCCTCCACTATTACCTACACATCGAAAACTGCATGTCAAGAAGTATTCTCATTTACCTGACATGCTACTTCTATCTATGGAGGTTTTATTTTTGTAAGGGCGAGTGTTTCATCCCGCAAGTCCTCCTCACCTGCAGTCGGAGGTGCTACAGCTCAGCATGCAAGGTTACCTTCTCAGCAAAAACTAGACTTAGCCCCTCTCTGTCTCTCTGCATGGTGGCTGGCCTCACACGTTGACTTATGGTGTTATTGGTCAGTTTGTGTAAAACATCTGTTTCCTTTGCTCTTCAGTTGCAAGGAATACAGAAGTGCCTTAGAGGAGTTGTCTAAAGTGTCTCTGAAAAGCAATGTTGAAGAAGGACTTCAAACCAGCAGGTGACGATCTAATATGTATTTGCTAGTAGAGTCTTGGAGTAGTTCTGATGAGAACAACCCAAGTCCTCCTGCATGCTTTCGAATTACCAGTAACTTCACTTTTTGGTCAGTACTTGAAGGTCTCCAGGCAGTATGTCCATCTTCATTGTAACTTGGTGACATTCTACATCTTTTTGTAGTAGATGAGGTGCCTTCAAGAACTTGGGCTTGGAAAGCAAATCCTGAAAGTCTCTCTAAAAGGTCTATCTATCATCTGCTGTTGGTTAGCTAAATGAAACTCCATTTTCATTCAGAGGCAATACTATTATTATTATTATTATTATTAATATCCCACCTTTTTCCCAATACTGGGACTCAAGGCAGCTTACAAATTAAAACATGTACAGTTAAAACAGATATATATATATATATATATATATATATATATAAATTAAAAATATAATTAAACATTGTACAATTTTAAAATATTTAGTACATTTAAAGACATTTTAAATACAAAATAATTTTAAAAATCCGAACTATAAACAGTACATCCAAAGAGGTCTCAACTACTTCCCAAAGGTCTGCTGAAACAGAAAGGTTTTAGCCTGCCTCCGAAAGCACACCAAGGAGGGAGCCAGTCTAGCTTCCCTGGGAAGCCACCGAGAAGGCCCTCTCCCGCGTTCCCACCAGGCGTGCCTGTGATGGTGGTGAGACGGAGAGAAGGGCCTCCCCTGAAGACCTCAGGGGACGGGCATGCTCTTAAGGGAGAATACGGTCTTTTAGATAACCTGGACTTGAGCCGTATAGGGCTTTGTAGGTCATAACCAGCACTTTGAATTGTGCCCGGAAACAGACCGGAAGCCAGTGGAGCCGTTTTAACAGGGGAGTTGTATGCTCCCTGTAGCCAGCCCCGGTCAACAATCTAAATACAAGTGGCCTGGGGGCAAAGAAGGGAGGACTTTTGTCTTCGTGTCCTCCTTGCAAACTTTGTGAAAGCATCGCTAGCCACTGTTGGAATCATGATGCTGGGCTAAATGGGACCTAGGCCTGATCTAGCAGAGCTCTTCTTACATTCTAAAGGCAGCATTGCCATCTCTGTGGAGGGTGGGGGACCTCCCGGAGAACTTGGGCTGGCGAAGACATATTGGCCGTTGTTACGAATGGGCCTTTTGGTGCAGTTGTGTTTATATCAGGTGGACTTTAAAAACGTGATGTTTGTTTTCTAGTCTGGCTGAGAGCAGAGCGAAGAACAGCAGTCCTGTCCGACTTCCTGAAACGAATGTGGGTTTGAATCAATCGAACCAGATGGCAGAAGCAGAACAGCGTAAGAATTTAAATTGCTTGTGTTTGGTTTTCTGCTTCTTAATTTTGAGATGCAAAGCTGTGGTGCTGCAGGACTGGGTGGCAGTTGGTTTAAGCAAAGGAATCCAAAACCTGAAAAACAAATCTCAGTATATTCTAGCTTGAGTTTGTCTAGCCATTGTTTAATTATTTTGTACCAATCCTGCACTATTCGGAAATGTTAATATCCATCTTTTGCTAGCTACGTCCAGGAAGAAGTAATTTTCTTCACTCATACAATAGTAGAACTTTTTCCTAATTTTCATAACGATGAATTCATTGGCATACAGCAGGAGCGGGCAGACGATAGATCTGATTTATTGGTAGATCTCTGGGTGATTTGCAATAAATCAGCATGTGTGGACAAAAGGCTTGTTCATATACCAGCTTATTAAACTGAAATATAATCATCCAAACGTGGCAGATGTGTTACTAGTGATTGATGTAATATTTATTCTCTTGCCTTATGCCTGAGGCTAAGGGTGCCTTTAATGGACAAAGAAAGATCTTTCCCTAACAATTCTGTTGAGAACCCCAAAACAGCCACAGCCTTTTGCAACAGCTGGCAGTTTTTCATGGCTGGAATCATTGGCTTGGTGTTGAAATGAATGTTGAGGGAGTTGCACCAGTATTTCTTGTCCTTGCTTCGGTTATAGCCAAGAAGCCGTATGGAGTCCTGTCCTTCTTCCGAGGCACGGGGGGAAAGAGTCCCGACCTCTCTTCTCAGAAAAAGGAAACTTTACGTGGGGCAGACAGTGCCTACTACCAGGTTGGCCAGACAGGGAAAGAAGGGGCGGAGAACCAAGGAGCAGAGACTCAAGGTACACTGTTTTTAATTCTCTTTCTTCACCTGTCCCCTGTAGGCTGCTTTATTTAGGGCAAGGTTGGGCAACTTTGGGAGGTCTGGGGGCCGACTCTGATGAAGAGTTTTGGAGAACCCGAAAGCTTGCATGCTTTTCTGGCATTTTGATTGCTCCTAATAAAGGTTTTGCCCAACTCTGCATTTTGGTTTTCTTTAGGTTGTGCACAGTCCTAAAATAATACAAACTTCTTCAATATACCCTTAATCAAGTGGCCATGTCATCATGACATGTCCCTACTTCTAAAATTGCAGGTAATTTTGACATAACTATTACAGGGTGAATCATTCTATACCAATCAGCAATTGATGGCAGCTTTAGATCTCACCCTCCTCCGCCTCAGTTTCTGGGAATCAAATCATCACTTCAGCCAAGACATTTCTCATTTAATAATGCCTCATCTTTCCTCATAATTTCCCCCCAAAACTCAGGTGGTGGTGGTGGTGGTGGTGGTGGTGGCACAGGATGGTGTTCTAGTTGGGCTTCCTGTTACCTTCTGGATTATGTCCACCACTCCCAAACGTTATGATAAACAGTATTGACTGCATTGCTGTCAGGGTTTCCTAAATTGGGGGGCTTCTAGATGTTGGTGTGAGGAGCAGGATGAAGGAAACTCCCATAGTTGTTGTTGTTGTTGTTGTTGTTGTTATTATTATTATTATTATTATTATTATTATTATTATTATTTCTTACCAGCCTCTCCCTCCGGATCGAGGCGGGGAACAACATCAGTAAAAACAATATAAAATACAATATACAATACGTAAACTAATTAAAAGCATCTAAAATTAATACATTATTAAAATCAATCAAGTCTTAAAATTCGACTGGGTAGCCTGCCAGAAGAGATCAGTCTTTATAGCTCTCTTAAATTCTTGAAGACTGGTAAGTTGGCAGATCTCTCCCGGCGGGCTGTTCCACAGTCTGGGAGCGGCAGAAGAAGTATCCTACACAGTGGCGGAGTTGCCATAAAGAAATGGCAGGCCTAAAGAATCCTTGGTTGGAAAGGGTTGTTAGAGTGCTGCCTGCATGTCAAAAGCGACATGGGACCTGGCCACCATTGGCTTCGTTCAGCGCTTGTACTTTCCATCTTTAGTTTCTAGTTGACAAGCTCTAGCAGTGGTGCAGATGAGACGTGCTGACTGTGGGATCCAACGGAGTAACAAGAAGACCCAGATATTTCAAGCGGTACAGCCCCTTTTCAGGGATCCCTTCCTGCTAAGTGTATCTACATGAAATAGCAGTGCCTCTCAACTATTTCAGCTTCTGAAATATGTAGCTCCTATGTATGAAGCTGCTTTATATTGTTGGTTCATTAGTCCACCTAGCACAGTGCTGCCTATTCAGTGGGTCTCCATGCCAGAGTTTTTTTCCCCCAGCCATCCTAGTTCAGATCCTTCCTTGGAGTTGCCAGGAAGTCCCCTCTGGCTCACCTGAAAGCTCCCTTCCAACCTTTTCGTGTTCAGAATGTTTTCTTCACGTGGCTGTATTTAGCAGAACCAAGGGCTGTGTAGCCAGAAATGTGCTGGGGCTCTTGAATCATTTGTGGGATTAGCACATGGCCCCATGTGCTGCTCAGTTATGTTTGTATCTGTTTGATGGCATCATGTGCGCCAGGAAGCAGGGGAATCAAATTCATGAGTGGCAAGTTGTAGAAATTATGAAGCAGGCTTTAGTCCTTGGTTGTTGTTATTATTTGTCAACACTTTTCGTTTTAACGTTTGCTGCATCTAGCAACCGTTGCACAGTCTGATGTTTGGAAAGTAGTCAGAGAGCACTTTTTGTCAGAGAAGTATAGAGACTGTATTTGCTGGCAGGAAGAACTGGAAGCATTTTTCTTGTCCGCTCTCCTAAAAAGTTGTACCTCGATCCAATTTTCTCTTTGCCCTTTCAGATGAAGCAGATGGAGGTGATGCACAAAAGAAACAGCTAGGAAATCCACATGTCGAACTCCGTAAGTAGGAACATGATTATTTGGGTGGGGGGTGGATGTGGGTGTATTGGTGCATGCAAAAGCAGTTTGCTTTTGCATGCACCAATCCCCTGCAAAGTTTATGCTGGTCTTATGACCATAAGAAATAGTTGGTTGATTGAATCCTCTGCAAAGTGCCTTAATGATGGATTCATACTTGGATTTCGTCCATGAAAGTGTGTTCCACAGGCCTCGAAGGGGTCATTTCCCAAAACATTACTTGGATGGACAGTCTGTCATCTCTTGGTCTTGCAAAGCAGGCATTGCTACGCAGGATGTCCTTTGCTCATTGCATGAGTGCTGTTTACCCTTACAGCCTCAGAGTTGGAACACTGAAGCACATTGTAAACAAACTTTAGCCACAGACTTTGCTCAGGACATGCTATCGCATCCTTGGGTTGGATGGGTCTGTCCAGTATCCAGGAAAAAGATGTAGCTATCAGCTGGACTTCCCAGGTGGCAACAGATAAAGTGATCGTAAAAGTCTAAGCTTTTCTAGATTTTTAGACGGACATCTGAATAGGAATCTGCAGAGATTTATGCCGGTGTATTTAGATATTTATGCCGCATTATCAAGACGGTTCAGAGCAGTGGGTGCTGCTGACAGAAGGCAGTCACCGTTGGATTCTGTCCAATGTTTTGTAGTTTAATTTACCAGGTTAAAATAGGTAGTAAAAGCAGATGTTCCATTGTTACACACTGTTTTTTCAGCTCACTTCCTTATGTTCTGCCATACATTATGTGTTATTTTTGTAAGGCCCAGACCCTTTTTGGTTTCATCTTGCTTAAATTTCCCCCTTTCCATAAAAAAGTTTCATACAAACATCCTGGCAAGGTGAACTAACCAAACCATTCAGGGGCTCCTTGTTCCTCTTGGACTGTGTGACTATTAACAGCATACTCCAGAGAACTGGAATTTCTCTTTAGCTTGGCCTAAATTTGGCTTAGTTTGCCAATAGCTGGATATCAAAGCTTCAGGTACTGAAAGCTCTTAGACCTTTTGTGGGATTGCATGAAGTGCGAGGCCACCAGATCTTTTGTGGGATTGCTGAGTAATCTTCAAGATCTTGAAAACCTTCCAACGCCGGTGAATCTCCCCATTGCTGTGTCGTGGCTGCTGCTCCTACAGGACTATATCCCAAGGCATGGTCTTGAAGGCTCATGAGGCAGCAACTTTGCTGAAGCTGAGTAAACCTGGTCAAAGCCAAGATGGGAAACTACTTGGGAACCCTATGTATACCACCTTGAGTTCTATCATAAAAGAAATTTTAATTATGCCATTTTATTTAAAAGACTTGTAAGCTGCCTTTTAGGGAAAACTTTCCCAAGGCAGCGTACCAAATTTAAAACAACAAAACATACTACAGGCCACTTCTGCACATTTAGCATTCTCAAAGGAAAGCTCTAAAGATGATAGATCCCCCAGTAAGAGTTAACTAGATTAGAGTGAAGGGATACAAGGAGTCAGAAAAGAGGACGCTTTCAATATGGGTGAGCATCTCTTCTAGAATACCGACCTCCCATTCCCATTATTCATGAAGCCTTCTCTCCTTCCATGTTTCTTTGCAGAATTCTCTGATACGAATGCCAAGTTCTACTGCCGGATTTACTACGCAGGGGAGTTTCATAAAATGCGCGAAGTGATACTTGGGAGCAGCGAAGAAGACTTCATCCGTTCCCTCTCTCACTCGCTGCCTTGGCAGGCGCGAGGAGGCAAATCAGGAGCTGCTTTTTATGTGACTGATGGTAACTTCTGAATGTGGGTTCATAAATGTTGGTTCTGTCTGTTCATTCCCTATGAATGGATTAGGCAATTTGAGCGCATCTTGGATCAGCTCTGTGCTAACGTTCAAATAGCTAGAGCTGAAGCTTGGATCAGAACTATCTTTTCCACCTGTGGTGTGATTTCAGCTGAAGATGCTAATTGGATTGGAAAATTTGTGTGCAAACATTTCTTTGTTTTTTTAAAGTATGTCCTTCTCATATTACACATTAACACACAATTGTCTTTTAGATGACCGATTCATCTTGAAACAAATGCCTCGCCTGGAAGTCCAGTCCTTTCTAGACTTTGCCCCACACTACTTCACATACATCACTAATGCAGTACAGCAGAAGGTAAGATTTGTAAAACCTTCTCTCTGTCTTCCCCTTTAATCTTATTGCCTGCCTCCTAGTTTTAAATGTGAATTTTGTAGAACAGCTGATCATGATCTAAAAAGAATGCATTTTGTAGTAAGGTTTTTGTCTAGGGAATCTGGCAAGCATTGGTGTTGTGGTAGCTTTTGAAGCACAGGCACAGATCGCGAGAGTCTCCATCGCCACGCCGCCCAAGGAGGGTCCCAAAATTGCAGGCAGCTGGTGTCGATCCTTATTAACAAACCAGTTCTAGTAATTTTATTTATCTCACAAGGAGTAGGCCTTTTGCAATGCTAATGTAATGTGTCTGAATTGTCCATTCAAGGGCAATCCACCCCAAAATACCTTACATTACAACAGGGCTATTTCACAACAATATCATATTGCTGAGGAAAATTCATGTCTCTCCCCCCCCCCCCCCCCCAAGCTACAGTGAGAATTGCAGCTAAACTCAAAGGGAACAGGGAATCCTTGCGGGGGTTATGGGGGAGGGCAGGTGATCTCACCACCCCTGTGATCCTTGGCTCCATTGCACCAGTGCCGGCTATATTAACTTTTTGCAGATTCTTCCCTGAGCGGATTTTATTTGAGAGTTGAAACTTGAGCATCTTGTTATGAGCAGCTTACCTGTCTATTTCAGAAGCCGACAGCGTTGGCCAAGATTCTTGGGGTTTATCGGATCGGTTATAAGAATTCTCAAAACAACACGGAGAAGAAGCTTGATCTCTTGGTCATGGAAAACCTCTTCTACAGCAGAAAGATGGCTCAGGTGAGTAAATGGATCATCTGCAGGAACAACAAACTTCCCTCTCTCTCTCTCTCTCTCTCTCTCTCTCTCTGCTGTTTCTCTTGCCATTAGGAGGCTCAGTAAAGCTGCCAGCTGCAACTCATTACACTTGGGGATATTGATGGCTTGCTGATATTATTTTCCTCCTCTGTTGGATTTTGACAGAGCCACCAAGGAGTTATACTCCAATCTTTGTGTGTTTGGTGATTAGCCTCAACATTTTTCTTGTGCCACAACATTTTGATTTCCAAGAGCCATAGGTGCACAAAGAAGTCTTAATTTCATGAAAGTGGGTACAACATACAGTCCCGGTAAGAATTTGGGAAAATAAATGCACCCTTCTGCAGAGAAGTTACTGCTCTTGATTTGAATGATTCTCCTGACCCTGGAGATGTTGGAATGAACAATACCAACCTGTTACTATAGTAGTCCATGGAACTCTAAACTTCATCAGAAATGCCTGTTCTGGTGACCTTAAAACTTCAGTCTATGGCAACTATTATGGCTTGGAATTATACTAAAATAATGGCTTGGAATTATACTAAATCTTAACTAAAATTATGCCTTTAAAATTTTATGCTGACCAAATGTCCCCTTATTACATATTCACTGACCCATAGTCTGGCATTTTATGATGTGTACCAACTGTCTCAGCCTTATGTGTAATACATTTCTGCAGATACTGGCTTGCAAAATGGTTAGAACAAAGCGTCTTTTTACTGGAGTGCATGTTAGTTCATTTCAAATTTTACCTGAATAGTTTTAGACTTGCAGTTTATTTTGCCGTAGAAATCCTGAGGCAAATTTAAGAAATTATATTTTGTTGCATTATTTTAAGCATTTTTCTCTAACTACCCAGCGAAAAAGGCTCCTGAAGCAGCTTATGTGTAATCAGTACAACAAGACGGCCCCTGCCCCCACAGGCTTACCTCTAAAAAGACACAACACACAAGCCAGGAGGAATGGGGAGGGAAGAGGCTGAAAACCAAATCTTTCAGCAGGGCTGGTGAAATAGCCCCAACTTCCTTCCCTCCTCTCATCTCCCGCTGTACAGCTTTTTGTCTCGGGAATGTTAACCTTTTTTATTGTTTGTAGAGACATTTGTTCCACATTTCTGCCTCAAGAAGAGGCACTCAAAGTAGCTCATAGTGACATTTGGTACTATCAAAAGTCAATGAAACATAGAAGCTTAAAACATATAACAAAATGTCACCCTGAATATTTGGGGAGGGAGAGTAATCAGGTTTGGAATAACCATGTGAAACAGGCCCCTGCTCTTTACCATTTTCTGAGTGGAAGACCAGAGGCTACAGGTGTGATTTCAAGGTCATCCAAATACATTTCTAGCTGCGAAGAGGTTTGAACTTGGCATGTACCAAGTCCAGGTTGCTGCCTACTTATCTGCAATGGGTGTGGAGTTCAGGGTGTGGTAGTTTACAGTTCTGGTTTAAAGACTTGCTATAATACTGATTCAACATCAAATCTGGGATGCAAACAGAAAACTTACTAATAACTAACAAGCATTCTATTACATAATTCATTTTATTTATTTATTTTAAAAACGTGTAAGAGTTATGTAATACAGCTTCTAAATTTTTAGCTGATTTAGGTGGGGAGGCATTGCAGGAATTCCCTTGTTCAATAAACCGGGTACTGTTCTGGGATTTTGAAGAAATAATTTCCCCTGCAGTGAAACCTGCTTGGTTTTTTTTTGCTACTAGGTCTTTGACCTGAAAGGCTCCTTGCGGAACAGAAATGTCAAAACGGACACTGGGAAAGAAAGCTGTGATGTGGTTCTGCTGGATGAAAACCTCTTGAAGCTAGTGCGAGACAATCCCTTATACATCCGTTCCCACTCCAAAGCTGTGTTGAAGGCATCCATCCACAGTGATTCTTACTTCCTTTCCAACCATCTCATCATTGACTATTCTCTTCTGGTAGGCCGGGATGATACGACCGACGAACTTGTGGTTGGGATTATTGGTACGTAACCTTTGACCCAATATCATACTGTGTGATCTATGGTGTGACCACCGTTAGAATACTGTGTAAAGTTCTGGTCACTGCACCTAAAAAAAGGATGTTGTATAGCTGGAAAATGTGCAGAAAATGGCAATTAAAATGATCAAGGGGCTGGAGCGTCTTTCCTATGAGGGAAGTTACAACGGCTGTGATTGTTATATCACAAGGACTTCTCTGGAATGGAATCAGTCCTCTGGCTGACAAGAGGTTCCCAACCCCTGAGTTAAACTAACCAAATCTGATGTATCTTTTAAAATCAGAAGCAAACATCTACGTTTTGTGTTTCAATATTTAGCCCTCTTCTGCCATGTGGATTAGCCTCAGTGGGGTGTGTGTGTTGTAAAAAGCAGCTTTTCGCCTTTCAAAATCAGCTTCACTCATTTTGCTATTTATAAAACCTTTGTATTGTCCTGAATGAAATTCAGAGCAATATCCTGAGAACAATGACTTCTCTGAGAGCAGCATCTGATTTTAGGATACTGTTGTCATCTGCAGGTAATTTGGCTGTCAGCTCTATTAAGTAGTTATAACTGAAACTGATGTTGCCCGCCATCCCAACCCATGCAAAACATCTGGAGCAAATACATCACTTTCGTATGGAGCCTCAAGATGATGAGCTAGGAAAATAAATAAGTGGGGATGTGAAGAGGTTCCATGTAGACAGAAGAAACAGTGAAGACATAAAGATATTTGTCTATGGCACAGGTTCTAGATAGCAGCAGAGATTTGCCTTGCATAACAGCTAAAACATGTTATCTTTTTATTGCAGATTATATTCGCACATTTACTTGGGACAAAAGGCTTGAAATGGTTGTGAAATCAACAGGGATCTTAGGAGGTCAAGGTGAGTCGAAAAAGGGTTCCAAGCTATAGCTGATGCTATATACTGCTTTATCTGCTAAAAAGCCATCAAAGCTTTGGAAGAGTTTGAAGGATACCACGGATCGCTCTGTTCTGGATAAAAGCTATATTGGCATTTCTTGCCTGGCCCTAAATACTTGCTTAGGAGTAGCATCCTGCCATTTTGGCATAATATCCTTTGTGCAGCAGCCTAATGCTTTGTAGTGTCACGTTGCTGAAATGCTACGGATGGCTATCCAGTTTGGTGTTGGTCTTGGTGGTACAACTTAGGTATGAGTTATATATACATTTGAAGAACATGGAATATTGTCTGCAGCTTGAGAGTAAGCATCATGTAACTGGACATTTCGGGGGGGGGGGTCACGATTTCTTTCCAGTTTCCATCGCAGCATTTGTGCTAATACCGTCATGTATTATTCCCACCTGTAAATGGCAGAAGCACTTAGGGTTTTTACCCTACCTACTTGGTTTTAATGATCTTCAGGCCCGTTGCCAAATGCAGCCTTGAGTAAAACGTCTAGATGTCATCATAGGACGCTATCCAGTTGGGGCCTTTCGTGCACAGCCAGCCCTGCAGGCGGCCCCTACTACTTGTGTTTCCCCTCGTTTCAGGGCTTATATATCGCGCCGTGCAAGCGGTAGGGGCCATTTGCAGGTCAGGGCCAGCAGAATTGGCCGCATGTCAACCGGAACCACCAAGGCTGGTCAAATGAGGAAGAGCCCAGTTGTATACTGCCCATAAAGTTTAGCCATATACTGTGTTCCTGCTGACTCAAGTTAATTTCTAAGGCATCTTTCTTTTGTATGTTTGCTATAACTTCTTAGGTAAAATGCCAACTGTAGTATCTCCAGAATTGTACCGTACCAGGTTTTGTGAAGCAATGGACAAGTATTTTCTGATGGTACCAGATCACTGGACAGCATTGGGCTTGAATTGCTAGAGAAAAAAGCACTGCTTGGGTGACGTGATGGAATAATTCCTTCTGGTTCGAAAAGAATGCAAGGTAACGCTGTTCCCGCACCCACAAGGTAACGCTGTTCCCGCTAAAGGACCTTCAACCACTGCCTTCGAACTGTGTGTGTGTCTGAAGTATGAAGTCTGCACTTTAAGTTTAGGTGTCAGCACAGTCATGAAAGAGGCTGGAGGATAATATTGAGTTACTCAGAATCAGAGGTGTACGTTCGTAAGGACATAAATGGGGCCACGAAAGAAATCGGACTCTCACCAAGATGACGTCTTCCGCTGGTTGCTGTAAATCACAATGGAGCATTGAGACCTGTTTGTGGTGATGTCTTACAAAGAGGAGGCCTGTGGCTCTTGCACGTGGTATAAAGTGTCTTAATATGAAATAGCAATGGGCCTTCTGGCCCCAAATCAGCCTGTTGAAGCTATTGCAGAGGGCTATTGTTACCTTTAAAATACGCTTCTCAATTATGAGGAACCAAGTCACTCTGTTAATAAGGCCACTGCTGTGACAAGAGTAGTTTCTTTCTGTAAGCATTATTGTGTGAAATTTTGTTACTTCTGCACTGATATTGTTTTACGTTTCCATGAGCAGTATTAGATGAGAATTTTAGCCATTTATCAACATACCACTTAATCATTTGTAGCCCTGCTTTTTTTTAATGGTATAAATATTTTACTGATGGGCAACTTGTCTCTTTGTACCCCAGTTTAGATTTAAGCAACATTCCATGAAATTTAGCTGTTACTCTTTCAAATGAAATGCACCCACAAATCAAATTTCCTCGAAAGGAAGATCCACGATGTGTTACTTAAATTCATATCCCCAAAGGGCCTCCTCAATTTTGATAGAGATCTCAGGGCTGGGAAAAGTGTGCACCCCCCCCCCCCCCCGATAGTCTAGCCTACAAGTCCCATCAGCCTTAGCCAACATAGTCAATGGTGAGGGATGATGGGAGTTGGAACCCAAAACATCTGGATGGCCACAGGTTGTCCACCCCTCTAGGTACTACCAAAAATTACACATTTAATTGTACTACATTCCTCTCCTCTCCTCAGCTCCACTCCACAAGAGGCACTTGGTTACTTTTGATTAGTATTTTTTTTCATCCAATAACTAATGGCTGCCTTAAAGAATCAGCCCTCCACTCCAGATAGTTCAGGTTTCTTTTCATTTCAGTACCATTTTGAGGAAAGTAATGCCCCAGTCTCTACACACAACATGCTTCGGTTGTGTTAACAAAAGCGTCGTTTCCACAGAAGTTCTTTTGGCACCGTGGAAACACATTTGCAATTCTTGTAGATGCTCCGAACAATAACTGTACGAAGATGGGTTGCGTAGCACAATAGACCAGATATATGGAGATCTGGGCATCTTTGTGACCTAAAAATCAGCACTTTTTAATTTTTTTTCTATAAATATGGAATGTTTACTTGGGTTTGTAAATAATAAAGGCCAGTAAAATAAATGTGTTTGTAGTTAAGGAAGCAAGACTAACATTGTCCTCAAACCTTCATGATTGTGTGAGGCATTGGTTTGAACATAGATACTGGGTAAAAAGATACTGAACAAAGATCTGAGAAGAATTTCCCCTTATGATCAGTCTTCTCCCTGCAGCCAGGGGAAAGGTGAGCACCATTTCACTGTGACTGCAAGCCTGCAGTTGTAGTCCTGCTTACAGAGAAATTGGTAATACGCACACAAGTACACTATCATATCCAGGGCCTACATCGACTTACGTTTTCTTAAGAGAAATTCAACTCTCAATATGGTGGGTAGAAAGCAAATTATTTTAGTTCGTTCAAGTCTGCAGTTGTAAGGTGTGTGTGTGTATATATATATATATATATATATATATATGAGAGCAGGTAGCCACTTTTAATAAATGGGTGTTTGTAACTGAGCTTTGGCACCTTTACATTCTCTCTCTTTTTAGAATTTGCTAACCTTCTATTTTGAGCTCCATAAAAAATTAATGCTTCCCTTAATTTTCCAGGGATCTTTAGCTGGTTTAAAGTAAGGGTTATAACAGATTTGTTGTGTGAGCTTAAATAACAAAGTATAACATCCAAGTGGCTTTCTTACAGTTTTTTCTTAAAAGAATTTTTTTTTGGTAACCAGCTTGAGGACAAAACAAGTGTATGTATATGGCATTGGTTGTGAAGGATGCACAAGTATACAAATCCTAGTCTCTCTTTCAAACAATATGCGAGTAGCAGCTGTGGAAAGAGCCAGATCCCATTTCTGTACCTTGGAAGAAAAAGTCTTGCATTTTGCAAAACTGTGCTTTACATGCTGCGTGTTTGTATTTGGATATGACTCATATGGGCCAAACTAGGCATTGTGGCATATCTCAAGTTCCATGTTCACATATAAAGTGTGTGTTTGTGGTCTATTTTTTATGAAATGTGGAATATGTGGGTGATTGGGGAGAACCCCTCCTCCCCCCCAAAAAATCTGGCTGCGCTCAGTTGCTTCAAAAATTTTTCTTCTAGTATCAGCACTGAACTGCAGGTAAATTACATGAACTGATGGGATGCTCCATTTAATTCAAGTACCACAAAGGCAAGCAAAGTCCTTTACATATGAGCAGGGCATATGTGAACAGGGAATACGGGCATATACCACACCCTTTATGTCTAGTTTGAGTTGGCCTAAGAAGTAGCCCTGAGCTCAGGCTGTATGTTAACAGTAACACAGTCAGGTGTGTATTCTGCCAGCTTAGTGGTTCTACAGAAGAACCAAACAGCAGGTATCTTGAGGGGAGTAGAACAGCAGCATCCTCAGATTGTAAAGGCAGGTATATTGCTACATAAATGCAAAGGCATTTGTCTCTTCCTGAAATTCCATTGTTTAACTTGATCAGCTAAAACCATGCAAGATACTCTTGCATCTAAAAATGGATGCATAGTTGTAATACAGCCAACTTGCCCCAAGAGATGAGTATGATTCCTGAAGCATCTCTTCTGTTCACTGATCTTCTCTTGGCAAATAGTATATTGTTAATTATGTTGTCACCCATATCTGAAGTTGTGTGCATCTGAGAGAGTTCCATGTATGTAAAGTGCAAAGCAAAGAGTTACAGGCCTACACACACAGCAGAATGAGGTGGCGGTAGAATCCTAAAGTGAGTTGAATCTGTTCAGACTGATGGTGGGGGGAGTCTCACTTACAGTGTCACCTTATTTTTTAAAAACTCCCTGCAGTAAGAAAACTTAACACACCAGGGCAAGAGGTTCTAGCAAATACCTCTCTCTGAGATTTTAAATTCTTTTCTGGTAGGGAGGTAGGGTTTTTTTGGTTGTTTTTTATATGGAGCATTAAAAAATGTGATCCTTTATTTACAGTTTAATGTAGAACCGTTGGTTCTACTGCATGTGTAAACAACCTCAATCAGAGCCAGATCCTTGACAGGTGGGAGGCTGATGTAAATTCCACTGACATAAACTGTGCTATCAAAGCCAGCAGGATTTTCTCCCACATAAACACACAATTAGTAATTGGTATTTTCTATTAAACAGTGTACACCCATCTATTGTAACTTCGACCAATGATGGTTGGGGTTTCGTATTGTAGGAACATCTTCAAAGGAAACCCTGGGGGGATGGAAGGTTTGCCATAGTTTTTGCTCTTCTAAATCCGTTAGTACTTAAGAATCTCCTTTTCATTTCAAGTTCTCCAATAACCACTTCCCACACTTTTGAGAAAAACAGGAAGTACCATTAATGAGATTTGGTCATATCTGAAACATTCATTTCAGGCACCCAAAATGGGATGGGTTGTGATGAAGTTCATGTCGTTTTAAAGTGGAAATTGGGTGCTAACACAGTATTCTAAAAGCACATACTTCGTACAGTATTCAAGAACTGGTCAGTGCAATATGTTCCTTTTAATTTGCTGTATAGATTTCGTACCAATGTGTGTATATAGAGTAAATAATAAAGTCTAGAGCTTGTGGAATAGACATGCTATAATGAACTGCTCCTGTGTTTGGGGCTTTTTCTGTGTTATGTCTGTATAGTGCAGCTCTTACATGGCATCCCACGGCTGCTCCTACACAAACCCAAGTGTGGCACTGGACTTTATATGAATAGTCTCATTTTGAGGCCAGAGGGGCTGTCTGTGTTGTAAAGTGCTTCAAAATGTTGAATCATGCCCCTTAATGTACTGCACATAGCCAGAAACCATGTTCAAAGCACTTATGTAATGTATCTCCCCTACCTTGGTTCTGGGTGTATTTTTATCATCCTGACATGTTAAACTATTTAATTACATTGGCTACTTCATTTACTAAATTATATATAGACAGAAAATAAAGTTGTTACAGCGTACCTGTTGTGTCTTGGTACTTTATTTCATCACTCTTTCAAAGCACTAATGATGGCATTGGGACTTGAAACGTATTGACTTGGATCCTTTGACCCTGTTCCGAAGACAAGCAGTGTTAACAAAAAAGCTTTAACCACTGTGGTTTAAGGTGTCTTCTGAACGGTTAAACATTCTGAGCTAAACATTATGGCTTAGCGTGTCATGTGAACCATGACTTACCATATTGTGTGAACCCTTCCTAAGCATGGTGGCTACATAACCATGGTTTAAAAACGCTCACTAACCATTTGCTGCAATGGAGATGTTCGAGGAATTCATCCTATGTGGATTCTAATACAACTGTGCAGAGCAACACTTAAGTTATACATTGAATCCAACGCATCCTCCTATCTGCCCTCAACACACATCCCAGGCTTGCCCCCTTTTTACCTCTGACAACAAAGCTCTGATGTCGGAACAGCAGGGCCTCAGAGGCTACTTCAGGGCCTGAGAGGGCACAATCCTGGACGTATAGCTGGCTCCTGACAATGCCTTCCAAAACTCAACCACCTTGTTTGTGTGGTTTGGATAGAACATAATTCTGATGTTATTAGGACCCCGTCTCAATGATAAAGACTTGCTTCAGGAGACTGTTAGCAAGGAACTGGAGTACCTTCAATATAAAGGCCCTTGGGAAATTCTTATCCCGTGATGGGGTACATGAGAACAATGGGATCTGTTGGGTCCATCTCAGTACCTGTTAGTGCAAGGGTGGGCAACTACAAAAGGTCCAAAAGCCATTTCTGCCTCTACCTCCTTGCACAGGCTACATTCTGTGGTGGCACCACACATTTCCTGGGGTCCCCCCCCCCCCAAGAAATAAAAAACTTGGTGGTTTGCTGCCGAAATTCAGAAGCAACCCACTAAAGGGGTTTAAAGATGAGATGGAGGCTTAGCCAGTAACCAAATGCCAGATCAGCTTTGCGTTCTGGCCTCCCAAGTTAATGTCCAACATGCATGCAACTGGAGCATGATGAATATCAAATGTAGGTTTCATATGAGGACGCTCATTTCCTCTCTCAGCAGTCCAAATTTCCTTTTCTGAAGTGGATCATTTAGGCCTGGAGGAGGGAAAATGCCTTTGTACATCACTTGCTCTGATACGACATTGGCACTGATCATTGGCTAGGAATCTATATGCTCTATACAGTAACTAAAATGGTTTACAAAGTAAAATATACATCAATCTGGCGCATTGTCCTGGAGACGGAGGCAGTCATCACATGGGTTTTTTTAAGCACACCCGCCCGCGACTTTGCTCCACTTCTTCAGCGCTGTAGTTGCATATCGTCCCCATCGTGCTGTTCTCTCGCCCTGAGGTCGCTTTTTTTAGTTTCTGTTCCAATGTATCCTTGAACAGGCATAGTCTGAAAGGCACAGGCAGGTATTGCATATCGCAGCAATACCGATCAGGTGTAATTCAAACGCTAGACTTGCATAGGAAATGGAGGGGGAACCTGCAGAAACAAAACGGGGGGAGGGGATGTAGGTGTGATGAAGGCCGTAGTACAATCCACTTTGGCTTTTCATTTGACTTTTGCCTCAGAAGCTAATTTTTGAGTAAATGTCACTTTCCTATTGGGAAAAAAGTTCCTGGTGAAATTCCCTCTTCATCACAACAGTTAAAGTTGCAGGCACTATACTAGAGTGACCATCTACAAAAGAAGGCAGGGCTCTGCAACTTTAACTATTGTGATGAAGAGGGAATTTCACCAGGAACTAATTGCATACAAATGACTCTGGCTGAAATTCCCTTTTCTCTACAACTGTTAAAGTTACATGAGCCCTGACCTGGATTTTATCTGGTCACCCTATCTTAATGTTTTTTTTTTAAAAAATAGCGATAGCCTCAGTGATGCAGCTTGGGGGCCACAATGTAGGGTCTTATAGCCCAAAGGGGCTTCCGGATGACCACCCAGAGATGAGGGCATCAGGACAGCAGAAGCAAACGCCATTTTATGTAGTCATGAAGGTGCTAGGATTTAATTAAGCGAGTTTAACATGCAAAGCTGCATATGCTCAGATTATTATTATCATTATTAAAATTAGGATTGGCAAGCATAAACACATAAGGAATATAGAAGCCGTTGTGAAGCATGGAATGGTAGTTGAGTGAGCAGCTGGTTGGCCGCTGTTTGAACAGAATGCTGGTTCGTGGTCTAAGGATGTAAGGAGACTTGTGCTGGATCAGACCAAAAGTCCATCTAGTCCAACACTGTCTTCATACAGTGGCCAACCAGCAGATGACTGGAAACACATAAGCAAGATCCAAGCAAACGGCACTCTCCTGCCCATGTTCCCCATGAACTGGTGTACATAGGCATACTGCCTCTGATACTGGAGGTAGTGTGAAGATCCAGCATGGCTCTTCTCCCTTTCTTATGATGGCAAAATGTTGAAAATATTTGTCCTCAACCTTTACATCTCTTGATTTCAAAGACTGTTTTCGCCTGAACGACAAAATAACCCAAGTCAAAGAACCACCTCCACAGAACACTCATGTTAGTGATAACTTCGAAGCCTGCAAAGACTCTTGCATTAAACACAGTGTTTTCAGCAAATGGGGGTTCATCTCCTGTCAGAATGGATGTGACCGAACAGCCAAATCTATAATTATTTTGCAAATCACTCTGGTAGCATGAGATGAAAGTCAGTATATAAACATTTTCAGTCAATATAATGGTCCTTCAACGTTCCCTGAGATTGGTTTCCAATTTGAGGAGGATATGCCCTTTTACTTGGAGGCAAGATAAAATACTTTGAAAAGCATAGCCGTTGTGGGTCGGAAATGTGAGTTGTGTGCTTCACAACTGCAGTAATACATGCTGCCGCCTGAAGCCCCTCCCCGGCTCCCCCATAAGCCTATAAAATTACCACAGGAGATTGAGGTGTTGTTGTTTTTTTGCACCCCTTATTGTTTGCTTGCCGTTCTTTTACTATTTCAGCATAGCAACACACGCTGCTGCTGCTGCTTAGGTCGGAGTCGGAGTCGATTTGAACGGGCCAGAGATGGGAAATGTATGAGCCTACCTCCTTTTTCTCTTCCTTCTCACTGCATCCGACACGCCCTTCTCAGAAATCTCGGGAAAATCCTCCTAGCTGCCCTTGTCGTCTCCCCTGGGGGGGAGGGGGCTTCCGAGTCCAGAAGGGGTTAAGCTAGGCTGACCAAATGAAAAGGAGGGCAGGGCTCCTGTATCATTAACAGTTGCATAGAAAAGGGAATTTCAGCAGGTGTCGTTTGTAGGCATGCAGAGCCTGCTGAAATCCCCTCTTCCTCACAACAGTGAAAGCTGCAGGAGCCCTGCCCCCTTGACCAGATACAAATAAGGGCAGGGCTCCTGCAGCTTTCACTGTTGCGAGGAAGAGGGGATTTCACCGGGTGCTGCAGATATACAAGTGACACCTTCCGAAATTCCCTTTTTCTATGCAACCCTTAAAGAAAGACCTAGCAGCCCCGTCCTCCTTTTCCTATGGTCAGCCAAGTTAAGCCCCTTCTTCCCCGAGCGCCCCTTTCCCGCTTTGCAAAGCAGCCCGAGAGACAAAAGCAAACCCACCACCACGCGCGGGAGACTCGAATGGAGCTTCTGTAGGTGCCGCCGCCGCCGCCGCCGCCGCCGCTTCCCTCCTCCGCCGCACACCTTTGCAGCGGGGTCGGGGGGAGGCGTTGAACCGCCTGCGTGCCTCCCTGGCCCGGCTCACAGCTTTCTTCACCGAGTGGCAGGACCGACAGCAGCTGCTGCTGCTAGAAGGTCTCGAACGCGTGGCTTTGGGGCTCGGACTCTCGGCGAAGTTCGCCGCAGCTGCAGCAGCGGACTTTTTCCCCGGGCGGCTCGGCCCAGACCTGCCCCTTGAGCCTTTATCACACCCACCCGGGTTGCTTCTGCGGGTTCCCCCCCTCCGTTTCCTATGCAAGTGGAGCCTTTTTGGGCACACGTGGGCGGTTTTGCTCCGATACCTCAGCTCAGCCTGCGGAGGAGGGGAGAAAACGGTCCATCACCGTTCAGGGATATTTGGAAAGAGGAGGGAAAAGAAGGAGGACTCGGGGCGCGAGAGCAGCGCGAAGGGGACCACGTGGTGTGAAAGAACTGGATCAAAGCCGCGGCGGGTGTGGATCAAACCGCCCCTGTGAGAAGGCTCGGGAGGGAAAAGCCACGCCGAGCCTCGCTTCAGCCGTCCATCCTCTCTAGAGCGCAGCATCTTTAGCCCGAGGATTCCCTCGGCGCCTGCTCTCCTCCCCACCCCCGCGCTCTTCTTTTCCTGTTGGAGGGAGTTTCGGTCTTCGAAACACTGGCGAGAGACCGCCCATGGCAGACGGGCTGCCCGCCGCTTTGCGTTTCCTTGCCGTGAGCGGCTGCTTCCTGGCCGTGGCCCAGGTAGGGATGCCTCCGCCTTGTCGTTGTCGTTAGCCCAGGGTGACCAGATAAAATCCAGGTCAGGGCTCATGTAACTTTAACAGTTGTAGAGCAAAGGGAACTTCAGCCAGTGCCATTTGTATGCAATTAGTTCCTGGTGAAATTCCCTCTTCATCACAACAGTTAAAGTTGCAGGCACTATACTAGAGTGACCATATACAAAAGAAGGCAGGGCCCCTGCAACTTTAACTGTTGTGATGAAGAGGGAATTTCACCAGGAACTAATTGCATACAAATGGCACTGGCTGAAATTCCCTTTTCTCTACAACTGTTAAAGTTACATGAGCCCTGACCTGGATTTTATCTGGTCAGCCTACCTTGTCCAGCTTTCTCCAACCTGGTGCCCTGCGCTGGACAACATCCTTCCCAGTTTCCATGGCCAATGGAAGTTGTGTCCCACATATTTGGAGAGCCCCAGGCAGGGCTGTGCAGGGGGGGGCAGTTGGCCCAGGACCCCACGATTTTGAGGGGGGGCCCTCCGACAAGGAGGTTCCCCCCCAGCTTAAGCTACTGCTTCCGTGGCGTAAGCGGCCCATCGAGAAGCGAGGAGCCCGCCTTGCGGAAACAGCGCAGAAGCCGTCCGTCTCGAAATTCTGAATGTGAAGAAGTGATGTCTTACACCTTGAATAAAAGTGCTTGCCGTTACCTTTTTTATAAATCGTTCTAGTTCATATACATATTTAGCACTGAATCAGTGCCACTGATTAAAAAATACTAAATGAGCAGTTTGAAATGTGTGTGTGTGGGGGGAGCACACACTTCCCATCTGGCCTGGCCATATAACCAACTCTGCACAGCCCTGGCCCCAGGTCGGGAAAGCCTGTCCTAACATGTGCTAATAATGGCTAGCTTCCTTACTCATTTGGTAGGGGAGAACCACAATCTTGACATTTTAAAAGCGAGCTCCTGGAGCGTTGGCAGAATTTCAGTGAATTTTCAAGGCTCCTGACCAGTTGCTATCTTACTTTGTTTTTCTTTTTTAAACGAATAATAGCTGTTTATTTAAATTCCAGAGATGGAATCGTGGGGTGGCTGGGTGGGAGAGATCCATCAACACAAAGGAAATACCTTTCTAAACTTTTCCTGTCCCGCCACTCATTCATTTTCTTAGATTGAGCAGGATGCAACCGTGTAAGCTTTTCTGTCTTCCGAAGATGGGAGTGTGGAAAATGCAATGCCGAATTGTATCTCCACCAACAGTTTAATAGCGAATGATCACGGAGACAACATTTTGCTCTATGGTTGAATCCTTAATCCCCTTTCACCGGGTCTTCCAAATGCAAAATGTGTCTGAAGGAACTGTTTAATAAAAGTTAGTGGATTATTTGAAACGTCCATAGTTAATATCTTAGTAATACACTAGGAGGCGCTCACAGCCACGTTTAATTGTTTTCAATGGCGATATTTCATTCAACTATTTTTGTCAGTGGAATACTACTATTAGTACTATAGAGTTTGACCCCTACGAGTTTGAGATAAATTAATTTCCCCTGGAAATCTTCACTTCCTTAAATTAAACTGTTTGAAAGGGGATCTCCAGTTCCCCTCCATTCTGTAGCATTGATGGCTTGTCCCAGTATTGGGGAAAAGGCGGCATATAAATGAATAAATAGTAATAATTGTCCGAGTTTAGACCAATTTTGTTCCTGGTTGCTTCTATCATCCCTCCTTCCTCCAAGCCGAAACTGATGCATCCCATCCCCCTATTTTTAAAACTTGTCTTGCTTGCTGGTGAAACGTTGGGTCCTATTCTGTGCTACATTTTGCATTCTATCTGACAATTAGACAAAAAAAATGCCATTTGCATACTTTTCTATTCATCGGGACATCTTGGATGATATGTACACTACGTTTCAGGCTTCTACTTGGTGTGGAAGGGCCCTAACAAGTATAGGAATATTTGAAGAATCCTGCAAGTATAAAAATGCTGTGACTTACCAATGGAAATTCCCCTCTACTGATCAGAGGGTGTTTTAGAATTCACATGTGTATTCTATCCCTTGAATGGTTTGGCTACTGGCTACTGAGATGAGACCAGTGTTGAGGCAGAGAGGCAAAATATCTCTATTTCAGACTCTTTTAGTGGTCAGAACATTGTGTGCTATGCATGAACTGAATGTATGCGTTGTGGAAGATTTTTATGTGTTGTGGAAGTGTCTAGTGCTAGCGTCTATTATGAGGCACAAATGTCCACAGTTTTAACCGTTTACACATAAAATGTTCCATTTCGGTCTTTTCTAGTAATTGAAGAGTCTTGTGCTCTATTCAGCCGTGATGGCTGATTAAGGTACGTTAATTTGTAAGAGATTCAGGGCTGCATTTGCTGTCTTTCCCCCCACCATATCTTCAGATGCATTAGCCCCACCCTTTAAGTCCCCAGCCTTCCCTTGTTGAGTGGGAAGGTATGCAAGGGGTTTCTACTTTTGCATGAACACAAATACAAACGTTTGTCTGACTGGAACTCTGATAAAGCAGGATTCCTGGTCACATGAAAGTTTTGATGTAGAAATCTTTACAGCTGGTATGAAAGTGTTCTAGTAGGAGGTTTACTTCATGGCCACCGTCTCAAGGAAGAGATGTATGATTTTTGCATTTCTTGTAATCAGCATACCTTGGACCACGATTCAGATTTCAAGTTTGTGATGAAATATCTGAAGAATGTTGATCTCCCCATGTGTATGTGTACACAGGTGTTTTGAGTTGATCAGCTTCAAACACCTCTCTATCTGTTTAAAAGATAGCACAGTTGTAATTTTTGATGCATCAGACACAAATTCTTAATTTGCTACTCAATATTTTTGATCTGAATTTGTGCACATACTACTGTCTTTTGCCACTTAGTTTAAATGACTCCAGGGTTATGAGACTTGTGGATTGTGTCATACGTGCTGCTGCGACAGGGACAAAATATCAGTTTTGGTGGAAGCTTCCAAACGAGGCAAAGCTGCTGCAGTGAATAAAGTTCAAGTGACTGAAGCAAATGATTCAAAGCACAACATTTCAGGGTGACCAGATAAAATCCAGGTCAGGGCTCATGTAACTTTAGAGCAAAGGGAATTTCAGCCAGTGTCATTTGTATGCAATTAGTTCCTGGTGAAATCCCCTCTTCATCACAACTGTTAAAGTTGCAGGCACTATACTAGAGTGACCATATACAAAAGAAGGCAGGGCCCCTGCAACTTTAACTGTGGTGATGAAGAGGGAATTTCACCAGGAACTAATTGCATACAAATGACACTGGCTGAAATTCCCTTTTCTCTACAACTGTTAAAGTTACATGAGCCCTGACCTGGATTTTATCTGGTCACCCTACAACATTTGCCATCCTACATTGCGCTTTCTCCATGGGAAAAGTCAACTCTGATGTTCACATTTTGAAAAGCGCTGGACATTTTCAGTGTTTTTCACCGGTGACATTTACGGCCCTGTTCAGACAACACTTCAGGCTCCGTGGTTCTCTGGGGTTAGCACTAAACACAAGCCGTGCTGTCGCACTTAACACTTTAAGCTACAGTTAGAGCTGCTAACCCTGCTGCAGACTGTCCGACCGAGGTTAACGAGTGAGCAGGCTGTAGCAAAATGCATCGCACAAGACACCTTAATCCCTGCTGCTTAACCAAAAGCCTTAACCAGCAGGGTTTAAGGTGTCTTCTGAACAGGCCCACTGAGTTTGCATTTCTTATCATGGTAAAACTAAGGAAAAGTCCACATTGGCTGGAATGTACGCTTGGAGAACATTGCCCAAATTGGGTCCAGTGGTGGTGTAAATTGGCTTCTTTTAGCCTTCCATCCCTATCCAAGGCCCCTTTGTGCTTGGTGTGCTACCTAATCTCAGGTTGTGATTTGACCCCCTCCGCTATCAATTCTTCCCTTCTGGTATGCTGATCCCACTAGAAGCTGGACTGAGCCATATGTGAGGGGCCCAGACAAGGGTGGACGATTGGTTGCCCTAAAACGAAGTGTGGATGCTTCCATTTAGGGAGATTGGATTTGTTAGGATTGTGGTGTATTTGGCACAGTGCAAGGAAGCATGGCTGGAGAGGGCAGGCTTCCTTTGGCTTCTGGTTACAGGCCTCTCCACACCCTGCTCTGCTCATTCAGAGTGCAGGATTGCAACCTAAAATGGGGTGCAGGAATGGGGAATATTCTCTTTCAATGTTTAAGTTGCATGGACATTATTCACCAGCTGCACATTCTGGAGTAGAAGGGTTTTTAGTGCAATTTTGCAAGCACTCTTATGGTGCATCTCAAGATCACTTAGTGTGGATACGTGCTAATGTATTCCTTAACACCTTTAACCATGATCACACGTTCATAATTGGAGTGGTTAAAGGCAGCCCAGAGAGCTTCGGCTATGGGGAGGTATATAAATGTAATAAATTAAATAAATTAAATTATAGTTCCCCACTTTTTCAGTAAATGCTTAAAGATGATGAAGGGATTGTAATCTGGATTACTGATTAAAATGAAATCAAACTAGTTATTCCAGATTAATTAACAGAGGAGAAGTATGTAGCATCAATGCTACTTCAGCTTCTAAGAGCTCCATCACACCAGCAATTTAGTGCACTCTCGCCATGCCTGGTGCACGGATTTGCAGCACGGTAGTCACATGATGCCGTGCTTGTCCTGCTGAATCCCCTCCTCTTCCCCAGACTTTTCTGTTTTTTCCTAGAACGCTAAAAGTCTGGATTATTTTCCCTAAGCACATTTAATGCGCCTCTAAGCCTCCGTTTAGTTTTCAAGGAATTGTGTGTGTGTGCTGTGACAGGAGTCTTGCTGTTGGCTTGAATGAATTGCATCAGGTCCTGGCAGGGAAAAGCGATCTCTCCCAGCAGCTGGCTCCAAGCGTCAATATAAAACCCAAACCTTGCATCCCAGGTTCAAAAGTGTTTTTAAAAATCATACAATGCCCGAATCTCTGCAGAGACAGGATTGTACTCCCTTGATGCTCCCAAAGAGCCAAACTAAAGGGTCGTTCCATTTTTGCCCGGCAGAAAGGCAGTCTGGTTGAAGTGCTCATCTCACAGGACCTGACTGGAGGGAGAAAGAGAAGGGGAGGAGTGGAGTGGAATGGAGTGGAGCAGAAGAGCTAATGAGCGAAGGAGCAAAAGTGCAGCTATTCAGGTGAAAGGGATCATAAGCTTGACAAAAAAATGCGGAGGCAAACCAGGGGAGGAGGAAATTAGGAGCTTCAAAACAACAAACTACTTCAGTCATTTTCTTTTTGTCCTGGAGATGTTTCATTTAGCAGATACTCTTGTAGTAGTTGTGACTGAGCTCACAGGTTGGTCTGTCTATGTAAATAAAAGAACTTTCATGTTTATTCAGATGGCTTTGCGTTAGGTGCTAAAACAAGAACATGACATCAAAATGTGAGTCAGTACTGGGCCGTTCTCCCTCCTCTGCCTTTGAGCGGCAGGTATTTAAGATGTGCAGGAGCAGTCTTTGCTTGGTATTGATTTTGCCAGCATAAGGGTCAGAGGAGGGCTTTGTTGGCTTGGGGGGATCTGCAGTGCTAATTGTAATTTTCAGCTGGCTATTCAGGGATGAGTAAACAGCAGGTCAAGCAACTCCTTTGCACTGGGTCGTTCAGGTCGACATTGCTGCAGGAAACCTCTGGCTCTGTTAGGCATTCTTCTCAAATTGGTTTATTAAAATCATTGCTGGCATTAGAGGCCTCAGCAAAGTGTGTGGTCAGTTCAGCCACAACTTGTAAAGAAAACAAGGAAAACAATCACCCAAGCTCTTCAACAACTACGGGCCAAATTAATCCCTTCTAGTGTCACAATATCGACACCTGATTCACACTTGTATGTACATCAACTGAGGTTGGTGGTTCTGATGTCAGTGGGGTGACGAATCTGCTCTGGGTTTTAGGGCCTTTCTACACCATAGGGATGTAGAGGGAGGGAGGGAGGGCGATCCCGGAAGAACCTGCTTCCGGGATCGTCACCCTAAATCACACTAGAAGTGCAGCAACCTGGCTTCCTCCTGTGTCGTCGCACATCATGCCTGCCATTTTGTTTTGGTTTCTGGCCCGAGGAGAGCGCACAAGCGCTCCTCTGCAAAAAGTAAGTTTTTTAAAAAAGTGTGCAATCGGGGGCCCTCCCCCTCCCTGCCCTCCTGGGGGTGGCGAAACTGGTGCCATCCCCTCCCCTTTTGGGCACGGAGCTGCGCGGTGCGGCTCTTTGCCCATTTCTGCTGCTGCGCTTACTTGCGAGTAAGCACGGCAGCACCTGAGACTGGCGGCCACATCTTCCACGGTCTTGGGAAGTTCCTGGGACCATGGAAGAATCAGGATTTTCCAGAGATCCCTTATCCCTGGCAAATCCCGCGTGTCTCCTCCTCCCTGCCCCCAGGAGTCCCTGTGCATAATTTGGACTCACAGGGACCAGCCGGGGGCCATCCAAGGCAAACAGCCTGGTGTAGAAATGGCCTTAGTCAGAACTACTCAGAACTCTAAAGCAGCTTCTGCACCTTGGATAGCTACTTTTGAGTTCTGACTGAAACCTGGAGCGGAATCACCAGGCTCCACTGAGGTATATCATTGCTTCATGTCCGTGTCCTTTGATTTTATTGGCTCAGTGTCTATCAGATGAAGATGTGAACTGCATCCATTGAAAGCTCTGTTGGTGGTGTTTGATCTTGGAAGGCTGCTTTGCACTTGCAAAGTCATCACTTGACATTGCAGTAATTGAGAGTAGGGCTGTGAACAGACCCCCGATCCAATCCGGATCCTGTTCTGTCAGGTCTGGATCTAGCCTGATTCAACTTGGATTGAATCAACTCTGGATCCGATCCGGGTCCATTCACAGCACTCCCTCCCACTCTCCCCACTCTCTTCCTCCCCCCACTCTCCCTGCTTACCTACTGCCTCCTCTGCGTTGTCTTGCCTCCTTGCTGTGGGTCGGCCGCTTTCCCGCTCGCGGCGGGTGACATCATCACCCACCGCAAGCGGGAAAGTGGCCGGCCCACTGTGACGAGGGAGGACGACATGGAGGACAACAGGGGACGATGCGAAGGAGGCAGCAGGTAAGCAGGGAGAGTGGGAGGGAGGGCGAGAGTGAGCAAGTGAGTGAGCAGGGAGAGCGGGAAGGAGTGCTGTAACTGGATCCGGATTGGATCCGGATAACAGATCCAATCTGGCCCGATCTGATCTGATCCGATCCGGATCCGGGATCCAGAGATATGAATCAGCCTGATCTGTTCCAGATTTGGGATCCAGATCCAGTCACAGCTCTAATTGAGAGCAGTTGCATGTTAATGAACATGAGAATTAAAGAGATAGGGAATGAAAAGGCCTCACGCTTATTGTTGCTGACTTCTCTGTACTATCTGTACTATCCATAAGAAAGGACGGATGAGATGTTTGCACTCACTTGGGACATTTAGCTCAGTGTGATAGAGCACATGTTTTGTATTCAAAAGGTCCCAAGTTCAATCCCCATCTTCTCCAGGTAAGGCAAGGAAAGAAGCCTGCCTGGAACCCTGGAAAACTGCTGCCAGTCAGTGTCGACAACACTGGCCTAGATGGACCAGTGGTCTGACTCAGTATAAGGCAGCTTCCTATATGTTCCTAAGCGATGGACAAGGAGATACAAATGAGCTTTGTCTCCCTCTGCTTATTTTGAATGTCTGAAGCTACTGTATAGAATGAGCATGCCTGGGTGAATTCACCCTTAATAGTACTGTGCCTATTCACTACAGTCAGAGGACTGTGTGTCTCTCCAGAACAAAGCAGAGGTAGTTAACCTCTTATGTTATTCCATAACTTGGTTCCCCTCCAGAATTTTTGGATGACGTTTTCGAAAATCCCTGCTTACCTGGGCTTATAGGAGTTATAGTCCAAAACTTCTGGAGGATACAAAGTAGCCTGCCTCTAAAACAGAGGAAGAAAACACCCAAAGCAATGTGCCACTGGACAAAACAGTCTAACAAATAAAGTGTAATGTTTGAAGAGGCTTCTCTTCGGATATCGCATTACAATCAATTCCCCCTCTTTCCACCTTTCAGATTGGTGCAGGAGTTGCATCAGGGTTCAGTTTCAAATGGAAGACTGTGTCGTAAATATGCATGGCCCACGTTTCATTGTGAGATCTCAATGCCCCGGGGAGATACTACCGTGCATACTGTTGAACATCTTTCCTGGCTGTCTAGAGAACAGATGCAAGTGTTGAACAGTTTGACCATGAAACATAAAATGGTGGCTAACATGTGCACACCAAGCTTCATTCCAATATCTCAGACTTCAAGGCATATATAGCATTTGATTTGTTTGGGTCCAGCAAAAGCCTTTTACCAATGGAATAATTCCTTCCTTCAACAGGAGGCTTGTAATACTGTGGAACTTTTCCTCTGGAGGAACTGAAGAGGAGGCCATTATTTTTTCAATTCCCTCCCTCCCCTAGAAGCCCCCTAACTCGCTTGAAAATTTGTCCCAAGGAGTTGGGGAACCCTTCAGAACAGTGAGTTAGGTGGTGCTGGAGCTACAGAGAAAGGGAGAATAGGTGAAAAGCGCTTCCCTCTTTTTCTGTCAGCGGGAGCATTCTGAGCAGGACTGTATTTGGGAATGCTCCCATTGGCAGGATAAACTTTCTGGATCCAGCCCACTGTGGGATGAATTTTTCCCTGTCCTTTGAAAATGGGTTCAGGATTCAAGCTGCTTTCGAACTTGAAATGTAAAATGTTGCCCTGAACATGTACCCAATTCCATTCCAATATCTCAGTGTTAAAGGAAAGTTATCATATTACAAAGAAACAGAACGTCAAACAAACTTGTCAAACCAAAGACCTTGCTTTGCTTAGTCAAAATGTCCCAGAGAGTACCAACAAAGGTAACAGTAGTAGACCAGCTATGTGACAGCCATGTTGGTCAAATGTAGGGCTCCCCTAGATGTCTGTCTCCATGTGGCTATTGTATCTTGTTTAGATTTAGTGGGTATAAGTTATCCCATCCCGTCTCCCCCACCCCCCATCCATATGATCTGGCGTCTACAGGTGTCTGGCGTCGCCTGTACTAATTTCCAGAATATCTTTGGATAATCATTTCATGCTGGTTCAGACAGTTTGGAGATCCTGTACATGTGGTAAAAGCTGCATCCATGTACAACATAGCCCCAAATGTGTGTATGACACATTGGGTGGATTCGGAAGTCACTTTAGTCAACGATGGCTTAATAAGCCATGGATAGTAGCTTA
This sequence comes from Anniella stebbinsi, assembly GCA_029215795.1. Taxonomy (NCBI): domain Eukaryota; kingdom Metazoa; phylum Chordata; class Lepidosauria; order Squamata; family Anniellidae; genus Anniella; species Anniella stebbinsi. The sequence continues at coordinate 194,961,048 of JARDYH010000001.1, read as the reverse complement.
TTTTTGAAATAGTCCACGATGCTCACCACATGACCAGGCTAATAAACTACTGGTCATAGCTTATTAAACTATTGTGTCTAATCTGACCGATTCCCCCATCTCCTGTCCCACTGCAGTCCTCCTCTCGAGCAGTGGCACTGTTTTACCCATACATTACATTGCAGCAGGGGCTACAAGGAGTGACATCCCAGTTCGCACCAAAAAGGGGATGGCACAAATAAACCCCTGGAAATTTGCAGGATCAGGACAAAAGTTCACAGACAGCCTCCCCTAGTCACGTGGCATCCATCCAATGCACCATCAAAACCCTACGTTCCTTCTTATTTTGCACAGTTTAGAGTTTGGATTATTGGTGCTATAGGATGGTATAAAAAAAAATATTTCCGCTATGTTGCAGTAACGCATTAGTCGTATTTTGTACTGCAACTGTTATGCTGAGAGAGAATGGCGGCAGCGATCTCAACGGCTCTTGTCGCATGATGCTCTAGGCGAGCAAATTAACCCATGATGCCTGACAGAGGACACAATAACTCACTCTGCAGACCATGGGCAAATAAGCCATTGTGGGTTAAAAAATCCCGATGGATGACACGGTAACCCCCCCCCCCCAATGGGTTATTGTGTTATCCAATCCCAGCCCTTATGTGATATGGTGGTCACTGCCTAGATGTGAAATCTCCTTAGAACCTTGTGTATGCCACTTTTTCTAGAGGAGGAAGGCAGGATATGAATTGAATAGCGAAATAAATAAAAAGGGGGATGAAAGGATCATGGAAAGTTAAAATGTTAGGGAGAAAGCTAAGTTAGAATCTTTCATCATGCTATAGTTTTCTATAAGTAGAGATTTTTATTTTTATTTTTGTATGGAGAATTCAGTCATCTGAGCCCCTTTTTATAGTCCAGACTTATCCAACCGGGTACCTTCCAGATGAGTTGTACTACAACATCTGCCATGGTGGCTGAGGATGATGAGATTTGTAGTCCAACACATTTGGAGAGCACCAGTTTTGGGAAGTCTACTGTCATCTGAAGTTCTGTAGCTCAGAAACTTTTTCACCACACCTCAGTGAGAACTAGGGCCAACTCTAGAATACCAAACAAAAAAGTTTGCACCTAGAAATCACAGTAATTTGACAGAAGGTGTTTTTTCCTGTTTGCAATGTCAGATATTTGCGTTGTGAAAGAAGGAGATTACTCTTTCCATTATGACTTAATAATGAAATTATGTGTGAATGTTTCAAAGCACCAAACTGTGCGTAGGAGAGGAATGGCCTTCAGAAATACACCATTAGACACCAAGGCATCTTCTCTTGCTGGATATGAAAACAAACCTCATTAATAATCTGTCACCACCTGAATAAGAGCACTCTACACTGCAAACCTTTGCTGTAAGTTCCACCTATTGTATGGATTGAGATACTATATGAGAAGTGCTTTGAGCATTTAGGAATTCCACCATCATTTTATTAGTATAAGCATTGTTAGATAAACCTAGACTGGGTTTATATACTCTTCAGCTGTGTGGATGGGAGTGTTCTGCTTATTCAGCAGTCTGAGGAAAAGTGTGGGGTTCCCAACCAGCACTGTTCTGAACTATTGGCAAGGTAGGAATAAAAAGATTCCAGGAACCAGCTGGCTTGGTGCAGAAAAATTAGAAGGAGGGGGCAGAGCTTAATTGTACATAAGGTTGTCCTTAGCAGTTGTAGCCATCTTGTTAAAGAAGCTGTTCCTCTTTTGCTTCCACAGAAGCTGATCTTGCCTGACTAGGCAAAGTTGGCCCTTGCCGTGGCAAACAACAAACAGGTTTTGTAAGCGAATACGGCAGTTAACTCGCTGTTCTTCCAAAGAGGACTTCCAGCCATGATGCAAATAACTATAAAAATTTCACGTGTAGGAAAGTGAAACTGCTAAGTCTTCAAAACACAAAACAGTTAATTTCTCTCTCTGTTATTACTAAGTGTTCTGTTGAAAGAAATACTAATGTCTGTCTTGCCTAGACTTTAGAAAATGGAACAAAATGGAACTGTTGGTAGGAAAAACTCCTTTCACTTTCTCAAGCCCAAGGAGATGCAAACAAAATGAGATTCCATTATGTGCAAAGTAAGAAAAGAGTACTGATGACTTACTTAACTATGGCCAAAGCTTCAGGTATTAATTATTCAGAAACGTACCAAATACTTCAGAATGAAAGCAGAGCCAATGTGAAATACAAGCTTTTATTGTTACTTTGAATGATTCATCATTAGCTTTATTTCTCTGTGGGCTTTTCTTTGCCAGGAGGACATGGATTATACCATTACAATGGAGGATCAGATTTATCTCCTCTTGGAGGCCAAAGTTCAATGTGAGCTAAACATTACATCTCAGCTACAAGAAGGTGAAGTATCTCACTTTTTTCTTATTCCTTCCAGAATTTCTAAAACATTTTCAGGTATTTCATATGCATTGAGAGTTTGATGGATCAGTGTGAGGGCAACCTTGCTTACCACTTTTTGATATTTGGATGAAATGCATGGAAATGTACACTCATGGTTACAACTAATCCAGGTATGAGAAAATTCTCAGATAGGCCTATTTGTCAAGAGCCTCCAAGTTTCAGTATCTTCTTCATCAACATCATCAGTTCTTTCCTCCTCTTGCTTTGCTCTATCCTATAAACAACCCAGTAAGGTAAGTTAGAGTGAGATATAGGGGTCACATCGTTGGTGATTCCTAGATGTTTTGTGTCTGTTACTTGCACTGATAGACTTCTCCATCATTAGCACATACTCCTTTTGGGGTTTCATAGGCAAAATTCAAAGCCTAGAAAGGCATATATGGCAAAGGATACAACTATAAGGCATGGCAAATTTTATGGTTGCAATTTTGATGTTTCTATTTGAACCTAATCATACATGGTTCCCAGTGTAATAAGAAAGATTTAAAACCTATCATTTATTTATTAATAATGTTTATATACCACTTAATATAATAAATTCTTTAAGTAGCATTAGGAAGATATTGCAGTCATCCAGGAAATTAAATTTCTTTTTAGTGTACTCCAAAATTTGATAGAAGTAATTAATGATGTTGACTTCGAAAAACAGGGTTGGTGAATCATGACTTCATCACTTTGATACTGAAAAATGTCAGGAGAGGCCCCCTTCCCCCCACTCTAATGCCAGCATTGTTTCAGCCATACCCATGTGTTTTAAACAGCTTTGTGAATGAACTTGTGATGAATACCTGTGTCCAGAATCAGAGAAGCTTTTTCCTACTCAGTAATGAAATGTACTAGTCAAGAAGCCACTTACTAGTGTCTGCTTTCCTGAGAGTATCCCAGCCTTGAAATAGCGAGCAGGAAACATTTCTCAGCTCGCTGCTTGAAATGGAGGGCTGGGTTGCTTACCTGTAAGTAGATCAACTTCTAAGGTAGCACCACAACCGGACTTTGCAAACAGAAAGTATGCTCTTTCCAGTGACATGCTGGATCAGACCAAGGGTCTATCTAGTCCAGCACTCTGTTCACACAGTGGCCAACCAGCTGTCGACCAGGGACCCACAAGCAACAGCACCTTCCCACCCATGTTCCCAAGCAGCTGGTGTATGGAGGCACATTGCCTCTTATACTGGAGGTAGCACACAGCCATCAGGACTAGTAGCCAGACAATGCTCAGTTGTAGCTGAAGGGAAAGCTACACCAACAGCACTATGAAACTTAAGAGGTGAGAATCCATTAAGGGCACAATCCTATGCGTATTTTGACAGAGAAAGCCACCCATGCTGGGAGTCGTAAGACTTTTTTCTGTCTAAACAAATGAGAAAGGGCTTTTAATGAACTATTCCAGGCTGAGTCCTAAAGCTCCAATCAGGGATACAATCCAGGATGTGCAATAGATTACACCCGCTGCAAAAAACAGCTGCTGCCCACACATCCTGCCTTTCTAGGGAAAAAGTGAGGCAAGTATTTTATTCACAACTAAGGATAGGAATTTGCATCTTATTAATTGGAGAAGCTAACCCAGTGTGGGTTAATACAGTATGCTAACCCATGATGGTTTATTGGGTTAGCGTGTCCCGTTCTCCCACACGCACACAGTGGGTTATTTCCTCCAAAAAGGCCACCCCGAGAATCCACAGTCCACAGTAAGGTTTATTTTTCCTAAGGTGAGTTTGCATGTTGTCTGTCACACCGGCGTGGGTTAACGAGATTGCCTATAAAACTGCTTGGCAAGAACAGGCAAAAACACTGCCCCCGCTCTGCTCCGCTCAAGCTACCTCTATTCCCGCTGCAAAAGGAGCTGGGATAGCTGCTTGGCTGGATGGGAGGACTATCGGCGGGGCGAGGGGTGTGTGAAATAAACTACTCTGTGTAGCTTGTTTGCCTGATCGTCTGAACAGAGCACAGTAGGTTGTTTGCGCAATCACCTACCCAGTGTAGCTTGTCACACACAGTGGGTTAACATGTTGTGTGAATCCAGCCATAGAGTTAAAATTAGATGCAAAAATACCAGTAGTTGAAATTGAAAATGTAAAGAAATGAAAGTAAAGGGACTGAAATCATCAGTTAGAGAGAGAGAGAGAGAGAGAGAGAGAGAGAGAGAGAGAGAGAGAGTGGGGGGAAGGTATTATGGAAAAAAGTAATAGATTCTGATGACAACCAAACAGAAAAAGGAGATAATCAGGATAAAGAAGGCTAGGAAACAGATATAGAAGAGCAAACAGAAGGTGAACCATGAAATAACTGGGCAAAGACATGATGAATAGGAGCTGGAGAAAAGGAGTAGGATGGAGTAACACATTAATTTAACAATGGGATGGGGATCAAGGAAGGAATGAGTTCAGTTGCGAACCCCCCCACCCCAGTTCATTTCCCCTAGGAAAGATTAGAAGGAATGGAAGTAAATGTAAATTCACAATGAAAAAGTGTGCTCAGGACTTTTGCCAAGGGCAGCAGCCCAATATATAAGAATATCACAAAGCAATGAGCCAAGGTTGGGGAAGGATGCTGGGAATGAGCAGAAAGAATAGGTAAAGAATAAATGGCAGTAGAATTAGGAAATTTAACTATTACAATATCCTTCCTAGAGGAAGATGTAGAGGGAACAGGAGCATAGGAACTTAGGATGCTGCCCTATACTGAGTCAGACCACTGGTCCAACTAGCTCATTACTGTCGACACTGACTGGCAGCAGCGGCTCTCCAGGGTTCCAGGCAGGAGCTTTTCCTGTCATAGAATCATAGAATCATAGAATCATAGTAGAGTTGGAAGGGGCCTAGAAGGCCATCGAATCCAACCCCCTGCTCAATGCAGGAATCCACCTTAAAGCATCCCTGACAGATGGTTGTCCAGCTGCCTCTTAAAGGCCTCTAGTGTGGGAGAGCCCACCACCTCCCTGGGTCATTGGTTCCATTGTCATACTGCTCTAACAGTCAGGAAGCTTTTCCTGATGTCCAGCCGGAATCTGGCTTCCTGTAACTTGGGCCCATTGTCCTACCTGAAGATGCCAGGGATTGAATTTGGGATCTTCTGCAGACGCAGCAGGTGCTCTACCACTGAGATACAGCCCCAAAGAAAGTACAGAAGTGAACTGAGAGGGAAAATAAGGGGGAATCAGGGGAATTTAAATCAGTCAAGTGTTTAATAATGGAGTTAGGCAAAGTAGAATCTAATAAAAATGTAAAAGAGAATGACTTAATTATTTATTACAGTCACAGACCAGTACAAATTAAAAGAGAGGAAATTCTGATCAGGCAGTGATGAGGGAGAAGGAACCAAACCAAGAAGTAAAACAAGCAAAAGTTATCTCTCAATCAAGAACATGATTGTCAGAATACCTACAAGATGCAGAAGGAAAAGAAGTCAAAGGAAACCAAGAAAAGCAAGAAAAGACTGAACATAAGAGTCCTCTCATTGATCAAGAGGTATATTAAAAACTTATAGTGTAAGAACTGGAGAAGAAAAGCTCAGGAAGGAAGAAAATCAGACAAAAATATCTGGAGGGTACTTATAATTACAAGAAAAACACCAGCAGGTTAAAACAAATGGTGCGATACTCAGAATCAAGAGATAAACAGGACCAGGGGGGTAGGGGGAAGAATGGAGAAAAGAATAGACAGCAAAAATGCTGCCCTCCATCACCATCAAGGTAAGCAAGTTGAATGAGAGGGGAAAAGAGCCATCGCAGGCTAGGCAAGAGCCATCAGATGACAGAAGTCAGATGACAGAATCCAAGTCTCAGCCAAAACAAAAAGAAAGAATGAATGAAGAGGACTAGTTTTACTGGCTGTCAAAGGACAATTCAATAAAGCACAAGGAAATATAATAGATGAACAAGGAGCAGAAGTCAATGAAGGCAGACACCAGGTCCTGAAAATTTCAGGGCCTAGATTCAAAGGGACATCACCTCTGTCAACAAGAGACCAGGCTAATTGAAAGCAAGAAAAATAGCACTTCAGTAGAAATGTTTCTGAATCACAGTATGTTTTTCCTCCTACACATCCTATTTCCAAAGGGAGTAAAATATTTTCACCAGTTTTGCTTCATCCTCCCTACAGTGAAAACCAGGTGATGAAATGGGTTTGGTGGCTTATTCCCTTGAGATCATTTTATAATCAGCTTCATGCTCAAACATACTGATGTGTTGTTGTTTTTCTATTAAGACAGTGTTTGAAGGATCTGGATGTAATTAATGTTGGCACATGAAATAGGTAAAAAATAAGACATCTTCTTTTTATGTTTATTATTTTTTATTTACCTGCAGTGTACTCTGCTGCCAGGCCCATAATCAGAAATTTTCAGGCCCCCCCCTCAAGTATCCTGGAAGCTTTGCTTTGCTAAGATAAAGGCAAAAGAGCACAGGATTTTTACTATAAGTCAGGTTTCCCCAACCTGGTGCCTTCCCTCCAGATGTCTTGGATTACAACACCCATCATGACCAGCCAGTATGTCTTGATAGGAGTTGTAGCCCAGCACACCTAGAAGGAAGGCACCAGGCTGGAGACAGCTGCTATAAATAACTCATTGTTAGGGGCATTGGGTCTGATCCATTTCAGAGGGTAAATTGGAGCACTCCACTCCCCAAAAGGGTGATTCCCCATAAGCGATCTTGGGGCAGGTGTTCAGGGACGGATGTTTAGCGCAGCTTGGGGGCTTGGATGCCTGTGACAGACTCAGGTTGCAGGACGGGTCCACACTATAGTGGGTCCCACGCTATGATGGGTCCCATAAAAACCCACACCACGCCCCACATTATCCCAGTACGTGGCGGGGGCAGAAAATCAGCAAGCAGTCACATTATCCAATGGCATTGTAACCATTAAAAGTTGTGGCCATTTAAAATCCACTCCTAATTGTGTGTGGTGAGTGCCAGCTTTCTGCCACACTCCGAACAATGCACCTCTGATGCAACGAGATACAATGCAAAATGAAGCTCATATGTTTTGCTTCTTTGCCACGAACCCTGTCACATCGTAAATCCTGAGTCTTAATGACAGGAATGTCTTGACATCTTCTTTGCCGCGGGGTGACTCCGAATCCACACTGCCTTGGTTAGATGATGCAGCTGCAGATTTGAAGCCAAAGAGGTGAAGAGGCGTGTCTAAAAAGTCGGGGACTTGCCCTGACTTTTCTAGCCAGAGCAAAGTCAGCCCAGCCCTCCCGCTGGTCTATCCTTGCTTGGAGCCACTCCGGGGACATTCCCAGGTGGAAGGCAACCTCCTATTGGTCACGGGAAGCAGGGGGGAGGGCCCGGCAAGCCTAATGGCTGCTGGAAATTCCGTAAGTCCTCCGCTCATAAGGACAAGTAGCTGCCACCACACACCAGTGATAGCAAGGGGTTTGGTTGCAGAGAGGCACCAACTTGGCGCCATGAAGACAGCCCCTTTCTTATGTGTTTATATTTTATCCTTTCAATTTTGAAGCTTCTTTGGTCAAATTCTCATGAACTGCATTCTGAATATATATATATATATATATATATATATATATATTCTTTTGATCTCTGATGAACAAGGTTATTAGTCTCCAAGCTTAAATAATGATGAACCCAACTGTATTTCTGCCTGCCACTCATTGAAGAACCACGTACAGTTCAGACATTATAGAATATCTTTTCAGTGACTTATTTCATGTTTCCATTTATTTATTTATTTATTTATTTATTACATTTGGATACCGCCCCATAGCCGAAGCTCTCTGGGCGGTTTACATAGGATTAAAAACAATTAAAAACAATATACAAAAATTAAAACAGCAAAAACATACAACATACACACAATCTGTACATTTAAAAACCACTTCAACACTTCAAAAAGCTACAAAAACAAAACAAATCAAACCCAGGCTCCTCAGATATTGCCAAATGCCTGAGAGAAGAGGAAAGTCTTGACCTGACGCCAAAAAGATAACAATGTTGGCGCCAGGCGGGCCTCGTCGGGGAGATCGTTCCACAATTGGGGAGCCACCACAGAGAAGGCCCTCTCTCTTGTTGCCGACCTCCGAGCTTCCCTCGGAGGAGGCACTCGGAGGAGGGCCTTAGATGTTGAACGTAGTGTTCGGGTAGGTTCATGTCGGGAAAGGCGTTCCATCAGGTATTATGGTCCCAAGCCGTGTAAGGCTTTATAGGTTAAAACCAGCACCTTGAACTGGGCTCGGAAACATACAGGCAGCCAATGCAAGCGGGCCAGAGTAGGTCTTATATGTTCGAACCTACTGGTTCCAGTTATCAATCTGGCCGCTGCATTTTGCACAAGCTGCAGCTTCCGAACCACCTTCAAAGGCAGCCCCACGTAGAGTGCATTGCAGTAATCTAACTTGGAGGTTACCAGAGCATGGACAACTGAAGCCAGGTTATCCCTGTCCAGATAGGGACGTAGCTGGGCCACCAACCGAAGTTGGTAGAAAGCACTCCGTGCCACTGAGGCCACCTGCGCCTCAAGTGACAGAGATGGTTCTAGGAGAACCCCCAAGCTATGAACCCGCTCCTTCAAGGGGAGTGCAACCCCATCCAGAACAGGTTGAACACCCTCCATCCGGTCAGTGGAACCACCCACTAACAGCGTCTCAGTCTTGTCTGGATTGAGTTTCAGTTTATTAGCCCTCATCCAGTCCATTGTTGCAGCCAGGCACTGGTTCAGCACATCCACAGCCTCACCTGATGAAGATGAAAAGGAGAAATAGAGCTGCGTGTCATCAGCGTACTGATGACAACGTACTCCAAAACTCCGGATGACTGCACTCAACGGTTTCATGTAGCTTTGCTGAGGTATTTATTTAATGGGCATAACAATCCAAGGGGGGAAGAGCAGGGAAACTCTGAAGTGGCTGAACTGGCACTGCCTATGCCTTGCTGGGTTCATTACACACACACACCTCCCATTGCCTTTGTTGGGAGGGAAATAAACTACTTGGCATCGGTTTTTCCTCTATTCCAGGGGCGTATTGGGGGAAACAGAAGAGTTTGGGATCCTACAGATCCAAAGCCTTTCCAGATCTTCCCCTGGCATGACTTCTGTTTGTTCTCTTCGTCACTGGAGGTCCTTCCTTCCTTCTTTGCCTGTGGACTTCCCACTCTGAGGGTGGAGAAGGAGTTCCATTACATCCTCTGGCCCCTGGGACTCCCTTCCAGGGGCCATTGGATTGCTACCAATATGCATAGCAGCAAGGGATCTAAACAGTATATACAGCAGCGTTTCTGGGTTCCTATACGCTAGGGGTGCAAAAGTGGCCTATGGGCCGCAGACAGCCCATAGACCCCCAGGAAAAAATCTAGAAAAAAGGCAAACTGCTCTAGAGATAGCCTCTATGGTTCCTGCCATTGAAACCTCGTTCCTAGAGCATAGGGAGCAGCATTTGAAAGCTCCTGCCTGTTTCCTAGGTCATTCTAGCAACAGGACTTCTATGGCAGGAATAAAGGAGCCTTTTTCCTAAAGCACTTTTCCTTGTTTGATCCTTCAGCAGGAGAGTGGATTAGAGGAAGGAGAACGAGGCTAGGAGCGAGGGTTCCTGGATGGCCAGGTTGGTTTGAGAACTGAGGTTTCTGGGAGGAATGTTGGTTTTATCTGATCAGTGCAGGTGCCAGGCTTCTGAAACTCTCTTGAGCAGGATTTCAGGGGGCTGTAAGCTGTATATGAATGTACCTTCCTGTATGTGCAGCCCCTGCAACTCCACCAGGCACCCAATGCCTGTAGACACCCCACCCTGAAAAGGTTGTGCACCCATGTTATACACTATCCAGAAGCAAAGATGAACCTCTGTGAAACTTTTGCAGTGGCCGAGAGTCACCAAACTATTTTTACCAGTTGAATCCAACGCAACTTGAGTCCCCCCCCCCCGCTTTTGTAGATGTGCAGTTTCTTTTGAGTGTATGCCTAGTTCATGGGTCAGCATGTCCTGGGTCAGTCCACATTTTATTGAGCTTATGTTGTGACAGGAGCTGGACAGCTGTTGGTTTCACTGGAAAAGTATATTCATTTACATCCATTCCAAAGAAAATGTGGCTATGTTTTCTGTGTTCAAGTCTCATTCCAACGGCATGACAAACAGTTCACAGAAATTTCATTGACGCTGACAAGCTGTTGACGCTGGTGTTAAATAAGGCTGCCTCTACAAGAGGCATTTAAAGCTCTTTCAAGGCTCATTAAAAAATTTACCTCTACAAGAACGGAGCACAAATCGGGCGTAGAGGCGCATTTTCTCTCCGATTATGCGCATTATCGAATGCGTGTTAAATAGCTAATTTTATTTTGCTGCGGCCGTTAAAGCGCATTTTGACTATGTGAACAAGCGATTCTCCGCATTAACTACTTGTAAAGCGCATTTGAAACAACCGGTAAGGTCACCTGTTGAGTGCTCAATTATGATAAAGCGCTTCCGAGAAGATGCGCATAATCGGAGGAACAGGCGTCAAACGGAATCCATCTAGAGGGGGTCTAAGACAATCCAACGCTATGAGTTATTGCAGCCATACAGTATCAAGAGCTGTTCTTTGTCAATCTGAGCTAAACTGAATGCCTCCGCTCATCTGAGGAGCTGGTGTGACGCATCGCATTGAGTGTTGGCGTTCGAGTAGGGAGACTCTTGAGTGCACATGTCTACTCAGAAGTAACTCCCACTGAGTTCAATGGGGCTTTTTCCCATTTAAGGGAATCTCAAAATCCTGCACATCCCAAAAGCAATTTGGTTGGTCTTGGGCAAATTGTTTGCTTTCAGCCATCCCAGGGTCATCCCTACTATACACATTTTGGATGTATTGAAAGGGCAGCAAATTTCATTGTTATTCTGTTGTTCTTGTTGTTGTTTTAATTTCCAGGGAAGGGGAGGGGTGTTTCAGGATTTTCTTCCTCAGGTGTTAAAATAAATTATCCAGCCTTGAGTTTTAGGCACCTTGACTTGCCTAGGGTGGGTGGGGAGAACCATTTCCTGCTTCACCTCAAGCTGCAAATGTCTTCAGCCAAGGGCGTCCATATGAAAAGGAGGACAGGGCTCCTGTATCTTTAACAGTTGTATTGAAAAGGTAATTTCAGCCAGTGTCATTTGTATGCATGCAGCACCAGGTGAAATTCCCTCTTCATCTTTGTAAACCGCCCAGAGAGCTATGGGGTGGTATAAATATGTTGTTGTTGTTGTTATTATTATTATTAGGGTGACCAGATAAAATCCAGGTCAGGGCTCATGTAACTTTAACAGTTGTAGAGAAAAGGAAATTTCAGCCAGTGTCATTTGTATGCAATTAGTTCCTGGTGAAATTCCCTCTTCATCACAACAGTTAAAGGTGCATGCACTATACTAGAGTGACCATATACAAAAAGAGGCAGGGCCCCTGCACCTTTAACTGTTGTGATGAAGAGGGAATATCACCAGGAACTAATTGCATACAAATGACACTGGCTGAAATTCCCTTTTCTCTTTATTGTGATGAAGAGGGAATTCCACCAGGTGCTGCATGCATACCAATGACACCTGATGAAATTCCCTTTTCAATACAATTGTTAAAGATACAGGAGCGCTGCCCTCCTTTTCAGATGCTTGCCCTACTTCAGCTGGACCTGAGACAGCCTATCTCACAAAGATCTAAAGATATATGGAAACAAGCTGATATATTACTTTCCCTGAATAGTTCAGATGTAAGCAACCCTGTCTTATAAGAGTTAACATGTATATTTTACTATAAATGTATATGCAATCAAGTGATTATTGCATCCATGATGATGGAGTACACCAGTTGCGCACAAAAATGTCTTATTTGTCTGAACTTGCATTTGTGTTCCCTTTGGCTCATGCACAAATGAAGCAGATATTTTGAGCTTCCTTGACCAATTTGGGGGAGTTAATTATAAATATATATATATGGGACATGTATTTCTCATGCTCTTCCATGTCTTCTATCTGCAGCTTCTTTCTTTTGTTTTTCTGCAGGAGGCGACTGCTTTCCAGAATGGGATGGTCTAATCTGCTGGCCCCGAGGGTCAGCAGGGAAAATGGTAGCTGTGCCATGCCCTTCTTATGTATATGACTTCAATCACAAAGGTACCAACTGTGCACTTCTCACTGGTTTTATCTGGCACAAAATCTAGGTGGGGAGAAATGTCAATAAACCAACAGAAGCATCATTTCTTTTTTTCAGGCATAGCATTCAGGCATTGTAGCTTAAACGGAACGTGGGTCTATGTGCAAAGTTTGAACCGAACACGGTCAAATTATTCTGAGTGCCTTCACTTCCTGCAAGCAGAAATCAGCCCAGGCAAGGTATGGGCACTTTCTCCAGGGAAGGAGTAACGAAGTAATGGATTCCTGCACTGAGTAGGGGGCTGGACTCGATGGCCTTATAAGCGTCTTCCAACTCTACTATTCTTTGATTCTATGTTCCTTTTGATGAGGTTGTTGTGGTGCTGAGAACATTGGGGAACCCTAGCTGGCTTCTCTTGCTCATTAACAGTCCATTCCAGCCTCCCCCAACCTAGTGCCCTACATATGTGTTGTGCTACAAATCCCAGCCTCCCCCATTCCCCCATGATTGGGGAAATCTGGTCCAATCCATAAATCCACAACAGAAAGCACTGAATCTATTTTAATTCTTGTAATAAGATTGCTCTGTAAGAGATAATGTGTATCTGTTGATAAGGATTGGATAGGAAGCGTTGTAGTCTGTCACGTCCTAAGAAATGTCACCTTTCTGTAGTTCTACAGCACATGGTAAATCTCCTAAGTCATCGAGAGAGAGAGAGAGAGAGAGAGAGAGAGGGCATACAAAACAAATGGTGATCCCCCAAATTGATTACTAGGAAGTCCCTTGTGATGATAAGGCTTTTAGGGTGACCAGATAAAATCCAGGTCAGGGCTCATGTAACTTTAACAGTTGTAGAGCAAAGGGAATTTCAGCCAGAGTCATTTGTATGCAATTAGTTCCTGGTGAAATTCCCTCTTCATCACAACAGTTAAAGGTGCATGCACTATACTAGAGTGACCATATACAAAAGAAGACAGGGCCCCTGCAACTTTAATTGTTGTGATGAAGAGGGAATTTCACCAGGAACTAATTGCATACAAATGACACTGGCTGAAATTCCCTTTTCTCTACAACTGTTAAAGTTACATGAGCCCTGACCTGGATTTTATCTGGTCACCCTAACGGCTTTATTAAAGAAATGTGTGGATCCATGCATTGAATCTGTGTTATGCTTATCAGAGAGTTATCTCCAAGTGTTGATGACATCATGGGTTTCCTTGTACAGCTCTAGCTTTACCTCCACGTACAATAGAATGGTGTGGTCTTTACATCACAAATGCAGCTGTGAGCTCTAGAGTGGATTTTCGTGATAGACATATTTTAGAACTCCTTGATTTTTAAAGATAAAAATATTGCAGACCATTCCAAAGCTGACAATTGTGCACTCAAGTGAAAAAGATGTCCTACAAGTTCTTCTGTTATTGTTTCCTCCAGAGGGAATTCCTTGAACGCCTCTATATTACATACACGGTTGGATACTCCATCTCCTTCAGCTCTCTAGCAGTGGCTATTTTCATCATTGGCTACTTCAGGTGAGTGAATCACAGCTCAGGAATGGTGCACCATCAAAGCCCTGCGCAATTACTCACAAAGGAGTGAAAACCCTGGGTGCACCAAAAAGGGGGTAGTGCAAATACACCCTTGGAACTTTGCAGGATCGGGACAACACTTCATACACAGCCTCCCCTAGTTGGGAGGCACCTGATGCACCATCAAAACCTGTGTGACTTCAAGGGCCTTTTCTGATGCCGGAAAGCCATGAGCTCGTGTGCTAGGATCAGCTGTCCATGAAACTCTGCAAAAATGCACACAGGAAGAATATAGACAGCAGTAGAATGAGCCACATCAATGGTCCAGCTAGGTCAATCCTGTCCTGTCTGACAAACAGCAGCTCTCCAGGGTTGCAGGCAGTGGACTTTCCCAGTTTTGCTGTCTGAAAAGGCTTAAGGAGAGGACCCTTGATCCTTATATGTGAAAAGTCACAACACTGTACCACAAACAGAAGCACTTTGGAAAGTGATGCTAAGGATATCCTTTTGACTTCTAATGCATGTTTAGAAGGAGATATGCACTATATGGGAAGTGACTGCTTTTAATTTGACTGTAGAAATCTTGGTTGTTTGAGCCTAATGACATGGTAGATGTGTGATCTCATGGTTTTAAAAACAGACATAGTGCAATATATCCTTAATGGTCTCTCTCTCTTAAAACTGCCCTTTCTCGTTTTTGTTAGGGTTCATGCAACTGTTTCATAGCCACAAGATGTGGTGATGGCCACTAGCCTAGATCATTTTTTAAAAAAAGTAAGGACAAATTTAGGTGTATGAACAGCTGTTAGCCATGACAGCCAAATGAAACCTCCATCTTCAGAGGAGCATAACTTTGAGCGCCAAATGCTGGGCACCAACTATAAAGGAAGTACAAAATATGGCAGCCAGGTTGGTCACTGGTACATCTAGGGGTTGCCATATTATACCAGCTTTAAAATCACTCCACTGGCTGCCAATTAGTTTCCAGGTGAAGTATAAAGTGTTGGTTATTACCTTTAAAGCCTTACATGGTTTGGGTCTAAGTTACCTGCGGGATCGCCTTCTCCTGTACAATCCACCTCACACATTCAGGTCCTTTGGGCAGAATTGACTCCAGTCAGCAAAAACTAGGCTGACAGCCGTTACCCAGAGGACCTTCTCTTCTGCCGCTCCCAGCCTGTGGAATGGCCTGCCAGGAGAGATTCATCAACTTAACAGTCTCCTGGAATTCAAGAAAGCCATAAAGACTGATCTCTTCCAGCAGGCCTACTCAGTTGAATCTTAAGATGCCTTTTACTAATGCATTAGTTTTATGTGCTTTTAATCAGTTATATGTATTTTATGGTGTTCTGTATTTGGTGTTGTACCCCGCCTTGATCCAGAAGGAGAGGCGGGTAAGAAATAATAATAATAATAATAATAATAATAATAATAAGGTGGCTCTTGCCCTCATGCTCTACTTGTAAATGTGTGGCTGGCCAGTGTAGAAACAGGATTCTGGACTAGAGACAGTATCCAACAGGGCTATCATGCAAGTGGTCGCTCCTACTGATTCACCATTTGCACAACAGAGATTAAGGCTTCCTATAGAAAATCCCAAAATGATTGGAAACTCCTGTTTATGGATGGGGTGAGGTCAGCGGAGTTCCTTTATGCAAGCTCCACTGACCTGCCCCGTTTCAAAAACAAGCATGTCCATTTGCTCAAAAGTGCTAAATTCCCATTAATCTTGCGCATAGCAGCTTCAGCGGGGTCACAACAAAATTGGCCAAGGTGCTGTGCCCTGTCGGATGCTGCCTGCGGTCTTGTTCAGCAGGATTCTTCGTAAGTTCTTATAATCTCTTGAACAGTTCTTCCCTCCCACAGGAGGCTCCATTGCACCCGGAACTACATACATCTGCATTTGTTTGCATCTTTTATGCTCAGAGCTACCATAATCTTTATCAAAGACAAAGTAGTTCATACTCATATTGGAGTCAAAGAGCTTGACTCGCTGCTCATGGGTGACCTACAAAATACTATAGTGGCTCCAGGCACGGGCAAGTCTCAGTACGTAAGTACTTCTCCCCTCCTCTTACTCTGGCTTCTCCACCTAGCATTAATGGAATTACTGATAAATATTATTTTATTCAGTCAGTATCTGAGGATATTTTTAAAGTGACCCAGCTGGCAGGATCACATGATTGATTGATTGATTGATTATTTATGTATTTCTTAATAATACTTGTATACTGCTTCCTATAACAAAATATTTGAGCAGTTTACATAACAAAGTGTATGAAATTATTATTAAAATACTCCATTAATTAGCATCAAATACCCCAGAATTTCCCCAGAATTGAAATCTTCTATGATCCATAGTAGATTTCCCAAAAGCTCAGTGCAGGAGCCCAGATAGTGTTTCATTTAGCAGACTTAGAATGGATCCAGGTCACCTGCTTACATGAGAATTGGCCAATATGGGCTCCATCACACCAATTTTTTCCCTCCAGTTTGCCTTCGCATATTTTACCTCCATTTCAGAAGTGCTGCAAGCGCTCCTCCCTTTCACCATCGTAGCTGTACCGGTGAACTCTATTTTCGCTCTCCAGCTTCTATTGCGCCTGCCTCACTCCACTCCGCCTCTTCTCCTTCCCCCTCCAGTTCATTGGTTCTTGTCGTTGATGGACGTTGTGATGGTCGTGGCAGCCTTCCCCCCTTGCTCATGGGAGCTGCTATTACAATGTACAGAAAATGCTTACATCTGTGTAATTTTTAAAGACAGAGATGAAACTTGGGATCTCGAGAGCTCTTAAGTAGAGCTTTAGGCATGCCAAGTTTGAATCAGATAGTCCATGCCTTGATTTTTAAGATTTTTTAAAATGCAAATTAACCAAAATGCTTACATCTGGGTAATTTTTATAGCTAAAAAGATGAAACTTGACATGATGATAGGTCTCCAGGAGAGCTTTCAGCATGCCCAGTTTGAATCAGATTGGTTCATCCCTTCATTTTTAAAGAATTTTTAAATTTCCCTGCCCTTGAAAAGCTTTTTCTGATAGTTCACTGGTGCGACCTTCCACCTCTTTGCATTTGTGAAGGATCGCTTTTCCTTTTCTTTGATCATGCGAAGCTGAGCATCTCCAGTTTTTAAAATAGAGATGGCTGTTCCCTTACTCCAGGGTAAATCCCATTGATTTCAACTGCATTTACATCCAAGTCATACTAAATTCACCCCCCCCCCCCCAATAGCTCCGTTTTACTTCATAGTGTGAGATCAAAAGATCGCTCCTATGTTCTTTCAGATGTTAATCTGTTGCCAATGACTCACTGGAAAGGATATCATTTTGTCTTGCCAATCCGGTATCCTTGGAAACGTTTAAGGGTCCCTCCTCCGTCAGACTTGATTCTTTATATGAAACTGCTTTGCCGAAGAAGTTTTCAGGCAATAAAAGGAAGTAGAACATGAAATTTAAGCCGTAGGCCTTCCACTAGGGAGATTTATAAGGCACATGGAAGGGTGATGGAAGCCGACAGAAATAAATGTATGAAGAAGGATCAGAGCGGTTTGAAAGGTTAAGGTGAAGTTCTGCGATTCCAACACGACAGGGGTTCAGCAGAACAAGGAAAGGAGCCAAAAGATAGAGAGGGTTGGAGCACAGAAACTGTCATGACTCTGTAAGTTCTAACGAAAAAGTGTGAGGACAACAAACAGACCTCTTGAAGGGAAAATACAAATCCTTTATTATACACAAAAAAACGATCGTTCTCCCTCCTCCAGCAAGACAAAGGTTCTTTAGCCCCTAGGCAATTCAGTTGAGCTAACTTAGAGAAAGAGAAAAAAGAACAGAGTCATATAATTAGGACAAATTAGCCTGTAGTGCTTTGTTTGCTAGCCTCTCTGAGCGGCGGGCGGTCCTGAGTTTGAAGTCTCTTCTCTTTGCTCTCCGCCTTGCCACTGCATTCCTGAACCCCTTTGTCCCAGAAGAGAAAGTACTATCTCTCTCGTTAAGGTCCTCGTTGCCTTGAAGATTTACTTCCTGCCCAGCCGTGGGAAAGGGCTCTTCCTCTTCTTCTAGCTGTAACTCCCCCAGCTCTTGCATTCCAGAACCAAGATCCGAGTCACTATCTGAGATTTCATCCCTTTGAAGCAGGGAGTTGGACGTAGACACAACAGAAACCTTCCTTCCAACCCCTAACGTCTCCAATGATGAAAAGTAGGAAGTAAGTTGTAAAACTGAGTTGGCGGATTAAAAGCACGCCCTATTCTTTCGTCATTGAAAACGGCCTTCAAAACACATCCCCAAATGCTAGGGGTGTGCACTGGATCGGGTCCGATCCACGATCCGGATCCGATCCAGGGGAAATCGGATACAATTATCCGATTTCCGATCACCCCGCTGGATCGTCCGATCCAATCCGATCTGATCCAGAAGGTAAGCAGGGGGGGAGGGGGGGCATGTCCTGCTTACCTGCTGGGGCCATCCACTCCCCTCCGCCACTGGCCGCTACTGTGAGCAGGCTTTGCGGCCTACCCCTAGGTAGCACGCCAGGTGATGTCATCACCTGGTGTGCTACTCAGGAGCAGGCCGCGAAGCCTGCTCGCAGTAGCAGCCAGCGGCGGAGGGGAGCGAACGGCCCCGGGAGGTAAGAACCGCGAGGAGGGAGGAGGGAGTTAGGCCTCCCTCACCCACCCGCCGCCAGTTTTTCCCCATAGACTTGCATTGAGGGAAAGCTTTCTTTCCCCCAGTGCAAGTATATGGGGAAAACAAAAATGGCGGTTGATCCAAAAATTGGATGTCCGATTTTTGGATCAGGATCGGGCCCGATCCGGTCCGGGGGCCTCCGATTTTGTCCAATCTGATCCGGGACAAAATTGGAGGTCCTGATCCGGGTCCCGATCCGATCCGGGGGGGTCCATGCACACCCCTACCAAACACCCCCCCCCCCAACCACAGAAGCGGATTTACTGGTTTACATTTGGGTTTTCATTGCGCACTTCCAAGATGAAACGGACTTTCCCAGGTACAAAATAAGCCGCGAGAACAGAGGAAAAAGCGAGAATAGTGCAGGACAGGGACGACGTCATGCGAGTCAACAGCACTAAAACCAGAGAGGATGGACTCTCAAAGTGCAATAAACACAAAGTGTGATGGAGCCCTATATGTTCTATACCCATTGTATTGCAATTTAAGCGATTTCAGTTGCAATATTACCCCATCTGGATCAATGTTGCTATGACAAAATGACAGGAAAATACTTCAGGATTAACTGCATTTTTTTTTCCAGAGTTCCCAATAATTTGAAAATATTGGGAAGTCTGCTCCTTTTAAATGCTGCCTTGGGAGGGTTACTGCCCTGAAAGGTCACCTATAAATAAAGAAATTTTGAGAAACAGCATATTTTATGTAGGATTGTCACTGGAATTCACACAAGGTGAATTCTGATGCCAGATTGAAGGGTCTACTGTGCTGACTGAAGCACAGCATGGCAAAGAGTGCCGCAGCAGTGGTGATGGAAGAGACTATGACCCTGTTCAGACGACACTCTGAGTCACGGCGGTTAAGGATTTTGAGCTAAACATTATGGCTTAGCGTGTTGGGTGAACCATTCCTAACCACGGCGGCTACATGACCACGGTTTAAACACACTCACTAACCATTTGCTGTAAAAGTGTTAGCGGCCTAACCATGGCTTAGCGTCTGAACAGGTCCAGAGAGAAAGTCTGAGAATGCAGGGACTGTCTAGGAAGCAACTTCAATATTCCCACTGGTGCAGCCCTTTCCCCTGGTTATCACTGACATGCTAGGTGTATAAAAATGCATGAGCAACAGATGTGTGTCTTTCAATATGCATCTGGAAGCCTTAACTGGGTTGCAGCTCCTAGACAGCTCTGTTTAAATATTTAAGGAAACACATCTATAATTCACAGCTTATACATTGTTGCAGAAAACACCAGTTTAGCTGAGACAAATGAAACAGCTGCAAAAGTGTGGAGCTCGTCTGAGAGAGCTTTGGCTATTGGGCAGTATGGAAATGCAATCAATCAAAACAATCAATCAATCAAAGGAGCTGGAAATCATTGTACCTTAAATGCTTGGTTATTGTTGTTCTCGCAAGCGTTAAATACAAATTAATATGGGGTGGGGGGAAATGAGCCATAAAACCTATTGAAATAAGCTTAACATAAAGCATGGTATTGTCTTGGTTTTGATGCCTTGTTATGTCTAATAAAGACATTGGAAGGTAGAAGATGAGGGTCAGTCTGCAAGTGTGTTGTTAGATTGAATGATTTCTCCAATTACAATACTTGGATTTCTTTCTTTTGGATTGATTGACAGGTATGGTGCAAGATTACTGTGGTGATGTTTGTTTACTTCTTGACAACCAACTACTACTGGATCCTGGTTGAAGGCCTCTACCTGCACAGCTTAATATTTGTGGCTTTCTTTTCGGATACCAAATACCTGTGGGGTTTTATCTTAACAGGCTGGGGTAAGGTACATTGTGCCTCATTCCAAAAATCTCTTTCCATTTGAAGTTAGATTAGTGTTGTCCATTCTAAAGGTCATGAATTTGCAATTTTCATTTATTCTCCCCCATTGTTTTATTATTGATTTTTATAAGCTGCAAGGTTTGATCAAGCCTTGGGGATCTTCTCATGAACTTATGATAGATATCGAACAGCTTATTTTTGCTTTATGTTTTCAGAAGAGAATCCTTGTGTGAAAAAAATATTTGTGAAAAGCTGTAGGAATAGCCTCTGCTGCAGTAACTCTCTGTCCTAACTCTTACTGAAGAATAAACTCATGTCTGGAGCTTGGCTTGTGCCACTGCAGGTGGAGGCTCATGTGATGGCATGCTCCTTCAAGAAAAACATTCCAACATATCTGGGAGATGGCTGGGCTAGAACTCTTCTCTTTTCTATGTTTAGGAAATTTCTCTGTATAGATGAGCATTTCATAATGTGAAGCCCCAGTGGTGACCAGAAATGGTAACATCCAGATATTACTTTTTGTGAGAATTAAATTTCTCTTGGCCTGTTGTTTGTTAACATTTCCCAGTCTCCTAAATCAGGCTCGTGGACCAAATCTCGCCCAGCTGGGCCCCCAATCTGGCCTTCCAGAAATTCCTCAGATAGCCACGCTGCTTCTCCCTAACCAGTGATCCTTTGGGGGGGGGGGGGTTACTGGTTTTTGTGAAGTTTTTCACCATTCTGAAAAGTTGGCATGACTTTCCTTTACTGGCAGTAAGAACTTTAAGCTACAATAATGTTATGCCTCAATAGGGCAAGAGGTTTGTTGCCTCAGGGCGCTTCTTTCCAATCAAACACTCAAGGCTGGAGAATTCAATTTAACCATTTATTGACTCTGTTGCAGCAAAGGCGCTCCGGCCATTAGCAAACCAAAAGTGTTCAGAACAACAGAATAGACGAATTTCAATTTGTATGGAAAGAGCAGGGGCAGCTGTGCCGGCTATCAGAAAAAAAGCATATAGTGTAATAATGTTGATTAAGTCAACTCAAAAAGCAGAGAAAACATGCAAGTTTTTACAATCTCCAGATCTCTTCATGAGTCAAGATATAAAACAGGGTGGGATGGGAATGGGGGAAAGGCTGACTGGATGTGGTAGAGATGATATCTGCATAGTCAGTCTTAAGATGATATGGAAGATGAGGGTCTGCAGACATTCAAATTGGGATCTGCCAGTTGATGTCATGGTTTCAGGTTTCTGTGTCCCCTGGAACTACTGGGAAGTAGCAGATAATTGTTGATCCTGCATTTTTGAAAATATAAAATCCAGCTGTTAACTCCAAATGGTCTCCATGATGTGGTTCACCCCAGATGGAGACAGTTTTGAGTCAACAGCTGATATGTTCATCAAATCAGAGGCTGTGAAATCTTAATTAATCTAGCAGATGTATTTAAATTACCTTAATCAAATGGTAGATGGGACTGATTTGTAAGTAGTGGCAAATTTGTTTAACGATGGCAACAGTTCAGTACCAGAAGAAACTTTTTCCTTCTTTAATATCAGAGTATTTTACAGAATAATGAAAGGTACACATTGGCTCAATTCAGACGACACAATAAACAACTGGTGTAGGGGAAACAATCGTCAGTTGTTTTGACTATTGTGTCATCCGAATGCTGCCATAGTCAACTCAGCGCTGATCCTAATTCACACCACAGTTGATTATTTATTACCATGTTGTGTGGGGAGTACTCCCTAGTTGAACAACTGTAAAGTTGATTATTACCCCACCACTGACTATCGTGTCATCCGAATTGAACCATTATATATTACCTATCCAGGAAACACATACTATACAAAACAACATTATTCAGAAAAGTGCCTGAAGTAGGAGCAAGGAAGTGTGATGGTTTTGTTTCAAATTAGGTCAGATCCAATTATGTCCATTAAAAAGTGGGATGGTTTTAGATCCACCTGAAAGGACGTGTCCTTCAAGTATTGTGATAAACGCCATGATGTTATGATAAGTGCTATATACTTTTTTTTTTGCTGATTGATAGCATTCAGTCTCACCTTTTAAGGTACTAGTAATAATTTGAATTTCATTTTTTAATTTTATATGATGGTCGTATCCATTTGGTGTCCCTCTGCTGATGGAAAGCCATTTGATCCATTGGAGGCTTCCATGAGTGGAACTGTAAACAACTGTAAACACAGACCCACATGCAAAGCTAGGAGGAAAACAGCATCCCCACCCCACCCCCATGTAGAAAGTTACGTGTTAGAGCTGCTGTCTGTTATGAGGGGTGAACTACTATTGCAGTTTACCTGCAGTGAGAGTGTCTCCTCCTGTTCAGGTCCTGCAGGTACATCTGAACTAGCACTGATCAGATCACACTCTTCTCTTCACCCCCACTTCAGCTTGTGCTTTGTGGGTGATCAACGTTTGAATCCAGAGTGCAATTTGTAAGGTCTAGAAGCGCCCAGAGTTTGGATAGTGATCTTTCAGAAGTTCTGCTTTGTTGAGAGGAAGGACGTTGTCCTTCATTGTGCCAGTTCCTTCTAAATTCTTCTATTCTTTCCCTCAGCATTAGAAGAAAGTAATTTTAAATCACTGTTTCATTCCTAAAGGGCAATTTCCAGAGAAGTAGCCATGTTCGTCTGTTGCAGCAAAAACAACAGAATCTTGTGGCACCTTAAAGACTAAAACATGTATCCTGGCATAAGCTTTCATTGATACTGTCCACTTTATCTGCTGCATGAAATGTTAACCCCAAATTGGCAGATTTAAATTCACATGCTGGTTGGTTGGTTGGTTGTAGAAATGTAAACTGTGTTGGAATTGAAATGCAGGAAGTACAGACAGTGATAATTACCTTAAGAGTTACCATTCACCAAATGTTGTTGGGTGGTACACAGATATCATACAATGATGAGCGTATTAACATAGGTAGTGTGATTAAAATATCCCCTTTGTCTTTCTTCATACCACAGGAAGTAAAACTGAATCCCTTGATGAACTGTATTTCAGCAATTTCGCATTGATATACTTCGATCAAGATTCTTTGTTCTAACAGTTGGCAATTATTTCCCCCCCCCCCCCCCCCCATATTTGTAGGGTTTCCAGCAGTATTTGTAGTGGCCTGGGCAGTGGTCCGAACAACAGTGGCAGATGCAAGGTAAGTGGAAATTATTATTATTATTATTATTATTATTATTATTATTAATTGCATTTATATACCGCCCCATAGCTGAAGCTCTCTGGGCAGTTTACAAAAGTTAAAAACATTGGACATTAAAAAACTGATATACAAAATTTTAAACCATAAAAAGCATAAAAACAGGTTATAAATACAATATCCATTTAAAAACAACTATTCTGGGTCAAACAACAACAACAAAACCCTCAACATATGCTGTTAAATGCCTGGGAGAAGAGGAAAGTCTTGACCTGGCGCCGAAAAGATAACAATGTTGGCACCAGGCGAGCCTCGTCGGGGAGATCATTCCATAATTGGGGGGGGGGGGCACAACTGAAAAGGCACTCTCCTTTGTTGCCACCCTCCGTGCTTCCCTCAGAGTAGGCAACCAGAGGACCTTAGAAGTGGATCATAGTGTACAGGTAGGTTCGTGTCGAGAGAGGCATTCCATCGGCTATTGTGGTCCCAAGCCGTGTAAGGCTTTATAGGTTAGAACCAGCACCTTGAATAATGGAAAGGGCTTGCTTGATCTTTCTGATTAATAGAAGGGCCTCTCTCTCTCTCTCTCTCTCTCTCTCTCTCTCTCTCTCATAAACCCATTAATTTAAAATGAGAAGATAGAGCTGTTTGGAGAAAATACATTTGCAAGGCACATTTCTGAGAATTTTAATGTAAAACAGCCTCCCCCAACCTGGTGCTCTCCAGATGTATTGGACCACACATGTCTGTGCATGTTGGGCATTGTAATTCAACACATCTGGAGGGCATCAGATAAAGGAGGGCTGGGATAAACTATGCCAAAGAAAAGGCATTTCTCTTTTTAGCAGAGTGCTGCCTAGATTGCCATATAGAGGCCTTGTACTGAATGTTGCTACAGGTCAAGCGGAGTGAACCCAAGACATTCTAGTGCCTCTGATGAAATAATCTAGCGATTTTCCTGCCTCTCACAGCAACTAATTAGCATGGTGCATTACAGTGATGTTGTGCAATTTCATTGAGTGGGATTTGTGCAAGCGAACTTCCCAGTGGACTGTGCCCTGTGGGCCACACTTGTTCTATTCCACTCTGAAATGCAACATCTGGCAGATTAGGCAGCTCACTCATCTACTCACACTGTGGGGGCCACCTTTCGCTCCAAAGCTTGCTGGACCCGCTCAGTCTCTCTGCTTATGCTCACTTGCTGGTTCGTTAAGGAAGCATTTCTATGGAAGGTGTTTTTGCAAAGCGTTTTTCACCAGACTGGCTCTTCCCAAACTCTTTCTACTTCTCTTCATTTTAAGAATGCTAGACATAAGTTTTGTTAAACATGTGGCTGGGCAGTAATACTTCAGACTGCAGATGGGGGCTCCCATGTTTGAATGCTCTTCCAAACACATTTTTTTGTGGACTAGCATGTCCTGGAGGCTAGACTAAAACCTTTCACCTTGATATGCTCCTTTTCTATATGCAGGGATTTATGCGAATATTGATTGATGTACGGCAGGGGTGGGCAACTTGTGGTCCTCCAGATGTCTTGACCTACAACTCCCATCAGCCTTTGCTATTGGCTATGCTGGATAGGGCTGATGGGAGTTGTAGGCCAAAATATCTGGAGAGCTGCAAGTTGCCCATCCCTGAATTGGGGGGCAATTCTGTGTACCCTGGGAGGTCATCCCATGGGCCGTAGGATACTGCAGACCTCCCTCCCTTTGGATGAAGAAAGAGATCTTTCCATGGAGGTGTCCTCCTTGTGGCAGTAGAAGCTGCTGTTGCCATTCCTTCTATGTTGCCAATGCTCCAATGGTGGTAGGGGCATGTTTGGGTGGATTGAGGGAGGTTTTGGGCCCACAGATCCAGAGTTCTTTGATTTCGCTGTCATGTCTAATAAAGAAGGGGAAATATGCCATCCTTGGAGCTGACAAACGTCCCTCCCCCTCCAGCTGTCCCCTCTGACAGGGCTTTGGAAATGGACTCTTCCTCCCCAGGCTCCCCAGGATGCCTCTGTTATTCTGTGTAGTAGGATTCAACCATCTCAGCCCACATTTGTAATATGAAGGAGCACAGACCAGACCCAGGTTTGCCAAGTCAGTGAGAATTCGGGCTTGGTAAGGAGGAAAACACTGAGCAGCATACTGAAGCAGAACCAAAACACTTCGGTAACAAATGTTCATGGAATGTCCCTCTGTGAATTCCTCGGCCATGCCATGAACACTTTCGTGCCCTGTGTTGCCATCAATCCTTCAGCATGAGCCAAAGGTGTGGATCTCACTAGTGATTACGGGCATCCCAGTTATTTTATGGATGTTTGTCAGAAAAACATGTGTTTCACTTTCACTGGGGGCATCTTAACATCTGCTCATCGGCAATGTCTATGACCTTTGAGAACTCTTGTATTTTTCAGGTGAGGAAGTTTGTTTGTTTGTTTATTTAAAACATGCGTGTACTGCCCTTCAATTGAAAATTTCCAGGGCAGTTTAAAATCGCTCACGTTGGAGGCATCTTTCGGAAAATTTTGCAGAATCATGATTACTTGGTACCGCTTTACAACAGTGCTAGGGTGACCAGATTATGACAATCAAAATCCCGGACCCCACCCCCACCCCCCCCAAAACACCCCCCCCGCGCGCCCGCGCCGCCCCCCCGCGCCGTGCTGCGCCGCGCCGCCCTGCGCTCCTTACCTGGGCGTCCGCTTCCCTCCAGTGCTCAGAATCTACTGAGAAACAGGCTCCCTGGCCTGTCTCTCAGTACGCGCCAGGTGATGATGTCATCACCCGGCGCGCTACTGAGGGACAGGCCGCGAAGCCTGTTTCTCAGTAGATTCCAAGCACCGGAGGGAAGCGGACGCTCCAGCAAGTAAGTGCCTCGCGCTGCCCGCCTCCCGCCACTGCCGCGTGACCCCCCGCCACCCCGGTTTTCCCCCGCTGCCCCCCGGTTGCCCTGGTTCGGCCTAGGTTTCCAGGTTAGGACCGGGAAACCCCGGGCCATCTGGACACCCTAAACAGTGCAATACTCAGGGCTATAATTAGTTCTTATTGGACTCTTTCATTCTTATTGGATTTATAATACTCAACATTTAGGTAGCATTTATCACTTCCTGAAGCCATCTAGTCAGTCCACTTTGGCTTGATATAAGTAGCCAAGCTGGGCAAGAGTCAGGAATAGAGGTGGTTGGCTGAACCCTTCCAAACACCTTGTTCACATCCTCAGGCCATATCAACTGAAACTTATCCTATAAAAGCGGACTAGATGGTGGTCCAGACGCCTCCATAGGAACTATATCAATAATTGCATGAAGGTAATATTTTGTTTGCCTTTTTTTCCCTTTTCTTTAAAGTTGATTGTCTAAGGTGCAATTCAGCCAAACTTGAAGTGCGATGAAAATTAATTGTATTTACCTCATATGTATCCCACCTTTTCCCCATCATGTAATTGAAGGTGGTGTGCCTCGAGGGTTCGTAGGCAGCTTCCCTTATAGGCATTAATGAGACCCAGATCTGCTGAGCTTCTAGAAGACCATGTTCTATACCTGAGGAGCCTGGGTTTGTTTTGTTTTGTTTTGTTTTTGTAGTTTTTGAAGTGTTGATGTGGTTTTTAAATGTATAAATTGTGTGTATGTTGTATGTTTTTGCTGTTTTAATTTTTGTATATTGTTTTTAATTGTTTTAATCCTATGTAAACCGCCCAGAGAGCTTCGGCTATGGGGCGGTATACAAATGTAATAAATAATAAAATAAATAATAATAATAAATTAAATACAGTAATTAAGCACACATACTTCAACTTCTCCTATTAAAACCAATGGTACTTAGAAGTGCTTCATGTCAGCAGTATTTTGCCCCAATTCATTATCTGTCTGTCTGTCTGATCTTAAGGATTTGGGGCATGTAGGTGATCAATTAACATCCAGATTATCAAATGTCAGGAGAATAAGATAGAAACTGGCTAAGGATCAGACACAAAATACACAATCTGCCAGAAATCCTATAAATGTTTTTTTTAAAAAAAAGTTACAAAAAATTCCCTTGAGGAAAAAATGTAATTTAAACTTTTTATTTTTCTCTTTTAAAGGATAACTGAGGTTGTGAGGGTTATTAATTCTTCACCATGTACTAGACTCCTTGTTAGCTCAGCCATCCAAGGGAGCCGCAGTCTGCACACAGCCTTTCTTATTCATCAGCTGCAGAAATTTCACAACCCTGAGGACAAACAGCTCAGCCGATATCCCTGCCTCTTGTCTCCTATTGGAAATAGGAGGGACCTCATCCTGCTTTTAGCACTGGAGCTTAGATTCCTCCACCTCCTTCTCCTCTTCCTCATCCCTCATCCCAGAGAGAAGGTAGCCACTAGAAAGGAGCCCCTACAAGCTTTCTGCTTTCTTCCTCCTCCTGTCTGGAGTCCCCTTGTGTGGGTGTGGGTGGGTGTGTACACAGTTCTTGCAATTCCTGTGTGACCAACAAAAATTCAGCAGGTGATGCTTTCCTTCAGGGCTGGCCCAAGATATTTTGCTGTCTGAGGTGAATGAGAAGATGCCCCCTCCCCACTTCCTTGGAATAGAAGCTGCCTGGACTGGCAGTTAAAACTTACTTCAACAACAACGAAAGCACCATTGAGGGCAACAGGCTACCTCAGCAGACACAAGCCAGTCAGTGTGACACACAGAGCTCTGTCCTACAGCAGGTCACTACTGCTCACTGCCCTCAACACCTGCTACCTGAGGCAGCTGCCTCGCTCAGTATGGTTGCCTTGTCATACACTTGTCATGATAGATTAGGCTGACCAGATAAAATCCAGGTCAGGGCTCATGTAACTTTAACAGTTGTAGAGAAAAAGGAATTTCAGCCAGTGTCATTTGTATGCATTTAGTTCCTGGTGAAATTCCCTCTTCATCACAACAGTTAAAGGTGCAGGGGCCCTGCCTTCTTTTGTATAGTGCATGCACCTTTAACTGTTGTGATGAAGAGGGAATTTCACCAGGAACTAATTGCATACAAATGACACTGGCTGAAATTCCCTTTTCTCTACAACTGTTAAAGTTACATGAGCCCTGACCTGGATTTTATCTGGTCACCCTATGATAGATGCTAAATCTATATTGGTCTCACAGCTGGTAAAACCACAGGGCCCAGCCAAAAACAGCAATGGCAACATGAATTTTGCTTCCCCCCTACAAGACTATATATATTTCCATCTCTATCTCCCACAAGACAAGACTGGGTATAGAGGGAAAAAAGACAAATTCTTCTGGCTCCCCAGTAGGGCCAAATTTCATATTGCTCCTTCCAGCCTTCCGCAAGGAGGACAGAGCAAATGGGGAACAGGATATTGCCTGTCTTCCATCATGATGGTTTTACACTTCATTATTAACTCTCCAGTCGAATTAACCTTGTGTCTGTTATGGCTTGTTTGTTTGCCTGCCTCCAATCAATCCTGCTGTGTGGTTGCTGCGTACGTACTTTCATTCCAGGAATCTCATATATATAGGGCAACTTGTTCTTTTGCATCAAAGAAGGAGGAGCAGGGAGCAGAAGAGAAGTCCATTAGTTTCTCTCTCACCAATTTTTCTGTCCTAGCTCTGAATGCAATCTTGCCCTATGGAACATTTGGGCTGGCCACAGTTGAACAATTTTGCAGCCAAGTGCTCCTGGAGGCAGGTACACTTTTGCCTAAGCTTTGACAGGTGTCCCGAATTCACCTGTTCCTGGATAGATCGTGTCTGGCTGTGATCACACATGCATTTGTTACAACTAGACAGGATGTCTGTAATGCACTTTATATGGGGCTGCCTTTGAAGACTATCTAGAAACTTCAACTTGTGCAGAAAGCTACTGCATTTGTTTTGACTGGCCCAGGCTTTGAGATCATGTTATTTCCTTATTGTACTTGGTTCTGTTCCTAGATGCAATTCAAAGGGCTCATTAATGATCACCTTTCATGCTCTAATTGGCTTAAGATCATAATATCTAAAGCACTGCCTCCCCACTTATCAAACTCCCCACTCTCTGAGACCATCTGCTAAGGCTCTTCCGCACAACCTCTTGCCTTCTGAGGTATAGCTGAGGGGTGGACGAGAAGGGGGGATATGTGAGAAGGCCTTTTCTGTCATGGTCCCCAAAAAGTTAGGTCGTTTTGCACTCTGCCAGTGTGCCAGCATTGCTTCAAAATTGTTCTTTTTCAGCAAGCCTGTAATTTAGTTGCAATGTGGATGTTTCTTTTTGTTATGACTCTTTCTTGTTTTTTTTTTAGTTTTGCTGCTGCTTCTGAATTTTATTGATTGGGATTTCCCCCCCCCCCCCTAATTGATGTTGCATTGTTTGTTGCTTTTATTATTTTTAGTTGCAAGCTTCTTTGGGTGCCTCCACAATGAAGGTCAGAGAGCAGGATATAAATTTCCTCATCTGTCAGCCAGGGTTATCTTGCCCAATTAGATGGAGTTCCATCTGGTCCAGTCTTCCCTTTCCTTTCTACAGCAGCCAGCAGGATACCTTCCCTTCTCAGTTGCACCCAGCAGTCTTATCTTGTACATGGAAATTCCTGCCTGCATGATTGCCAGTTTTATTTTACCAGCCCCTCCTGCAGTGTCTTGATTGGCAGGCATTCTGCGACGATATTCTTTCCGTGCCATGGGGAAAACCCCCCACAGGCTAAAGTTTTGCAGATCTCCCTAACAGCAAAGATGCAACAGCAAGCGCAGCAGTATTTTCCCCCCTGATCATTTGGTAACCCTATTGCAATCTCATGGCTAATAGGTGTTGATGAACCCCATTCTCTGTAAATTTGTCTAACTGGATTTTTTAAACACCATCTAAGTTAGTGCTCCATCACTACACTCTGGGAGTCTTTGAGCCTATCTACACATGCAGGATAAAACACTTTGAAAACGTTTTGAAAACTGTATATGGAGTGTGTCCTGGGCCCCAACAGTTCTAAAAACTGTCAGTTTATCTACACTACTGCTTTAAAACGGTTTAAAACGGTTTTGAGAACTGTTGGGGCCCAGGCCACCCTCCACATGCAGTTTTCAAAACGTTTTCAAAGTGTTTTATCCTGCGTGTGTAGATAGGCTCTTTGTTATTCCAGTGACCATCACACAGAAAGGGGCATCTTTCTTTTAAAAACTTCTGTGAAAGAAATGCAACTCCGAGGAGTTCTGAAATGTCAGTAGCTGTCAGATACAGCCCCTCGTTCCCATCGTCTTGTGGCAAGGATTGGGGGAAAGTTGCTACTATAGAATCCAAACGGGAGCAGAATGCCTTTATTGGGACCAATTAAAACATCACAAAATGGTGAGCAAACTTTCAAGTTCACCAGAATTTGTGTTCAGGCTGGATGTTAATTTGCCCCCCCCCCCCCAACTTCCCACGCACACACCTCAGTATTTGTCTATGGAGGCAGAGATGGAATGGAGGAGGCGTTTTGCAGCCTTAATTGGCTTAGAAAGCCTGGTGCAAAAAAAAATATATCTCATGCTGCATGCCGAAGTGGAGGAGACACGGTTGTTCTCCCTTTGAAGATATAAGAGCAATCCATTATTTAGATCTGTCTCTATCACTGATTGGAAAGTGTGGGTGCTATCCAGTAAGGCGAAGGCATAGAGGTAAAGAAAAATGTGGTAGTCCTTAGCAAAAACTAGGAAAAGAATTGACAGAAACTAATTTGGGTAATATGACTATTTCCAAGCTGTTGAAGAGTATGTTGATTCCCCAGGTCCCACCCCATACAGGGACGTCATTAGATGACAGGTCATCTTCCTGCAATTCCAGGATTCCTCTCCTGGATAGCTGAATTGGAATTCTCCAAAGCAGACAAAAATGAAGGCCTCCATGTTGGTTCCATTTTTTTTAAAGCCTGTAGAATGTTACCCTACAATAGAAACCTTAAATGTACAGGTGTCCTGTCTCGTTTTCAGTGTGATCACTTCTAAGTCAGATGTGAGGCACCAAACCAAAGTCAGCCCACCAGCCAGGTAGATGATCCATGGCAGCCTTCCCTAAGCTAGTGCCCTCCATTGCCTTGGGTTACAACTCCCATTAGCCCTCAGCCTGCATGGCCAATAGCCATGCTTGCTGGGGGTGATGTGAGTTGTAATCCAACATATTTGGAAGGCACCAGCTTGGGGAAGGCTGTCCTAAAGGACACCCAAGTCAAACATTGGGTTCTAGTGGGGAATATATATATGCATGTGTAGAACAGACAGAGAGAACATAGAAAGCCCCTGTTTGTCCTTCTGCTGATTCTTGGTAATGCCCCATCCTCTCCCAATGAGCATCTAGTCCTTCTTCTCTTGGAGAGCCTGTCTCTCTCACTGGGCCTATTCAGACAACACACTAAGCCGTGGTTAGACCGCTAACCCTTTTGCAGCAAATGGTTAGTGAGCATGTTTAAGCCGTGGTTATGTAGCCCCCATGGTTAGGAATGGTTCACACAACACGTTAAACCATAATGTTTAGCTCAGACTGCTTAACCAATCAGCGTGTCATCTGAACAGGGTCACAGAGAACTAAGATGATTAGGCTCACATTCTGGACAGTGTGCTCTTCTGGTTCTCACAATTACCATGACTCAAAGGTGCATCAGGAAAAAGAAGGACGTTAGCAAAATGTAGTCTTAAACAAACAGTTATTAATTAGACAACTCTGCTCTAGAATCAGGCTGTCTCAACCCTAACGAATAACAGCAAGCAATTGCTAACTAGTGGATGTGACATGTCCCCTCTTCCCACTTTGTTATGTGAAGGAAACCATGCATTTCTTTCCTGGGCCTTTCTTTCATCTGCGGGTTAATTGCTGAGATTTAAACTACATGTCACTTGCTTAATTTTTTTTAAAAAAGTTTCAGGCTTTCCGATTGCGCTAAAATGTTCAGCCGCCACACATCACTTGTCAGTGGAGTGTGCAGAGAGGACCTTTTATATCTGTTCATTATCTGAAAGAAAAAGGTGGCCTCCAGTATAGCAAATAACATGGGATGTATGAACCTACCTGTACACTGCAATCAACATTTGAGGCCCTCAGAGTGCCTTCTCTGGTGGAGGTTTGGAGGACAGGAACAAAGCAGAGGGCCATTTCAGTGGTGGCCCCCCACAGTGGAACATTCTCCCCAGTGAGGCCTGCCTGCTGCCAACATTGTCATATTTTCGGTGCCATATCAAGATTTAATAATGATAATAATAATAATGTATTCACCTTAGTAGATAGAAGATGCTCCTATAGGACATAATGGTATACATAAACAAGAATATATTGCTCATGAGAGCTGCTGACAGAGCACACCATGCAAAGCCTCTTAGACCAGTCTTCCCCATCCTTGTGCCCAGCTGCAACTCCCATAATTTCAAGCCAGCATGGTGGCCATCCCTAAAAGAAATACGGCCATGATCATGCCTATTCCATTCTTTCAGTCTTTTGCTAGAAGTGCTAAATAGAGCTGAAGCCAAAGTCCTCTTTTCAGCAGCAGGATGCATGTTTTCTGCTCTGCTAGCCGCTTGGACAAGGCCTGCATTTCAGTGGGAAATCGATTCTGTAAAATCCCTAGACTACCCCTCTATAGCAGCTCCTCTTTGCATGACAACTGAGCTCACTGCAGTTGCTTGATGTCAACATTGGGCTTTGTCACAATAATTAAAAAATATAATTTTCCTTTATCAGTTTCATATTTGGTTAGAAATGATTTTCAAAAGTTAGAAAATCATTTATTCTTTAAAAGGATTTTTTTTTGTTTAAAACAGCCTGTGCTGTGCATAGAACCAGTCTTCTTAGGGGCAGCTCTTCACAGCAGTCCCCTAGCAAAAAAAAAGAAAAAAAGAGAGAGAGATGTTTTTCTCCATTCCTTTGCGAGGGGGCTACTTTGAAGAACTGAAATAAGCTGGATCTAAAAGCTTATTCCCCACAGGGGACCCTCTTAAACCAAGGCTCCCATATAGTGGTGAGCCCCAGATTTTCTGGGGAAATTCCCTACTTGGATTTTAATCTGGGGGCGTCTAGTGTTCACTTCTACATTGAGGTGAGCATTACCCAGCTTTTCAAACTTTTTTCCCAGGCCTAACCAAGGTGAACTTTGCCGGCATCTCTAGGTGTAACACAATTTTCTTCTGAGAGTAAAAAAAACCCCCTAAAAACTGGCTTGGAAGGCAAAGTGTTGGTGTTGACCTTTAAATCCCGAAATAGCTTGTGAGCAAAGGAATGACTCCTCCCACATGTATCTGCTCAAACCTTTAGATAATCTTTGGGTGCACTCCTTTGGGTGCTCCTGCCAAAAGAAGCTAGTTGTGTCGCTGCAAGAGAGAGGGCCTTCTGAGGTGTGGCACGCACTTATAGAATGATCTCCCTCAAGAGGTTTGCCTGGCACCTGTGTTGTTATCTTTTTAGCACCAGGCAAAGACTTTTCTCCCAGGCATTTTAGAGATCTACCGTGGTTCTAGATTGTTATGGTTGTTTTATCGATTCCTGTGCTGTTTATTGTTTTGTATTATGTTGCATTTTATTCTTTTAAATATTTGTATTGAGTTTTACATTTTAACCATTCTATGGTGTTTACCCCGAGAACATTAGTTTCTGGGCAGATTAGAAATGTAATAAAATAAATAAGGCAGGAAGTTGAAGTGGAGGAAGAGGAGCTGCCTAAACAGTCTCTCCTTCAGATGCGCATAACCACCCTCCAAGGTACCTCCAAGGTACTTTCTTCTCGTTGGTGAAAAAGCAAGTCAGGGAGGTGTTTGTGGAGTCTGAATGCAAAACTGTCAAGAGGGGAAAAGTTAAATAGTTGTCCCTCCTGCCATATCTTTGTTTAAACTCACAAACTTCAGAGGTTAAAAATATGGGTGGAAGGAGGTAGGAGGAGATACACTCTACTAGGTGTAAAGTCTTATTTTAGCCTCAGGTTGTTAGCACTTGGAATAGGGCAACATAATTGATATGCTCCTCTTTTCTTTCTGAGGTTCCTCAAGAACTTAGTGATTTTCTATTCTTAATTATCTGTGCAGATGTTAGCTTTTCTGGCTTCGTTAGACTGTAAGCTTTTGAGCACAATTCTGTTTTTCTTTATAATTTTTAATAAATGTTTACTAGTTGATATATAAGCATGTAATAAGATAATAATCTTAATCATAATAATAACAACACCCATGTGTCACAAAGAAGTTAATATAGATTTAGTTGGACATCTAGGGAAATGAACTAAAGCATCATTTCAAACCACAATGCAACCTGTGACCCTGAATTCAGTTCAAATGCTTACACATTTGAAGGTCTTATTTGAATTTGGCTCACTATGACTTTGTCCAACTGTATGCTTACATGAGAACATTCTAGGAGCTATGTCATTAATCATCATCATCATAATGTTGTTTTTTTGCTAAGTGTATGTCTTTCTCCCATTGGTATTGTCATATCCGTTCTTTTCTTATGCCTCTACAGTAACTCACAGCTGTGCTTCATTTCAGCATTAAGGTTCTAGTCCTCTCTTTCCATCTCTCTGCTCTCTCTATCATCTTCTTTGTCTCCCTGTGTATCACTCTTCAGTCTCTCATCACCACACAGTCTCATATCCTGCTGTAGTTTGACGCCTAGTCCTTAATTTATGTAAGGAGGAGGCGTCAGAATGTAATTATGCTCACAAAAAATAGATGATGTGGTACATCTGAGCTTCACCACAGTTGCACTTTAGGTGGGGCATTCAATTATGTAGACTTCACCCCTCCCCCCCCAAATCAAGATAAAATTTTCCTCAAAATGTCCTGTTTCTGAAAACAGGGCCTTAGTCTTCATAATCTTTGGCTCTTAAATGATCAGCCTGGAATTACAATTACCTTGTGTGGGATTGATTCATTTGTTCTGCTCCCAAATATCTGAATTGGTTTGTTAATTGGTTTAAAAAGCATAGAACTGTTATTCTTTACACCCTCCAAAATGAATCAGACCTGATACAACCACAGAAAAAATATACTGTATGACTATTTAGTCCTACTTTGTTAATTTATGTAAAAATGTTCTTGGTTTCACAGATGCTGGGAGCTCAGTGCCGGAGACATAAAGTGGATTTACCAAGCTCCAATTTTAGTAGCTATTGGGGTAAGATTTTGCATGCCTTCCATTTTTAGTCAACACTAAACAGGAATCTCATCTATCCATAGTTGAAGTCTGCAACTCAGGGGTAAAGGAAGCCTCCTGAATAAACAGAGATGAGGAGCAAAGCTGCTCTTGTCTCACTGGGTGTGTTCGGACGACACTTTAGACAACGGAAGGGTTAATAACACGCTCACTGTGCGTTATTTTGCCGGTGCGCGCCACATGACATGTTGCCCCTCCCCCCCGTCGCATGGCTGAAAGTCCCGGCTTCCTTCAGGGCTGCTGCATCTCCTTGTTCACTCCTCCCTCAGTCCTCCAGCCATATCCCATCATGCACAGCAAGTTCTGCTGGCTGTATAGGAGCGGCCGGGTTTTTTTCCGGCTGCTCCTGCCGGCGAACTCTATGACTGAGTGGAATAGTACATGGAGAGTTGAGAGGAAGGAAAAGGAGGCCTCCATCGCAGTTAGATCTGCTCTGTAGGAGAGAAAAGCAATCCCCGGCCGCTTTCTTCCTCTTTTTCATGCAGAAATGCCAGAGAGTTCTGCACTCACTTGGCAATTCTTCTCCCAGGCGCTCATGCAGAACTTCATCCCCGCGCTAGGAAGTATCTGGGTTGCCAAAGAGCAGAATGGTGTTTGTTGTGTTTCTTTCTGTTTTTCTTTGTGGGACAGGAGATGGCATCTTTATTTTAGGATAAAGAGTGAGATGCTGCTGTTGACGGCTTTTTGATGTCTGAGGACAAAGGCACCTACCTGGTGACATACGCCAGTATTACTGCAGTAGCTTTTCTTCTTTTGAGTGTCTTGGAATATTTCAAGATTAATTTGCACGCTCTCTCAAAAATTGTCATGGAGGGGGGAAAACTGTTAAAAGGTAACGTATTTTGAAACCACGATCTCCCATTAAAAAAAAGTTTCAGGTAAAAATCTATTTCTTAAAGCAATATATTCCACTTTGAGTAAAGTGCATTGCATTAAGATGTAGATTTGCGGGCAGTGCACAATGCTTGGAGCTGTATTTGCATTCTTTGGGATGAATCCTGGACTTAGATCAACATGGTTTATTTGCTGGCCCACACTATGGCTCTTTTCCACACCAGGGCTCCTTCACACTGCTGGCATTACTCTTCTGCTATCAGCTGGAAGTCGAATTAAAGGTCTGTGACCCCCTCTAGATGGATTCTGTTTGACGCCTAGTTAGCCGATTATGCGCATGATCACTGAAGCGCTTTATCGTAAATGCTTGTATGCAGGAGGTAATTGAGCACTCAACTGGTGACCTTACCGGTTGTTTCAAATGCGCATTACAGGTAGTTAATGCGGAGAATCGCTTGTTCACATAGTCAAAATGCGCTTTAACGGCTGGAACAAAATAAAACTCACTATTTAACGCGCATTTCGATAATGCGCATAATCGGAGAGAAAATGCGCCTCTACGCCCGATTTGTGCTCCGTTCTTGTAGAGGTAAAATTTTTAATGAGCCTTGAAAGAGCTTTAAATGCCTCTTGTAGAGGCAGCCTGTGTTTCTGCACAGTTCTTCACATAGTGCTGTATTCCCCGTTCCAGCCCTGCATCGCCAAAAACCAAGGACAAAACAGAGTGATGAACTGCAGATCTTGGATTGCGGTATAGCTTGCCTGAGTACCATTTACTCAGAAGTGAGCCCCAGTTGGTTCACCACAATTACTCCCACTAGAAAGTGCACTTAATGACTCCTCTCCCAGCCACCTATTCACATTGGCTGTTGAATTACTTATCCACAGCCACAATGCTTTTTTAAAAAATATTTTACTAGTACGCTTGTGCTTTATTTTTTAGAGAAGACATTTAAAAGATCATCTTATTTTTTTTATTAGTGGGGGGGGGGCTATGGAAAAAAGGGTAAGGAGGAAGAAGGTGCTCATGGCTGCCAAGGGCACACACAGCCTCAAGGCACGCGAGGAAGAGGCGTGGTCTCAGGCACTCGAAAACAAGGAGCCATCCATCTTCACCACTGCAGCTACAGATCTTGGGGCTGTCTCGACAGGGTTTTCCCTGCTGCTTGGGTGCATTGTCAGGTCCTTTGCGGCACATGTTGCCTTGGCCAGCACGCGCCCAACCAGCCCCTTCCACCTCGGAAAGTTGGAGTATCGCAGAGTCGTTTTACCGCATTTCTTTTAGTTGAAGCAGCTCCCGTGTGCTTGCGTTGCAATGTGCGCCCGTTCCTCTGCATTAAATCCTGGGCGTGGGGCTGCCCCTTCCCCGCCATCGCTCTTTCTCCTAGCCACTTCCGTTGTGTTTTTAGCTCTGATGCTGTCTTACTTTATTCCTTTGCCATGTTACTTCACCCCAGTTTATATCAGAAACTGGGCGTTTCTGGAGGGAGCTTCTGTTCTTACTTTGACGTTGTACAACTGCGCATCTCCGGTTTGTAAAAATAGAGATCTGCCACGTTACTTCCTTTCCATCCCCATGCATACAATATAGTAGTGGGAGCCTGGAGAGAGGTGGGTAACAAGCCTCTCTCTTACTGGTGATGTTGGTGTCCCCCCACCCCCGTATGTTTTTCCCAGCACTGAAAAACTGGGTTTTAAAAATGGCTAACTTCACCGTGTAACATTGATAGAGCACAGCCAATTTCAACATACAACAGAGAATAAGAGCAATGCACTTTCCTCCCGTGGTCATCAAGATGAGACCCTGGACACCAGCAGTTCCAAATATTCAAGCTCTCCCTTGCTCAGTTGACAGAGTGCAAATTTCAGTGGGCTTTTTCATTCCCCCCCTTTCCTGCCCTGCTTTTTCAGCCAGGCAACAGGCTACAGTTCCTGCGATAGTGTCCTGTTCCAAGCGATCAGACAGGAACGCTTCTCCTCCTCCTTTAAATCTTGGCATGGTCTTATTTAGCAGCCAGCTTCTTATCTAGCAGCTGCAGAATGACTGTTGATGGAGGATGAAGGCCAGGAGACTTAAGAGTAACGTTGTTTGGTATTTGAAAAAGGCTCCTGACTTGTAGCATTCCTGGCACAATGGGTTGGTTGGATCCACGTTGAAAGTGGATTGGACACGTGATGGCCGTCCAACTTGAGACTATGTGAGGTTTTCAATCATGAAGTTTCCCATAGTTTAGTTCTCTAACCTAGCCATTTGGCTATCATATAATTGTCACTGAGGGCCAAATTAGATGCAGGAGCAGCCGCCACGTTTGTGTTCAGCCACATGTGTGTTGCATTCACCTGTAAAAAGTGGGATTGGAGGGGTTGGTTTTTAACATCAAAAGGGTATGTGGATGAGGGGAGCTGAGCTCATCCCTGCCTTCCTTTCCCATGGTCCATTGTCCAAGGAGAATTTTCTTCCTTCCAGAGCTGCCTACTTCTAGTGTCAGTCCCTGGCTTGGGGTGGGGGGGGGGGGAAGCTGTTTCAGCAACTGGGGAAAAATGAAACAATGCTGGGAGGTCCACAGCCTGGACCTCTAGCCTCGAATTGGCTTGATAGTGAGAGGAAAAAACAACGATGGAGAATCACCTTCTGCTTCAAAATTCCAGATATAAGGAAAGGTTGACTGGTGTCCTCAAAACTTTCCAGTTTGGCAGGAATCCAGCAGGCCGGGCCTTTTGACTAGATTAGGTATCTCTAAAGGAATAACAGTGGGATAACTTAAATCTATAACCTGTTTTGCAGTTAAACTTCGTTCTGTTCCTGAATACCGTAAGGGTTCTAGCCACAAAAATCTGGGACACAAATGCTGTTGGCTATGACATAAGGAAGCAATACAGGTAAGTCTGTACTACATTTATAGTCATCATTTATGGATCCACGTTTTCTGATTACCCCCCAAGAGCCGAACACCTTGGTGAACAAAGTAGTGTTGTCGAATATGTGGAGGACTACTGCTTATTACCTATGTGGGTAACATTCACAGTAATACAACTGTAGTTTTACAAATTCACCACATGAAGAATTCGCTTCTTCACATTGTATGTTCATGTCTGTACTAATCCTGGAGGCACCTGGCCCGTGCGGTTTGTGGCCGCACCTAATAATAATTTTAAATGTGCTATGTATTTATATGACTATTTTCAAGCGTGGATTAGAATTGTATCGGCATTTGTTGACTATTAATTTCATATTTTAATAAGGTTGAAAATCAAGAGGGTTTTTTCAAGTTTAAAAATAAAAGTCTACTTCACTCACCTTCGCCATCTCAGGCCTCCCTGAGCATTGGTATGGCTGAAACATCTTAGTATGTTAGCTGGGAGCTCTCAGATCATGGCTGTGTTTGGATAGCTAAGCTAACAGAGAGCCTATCTACACACGCAGGATAAAACACTTTGAAAATGTTTTGAACACTGTATATGGAGTGTGTCCTGGGCTCCAAAGGCTCTCAAAACTGTTATAAACCATTTTAAACCGTTTTAAACCGTTTTACAGCAGTAGTGTAGATAGGCTCAGAGTCTGTATATCAAAAACACTTGAAATCATCACAGTCTCATGTTGAAAACAGACAGTACAGCAAAAAAAAATACCTCAGGTTTCAGCCGCAGTAAATCTAGTTAAATTGTTACTCTGATTGACCCCACAAAAAACAAAAAACAAAAAAACACATCAATCCCAAAGCCAACTCAGATGGAATGTGGATATGTTGTGCTCTATTTACTTGAATGCTTCAGACACATTGCACTTTTACTGGCCTGTGTAAGATGGAGATCCCAGATTAAACTGGAAGCCTTTGGATGTGTTACTTTCTATCACGTTAGCTCGATTGGCTGCCCACTTTGCATGACCCAAGCATTGCAGAAATGGGAGGATAGGACTGCTTCCCACGTCCTGTAGAATT
Organism: Anniella stebbinsi; assembly: GCA_029215795.1. Taxonomy (NCBI): domain Eukaryota; kingdom Metazoa; phylum Chordata; class Lepidosauria; order Squamata; family Anniellidae; genus Anniella; species Anniella stebbinsi. Next base: position 194,920,520 of record JARDYH010000001.1, on the reverse strand, counting down.
GGGAGGTAGCAGGGGCTGCTTCAGGCTGCAAGTGCATAACCATGCCCAGTGGGGGCGGGGGGGAGCAATGGGGCAAAATTGTAGATCATGTTGAACGGTGTTCATGTAAAGTTGCTTCCATTTATTTATTTAGGATAGTTATAAACTGTCCATCAATAGTTATCAAGGTGGCGAACAAACAAATATATGTAGCCATTGTGTCAGTGCGTGGTGTTCCTGTCTTGTGAGATTTTCTGGAGCCAATCAGAAGCAGTGTTAAAACAGAGCAAGCAGCATTCTGAGTGGTGAACCTAGGCCAACAGGTTCACCATTCTAGTAGAACAGGAAGAGAGAGAAAGGAGATGGAGAGAGAGAGAAAGGAAGACCCCCCCATATCACCAGTTCCATAGGCCCAAGCAGGAGGAGCCATGAGATTGTGGCAGTCAAGTGGCACCATAATAATCAAGGCATTGAGCTTACAGGGTCAGTGGGAACCAGTACTGCTGACAAGATTTATATATGAGCAAATGTGCTCTGCCTTTGGACTCCAGAATGCACAGAAGAAGTGGTACTGGACCCCAGGGACAGAGAACAGTCCCTAAAGCAGGGTTGTTGAACCTCAGACCCATGGGCCAAATCTGGCTCACGTGGAGGTCTCAATCTAGCCCTCTGGGAGGCCCAGAAAGCCCCTCCCCTTTCCCCTGACCACTGTTGGTTTGGTGGTTTACCGACTTGCACAGTTTCCCCCCTCAATCTCACAGGTTGAAATGCCTCTCCCAAGGCTTCGTTACAGGCAGGAAGAGCTTTAAGCTACACGATGCTGGTATTGTTGGTATTTTGGCACCTGCTCACGTCTGGAATGCAGCCCCTAAGAGCTTCTCTAAAATGAAATTTGGCGTGGGAGCAGAAAGGGGTTCAACACCCCTGGTTTATCAGGGCCTTGTGACTTGTATACAATTAATAGACATGCCAGCCACACTGGCTTCCCATCTCAACCTGCCCATGCCTTGAGATCTTCTATTGAACCCCTGCTTCAGGTGCCTCCTTTATTAGAGATATGGTACTCAGTAATCAAAAAAGACTTTTTCAGGATTGGTCTCCTGGCATTTAAATTTGATGCAAGTTGATTTAATGGAGATTATTTACCTTGTTACTGTAATACATTTGTTTGATAGTTCACCGTCATGAAAAAGGATGAAGAGTGGTAAATCAATCAATAAATGTCTTTGCTATAAATACCGTCAGACAGCCGGAAAGACAAGGAACGTAGACAAAGTGAACTACAAGAAGCCCAATCAGTCTTTCAGATTTTTCAGACAAAGGATATTTGTACCCGGCCCAGAAAACTCTTGCTTGAGCATTGCCCTTTTGGGTTCTTCCAGAAAGAGGGCTCCTAGCCCTAACAGACAAAAGACCCTATGCACATATTTTGTGCAGAGTTATGGTGCTGATATCCTGTTGTAGCCAACGGACTTAAGTAGCCTTACTGTGTGCAGGATTGCAATCTAGGCTCTGTGAGGTTGATAAATCATGGTGGCAATAGCTTCTCTTAACTCTCTTCCAGAAAACTAGCCAAATCCACCTTGATTCTGATCCTTGTCTTTGGCGTGCATTACATCATCTTTGTATGCCTGCCTCACACGTTTGCTGGGCTCGGCTGGGAGATCCGGATGCACTGCGAACTCTTCTTCAACTCATTCCAGGTATGCTGATATAGGGCTCCACTACACATGCTCTTTTATTATTGAAAGTGGCTCATTCAACCTGGTCATTGCTGTGGGACAATAGATCCTTAACAGACACTGAGCTGTGACAAGAAAGTATTTGTTCCAAGTTTCTGGAATGTACAGGGGGATCACATGTTTCCCCAAGGCCTAGGAGGGCAAACTCAATATGATGTTAATTACACACATGCTTCCAAATGTTTGGACCCTGAGATGGTCAATGAGAGCTCCAGTGGCAAATGGTCGCTATCTGTCCGTTCTGCAACTCTAAAATTACATCCCATGGACTTCAAATGCTTATGAACTATGAGATAGTCAATAACACTGGATCCCCTGGATGAAATATAGGTGTACTCTCCCCAGCTGTCATTTGGATCACAGCCATTTAAAATTGTCATAACGTTTCTAAAAACAAACTGGAGCAGGCAATGTCCAGAAAAAATTATAAACAAGTCCTTAGAGTGACGTAAATTTACTCTAAGTTACTTTTTACTCACTACCAGGTTGGCCTGGTGAATTGTCGGGTCCACCAAATATGTTCCAGTTCTTGCGTTTAAGTCGCCTTCTATGATGGGATAGGCATGAGGGTATTTAGCAATTAGTTCTAAAAAGTAACATTCAGCTTTAAGCCAAATTGCCATTGTTGACTCCTTACAATTCGATGGCACAAAATAGGCATTAAACAGCAGTAGGGTCAACTTAGGGACCCTCAACTCCAGAATCAGGGCCTGCATCAGAGAATCACAGTTCGGTAACTCTGTTACCTTGGCATCTAAAGAAGAGGAGATCAAAAAACTCAATCCCTGAGTAGTTCTGCCTTTGCCTTTGTTCGGGAGTGCAAAAAGGCAGAATGATGTGAAACCATTCAAATAGATGGTATCACAACTCCAGGTATCTTGGAGAAGGACAATATCAAACTCCATCAAATAATCGAGGATATTTTGATTCCTACATTTCGAGCCCCAACCTGCAATAATTCAGGATAGGAGCCTTAGGGGAGTAATAAATTTCCTATTCCTAAGTCAGTCTAACTCAGTGATTGTATCCAGATACCCCTTCATATTGTCCACGGCACAGCCGTTGGACTGTTTTATTGTGAAGCTGGGTTTGTCCCTTAGGTGTCCAACCTACATTGGCAATATTTTTAATAGTCCTTTCTCATGTGGGTTGGATATGAGCTGCCTTTTGCCCAAGCCACTGAAAACAGTAGTTAGGGCAGAGTTGCAATCTTGGGGTTCAAGACTTGTTTGCCTTCCTGATAAGATATCCGCTGATTGTACTCTAGGGACTCTTCACTGGGGGTATGTCTGTGGACCTCGTCTGGTATAACGTCTTTCCCAAAATGGGAACCAGTGTGCATATACTCATTTTCCGTTAATGATCTATTATGTTGTTGGTTTTTTGAGACCAGGTATTCTCTGAGGGTGGAGAGTCTTATCAGAATCCCCTTCTGTTCTTGAGCTGGAAGAGCATCATAACTGTTAATTAGCTTGATTTCCTCAGGCGTAAAATCTTTGCAGGCAGAATTAAAATCAACTAAATTAGCATCCTTACAATAACCAGATCCAGAAGCTCTTAGACTGTTTTTAGGTAAGTTGGAGGAACAAAGGTCGATAGATAGATTTAAGTCGATCAGATTCCCTACCGGGGGGTCCTTATAAGCCGGACCATGAAATCACTGGGTTCCCAGTAACCTCAGTGGAACCGTATTCTTAAAATGCCTGTTAACCCTCAGACCATACCTCTGGAGAATCTCTCTAAACCCATAAATATAAGCAACTACATTGGGCGACACAAAAGTTACTATAGCACGAGCTGTATAATGATTATAAAAAACATATTCTACTTTCTGGACTGAGTCGAAATCCAGTTGTGTTTGTATAATGTCAGCTAGAACTAAAATAAGATGTTCAGTACGCTCCCTTTGTATTTGCACACCCTTGGGTTTTGGGTAATTTGAAAATACTAGTTTCTGCTTTAAGAGTCGTAGTTGCCAAGTTCTTTTTGCATTATGAAATCCAGGTTGAGCAGGCTCAGTTGAATTCAGGGGTATCGGAATCTCCTCAGTAGGCAGTTGCACAGAAGTCCAGCGATTCTGGATGCTTTCAGTTGTTTTATCAGTAGCTTCGTTTGCCGTATTTCCATTGGTTTTGTAGTATGATCTCGGCATTTTCGACTTATTGTCTTTTTCTGTTTCTTCCAGTAATTTAAATAATTTATCGAAGTTCATTTTGGGGGATTTTCTTGATCTTGATGGGGCTTTTTGGTTTTTTTGGTTTTTTCATGTGTGTGATTGGGGCCTTGTTGATTTTAGATCGGCATGCTCCGTTAATGTTGGTAGATTTACTTTTCCGCCTGCCAGAGGCTTTTTTTCCAGCATTACTTATGCTTTTCCCATTAACATTCTCTGTTGCATCTGAAATTGTATTAACTTCTCTGATTAAATTTACTTTGATCAAATTTCCATTATCCACAAGTGAGAAAGGCTCAGACTCATGATTATAAACAAAAATCCTTTGCTCAGTTTCATTCGGCTTGGTTTGAGGTTCTTGTTTAGCTTTCTCTAGCGCAAAGGTTGTTAATGTTGTTAAAAGCTCCTTACTTTCCGACAGAAATCTCTTAATTAGGGATATGTCCTCAGCCCCATCCGTAAACAGGCTCTTGATCTTCTCATAGTGGGAGTTAAGCAGCTCTTCTACTATATATAGGACAAACCTTTTATCCTCTTGGGAGGTTATGGCAATATTTAAGTGGTCAGATACAGGATCACATTTCTTACCATCGGAGGTTGTTTAACTAAACAGTGTGATGGGGCTAGAGCTGCAGTTTTGTATTATTTCAGCTGGGCCACTCAAGTTTTCCTTTCCCACCTGATCATTCTCTACTGCTGCAAGTTCATCTGCCAGGCTACTCCTACGCTCTCCACAATCCTCCGACCTCATTAGGCACTGTGGGCCCAGAGACCAGTCTAAGGCTGGCTCACTGGGTGTCTTTAACTCAGTAGAGGGATTGGTATTCGCCCCTTGGTTGAAGTGAAGGAAGCTTGTAATCTTTAATTGTTTATTTGCCCTGACATAAGCCACCACATCTTCAGAGACTGGGACCAGGCCCTGTTGTTGGTAACTAACTCTTGTTAGGACCATATCTCTTATATGATCCCTTATTGCAGTCAAAGCTCCCGCATAACACCACAAATTTCCGGAGGTAAGTTGCTCTCACTGTAGCACAGTTCTTAACAGCAAGTGAACGTAGGTGAAATCAGTCAGGTTAGTCTTAAATTGTGGCAGCATGCAGTCAGTTCTACTGCTGTCCCACAACCGTTGAAGCAGGTGAAACCAATTATCCTCAATAAGATCATTAACCGTTTGTTTTCATCACCTGTCGCCCAATTAGACTAGACAGGTTGGGCAATCTGCCAGTTTCATTGCTATTATTAGTTCTTGTTTGCTCTTGTATTCCTTTAGCCTTCACTTATTTTCGTTAGTTATTTTCAAACACTCTTTCATCAGTTAGCAAATGTTCCGCAGCATATCATAATATAATATATCGTAGCACAGCGGGACACAACATGTCCGGAATCTCATCAGCAGAAAGTTTTAGTAGAAACTTTAGCAGCCCCAGGGAGCAAAAAACTCATTCACCGTTAAAACATAGTTAAAAACATAAAACATAGAAGCATAGAAAAATATAACTATAGATGTTGTTTAAAACTTCCCTTTCGAGGAGTAAAACTTGTTTCTTATTTCTGATGTTTGTCTCTGCTGCCTCTGCTGCCTTCGTGCTGCTTCCAGCTCTTTCAACAGGGCTAAGCTTGAAAACACTCTTTCGAAGCCGAATGAAGGGACAGACTGCAGGGATATGGGCTACTGGAGGGGTGGGGTGGGGATTTAGCACCCTAAACCCACACACTCCCTTTGTTTTCTCTCTGAACTGCTACAGAAAAACCCTGATGAATATTTATCCACAAACTCTGCTTGTCTTTTGTGAAACCTACTTCCTTTTCCTGCTGGTCAGGGATTCTTGAAGACCTACGGTTTAGGCCGTAGGTGTTAAAGATGTGCTGTAAGCACTCAGCCATTACAAAACCAGGTAGTACCAGAGGCAGGGAGAAGGAAGCGTGCTTTCAGATTAGATTTGTACTCTTGGGATTTTACAGGAGGTTCAGATGCTGTCATCTCCTGTTTGTAACCCTCCTCTGTTTTCCCACCATTTCATCTGTCTTTCCCCTCCCCCCATCACAGAAAACCCATTAAGGAGGGGAAACCAGAATAGCCCTTGTTTGGTAACGTCTGGAGCCCTCCATCTGTAGGCACCGAAAGTGCAGTAGTAGATTCCATGATTTGTCCTGACATAACTTTTAACAGTATCCTAAACTGCTTATAGGGAAAAAGGATTCCCTTTGCTATTACTATATCCTATAGTAAAATTACCCTGTTAATCTTCCGGTCTCAAAATGTCTTTTTTCATAAGCTCTTCCCTAGCCTTTGCCTTGCATCTCCCATTTATGATCTCTGTCAATGTAGTCCATCAGGAAACCTTTTCTAGGATGACAGGACAAGATGATGCCCTCATGAACACAACTCTTTCAACAAGGACTGCGTTGCTATGGCTTTGGGTAAATCTCCCAAGGACGTGTGTTAAGTCACTAGGCCAGGGATCTTGTGGGTTTTCACTGGAGGCTGTTCATGCACATCAATACGTGCATGCTAATTCACTCATGTCCTTGTGGATTCCCCATCGGCAGTTCATTGGCCATTCTGTGGACAGAATGCTGGACTAGATGGACCCTTGGTCTGATCCAGCAGGGCTCTTCTGACATTCCAGTCTCATTGTACGTTTTTTACATTCATGTTCTCATGTGTGAAAACCTGTAGATTTGGGACCTATTTCCTATAATGTATAATGTATTAGTTTTTATTTGTTGTTAATGTTTTATCTATTTTATGGTCCTTGTATTTATATTTATTATTGTTCCCCACCTTGATCCAGAGGGAGAGGCTGGTTAGAAATAAATAAATATTATTATTATTATTATTATTGCTCCTGAAACATGTGATGTAATCATGAAAAAGAGAATGCTCTCAAACATATGCAGAGTGCCTTTCCACAGTGTTGCAGATATAACTCAGTGAAGAGCCCTCTCAGCAGTAGAAATCCGGTTGTCAGATTCTCACCCGCTATATTCTACGCTATATAGCTTTCACCGAAGGCCTTTCTTTCTGTTTGATGTTTCTATTTTACATCGTATCTGTTTTTATTTTATTGTTCTAAGCCCTCCCAGGGTTACATGTGATGAGGGGAAAGGTATGCGCTTTATAAATACATAAAACAAATACAAATAAAAGAACCAAAGCTAGAGTCCACAGATCTGAAAATAAGGGGAGGGCTTCTGTGTCACAGAACACTATGCTCTTTACAAACCAAGGGCGGATCTACACTGCTGCTTTAAAGCGCTTTATAACAGTAGTGACAACTGTTTTGGAGTGTGCCCTGGGCCCCAACAGTTGTCACTACTGTTTTAAAGTGCTTTAAAACAGAAGTGTAGATCCTGCCCAAAAGATGCTGGGACAGGAAGGCCCTACTGCCCTTTCTCACCACTATAATACCTTCTGCACATCCTTCCAGCTGTGTGGGGCACAGTGCTGTGTGGTGAGTGGCTCCCACGTGGGTGGTGGGACATTGAAGTCACCCAGTCAAATGAGAGGGCGTAGATTCCATGGGGAAGGCCCCAGCCCTGTGGACTGGTCTATCTAAATGTCCTCCCAGCTATGCAGCAGCCTTTTGGGAATAAACTGTTCCCATGTGGTTGGGAGAACACGTAAAAGGGGTGTGAATGGCTCCTTGCTTGTTATGTTAATTAGCTACAGGCCAGTGGGCATTTGGGAACTGTTGTTTGGCTTGATCGAAGAAGCTGATATACAGCATTTATTATCTAATTATTAAAATATTACACGTTGCTTTTCAGCCTCTCATGAGGAACCCTGAAGCCGGTTCACAAATACCATTTAAACATCAGTGTGAAATTCTTCATTCAAGGGTGCTGTTAATGAAAGCATTTTATTAATCTTCTTCTCCTTTTCTCACGCAGGGGTTCTTTGTCTCCATTATCTATTGCTACTGCAATGGAGAGGTAAGCTACCAAGTTCAGCATGGCCAGGGACACATCTCAGCCTCCCAACCTGGTCTGCTTCACTGGTGCAGTTACAACTTGCTCTCAGCCTCCTTTAAAAATTGAAGTCTAGGTATGAAGAAGCACACAACATTATAGGTTGGATCAAGGTGATGCTGGCTGGGGAATGCTGGGAGTTGTAGGACTTTTTTCTTTCTAAAAATGCATAGGATTGCACCCTTAGTCATGCTAAGAGTAGGGCCTTTAAAATCAATGGGACAAGTTAGTCATGGCTAACTTAAGCCCCATTGATTCCAGCTGTTCTACTCTAAGCATGACTAAATCTCAATCCAACCAAATGTTACTACAGTACACACTGTACTTGATTGATAGGAGCAGAACATCCCCTTTGGAGGAGAGAAAGGTCCCATGGGTTGCCTTGGATCCCAGCCCTTGTTTCTAATCATTTATCCTGTGAAATGCTTCCATGGAATGCAGTGGTATTTCTTGTAGAGGATGGCACTCTTGGGTCCTGTCTTAAGAAAAGGCAGTTCATAAAAAGCCAACAAAGGCCAATTGTACCTCACCAGCCATATGCCAGCACAAGTAGGGCACAGGAAGTAAAGGTTTGTTCCCATTAAAAGTGAGGGTCAGGATCTCTTTTGTGATTTAACAGCCGCTTCTGTGGCATCCGTCCAGTTGATTTAATTACCTCCCTCACTCCCCTCAGTGTTATTCCTCAGATTTATTCAGAGGGGGGACAAAGCAGAGAGAGACGCTTGAGGGGATAACCATAACGTATAAACACCTTAGTAAATTTTAACTCTGAAATAATTCACACAAAATAGAACGCAGTAATTGTTTTGCACAATAGTTGGAACCACTATATAACAGATTTCAGAAAAGCTCAATTTTCATAAATAAATAAAAAAATTCTAGCTCTTATGGTCGTGGAAACAGAGAATTAAAAATGCAAACATCTGTCTTTACGGTGGATCTGTCAGCAGAGAGCTTCTGTATGGGTCTCTGCCCTTCCATATGCCACACCAGCCACTCACGTATCCATGAAGACTTCTTACAGAGTAGGCATGGCTCCAAATTTAGTATGTAAATTAAGCACTTCATTCCAGCTGAATATTAAGGAAACTTTCTTTTAATGTTGGCCTCGGGTTCCTTCCTTGCCTTTTGACCTGGCCTATTTTTGTGCCTCTAGGTGCAGGCTGAGATCAAGAAGACATGGGCTAGATGGCACCTGGCTATGGACTGGGAGAGGACAGCTCCTTGTGGGAGCTACCACTATAGCTCTGTCCTCACTAGCATAAACCACAGCACTAGCAGCCAGTCCCAGATGGTGGCCAGTTCTCGCATGGTACTGATTTCCAGCAGGGCCTGCAGAAATGTCACCAGGCAGAATGACACTCACATGAATTTGCCCGGGTATGTGAGGAGCAACTCGGAACAGGACTGTGTGCAACATTGGGTTCGTGACGCGGCTGATGAAGGTGAAGAGAAGAAGCTGGATGCCATTTCTCTCAAGAAACCCTATAGGCTTCAGGACAATCAAACAGGTTCCCTAGAAGAAAAGGAGGAGGAGGAGGAGGAGGAGGAGAGCAGGATGGAAGAAGAGGCAGCACTATAACATGCCAAAGGGGTACAGACATGAAAACAGGTGTCCAATACAATGGGTAAATTCGTCTTCTCCAAGCAGCTACACCTCCCCATTACAGTCTGGTGTCTTGGATCATCCTCAAAGGCCTCCTCAGTGATACGGCTGATTTCATATGAATTTTTGCCAAGTCAATCCCAGTGCTGACTGGCAGTGGCTCTTCAGTGTTTCAGGCAGGGGCCTTTCCCAGCTCTGCCACCCAAGATCCTTTTGGATGGAGAAGACAGGACTTTCTCCATGCAAAGCACGTTCTCCACCCCTGAGTTACGGCTCATCCTCACAAGCCGTTCTGAACTGCACGATGCAAGAGTTTTCATCTGCCATGAACTACATCAAAGACATGAGTGGATTCAAAATTCAGTGGAATTTAGGCAGAACCTCATTATTATCTATTAATTGTATTTTTATTTTTTAAAATGTATAGGATGTATAGAAAACATTGAATAATATCCATCACACAAATCCCACTGAACAGTTCTGATTTTTAAAAAAATATAAATTAGGCCAAAATCCTTTCCACTCAAAGTAGTTATTAACAAACGCATACTCAAGTTCATGTTCCTTCTAAAATATGAATGATCACGATGTAATTAAAAAAGATATATGACCATAATGTTTTCCTTAACTATATCATACATTTGCATTTTTCCATTATTGTGAAATCCCAGATTTTTTCAACCATATCAGGTATACTTTAGTCTCTCCACAGTTTAGCTATGCAAAGTTTTGCAGCCATCAGGAAGTATAACGCAAAGTAAGTTGCAGTGTTCATTTTTCGTCAGTGCTTGGTTGTTCCTTAACAAGATCCAAGGGTAATTACTGTTATGTTATTTATTTCTAACTCGGTGTTCTACTGAAATACATAAGGCAGCTTGCAACATAATAGAAATATAATGCAAAGTACAAAAAATAAAGTACAATGTAAAACCTAAAGGAAAAGTTAAAACCAATTAACACAACAATTGTAAAACAGCAGGAAAATTCACAGTAGAAAGTTTTGGAAAAACCCACTTTGTTCAAATAGCTTAAACAATGCTGTCAAGTGTGCCTCTCTTGGGAGGACATCAAATATATATTTCAAGTGGGAAACCTCTTTTATTTTTCAAGTAGGTACACAAGTTCCAAATAAGAGAGCTTCAGCTGTTGGGCTCTATAGAAATGTAATAAATAAATAACTTATTTCTCGGACATGACAGTATCAAAGTCTGAAATAAAAATAGCGATAGGATGAACTACTTCACTAGAAAATATTTGAGGCTATGTAGAGCCCAAAACTTCAGCTATACAGAAGGGATGGCTGAATTTAAATAACTCCAGCTGCCTTGATCTATGAAAATAGATGCCTCTCCTGTTAGACTGAACAAAAAGCAAGAAGCCCTGTTGGGATACATGAAAAAATTCAGAGAGAGCAACCGCCATCTCTGAAATCAGTTCTCATGGAGGCCCAACAGCAGTTGCTTGTCAGATGTTCAGGTAATTTTTCATTGGCGACCAGGAATATGTTCAGGACACACAATATGCCCAAGCATTCTGCCATCCATCTTCATCTTGTTAGTACAGCAACAGGGCCAACACCAACTGTGACCTTCACTCTCAATGTAGTTGGAATCAAGTGGAGACCTCAAGAGCAGTCAAGTATATTTGAGAGGGCAGGAATTTACTATTTCGAGATCCAACTTGTGCCTGGGCAAGAACAACCTCCTTGGTAGGGGGAAAGGAGAGTCGGGTGTGTGTGAGAAGGAAACCACTATCTTGTCATTAGGAACAAAAAGGACTCCAAGATGAGTACAAAAACATGAAGCATATCCATCACACCGACTGCTAAGAGGGGTATGTCAAACCCATCTACATCCATAAAGCAGCGTATATTCAAAATTCCAGTTAATTTCACTGGCCTGTGACCTTGACATAACAAAATGGAAAGTGTCCCTTTAAAGCAGTGGCGGGGAATCTCCGACTCGAGTCCCAGTCTGGCTTGCAGAGGAGCTGCTGGAGGCCAGAATGGGACCCATGGTGGACGTTCCCGACTGCTGCTTGAAAGGGTTTAAAACAGGCCTCGTTGCTTTAAATCTCTACTGACCCCAGCCCTCTCCCAGGTGTCTCTCCCTCCCCCTACGCCATCCCCAACCAGTTTCCCATTTCTCTGAGCAGAGAGAGAATGCCATGACTCTGGATGCCTCTACAAGAGCGATTTAAAATTCAAGTCGCATTAAAAAAATTACCTCTACAAGAGTGGAGCACAAATTCTCCACATTTCAGCCACTGTAAAACACTTTTCATACTGCCAGTCATGCGCTTCACCGCAAGTCATTTATGGATTTCGGCGTAAACGCGATTGTGAGAAGATGCACAAAATCGGACAACCAGGCGTCAAACCGAATTCTTGTAGAGGGGACTCTGTGTCTATAAAAAAAGGGGCTCAGATGAACCCTTTCCCTTTGTGTGCTGCATGTCATCCCATTTGGGATAGTGACTGGTATGAGAAGGAAGCGTCTAACTCGGCTGCCACTCCAGAGGGTAGGATCCAAACCAACGGGTTCAATGACAAGAACAGGGCTTTAGCTTAAACATTACAAAGAACTTCCTGATGATACAAGCTGTTTGACTAACTGGGAAGATGGTGAAATCTCCTTTGTTTGAAGTCTTCAAGCAGAGTCTATCAAGGGTGCTATAGCAATTGATTTCCTGCATGGGCAGGGTCTGGGACTAGATGACCTTTAAGACCCCTTCCAACTCTATGATTCAATGAATCCAGTATTTCTTAAATGTTTGCTGATGCAGTTCAAACCTCCTTTTACTTATATGTCTATATTTTATATAGTCCTGTTCCAGAGCATATGAATATATTCTGCTCTCTTCCTGCTTTAGGCTGTGTTAGACCACTGGTCCCTGACTGACAGTGACTTTCCCCAGTTTCAGACAGGGATCTGCCTTTCCCAGGCTTACTTGGAGATGCCAAGGATTGAGTATGGGCCCTTTTGGATGTCAAGCATGCGCTTTTCCACCGAGCTACAACCCTTTCCCTAAGAACAAGCACAAATGAAATGGGTTAACTACACACTTTGAAATGCAAAAAACGAACACTATATACAACATTCCTCAGTTCAGCCCCTTGCAAGAGAGATATTTTTAAATTACTATTTTTTAATACAAAAGCAAAATAAGAATATAACATCACAAGCTGTTAGAGAAAATGCACAAACGCCATCGATTCAACACAAAGCTATTTACTCTTCACATGCCTATTGAGAAAAAGCTTTTGCTGTGTTATTGTAGCCAAGCCCATTTAGTTGGTATGTATTATCCGTACAATATAATTTTAGCTTAGATCACCTAGCAAGATCTTGTTTTATTGTTGCTATTAGCTGGTCTGATAAAAGCTGATGGATTTCAGTCTTGGGTTCTAGAGCGTATGCAGAGGTTCATTGCAAAGAGGGTGACTGAGAGAGCATCTAATGTTCTCTTGAGTTCACCCCCACTGACTTTTTCTGGCATTACCTCTATAGCTTCCTCTGAGTCCTAAAATGGATGCATCAACACCTCTGAGATTTTATCGGAATGTTCTGGGTTGTAGCTGCAACTGTGCTGTAGGTTTTTAGTAATGACTGTGCCAGATGTTTTATACTGGTTTTTGTTTTTTATGAATGTTTGCTGTTCTATTAGTATATCAGTTTTCAAGATTGTTTAGTTTTTGTGAGTAAGATCTGATTTTCACATTTTTGGTGAAGAGAGGAGTTGCTGAGCATGAGCGACTCCCCTCAATTCTACATTTTTATTTCCTGCTTCGGAACACGAACCATACACTGAACACGTGCCTCTCTTTCTATCTCTATTCATATATCACGATCCTGAATATGCAAAGCATCAACAGCAAAGATTATATATGTATACTTTTCTGAAGTATACATATATGCTGCTGGTTTCTGGTAATAAATATTTCAGGATGTTTTTTTTCTTTTCTACACCCAGTTTTCTTTAAAACAAAATTAGATGATTGAATTAAATGCTTAAGGTCAAGGTGGACCCAGCTGTGCTTACTAGAAAACAGAAACAACTTTTGCCCTCCAAAAGCATAATTAAGAAGGATAGACTATTTATTAGCAAGCAGCATGTCACTGACATCACCTGTTAACCATTGTGTGCCCTAGAGTCGTGCTTTTCAGACCTTCTGCCTTCACTGAACTCTTTCTATATCTGCTTAATCTGCTGAGGGATTAATTATTCTTGAAAAGAGTCAGATCATGTTCTACAGCAGTAGTAAGCAGACTTTCGACTTGCGTGATCTATTTGTTTTTTACACAGATCCCCAACCATTTAGGGCTTTACAGTGAGAATCAGAATGAAGAATCGAGCACAGAAACAAATTGGAAGCCAGTGTGGTTGGTACAGGTCCAATATTATATCACCATATTATTATTATTATTATTAAAATATTAAATATTTGGGGGGCATCTTTCAGCCTCATAGATACTAGGGCAGTGGACAATGAACTTGATTAAACCTAATCAAGATTTTTTTAAAAAAATACAATAAACCAATAAATAAAAAAATAGAATATACAGTTTAAAGTCATCTATAGTAATAGAACAGACTAACTTACATATCTACAGTTAAACTATATGGCAAATAAAAGAAAGATCTGGCTTGGTCCTGAAAAGATTTTAATGTCACACCAGTCATACTTCTATGGGGAGGGTATTCCACCATTAGGTGCCACTACAGAGAAGGCTCTCTCCCTTGTTGCCATATAGCATCTGCCCTCTAATAAGGAGGCATAGAGCTTTTCTACATGAGGCTGTTAATTGGCTGTTAATCCTCTGTCTATTTTCGGTTTTGTCGCAGAATTGAGAACTGACAATACATGACAAGGCGATGCATTGGATACTTGTCAGACACTGTATCTATAGGTGGGCAATTTTGTCCTTGAAATGTCTTACAAGCTGATCACAGCAAGCCTCTGAGGGCTCCAGTATTGGGTTCACTGGGGTAGATGAAAACAATCCCTGAACCACTCAGAAAAGCCCAGCTGGATGGCTGCTTGAGGATGTGATGGAAGCAGCAAAGTAAGTCTCTGTCGCCTTCATGGATGCACAATACACAATTGTATACTCTTACGTGTACTTGATCAACATCATGATGAGTCTATGCCACTTGTACTCCAGACATCTTCCTACCCGTTTCATTGTCTGTAGCTTCCTGGTAAACCAGGGAGCCATCCAAGCTCCACAGTGGTAAAGAGAGTGCTTAGGAGCAGTTGTGTTGATGACCTGTTGCACCTCGTCATTCCATCGTGTGACAAGGGCCCCAACAGAATTGTCGGCTCTGGTGACTGAAAAATCCTCAAGAGCTTTCAAGAACCCCTCAGATTCCATTCATTCATCTTTAATGGATCCTCCCCCACTCCAGGGAGGGACTGGCTCTGTGAGACCCCAACTACAACTGAAAGTAATCTGACCATGACAAAGGGGTGATTTCCACCCCACCCCCCAATATCTAGACCCCCCTCACACCCTGAGGCAAAGGCTAAATCAGGGGTATACCCTGCCTGATGTGTTGGGCTAAGGGCACGCTGAGAGAACCTCAGGTTATCACGGAGGACATGAAGTCTTGAACTGGTTGCAAGGGTGAAGAGGTGGAACAACTTCAGGAGGCTCAACCTATGGGCCCTCTTGGATCTTGCAGTTAACTTGCGTGCCTGTTTGCGGCTCCTCCTACTGTTAACTGCCCTGCCGACCACTTCAGCAGCTCCAGTGGGCATCAGCTCCCACTATTTGCAACCCATGATTTCATTCAGTCTAACAACAGAACCAAGATGTCTGGGAGCATATACCTTGTTCAAAGAACTGCTTAACGATCTCCCAAAGACCAAGGACAATATCATGCCTTTCAGTTCCTTTTGATCATGTTTTGCCTCCATGCTGCAACCTCTACATCTTCCTTATTTGCTGCTGTCATCTATCTGTGAAAAATGTCCTCTTGTGAATTGTCTCTTGTCCCATTGGCTCTGAGCAATATTCTTCTCCTAATACAAAAATGTTATTCTTAACACTCCAAGGACAATGAAGTGGCTAGAAAACTTCAAATCTTCCCTGTAACTTAGTTTGACAGCAAAGCTATCTACTGACAACAGAGTTTTTAACTTTATTAATGATGGCATTTGGAGAATGAGAGGAAAATGAGCTTTTCTTTAAAATATTTGTGGGGAGCATAAATTGGGCAATGCAGGCAGCCAGGAATGTTGCAATTTTACTTAGAAATATATATCAAAATTATTGCACACAAAAAGTTGGTAGACCATCAAACTATCCTTCACATGGCCGGTTTCCTCTGGGGCTTGTTTCCTCTGTTTGGATACAGGACTATTTAATTCTCAGCTTCTAAAATGAATTGGAATAGCAGAATAGCACTTGTGAAAGAAGGGGAAATAATTAGGGATGTGCACTGACCCCCCGGATCGGATCGGATAGCGGATCGGAATCAGACCTGGGGGGTCGGATCGGATCGGAGGATGGTCGGATCGGATCGGACCGGATGTCCGATCCGGATCGGACGCCATTTTGAATGCTTTTTCCCATAGCCAAGTATTGTTTTACAAAAACGCCTATAACTTTTTCATTTTTAAAGATAGAAGGATGAAACTTGGGCACATTATACACTGGTTAGGGACAGTTATCTGTGAGAAATTTCAGAAAGATTGGTGCATGCGTTTTGTGGCAATTAACTTTTTAATAAATACCCAGGAATGCCTATAACTTTGTCATTTTTAAAGTTACACACATGAAACTTTGCCACATTGTAGGTGGTACCTTGGGACCTATGTGTGTGAAATTTCAGAAACAGGTGCTTGCCTTGTGTGGCAATTAATTTTTAGAAAAATGGGTAGTAGTGGGGTAAATACATTTACGCCTCCCATTTTTTTATTTTTGAAGATACAAACAGGAAACTTGGGCACATTACCTATGTTTCTGAAATTTCACACACATAGGTCCCAAGGTACCACCTACAATGTGGCAAAGTTTCATGTGTGTAACTTTAAAAATGACAAAGTTATAGGCATTCCTGGGTATTTATTAAAAAGTTAATTGCCACAAAATGCATGCACCAATCTTTCTGAAATTTCTCACAGATAACTGTCCCTAACCAGTGTATAATGTGCCCAAGTTTCATCCTTCTATCTTTAAAAATGAAAAAGTTATAGGCGTTTTTGTAAAACAATACTTGGCTATGGGAAAAAGCATTCAAAATGGCGTCCGATCCGGATCGGACCTCGTCGGATCGGATCGGATCGGAGGTTGATCGGATCGGATTTTCCCGATTTTGGGGCGGATCGGATTCGGATCGTGGATCGGATCCGATCCGATGCACACCCCTAGAAATAATAAGACTTTAAAAAATCAGCACATTTGCATATTCCCAAAGCACTGAAAATATTAATAACAATAACAACAATAACTTGGCGAATGAAACAGAGGGGCAATCACAGCGGGGAGAAGAGACGGGTTCTGCTGTAAAGGCACCTGGAATACATGCCAGACCAGCTGGAAATCGAAGGGGGAAGGAGGGGGTGAACAAGCCACAACAAGCCTGATTACTTGTTGGGCTCACCATGGGTTGTTCCACAAACAACCAACCCATCCTGGCTTATTCCCAGGGTGGCTTTGCATGACATGCAAACTTGCCCCTAGTCTGCCTCACGGTGTAAACGATATATGCTTTAAATTGAAATAAGCAGGCAAATTCACTTTTTCCCACTCGTAATTTCTTTCCTTTAAAATATTTGTTGTCAAGGACTCTGGTGAGTCACAACAGCTCATTTACATAAACACTGTTTACATGTGATGCGTGTAGCTCACTCCCAGCAGCACGGAGCAAGGGAGAGCACTTCTAAGACCTGTCTGGCTTTTCCATATATTTTGAACAGCAAAACTCTTTTATACACACAGAAATAAACCAAAGCACTCAAGAACAAAAGCTGTATTGTCCAAGCACCAAACATTTTAACTTGATATAAATATCCCCAAAAGACTCCATAGACTTCTTGCCCTGAATTGTAAAGCATTACTAACAGCATTAGAAAAATCTCAAAGACAGGTCAGGAGTAGAGTTGTGAAGGCCCAGGAAAAAAACTGGAAAAATTTGGGAAAAAAGTCCCCCCCCCCTTTTTTTAGGAAAATTTCTGTTTTTTTCCTGAATTTTTTTTGAACCCCCCCCCCCAATTTCAGGGGAAAAAAGGGGGAAAAGCTGTGTCCCCCCCCCCCCCCCGAATTTTTCTGGTTTTTTTTCTGGGCCTTCACATCCCTAGTCAGGAGGGATAGCTCCTCTTAAGATAGCAAATCTGCCCAGAGGACCTGTATCTGAATATCTTCCACTATAACAGAATGGGCCACACTTTATGAAACTGTTGCGTAGTTTTGTGGTCTACTCCAGTAGCTCAGTTAAGCATGTTTCTTCTTGAGAGATGACACTAACCCGAGCTGGCCAGTAGGGTTCTTCAGTTGTTCGCTCAATCTCTAGCTAGACAAGCTCTTTCACCAGAGTAGCACCTCAAACACAAACCCTCAACAACCCAGAGTGCTAGTTTCAGACATCATGGCTAACAACCCAGAAGCACCTTTTTTTAGCAAGCAGATGAAAAGCAGAAGTTGTTTGCTTGCTTCCTTGCGGCCCCACCAATTCATGGATTGTTTAACCCATGAATTGTTGCAACATGTGAACCAGGCCAATAAATCCACCATTATTTATTCCTCTACCACCCTGCCAATCCACTTCCTGTGTTCCCTCAGCCCTGTCCACTGCTCATACCCTGTTTACATGTTATGTAGAGTTTTATTGTAATCGTTTTATTTCTAATGTGTATTTTATCATTTTTAATTGGTACACCACCCAGAGAATGTTGGTTATTAGGCAGTTTAAAAATGAAACAAAGAAGTAAATAAAATATGTATGAGTAGAGTGACTGGGGCTCTGGATAACATCTATATCTTTCACTCATGTGGATAAAACAAATCACAGAGTTAGATACCAAGCTTGATGGTGCACACCCCAAACGGAGGTGTTGCCACAAAAAAAAGAGAAAGTATATAATCATACTATCTGATCTAATCACGAGATCACAAGATATAAATGTTAGCAATTTTGGAGCAACCACATAAAACCAAGTAATATGTATTTGAGCCGTACAACTTCTTCCCAAACGTATTTTCCTCTAGGAGCTTCCCTTGGAGATACATCACACACACACACACAGAGGGAGGGAGAGGAGCTTTCTGTAGTAATACCTCATTCTTTTTCCTAATTCATTTTACAGTGGCTGCAGGTGTCCTCAAATACCGGTGGGCAATTCAGAAACACCCAATAGATGCCCCCTACCCATAGGCATTTTTATACCCAAAGCTTCTGAAAACATGGCTCGTTCTTCCTCCATCACACCAGGTCTTGTCACATGGTTATTCCTGTCCTACCTGAATTTGTCTCTTGGGGATCTGCTGCATGTGACCCCATTAGTGTCTTTCCTTCCTTCAGTCCCGACACACCTACAGTTGTCTGCCATGTCTATGTCTAAACAGAATTGCTGTGTGCCATTAAACTGGATTTTGAATCCATTATACTAACAGGAGAAATAAATTGCACAAAATCTTGAAAGGATGTGGTTCATGATGCATGTTCAGTCTCAGTTCTTAAGACAGAAACACCCTCTGACAGATACCGAAATGGAATATCTATATATCCACAGCCCCTCAGCAACTACAAACAAATCCGTCATTCAGACAACCAGTGAAAGAGAATAATTTTGTTATATTTTCTATGTGCAATTTTGAAGAAGACAAACACCTTCCCCATGTCACAGTGTAAATTTCAAGTGCCCTACTTGTAGCTGATTCCTACATACACGCACGCATACAAATGTATAGGGTGCAAAAGCCTTTTATCTCTAAGTCAGAGGTTAGGAACCTCCGACCTGAAAGTCAGATGTGGCCTACAGAGTCTCCCAAACTATCCTCACACCAATTAGGCTTGGAAAAACCCTTCCATTGGAGCCCAATTACCTCTTCCCTCTCCAGCAGCAAACCCCCCTCCAAATTACTTCTACCCAGATGTGTGTCTTTCATGTGTGGGAAGTATATGACTCTGTGTGTGCGTGGGTCCATGTCCCTCTCCACTTTTTGCAGGCATGTGGCTACAGAAAGGGAACTTCTCCATGAGCCCCTGCCAAAGGAAGTGAGGCAGGTGGCTACCAGGAGGAGGGCCTTCTCTATTGTGGCACCCTGGCTGTGGAATGAGCTCCCTAGAGAGGTTCGCCTGGCACCTACATTATACTCTTTTAGATGCCAGGTGAAGACCTTTTATTTTCTCAGTATTTTAACAGTTTATCAGTTTAATTTTTAACTTTGCTGTTTTAAATCTGTATTTTAAAATGGTATTCATTTTGCATTGCTGCTTGGTTTTATCCTGCTTGTGTTCTTATATTGTATTTTTATACTGTTGTTGTTTTATATTTTGAATGGTTTGTATGGTTTTAATTTTTGTAAACCGCCCAGAGAGCTTCGGCTATTGGGCGGTATAAAAATGCAATAAATAAATAAACTGAGTGTGGTCTGGGGGTCAAAAAAGGTTCATCACCCCCAGTTCATCTCCATGTATGACAGATGTGGGGTAGATCATATGTGAAAACTAAGACATACCCAGATAAAAACAGACAGAAACAACATGTCTTACATAATGCCATATTTCTTCTGTCACCACCTGTTTATAATATCTGAAATCATTCTATAAAAGAACAAAGAGAGAATGGAAAAAGCCGTGTTGATGTTACTTCATTGTTTAGTGGGGAGATTTTGAGCCTTTCTACGCAAGGCTATTCATCTACACGAGGCTCTTTTGATTTTGTCGCAGAATCGAGATTCAGCTTTGTGGCAGAGCTCGGCACAAAGAGCTTTTCAGCTTCATAACCTCTAGGTGGAGCTGTGCTATAGTGAAACAGTGCAAACACACAAGTGTTTTCAGGCATAATAGCCCATTTCCCCCCATTCTAAAACAACAATAAAACAAAAAGGGGAAAGTGTTCTGAAAAAAACAGAAGAGAACTGGAAGATCATATGGTCGTCTAAAGAACCTGTAAACAACTGCGAATCAGGAATCTCAAGCACAGAATAAATGCCTCCAGTCAAAAACTTCTTAGAGCTAAAGTAGATACCAACTCTGCTGCTTTAAGGCATTTTCCCTCAGCCCAATTCACTTCCAGTATTGGAGCCAGGCTGTGGAAAATGTCTTAGCAGAACATGGGGAAGTATGGTTGGGGAGAAGGATGTAATTCCTATTACGGCTGTGACAGGATCCGGATCCCGAATCTGGAATGGATCCATGATCTGGATCCACTCTGGGTCCGTGCAGAGCCCTCCCGCTCTCCCCGCTCCCTCCCTCCTTCCCTCCCCCAATCTCCCTGCTTACCTGCAGCCTCCTCCGTGTCATCCTGCCTCCCCGATGTCAGCCGGCCACTTTCCCGCTCGCGCCGGGTGATGACGTCACCCTCTGCGACCGGCAAATGCGGCGCTCTAATTGGATCCAGATCGGATCAGGGGGTCCATGCACAGCCCTAATTCCTATCCCATCCATACTCCTTTTAGTGTCAAAAGTTATCTCCCCCACCTTTGCTTTATAGTTTACTGGACAAGCAGGTTCAGTAAACACGCACATGTTTGGCTTGGCCCGTCATATTTTCTTTGATTCAACTGACAACCTAATAAATCTTCTTGAGCTCAGTTAGCAAAGTAACCATAATGTGCCAAGTGGGATTGTTGGGGACAAAGAGTACATCTACACTGCACATCTAAAACTGCTCTTAAGCCAGTTTAATTGCCTTGGCTTT
This sequence comes from Anniella stebbinsi, assembly GCA_029215795.1. Classification (NCBI taxonomy): domain Eukaryota; kingdom Metazoa; phylum Chordata; class Lepidosauria; order Squamata; family Anniellidae; genus Anniella; species Anniella stebbinsi. Next base: position 194,899,176 of record JARDYH010000001.1, on the reverse strand, counting down.
CCCCTAAAGGTCTGTGGAAATGGCAACGTTGTGAAGGTCCCCTGTTAAAAGTCTTCAGGCATGTCCTAGAATTACATTTCCTAGAGCTCCTTACCTGGAAATCAGGAAAGTGAAACAGGTTAAATTCGTAGTCAGAGAGCCGATCTACACTCTAGCTTTGTAACGTTTCATAAGGGTTACAAAAACTCTTTGGGCCACATGATGCACTCCCTTTAACGATGTATACCCATGGTGTTTTAAAACTCACTTCAGCTATATATAATGGTTTTTACTTTTAATAAATCATATTAAGTAAAATAATGGCTCAATTTGGACGACACAATAAACAACTGGTGTGTGGGAAACAATCGTCAGTTGTTTTGACTATTGTGTCATTCCAATGCTGCCATAGTCAACTCAGCACTGATTCTAATCCACACCACAGTTGATTATTTATTACCATGTTGTTTGGGGAGTACCCCCGAGGGTTAGGTTTAGTCAACCCACCATTGACTATCGTATCGTCCGAATTGAGCCAATGTGTCCATCCTTACCGTTTGTGATTTGAGGGGGCTGTGCTTCATTTTCTGGCGCCCAAATGCTTAGCCGTTGATTGGTGGGGAAGAAAGAGGGGCTAAGGAGGAAGTGGGCGAGTGAACTACAGCGCCCACAATGCTTAGCCCTAAACTCACTGAAAAAACGAAACAGAAAGAGATGGATGGAAGAGTGTGAGACCGCACACACCGCTTTGAAGACTGTAGAAATTTAATCCTGTAATGTGAGTATTCATTAATGTTGCCCGAGACGTTTTAAAATGCACCTATTTAAAACGTTCCAAGCTACAGTGTAGATCGGCTCATAGACGTTCCCAAAGAAAGATCAGGGCCCTTTGAATTGCAGAGCTCTTTCTACAGAGCAGGGCTTACTTATTCCAAATTTATCTTAGTCTTGAAGCACAGAAGGTTCAGCGAGCCTTTGGTCCCTGAAGCAAAGGGTTGTGCTGTTCCCCCAGACCTGATCAGATGGCATCCAAAGAATATGGCCAGTAGAACAAACAGACTGGGCTGGCAGGTTGTAGCTGTTATCACTCCAGTCCATGAATCACGCAGTCCGTGGGCATGAACATGTAAAAATGGTGTCAAATTATTTTTAGAAAACACACAAGCTTATTTTAATATATTAAAAGAACAGAGATGAGATTCAGGATTAACAAGTGCATGGCAATGCACCACAGGTAATATAAACTGAACTATTCATGTGTGCTGATGGATTCTAAATCGATAGTTAACAACAGACAAACAAATTAATGAATACATTTAAATATCAGTGGAAACATGGCTGATAATGCCCATTGTATGTGCTGTGAGAGTGTCAAGAAGGCAGAGAAAGGAGAGTGGCAGGCTATATTAGGGAAAACAGTACCGTAAGCATCATAATGGCCTTACAGTATTTTTTGGCATTACTCCTGGAACATCGATACAATCCTGGTAAACCTAAAAAAGGATATAGTAGAGCTGAAGCAGCAACAAAAAACAAAAATATAATGATTCCCCTTATGAAGAAAGGAATCCTTATCTTTTTGTGTGTAGTCAAGGATGTGACTCATTCTGGGGATGATGGTAGCACTTTTAAAAAGACCATTCCCATCTGTCACCATCACCATTTGCCTTGGAAGGGAATGGCATGCCCTACAGTACATCAGGGGTGGGCAACTTGTGGTCCTGTGGCTGGCTTGGCTTTCAGCTCTGATCAGTCCAAGCCGGTGTAGCCAATGGTGAGGGATGATGAGATTTGTGAGCCAAAGCATCTGGAGGGCCACAGGTTGCCAACTCCTGGCCTCTTTGCAGCAGAATGAGATGGTAGAAATGGCAGGGTGTGTGTGTGTGTGAATGCCGTTTCTCAATGACCTTTTATTTAAAAAGATCCCTTGCAAGTAAAAAAAAAAAATGCCCTAGCATATTTGGGAGAAAGCCTATAACAGCCTTCTGCCTGTTGTGCTAGCTTTTTAATTGCAAAGAGTTGTTGTTATTGTTGTTTTCAACGTAGGAGAACATTCAAAAATCACTTCCAAAGGCTGAGGGGATGCAATCCATTCTACCATCTCAACTCAGCCCCCTCATTCTGCAACGTGAATAGGGCAGACGAAGAAGATTCTGTTTCTTGGCAACTACTACAGGCACTGCTGAGGAATCAGTGCAGGATTCATTACCCATGAGAAAGCAAGTAATGGATTCCTCCCCCAACGATCTCTATTTTGGCTACCTGGGGAAATAGCTGGCTGCCTCCATCAGGCACTCATACAGGTGGCAGAATCAAGGGATTCGTTTCATACATCTCCTCATGAAAAGATTAATATAAAAATCAGCCCCCAGGGGAAACTTCACAACTTCACCCAATAACTTTTTGAGTTATAGAAACTCCATGAGTCCATGAAAGGACAATTATTCACTTCCTCTCCAAACTGATAAGCCACAGATTTAAGTAAGAAAATCCTTACACACAATCCACATGTGGAACTCATTGCCATAGATGTGGTGCCAGCTCATATTTTGTTTTTCAATAAATGGAATATACGGAAGATAGTTTCATCACTTACTATGAGCCATAAAGGGCAAAGGTATATCCTTTCACTTTAATGGCATTTTAACTCTGAATAATAAATGTTGAGGATTAACAGCAGGAAGTTAATATTGCATCTTGCTAGCAGGTTTCTGAAAGCAAGATATGGAGCTAGATTGTCATTGGTCTGATTTGCAAATACAATCCCTTTCAATAGAAAGAATAGATATAGCGGTTAGCTACATCTTTAAAGTGATGTGTAGTTTGATCCTTGTTCTGTTGCAAATGTAGATCCAGGAGTCAAGCTACTCATTATATTGTTCATGTATCAAGTAGAATCTGCTTGCATAGAAGACAGATTCTCAAACATTTGCCAGTTAGAAATCTTAGATGCTGATCAACTCTAGTGTGCCTCCATTGTAGCTTTGCGCAGGGCTAGCTAGAAAATGGAACTAATTTCAGGACTTTCTGATTCTGATTACTTTTAAATTTATAGAAATTTTAACCATGGAGCCCTCGAAAAATATTCTATTTAGGGGCACAGTGTGTGTGTGTGTGTGTGTGTGTCTAATCAACATAATTTACATTTCTCCTCTTCTTATGAAACATATTTGCATTATAAGAGGCTCTCAAAAATGTGCTTTGCTCTCAGTTAAAGCAATACTAATCCTCAAAATAGATTGCTGTGGAAATTATTATATCACAAAGACAAGATTATGACTCCAGGTGGATGTAGGCAGCGGGATCTGATGAACTCTTTAGAACAGAAGCCCTTGTTTCCATGAAAACGCATTTTAAAAATAAGAAGACAAAAGCCATAGTGGGTCACAAAGTGTTTCTAAAAGTATTGAAGGGGAGCATGTTGTGTTGTTTGGCAGTGAGACTCCGCTTGTATCCCCCCTTTCTGTCCCTCCCCCCAACCTGGAGCTGCGGCTGGCCAAGCCTTGTAGCCAAAGGATGGGGGGGGGGGACCAGGGGAAGCCTTTCTCCCACGGAGGGACCTCATCCTGTTCTTTTTGTTATTGTTGTTGGCATGTCCCCCTCCCCGTATACAATGCATATCTTATTACTTACTTTTCCCCTTTATAGTGCCCTAAAGCTGCGACCCAATAACAGGAACACAAAAAAGATGTAAGATCTATGCCCCCCCCCCAATTTTTTTACTCTTAAACAACAACAAAAAGGCACAACCCTATGCATGTTTAGACAGAAAAAAAAATCCTACAACTCTTAGAACCCTCGAGCCAGCATAGCTGGCTGGGGTGTGCTGAAAATTGTAGGACTTTTTCTTTATAAACATGCATAGGGTTGCACCTTAAGTGAGTTTAAAATGTGAAACTCCTCACATGTGTGGAATCTTCATATATATATATATATATATATATATATATATTGTTCTAGTATCAGGAATGTAGCAGTTGTTAGTGTGGAAGGTATACCTGCCATTTGAAGTGAAGCAATGCATTTTAAGATATAAAAGGGGCCATAAGACTATTACATCCAGCATCTAAAATTACTTAACACCACCACTGTAAGCTAGTACCTGATTATGCAGAGAGAGCTGCCCAGCCAGTTACAGAAGGTAGACCGACTGTTGACATATTCAATGGAGTGCCAGAGACCTTCATCTGTTGCTTCTTCCAAGCTGCCCAGGCAAGAAGACAGAAGTGGTACTCTAGCAAAAATGGATGTCAGCAGCCATGTTTGGACTATAGGCAAGGTATATGTGGGTTTGTAGTGTGGTTTGGCTTGAATTGTTTGTGTCTGGATCTCCTTGGCTCTGAAAGCATCTTTCCAGACTTTACCTGCTGGTTATACGATCCACGAGGCCAGGTTGTGGTGGGTGTATAGTCTTCCTTGACAGGAGGGGTTTGTACTTGCTAGAGAAAGGTGAACAAATGTGAAGAGAAGCATAGGAGCTCTTCTTCTTTTGTGTTCAGTAAACTCAATTGGACTTACTTCTGAGTAGGATTATGCTATGCTGTCTAGTTATTAGAGATGTAAAATTTCTGGAAATTTTGAAGCCATGGAATAACCCCAGAAATTTTTGGAAAAATTGAAAAAATGCAATACTAGCACTTTTTACGGATTGAAAGTCACTTTGTTACTTTAGGAACTTAAAATGTAGTTATGTACAAATTGGTTTGGCATAAAATTATCACATTTGGTATATTAAAAGTATAGTGCATTCAAGCAATTATTACAAATTGAATTTACTTTTTTAAATTTTTACCTTTTTGTTTTCTTTAAATGGAGCTACAAGCTCCTGAGCTGTAAAGAACACCTGAACTGTAAGGAACCTCTTTGGTTTTGCCACTTTATGAGGAGCAGGCAAAAAACATTTTTTTTAAAAAGAAGAAACCATTAACATAGTAACAAGGAGAATTATTTATGTCTCTGCTAGTCCTCCACAGTGTCAAGCAGACATAAAGCACCCATTCCCATAAAAAGAACTGAGAAAAAAGGGGAACCAAGATTCAATGAATATGCATGAAATTTAATCAGGCTCATTTTCTGAGCTATGGCTATCACTATCAGTTTCAGCCTCTGCTTCAATTGCAGTGCCCCCTAGAGGCAGAAATGCATCTTGGTCTTGTATTTGAGAATTGTAGTCCTGAGTTTGCAACCTAGGACTTGCTTGTCCTCGGTGCACAGAAATTGTAATAATCTGATACTGCACATAGCTTTTAGAAATCTTTTGGAGAAGTAAATATATAAACACCTTGTCTTAAACATTTTATGCATCATGCTAAAACAAAATATTCCATAATCCATTTTTCTTCATTTTCTTCATTTTTTCCAATTTTTCAGGAAAAAAAGGCTCTGGAAAAAATGGACCCCCCCCCCCATTTTTTTTTGAATTTTTCCAGAATTAACCTGAACTTCACATTGACTATCCATTTAATATTGCTAGTATATTAAATGTCTGAGTTGTGGATTGTGGTGTAGTGGCTACAGTTTCGGACGGAGAGTTAGGAGATTCAGGTTCTTGTCCCCACTCAGCCATGGAAGCTCACTGGGTGACTTTGGGCCAGTCACAGACTCTCAGCCCAGCCTACCTCACAGGGTTGTTGTTGAGAGGATAAAATGGAGAAGAGGAGGATTATATATGCTGCTTTGGGTTCCTTGGAGGAAAAATAGCAGGATATAAATGGTATAAATAAAATGTAAACTCTGTAATCTTATAACTTGTAGTCAGATATTTTGATAAAAAATATAGTTAACAGGGTTTGGTAGAAACTCACAACTGAGGCCATATTGTGGGTGCGTATCACCAGTTCTCCCAATTGTGTACACATACAAATCTACAAAAGGCTATGCCTGGAGCAAGACCTTGAATAGAAATTGACTTGTAAACATCTAGTTTATATTACATCTCAAGGGTTACAATGTTTTAAAGAGAGACACTCTTTCTTGCTTAATAATAAATCACACTGAATAGGCTAAGAAAAGATTGCTACAGTGACCCAGTCATTCTTTCTCTCGTCTATCTCCACCCTTACCTGTGAATAAGTCCTATTAAAGTCCTTCTGGTTAGGGCACAATCCTTTGCATGCTGGCTGTGGAATGCTGGGATTTCTAGGACTCGTTTTCTGGCTAGAGGATTGTACCTTTTGTGTCCCTTCCTAATCTTTCCTTACCACATCTTTCCCATTTTCTGTTTAGTCTAGCACTCATGATGTTTCTAATCCAGGACCTGTTTTCTTTAGAAAAATTGAAAATAATAGATTTTCTTTTCTATTGATCTACCACAAAGAAATTTGTATGACAACTAAAAACACATGTTAATTTCAGATACGTTGAATGTTTCACTTGTTCTTTATTTCAGTAATTCTATTATTTAGAACAGGTTTGTCTTAATTGTGAGCTATAGGATCAGACATGAGACCAAGGCCATGTTCAGGTGGGCATGCCCCCTTGGGGGCTGAACATGTTGGTGGGCATGCCCCCTTGGGGGCGGCCATGTTGTCCTCCTGTTTGGTTTCCAAAATATGGTCACCCTAACCATGGGCCTAAGGTTAGCCGTGGCATGATTTTCAGGCTGTCCTTTCATATTTGGGCAATCTATTTTTCTGAAGCTCTGCACCTTTAACAAATGCATGAAAACCTGTCTTAGGCTAAGTCAGACCTTTGGCCTGTGTAATCCAGTGCCAGCTCATCTGGCAGTGATTCTCCAAGGGAGCAGGCAAGGATCTTTCTTAGTGCTGCTGTATGAAATCAGCTAATTGGAGATACTGGGAATTGAACCAACAACATTATACATGCAAATCGTATACAATTTGCTAGCCATGAAATGAACAAGGACCTGAATTTTGTAAGAACAGATGTAGAGAAATATGTTTATGTAATATAAACAACAGTTGAGCCAAGTAGCAGTATACCTGCTGGACTATTTCCTCTAAGGCAGAGACAATGCACTATAGTAAATACTCTAAGCAAATAAGAGTGTAATCTTATGCATGTTTAGACAGAAAAAAGTCTGAAAACTTCCAGCATTCTCCAATCAACCCTATTGGCTCAAGAATACCAGGCGTTGTTGGACTTCTATCTAAACATGCATAAGATTGCGCCCTAATGGACTTAATAAAGCTGCCAATTATTACTATCAAAATTATATTCTAGTGTGAATATATATTCTAGTCTGTGGCATTATGGGAACTATGTCAACTTTAGTCATTACCCATTTTGTCACTGCAGTCGAAAGGCTGATACCTGCACTGCATAGCATGCCAAATCTTGGCCCTTGCCGACTTTCTAGAGAAATCAAGTTTTGCCAAATGCACACCCCACCAAGAAAATAAATACTTGTTACCTTGCCCTATATTGATTATATCTAAAGTGCTTACAACATTGAGTAACACGTTCCATTGAATGAAATATTGGAGGTGGCCTCAGTACTGCCTGGAATCCAGAATGCCAGCCACATGGGGAAATGGTAAATGACCAAACTGTGTCAGATCTTCCACCTGAAGTTGAACCAGGTTGTAGGCCCCCTGGAGAACTTGGTGTAGATTACAGCATTTTGGAGACACTCCAGAAATTTTGCAATCAGAGGAAGAGGGAACCGGTTACGGATAATGAGCTTATTTAATGCCCAGGAGTCATTGCAAAGTCTCAGTTCCCCACACTTCTATTTAACAAAAAGGACTGGTACAGCTGCAGGAGAAGTTGAAGGACAAATAAACCATCTCTGCAGATTCTTGTCAATGAACTCCCGAAAGGCGGTGAGTTCTAGTTCAGATAGGAAGTATATCTGGCCAATTGGAATCTGGGCCCCTGGCACTGAGTCTATGGGGCAATCATAGGACTGGTGGGGTGGCAGCTGGTCTGCTACCTTTTTCTCCAGACACGTCTCCATAGTCCCAGTATTCAGCAGGAAGATCCTTGAGGTCAGGCAGTGGCATCTCCAGCAATGTGGAGTTCCCTCTCTTAGGTAAGCAGTGCTCCTGACAATATAGGGAGGAAAAGGTCAGGTCACCCTGGGACCAGGATATCTGCAGGTCATGGAGAGTCAGCCAAGTCATTCCCAATACCAGGGGAAAGTGTGGTGCCACTGTCTGATAGAATCGAAGTTCCTCTTTATGTCCCTGGATCTCCAGGGTGAGTGTTTGACGAGTTACTGGTCCTGAAGTCAGATGCCTGCCATCAATTCTCTCTACCACCACTAGGTGGCTTGTGGGCTGAGTTAGGATTTGATGAGCAGCAGCAAAGGCAATGCCCATAAAGTTGCTCGAAGGCTCCTGAATCCATCCCGGCAACACTATGCATCATGGTGTGCCCTGGGCACTGAAGAATCACTTGTACAAGAATGGTGAACAAACCACGGGCTTTCTAGCCACCCATCTATTCTTCGGCATGAGTGAATCAAGGCCTGGAGGGCTGATGGTCTTCCTACTCGTGCCAGTTTATTGGAAAACTTACAAATTGAGACATCCTCAGCAACAGCTGTAGTCGATAGATTACTTTCCGCAACTTCATTTATTGTTTCTTCTAAAATTGTAAAACATACATTGCTATTTCTGGTTTGTAAAGTATGTATTAAAAATAAGATTTCTTGCTATTGGTTTACACCAACAGTTTGCAGAACTAAGTTGTTCAATGTTATTGTATTTGTATGTTTTCAAGTATAATTTTCCTTTTATCCTTTTTAAATAATATTATTATTTAGGCAATGGTTTTCTTCTTATTTAAATATACGTTACATACATTAGGAAATAATTATTTAAGATTTAAAGATCTGACAAAGAAAAGACAGTAATTACCCTCTGTTACTGCTTCTGTGTCAGTAATAACCACCACTTCTGGGGCTTGATCACTATTACCTCCAGTCATGTCTTGATCTGTAATACATCAATTTGAAACATTAATATGTAATAACATTTACCTAGAAGTTAACGTAGGAATGTTACCTTATGTTTTGCATTGCTTCAATACATAATTGAAATTATTTTGAAAATTGTATATGTTTCGAATACGTCCACCAGGAAGACAATATATTTCCAAATATTAACAGCATTATTTTTTTGGCAAACTAATTTAGTCTTTAAATGTGAAAATATATATTACCTTGGTTTTAATGCTGAACATAACCCAACATTGCTACACCCCTGTTAAACCAATGCAAGCTGTGCAAGCTACACTTCCCTCTTCATATGTTTTCCTGTGGAAAGTTCTGAACGTATGTGTTCCACAGGTCTCCTCATCCTTAACTACATTACAGTGATCCCATACTGGCCCCGAAATTAGGCTGACCATCTGAAAAGGAGGACAGGGCTCATATAACTTTCACAGTTGTAGAGAAAAGGGGATTTCAGCCAGTATCATTTGTATGCAATTAGTTCCTGGTGAAAGTCCCTCTTCATCACAACAGTTAAAGTTGCTGGTACTATACTAGAGTGACCATATGCAAAAGAAGGCAGGGCCCCTGCAACTTTAACTGTTGTGAGGAAGAGGGAATATCACCAGGAACTAATTGCATACAAATGACACTTGCTGAAATCCCCTTTTCTCTACAACTGTGAAAGTTATATGAGCCCTGTCCTCCTTTTCAGATGGTCAGCCTACCCGAAATGCTATGGGTTCATTGGTATTTCAGGCTGCCTATTAATTGAAGTACATTGCTCAAAGGCCCTGAATTCAGTCTGGAATGTTCCCAGTATGTGATTAAGAGATTAAAATGTTTCAGTGGCCATTGATTTATGAGCACGACTTGGAAAAGGTAGGGTTGGATAACAAGGGTGGTTACTGGGTTCTGCTAATCCGAATTCCCCCCCCCCCCCAATAATGCTAGGTTTTTCAATTGGCTACGATTTCTTTTCCATCCTTTGTTCTATGTCTCCAATACGCTTATATTTCCCCTCTAACTTTCTCCTGCGTCATTGTGTGTTATTTTTACCCCGCAGACCCCTCTCTGAAATTTTGATGTCTGCATGGGATCTCGCGGCGAGGAAGGGGAACGTAAATGCCCTTAGAGAGGTATGTTTGTGATCAGAGTACCCAGTACTTACTTTGGGGGGGGGGGAGTTAGTTGCATGTGTAGTCTGTGGGAGGATTTTTTCTTTACAAATGGTTTTGTGTTTTTTCTTTCTGTTCGCCAAATTGGTTTGTTCTGGCCTAATATGCAGTGCTGCCTGAAAACAAGTTTGCCTTTAAGAGGTGTCTTCAAAAATCTGAAGAGGGTTTTCTTTATCAGAACGCCGCTTCTGTTTTTCCTGCCAGCCACGCCAATCCTATTCACCCCATTTTCCACATGGCTAGACGTGTTAAGGCATGATCATTTTTGTTTAATTTGAGTTATACAGAAGTTTGATGGATAAATGACCCGTCTAAATAAACCTTATGATACATATATTTTAAGAATTTATCTTACCTTCTTCATATAAGACATTTGGGAAAGGCTTCCCCGCTATTGTCCATATTCTTATAAGTTGATTAAAAAGAGGCACTCTTAACCGAGCAGGCGGATTCTCACCATAGCTCCTTATGGAGTGATAGAAGTGGTTTTTTATTTTCCTGAATTTATTCTGCAGTTGTAATTTGGTTCGGTTAAAGTCTTTGGAGGACATTTTGCGCTGAATACTATTAAAAGCAACGCTATTTTTTCCAGGATTGCTCCTCATTAAGAGGGGCAGTACTGGCGATTCTCTAACAATCCGTAACATAACTTTAATTTCTTTATCTGTCCAATATTTAGGACGAGAGGCCATTGCTGAAGTCATCTTTCGATGGATTCTAGTCTGCAATGGTGTTGTTAAATCACATGTCTTGCGCTTGCGCAGGACTGTAGACGTATTTTTTTCCAAATATGAATTACTTCCTGTTAGAGTTGTAGTGGTGTTTTTTCAAAGGAAGTCTCTATGGCACGCTTGGGTAATATGCTAATATTGGGCAAGATATCGGAAAGGCCCATAGCTTTTCATTGTATATGTCATAGGTGTATTAGTAATCTGAGGCAGGCTGAAATAAATTATGTGAATGTATTTTTTGAATATTGGGTTAGTGTTTTTTGAAAAGGAAAACTGTTAAGTTTTTTGTAATTTTTTTTACATCCTTCTTTAGTAATTTTCTGTCTAAAAATATTGTGACGTACCTTAGATTTATAACATGGTATTACTATATATGGTTCTTAGTAGTACGTCTGATAAATTATTTATTGTATAGTTTGACTAATACATAATAGTTAATGGGTTTTTTTTCTGTTCAGAGATATATTCAGAATAAATATGAAGAGGTAAGTATTACTCATTGTGGATTTCTATTTTAATCTCTTAATAGTATCAATAAATTAGTTAATTGTTTTACAGTTTTTGTTGATGATTAATAAATTTTTCTCAATTTTAAATCTCAAACTGAGTTGTTGTTATGTTAGAAAGTAATGAAGGTATGTGTAAATGTCATGCCCTAGTAATTGTTGTGTTAATGTAAGTTATAAATTGTTTCAATGAAATTCCAAACACAAAATATGACAATCACGTATGTAACTGTATAAATAAAGACTTTTATTTTCCAAAAGATTTAAGTGTGCTTATTTTTTTATTCCTATTGTCTTACAGAAAATGCTCTTGTGTCAGTTGTATTTCCAAAGAGACATTTTTATTTTGTTATACAATATTTTTCTTTAATTGTGTTTATACTGACCTTATTAGAATTACTCCTATCAGAACTCTATCTTCTGTGTTACAGTAACAAGTTTAAGTAATGTTAATTATCGTAACCAAAGCAACATATGGTAAGTTCCCTGTTTTAATAAACATTACATAGTTCAAAACACACAGCACGTATAGTAACTTTAGTAAAAATTTTCTTACTGAAAAATATAGTAATACTGTTTCTTAGGCTAACACAGGAGTATACCATAGACTAACTATCCAGTTATCTCAAAATGCCCATAAATGTGCAATGTTACTAATAACATAGGGTTTTTAATGACCATATGAAAAGGAGGACAGGGCTCATGTAACTTTAACAGTTTTAGAGAATAGGGAATTTCAGCCAGGGTCATTTGTATACAAGTAGTTCCTGCTTAAATTCCCTCTTCATCACAACAGTTTAAGTTCCAGGGGCCCTGCCTTCTTTTGTATATGGTCACTGTAGTATAGTGACAGCAACTTTAACTAGGCTGACCATATGAAAAGGAGGACAGGACCCATGTAACTTTAACAGTTGCAGAGAAAAGGGAATTTCAGCTGGCGTCATTTGTATGCAATTAGTACCTGGTGAAATCACCTCTTCATCAAAGCAATTAAAGGTGCATGCACTATACTAGAGTGACCAGATACAAAAGAGGGCAGGGCCCCTGCAGCTTTAACTGTTGTAATGAAGAGGGAATTTCACCAGGTACAAATTGCATACAAATGACACCAGCTGAAATTCCCTCTTCTCCACAACTGTTAAAGTTACATGAGCTCTGTCCTCCTTTTCATATGGTCAGCCTACTTTAACTGTTGTGAGGAAGAGGGGATTTCACCAGTAACTAATTGCATACAAATGACACTGGCTGACATTCCATGTTCTATATAACTTTTAAAGTAACATGAGCCCTCTCCTCCTTTTCATATTGCAAGTCTACCTTAAGGTCCTCGGTTCACTGTGTTCACAATGTCTTGTTCTATTTTCTAACAGTATCCTTAGGGTCATTTATACTGCTGAAGGTATTGATGTTAATAAACAGTGTTACATTACTGATCACTTTTAAGAAAATAACAGTGAATTTGACCTTATTAGAAAGACTGTTACAGTATAATCAATATATATTGTAATTGTTTGGTAAGGAGTACTTTCCTAACGAGTGCTCCATAAGAACTCAGCTATTTCATCTCTTAATGTTTTTCCCTCTAGAGACTGCGAGCTATTGTCTTCATGATATGGTAGACCAAGTGTTGATAGGACTATATTATTTTCTTTTGATTCCAAAGAATGCAAAGAATGCCCTTTGGTCTCACATATGTTGTGAAGTATAACTGTAGCAGATATTACTGAAGCTATGTTTTCTTCAGCAACGGTCAACCGACTACTGAGGCATTGCCAACGACTTTTTAGATGACCGAATGCTCTTTCCACTACATTTCTGGCTCAACTTAATTTGTTGTTAAAGAAAGCCTTTTCCCCAGTCACTGAACCTCCGTAAGGCTTCATTAACCAGGGCTTTATAGGATAAGCACCATCGCTCTCCCATTTTCCAAGTAATATCTTCACTTATAAATTTTCCAGCATTCATAGCTTCATATAGTGTGGAGTTAGCAAAAACATAAGCATCATGGTTCCTTCCACTCCATCCTATTTCAACATGTATGAAACGTCCCAGGTGATCACAAATTCCTTGTAGAAGCATGGAGTAGTAGTTTTTGCGGTTAATGTAGTCATTACCTTGCCTAACAGGACAGCACAGAGCAATGTGACTTCCATCGACAGCCCCACAACACCCTGGAAATCCAAGTTTATGGAAACCATCCATGATCTGTGTAGAAAGGAATTGTTATAGGATTATGCAGCTGTATAATACATAGAAATGCACAGTTTATTTAATATAACTGTATGTGTTTGAAGACATTCCAAATTATGTAATCAAAATAAAGTGTTTTTACTGGATTTTTATAAAGTTTTGTTAGAAGAATACATTCTTTATATTTTGCATTTGCTTATCATTTCTGTGTAGTTATAATTAGAAGTATTTAAATCCATACCCACACAAAAGGAATTTTCCTTTCTATGTTGAACTGTACAATAAAAAGCATTTCTTACCTTTCTTGCATCTCCTACGCAAACTGTTCTACAAAGAAGCCTGTGTTCAAGAGCAAGGCAGAATTCAATGAATACCTCTGCAACAGTGGATCTTCCCACTCCAAATTGAGAGGCTGTTGTCTTATAGTTTCCTGGATGAGCCAGTTTCCAAATGGCAATGGCCACTCTTTTTTCAACACTTATGGGCTGACGCATAGAGGTACTTTGTCTCTGTAGTGATGGAGTGAGCAGTGCCACAATTTCAAACAGTGTTCCTCTTGTCATTCTAAAATACTCTATCCATTGACTGTCACTCCAAGCTTTTAACACGAAATTCTCCCGCCAATCCTTGCTAGATGGTCTAACCCAGTATCTTCTGGAAACAATAGGCATCTTGTTTAAACGAAGCATTGTACTGATGGTCATCACGTTATTTTCCATTTTCGATGTCAGAGCACTTCTCCTCTTTCTGTAAAACTTGCATATCATAAAATGATACTTACGTATCCTGGATGGACATGATTATATAACATGCAAACAATTTGAAAGTGCAATATAGCACAGTAAGGCATGTAACCATACGTCTTCTGCAGTCAAGGCAGTCCCTCGAACATTACACGGAGCCATTACTAACCCTTAGCTTACATGAAACACGTCATTAATGACTTGGAAATAGAAACTAAAAGCAATCACTGCTTTTTTAAAAACAACGCATGCACAGTCACACTTATCTCAGCAGGGACTGCAAATGAGCTGACGGAATGAGACGGAGGAAGTGGGCGGGGAAAAACAATGACCAGTTAAGATAAAACGACGCAAAGTACAAGTGTGGCCGTGAAATACGTCAAACATTCTAATGACAAACACATCAACAACGGTAAGGAAACAATAATATGGCCACTTACGTTTTACTACGACAATATTTAAACGCCAATCTGACCAGTTTTTGACGCAATAACACTCCGTGTAGATTCCCCCATGGTCAGCCTACTCTTGTCTATTTGTTTTTATTGCCTTTGTAACATCAGTTCTATGTGTGTAAATATCTTAAGCAAAGCGTGCCTTACTATGCCAAGAATAGTAAAGAGTTTTGATTCAAAACTGGTATTGTTGGAAATTCCTTTTCACACCCGCCTACAGCTCGAAACCCCACGCTACTGAAAAGGGGAAAAGAGACAGGTGGAAGCTTGGGTCCCAGAAAAGGGACAAGGTTGCTCTTAAAGAGGCAAGATATCTTTAAGGACCAGAATCAGAGGTCCCCTCTACAAGGATTCGCTTTTGCGCCTGGTTAGGCGATTATGCGCATAATCGCTGAAGCACATTTACGCCTATTACCTCTGCACGAGAGGCGGCGAGAGGCGGCGAAGCGCATTAAGGGATGACCAAAACGCGCTTTACAAGTAGTTAATGCGCATAAGCGCTTGTTCACATAGGCAAAATGCGCTTTAACGGCCGGAGCAAAATAAAACTCGCTGTTTAACGCGCATTCGATAATGCGCATAATCGGAGAGATAACGCGCCTCTACGCCCGATTTGTGCTCTGTTCTTGTAGAGGTAAATTTTTTAAAGCGCCTTGAAGGAGCATTAAACCTCTCTTGTAGAGGCAGCCAGAGTGTCCAGCCAGGAAGGGGGAACTCTGAACGTCGAGGTGTGGATCCTCGACACATCCCTTTTTGGAAGCAAAATCACTTCTGTCCCCCTATCCCAGATAAGGGACCTGGGCCAGCTTGGAAAAAGCAACAGGTGAGGAAGACCTCTGGCACTCCATTAAACATGACAACAGCTAGTATACCTGCTCACCAATTGCCAGAAGCCTCACAGTCTACAATGGCAAAATGCAGTGTTTGGCTGCTGGGCGCCTCTCCCTGCCCAGTGAGACACCAGCTTACAATGGTGTCGTTAAGCAATTTTGGATGCTGGATGTAATGGTCGTACAGCCCCCTTTATATCTTAAAATGAATCATTTCAATTCCACATTGCACAACTGCTACATTTCTGGTGCTAGAGCAGTAATAATAACTTCTGGTTTATCAGTGAGAAACTAATCTAAAAATGTATTATTACACCTCAGGTTCATTAGCCACGTAAACAAGCCAGAACAGAACAGAACAGATACCCATTATCACAATACTAGACAAGAATCTTTCCCTCCTTTTATCCAAATACCTCCTGAATTTACATTGCCTCAGTGTGCAGAGAACAGAAATCCCATTCAGGGATCCAAAGAAAACTGTCCAAAGAAACCTCAGAAATAAGTCCCATTGATTTCAATAAAGCTTGATTTCAATAAAGCTTACTCCCAGCCTCTTCACATCTGTTGGAAAACATTGGCAATATAAAATCCAAGCAATCTTTAGTATTATTCTTAATGGAAAGGAAGACGTAAATAAAATAAATCCTTTACTAACTACGTCTCATTTCTGTCTAGGAGGGAAGGGAAATGGCTGGGTAAGGGCTTACGAGTGCCGCCGCCACATACCTTCTTCTGATGCTGGTCTGCCTCCACTGCCGGTCCTCCTCCTCCTCCTCCTCCTCTTTTCTGCTGAACGCCGGTGCTGCTCCTGCTGGTTCCTCTTCTGTTGCTGTTGGTGCTGCTTCCTTCTTTTCTCTCCTCCTCTGCCTCCTTCTCTTCCTCCGTCTGCCTTCTTCTTCTTCTCCTCCTCCTCCTCCTCCTCCTCCATCCGTCTGTCCATCTTCTTTCTTTTCCTCCTCCTCCTCCTCCTCCTCCTCCTCCTCCTCCTCCTCCATCTGTCTTCTTCTTCTCCTCCTCCTCCTCCTCCTCCTCCGTCTGTCTTCTTCTTCTTCTCCTCCTCCTCCGTCCGTCTTCTTCTTCTTCTTCTTCTTCTCCTCCTCCTTCTCCATCTGTCTCCTCCTCCTCCTCCTCCTCCTCCTCCTCTGTCTTCTTCTTCTCCTCCTCCTCCTCCTCCTCCTCCATCTGTCTCCTCCTCCTCCTCCTCCTCCTCCTCTCCTCCTCCTCCTCCTCCTCCGTCTGTCTTCTTCTTCTTCTCCTCTGTCTGTCTTCTTCTTCTCCTCCTCCTCCGTCTGTCTCCTCCTCCTCCTCCTCCTCTGCAACCGCGCTAGCCAAGAACAAGGCCGGAGGCCGGAACAACGCGTACCCGGAAGTGCAGGCGCGCGTTGTTCCAGCCAGTTCCCCGGCCGATCTGGGCCTTGTTCTTGGCCAGTGTAATGGATGGCATGGGAGAGGCCCAATTGTTCTGGACTTTGGGGGATATTTTGAAATTTCCCCCCGGACTCAAATTTCCCCCCTTTTTCCAGACTTGTCCAGGGGAATCCGGACATCTGGTCACCCAAATCTGATCACCCTAGTCACAAGGACCTTAGCAACCTATTAACCATGGGCATTGTTTGGTCTTCAGTGGCACTGCTCTTGACTTGGCCTACCATCCGTGTGAAGCCTTTAACTCTTGCCCATGTGTTTGCTTTCCATTCGAGCAAATAGGGTGACCATATGAAAATGAGAACAGGGCTCCTGTCTCTTTAACAGTTGCATAGAAAAGGCAAGTCCAGCAGGTGTCATTTTTATGCATGCAGCACCTGGTGAAATTCCATCATCACAACAGTTAAAGCTGCAGGAGTCCTGCCCTCTTTTGTATCTGGTTACTCTAGTAGAGCTCCTGTGACTTTAACTGCTGTGATGAAGAGGGAATTTCACCTGGTGCTGCTTGCATACAAATGACACCTGCTGAAATTGCCTTTTCCATGCAACTGTTAAAGAGATAGGAGCCCAGTCCTCTTTTTCAGATGGTCACCCTCGATTTGCACATGGGCTTACTTGGAATAGTCCACTTCAGAAAACACAAGTTCTTATTTAGCCCAAAGATCCCAATGTTAACTTGTCATAATTTTTTGAAAGCAGGCCTTTATTCGTGCTAGAAGCAGAACAGGGAAAATACAGGGTCCCCTGTTTTGGAAATATAAAATCCAGCTGTTTTCTTTTAACCACTTGCCCGATAAAGAGATCTGGAGATCTCAAAAGCATGCCCATTAAAAAAAAAACTTTTGGTTAAGCTAATAAAGGTATATAACATGAATATGGGTGTTAGAATTTTTCTTACTGTGTTTTGTGATATAGAATTGGTAACTACAGTGGAGCCTATGGAATACAGGGCAGGCCAGCCAGGGTTCATTTGACAGTGGATTTCATGTTGATTTCTCCTTGTCAAAAGAAAAAAAAAAGAATTCTGTTTTTGGTTGATTTAGGCTCCTCAGAAGAACAGTTGTGTGAAGGTGAAGGTGTAAACCTTTTGATGAAAGACTATCTGAATAATTTTGCATGAAGCTGTGCCCTCCCAGCCCCCTTCAAAACAAGTATTTTTAAGGATAATCTTGGAAAATGTTAGGACCAGCTTCTTTATCTCCCTTTCTAACCTCTGGCCTTGCTCTTTCGCTCCCCCTCCCTCTTTCGCTCTCTTTTGGGGTAGGACATAGCAGAGGCTGTTCCTAGCGGTACCAACAGACATGCTTTCCTCAGGTGGAGCAGGCACAGGCCGCCTCTACAAGAATTCGGCTTGACACCCGGTTGCCCGATTATGCGCATCTTCTCACAATCGCTTTTACGCCTAATTACTATACACAACAGGCGGTGAAGCGCATTACCGGCTGTATGAAGTGTGCTTTAAAGTTGTTGACATGCAGAGAATCGCTTGTTTACATGGTCATAAGGCACTTTAACTCCTGCGGTAATTTAAAACTCGCTATTTAACGCGCATTCGATAATGCGCATAATCGGATAGAAAAAGCGCCTCAACCCCTGATTTGCGCTCCGTTCATGTGGAGGTAAAATCGGTAATGCACTCTGAAAGAGCTTTAAATCGCTCTTGTAGAGACACCCACAATGTGTCCAACTCTGACAGCTGTGTAATTTGCTTGGAGACTTCTCTGTATCAAAGCAATTCCAATCAGTGTGAAGCCAGGTCCATTCACTAGTTGAATATATAATCCACTAAATTAGGGTGACCAGATAAAATCCAGGTCAGGGCTCATGTAACTTTAACAGTGGTAGAGAAAAGGGAATTTCAGCCAGTGTCATTTGTATGCAATTAGTTCCTGGTGATATTCCCTCTTCATGACAACTGTTAAAGTTGCAGGGACCCTGCCTTCTTTTGTATATGGTCACTCTAGTATAGTGCCTGCACCTTTAACTGTTGTGATGAAGAGGGAATATCACTAGGAACTAACTGCATACAAATGACACTGGCTGAAAATCCCTTTTCTCTACAACTGTTAAAGTTACATGAGCCCTGATGTGGATTTTATCTGGTCACCCTACACTAAATATATATTGAGGAATCAAGAGAAATATTTCTGCCTTATCAGTCATTTTACAGGCCTGACACGCTCCAGTGAGATGTGTGGTTTTCTGACTGACAGATAAACACGTAACCTACAAAAGAGCATATTATTTTTGCTGTTACAGCTTAAAAAAATGGGAAACAAGTACAGACAGTTGCCATGTTTTAACTGCTTTATTATGGGAATAAGAAGTGCTTTACTCAGAGTTAATGTCTTAATTCAAAGATGCCTTGATGAGAAGAAAGATCTATACTTGCGATTTATTGACTACGAGAAGGCATTTGATAAAGTTCATCACGAGTGATTGACATAGTGAGAAAAACTGATATACAGACAGCTGGGATATTCGGATTATAGAAAATTTGTACTGGAATCAAACAGCCTCAGTTCATATAGATGGAGAGTTATCTGAAGAAGTTCAAATCTAAAAAGGAGTGAGATAGAGTTGCATTCTATCACCTGTGCTGTTCAATTTGTATTCCGAAGCTATATTTAATGAAGCACTCGCTGAACAAATAGCTGGGATAGACGTCAATGGAAAGGTAATTAATTGTGGTAATGACAGACAACTTATCTGACTTTCAGAAACTACTAGAACGGATCAATGAAGTGAATAACGATTATGGACTCAAAATTAACATCAAGAAAACAAAATATATGGTGATAAGCGAAACATTTTCCACTGTATTAATGTTACAGTAAACAGTGTGCGCCAATCAAGCGTGTCACAAATTATAAATACCCAGGAACGTGGCTCAATGAAGGTAATGAACAAACACAAGAGATAAACACAAGAATTGAGATGGCAAGAACAGCATCTGTCATAACGAGACAATTGTTATTTAATTGGGGACCTTAAACTGACTGAATAACAAATGAGGATGTACTGCGAGTAAACAAACAAATGCATCATACTCCAATTTATTATACAAGGGAAAATTGAAGGGAAAAGATCAGTGGGAAGAAGAATGAACATCACTGCTAAAGAATTTTAGGGAATGTTATAGCTGTACTTCTATACAATTATTTAGAGCAATGGCGTCAAAACCCCAAATAGCTGTAATGGTAGCTAACCACCGATAGGAGAAGGCACATTAAGAAGAAGAATTATAAGAACTGAACAAGGAATAAATGTTTGGTTTGATTAATACTACGGGCTTTTAAACAGGCCTCAAAACCCCATTTATATCAAGCTGGTTTTATTTGAGATGCTGAGCTAAATGTTTGAGTTTTCGTATTTTATATTGTTGTTGGTTTAAAATTGCTTTCTCTTTTTGCCCTAAAAGGTGTCATAGATTTATTTTTTTAAAAAAATAACAAGTAAATAAACATCTATTATGAGCTGACCAGCTGTTTTGTTTGGACTTAATTTTGATTGGAATATAAATATATTTATACCGCAATGTATTTTGAAATAGGCCAGCTACATTATGCTATTCAAAGTGATTGTTTTGTAATGTCCTTTGGCATTAAGCAAATCCATGCCAATAATAATAATAATAATAATAATAATAATAATAATAATAATAATACCAGATAAGCCCTGTCCTGATGCTTTATATATATAAAAAAGTTACATTTCTGTCCAAGATATGTACACCTCAATAGTGCTAACAACCCAGTCACCCGGATACAAGTTGGGATCATGCATGTATTGAGCATAGGTTATTGTACTCAGGAATATTGTGAATCCTGTTGTGCACAAATGACTAAAAATCCACTTTATCAGATTTTTTCAGTGTTCTTCACCTCTACCTTTGCAATGCATGCAATTCTTTGCGCTTGTTCCTGTTCACCTCTGGCAGCGATCTGTGGCTGCCCTTCTTTTCACTTCAGTTTTAAGTTCCTTGGTTAATTGAACCTGCAATTGTGCACTGATATCCAATGACCTTTAAATTGGGCTGTATATTGTAACTGAATGCATTTATTATTGTTTTTATCATATAGCTGGAGCTGAAGAAGTGTATTAGCCCTTCTTTTCTCTCTCTCTCTCTCTCTCTCTCTCTCTCTCTCTTTTTGTAGTTCCTTAAGCCTGGGGAATCAGTCTAAAGCTGGAGATCAAAGAAGGAGTTAAAAGGAAGGAGAAGAGAGTCCGCTCCATCACACCAGTGGTTTAACGCACTCTCGCCATGCCTGGTATCTGGTTTTGCAGCCTGGGACTCACATGACGTCGTCCCTGTCCTGCACCCATCTCGCCTCTTTTCTTCTGTTATGTGTATTATTTTGGTGCAGGGAAAGCTTGGATTATTTTTCCCAAGCGGATTTAATATGCCCTTAAGCCACCGGGTAGTGTTGTCCCCTCGCTTTTTCCTTTGTTGGGGGCGTGTGCTTTGAATGGAGTCTTGCTGATGAAAGGGGAGGGTGGGGTGGTTCTCCTCCTCTAGCACTCCGTGTTGAATGTACAGACTTGTGCTTAGTCAACTGAATGGACTTTTTACTGCTCCAACCCCACCCTCATTGCCCACAGAAATAGAGCCCAGCCGATGAAATGTTAAATTAGTAAATAGCAAGACAACAAAGCCAGAGTGGGGGGGGGGCGGGGAGCCCACACCCATCAGAGTACCACAACCAATGAACTGGAGGCAGAAGGAGAAGGGGTGGGGTGGGGTGGAGTGGAGTGGAGTGGAAGAGCAAACAAGCAAAAGGGAGGTTTTTACGGTGCAGTGCAATACCACAAACCCACGTGAAAGGGACCATTAGCTTGACGCGCTTATGAAACGGAGGTAAAAAACACAAAGGCAAACCAGGGGTTGTGTGTGTGTGGAATAGGTGTGATGAAGCCCAGAGTGCTTATCCACAAGAATGATGTCATTACCAAGGAACAAGGTAGGAGTGGTATCCGAGAAGTAAAAGCTGAGTCAGGCATCTTGGTCTGAAATGAAACTTGAGAGGGAACTAAGGAGGCAATATTGGAGAACAACCAAAAGATGAAAATGGGAATAGAGTGGTGCAGAATGAACTTGAGGTTGAAAAGCAGCGAGATGGATGACTTGGAGTGTCATCAGACGGGGGGAGGAATCACGTTTCCTTACCGTCGCTTTCCTCCCTGCTTCTGTCTCACGATACTGCCTCTGTCTTCACACAAGGGAAGAAAGAGGAAGTAAACGATGACCACGTGGCCCATTCAGTGGGCGTTTTTATTGCACGGCTTGTCCTGCACATAGCAGGAAATGGTGGAACATCTGTTTAACATAAATAAATAAATAAATAAATAAATAAATGGATTTACCGGAGTCTATTTTGCGATGGAACGGAGGCCAGAAGGAGAACGAGACGCGTGGGAAGCGGACAGCGTCATCTAAAGGATGTGCGAAAAAGCATGAATGGGCAGTAACGAGCATGCACTAAAACGCTCGTCTGATGATGCTCTTGGTAAAGGCCTGGAGTTGGCAGAATATGGAAAGAAGAAGTTGCCACCCCCACAAGTTCCAGGGTGTAGTGTGTGGGAGAAGGAGAGTTTTCCAAAGGAAATGGAAGGTTTGAACCTTTAAAATAGGTTTGGTTCCATCAGAGAAACAAAGGAGCTTGATCCATTAGAGAGCACAATAGTACTCAAGATGTACTTAGAACAGAAAGCATTCTGAGCTACATATTGCAGCTAAATGAAACTGTCAAGTTAGCTTAATGCAAAATCAAGCGTTATTTGAGACAAACAGTAACATAATTACACTCCACCCACGGTCCGCAGTTGCTTAATCCCCTCCAAGCTATTTCCAAGCAACATAGAAGTAAACAGCTTCTATTCACCTCCCATCAAAGAGGACTGAAGAGTGGTACATGAGCTGTAGGTGTTATTAATGAGATGTCTTACAAACCTGCAGTCAGTTCCACAGTTTTCCAATTTCACTTTAGAGAGGGACAACTGGATGGACATTGATTACTAATTAAAATCCACATACCAGAGAAGAGGAAATACCGTGGTGTTCCTGCGTAGAACTGATTTAGAGAATGAAAGAAACAGAAATTTTATTCATGGCCCCCAAAGTCACACACCCCGGGATATAGTTACGATAACTTAAATGTGGACTCTGACAAGCCATTGACTTCATGGATGGAAGTCACACTCACCATCCCAGGTAGAATCTGGGTAACTAGTTTTGTCCGAAGCGTGTTCATGGGAATTAATGAGAGACCTAAATAAGCAATTTGAGGTTGTAGTGTGCTTAAAAGTGGCAAAGAGAATTTCTATCTGGAAACTCATTTAGGAGGCTCTATTATCCAAAGGTCGTATTGCACTTCCAGGAAGTGCTTCCGCTAACACAAGGCAAGGCACCTGCTTTTGCAGTACCCTCTACCTGCTACAGCTGTGCCTTATTACATTATGTTCTTGAAAGCCCCCCACCCATTCTCAAAAGCAGCTTTTGGGGAGGGGGAGGGGTGTTCAGTAGAAATCAATGTCCTGACTTGTCCAAATGGAAGTCTTTTCTGCTAGTCCAAAACCAATACTGGACACAACCTAGTTTTCTGCTATTACTGTGAATCTGAAATTGCCCAGGAGCTCGCTTTTGCATCCTTCAGAGCCTGCTCAGCCTGTATATCTGTAAATTAGATCACTGCAGATACATCGGAAGTTCACATTGTAAAGGGGGGGAGGATGTCAACACCAGCTGTGTATTACAGGATTGTATCGCAGTCATTGCTAACAGGCCCCATGACATTCACCTGCTCCCGCAGTGATCTCGGGTCCACCCCTCAGTTATTCAGGAATATCGCTCACCGCTTTTGTCATGTTGTTTCCGGTTCTCTCACTACAATCCTGAAGTCCGCAGCTGGTGAGCCCCTTCATGAAATTGTTGCTGTTCAGCGCAAGTTCAGTGAACACCCAACCAGTGCTCAGTGAACACCCAACCAGCTGCCAGTGGTTTCAGAAGTGTGTGGAAGCGGAACTGGCTGCCATTTTTGCCATATGTTTTTGATGTGTATCAGTGTGTTTTGGCGCCAAGAGTGTGTATTTTTTTTAATCACAAACATATCTAAGTGCAACATCACATATTCGATGGACTTCCTATCCATGACCCTGTGTAGCTGTGATCTTGCGTTCGTGCACATCCTTCACGAGTCATTAAAAGAACCAGCGCCGTAGCTGCATCATCTGCATAGCCCTGCCCACTTACACATGCGGAAGCGCTGTCATGGGGTACACGTCCTCCCACAATGGCACTCCTGCCATTGCAGGAAACTTTGCTTGCGTGTGCCCTGTGAATGCCGATTGCAGAAGCGGGACACCTCGCAATCACCCCCTCCCTTGCGAAAGGTGTAGATTAGGCCAAGGTTTCTCTCAAGTTCCCATCACATAGGAAAAGAACAAAACAGTATTTCAATATTTACTTCAAGGCAGGGATGGAGAATCTCTAGCTTACACACAAAATATATTTACTTTACAGATGATCAGAAACTGCCAATCTCTGTAATACCTCTAAAAGCAATCTGTCATTATGGCTATGCTGTGCTGTGTGGAAATGACATTTTGCCACCATGTCAGATTCATATGCATGACCTCCTTCTTTCACATTTCTGGCATTAAAAATATTATTTTAAAAGCCATCAGAGACCAGGCCTGATTTACAAAAGCCATCAGAGACCAGGCCTATTTACAAAATAGAAAAACAAACAATTATTTCTGCATGCCCTGGGGCACATTGTATTCAGTTTGTCAAATACAGATGTTATGAAAAAGATTAACTCCTGTTTGCCAGGGAATCTACTGTTTTGTTTTGGAATGCAGTCCTGCTGCTGTTATAGGCCACCTTTATACAGCAGCGGGATGGTGCTTGATTCTTCAGAGCATCACATTTTCTTTGATCTGAATTTACATCACTACAGCAGCCACCGTGATGTATCAGCTCCCTTCATTTCATATTATTATTATTATTATTATTATTATTATTATTATTTACTACATCTTCATACTGCCCATCAGCCGAAGCTCTCTGGGCAGTGCACAATTAAAAACCATACAAAATAACAATATAAATTTAAACATTAAAAAGTTTTTTAAAAAGCAGTGTAAAACGAGTTACATTAAAAACCAGGGAAAGCCTATGTAAAAAGCCATGTCTTCAGGAGGCATTTAAAAGATGTAACGTTTTCTGCCTCTCGAACCACACGAGGGAGGATTTTCCAGAGGGTGGGTGCCACTACAGAGAAGGCCCGCCACTGAGGTTCTTCATGGCGGCATTCCGTTCGTCTCGGAATGGCCAGTAGGGCCTCCTCTGAGGATCGTAGTTGCCACCCAGGTATATATAAGGGAAGACGGTCTGCTAGGTATCCTGGTCCCAAGTTGTTTAGAGCTTTGTAGGATAAAGTTGCAGGCACTATACTAGAGTGACCACATACAAAAGAAGGCAGGGCCCCTGCACCTTTAACTGTTGTGATGAAGAGGGAATTCCACCAGGGACTAATTGCATACAAATGACACTGGCTGAAATTCCCTTTTCTCTACAACTGTTAAAGTTACAGGAGCCCTGTCCTCCTTTTCATATGGGCAGCCTAGGCATAGTTGGCATACCAACCAAAGTTGATAATGGGCGCTCTGGGCCACCAAGGTCACCTGGGCCTCCAGTGACAAAGATAGATCCAGCAGCACCCCCAAACTATGGATCTACTCCTTCGGAGGGAGTGCAACCCCATCCACAAGAGCTTGTTTACATGGAGCAGTTGCGGAGTAAATTCGCTCCCGGTGGGCGAGTACCTTTTTTTTGGTAGTTATTTCTGTGTAAATACAGTAGAATGGCAGCCTGTAACTGCGCAATTACGGAGAAATGCTTACTGGGTCCTCGTGATGTTAACCTAGGGTGACCATATGAAAAGGAGGACAGGGCTCCTGTAACTTTAACAGTTGCAGAGAAATGGGAATTTCAGCCGGTGTCATTTGTATGCAATTAGTCCCTGGTGAAATCACCTCTTCATCAAAGCAATTAAAGGTGCATGCACTATACTAGAGTGACCAGATACAAAAGAGGGCAGGGCCCCTGCAGCTTTAACTGTTGTAATGAAGAGGGAATTTCACCAGGTACAAATTGCATACAAATGACACCAGCTGAAATTCCCTCTTCTCCACAACTGTTAAAGTTACAGGAGCCCTGTCCTCCTTTTCATATGGGCAGCCTAGTTAACCTTAAACCAAAAGAAATCCTGGCCGAAATATTGGAAAAACGTTTTGGTATAGTTTAGGGTAAGGGTTGCAAGGGGAATGTCAACCAAGGTCCCGTCCAAGTCTCTCCTGCAAGTCCCACCTACTGCCGCCCACCAGAATTTCCCGTCTTAGGTTACCTGAAACTTCAAGCCCACATCTCGACAGTAGAGTGATCTCGTAGTACTTCGCATCTTCAACCCTATACAAAACTGTTGTTGTACGTGCACACCTGTCCTTTCGAGATGGAGCCTGCTCTGCGCAATCTTTACCTGTCAGCGATTCTAGCTCTTCTTGCAAAGATCCAAAGCGCCAACCAGTGCATTAGGCATTCACTCTCAAGGTCTAATAGGAACGGGAGACAGCTTGCCTTTTTGAGATGGAGGAGGCGCAGATTCACATTGATCCAACAAGTCATATTGGAGGACACTCCGGCATCTTTTTTTTTTTTTTGCTCTTCCTGCTTGCAGAGAAAGGAGGCAGAGGAGGTGGTGGTATTTCCCAACCAGTCGTGACTGGTGGGAAAACTTTGTCCTCACTATGTGGGATGAGGAGCAGCGGCTTGAAAACTTCCGTATGACTAGAGTCACCCTCTTTCAGCTAGCAGAGCTTCTTCGCCCAGTATTGGAAAGGAGCAGCACCAACACGAGGCAACCAATACCAGTGGAAAAGAGGGTGACAACCTGCATTTGGAGACTTGCCAATGTGAGCCTCTACAGGCGGGTGGCACATCAATTTGGGGCAGGCAGGACAATTGCTGCTGCAATCGTGGTGGAGGTATGCCCAGCTATGGAGCATCTCCGTCTGAGATGCACCGCTTGCCTTGGGAACGTGGCAGCGGTGAGTGAATGTTGCTGTATTGCGTACTTCTCTCTTGACCCCATATGGCCCCCCTTTGCATGAGAACGTTTCACAGCCCCAGTGACCCAAACCCATGCTTTGGGCTCTGTTTTATATTGCTGCTGCAGAAGTGCAAGTATGGATGCTGGGTTGTGTGTTGTGTTTTTCCCATATTCAAAATGCCTTCTTGACCTCAGAAGGGCATTTCACCCGAGACTTAATTAGCAGCCATTCTGAAAAAGGGAGGCTCACAAGGCATCAGTAGCCAGCACTGCCTTTGGTTTATTTCCAACCCCCCCCCCCCCCAATTTTCCATTGCTGCAGGCAAATGCAGGGATGCTCGTTTGTGTCTGAGGAGGAATGGTGTCTGCAACCCCCTTCTCTTTCAGGTGATGCAGGGTTTTGGGGCAACTTGGCTTCCTGAATTGCATGGCCACCACCACTGGGTGCCGTGTCCTGCCTCGACAGGAAAAAACGCATAAACAGGAAGTGCTACTTCTCCGTGCTCCTGCAGGGCATGGTCGACAGCAGAGGTCGTTTCGTGGATGTGGAGATCGATTGGAGCGGGAAGGATCATGATGCCCATGTCTTCAAGAACTCGGCACTTTTTGAGGCAATGGGTGCTGGGGTCTTCATTCCTGGGAACCCAAACATTACTGTCAGTGGTGCCAGGGGATGTACCAGCTGAGCCCCCAGCACCAGCACCACCGGGCGATGGCAGTGACGGGCCCGAAGCATGAACTTTCCTATATGTGCATTGATTTTGATTTTGCAACCTGTTTCTGGCATCTAACCAGGGCTCTCTCTCCCATCTTCAGTGGCAGAAGAACCTCAGCTGCCAGCTCCCCTGGGCCCTCCCCCTCCAATCCCTCCTCCTGCTCTGGAGATGGGGTGCAGAGACCTGTACCGGATGCTGGTGAATTCCCAGCCATCAGTCTCCATGGCCTGTAAGTGGCACCTCCTCTCCCTCCCCAGTGCACCAACCCCCAAGAGGTATCAGGGACTCCCTGCAGTGGATGCCATAACCAGGCAGGCTTTCATTTCACCAGGTTCACTGACTGCAACTTTGTCTTCTCACCCTTCCTCCCCACAACAATGTTTGCGATGGATGGTAGAATCCAGCAGCTGGAGGGCGCTTTCCATCAGTTCATAGAGGAACCGGTTCTGTGCAGGTCCCCTGTTCGTGGATGCTGCTGGGGCCGTGGGTGTGGGGAGCCGCCGCAGCCCGAGATTTAATTGGTTGGTTGGTTATTTTTTGGTAAAATAGAGAGTTTAATAATATACATTATATCTTTCATATGTTCTAAAAAGAAATTTGTTGCTCAAAGAAACCTCTGGCTCTGTGTGAATTATTTGTTGTGGTAGAGAGAACACCTACTCTATTAACTGTCGGCAATTCTTGATAATCTAGGAAGTGCCTTTAAATAACATTGGTAGGCATAAATTTAATAATTGTAGCTGGATAGTGGCTATCTATCTATCCATCCACAAACACATAGAGAGAAAGACAGAGAGAGATCCACATCCACATATTGTTTTGACATTGTTAAAATGCAACCCCAGCCCACCACCATCACCACCTCATGTAACTACTGACTGGTTATACTGTAGTCACCCAAGTCCAAAGTTTGCAGGAGCCCCCCCCCCCAAAAAAAAACAGCGCACTCTGCCTGGCAGGCTGTGTCCTTACTGATGTTGCCCCATCACATGGAGGGGCTGGCTTCACCTCCAGTTTAGTCACTTCTGGTGGTTGGTGGAAAGCCCTACCTGGCATGTCCCTTTCCCTGAATGTCATCACACGGGAGGTTAGATGCACATCTGCCGTGACTTTGATCCACTTTTTCAGGGCTGGACTCGCTCAGGGCGAGAGAACAACATGACGGGGACGACGTCATGCCAGTCCAGCACTGAAAAAGTGGATCAAAGTCGTGGCAGATGAGCATGAAACCTCCAGTGTGATGACGCTCCCTGTCTGAAACAGAAAAGCATAGAGCATCTTTGAAACCAGTAACCTTTATTGCCCGTAATACACCAAAAAACGTTAAACCAATTCAGAGTGGCTTGATCTGTATTACTACTTCTAAGGGGAGGATTTTGGGGGCTTCTTTACTGACCGGGGTTGGCGCTTTAGGCTTATGCAGGAGTCCCAAGGAGTGGATGTACACAGTGGCAGGAGATTCTGGGATTCCTCCCACTGCATTTCATCCTCCTTTCCATCGTCCGCTCTCTCATTCCTATGTTCCTGCAGTTGTTTTGCATGGGACAGTGGCATAGCTGCCCCTGAGCCATGTTCCTCAATGGACTCTGGCCCAATTGGCCTCTTCTGTGTGTTTGCTGGCATTTGCAGAGATGGCTCCTGCTGACTTCCCTTCACCCGCTTTCTCTTAGGAGGCACCCTGCCATCACCCTCGCCGGACAGCCCTGCCACAGATGTGCTTTGTCCTGGTGGTCCCTCCACACTCTCCAGGACCAGCTTCCGCTTGGAGTGAAGTGGCAGGCGGCTGGGTTGGTCGGGCAAGCCCCGCCTTGGGCAAGCATTTCCCTCCAGTTGTGCCTCACGCGCCTGCACTGAGATCCTTTCTGGTTGCGTTGGGGGAATGTTTCCGGGGGGAGGGTGTCCCTGTCCTCCCTCTGCCAGAGTCCCTACAAGGGTCTCTAGCAGTGAGCACTGCCTTTCCAAAATGTTCAGAAAGGTGTCTGGCTGCTGACGGTTCTGTGTATCCTCCTGCACCATGTGCCTCATGTACTCTTCTGAGTCACGATCCAACCTTTGCGGCATCCTCTCTTGGTTCTCCGAGACCTGCGCCTTGCATCTTGCAGCGTGTCGGAGGATGCGTGCTGTGTCTTGGCTGTGTGGTGGTCTTCTTGTCCTGGCCATTGCTAGCCTTGTGGCAGGTGATAGTTTTGCTTTGGGGTTTGGGTTGGCCATGTCTGCACCCAGACCTGCAGTGAGAATAAACCAGGGTGAGTAAGCATGGGTGAGGGATCGGCCCTCCCACATAAACCCCATCGGAGAACCATGACTGACTTTCTTGGAAGTGCCATTTGTATAAACGGGGGGGGGGGGGGGGCAGTTTTCCATCTTATGGTCATGCTCCACCAGCTGTGGAATCGTATACCCCCTGAAGTGCAATAGGAACAATTTGCACTCTCCTACCCACCCCAAAACCAGGTTTAAATCCCACTTTCAATTGGAATGATGGAGTTGGATAGTGGTGTCTCCCTAATGGTAAACACACTTGAAACGGTTTCACAGCAGTTAAACAGAAATAAAGCAAGGCAAGAAAGATTTACAAACACGCTTAGGTTTGGAAATATATTTCTGATAGGGACAATTCACTGGTGGGTAGACTTAAACCCTGGGGTTGCCATAGGAATGCATAAGTTAGAAATAGTATAAAGAAAAATAGTAAGCATTATTATTATTATTTATTGCATTTATATATTGTCCCATAGCCGAAGCTCTCTGGGCGGTTTGCAAAAATTAAAAACATGATCTTGTAAAGAAATAAAACTACTTTTGAGGAGGTGAAAGACTACCCGTACACTACGCTCAACATCAAAGGTCTTCCTCTGGGTTCCTACTCTGAGGGAAGCTCGGAGGGCAGCAACAAGGGAGAGGGCCTTCTCTGTGGTGGCCCCCCAATTATGGAATGATCTCCCTGAGGAGGCCACCCTGGCGCCAACACTGTTATCTTTTCGGTGCCAGGTTAAAAAATTTCTTTTCTCCCAGGCATTTTAACAGCTTAAGTTGAGGTTTTAACTGACTTTGTGGCCAGGCTTAAAAGTTTAAAATGTTTTAAATATCAGCTGTTTTATGTTTTATGTTTTTAAATTTTGTATATTGACTTTTTAATGTTCAGTCTTTTAATTTTTGTAAACCGCCCAGAGAACTTTGGCTATGGGGCGGTATATAAATGTAAATAATAATAATAATAATAATAATAATAATAATAATACTTCCTGTTCTGTGTGGAAGATTGGTGGGGTCTGTCCCTCAGCTCCCTAGAAGTGCCTCCTGAAAGTGGTACCTGGTACCTCCTGAAAGTGGGCTGGTAGAGGTTGAACCTGTAAGTGTGAGCCAAAAAAATTAGGTAGCCCTGAGGGTTGTATTTGATCCTAAGGTACAGGAGCGCATTGTTTGATGCATTGCATTGCACCTAAGCCCATTTTTCCTGCCACTCCAAAGTGGTTACAAAAACAATTTTTAACCCCCTTGTTTGAAAAACGGGCTGGATCCATAATGCCAAGGAACGTTTTCCCAAAGAAATTGATTATCTAAAAGTGTGATACGGCGCAGAATCAAAGAAACATTCCCCCCCAGGAATGATTGTGCAAATGCGCGGCATTGGATTGTGCCACAGCCCTTTTCCCCGCCATTCCAAACTGGGTACGTGATCCCAAAATGGCTTCTCCCCCCAAACATCTCTTTTCACGCCATCCTGGAATTGCTAGCTCAGAATGGGCCTGAGAGCAGACATTCAACAAAAGATCAATGTTGCACCCCACCCCCCAAAATCTGGACCGAAAAGAGGAGTAATGAGAGCAACTTCTGCCTCCCTGTTTCCTCCATCTGCATCCTTAGCCAAATCTGGAATTGCAGAACAACAGATGTTATAAATGGATAATAGGGCATGGGAAGAGAGAAATAGGGTGGATGTTGGGGGGAGGTATACAGCAACCTTACCTTGAGCTGCCTCATCTGAACCCAGGTAGTCCTCCACATCTACAGTTGGGAAGTCATGGTTGAAAAAGTCCTCTGACCCTTCTGCAACTGGCACAGCCAAGGGCGAAGCAACAGGAGCAGCAGGAGGAACAGGGACCCTATGGATCTGTAGGCTCCTGATGACCCTTTTTGGCTGTATGGTAGCATCCTCTCTGAAGATGTTGTGGAGCTGATCGAAAAATGGACAAGTGGCGGCGTTATTGCCAGAGCGGGAGTTGTGATTGATGACCTGCCTGTATTCCTGCCTCCTGGCTTTTGCCTTGGTACGGCACTCAGTGGTACATCTGTTATGCCCTCTTCGCTGCATCTCCTTGGGAATAAGCTCGTAGGAATCAACATTTCTATGGCTAGCCATAAGATGGTCCTGAATTTTCTGCTCCCCCCAGATGGTCAAAAGATCCAAAACTTCATCCCTCTTCCAGGACACACCACGTCCTTTTGCAAGAGGTTCAGCCATTTCGGAGGTAAGTAATGTGCCTGTAAAAAAAATTGCTCTAACTTGAGTCTGCGCACCAGTAAAGAATTTCAAATGCACAGGGATGGAGAAATGGGTGGAGAAATGGGTGGAGCAGACAGGTATGGGAAGGGGAAATGGGCAGTCCGAGAGAGATGACACCACAAGCCCTGCCCTGAAAAGTACGCCCACACTTTGCATTAAGCCGAATTTACACCCCCCCCCCCCCCATGACAGATATGCTGGTCGGCCTGTTTGGCTAGATCCATCTGTTCCCGCAGAAGGGGCTGAGCAGCCTGCAGTTCCTGTAGGAAGACTGCTGAGCTATGGCAGGGAACAGACAAGGGGGTTAGCCATAGTTGGTGAAGAGCATGAGCCAGGGCATCCCAAGGACCAACAGGAAGTTGGGTACAGCGGCCAGGTAGAATTGGAGTTGCTCTGTGTGGCCCTGAACCTCCAGGCTCAAAGGCACTGTCCCCATGAGTGACAGGGCCTGAACAGAGCAACCTTCCGTCAATGGTCTCCACAGGGCATGGCACATCCAGCAGGCAGGTGGGGATGTGATGGCAGCGGGCAAACCTGACTTCCATGGAGTTACCGGAGGCCCTGGAGTCTAGCATGGCCCCTACCTGCAAAGTCTAGGCAGACAGTCTACGCAAGCAGATCAGGAGGGCCTGGCAAACCCCATTTCTCATCTTCTCCCCATAGGGTTAAAGGCTATGAAAGCTGCAGAGGTTTTTTTGTTGCAAGAGGAAAGCCAAGGTGAACCCAGGAGAAGAAGGAAGCAGCAAGCAAGGCGGAGCTGGTGGAGCCGATTCAAGTGCTGGTCGCAGGTGCTGGCATTTCAGGCCCTGCTGGAGAGGAAGCAACATATGGCCCATGCTGAAGGAGGAGGTTCAGGATGCACCATCACAGCTTCCCAAAAAGAAATGGTCCTTCCTCTGGAGAGGGAAAAAGTCCATCGCGGTGGAAAACGAGCCAAATCTGAAACCCCAAGGAGGAAAAAAGAGAGAGTGGAAAAGAAAGAACGAAAGGGAAAGAGAGAAAGGAAGAGAAAGAGGAGAACAGAAAGAAAGAAGGATGTGCCAAGATGTCTTAGATGTTATAATAGTCAAGATCCTCCAGCAGAAGATCATCCCCTGTAAGGAAGAAAGGAGAAGGGGGGGGGTTAATGACAGGAGGACAGAAATGGTTGGGAGGAGGGGGTGACTGGCTTGGGGCCGGCAATCGAGCTCCCCAAAGAGGCAGGAACTCCTGCTGCTTCCAAACCTGCAGGTTGGTTGAAACCTGTGAGGGAAGGGGAGGACCCTCTGTGCTGAAGGGTTCCTTTGTTTCTTACCCTCTTCATCCGTATTGGAGACATCAGCACTGTATATAGAGGAGGAGACCTCCCCGCAGCTGATGTCCAGGGTAGATGAAGAGGGGATGAGCTCCACTTGATTGGAGGATCTTGACTCTGTCAGGGGAGGAGTCACAGAGACCATGGAGACATAATGAGCAAGACTCACCGAGGGAGGGGCCCATTTCCCCCCCTTCCCGAACCCTGGAGCCGGCACTGGCTAGATTGCCCCAGACAGCTGCCAGCCCCCATGGTGAGGATCCCCCTCACATATCTATCCTGACAAAGACCTGGGCATCTCCTTACCTACAATGGCACATCCAAGAGGGGATTCCTCCTTGGGGCCTTCTTCCACCATGACGGCGTTTTTCCCTCTGCAGAGAGAAAACCATCTCTTCTTGGGACGCGGTGCTGGTGCCTCCCGTCCCTCCTCCTCTGTCATGGGCCGTATTTTGCTTCCTCTGCAGCAAGGCCCGAAGCACCAGCACCTGCGACCAGACTTGGCCGCCTCCACAGCTGCTCCACTTTTTGGGCTGCTGTCCTCTTCTCCTGGATGCACCTTGGCTCTCCTCTTGCAACAAAAAGCTTTCTTCAACTTTGACAGCCTAGAAGAGAGTGAGCAGAAGGTGAGAAATGGGGCTTGCCGGCTCCTCCTGATCTGTGTGCCTCGACTGGATTTTGGCCCATTTCTTATTCTGAGTTGTTTCGTTCCACGTGCCAACAGCTGGAGTCATGGTGATGTCCCCCCTCCCACCGCCCTCCAAGTTCTACTGAAGTATTTTAACCTGTCCTGCATGTAATCTCTGAAGAAATTCTACTTACATTCTCATTTTCTCCTTTGCTCTCTCAGGCACAACAAAATCTATTCACTGGTCAGGTGAAAGGATTTCTGCATATGTGGCCCCTGAACCGGCTGTGTCATGTGTCACAGGGGAGGGCCTGTCACAATGACCTTTGCAACTGAGCAGCCCTGGGCATTGTTACTCTGAAGTGGCGTTATACTGGGTTTGGCCTTTCATCCATGTCCAGCCTCTAGCTCTTACAGGTGTGTTTCTTTTCATTCAGGCTGGATCGGCACTTGTGCTTCCTACGAAAAGCCTTGTGTCTGTTTGTCTCACAATATCCATGGTGTTCCCAGCACACTGCACATAAAGGACACAGCTCCTGTCATGTCTGGCAATGCACACAGAGATCCAATGCATCCCAGTGCGCCCCCTCCCCAATGGCATGAAGTGCACCTCTCACTGCAGGAAACTGGGCTCATACATGGAGTACTGGATGAGGAAGAGGCTGACCCCAAACTAGCATGTGACGCCTTCAGCCCACCAAAACTGGAGCTATAATAGGCCAGATCTACACCAAGCAGGAACTAACATTTTGAAAGCAGTTTGAAAACGGTATATGGAATGTGTGTCATGGCCCCCAACAGTCGTCAATAAACCATTATAAACCATTATAAAGCAGTAGTGTGGCTGATTGTTCAGCTTTAAGAGGGTGTTGTTTGAAGAATGTAACCATTATGCTTTTTACCGTGTGATTTCCTCAATAAAAGGAAGTCTCACCGAGTGTCTTGTGTCAGTTTGCCAGTACGTGTGAACGCCAGAGGGAATGGGCATGCTCACGACAGTGCTCATTCTACAACGCACAATAATTGTACTATGCACAATAATTGAATAAAACAAAATTTAAAAAAGAGAGAAAAGAAATGTCAATAGGCAGAGAGTGGCTGCATTTGAATATGGGTTAAAGCATAACATTTCTTGTGTTTGTAACAAGAAGTGTAACAATCCATTAAACAACAAGAAGGTTTTCCATTTCCACCATAATAAGGCAAACAGGTGCATGCTTGCTAAATTATTTCCCTTTTCCATTCTCATCTTGATGTGTATAACATGCATAAAGAACAACGTGGGTGAAAAACATGAAGCTTTATTGCAGCAATTTACTAAAGTGCTGTTTCCAAATGACCTGCTTCTGGGAAATGATGAAGTGTCAAGTTTTCTGGGCAACAAAACATTTAGTCTGACTTCTTGACATTGGAGATACTCTGAGGAAAATTGTGAGTCACTGAACAATTCCACTTCATTCAAGAAAATTGAGCCTCTTTTGTCCTGAAGAAATGGAAGGACTCTTTTCATGCCCTAAAAATATGACAAAAGAATATAATAAGTTTGTCATTTCAAAAGAACAAGGTCTTCGCGTTCTATTATCAGATCAGGGGTTCTCAAACTTTCTACCCCCAGGGCCCTCTTGAGAGAGCTGAAAATAACTGAGGTCCACCAGTCACAAAATGGTGGCAGATGGAAGTGGAGTCTGGCCTAATCAGCTGGCAAGTACTGACTCTATTTTATATTGAGAACTAATCCCACTTTGGAGATTACTAAATTCTTTGCCACAGTTATTTCCTTGAAGCAGGGAGTTCCACAGTTCTTCTTTCTTGAAGAGAAAAAAAAGGCACTGGCTCCAGAGGTATCATTACTCAGCCTCCCCATTCCAGACAGAATTGGCTGTTCTGGAGGTTCCAAGTAGAGAAGATTTTTTATTTTGTATTGTTTTCTTCCTTCTTTACCCACATGCCTCTCTTCCTACCCATCTCCTGTCATTTCTCCGCTCCTTCTTTCTTCCCACTTAACTTGTGCCCTGTTCCCAATAGCCAGTTTTTTTCATCCCGCCCACTGACTTGCTTTTACATTCACTTCCTCCTATAACAATTTCCCTCTCTTATCCCCTTCCTCTTTATTCCCAGTTTATAAAACAAAAATATTAGACATATTAGCCCTGCACCTATCCTTTATGTGTTTTACTTGGTCCACCTTGGCAAATATGGCTTTTACATATCTAAAAATGTGTATTGGTCCTTAAGCATGCAAAATACTGACTTTCTTCCTGGCCATTTTTTTTTTAGGTATTGTTCCATCCCCCCTTAACAATAAACCAAGGATTTTTGGCTGGTTGGTTAAGCTCCAGCGATTCTGGTCTTGAAAAATGTATTCTACAGTGC
Source organism: Anniella stebbinsi (assembly GCA_029215795.1). Taxonomy (NCBI): domain Eukaryota; kingdom Metazoa; phylum Chordata; class Lepidosauria; order Squamata; family Anniellidae; genus Anniella; species Anniella stebbinsi. The sequence continues at coordinate 194,862,613 of JARDYH010000001.1, read as the reverse complement.
CATCTTCATAGAATAGTAGAGTTGGAAGGGGCCTATAAGGCCATCAAGTCCAACCCCTGGCTCAATGCAGGAATCTACCTTAAAGCATCCCTGACAGATGGTTGTCCAGCTGCCTCTTGAAGGCCTCTAGTGTGGGAGAGCCCACGTTCTCCCTAGGTCATTGGTTCCGTTGTTGTACTGCTCTAACAGTCAGGAAGTTTTTCCTGATGTCCAGCCGGAATCTGGCTTCCTGTAACTTGAGCCCATTATTCCACATCCTGCATTATGGGTTGATCGAGAAGAGATCCTGGCCCTCCTCTGTGTGACAATCTTTCAAGTATTTGAAGAGTGCTATCATGTCTCCCCTCAATCTTCTCTTCTCCAGGCTAAACATGCCTAGTTCTTTCAATCTCTCCTCTTAGGGCTTTGTTTCCAGATGTCTAGTCATCCTCGTTGCCCTCATCTGAACAAGCTCCAGCTTGTCTGCATCCTGCTTGAAGTGTGGTGCTCAGAACTGGACGCAATACTCAAGGTGGGGCCTAACCAGTGTCGAACAGAGGGGAATCAGTACCTCGCACGATTGGGAAGCTATACTTCTGTTAATGCAGCCCAAAATAGCATTTGCTTTTTTTGCAGCCACATCACACTGTTGGCTCATATTCAGCTTGTGATCTACAACAATTCCAAGATCCTTCTCGCTTGTCGTATTGCTTAGCCAGGTATCCTCCATCTTGTAACTGTGCATTTGGTTTCTTTTTCCTATGTGTAGAACTTGTCATTTATCCCTATTAAATTTCATTCTGTTGTTTTCAGCCCAGCGCTCCAGTCTATCAAGATCACTTTGGAGTTTGGTTCTGTCTTCCAGGGTATTAGCAATCCCCCCCACCCCAATTTTGTGTTGTCTGCAAATTTGATAAGCATTCCCTGCACCTCCTCATCCAAATCATTAATAAAAACATTGAAGAGCACTGGGCCCAGGACTGAGCCCTGCGGTACCCTGCTCGTTACTTCCCCCCAGTGTGAAAAGGTGCCATTGATAAGCACTCTTTGAGTCCAATTAGGTATGTCTACTCAGAAGTGAGTCCCACTGGGTTAAATAGGCCTTACTTCCAGATAAACATGTATAAGATTGCCATAATGAAGAAAAGTTAAGAAAGCCTGAAAAGCACAGCACTGCAACATCACCAGGCTTTGAGAAAAGTACCCACAGCGATATCATAATCCTCTCAAGTTTCCTGCAGCTTTGGGTCTCTTAGAACATAAAAAAATAGCTGAAGCACAGCAGTAACTGCTGGTCTATATACTATAATCCTTTTGCTTGCTCTGACGTTTCATGTTTTTCAGAGTACAGACTTCAGTATCCGTGCAGTTGATTTTTTTTAAAAAAGGAATTATATCAGTGAAAATAGCAAATAGTTGGGTTTGTGGCTATCTGAGTTCAAATGGCACCTCTGCCATAGACCACTTGTGTTAATGGGGGCTACTCAGTTCAGCTACCTGTAAAATTTAAATCACAATAATCTATTGCAAAAGGCTCCTGCCAGAGCGATCAGGCTAAGGATCATGCAGCATGTTTGAGGTTAGCAAAGTTCGGAGCTGAAGTTCTGTGACCCAAATCTAAGTGGGCTAGATATAAGTTACAGTGGTATTAATGTGTCCAGTGCAGGAAGTATAGAAGAGTATGACATCGCCACATCATCCATAAGCATTGTAGGAAGGTCAGGGGTGGAGAGAGTTTGCTGTTGAACCAAATCATAGGTACTGGCGAGATCCCATGTCTACCATCCCATATATCCTGTCTAGGCTCCTCAAAAATTATCTGACTTCTTCAGGATACGGAAGCCTCCAGAAAAGAGGATTTGTTGAAGGCTACAAGTGGTCCATGAGTTTTACATTATTTACCCCTGTGGGATATAATTATACCAATATAATACAGAATAGAGGTGCCCTGTAGTTTTTGTCAGAATGGCCTTCTTGTTGTCTTGAGCCTTGACTTCTTACTCTAGAGGATGAAACATGACTACACAATCCTATAATGCACTCTGCCTTCCCGTTCTGGGTGTATTCATATGACCGAACAAGATAAGTCAATACTACCTGCCCTAACATGGGGTTGGATCCAGAGAAAAGCACAATAGTAGAGCTTGTGGGAAGCGATTCCCCAGCCCTCCTCATAGTAGCCCCTGCTGAATGGGGTGTGCTATTGAACAGGGAGCTAAAGGGGATTTGAGGGGGTGATCCCCCTTTCTTCCTCAGCATCCTTCACCATGGGTACCCTATTCCCACAGCTACCTGACAAGTCGCCCCTGATAGTTGGGGGGTCCCTACTGAATAGGGTACTTGTGGCCCCCAGGGCAGCCTTATTGGGAAACTACTGGGGCTGCTCCAGGAGGGAGGAGTTGGGGAAGTCAGTTTCTACTAGCCAGGCCCATGATCATAGTTGGAAATCTGAGAAACTGCCCTAGGCATAACTATAAATTGGCTGTCATGGGTGGTCATAGCTAGTCACAAAGGGATCCATGAAAAATGTAAATAGCAGCAGCAAGAGGCTCCCACTTAGCTTTGAAGGAATCCCAGCTGCCAGTAAGAAAATATATGTATATAAAAATAAAAACTGGTGGAATACCATGTCTTGGTGGGCACCAAGGAAGGCCTCTGGGGGCATACTGGTGCCTGTCTAGGCTGACCATATGAAAAGGAGGACAGGGCTCATGTAACTTTAACAGTTGCAGAGAAAAGGCAATTTCAGCTGGCTTCATTTGTATGCAATTAGTACCTGGTGAAATCACCTCTTCATCAAAGCAATTAAAGTTGCATGCACTATACTAGAGTGACCAAATACAAAAGAGGGCAGGGCCCCTGCAGCTTTAAGTGTTGTAATGAAGAGGGAATTTCACCAGGTACACATTGCATACAAATGACACTGGCTGAAATTCCCTTTTCTCTACAACTGTTAAAGTTATATGAACCCTGTCCTCCTTTTCTTATGGTCAGCCTATGCCTGTCCCTACACCAGCCCCATTCTTAATGCTTTCTTCTGGATCCAACCCATGGTCTTTTATATAGCTTTGTTTCACATAGGCTTCTCCAAAATTCTTGAAATCTCTTAGGAAAGACTGCGTATTAGCACAGATTCATATGTACTGTTAGTTCAGTAACCCCTTCTATTTTGCAAAGGGACGAGATGCTCTGGAACCTCTCTACATGAAGCAAAACCCCCACATCCTTACCAGGGCTTCTTCATCCAGAGTCCTTGCAGGATTACGATCGGCACAATACACGTGCTTTCCCCCCCCCCCCCAATGGGTGGGTGTTTCCTTTGTGGGCAAGTTCCATATCTTTCATTTATTCAGCCAGTAGATGGCACTGCGATATTGGATGATTCTGGAAACAAAGCACCTCTTTGATAGAGGTTTATATTTATTACTGTACTTTCAGCAATTTAAACAAAGGTGGAATAAAGCTTAAAAATGAGGGGATGATGTTGTGAAAAAAAGGACCTGCAAACTTCCATGAGTGACTGACCATGTGTGCATGATGAAAGCCTCGTGTGAAGAGGGCCTTCACTGATGAAGTTCTGTAATGAAGGTGTAGTTCCTCTTCCACATTTCAGCAGGTTGGTTCCTGTGCTTGGATGCCCTACATTTTCCTAGTAACATTTGCCTTATGAGACAACACTTCCTATCATAAGCGGACATCTAGCAAATTTAAGTTGCTTCTTCTTTTCTGATAGAGTCATTGTGCTTTTATTGTGACACAACAGGCTGCAATCAACAGGTGAAGCTTTTCTAAGCATTAATAACTGGGAGTTATTAATGCTTAGAAAAACTTCACCTGTTGATTGCAGCCTGTTGTTATTAATGTGCCATATTCTGGTTGTTTTATAAATGGCTCTTTCTTCACATACCTCCTCACAAGTTGTAATATTACAGTGGGTTTCATTATATTTTTAACTTTTGCATATTTCTCTTTATATGTTTTAATTGTATATGTTTTAATTTGGTAAAGCCGCCTTGAGTCCCAGTATTGGGAAAAAGACGGGATAGCAATAATAATAATAATAATAATAATAATAATAATAAGCCAGACTGACTTATCTGAAAACACAGGCATGGCCCGCAACCACTTACAGTCACATTATTTGGAGTCTTTGGAGGATAAGCTTCAGCGCTCTGATAGCTCCTTTAGAGTTCTGGCTGGTTTTGACTGATTTCACAGCCCCACTGAAATCAGTGCCACCAGCCACCACTGCCAAAATGGCTCCTTTCCTCTTCTGAGATACTTTTCTAACCTCAGAGGGCAGCCAATGCAGTTCTGTCTGTGCCAGCTGCGAGGGGGATGAATCTCTGATTTCCCCTTCTGAAGTTGAATTGCTGTCTCCAACTTCGGAGTTGGGTGGGTAACCCTATCCCCAATATCCTGTCCCCCTCAGACAATGGCTGAATTCAGACGACACAATAAGCAACTGGGGGGGTGGGGAAACAATCGTCAGTTTTATAGACTATCCTGTCGTCCGAATGCTGCCATAGTCCACTCAGCGCTGATCCTAATCCACACCACAGTTGATTATTTATTACCATGTTGTGTGGGGAGTACCCCGTAGATGAACAACTGTAAAGTTGATTATTACCCCACCATTGACTATCATGTTGTCCGAATTCAGCCAATGTCTACCAATCCATGTAGAGCTCTGATCTTAATTCTGCAATAAAAACAGGCTAAACAGCCTGATATAGAAAGGCTCTTTAACTTCCGGGGACAAAACAGGAGTTAACAATGTGTGAAATGAAACTTATCTATACGTGTGAGTAAACGAAGCTCTCATTTACAAGAAAGACTAGCACTAGCTCTTTTTGCCAGAGAGATAACAGATAAATACCAACATTAGGGTGAGTTTATGTAGGATTGTTTTTGGCAAGTAAATATCACCATGGATTGCCAAAGTCACCTATTTTCCCCCTGTGCTTACTTGTTCTTAAAATTGTATTGGTTTTGTTACAAGGGAGTGTAAAAGTTACCATAGAAGTAGGGCACTGATTTCTTACCCATGCTGATGTTAACAGATAAAATCAACTCATATTTGGCTTTAGCAAGTGCTTTATAAAGGAAAATATCTGTGGCTTATTGTTACTACCAGCTGTTCACACAACCCTCCTGACTACAGAAATATGAGGAGGAAATGATTGCCCCATGATTTGTTCTTTCTGTGGATGGAATAATACAAACTCTCTTTCATTTTCCCACTGGTAAAACTCTCTTTCATTTCACCCACTGGTAAAATAAAAGAATAAATGAAGACGACCGAACCAAAACTTTTACCCATGACCAAGCACCGAGTTTGTTTTGTTCAGGCAGTGAAGAAAAATAACTGTGTATGTCTTCAAGATTGGCTTTGAAAAAAGATGAAGACGTGGGTTTTTCGGAAAGCTGTGAAAAATAATCGGCAGAAATGAGAATGCATCAACACAATTACACTAACGAGACAAAGGTAGAAAATCCTTTGAGAAAAGTATTGCAGAATGGTAAAGACAGCAAACATTCCCCTGCAGTGTTTGGTGTGTACACACTATCACTAGATAATCAGAGGCTGCAGAAATGTCTTTTTATTCACTTGGATGCTGGTTTACCAGCCCAGCTTTGTCATGAAGTGTCATGATGGGTTGCTTCAAGTGGCAAATTTTCTAGGGGAGATATCATTTTCTTGATTCAAACATCCTCATCTACAGCGGGGGGGGGGGGCAACCCGGGGTCCTCCAGATGTTTTGACCTACAACTCCCATGACCCCTCACCATTGACCATGCTTGTGAATTCCGGGTTGTTTAAATGATGTGTTGTTATGTGTGAACCCAAAACTCTAGGTTGTTCATGGGCTATTTTGCAGGCTACAAAAGTAGCAGGCAAGAATGATAAAAAACAAAAACCAAGACATTCCACAAGGCAGTACTACAGTGCTGCAGAGACATTTGGCACACAGGGAAGGACAGGATGAAGGAGTGAGAGACCAACATCCCAGGGATTGTTTGATTGTCTTTCAAAAACCCTGCGTAGGGCAACAAACCATGGGTTGAATAAACGATTGGTTAGTGTTATGTATGAACCCAGCCTCAGTCTCTCTATATTGAACCCCAGCTCTTAGTTCATTCTATTGTAGTTTCAGCCTAGTGGCTGGAAATATGTAGGGCTGGGGATTCAAGGTTTGAGGATTTGCTATTCCTTTTACTTATGTTGTTAGCATTCTTGAGAACAAATAGTTTGTACTTTTCTACAGTCAATCCTTTATGGAGGGCTAATAAGTTGTTTTGGACTGAGGAACATAATCTACAAATCCTCCCTTTTCCCCAACCATAAACATTGAGATACTGGTGAGTCATATCATCATTACAGCTAACAGATTACATTAACATTGTGGATGTGTAACCTCTTTTCTGGTGTTTCTACTTTATTTCATTTTTCCAATTATGTTTTTCAGTTATATTAGTTTGAAGAAGCAGTTGCGAAACAGGCATAAGAAGCCGGCGGCCTGTAGCCCCTTGTACAGATATTGCAACTATTGAGTGCATTTTATTTAATTACTGCAATTATTAAGTTAGCTTTTTGTTGTTGTAAACCCTGTTTGCTAGGTTGTCATATTTATTGCATTGGTTTTTGTCATTTGACCAATGAGTTTCTGTTAAATATTCCACACTTGATTTATAATTAATATGTTATATAAAATGTTGATTTACCCCCATTCTTTGGATATTGTTTAATGTTCTAGTAGTTGTTTGCTGATTAGCATTATTCTATTTGGGCTATTGAGTTGACAGCTTCTTCAGATGAGTGTTTTAAAGCACGCTTGTGACTGGCCACTCACGGATTTTCACAGGTCCTTTTAACGACGCCATGTTCCTCCTGTGCATCTCCACTTGTCTCCCACTTCTTCCATCATTTTTTCGTTATAAAATAATCTTCATTAAACCCGACTCTCCTGAGCTATAATACGATTTCCTGCTGTGTGGGGGAGAGGTTTCGCTGTAACATGCCCACTAGAGGTCACTGTCGCACTTCACTGAATGGACCACGTGGTCACTTCTCTTCCTGCTCCTTGCAAAAGCGGAAGAGTAGCAGCTTCAGAGCCAACAGTAAGGGAATGCGATCCCTCCCCCCATCTGAAGGAGCTCGGAATGTGGGTTATGCCCCAACAGTTATCAATACTGCCATAAAGTAGTAGTGTAGATCTAGCCATAGAGTTGAATCTTTTGATGAATTGTACTTTATCCATTTTGCATCGATATGTTGTCATGCCCCTATTGCAATCCTCCTACAAGGAGGAAGAGTTAGAAGCCCCAACAGAGGATGATGCACAGTTCTTGCCAAGGCTCTGAGTCCATGGAGGAGCCTGCCTGCTGAGGTTCCAGCCACTCAGGAGGAGAGGGATTCTGCTTCAGAGGCAATGGCACCAGAGGAGGCAGATCCAACTCAGGGAACCTCAACAAAGTGCCAGGCTGCAGCAAAAGTCTACTCAGGAGGGAAGGGCTCCTCATGAGTAGGGCAGTGAATAGAGAGCTCTGACAAACTGCAGCTGAGCCCTGGGTGGGGCAGCAGGCTCTGCTGTTAAAAACCTTCAGTGTCTGCCTAGCTAATGTTGGAAATGACAGTGTTCAAGCAGCTCCAATGCCTTTTCCCTGTGACCAGAGCTCAATGATACTGACCCCTGGAATTCTTAAGGTCTTTGGCAGAGTGTCCTGGGAAGTTGAAATCTTCCCACTCTGGTTTTTGAACAGTGCTATTCCTGATGTCAGATTTGTGTCAATTTATTCTCTTGTGCTGAGACTGGCGTGTTTGTCCTATGTATCTGTTTCAGGGTTGCTTTCAGTGAAAATACTTGTTTAGGTTAAGAAGTTTGTAACTTTACATCAACAGAACTCAGTAACTACCATAGCTTACATGCAACCAAGATCAATATCTCTAACCCTACCTGTAACCCAGGGCTGTGCAGGGGGGGCAGGGGGGGCAGTTGGCTTGGGGCCCACAATTTTGAGGGGGCACTTTGATGAGGAGGTCCCCCCAGCTTATGCTACTGCTTCTGTAGTGTGAGCAGCCCATCAAGAAGCGAGGAGCCCGCCTTGCGGAAACAGCGCAGAAGCCGTCCGTCATGAATACCACGGTCAGACTACAAGCTCCAGAGGGCCATGCCACATACGGGGTGGGGATATATGTGCCTTGAAGTGTTATAGAACAGGTTTAATATGAAGGTGCTACGTAGAATGGACATGTTGGTGGGCACATCCCCTTGGGGTGGCCATGTTGTCTTCCTTTTTTGAAATGGGGGGCCCACACTTCCCATCTGGCCTGGGCATACGGTCCTGCTGTAACCCACTAAACAGGTTTATTGTGAGAGGTAAGAAAGGAAAGCCAGGTACACCACATTGAGCTTTTTGGAGGCGGTTGAGAGAAAAATATAATACATTTTCAAGTTCTCAAAATATGTCAAGTACAATTATAGAATAAAAGTACATAACTTTTCAAATCACCACCTAACAAGGGGACACTAAGAGTTTACCCAGGATGCTGTGCCTGGCCATTTGAGCAAACTTCAGAAACCTGGTTGTCTGTCCACTCCTCCTTGGCACTGAACCCCACCCCCCTACCCCGCAGACACTGAACATGCACTGGGTTTGCAACATTCACTTAATAGAAGCCTTGAAAATAATCCAGACTGGGTAGATGGATCAACATTAGGATGCAGCAAGAACAGCTTCATCACTTAGAAGACACATATTGGCAGGCTGTTAAAATATGGCTATCAACTCTCATTATGAGGACATTTCAGTCATTCCAGTTAACTTGGCAAAAGGCAGATCTAATACTCTTGACAATCCTGTGAGAGAATCAAGGAGAGGCGGGGGAAGAGAAGGAGACACGTCATCTGTTTCTCACTGTTGTCTGATGTATTGCAATTGCAACAGGTGGAATAAGTTTATTTGTTCAGGAAGTGAAGGTGGCCAAATCTCAGTCAATAACTACTTTTCCAAAGTAATTCACATGCTGAGTGTATGAGCATTGCTTCAATTAAAAATAATAGCAGACAGTTATTATTACATCCTTCCCATTTTGCTGAGCAGTGAAAAGTCCAGGGTTAGTACTGAAGAATTTGATTTCCTTAGGATGAGAGAATATTTGAGACTTACTGTGTCTTTCTAATGTTTGTTTTGTTAGCATACTATACACACAAACCCAATTGAAAGGAAAAAGACTCACCAAAACAGCCAACAAAAGTACCAATCCTGCATTAGATTCCCAGAAAGCCACAGTTTCAGACTTTCTTCCCTCCCACCCAAGGCTGAACCCTTATTTTAGCTAGCTCCAGTGAAACACTTGGCGCATGCACTTTCTCTGTCTTTGAACTTTTCTACATGAGGCATTTATTGTGCATGGATGATTGCTTACTCATGGTTACTTAGATGATGTCGTGTTCCTCTATTTTCACTTCTGTTTTTTAAGAGCACTTTCTCTCCTTTTTTTTTTTTTAAAAAAAGAGCATATTAAATAGCATATCTAAATAAATAAATAACATTTCTGAAAGCAAAAGAAAAGGTATTTTTCCTACTTGTGTATCTGCCTATTCCACTGTAGTGCAGCTCCACCTAGAGGTTGTATAGTGGAAAAGCAGGAAAGGAAAAGCTTTTTGTGTAGAGCTTGGATCTCAATTCTGCAACAAACCAGAAAGTAGATACAACAATTAACAGCTCTTTCTGTCTGTTTTCAGGCCACAATTCAGTGTTAGTTAACATAATACAAATTGACATTAGAAAATCTGAGGGAAAGCATAGAAGAAATAAAGCAACATTTGAGAGAATTTGGAGAGATTACAGGATTACAAGTAAATTGGGGGAAATCAGAAATGATGTTATTTAATTATGATAAAGAAGAAAGGGAGGAGTGTAGTTTAAGACTTGATATTAAGATTAAAATATAGTGCACTATTTAGGAGTTTATATTACAAAAGATTTAGAAAAGTTAGAGGAAATAAATTTCAGTAGTTTAAAAAAACAGATAATGAAGAAGTTAGAGGCTTATAGGAAATTAAAGCATTCATGGTTTGGTAGAATAGCAGTTATTAAAATGAAAATATTACCAAAGATTATTTTTTTGTTTAGAATGTTACCAATTAAAATAACAGAAGTAGAATTAAGAAGTTGGCAAAGCATGATAAATAACTACTGTAATGGAGATAGAAAAGCAAGAATTAATAAAACGAAATGGTATAAGACTCAAAGGAAAGGAGGCTTAGGACTCCCGAATATAAAGATGTATTATATAGCTAATCAATTAAGATATGTTATAAATAGTATAGTAGGAAAAGAGGATTTAGAATGGCTAGAGACGCGGACAGGAGATATAGAGTTATAGTTACAATATATATATTGTTAGTAAAGTACAAAAGAATCAATTGAAGGATATGGAAAATCCCATCCTAAAAAATATCATAGAAATTTGGGGAAAGTATAAAAAGAAATTAATACCAGGAATTTCTCCTTTAACCCAGTCGTGTTATTGGAGAATTTCCCAGGTAACTTGAGAAGAGAATTGGAAGGACTATTGAGGGGAAAAAAAAAATTAAAGTGAAAGATTGGCTCAGGAGATTGGTTAATAAAAAGCAATTTGAAGAAATGTTAAGAGGACAAAAAAAATATGGTTTAAGTGTGTACAATATGAACAGTGGACACAGAAATGGAAAAAGAAAAATAAGGACTGTAGAAAGGAAAGATTTGAAAAATTAATTGAGTCAAGAGAGAAGGAGAGGGAAAATAAAAGTAAAAAAGGTATTATAAGTGAAATATATAACATATTGTTAGAAGAGGGAGAGCAACAAGAATTTTTGAAAACATTCTGGGAAGAAGATTTAAAAAAACAAATTACTGAGGTTAACTGGGGGTAGATATGGGAACTAAGAACTTTAAAGCTGTTGTCAATTAGGATAAAAGAAAATCATTATAAAATAATTTGGAGATGGTATCTCACTCCCGTAAGATTACATCAGATAGATAAGAAAGTTTCAATGTTATGCTGGAGGGTTGTCAGAAAGCGGGGACATATTTCCATATGTGATGGACTTGTGAGTATGTACAAAATTTTTGGAAAAGAGTTTTTAAAGAAATAAGTGAAATACTGGGTAATAAAGTGGAAGCAAGTCCAAATTTAGCTTTACTGTCGATGTTTGATAAAGATTCTGGGAATAAAAATACAAGAGAATTGATAAACAACCTCCTCCTTGGAAAATACAAGGGAATTATAGTATAGAAGAATGGTATAAAGGGGTGTGGGATATTGAAATTAATGATAGACTAACATGTAAACTTAAAGTTAGGATGGGAATATCCAAAAAGAAAGATTTTGAAAGTATTTGAGGATCATTTATAGAATATGTTTTAGTAAAGGGTTGTACACCTTCAAAAGAATTGTTGCAATTTTGGAAAAATGTATAATATATTAGAGCATGAAGGTCTCAAGGGTAGGGGAGCATGGGGGGATGTTAAGGTTTTGTTTATGTATTATGTTTATTTTATGTTATTATATGTTGAAATATTATATATATATATATATTAAAAAACAATACAAGTTAAACATTTTTTAAAAAAATACTGAGAACCCCCCCCCCAAGATAATAAAATAAAGACTGTTCCCACCCTTTAACATAACTAGGTAGTCTACATGGGCCAACTCTGTATTTTACTTCTGTGACCTGCCCATTCACAGTGATTGTTTCAGTTAGTGCCGTCAAGGTAGACCAAACGGTATTATTCACTCTGTTAGATTACTTAATCAAGTGGTATTTGAGTTTCCAAGCTGGTCTATGCTGTCATAAAAAGATGACTCTAAAATCTTCCGTCCATTGCATGCCCGTTGATATCTGTGCAACTGAATGTAACGCAGAGTTCTTTGCACAAAACTAGCGATATACTGTAGGTGGCCTTCTTCATGCTCCAAGCTAGGAATATCTATTTAGCTGTACGTTGTTTTGATATTAGTTTCAAAAAAATAGTTATGATCCCGATTGATTCTATTTTAAATTCATAAAAGAAAGTAATGAAACTATTTGAAGCTCTGCTCTTGAACTAAATTGAGCAAATCAGCACCATTTATGTATATATATTCAGGATAAATGAAATTAATGTATACAGTTTATGTTGGACCCAAATGAAGAATTTCAGGATTTTAGGAATGTGATAGCCTCAGCAGCATAAGTAAAGTAGGAAAGCATCAAATATGTGTCTCTGAGGGACACCATGACAAAGAGGCAGGTAACCAAAAACAGCATCAACATTTAACCCCACACTAATACTTTACCTCTAATCAAAATTTTTGACCGTTTTGCATATGCTACTGGTTTAACCCTGAGAAGTAGAAACTCCTTTTGAATGATGTACATGGAGCCAAACTCATACGTGTTTCTTAAACTCCCACTTTCCCATTTGGCTCTAAAGTGGAGCCAGCTCCACTTTTTATGGTAAATGAAACATGCTGGGAAGGAAACACCAATTCCCCTACTGCCTTACCTCATTGTGTTCCATTGTTTTAAGTAGGCTGACCATCTGAAAAGGAGGACAGGGCTCATATAACTTTAACAGTTGTAGAGAAAAGGGAATTTCAGCCAGTGTCATTTGTATGCCATTAGTTCCTGGTGAAATTCCCTCTTCCTCACAACTGTTAAAGGTGCAGGCACTATACTAGAGTGACCATATACAAAAGAAGGCAGGGCTCTGCAACTTTAACTGTTGGTGCAGCTCGAGGATGTTGACAAGGTGCTTGGACAGGTTCGTGCAACCACTTCCATATTGGATCCTTGCCCCTCTTGGCTAATAAAAGCTAGCAGGGATGGAACAACTGGCTGGGCCAGGGAAGTGATTAATGCCTCTTTGCAAGAGGGAGTGGTCCCAGGCCTCCTGAAAGAGGCGGCAGTGAGACCACTCCTAAAGAAATCTTCCCTGGACCCTGAAAATCTTAATAACTACAGGCCAGTAGCAAATGTTCCATTCCTGGTTCCATTCCAAGGTCCTGGAGCGGGTGGTTGTGAGCCAGCTCCAGTCTCTTGGATGAGGCTGATTATCTGGATCCATTTCAGTCGGGTTTCAGGCCTGGTTTTGGTACGGAAACAGCCTTGGTCGCCCTGTATGATGACCTATGTCGGGACAAAGACAGGGGGAGTGTGACTCTGTTGATTCTCCTTGATCTCTCAGCGGCTTTCAATACCATCGACCGTGGTATCCTTCTGGGACGACTGGCTGAGTTGGGAGTGGGAGGCACTGCATTGCAGTGGTTCCGCTCCTACTTGGTGGGTCGGCTCCAGAAGGTAGTGCTTGGGGAACATTGCTCAGCCCCGTGGATTCTCCAGTATGGGGTTCCGCAGGGGTCAGTTTTGTCCCCCATGCTGTTCAATATCTACATGAAACCGTTGAGTGCAGTCATCCGGAGTTTTGGAGTGCGTTGTCATCAGTACGCTGATGACATGCAGCTCTATTTCTCCTTTTCATCTTCATCAGGTGAGGCTGTGGATGTGCTGAACCAGTGCCTGGCTGCGACAATGGACTGGATGAGGGCTAATAAACTGAAACTCAATCCAGACAAGACTGAGACTCTGTTGGTGGGTGGTTCCGCTGACCGGATGGAGGGTGTTCAACCTGTTCTGGATGGGATTGCACTCCCTTTGAAGGAGCGGGTTCGTAGCTTGGGGGTTCTCCTAGAACCATCTCTGTCACTTGAGGCGCAGGTGGCCTCAGTGGCACGGAGTGCCTTCTACCAACTTCGGTTGGTGGCCCAGCTACGTCCCTATCTGGACAGGGATAACCTGGCTTCAGTTGTCCATGCTCTGGTAACCTCCAAGTTAGATTACTGCAATGCACTCTACGTGGGGCTGCCTTTGAAGGTGGTTCGGAAGCTGCAGCTTGTGCAAAATGCAGCGGCCAGATTGATAACTGGAACCAGTAGGTTCGAACATATAAGACCTACTCTGGCCCGCTTGCATTGGCTGCCTGTATGTTTCCGAGCCGGGTTCAAGGTGCTGGTTTTACCCTATAAAGCCTTACACGGCTTGGGACCACAATACCTGATGGAACGCCTTTCCCGACATGAACCTACCCGAACACTACGTTCAACATCTAAGGCCCTCCTCCGAGTGCCTCCAAAGGAAGCTTGGAGGTCAGCAACAAGAGAGAGGGCCTTCTCTGTGGTGGCTCCCCAATTCAGTAATGCCTGAAAGAAAAAGCCTTCCAATGGCTACGAGACACTCGTGATATTCAATAGAAAGGCAGAAACCCACATGTCCTTCAAGACATTGATGCAGGCACCCTGCAGCGAAGATGGCTGTTTAAGCCTTATAATGAGAAATTGAGGGAGGCAGGAATTGCATATTGCTGGGGATTTCCATGCAAGCTAATAGCAAAACTCAAAGGCAGACTCCTTATGGCTTCTACATAGGAACAAGTGAAGGAGACAGTAGCACCTCTCAGCTTGGAAGCTCCACCACCGCCTGCACTAAGAAATGAAGACCAGGATGCTAGCAGAACTACATAGGCCTTGTCCAGACGTACTGTTCCTTCAAGAGATGCATCAAAAATCAGTGAATCACAATGGATTTTTAAAAAGCAGGGGGAAATAATCATTGGAGGAGGGACCCGAATATGGTTGTGGAGGAATGTCTGGATCAAGGCAAAAATAAACAGCAAAAACATTTGGGGAGGCAGCTAACAGAATTCCTTCAATCCCACCAACTTTTTCATGCATGGAGGAAAATGCACCTGACTGTCAGAGGCTACACATTTTACTCAGCTCGGCACCAACCCTAGGCTAGGATAGATCATGCACTATTGCCTGGTAGGGCACTTTGATTGAATCTGTTTGGAAGTGTACACATTGAGAACTAGGTAGCTCTTTTAATCTTCTTGACAACAATTTTGCTCTAAAAATTCTTTGTCCCTGTGATTAATTAGTTTATCCTCAAGTTGCAGACCACTGTGTGCAACTGGGGACTGATTACATATTCTCTCCCCAAAAGAATAATACTCATGGAGAAACTTCATGAAATGGTGCATGAAAGGGAGGTAGCTCTCTGGCAGTGAAATTTGGGAAATGGTCTCCATTGCCTTCTCATCTGCCTGGCGTCTGTTGAGACTGTTAGGGCAAAGGGTGAAGGTGGGGGGGTCCCGGTAGGCAGAGCTAGCCAGGTCTAGTTGTTTTCTCACTGTTTTCCTTCCCTGCAAAAAACCAAAGTACACTTAAGAATTCAACGGGTGTAGTTTTCCCAGGAATGGGGATTCCACGAAGTCTGGGATCCTGCTTGAAGCTGTGTTCACCAGAATTCGGCCCAAGAAAGGTCACCCCCAAGGGAATGCAGCCCTTGACACAACGAAGATTTCCCGCCTTGCACTTGGGACAAAGGGTTGGCACTTCAAATAGTGTGGTCAAGGGAAGAAAATGTCAGGGTCGCCTAGAGGAAAGAGGAGAGGGAATTTATCATGCTCACTTCATTTTGTTCTAGAAGCGAGGCAAAGAGTTGCTGCAGGGGGGCATCAAGAGGTCGGAAAAAGAGCGGAGGGCAGAGCAAAACACACTTCCGATTTTCCACTCTCACTGTTTGCCCTCAAACTGACTATGCTGGGAAAGTTCAGGATTCCTCTTGCTTGACATGCTGAGGCCTCCCGTTGAACTGGCAAGGCAAGAAGCTTGTTACAGTTCCAGAACTTTTGCTGGCATTCTGCATTACATTTTAATGGTGAATAAACTAATTAATTGACTAAAGGGTTAAGGGATGTAATTGGCTAAAAGCGAAACACTTGTCCTCTCTTGAGACCCAAAGAAAAAAATGACATCCATGTGTGCCTGGAATGCAGAGGAAGAGAGGCCGGAATGCTGCCATTTTCATAGATCCACTCCCTTGCTCACAACTCAGTTGACCAACAACACAACCTGCCTAAAGGAGGAAGGGGAGTAATTCGCATCACTGACACGGCCTCGTTCTTTAGGCATGTAGCACCCTGGCTGCAAAGGTTGGTCACGCACTGAACCATGATGGGCGTAATTCAGGGGAAATGCACACCCACCGCCTGCTTGCGACGGCCTCTCTTTTGTGCTGCTTGTAGCTGCAGGCTGGTAGCAAAACCACAAGCGCAGCTCTGGATGCTACTATAAACCGCCTCTTGCTGGGCCGCCCAGTGTGGGCTGAATAAAACCAGCTCCCTTTTGTGCGAAGAAAGTGAACGAACTGTGACTTGGGAGTGGTCATGGGCAAAAGAAGACTATTTTAAAAACAGATGACAGGAGTGAGATGGCGCTCTTGTGTCTGAGCCTTTAGGCTCTACAGCGTTGTTGGTGTCCTTTACCAGGATCATGCGCCACGTTCACATCACGAGATGGAAGGTGAAACAGCGCGTCTCTCTGAGTACCCTCTAACAGCAGGGGAGATGGCCTGCAGACATGTGCATCAAGTCTGAATGTGCATCGTCATTCATCCCCCATCTGCACCAGCCTGTTTGGAACCAGGACCACAGCATGTCAGTCTGGCATTGGGGAGTCCCTGGTAGTGCCGCCTCTTTCCTGCCAGCCTTGACTCAGCTCTGCCCTGCTCGACCAGGGCTGGTAGTGTCCCTCTCCACAGCACTCCCCTGCCATCTCTTGGATTCATTCATACCCTGCAACGAAAGCTAACGAGTTGTGGCTGTCACACGACTGGTGGTTTGCAGGTCAAAGAGAGCTAGTTTTTAGGGTGGGTCTTCCATCTTAGGCAAGGGGAAATGTTAAGGGGAAACGCCCATGCAATTTCTAGACCCATTTTCCATATTAAAAGAAAAGGATGCAGAGGAGATTTGTGACTTCCCAGACAATGCAGACCAACAGCCTGCTTGTGACAGCCTCTCAAGTGAGCTCTCCCTTTAAAAGTAGATCAACCAGCACTATCAAATTGAAACGAGAAACCAGACCTGGACAATGTACGAATACATTGACTGAATTTGGATATTGTGGCAGGGAATGAAGGCATCATGGCTCCTCCCCCAGGTTGCACTTGCGGCCCCATTTGCAGTATTCCCTGTGCTGCAGCGCAGGTTGGGGTGTCATCCGAACCCGGTGCATGGCGAGGTGGAGGTGGCTTCGTACCCATCCTACAACCCACACCATGCAGTGGAGGGTGCAAGGTGGATACAAAGCGCCCCCCTCCCGCTCAGATTCGGACAACATTTTTGGAATAAAGGAAATGGTGGTTGCATGAATGGGGAAGCCATGATGGCTTATTGTCCTGCTGCGATGGTCCGAACACCCTCAATATAGAGATAAGGATACTAAAATCATAAAGATTAATTAGAACTTCTGGCAGAGCATAGCTTCCTTGTTGAATAGCTTGCAATGAATTTACCAACAGCTGGCAAATATTGCTAACAATATAAATCAGTTAGTTGTTTCAAATGAACCTGATGGTTGGGATCAATGGAACAGAAGGAGAAATTCTTCTTACTAAATTGGTTTCCTAAAATGAGGAATTCAGTAATACAGGAATTTAGGGATACAGTTTATTCACTTAGTAAGTAGATTAGATTTAAGTATTTTAAATAGAAACTGCAGGAATTATTTGGATGGAGAGTTCATAAATTTATATCCCACATGGACAAGAGTGATGGATTTGGTGGTAGGAGGGAATAATTCTGAAATGCAAATGACAAATATTTAATTGATAAATAATGAAGAATTTGAACATGTAAATAAGTAAAAAGTAGTGAAACTGCCTTAAAGGGAAGATTCAGGTTCACAATCAACAAGATTCCTGTTGCAAGGAAACTTGCAGCCCCTGAAAGAACAAGTTTTGTATAGCATAATAAACGTGCATTTCATTCTGCATGTCATCAGCTGAATAAAGCGAAATGCTCAGATAGAAATTCCTGGACTAACTCATCAGACACTTGGATTCTGTTCATTTAGGCCTGTGTAGGGACTACTGCAGGTATAAACACACTCATCTTAGCAGTGCTGAATTATCACCTATTACTGCTGCTGCGAAGGGTCACTGTGCTTCTGTTGTATACATTTAAGCTTTAATTGACTTCTCACAGACTGTGCCAGTGGAGACCGGTGGCTCTAATTTTGGTGAGGCTGTCCAGGCAAAAACTCTAAGCCGAATCTTCATCACAGGTTGTTGTAAGGCTACAGCATATTCTGAGCTTGCTGAGCTTCCGCGAATAAATGTGCTGATTATAAATGTCTATCTCCCTCCCCAGCGTCAGAAGAAACAGGTGAAGGACACCTGGAGTAGGTTAGAAGACTATGTGGCAAGGCAGATAGCTTTATACCCAGATGTCTCAATTCTATTGGCAGGTGATTTCAACTCCAGAACGGGACAAAATGAGGAGGCTCTGTTTTCATATTTTCATGTCCTCCCTCCCACAACAGATGACATGATAACATTCCCGATGAGGCAGGCCAAAGATAGGGGATGCAATTTTGCTGGATTATGTCTTATGCAAATGATAAATAAACTAAATCTTGTTATTGTAAATGGCAATGTGGAAGGAGATAGAAATGGTGAATATACTTTCCTCTCATGTTTAGGAGCTTCTACTGTTGACTACTTCATCGTGTCCCCTGAACTATTTGCGAGGGTGACTAGATGCGAGGTGGGAAACAACATTGAAAGTGATCATCTACCCTTGGTTTTGTCACTAAAATGTGATAACCAAAGGTTACTTACAAACTATAACTCCACTCAATCCGGTGACATTGAAATAAGAAGTTCCCGCATTAGATGGACACCAAGGGTGGATAAGGAGATAAATCATCTATTGCATACTGATAGTTCCCTTCTCTAACGTAAGGCATTGTTACAAGCAAAAACTGCAGAGTCTGTTTTGGAAGCTTTTCACGCTCTGATTTCGGCCCTACAAAACCATTTAAACCAAAAGAGAGTAGGAAATAAATCTAACTCCCAGTTTAAATCTAAACAGTGGTTTGATATGGAATGTAAAACTATGAAACATATCTTGGTGGAAAAATATAGAGGGTATAGAAAGGAAAATTTGGTGGCTTTACCGCTTGAATGGTTTGAGTTGAAGAAGAGTTATAAAAAACTAATTAGGAGAAAAAAACCCCAAGCACAGAGAGAGGCATGGAGACATTTAATAACAGCATCTAGGGAGAAAAATTCAGCCTCTTTCTGGAAATTGGTGGTGAAGGGATGGCCAAATGCTATTACAAAAGCATGAGAATACCAGTCTTCGGGTGAGATGTTCCTCTGCTGGACATTTGACCAGGCTGATTCCTACTGCTAGGGGTGTGAAACAGGGCTGTGTCTTAGCCCCTACACTGTTCAACTTCTATATAAACTCTATGGTTAGGTGCCTAGCGGAGGTACGAGCACAACCCCCCAGCTTGTCAAACAGATTACTGACAGTTCTGCTTTATGCTGATGACGCAGTGATCTTGTCATTAACAAGAGCTGGATTGAGGAGACTTCTGAGGACTCTGGATACTTATTGTAAAACTGAAGGACTACAGATTAACTATGACAAAACCAAGGTCCTGGTGTTTTCTAGAAGTAAGTTAAAATGCAAATGGCAAATAAGTGATCACCTGATTGAACAAGTGTCTACTTATAGGTACTTGGGAATTACATTCCATGCAACTGGAACCTGGAGGCCTCACTTAAAAAATGCCATTGCAAATGTGCAAAGGAGGACAGCACATTCCTTCCGCACTTCAAGTCTTTAATGCAAAGGTTTTAGCACAGATATTATATGGGATAGAAGTGTGTACTTTTGATAACATAGTACCAATGGAAGTGGTGCAGACGAAATTCTTAAGAGCAATTTTGGGTCTTCCAAATTGCATACCAAATACATTAGTAAGAATAGAGGCTGGCCAACCCACAATAGAATCTCGTATGTGGCGACGTAAAATGCAGTTTTGGCTAAAAATGCTTTTTGTGCCTGTAGGTCTGGCTCCATTGACTCTGACAGACACATTCCACTCAAAGTGGAAAAAAACACTGTCTATGAAGCTCCAAAACCTTGGTTTCTCCTTGACAGCTATTCAGATCCTAGGGTACGAGAAAGCAAAAGCAGCTATCGCCCAACGTATCTATGATGTGGATCTACAAACCCACCTAAGCCAAGCAATCCTATATCATGGGTGTAGGGACTATAGATCTCCACTGGGACTTGCGAAACATCTAATAAATTTGACTGTGCCTGGACTTAGAAGAGCTTTTACACTGGCAAAGTTCAATGTTTTGCCATCGGCGTTGCTGGAGGGTAGATATAAAAAAATTCCCCACACTGAGAGGACCTGCCCTTGTGGGACAGGGGACATTGAGACAGCTGATCATGTTCTTTTACATTGTTGTTTCTATAAGGAACTCAGAACTATATGGATTGCCCCTCTCATTAATAAAGTCCCAGGCAGACCGGATAAATTTTACCCGGACTATCTTCTAGCTGATCTGGACGACCAAGTTACATCTAAAGTCGCCAAATTCTGTGCAGCAGCCATTCGTCGGCGTAGGGAAATATTAACATTATTGAACCCTATCTGATTGCCTCAAATTGAAGCCTGTATATTTTTACATGTATGATTTGTTCTCTTTGCTATGCTGGTTTTTTAACCGTAATAAAGTATTGTTGTTGTTGTTGAGCTTGCTGAAGCAAAGGATACAAATCTCATGAGTAAAAGAATAAGTAATTGCTGTGTGAAAAGGTTAACGAGGATTGGGTATTACTGTCCACAGGCGGGCACGTCTGTTAAGCCATCAAACTTGTCTTCCGATATGTTGGCTTTGTGGATCTTGGGTTAACGTGAGATAGCCTTAGCTCTGGTCTTAAAGCAGCAGGTGTTTTGAGCATTGAATGCCATTCTTCAATGTACTCAGCTATGCCTTTAAACTTGACCTATATTCCTCAGAAGTTGCCATGGTCTCTACAGTTTACCGCTTTGCTGTTTAATATTTCTAGGCCCTGCCTTCAACGTTGCCACGTTGCCGCTGCTTTGCTGCTAAACCCCATGGTTTCGCTGCTGCCGGGTGGCGGTGAGTATTCCCAATGGCAAGAGGTAGCACAGGCTTTCTGGTGGTCATTTGGCTCACCAGGCCCACCCCCTGCCCTCTGCCTGGATTCCGGCAAGCAATCAACTGTTGCCATCCACCTTGGAACGTCCCTAGCTTGATGCCGGAGCTAAGTCACATGGCAGAAGGGCTGTGTGATCTCGTTTCGATAGAAAGCCACACACTGGCTGTGAGTTGGCGATTGCATTGTCTTAGCAGCGTAGTGCCACTGCGCAACCACCACAGGGTAAAGAAGATATATTGAGAGTCCCCTAGTTTCCTTCTTGGGCACATATTGACTTAGGCTTTTTTCTGTTACTTGTATTCATTTATAATCTATCACACCAAGGTCAATTCTTTAGGTTACATTTCCTTCAAAGTATAGTTCAATGAAATTCTTATAGAAGGATGAAAATTACAGTATTAAGCCTTTAGGCTAAATGTTCAAATTTACAATGTCAGATACAATAAAGACAATAAATAATCAAACCAATACATTTAGGTAGAAAGCCCATTGATGTCTAAAAACAAGTGCTTTAAACCCTTCTTTTATATTGCAACTCAAAGGAATCCATAGCTAGGATTATGGTGAGTGGGTGAGTGGGGTGTGGGTAGAAGGCCCCCTTCATCCCCCTGTGGATGCCCATTGTAGACTTTCCCAATATCAAAACCCAATCCAATCAATGGCCGGCAACTCCACAATGCTGGGGTTCTAGCAACAATGGCGACGGTG
The DNA here is from genome assembly GCA_029215795.1 of Anniella stebbinsi. Taxonomy (NCBI): domain Eukaryota; kingdom Metazoa; phylum Chordata; class Lepidosauria; order Squamata; family Anniellidae; genus Anniella; species Anniella stebbinsi. The sequence continues at coordinate 194,840,845 of JARDYH010000001.1, read as the reverse complement.
GATTCTGATCCAATCAAAGCCCCAGGAAACCATTGGTTTCTTGAAGGCAGAGTGGTGGTTTGGAGTGGAAAGGTTTACTTTGCTCCTATTTTCCAGAATTTCCTGTTTAGTTCTTCTTAGTAATAGTTATTTAGAGTTTTATATTTTAATAGTTTATAAGTTTGATAGGTTTATAGGTTAATACCTTAATAGTTTAATAGTTTAGCCCTCCATTCCCTCCCACCCTCATCCCAGAGAGCCTGCCCCATTCCCCCTCCCCACATCGTCTTCCACCCACTGTTATCCAAAATGAGCCAGAAAAACAACTCCATGCGGCGCCAGGTAAGAAGGGTCACTGTTTGGGAAATGGAAGCTGGTGGTTCAGGAGAGAGATGGCCAGCAAGAAGTCAGGGGTTTGGTTCTCCAACAGGAAGTGGTCAAGATTTGATTGGTTGGGGTGTTCTGGCTAGGGACAAATGAAGTCAAAATTGGGGCAGGCTTGTGGGGGTGGATGGAAGCAGGCCATGTCCCGGGGCATGATGAAGAGCCCTATTTATTAAAGCCTCTTTCATACCAGAAGTTGATTCCATGAACCTGACCACTGGCTGTAGTTTAGAGATTATCAGGAAGCAATTGGCCACCTGATGTATTTGGTGGTCTTCTGTTTATGTGGCAGGTTTGCAGGATTCATCAGGCTTTTTGGTCAAGAATTAGAACCTTTATGCCAAGGAAATCTACCTCACCTAATGTTAAATCTGACAATGTGGAATGAGGGTAACATGTATTCCTGCATATGCTATGAGATACATGGGTGGGTTTCTCCCCTCTGCCAGTCATAATGGTTCAGAAAGAAGCAGAGGCAGTCCCTCAGGTCAGCCCCCAAGCCAAATTAACTTAAATGTAGTTGAGCTTGAGTGGTGAAAGTGGGAAGTTATCAATTACACTATATACCACAATAAAGTTTATGCACTGGTGTGTTCACAGGAGGCAGAATCATCACCACCTCCTCCACCAACACCATCTCCTCCACTTCCTGCACCAACACCTGTTGGTGCAGGAACAGTCTTCACAGGTAAGATCATCTTCTCTGCCATCTCCATTTCCACCTCCATCATCCCCAACGTCATCAAATGAGAGGGAAAACTGGTTCTGCAGTCAACCCAGCCACTGCTGCAACTAGATTCCTTGAAGTTATAGCCATGGCATGCTCACAGGAATCAGAATCATCACCAGTCCCATCATTGTCATCACCATCTCCTCCTCCACCACAATCTCCTCCACCAACACCAAGAACATCTCCTCCACCTCTTCCACCTCCACCAAGACTCTCTCCTCCTTGTTGATTTACTATATTTAGATTCAGTCTTTCCTCCAAATATCTTGTCGGGACATGGATGGTTCTCTCCTTCCCCCACCCCACAACTGAATCTCAGAACAGCCTCTGAGATGGGTTAGTCGGACAGGGTGGATGACTGGCCCAAGGTGAGGAGCGCAGACCCAAAAAGCAAGCTTAAAAAACTTTACGTAAACTAAATAAGGTCACTCAGAGAGTTGCATATAGTTCTGTAGACAGGGAGGGAGGGGGTTAGACCTTTGTCTCCCCCGTCCTCATCCGCCACTCTCAACCAGCCACTCCCTGGACAGTGGAAACGAAGGTACAAAGATTGAAAACAGTATGTAGGGACAATCAAAGGGAAGGCGGTTGGCCTGGTCTCATTATTTCCTTCTCTTTAGACCACAGGGAATATCCCCCAGATAAAAAAGAGGGTGGGGAGAAAAAGGCATGGAGCCCCTTTGAGCCAGATGGAAGAAGAGGTAAGGCAATCGATACTTCACAGGGCTATTTCATGACAAAAAAAACCCTAACCAAACACATAGATGGAAGCCCTTGAGGACTACAAGGTGCCCACAGTGGAGGAGGAAAAGGCATGATGAACTGGCTGCCATTGATGGGGAGGGGGAAGGGAAACTCACAGAGTGGCGTCCTTCTGCGAGAGACTGACAGTCCTTGTCACTGTCTGTAGCACGACTGGGACGAACAGTGTCAAGGGGTATCGAAGGGGCCAGATGCAGCGCTGCTGTTTTCAGCACCCACACAACTCTCTGGCATGAAGGGGTTGGGGGGATACATGGGGGCTGAAACTGTGTTGGCCCCTGGGAAGAGGGAGTGTTGGCCCCTTGGGCTTCCCTATCAGGAAGGTCCTCATAGTCAGAAAACCACAGAGTCCCCTCATCAGTCATTACACACTACTCTCTCTCTCACACACTTTCATTTTCAGGTTCGAAAGCAAAGGAATGACGAGCCTGACAAGAAAAAGGTTGGTATTTTTCTTTTTCTTTTACATTACAGAGATGTTGATGGACAATGTACCTTTGGGGATGGGGTTATGTGGTGTGCCACCATTCCCTGATCATGTGTAGCGATCTGTAGGAACTTGAATGCCCGAATAACTCATGTCTCAGTCCAATCCGCCTCACAGGGGTGTTGTGAGAATCCCTGGGAAAGGGTGAATATGGGCTCAGGGCATGATCTGAAGGCTTGTCAGAATCAGAGAAGCAAGAAATTGTCACTCAAGGAGAAGTGGAGGAACAAGGCAGCGATACTGAATGGTCAGAACATCCCAGAAGGCAAAGAAAAAAGAACAAATCACCAACTGCTGGGTTCCCTAATATTAATTAAGTAACTGATTGTTTTTTACTCGCGGATAAGAGTTATTTTGGAAAAATACTGAGTACAGTATTGAAGAATTTAATGTACACTTGCTGACATACAATAGAAGCTGATTGGTCAAGGACCACATGTAAATTTACATCTTTTATTTTCACATATTCATTGAAGAGTAATGGGAAAGGGGATCTTTGGAAGAAAAAAACCCTACATAAATTGTCTTATACTGGTTTCAATTTTGGGTTGGTGGGGTGAGGGAGGAATCTGGATTGGATTTTCCTCCTTTGAATTTCCCTAAGTCGCCTCATAAATACCGTTGGGGCACGGTCCACCCACAGGAAGGGGTCTGTAAATGAAAAAGGGAAACTGTTCATGGTCATGGTTTAGGGTTATGTTATTTCTAGTTGTTATTGGGATGCCTGTGTACGTGCACATAATAACTGGGGTACAGATAATGTCAGCCAGTGGGAGCAAAGAAGGACTTAAGACTGATAGTACTTTAAATCTCATGCTAACTAGCAGAATATGACAGGTTTGAAAATATGGTCATTAAATGTCAAGGGGAGGGCTCCCCAATTAAGCGTAGAAGGGTACAGATGTTGATAAAAAAAAGGAGAACCCAGATGTTATCTTTTTGCAAGAAACACACTATAAACAAAACCAGAAAGACTTATTGTTAAAGGGGGTAGGCATTAGGGAGTCTTTTGCTGCGGAAGGAAACTCAAAATCATGTGGGGTGTTGATAGCAGTAATGAACAACTGCGAAATCACAATCTCAGAGACGTTGTCAGATACTAGAGGGCTATATGTGTTTGCTAAAGGCACTTTAAGAGGTCAAAAGATAACTTTAGGATGCATTTACTCACCAAATTCTGGTCAGATTCAATTCCCAAGAGACATATTGCAAACATTGGAAAACTTTAAGGAAGGAACAGTGCTTATTGCTGGGGATCTGAATGAAGTAATAGACCTGTACTTAGACAGGAGTGGAAGTAGGGAGCATAAAAAGCAGAAGGATGGCAAATCAGAAAAGGAGTGTGTTATGCGTGAGTTTGGGCTTTGTGATGTTTGGAGATCTCTACAGCCATTAGAAAGGGATTATACCTTCTTCTCCAGGTGTCACAGCTCATACTCGCATATAGATTATATTTTATCTTCAAATATGGGTGAGCTGAAGCAAAAGGAAGCCAAAATAGGATACATAACAATATCAGATCACGCTCCAGTCTCAGCAATTTTCCACTTGGGAAACTGTGCACATCAGTCCTATAGCTGGAAACTTCACCCCATACTATTACAAAAACAGGACATTTGTGAACCCCCCCTCCCCCCCAAAAAATCTCAGATTTTTTAAAAGAGAATTTGACCCCAGAAATGACAAACAACACAATTTGGGACACCTTAAAGGCAGTGATAGAGGGCATTATATAAAAGAAATGAGCACCCTAAAAATAAATAAAAGAGGCTCAAAGGAAGAAAACAGAAGCAGAGTTTAAAGCTCTGGAAGATCAGCATAAGAAAACTGGTAGTCCTTGCATTCTAAAACAATTGACAAGTAAAAAAAACTGAATTGGAAACTTTAGATTTATATAAAATTACAATGAATTTGAATTATGTGGATCAAAAATGTTATGAATTTGGCAACAAATCATTTAAACTTTTAGCAAGTTATATCAGAAAAAAATAAAACAAAAATAGAATATATTCAGTTAGGGACACCAATGGCAAAAGAGTTTTTATTCCATCCCAAATCAATGAAATATTTAGCAAATACTTTGATGAACTATACACTTTGGTAAATCCGGACAAAAATGGAATCAAATAACTCTTAATAAATCTTCAGTTTCTCAAATTTTATTAGAGCATAAAGACTTTTAAAATAAAGAAATCACACAAGAGGAAATTCATTTAGCCATTAAAAAACTAAAGAAAAATTAAACTCCTGGGACAGATGACTTCACTGGAGGTTTTTATGAGACCTTTGAGCCCTTACTAATGCCATTTTTGCTGAAATTATTCAATGACATCTTAAACAACAAGCCCATCCCAGAGACATGGAAAACCTCCAGGGTTATTTTATTGCCTAAACCAAACAAAGACATAGAGGAAGTAGAAAACTACAGACCAATTTCACCGCTCAACCAAGATTATAAACTGTTTACAGGAATTTTGGCTTCAAGGTTAAATGAAATTGCATGTAAATATATTAAGAAAGATCAGTTTAGGTTCATCAAAGGCAGACCGATCTCTGACCCCATACGAAGGCTGTTAAATGTGATTTTTCATTGTTCTCATAATAAGAATAGACCCTGTGCCATTGTCTCTCTTGATGCGTCAAAGGCTTTTGATAAATTGGAATGGGGGTTCATTCTTTAACTGGGGGAGGCTATGGGGCTGGGTTCAAAATTCACAAACACTTTGAAATCTTTATACTATTCCAATCCAGAACAAATGATCTGGATTCACCACCTATCTCAATATATCAAGGCACCAAGCAGGGATGCCCCTTTTAGCACTTCTTTTATTTGCTTTACCCATAGAATCACTGGCCAGTCTTATAAGAAACGATAACTAAATTGAAGGAATCCAAATTAAAGGGGGAAAGATTCTTACCAATTTATATGCAGATGATTTAGCCCTAACCCTTTCAAACCCACTAAGGGACTTACATAAAATATTGAAAATCTATACTGAATATGGTAGCATGTTGGGGCTGACAATCAATAAAAAAAAATCTAATATATTATCTCTGAATCTAACTAAAGAAATTAAAGAAGAGCTGATGAAAATTGCTGGTATCCCAACAAATGCCAAGAAAATTAAATATTTAGGGATATATTTACCAAAGTCAATACAAAATGTGATAAAACTAAACTTTAAACCTTTACGTGCCCATGTTTTAGTTATTTTAAGAATTGGGGGAAATTAAAACTTTCATGGTTAGGTAAAATTGCTGCTGTAAAGATGACTATTCTGCCAAAAATTTTGTATCTATTTCAGACATTGCCTATTTCTCTCTCAGTGAAATACCTGAACAGATGGCAATCACACATAATGGATTTTATTCATGAAAAGAAAAAGGCGAGATTATCAAAACAGATTCTCTATAAACATTCCAGACTAGGTGGTTTGGGCATTCCTGATTTGGTGTCATATCATGATGCATATCATCTCAAACAGTTAGCTCAGGTGCTAATCAACCAACCCAAAAATACATGGATTGGATTGAAGGCAACCAATAACGAATTAATAGAGCTAAGGGGATTACCATTCCGACCAGACAAATGGAAATGATTGCAGGCAATAGACAACCCATTTCTGCAGGCAGCTATGGAAACTTGGAAAAGATGGCATAAGTCTCTCGCTCCTGAGCCTTCTCCTTTGATTCCTTTCCTTCATCATCCATTATTTTTTGATCCAAATAAATTAGAAAGGTTTCAGGGCTGGGAACAGGCTGGCTTGTAGAGACTGAAAGACGTATTTGTGGATATGTGCCCTAGATCTGGTGAACAACTCAGAGATATGCTTCAAGACACAAACACAAATTGGTTTCAAATTTATCAGATCTCTTTCTTTACAGCAAAACCTCAAGTGAAAGCAGAAGTAGTTCGCCCACTAACTGACTTTGAATCTATCATTGCAAAAACAAAGTTAGACAATAAAGGGTTAGTTTCAAAATTATATAATATGCTAATTGATATTAAATATGGATCATCTGAAGGTGTCAAAGCAGTTTGGGAAAGAGACTTGGGCAAACCTATTGATAATTCTAGCTGGAACAGGATTTGGACTAGTGCCCCATTTGAAACTGTTTCTGCCAAAATAAAAGAGAACTCTATCAAACTATTGTATCGATGGTACCTTACCCCAGTGAAATTAAGTCATATTAGTAGGTCATCGTCCCCAAATTGTTGGAGAGGATGCAATGAAATTGGCACCTACTTTCATATGCAGTGGCTTTTTGCCTCGGTAAACCACTTCTGGAGAAATGTCTTAGGCTGAAACGATTACTCAACAAAAAAATGACTTCTCCCCCCAATTTGCCCTATTAGCCATTTTTGAAGGAAAAAATAAAAACCTGGTACATAAAGAACTCCATGCTTTCATGTGTGTTGCTGCCAGAATGACAATAGCATCTTCATGGAAAAAAGAACAATCAGCATCCCTTACTATGTGGAGAAATAAACTCTGGTCCCTGTTATTGATGGAAAAGCTACCAAACAGGTTAAGCAGTACAGATCTGAGACATATATTGATAATTTCTATGGAATCTGGGAGTCATTTATTAGTTATGCTAATAGCAATAAGGACATTACTGTACCTCCATCAACTCACAGAACATGCCGGAAAGGGGGGGAAAGTAATTTTGATATATTTTATTCTAGCTTTGAATATATAATTACAATCAGTCCATTGTGTCACCTGATTAACTTAGTTCGATGCCGATCGTGTGTATCAAGGATAACCCGTATTTGATTACTGTGTTACATTTGATGTGTTTGGATGTTACATCCATTTGTTATTAATATAAAATTCAATTAAAAATATTAAAATAAAAAGTCTAATTCACCCACGCCCCAAGCCTCCCAAACTAAGTTTCACGGCCTGTGTTCGATACATATCATTGTTACCCGTCATCGCTGCTTTGACCAACTTGGCTAAAGGGTGGTTTAGAAACACCAGCCATCTCAACGTTCATGGTGTTGCTTGGCTGTTAATCTCTGGCAGGGCTAAAGAGCCTCTTAAACACCGTTGGTCCATCACCATCTATACTGTTGTGAAAACGGCATCTTCTGAAAGGTCTATGTCTTACTGGCGGTGGCTCATCAAAAAGGTTCCATCTCAACCAAGGGTGTAGAAGATCTACAAGATTCCATGGCTTCACAGTGGCAGTAATGGCTCCAAGCAAAGGAGGCCCCTGGGCATGGTGTTTGGTAAGGCATGATGACCTGGGACACTTGGGAGAGATATAATGACTCTTTGCTCTCTCTACAGCCTGGAGAAGGGCCAGTGGGACTTCCTGAGAAACACTCTGAACCAATGGGATAAATCTAGGCAGGGCACAAGCCTCCTTGGAGGGGATCTAAACAGAGTTATGGACGAGAAGGAAGACACAGATGATCAGAGACTATTCACCCTTCTCACCAAGATAAAAGTTTCTCCAAATGTGGTGGAATTGCACCCAGAAAAGGTTCCAGAATAGCTACGTTCCTGTCCTTCTGGGCAATAGAATCAAGCATCACCACCATGCTTTTTTCCTTCTCTGTCCCAAACCCTTTCCTTTGGTCTCATGTCTTTTTAGAGTGTATGACAGAGGACAGGGCTTGTTCTAATTTTAAGGTCTTTAAAGTCAGAAAGAGAGGCCCTTCTCATTTGCTCACTTGTGAGAGCAATTAGATGGGGGGGGGGCTTCTGTGGGGTAGCCCCAAACCTCTGGAACGAACTTCCACCAGAGGTCTGCTGTGCACCATCCTTGCAGGCTTTCAAGAAGGCCTTAAAAACATTCGATTTTACCATGGCCTTCCCATGATGGATACTGTAATTGCTGTTGTTGTTCCTGCTGGTTTTATTGCTGGTTTTATTGTTTTAATTGCTATTTTATCGTGAACATGTTTTTATTACTTTTAATATTTTATTGCTTTTAATATTGTATGTATTTGATTGTTCTAAGCCGCCTTGTGAGGGCCTCTGCCCTGAAAGGCATCCAAGAAATGTTTTAAATAAATACATAAAAATAAATTATTGATTCTCTGAGAGCCTGAGCTGATTTTTAAAAAAAGAAAATGGAAGATTGAGATTCCCTCTATTAACAAAAATGCTCAGAACCAGAATCAAACTCCTTTGAAATTTGTGGGATGAACATGGTCAGATGCTGTGCTAGGATGAGTCAAGTTTGAAAGTACTGAAAAGTAGGAAGTGTCTCAGCTGATCTTCAGAGGCAGGCAGGTCCACATGGGAGGAAACAACTTTTTAAGAACCATGACCCAAACCACTGAATTGTCCCCTTGCCATTGCAGTTGGTATAAAAATCTTGGTCACATGATAGGACCCCCATCAAAATGTTTGATGCAGCATTGTGCACCAATTGAAGTTTTCAAGGGATTTCTAAGGGCAGGCCCACATAAAACATGTTGCAGTAGTCCAGTCATGATGTCCATCATGCATAAAGCACCATAGCGAGGTCCAACTGAACCAGGGATGGATGCACCATTCTATGCTGGGGAAAAGTACACTTGGCCACAACTATCACCTGAGCAGGTATGGTCCAGGAGTATCCCCAAAGGGGCCGACCTGATCTTTTAAGGGGAGTGCAACCTCATCCAGAAGAGCCTGACATCCCATCCCTGAACAAATACAAACTATATCTTGTCCTTAACTTCATCTCATTTACCCTCATCCAGCCCTAGTGGGTTGTGAACTGTCAATGATAAAGTAGTACTCTTAATCTCCTCCATTGACTTGCCCCGCAGGTCCAACATGTGTCCCACTTGCTGTATGAGAACTAACAGCTACTGGCCCATGATTGCCATGATGTCCATGAAATCCAGAGCCACACCTAACCCCAGGACATTGAACCAAACCAGCAGAACCAATATCTCACTTATCTTATCTCTCTCTCAGCCACCCCACCCCATTTTTGTCTCTCTTTGGGAGATGGGTGCTGATTGCCACTGCTGCAAGGTGCTCAGAGGAGTGGACTTCAGAGTTCTGTGTCTCCCAGGGACCCTTTGAGTTGATCTAAAAGTTGAAATGCTATGGGAGGAAACAAATCCCAGCCATTCTCATAGCCATGCTAAGCCAACAAACGGCTTAACTGCTTGTCTGTGCAAAGAGTTTGTACCTCCAAGGGAGGAAGGGAGCACTTCTGAGGACACTTTTCAAACCAGATTTTGAATGTTCATGACTAGAGTGAAAGCTCCTGAGCAGGCAAAGAGTAGGTCCCATCCCCAGCCACTGTCGGACTTTGTTCCCTACTCTTGCAATCTTACAGAGCAGCTGAGTACAAGAGCTGCTTCACCTCTAGAGAGACCCCCCTGTTCTGAGGCTAAGAATGGCTGTCTCACCTCTGAAGGAGAGGGGCAGGAAGTGACTGGGTTCACACAATGCACTAACCCACATTCAGTGGTTGGGTGTGGTTGCTGTTCAGTTATGGGTTCTTTGTTGAACCGTGGGTTAGCATTTGTCTGAACACAGGACATTTTCTGCAAGGTGGCTTGTTAACCATGTAGTGTGGCTTATTTGTCTCGAACAAGCCACTTTAAGAACCCATGGTTTGTTTTTGGGTTGTTCAGGATGGTTAACAAGCCACATTGCAGCCTGTCTCCTGGCACCATAAACATTTGCCACCCTGATAGACTTCACCATAGATGCAACTATCTCCCAGATGAGGATGACCCGAACTCATCTCCTTTAGAGCCCTCCCTGAATTTAGGGGAAATGCCTCCCTCCCTGCAGCATGCTCATGTTCACGATGAAGATGAGAGAATCTGGTGTTGGCCCTACTGCTCACAGATCTTTGAGCAACATTTTCATTTTCCCCCAAGGTGATCTGTAGAGAGCCTGAAAAGAAATAGAGCCCTGTAGGGCCTTGTTCAGATGCTTAACCTAAACACAGCATAGCAACCACAGCTTGGTCTAACAAAAAGCTCTGTGAATCAGCCTAGTAAACAAGTGGAAGCCGTTCCACAGATAGAAGAAGATAAAATGGCAGGAATTATCTATCACTTAGAAAACCTCCCTAACCTCTCCCTGCCTTTCTGGACCACACTTGTCTGCCCACTGGCCCCTGAAGACAGAAAGCATCTCAAAACGTCCCATCAAGGAAGGGATGAAATGCTGCTTATGAATTCAGATGGATGAGTTCCAGGATCATTGATAAGAGAAAAGTATGTGATGCAGTTAACATACAGAACCTCAGAAACTAACACCCGTGAGTATTAATCCTCTTTCTCACTGCAGTCTGGGAAGGATATGGGGTTGAAGGAAGCCTGGAAGAGCCATCAGTTTATACCCAAGAGGGAAACCCCAGCCCGTGAAGTGGCTCTCTTGGCCCACGATCCATGGCCCTCGGCAATACAGATCTCCCATAGAGGAATCCCTACAGCTACTTTGGCCTAAGCAACACGAAACCCCACACAGCAGCAACAGCCGAGCAGGTCTCTTCCCTCCCGCTACAAACTCAGATCTCGACTGAGCAGCAGTGTGTTCAGAGACCTGCCAGCCCCCGTGACTCCCCGCCTGCCTGGCCTTCTGGTCCTTCCCTTGCTACTTGCACAGGGTCACCTTCCATGTCTTCTCAGAAATAGTATTCTGATCCATCAAGCTCTTTCTCTAGGGCCAGGCTATGGGGGCGGTCTCCTGAAAGCTCTCCTTCGCTGCCACCACCCTCTTCTTTATTCTCTAAAAGAATGAGGGAACAATGAACCTTTTAAGAAGCCATTTGTGTTTGAGCGTGCGTGTGTATTTACCAAATGAAGTAACGTCTACGACTGAGCAAACATGGTGGATATAACAAAATTAAGAATGAGGTTTATTCACAAAGTAAAAGATTTTAAAAGACATTTTAGGTTTGTTCTAAGTTGCACACATGAATCTACCTCCTCCCTCAAACTCCCAGGGAATACTAGCCACCTCCAAATCCTATAAACCCACTTTCCTAATCCTATCCTGAGGCAAAGCCTCTAATAAACCCCACTTGCTCCCACCCTCACTCAACGCCTCAGCTCACAAACTGCCAAACTGTCACTTCATGCCCCCTCCCTCTCCCTCCCTTTCAAATCAACCAATCAGACTGCACCACTCACACCGCTCACCATTCTAACTCCCCCCTCCCGTTTACCATTTCCTAAAAAGGAAAAGAATTGGATGCAGCAAATCCAACCCTGAACCAAATTTATTTTATTTATTTATTTTATTCCATTTATATACCGCCCCATAGCCGAAGCTCTCTGGGCAGTTTATAAAAATTAAAGACACTGAACATTAAAAACACCGATATACAAAATTTAAAACCATAAAGCATAAAAACAAGTTATAATTACAATATCCTTTAAAACAACAATTCGATATACACCTATCTACACCTTCCATGCCTTCTCAGGAATAGTATTCCGATCCATCAAGCTGTTTCTCTAGGGTCAGGCTATTTGAGGGGTGGAGGGGGGGGGGGCAGCAGCCATTTTGGTTTTCCAGACAATTATCCCTGGAAAGGACATGGAAACAAGGCCGTTTCTCTCCCTGCTCAGTGGCCTTTAAAATCTTACTTCAGACCGTGCAGTAAGCAGCTCCACTCAGCAACACCTTGCCTTGGGCTGACTCCACTGCATTTAAAAGAGGCTGACAGTCAGACCATCCAAACCACCTCATGTCTTCATCTCATCACCAGCATTACCAGGAGTTTATTGTCATGCAGACTCTGTTCACCATGAACTGAATTAGATAGGGATGACTGAATAGAATGGGGGGGGGTATTGATTGAGGACCTGGGTCATCTGTGGAGTAATGTGACTTGAAAATGAACGTAAGCATAAAAATTAAGATTTTTATATGTATAATCTTAAAGACACTGTAACACGAATATAAATCAGTAACCTCCGTGTGGGATCAGGACTGCAGGCAAAACATGAAGGCCCCTGGTTAGCAACCTCTGCACTAATCCTGCTGGGTTCCAGCAGTCACATTGACACCTGGTCAAACCATGTGGTTCAAAGGGGCAGGTCCAACAGGGTGGCTTGCATCCACTTAGCGGGTAGCAGAAGGCCAGTCAAAGACATTTTGCTGCCTGAGGCAGAATAGCAAATGACACGCACACACACACACACACACACCCACCAAGCAAAGATGCAAAATACCAAAAGCCAGTCCAGTTGTTTTGGAATTTAGGGACTCCAGTCCATGGAAGTTCTTTATGCCGTAATACATTTGTGAGTCTTCAAGAGACCAGAAGACTTTTTGCGGCTTTTAAGCGCAACAGGAGATCCCTCTGCTTCTTCATATCTGTTCACCTTTCTCACGCAAGGGCCATAGGATGCTACACCTGTTTAGGATGACCAGGTGTATGGAAAGGAGCTTAGCTAGAGTAACCAGATATAAAAGAGGGCAGGACTCCTGCAGCGTCAACTGTTGTGGTGACGAAGGAATTTTACCAGGTGGTGCATGCATACAAATGACACCTGGTGAAATTCCCTTTTCTAAACTACTGTTAAAGATACAGGAGCCTTGTCCTCTTTTTAGTATGGTCATCCTACTAGAGTGACCATATGCATGCACCACCTGGTGAAATTCCCTCTTCATCACAGCGGTTAAAGCTGCAGGAGCTATACTACAGTAGCCAGATTGAAAAGAGGGCAGGGCTCCTGCAGCTCAAACTGTTGTGAAGAGGGAATTTCACCAGGTGGTGCATGCATACAAATGACACCTGCTGCAATTCCATTTTTTGCACAGCCATTAAAGATACAGGAGCCCTGTATCCATATGGTCACCCCTATTTTATTCCCCCATATGGTTAAATTGTGGTTATGTTGGGAAGTCTGCTCAATTGCTTTAGATGTCTTTGACCTCCATCACACCTAATCCACCCTGTTTGCCTCCGTATTTTTTTTTTAATCTCTGAGGCAAAAGCGCGTCAAGCTTATGATCCTTTTCACCTCAATAGCTGCTCCTTCGCTCATCAGCGCTTCCGCTCCACCCCTCCTTTTCTCTTTCTCCCTCCAGTCAGGTCCTGTCAGATGAGCACTTCAACCAGATCACCTTTCTCCCGGGAAAAATGGAATGACCCTTAAGTCTGGCTCTTTGGGGGCATTGAAGGAGGACAATCCTGTCTCTGCAGAGATTCAGGCGTTGTTTGATTTTTTAAAAATGCTTTTGGGTCTGATGCAAGGCTTGGGTTTTATATTGAGCTTGGAGCTGGCCGCTTTTCTCTGCCAGGACCTGATGCAATCCATTCAAGCCCTCAGTTCCTTTAAAACTACACGGAGGCTTAGGGCGCATTAAATGCATTTAGGGAATATAATCCAGACTTTCCGCATTCTAGGAAAGGCTGGGGAAGAGGCAGGGTGTCAGCAGGACAGGCATAGCGTCATGCGGGTACCATGCTGCAAATCCACACACCAGGCATGGCGAGAATGCACTAAATTGCTGGTGTGATGGAGCTCTTTGTTTAATATGGAGGTTTTTGTTTACACATTTCTTCTGTGTGTGTGCGTGTATGTTTGGTGTAAATTGAGATTTTTAAAATCCAAGTTGAGTCAAGTCCATTGTCCACTCCCATGCATCTGCAAGGATGAAAGACAGCCAAACAAGATTTAATATTTAATAAATAATAATGATGTTAAAAGAGGTAATAATAATGATAATAATGATAACAAATGAGTTCATAGAAAGCTAGCAAATGAAAAGGCCTAAACAGTCTGTGTCTTGCTTTTAGGCTGGCAAATGCCCCAGACAGGGCTCAGTTAGTCCCAGGAGTCACACACAGAGATAAACCAGTCCAGGATCATGCATGAGATTCCAAAGAGAGTGATCAGGAGAAGGCAGAAGTGAGGTCAAAGCCATCCAGAGCTCAGTCCACAGGAATCAGTTGTGCCAAGCATCAAGGCCAGTCAGAGGGGGTCCAAGGGAGGAGTCCAGATGCGTAGCCGATGGTCTAGGAATCTGCAAAGGTCCAGAAGATCAAGGCAAAGCACGATGGTTAAAGTGCCATTGTTTGCAGCAGAGACCTCCATTCTACTGTGCTGATGTAGAGCTGGTCATTAATTGCTTTTAATGGAGAACCCACGCTGTGGCTTTCTTTTGTTTTGCTGCTTGTGTCTGAGCCTACACCTCTCAGAGGGGTAAATGATGTCAGGCTCTGATTCTTGCATTTGGGGGAGTTCAGGAATGGCACTTGGAGGGACCAGGTTGCTCTTCTGATGGTTCCGGGGAGGGCTATCAGCCAAAGCCTCCAGTTCCTCACTGGGCTCTGCTGGGACTTGTTATACTGGCTCTTCCCCTCCTCTTCTTCATCAGAGGAATCCTTCTCCAGATAGGGCATGACACCACTCCCTTCCCCACGATCGTCTTTCCTGGGATGCAAGGTTCTGGGCTTGCTCAGGTACTGTTGATGGAAGCAGCGGACCAGCTTTGGAGCATGAACATTGGAGGTGTCCTCCCAGGATCGCTCATCTGGGCTGTATCCCATTCAGTCTATGAGGTACTGCAGGCTATCTCCAAGTTAATGAGAGTCCAGTACCTCAACGACTTCATACTCCTCCCGATCAACCAAGACCGGGTGCAGGGGGGAACAGCAGGCTCACGGTCCGAGTGGGTTGTCTTCTCAGGGATCAGAAGGCAGTGGTGGAACACAGGATGAACTGGGAAGGATGCAGGCAGTCGCACCCAGAAAGTACCGGGTTCATCTGGCCCATGATGGGGTAGGGTCCGATGAATCAGGCATCCAGTTTTCTACTGGGTCAATGGGCGGGCAGTTGGCATGGGGAGAGCCAGTCCTGGTCCCCCACCTTGAGGGTTTTTCCCGGTTGTCTCTTGGCATCAGCAAAGTGCTGGTCGTCCTGTTTGTTCCTGCAGAAGGGGCTGAGCAGCCTGCAGTTCCTGTAGGAAGACTGCTGGGCTATGGCAGGGAACAGACAAGGGGGTAGCCATAGTTGGTGAAAAGCATGAGCTAGGGCTGTATGGTAGCATCCACCCTGAAGATGCTGTGGAGCTGACCAAAGGGTTTCTTTGTTTCTTACCCTCTTCATCCACTCTGGAGACATCTGCACTACAAATGGAGGAGGAGACCTCCCTACAGCTGATGACCAGGGTTTCGCTTGATTGGAGGATCATGACTCTGTCAGAGAAGGAGACACAGAGACCATGGAGACATAATGAGCAAGATTTGCCGAAGGAGGGGACCATTCCTCCCAGAACCCTGGAGCTGGCACTGGTTAGGCCTCCATAGTGAGGATCCCCCCCACCTATCAAGTCCCGCAAAGGACCTGGGCATCTCACCTATGACACCACATCCCAGAGGGGGTTTCTCCTTCAGCCCTTTTTCCACCGTGACGGCGTTTCTCCCTCTACAGAGGGAAAACCATCTCTTCTTGGGAAATGGTGCTGGTGCCTCTCATTCCTCTTCCTCAGTCATGGGCCATATTTTGCTTCCCTTGCAGCAAGGCCTGAAGTGCCAGCACCTGCGACCAGACTTGGTTGCCTGCACAGCTGCTCCAGTTTTTTGGCTGCTTCCCTCTTCTCCTGGATGCAGCCTGGTAATCTTCTTGCAACGGATCCACCTCTTCAACTTGGACAGCCTAGAAGAGAGTGAGGAGAAGGTGAGAAATAGGGCTTGCCGGCTCCTCCTGATCTGCGTGCCTCGACAGGATATAGGCCCATTTTTTATTCTTAGTTGTTTTATTCCACATACCCTCCCCCTCCCTCCAAATTCTACTGAAGTATTTTAACCTGTCCGGCATGTAGTCTCTGAAGGATTGCTCTGCCTGTGCTGGGGAGGAAGGAACCCCCTCAGAAGGCACTGGATAATTGTCCAACCAGAAATTAGAACTGCTAAGAAAATCAACATTCTAATTTTCTCTCTTGCTCTCTCAGTCTTAGGCAACAACAAAAAACATTCACTAGTCAGGTGAAAGGATTTCTGCCCATCTGGCCCCTGAACCGGCTGTGTCATGTGTCACAGGGGAGGGCCTGTCACAATGACCTTAGCAACTGAGCAGCCCTGGGCATTGTTACTCTGAAGTGGTGTTATTCTGGGTTTGGCCTTTCATCCATGTCCAGCCTCTTGCTCTTGCATCTATGTTTCTTTTCATTCAGCTCATGTACTTTCTACTAATAGCCTTGTGTCTATTTGTCTCACAATATCCATGGTGTTCCCAGCACACTGCACATAAAGGACACAGCTCCTGTCATGTGTGGCAATGCACACAGAGATCCAATGCATCCCAGTGCACCTCCTCCCCAATGGCATGAAATGCACCTCTCCCTGCAGGAAACTGGGCTCATCCATGGAGTACTGGATGAGGGAGAAAAAGGCTGACCCCAAACTAGCATGCAATGCCCTCAGCCCACCAAAACTGGAGCTATAATAGGCCAGATCTACACCAAGCAGGATCTAACACTTTGAAAACAGTTTGAAAACGGTACATGGAATGTGTCATGGGCCCCAACAGTTGTCAATATCACTATAAACCATTATAAAGCATAAGTGTGGATCCTGCCATAGAGATGCAGAGAAGGCGTGAGGACAAACTTGACCTGAAGAGTGGCTTTATTTCTTTAATAAAGCCTTCCCCGACTGACCACTGGCTGATGGGCATTGAGATCCAAAACATCTGGAGGGCACCAAGTTGGGGAAGGCAGGTTCAGGGCATGCCATCAAATCACTGTGTCCTGAATACTGCCACGTAGTGTCCCATGTGAGGGCATATCTCTAAATGTTGGTGCCCTTCTCTTCACAACCCATCTTTCCAGGGTCCCCGGAAAAGCTCTTTCCCAAATCAATAATGCAAAGATTCTGTCATGGATGGTTTCATCATTCCTGCAGTTCATCCCACGAAGCTGTCAGCAGCATCAGCTTCATTTCCACCGACACGTCTACAATAGTAGCAGCAGCATCTGGGCAGATCCAGAGACCGTGTAGCTCCGTCCCACTAACATTCAGCATTAAGGGCTATCCAATATGATGAAGTATCCTTGTTCCTTGCAATATACCAGCCTTACAGATTAGCTGGAATGACAAAGGGAGTCCATTTCCCTTGACAGAGCTGCCTTCTGCCTCCCAGCAGGAAACGATCATTCTGTGTAGAACAATGTTGTGCCAGTGCAAGAGAAGAGAGGCTTGTAGACGTAGGATAATCTTCTCTTCCATGCTGGAAATCAGCATCTCTGCTGTATTTGGAAGTGTATTGCCCATCAATGCCTCCTCCATGGCCTTGAGCTTTTTCCTATCGGAAGAGAAAGAAGCGAGATGGATAATGGCTGTCTGTTCCCAACGGCTTTACATTTTAATGACCACCCAAAGAAAACCATGCCAGCTAGTCAGATGGCTGCCAGGTGACTAGTCCTGATTTACTGATAAACCTTTTCCAATTGCTATTTTGGGGACAGTGGATCGCTGAACACTCTCCTCCACCCTGTGAACCAGGATGTAAAAGAGTTGTAAGTACTCTGAACAGCTCCACTGGTGGCCTTTGCATGGAGGCAGTAGCAGTGGAAAAGTAAGATTTCTTTGCTGGCATCTCTGTCACGGGGCTTTAGCCTATGTTCAACCATATTCAGTACGAGTTTTCTGTCACCGTCACTCCTGTTGGCTCTCCCACCTCATCTCTGCCTTCGGGAGAGAGAGGATGTTTGGGAACAATCGTGTCCACCACCCAGGCCGGCCACCTCCCCATTCCAAAGACTGGGCTCTCTCCATCTGGTTGCTGGTCTCCCCTAGGCTGACTCTTTGTGCCCTCGACTCCCTGCTCCTATCCTGTATAAAGACAAACATATCAGAGAGTTAACTAGTAGCCCATTAAGAGAAACTTTCCCCAGCCAATCCGAAATAGGAAGCATAAGAGATAGGAAGCATAGGAGATAGAGAGCAGGTATGGATGTTTTCAGTTCAGGAGAGGTCAAAGATTGTCCTCATAGGGTGACCATACGGTAGGGAAAATCCGGATCCATTCTCCTTTCTGGCCAATCTGGCTGGCTTTTTAAAAATGTATTAAAAGTTCTAGGTTTTTAAATCTATATTAAACTATACCCAGCAAAATCACCTCTTCTCCCAGAAGTCTAAGACCTCGGGAAGCAAGACTGTCAGGGAGCATGCTGGGAGTGGTTCTCCTCCAGCCAAGGCGAATCTTTGGGGCCTGCTTAGCTCCATCCTCCCAGCATAGGTGTGCGCACAGGGTGTGCTGGGTGTGCCTAAGCACACCCTAATTTCCCAGGGTCACCTCCACTTTCCTGCCCCCCCTTGAATTGGGGCTTTTAAAAGGACAGAAAAGCCTCCGGAAAGCTGCCATTAGCATCCTTGGAGAACTACGCACTTTCCAGAGGCCCTGGAAAGTGCACTTTCTCACCCTCCACTGCTCCAATCGGGGCCTTTAAGATGCACACCCTAACGAAACGACCTGTGCACACCTATGCCTCCCAGTCCGTCACTTCCTTCCCAGCTAGTGCTGCCCTGGTCATTCTCTGGCCTGGTCCGGGCTGTGTTTGCTGCTGCCAGGACTCGCTCGCCTTGGATCCCACCCATCCTGGGAGCTACAAGATGCCTGTACAAGACCAACTGGTCCAGGAGCTGCAGCCCAGAGAAGGTGCAGGGAACCAGAGAGAGAGAGGCAGTGGAGAGATTACACTTACCATGTGCTCCCATCCCTCGCCCCCCCCAGTGTTAAAAGGCCCATCGGGGTTTCACCTGCCCCCACCAATGCCCATCAGAGTCCGGAGAAGCCACCCGTCACGGAGACTCAGAAGGGACTATATGGGGCAGACTCCACAGAGGCTTGTTCCCCCCCACACACACACACACTCAGTGGCAGCTGTCATAAGAGTGGAAGAAAATAAAGCCTCTATGGAGTCTGCCCGAAATAGGCCTTTCTGAGTCTTTGTGAAGGGGGTTGCAGAGGGGCACTTCTCTGGGACTCTGGAGACCCACCCCCTCATGGAGATTCAGAAAGGCCCATGTGGGGCAGACTCCATAGAGGCTTCCTCCCCCATTGGAGGCTGCCATAAGAGTGGAAGAAAAAAAAGGCCTCAAGGAGTCCGCCCCAAATAGGCCTTTTCGAAGCTGCAAGACACAATGTGGGCTCTAGTATAATGCCAAAGGATGGAATAAAACTGTTTTGCAGACTGAAGGAAAGGGAGGATTGTGACCTCTCCAGCCAAAACAGGAATTACCTCAGGATTGCCCCCCCCCCTTTTTAATTGAATGAGGAAAGGCGGGCAGAACAATCTGCTTTTTCACCCATAGGGAAAGAGAACAGCAACATTCCCCTCTGTAGTTTCTTCCATACCTTTCTTTCACAGGTGAACAACAGCTTGGTGATTTTTTTGCTGCAAAATTACCTAAGGCTGCCTCTCCCTGTTCTACTCAGTTGCAGTTTGCCCAGGCCGTTTTGGTTTTTTTCAGGGTGGATTTAAATCACGATTTTAAATCCACGATTTTAATCATTACTCATAAAGACTCGATTTAATCATGTGACTCCCCCCCAAAAAAGTGCACTCTTCCTCGCTATAAGCTGAATACATATTTTGCACGACGCAGAGTTACCAAAGACTCATTCTTGCTGGTATAATCTTAATATTTACAAGCAGATGCAGGTTTCATTTTTAGCTTCTTGTGCAGATCTGTTTCACTCCCAACAATCTATTCATTGAATTTTTTGAAACTTAGCACTTAAGAGGTAAGGGGTTGATTCTGTGTACATAGATTTGCAAACGAACAATGGGATTGTGATCTCTGCAGACACAAATTCGCAGTTTTGAGAACTGTAAAACAAGCATCTGTGATAAAATTTTCTAGATAGAAAAATTTCCCAATAATCCTACAGAAACCTCTGGAAGAGCCTGACATTGTGAAGGGATTAATGGAATTCATTTACCAAAAAAATTAAACATTGCATGAATATACAGCCTCATGCTACATAATTAAAAACTAATCCTTGTTTCATGATGAATAACCTTTGGACCATAATGTATCTTAAAGAGAAAACTATGTTTAGATAGATTTTTCCTCAAAAAGCATTTTATTTTAAAAAATCTGATCTAAATAAAAAAATCCGATTTAAATAAAAAAATCAGATTAAATTTTTTAAAAATCTGATTTTTAATTTTGTTTTTAAAAAAATCATTGTTTTTTTATCCACCCTGGGTTGTTGTTTTTTTACAGTGGAGGAAAGTATCATGAAACGCAGTGGACACTCAGGCTGTGATGTAAGGCTTGGTGTAAGAATAGTTAAGAATCCCACAATAGGCTTCAAAAGCATGCAAGGGCATCAGATTAGCACGCATGTTTGTTTTCAAGACTCTCAACTGTCTATTAATGCCCTTATTGGTTACTCTTTGGATTAGTCTTCTTCTTTTAATTACAAAACATTCCTTTTTTTATGGGACAACATTTTAAAGTGATTTCTTGACTTTCGTTCTTTGCTTTCATCATGTATGTGAAGAGAAGGCTCATTATGCAATCTGTGAGCATCCGTTGCCTCCAAGTGCATTTTCTTTTTGAATCCAAACTTTCTCTGGTATGATGTTATTCCAGGGAATAATGAAATCATAGCATAAAGGCAGATAACCCGGGTTTATAGAGCCAAGCTGGTGTCCCAGATTCTGTTCGGGGCCCCAGTCTGGTTCCCATTGTCAAAAGGTTCTCTCGAGGGTGTCCAATCGCTGTTTTTAAGGCTAATATTTGGTGTGCCAAGATGTGTGTCTGGAGCCGCACTCAACCTGGAGGCTGGGTTAAGTTCACTGAAATGTCAGGCATGGATCCACATATTACAATTCTGGTTCCGACAGTATCACACACTTACCTATAACTCTTTGGTATCCCAAGTCCTGCTGGATTCTTTCGAATCCCCTTGGACCAAAGCAGTGGCACAGAGGGCTACTACATTGGGGCTTTCCCCCTTTTATCTATTATCCCTAGACTTGGGAAGTGCCAAACGGATTATTAAACAAAGATTAATAGACACAGATCTTCAAGAATTTCGAGGTGCTGCCTGAGGCCCATGCTCTCCCCTGTCACGGGGTCTTTCTGACTATGCTCACAAAGGGGAAATGGCATATCTGAAATGGTTAACTGTCCCCAAATACAGAAAAGCATTTACCTTGGCTAGATTTAACGTACTACCCTCCAAATTGCTGGAGGGCAGATTTAAAAAAACTCCAGTAGAAAGCAGAAGCTGTCCGTGTAACAGCATCAAGGTGGAGTCTATTGAACGTGTTTTATTCTCTTGTAACTTTTACAATGAAGCCAGGAATGACCTGTTGCGACTGATTATTACACAGTGTCTCCCGGGTCGTGCCAGGGAGACCCTGGCGATCAATCTCCTTCAGGGTACTAATAAGTATATCACCCTTCAAGTATCTAAATTTCTCTGTTCTGTGATTTGCTGCAGTACTCAGATGAATGTCTGACTGTGTCTTTTTCCATACTGTTACTTACATAAGAGAGCTGAATATCTTGGTGGATGGTCTGTTGCCTGTAAATAAAGTTTGATAAAAGGAGATACAAAATGAAACAGGAGTTGTTTACATTTCCTCTACTGTCTTTGGACCCAATGTAGCAAAAAGGTGACATTGAGCCCCTGTATTAGTCCAAGTATCAGTTCCAACAGGGCAGATCTTAAACTGCCGAGTGACCTTAGTCACTGAGAATCAAGCTTGCTTCTGCCTGCCTGGTCCCACCTTGGGTTCTGCTTCTTGATCATGCTCAAGTCAGGAGGGAGTGTGTTGGGGACTCTGGCTTTTCAATATATGGATGCCGATGAAATCGGTGTTAATATGCTCTGTGCCGTGGCACCTTGGCCATGAGGTTCCACAGGGCTCTATTTTATCCCTTATGCTGTTCAACATTTACATGAAGCCGCTGGGAGCGGTTATCTGGAGATGTGGGCTGAGGTGTCATCAATATGCGGATGACACCCAGCTCTACCTCTCCTTTTCATCAAACCCAGGTGAGGTAGTGACTGTTCTGAATCAGTGCCTGGGCATGGTAATGGACTGGATGAGGGCCAATAAACTGAGACTCAATCCAGACAAGATGGAGGTACTGTTTGTGGGTGGTTCATCTGTCCGGCTAGGTGATGTTCACCCTGTTCTGGAGGGGGTTACACTCCCCCTAAAGGATCAGGTCCGTAGTTTGGGAGTGCTCCTGGATCCAGAACTGTCACTTGAGAGTTGAATTCAGTAGCAAGGAGCACCTTTTATCAGCTTAGGCTGATACACCAACTGCACCCTTATCTGGACAGAGATAGCCACGCTCTGATAACCTCTCATCTGGATTATTGCAATGTGTTATAAGTGGGGCTGCTTTTGAAAATGATCCGGAAACTTCAACTGGTACAAAACAGGGCAGCCAGACTGTTTCGGGGACTGGCCAACAAGACCACATTACGCCAGTCGTTTTCCAGCTTCACTGGCTGCCAGTCCAGATTTGGGCCCAGTTCAAAGTGCTGGTATTAACATTCAAAGCCCTTAATGGCTTGGGGCCAGTTATCAGAAAGAACGCCTCCTCCCATATGTACTTGCCCGGATCCTAAGGTCATCCTCAGGGAGATTTTGCTTGCACATCAAGAGTAAGTCTTGAGAGGAAGGAGCAGTTGGGCAGTGGGGCCAATGACCTAGAGGGGTGGTGGGCTATCCTTCACTAGAGGTCTTCAAGGAAAGTCTGGATGATAGGCTGTTGAGGAAGCCCTACATCTGGACTCCCTGGCCTGAGCAGGAGGGTTGGACTAGATGACCTTTCTCAGCCTATGGGCCACATGTCCACCATGCTCATCCTATCAGGACCATAGGCCAGCTGTTGGCAGGGTCAATGCAAAAGTGGATGGGGCCATGCCACCCTCCCTCATGCAACCTCTACACCCATTTATCCACATCCACACCTCTCTCTCTCTCTCTCTCTCTCTTGCACACACATTGACGTGCTGCATTCCTGTCTGTCATGAAGCTCTAAGAGGCTTAGAAATGGTCTAGTCACCACTGATAACTGCCCAGAAAGCTTGCGCTATTTGGGGGGCCTACAAATGTGAGCGACAAAATGAAATAACGTGATAGTCTTGTGGAGGGGATCCCATGTGGTCTGCATGGAACTGAGTGTGGAGAAGGTTCTATTGTCCTCCTCACTCAGTTGGGGGGATGTTTCACCCAGAGGGCCCAAAGGGGGCTAGTTAATCCATGCAGGAGCCTAGCCGTCAATCCCCTGATCAATCTCCTGAAGTGGGTCACATATCTCACACTTTCTCCAGCCTGGGTATAATCCGAGTTTTAACCAAACGGAAACATCCTTCCCAAGAGAACCCAACTCTGCAGCAAGAATAGCTGGTGTCTGCAGTATTATCGATAATGCAAAGTCATGGAGTTTTCATGTATTTATTTTCTATGATTTCTTTCTATCAATACATCATATTAGATGCCTAAAACTGGCTAGACATTAAGCAGATGACCCTGTCCAATGGTCCCACACTCAATTAACTGTACAATACATGTCTCCTCAGGAGTAAGTCCCAGTGAAGTCAATCCGAGATTCAGATCCCCGCCCAGCCAAGAAGCTCATGTGGCGACTTCTTAGCTTGACCTACCCCTCAAGGTTGTTGTAAAGATAAAATAGGGTACAGCACCATACGTGACGTTTCAGACTCTTTGGGAAAAGGCATGATTTCAATAAACCAAGGTGTCAGGGATGGGTGTGGAATAAGACGCTTCCATCACTGATAAGAAACAGAGCAGAGCTTTCCATTTCTTGAACTGTTGTCAAATCGTTTTGCCACGTATCCAGGAAGAGCTCCTGAGCACTAGAACCTTGTCTCAGGAAATAAAAGGATTTGTCAAGGTTTTGTAGAAGTGTTAGCCTGTGGGAGCGTGTGTGAGTGCCGTGTTCACTAAGGCAGCAGTGTTTGTACTGTACCTCTTTCAAAACACTTCTTGCCTGTCTCCTCTCCAGGCAAAATCTCTAAGCCTGGTCTTCCTCACAGGTTGTAATAAGGCTACAGCATATTCTGAGCTTGCTGAAGCAAAGGATACAAATCTTATGAGTAAAAGAATAAGTAATTGCTGTGTGAAAAAGGGTTAACGAGGATTGGGGATTACTGATCACAGGTGGGCACGTCTGTTAAGGCATCAAACTTGTCTTCTGATATCTTGGCTTTGTGGATCTTGGGTCAATGTGAGATAGCCTTAGCTCTGGTCTCAAAGCAGCAGGAGTTTTGAGCATTGGATGCCATTCTTTAATGTATTCAGCTATGCCTTTAAACTTGACCTATATTCCTCAGAAGTTGCCATGGTCTCTCCTATTTACCACTTTGCTGTTTAATACTTCTAGGCCCTGCCTTCACATTGCCACGTTGCCGCTGCTTTGCTGCTAAACCCCATGTTTTCGCTGCTGCCGGGTGGTGGTGGGTAATCCCAATGGCAGGAGGCAGCGCAGGCTTTCCGGTGGTCATTCGGCTCACCAGGCCCACCCCCTGCCCTCTGCCTGTATTCCGGCGAGCAATCAGCAGTTGTCATCCACCCTGGAACGTCCCTGGCTCAATGCCGGAGCTAGGTCACGTGGCACAAGGGCCATGGTGACCTCTCTTTGACAGGAAGCCACATGCTGGCTGTGAGTCAGCGACTGCATTGTATAACCGGTGCAGTGCCACTGAGCAGCCACTATGGGGCAAAGAAGATGTATAGAAAGCCCCCTAGTTTCCTTCTTGGGCACATATTGACTTAGAGGCTTTTTTCAAGTTCAAGGATATTCTTACAGAAAGATGAAAATTGCAGTATTAGCCATTAGGCTAAATGTTGAAATTTACGATGTCAGATATATTTTTTAATAAAGGCAAGAAATAATCAATACAATCCATTTAGGTAGAAACCCCATTGATATCTTAGAACAGGTGTTTTAATCCCTTCTTTTCTAATGCAACTCAAAGGAATCCATAGCTAGGATTATGGTGAGTGGGTGAGTGGGGTGTGGGTAGAACTCCCCCTTCATCCCCCTGTGGATGCCCATGGTGGACTTTCCCAATATCAAAACCCAATCCAATCAATGGCCGGCAACTCCACAACGCTGGGGTTCTAGCAGCCATGGCGACGGAGGATTCCGATCCAATCAAAGCCCCAAGAGACTGTTGGTTTCTTGAACTAAACTGTTCAACTAAACGAAACTGTTGGTTTAGTGTGGCAAGATTTAATTTGCTCATCTATACCATAATTTATTTTTCATTTCTTCTTACTAATAGTTATTTAGAGTTTAATAGTTTAATAGATTAATAGTTCAATAGTTCAATAATTTAATAGTTTAATAGTTTAATAGTTGAATAGTTTAATAGTTTAATAGTTCAATTTTTTAGCCCTCCATTCCCTCCCACCCTCATCCCAGAGAGCCTGCCCCATTCCCCCTCTCCATACCATCTTCCACCCGCTGTTGTCTAATGATCAAGAAAAACAACTTCATGCGGTGCCAGGTAAGAAGGGTCACAGTTTGGGAAATGGAAGGTGGTGGTTCTGGAGAGGGATGGTCAGCAGGAACTCAGGGGTTCAGTTCTCCAACAGGAATTGGTCGAGATTGGATTGGTTCAGGTGATCTGGTTGGGGAGATATGAAGTTAAAATTGGGGCAGGTTTGTGTGTGTGTGTGTGTGGGAGGCAGGGTGTGTCCCAGGGCATGATGAACCTGACCACGGCTTTTTTGGCATTGTGCCAAAAAAATAACCAAACATTTCTTCGTTCCCTCCAGGAAAGAATGAAGAAATGTATTGAAAGATGGGCTGTCAACTTATTAAAGATGCCACCTTTGGGTTGTGATAGTCTTGCTATTTCCTTTCCCCACAACTGT
Source organism: Anniella stebbinsi (assembly GCA_029215795.1). Taxonomy (NCBI): domain Eukaryota; kingdom Metazoa; phylum Chordata; class Lepidosauria; order Squamata; family Anniellidae; genus Anniella; species Anniella stebbinsi. The sequence continues at coordinate 194,814,684 of JARDYH010000001.1, read as the reverse complement.
ACTAGGGACTCATTCGCCTTTATTTCACGAGTAGATTTCAGTAGACCGGAGGTTATGGGATGCCCACTAACGAAATTAGTCTTGGCCACAGAATACATAGAAGAAGACTCCACACGTGTAGCTAGGTTATTTAAAGAGGCACATAGGATAATACATGTCCATGGGGAACATACGCCTCCACATGGGAAAATCATGCTTGCCCATAGGGAAACAGCATCGTAATTGCACGTGAGGAAATCATACTTGCCCACAGGGGAATATAGGGCAATGTTTGCCCATAGAGAAACAATACTTGCCCATAGGGAAATATAAGGCAGCACTTGCCCATAGTGAAACCATCCTGGGGTTGGTTGTAGTGAAGGAAGATTCCCCCCCCCCCCCGCTGCCCCGTGCTGCAAACAAATGGAAAGCTATCATTTCCATCTGATCGAAATAAAGCTTCCACTCACACTCTTTCTTTCGTAGAAGTGTGTAACCCAATGCCTGGGTGCAGGACCCTACTCGTGAAGAATGGGACACTTCTGTTGGTTTAGAAGGCAATGCTAAGGTTTTAGTGTTGGGCTAAGAATGGATGCTTACTCAGAAGCAAGTCCTACCTATTTCAAAAGGCATAGAGTGTCTCTAAGTGCCTCCCTCCTTCCCTGGCCCGTGTGCAAAGGATGGGAGGGGACGTCTGCTGTACTGTGTCCTCACAGCCCCCAGGAAAGCCAGGACTTACTCTGGGTAGACATAAGACTCTCAGCACACTTACTTGGGAGTAAGCCCCATTGAAGACAATGGGACTTTAAAAGTTGGAATAAACAGCCCATTCTAGCCTATGGAAATTAACCACAATGCTTACAGCTTTGTCAGTTTTAAAGATAAAGAGGTGACACTTGGCAGCGTGATAGATCTTAAGTAGAGATTTAGCTATGCCATGTTTGAAGCAGATCCGTTCATGCCATGATTTTTGGGATTTTTTTAAATGTTCAAACGCAACTCTCCTCTTTGGGCCACATACTTCTCTTTTTTTGTTTAGAGCAGAGCTTCCCCAACCTAGTGCCCTCCAAAGGTGTTGGACTACAACTCCCATCATTGCAAGTCAGTATTCCCATGGTCAGGAATCCAATCCATGGCCAGCAACTCCACAATGCTGGGGTTGTAGCAGCCATGGTGACAGAGGATTCCGATCCAATCAAAGCCCCAGGGGACCGTTGGCTTCTTGAAAGCAGAGTGGTGGTTTAGAGTAGGAAGGTTTACTTTTCTTTTCTTTTCCAGGATTTACTGTTTAGTTCTTCTTAGTAATAGTTATTTAGAGTTTTATATTTTACTAGTTTACTAGTTAATAGTTTGATAGTTTGATAGGTTTATAGATTTATAGGTTAATATCTTAATAGTTTAATAGTTTGATAGTTTAGCCCTCCAATCCCTCCCACCCTCATCCCAGAGAGCCTGCCCACCTCCCCTTCCCCACACCGTCTTTCATCCACTGTTATCCAAAGTGAGCTGGAAAAACAACTCCATGCGGCGCCAGGTAAGAAGGGTCACAGTTTGAGAAATGGAAGCTGGTGGCTCTGGAGAGGGATGGCCAGCCAAGCCCTATTTGGTCCACCGGAAACAGGCCAGTCTCCCATCGGGAGACCATGATCTACCTTCTCTCCCCTTTCTCAGTGTCAAGCCTGGCGTGATCCACTCTCCCTTTTTTAAAACAACAACAACTGGAATTCCAGGTTTACAAATCTGTAGCTCAATGCATGTGCCTGATCTCTGAAGTGTTCATCTAATCTGTTAGGTGATGCTAACAGAGCTTTTGAATGAATTTAGCATTTCTCTTATTCTCCTATGCCAACATACACCTGGTCCAGCGTTCTTCAAAAGGAGATGCCTGTCAAATTCTTTTGTACTTGTGATTCCAGCTGGCACTGTAGAGATGCTTTTAAAAGGAGTTGAAGTCACACCCAGTGTGGACTTGTAGTGTCCAAATGAAAGCCTCCACTGGCCACGCTTCTTTGTGGATTCGCAGTGGCATTGCTTTGATTCTTGGCATCTCTTTGGTGAAGACCCCATATATTTTGCCATGGAAACTAGAACAGAAAGCATACCTGGGTGCTACCCCTGACCATGGTCTGCACTAGGTGCCTCCACAGAAATTGGCCAGTGCTCCAGCAGTGGTCTACCTTCTGCCCACCCTGGATCTCCCCTCAAACGTTGTCATGTTCTCAGTCATCCGAGATTTAATCCACCACTTTTTGACCTGGTGGTGAAACTTTCTATTGCAGGACCTGGGTGTCATCAGCTACAGAGCAAAGCGGCTGATGTGGGACTTCCTGGAGTCGCAGGAACATCATTTGCTTGTAAGTCTCACCAAATTCTGAACTTTCCGGAAGAGGTGGGAGGAAAAAACAGGTAGGAAGTCCCAAATCCAGGAAGCCTGAAGCAGATTTTTAATTGGACCCAAGAAGATGTCCTTACCTTACATTCAACATGCATTTTTTTTTAAAAAAAAGTCATTGGGCACATATTCAAGATGATTCCCAGCAACTACAGACTCTGATGCATGGTATTTGCCAGCATGAACATACATGTGAACTTTGGAGACAAGGTGCATCCTTGGCAAGGGGAACCCACTCAGAGACCTAGGGTGCTTATAGGGGAGGCTTTTATCGTGCGATTGCACTGCATCGGTCACGGAGTTTGACAGGCACTCCAGGCGATGGCATCTTCAGGTTGACGCCCTCCTGGGGTTCCCACCACTTCTGCCACCTTTCCGCCGACCAGAAACAAATCCGGTAATGAGGAAAATATGGGGAACGTTTCTAAGTTTGTCGGAAGGCATTACACCGCTCTTGTGCATTGTGTAACAAAGAGGACTTTCTTTGGTGGGGAAAAGATGGAAGTGCTAAAATAGGAGGGCTATGAGTGGGAAAAGATAGCATGTGGAACCCCCCTCCACCGGTAAAACTCCCTGAATGAGGCAGGATGATGTCACAATAAGACCCTCGCCCAGAAGCTGACGGGATAGCTGCACAATCCCTTTACCTGTGATTGTCCCTAGGGAGGAACCAGAACACTGAGAACTAACAACACTAGCTGCGAATGCAGTGACATTTTGTAAGAGAAAGAAATCGTGTATGGTTTGGATGGGTATGTGGGTAGAGATGGGTTTGGAGAGTTGGGCTTGTCAATGGGCGTAGGAACACCGCAGCAGGCCAGACAGGGAGTATTAGCACAGGAGGAAGGTTATCTGAGGCAGGCCTTGAAAAGGAGTCCCAGTTTGGAGGAGGATGGAAGCCGAGAATGGGGAGGAAGAAGACCCTCCGGAGTGGGATCTTTGGCATGATTTCTGAGGCAAGATGTGAGGCAAATTCATGGCGGATTTTCTTGCCAGGCATTGTTCTCCCTTTTCATCAGACCCTGCCATTGTTTGTGTGTTTTTGCTTCACAGAATCCCCACCTGGCAAGAGATCGGCCAACAATGGCAGCAGGCAAGGTTAGTGCCTCTTCCATCTTTCATATCTTGCTGCCAAAGGCTGTTCAGGGGAAGACAGCATGGATTGTGATTGAAACTCCATTGGGGAACAGTAAGAATGGAAAGAGATAATTCCAACGCTCTTCCCCTGGAGCCTTTTGTGTGTGATCACAGGTTTTTGTTTGTGGGATTTAGAGCAGTTCGACACATGGGTTCTGGTTTTAACCTATAAAGCCTTACATGGCTTAGGACCACAATACCTGACGGAACGCCTTTCCCGACATGAACCTACCCTACCAGACAGAGATGGTTCTAGGAGAACCCCCATAAGAACATAAGAAGAGCCCTGCAGGATCAGACCATGGGTCCACCTAGTCCACCATTTTGTTCACACAGAAAACTACACAATTTAAAGTGAGCGTATAAAGAAACTAGGTAGGGGTGTGCACGGACCCCCCGGATCGGATCGGGACCCGGATCGGGACCTCCAATTTTGTCCCGGACCGGTTCGGACAAAATCGGAGGCCCCCCGGACCGGATCGAGTCCGATCCCGACCCAAAAATCGTAAATTTTTGGATCGGCCGCCATTTTTTTCCCCATAGACTTGCATTGCAATGCAAGTCTATGAGGAAAAAATGGCGGCGGGTGGCTGAGGGGGGGCCTAACTCCCTCCCCCCCCCGGGGCCGTCCGCTGTGGACAGCCCCGGCAGGTAAGCCCCCTCCCCCGCGCTCCCTACCCCCCCTGGGGCCGCCCGCTTCCATCCGCTGGCGCCCGCGGGCACCAGCGGATAGAAGCGGACGGCTCCGGGGGGGGGTAAGCCCCCTTCCCCGCCACTGCTTACCTTCTCGGCCCGTCCGCTCCCGTCCGGCGCCGGCGGCTACTACCAGCGGGCTCCGCGGCCTACTCTCGAGTAGCGCGCCGGGTGATGACATCACCCGGCGCGCCACCCTGGAGTAGGCCGCGGAGCCTGCTGGTAGTAGTAGGCACCGGCGCCGGGACGGGAGCCGCCGGGACGGGAAGGTAAGGGCCCCCCTCCCCCCTCCGCGCGCCCCCTCCTCCCCTCCACGCACCCCCTGCTTACCTTCCCGGCCCGGCGGCTCCCGTCCGGCGCCGGCGCCTACTACTACCAGCAGGCTCCGCGGCCTGCTCTAGAGTAGCGCGCCGGGTGATGACATCACCCGCCGCGCCACCCTAGAGCAGGCCGCGGAGCCTGCTGGTAGTAGTAGGCGCAGGCGCCGGGACGGGAGCCGCCGGGACGGGAAGGTAAGGGCCCCCCTCCCCCCTCCGCGCGCCCCCTCCTCCCCTCCACGCACCCCCTGCTTACCTTCCCGGCCCGGCGGCTCCCGGCCGGCGCCGGCGCCTACTACTACCAGCAGGCTCCGCGGCCTACTCTAGAGTTGCGCGCCGGGTGATGACATCACCCGGCGCGCCACCCTAGAGCAGGCCGCGGAGCCTGCTGGAAGTAGTAGGCGCCGGGACGGGAGCCGCCGGGACGGGAAGGTAAGGGCCCCCCTCTCCCCTCCGCGCGCCCCCTCCGCGCGCCCCCTCCTCCCCTCCACGCACCCCCTGCTTACCTTCTCGGCCCGTCCGCTCCCGTCCGGGGCCGGCGGCTACCACCAGCAGGCTCCGCAGCCTGCTCTAGAGTAGCGCGCCGGGTGATGACATCACCCGGCGCGCCACCCTAGAGCAGGCCGCGGAGCCCGGTGGTAGTAGCTGCTAGTGCCGGACGGGAGCGGACGTGCCGAGAAGGTAAGCGCCCCCCTCCTCCCCCCCCCCCGCTGTCCACTTTCATCGGTGGGCGCCCGCTGGCGCCCGCCAATGGAAGCGGCGGTGGGCGCCAGTGGGCGCCCGCCGATCTGCCGATCCGCCGAACCGGTTCGGAGCCTTTTCGGACCGGTTCGGATTGGATCGGCCGATCCAGCTGCGGGATCGGAAATCGGATAATTTATCCGATTTCCCACTGGACCGGACTCGGATCGTGGATCGGGTCCGATCCAGTGCACATCCCTAAAACTAGGCTGACCATCTGAAAAGGAGGACAGGGCTCATGTAACTTTAACAGTTGTAAGAAAAGAAATTTCAGCCAGTGTCATTTGTATGCAATTAGTTCCTGGTGAAATTGCCTCTTCATCACAACAGTTAAAGTTGCAGGGGCCCTGCCTTCTTTTGTATATGGTCACTCTAGTATAGTGCCAGCCCCTTTAACTGTTGTGATGAAGAGGGGATTTCACCAGGTACTAATTGCATACAAATGACACCGGCTGAAATTCCCTTTTCTCTACAACTTTTAAAGTTACATGAGCCCTGACCTGGATTTTATCTGGTCACCCTAAGTATAACCTACCTCACGCTTGTAAATTACTCACACGTTTTAAAGATAAAATGGGGTGGGGAGGTGAGCAGAACCATGTAAGCTCTATTAAACTCCTTCAAGACAGCGTGGGAGATAATAAATACCACCTGACGTATTCGTCACGGTTATCACCAGACCTTGCCCATTGTTTGTTTCTTTTTTCTTCACAGAACGCATACCTGGCAAAACATCGGCCAACCACGGCCAACATCGGCCAACCAAATCATCGGCCAACCACGGCCAACATCGGCCAACCAAAACATCGGCCAACCACGGCCAACATCGGCCAACCAAAACATCGGCCAACCACTGCGGCTATCAAGGTAAGTGTGGCACCTGCATACTTCATGTCTTGCTGCCAGATGGGGTTAATGAGTTCTATGTTAGACTTTATTGGGCCCAGTGAGGGTGCAAAAAGATCACTCTGATTTTCTTCCTCCAAAGCCTATTTGTGTGATCACATAATTCAGTGGCCTTTAGTAGCCTCACATATTTTCATTCCAAGATAGAAGGCTAGCTTGCTTCGTCTAGCTACATATGTGCCTAAGATCTGTTGTGAGAAGCCAGAGGTCACACACTGAGGGCTATATATTTTACGTTCAGGTTTTACCTACTTTTACCTCCGCCAAAACATGTTTTTGAATGCCTAAATGTGTTATGGTTTTGTAAAAACCTTTTTAACAGATTCCTCATAAACATACTGCTCTGAAGGTACACAAAAATAATTTTTAGTATGTCTAGTGGGGCTTGCATAGGATTGTGCTCTGGAAGAGTGACTAGTTCTGCTTAAACCAGTGGTCGTGACTCCAAATAGGTCATGAGTTCAGCCCAGACGGGTCGCGGCAAAGCTGTTGCAGCCATGTTGGGCATGGAGAAAATTGTGAAAGTGGGTCCCACATTGCAGGTTGGGAGTCTGAGGTGGGTCTCGAGTCAGGACCAGTTGAAGTCTCTCCCCAATCTCTCTCCTCTCTCAAATCCTCTACTTTTCCTCAGCGTCTCTAATGGTAATTCATCAGGGCCAAAAAGATTGGGTTCCAGAGTTGTATTGTAGGGGTAGAAAGGGTTTGGAGAGTTTAGCCGTTTATGAGAAAAATGTGGAAGACCAATATCTCTATTTTGGATAAATATTTGCAAGGTAGCCTATCATGCGGGTTGATCTAGGAGTCTAGCAAGTTACCAAGGCTTCTGGGACCAATATCTGTCACAGTCTCCTCCCAATGTTGGGCCCCGGGTCTGTGTGTGAGAAAGTAGGAGGGTGGACATGGAGTTCAAGGGAGGCTCAAACTAAATTACCTCACAGGGACTGAACTACCTCTTTTCCCATTTAACCTACCTCATACGGTTGTAACTTACTCTCATGTTTTAAGGATAAAATAGGGTAGGAGACAGAACCCTGTAAGCTCGATTGTGCTTCTTCAAGAAACGATGGGATATTCATAAATAATCATCTGAAAGATATTTTCTCCTGAGGGTTTGTTGTCATGTCTGTAGCAATATGCGGGGTCAATTCATTGTGGATTTCCTTGCGATGTATTTGTCATGGTTATCATCACACCTTGCCATTTCTTGGTTTCGCGTCACAGAACCAATACCTGGCAAAAGGTCGGCCAACTACTGTGGCAATCAAGGTAAGTGTGGCCCCTGCATGCTCCGTGACTTGCTGCCGCATGGGGTTAGTGGGAAGACAGCACGGGTTGTGCTTTAGACTTTATTGGGGGCCAGTGAGGATGCAAAGAGATCACTCCGATACTCTTCCTCCAAAGCCCATTTGTGTGATTGCATAATGCAGTGGGATTTAGTGTCATCAGATCTTTGCATTTGGAGATAGGGTGACCATATGGTAGGGAAAATCCGGATCCATTCTCCTTTCTGGCCAATCTGGCTGGCTTTCTAAAAATGTATTAAAAGTTCTAGGTTTTTAAATCTATATTAAACTATACCCAGCGAAATCGCCTCTTCTCCCAGAAGTCTAAGACCCCGGGAAGCAAGACGGTCAGGGAGCATGCTGGGAGTGGTTCTCCTCCAGCCAAGGTGAATCTTTGGGGCCTGCTTGGCTCCACCCTCCCAGCATAGGTGTGTGCACAGGGTGTGCTGGGTGTGCCTAGGCACACCCTAATTTCCCAGGGCCACCTCCACTTTCCTGCCCCCCCCTCTAATTGGAGCTTTTAAAAGGACAGAAAAGCCTCCGGAAAGCTGCCATTAGCATCCTTGGAGAACTACGCACTTTCCAGAGGCCCTGGAAAGTGCACTTTCTCACCCTCCACTGCTCCAATCGGGGCCTTTAAGATGTACACCCTAAGGAAATGACCTGCGCACACCTATGCCTCCCAGTCTGCCACTTCCTTCCCAGCTAGAGCTGCCCTGGTCATTCTCTGGCCTGGCTCGACTGTGTTTGCTGCTGCCGGGACTTGCTCGCCTTGGATCCCACCCTTCCTGGGAGCTACGAGATGCCTGTACAAGACCAACTTGTCCAGGAGCTGTAGCCCAGGGAAGGTGCAGGGAGCTAGAGAGAGGGAGGAATGGAAGAGGCAGTGGAGAGATTACACTTGCCATGTGCTCCCATCCCTCACCCCCCCCCCCCAGCGTTAACAGGCCCATCAGGGCTTCCCCTGCCCCCACCAATGCCCATCAGAGTCCTGGAGAAGCCACCCCTCACGGAGACTCAGAAGGGACTATATGGGGCAGACTCCACAGAGGCTTGTTCCTCCCACCCCCACACTAATTCGTAGCTGCCATAAGAGTGGAAGAAAATAAAGCCTCTATGGAGTATGCTTCAAATAGGCCTTTCTGAATCTTTGTGAAGGGGGTTGCATGTGGATGCCCATGGTGGACTTTCTCAATATCAAAACCCAGTCCAATCAATGGCCGGCAACTCCACAACGCTGGGGTTCTAGCAGCCATGGCGACGGAGGATTCCAATTCAATCAAAGCCCCAGGAGACTGTTGGTTTCTTGAACTAAACTGTTCAACTAAACTAAACTGTTGATTTAGTGTGGCAAGATTTAATTTGCTCATCTATACCATACTTTATTGTTCATTTCTTCTTACTAATAGTTATTTAGAGTTTAATAGTTTAATAGTTTAATAGTTCAATAGTTTAATAGTTTAATAGTTCAATAGTTTAATAGTTCAATTGTTTAGCCCTCCATTCCCTCCCACCCTCATCCCAGAGAGCCTGCCCCATTCCCCCTCCCCATACCATCTTCCTCCCGCTGTTGTCTAATGATCGAGAAAAACAACTTCATGCAGTGCCAGGTAAGAAGGGTCACAGTTTGGGAAATGGAAGGTGGTGGTTCTGGAGAGGGATGGTCAGCAGGAACTCAGGGGTTCAGTTCTCCAACAGGAATTGGTCAAGATTGGATTGGTTCAGGTGATCTGGTTGGGGAGAAATGAAGTCAAAATTGGGGCAGGTTTGTGTGTGTGTGTGTGTGTGTGTGGGAGGCAGGGTGTGTCCCAGGGCATGATGAACCTGACCACGGCTTTTTTGGCATTGTGCCAAAAAAAAATAACCAAACATTTCTTCGTTCCCTCCAGGAAAGAATGAAGAAATGTATTGAAAGATGGGCTGTCAACTTATTAAAGATGCCGCCTTTGGGTTGTGATAGTCTTGCTATTTCCTTTTCCCCACTGCTGTACTAGGGACTCAGTCGCCTTTATTTCACGAGCAGACTTCAGCAGACCGGAGGTTATGGGATGCCCACTAACGAAATTAGTCTTGGCCACAGAATACATAGAAGAAGACTCCACACGTGTAGCTAGGTTATTTAAAGAGGCACATAGGATAATACATGTCCATGGGGAACATACGCCTCCACATGGGAAAATCATGCTTGCCCATAGGGAAACAGCATCGTAATTGCACGTGAGGAAATCATACTTGCCCACAGGGGAATATAGGGCAATGTTTGCCCATAGAGAAACAATACTTGCCCATAGGGAAATATAAGGCAGCACTTGCCCATAGTGAAACCATCCTGGGGTTGGTTGTAGTGAAGGAAGATTTCCCCCCCCACCCCGTGCTGCAAACAAAGGGAAAGCTATCATTTCAATCCCATCAAAATAAAGCTTCCACTCACGCTCTTTCTTTCGTAGAAGTGTGTAACCCAATGCTTGGGTGCAGGACCCTACTCGTGAAGAATGGGACACTTCTGTTGGTTTAGAAGGCAATGCTAAGGTTTTAGTGTTGGGCTAAGAATGGATGCTTACTCAGAAGCAAGTCCTACCTATTTCAAAAGGCATAGGCTGCCTCTACAAGAGGCATTTAAAGCTCTTTCAAGGCGCATTAAAAAATTTCCCTCTACAAGAATGGAGCGCAAATCAGGCGTAGAGGCGCGGTTTCTCTCCGATTATGCGCATTATTGAATGCGCATTAAATAGCGAGTTTTATTTTGCTCCGGCCGTTAAAGCACATTTTGACTATGTGAACAAGTGATTCTCCGCATGTCAACAGTTTAAATAGCGTTTCGGTCGTCCAGTAATGCGCTTCGCCGCCTCTCGTACAGAGGTATTAGGTGTAAATGCGCTTCTGCGAATATGTGCATAATCGCCTGACTAGGCGTAAAGGTGAATTCTTGTAGATGAGGCCCTAGAGTGTCTCCAAGTGCCTCCCTCCTTCCCTGGCCCGTGTGCAAAGGATGGGAGGGGACGTCTGCTGTACTGTGTCCTCGCAGCCCCCAGGAAAGCCAGGACTTACTCTGAGTAGACATAAGACTCTCAGCACACTTACTTGGGAGTAAGCCCCATTGAAGACAATGGGACTTTAAAAGTTGGAATAAACAGCCCATTCTAGCCTATGGAAATTAACCACAATGCTTACAGTTCTGTCAGTTTTAAAGATAAAGAGGTGACACTTGGCAGCGTGATACATCTTAAGTAGAGATTTGGCTATGCCATGTTTGAAGCAGATCTGTTCATACCATGATTTTTGGGATTTTTTTAAAAATATATTTTTTTATTATTTTTCAACATAACATAATACAACATAAACCTAAACAACATAAAGTACAATACATACCGCATACCCCCGTGCTCCCCTCCCCCCAGGAGACCTTCAATTATACATTATTCTTCTTTCCAAAAATGTAAAGACTCTTTTAAAGGCATTTGCCCCTTCCCCGTTCTTAATACATATTCCAAAAATAAACTCCATATATCTCCAAAATCATTCTTACTGGACATTCCCCTCTTTATTTCCATTTTACATGTTAGCTTATCATTAAGTGCCATGTCCCATATTTCTTTATACTATTCTTCTATGGTATATGTCCCTTGCCCTTTCCAGTTTTTAGCAATCATTATTGTGGTGGAAGCCAGGAGGTTGTTTATTAATTCTCTCTTATTTATATTCTCAGTACCTTTTTCCCATATTGCTAGTAGAGCCAGCTTTGGGTTTAATTCCAAATTACTTCCAATTATATGACTTATTTCTTTAAACACCCTTTCCCAAAATTTTTGTACATGTTTACAGCTCCACCACATATGGAAATAAGTTCCAACCTCCTGACATCCCCTCCAGCAATTCTTGGACACTTTTTTATCTATCTGATGAAATCTTACCAGCGTTAAATACCATCTCCATACTATTTTATAATAATTCTCCTTAATTCTAATCGACAAAAGCTTTAACATTCTTGCATCCCATATCTTCCCCCAGTCATGTTCATTAATTTGTTCTTTTAAGTCATCTTCCCAAATCATTTTAAGTGAATCTCTATATTCAGCTTCCTCTGTCAGGATTTTATATATTTCGCTAGTTAGACCTTTTCTAGCTTTAATTACTTCTTTCTTTCCTCTTGATTCAATTAAATCTTCAAATCTTGTATTATTTCTGCACTTCTTATTCATCTTTTTCCATTCCTGTGTCCATTTTTCCAATTGTAAGCATTTGAACCAAGCTATCTTTTGTCCTTTTAACAACTCTCTAATTTGCTCCTTATCTGTCATTCTTTCCATCCAATTCCTTAATTTAATAATTTCCTGACCCTTCAAACTTCCTTCCAATTCTACTTTTAAATTCCTTGGGAAATTTCTCACAACTACCACTGGGGCGAGTGGAGAGTCTCCTGGTGTTAAACTCCCTTTAACTTTCTCCCAGATCTCTAGGATGTTTTTCAGCAACGGGTTGTCCAGTCCCCTCAAATCTTTCTTTTGGATTTTATTATTTTAAATTTTTTTTTGCAATTTGAAATCTGGTTCCCCTGTTTGCGTTCCTAACCATTCTAAATCTTCCTCCCCTAATATACTATTTATAACATATCTTAACTGATTAGCACTATAATAATTCTTTATGTTTGGAAGTCCCAAACCTCCTTTCTTTTGTGTCTTATACCATAGCCCTTTATTAATCCTAGCTCTCTTATCTCCATTGCAATAAGCATTAATCATATTCTAGCCTATGGAAATTAACCACAATGCTTACAGCTGTGTCAGTTTTAAAGATAAAGAGGTGACACTTGGCAGCGTGATAGATCTTAAGTAGAGATTTGGCTATGCCAAGTTTGAAGCAGATCCATTCATGCCATGATTTTTGGGATTTTTTTAAATGTTCAAACGCAACTCTCCTCTTTGGGCCACCTACTTCTCTTTTTTTGTTTAGAGCAGAGCTTCCCCAACCTAGTGCCCTCCCAGAGTGTTGGACTACAACTCCCAGCATTGCAAGTCAGTATTCCCACGGTCAGGAATCCAATCCATGGCCGGCAGCTCCACAATGCTGGGGTTGTAGCAGCCATGGTGACGGAGGATTCCGATCCAATCAAAGCCCCAGGGGACCGTTGGCTTCTTGAAAGCAGAGTGGTGGTTTAGAGTAGGAAGGTTTACTTTTCTTTTCTTTTCCAGGATTTACTGTTTAGTTCTTCTTAGTAATAGTTATTTAGAGTTCTATATTTTACTAGTTTACTAGTTTACTAGTTTGATAGGTTTATAGGTTAATATCTTAATAGTTTAATAGTTTAGCCCTCCAATCCCTCCCACCCTCATCCCAGAGATCCTGCCCCCCTCCCCCTCCCTACACCGTCTTCCATCCACTGTTATCCAAAGTGAGCTGGAAAAACAACTCCATGCGGCGCCAGGTAAGAAGGGTCACAGTTTGAGAAATGGAAGCTGGTGGCTCTGGAGAGGGATGGCCAGCCAAGGCCTATTTGGTCCATCGGAAACAGGCCAGTCTCCCATCGGGAGACCATGATCTACCTTCCCTCCCCTTTCTCAGTGTCAAGCCTGGCGTGATCCACTCTCCCTTTTTTAAAAACAACAACAACTGGAATTCCAGGTTTACAAATCTGTAGCTCAATGCATGTGCCTGATCTCTGAAGTGTTCATCTAATCTGTTAGGTGATGCTAACAGAGCTTTTGAAGGAATTTAGCATTTCTTTTATTCTCCTATGCCAACATACACCTGGTCCAGCGTTCTTCAAAAGGAGATGCCTGTCAAATTCTTTTGCACTTGTGATTCCAGCTGGCACTGTAGAGATGCTTTTAAAAGGGGTTGAAGTCACACCCAGTGTGGACTTGTAGTGTCCAAATGAAAGCCTCCACTGGCCACGCTTCTTTGTGGATTCGCAGTGGCATTGCTTTGATTCTTGGCATCTCTTTGGTGAAGACCCAATATATTTTGCCATGGAAATTAGAACAGAAAGCATCCCTAGGTGCTACCCCTGACCATGGTCTGCACTAGGTGCCTCCACAGAAATTGGCCAGTGCTCCAGCAGTGGTCTACCTTCTGCCCACCCTGGATCTCCCCTCAAACGTTGTCATCTTCTCAGTCATCCGGGATTTAATCCACCACTTTTTGACCTGGTGGTGAACCTTTCTATTGCAGGACCTGGGTGTCATCAGCTACAGAGCAAAGCGGCTGATGTGGGACTTCCTGGAGTCGCAGGAACATCATTTGCTTGTAAGTTTTTTACAAGCAGATTTTTAATTAGACCCAAGAAGATGTCCTTACCTTACATTCAACATGCAATTTTTTTTTAAAAAAAAAGTCATTGGGCACATATTCAAGATGATTCCCAGCAACTACAGACTCTGATGCATGGTATTTGCCAGCATGAACATACATGTGAACTTTGGAGACAAGGTGCATCCTTGGCAAGGGGAACCCACTCAGAGACCTAGGGTGCTTATAGGGGAGGCTTTTATCGTGCAATTGCACTGCATCGGTCACGGAGTTTGACAGGCGCTCCAGGCGATGGCATCTTCAGGTTGACGCCCTCCTGGGGTTCCCACCACTTCTGCCACCTTTCCGCCGACCAGAAACAAATCCGGTAATGAGGAAAATACGGGGAACGTTTCTAAGTTTGTCGGAAGGCATTGCGCTGCTCTTGTGCATTGTGTAACAAAGAGGACTTTCTTTGGTGGGGAAAAGATGGAAGTGCTGAAATAGGAGGGCTATGAGTGGGAAAAGATAGCATGTGGAACCCCCCTCCACCGCTAAAACTCCCTGAATGAGGCAGGATGATGTCACAATAAGACCCTCGCCCAGAAGCTGACGGGATAGCTGCACAATCCCTTTACCTGTGATTGTCCCTAGGGAGGAACCAGAACACTGAGAACTAACAACACTAGCTGCGAATGCAGTGACATTTTGTAAGAGAAAGAAATCGTGTATGTGGGTTTGGATGGGTATGTGGGTAGAGATGGGTTTGGAGAATTGGGCTTGTCAATGGGCGTAGGCACACCGCAGCAGGCCAGACAGGGAGTATTACCACAGGAGGAAGGTTATCTGAGGCAGGCCTTGAAAAGGAGTCCCAGTTTGGAGGAGGATGGAAGCCGAGAGTGGGGAGGAAGAAGACCCTCCGGAGTGGGATCTTTGGCACAATTTCTGAGGCAAGATGTGAGGCAAATTCATGGTGGATTTTCTTGCCAGGCATTGTTCTCCCTTTTCATCAGACCCTGCCATTGTTTGTGTGTTTTTGCTTCACAGAATCCCCACCTGGCAAGAGATCAGCCAACAATGGCAGCAGGCAAGGTTAGTGCCTCTTCCATCTTTCATATCTTGCTGCCAAAGGCTGTTCAGGGGAAGACAGCATGGATTGTGATTGAAACTCCATTGGGGAACAGTAAGAATGGAAAGAGAAAATTCCAACGCTCTTCCCCTGGAGCCTTTTGTGTGTGATCACAGGTTTTTGTTTGTGGGATTTAGAGCACTTCTACACATGGGTTCTGGTTTTAACCTATAAAGCCTTACATGGCTTGGGACCACAATATCTGACGGAACGCCTTTCCCGACATGAACCTACCCTACCAGACAGAGATGGTTCTAGGAGAACCCCCATAAGAACATAAGAAGAGCCCTCCAGGATCAGACCATGGGTCCACCTAGTCCACCATTTTGTTCACACAGAAAACTACGCAATTTAAAGTGAGCGTATAAAGAAACTAGGCTGACCATCTGAAAAGGAGGACAGGGCTCATGTAACTTTAACAGTTGTAAGAAAAGGAATTTCAGCCAGTGTCATTTGTATGCAATTAGTTCCTGGTGAAATTGCCTCTTCATCACAACAGTTAAAGTTGCAGGGGCCCTGCCTTCTTTTGTATATGGTCACTCTAGTATAGTGCCAGCCCCTTTAACTGTTGTGATGAAGAGGGGATTTCACCAGGTACTAATTGCATACAAATGACACCGGCTGAAATTCCCTTTTCTCTACAACTTTTAAAGTTACATGAGCCCTGACCTGGATTTTATCTGGTCACCCTAAGTATAACCTACCTCACGCTTGTAAATTACTCACACATTTTAAAGATAAAATGGGGTGGGGAGGTGAACAGAACCATGTAAGCTCTATTAAACTCCTTCAAGTCAGCGTGGGAGATAATAAATACCACCTGACGTATTCATCACGGTTATCACCAGACCTTGCCCATTGTTTGTTTCTTTTTTCTTCACAGAACGCATACCTGGCAAAACATCGGCCAACCACGGCCAACATCGGCCAACCAAATCATCGGCCAACCACAGCCAACATCGGCCAACCAAAACATCGGCCAACCACTGCGGCTATCAAGGTAAGTGTGGCACCTGCATACTTCATGTCTTGCTGCCAGATGGGGTTAATGAGTTGTAGTTTAGACTTTATTGGGCCCAGTGAGGGTGCAAAAAGATCACTCTGATTTTCTTCCTCCAAAGCCTATTTGTGTGATCACATAATTCAGTGGCCTTTAGTAGCCTCACATATTTTCATTCCAAGAAAGAAGGCTAGCTTGCTTCGTCTAGCTACATATGTGCCTAAGATCTGTTGTGAGAAGCCAGAGGTCACACACTGAGGGCTATATATTTTACGTTCAGGTTTTACTTACTTTTACCTCCGCCAAAACATGTTTTTGAATGCCTAAATGTGTTATGGTTTTGTAAAAACCTTTTTAACAGATTCCTCATAAACATACTGCTCTGAAGGTACACAAAAATAAGTTTTAGTATGTCTAGTGGGGCTTGCATAGGATTGTGCTCTGGAAGAGTGACTAGTTCTGCCTAAACCAGTGGTCGTGACTCCAAATAGGTCATGAGTTCAGCCCAGACGGGTCGCGGCAAAGCTGTTGCAGCCATGTTGGGCATGGAGAAAATTGTGAAAGTGGGTCCCACATTGCAGGTTGGGAGTCTGAGGTGGGTCTCGAGTCAGGACCAGTTGAAGTCTCTCCCCAATCTCTCTCCTCTCTCAAATCCTCTACTTTTCCTCAGCATCTCTAATGGTAATTCATCGGGGCCAAAAAGATTGGGTTCCAGTGTTGTATTGTAGGGGTAGAAAGGGTTTGGAGAGTTTAGCCGTTTATGAGAAAAATGTGGAAGATCAATATCTGTATTTTGGATAAATATTTGCAAGGTAGCCTATCATGCGGGTTGATCTAGGAGTCTAGCAAGATACCAAGGCTTCTGGGACCAATATCTGTCTTAGGCCTCATCTACACCAAGCAGGATATAGTGGTATGAAAGCGGTATATGGTATGTGTCAATGGGCCCCAACAGTGTCAGTGCACTTCAATACTGCTATTGAAGTGGCTCCTGCCTTTTATATACGGCTTTCATAACGCCTTCATAGTGCTATATCCTGCTTGGTGTAGATAAGGCCACAGTCTCCTCCAACTGTTGGGCCCCATGTGTGTGTGTGAGAAGCCAGAAAGATGGGCATGGATATCAAGGGGGGAATCATGGCCCAAACTAAACTACCTCTCATGGACTAAACCACCTCTTTCCCCATTTAACCTACCTCACACAGTTGTAACTTACTCACATGTTGCAAGGATAAAATGGGGTAGGAGACAGAACCCTGTAAGCTCTAATGATCTTCTTCAAGAAACGGTGGGATATAAATAAATATCATCTGCAATATATTTTCTCCTGAAGGTCTGGTTTCATTGTCATATCTGTAGCAATATGCGGGGTCAATTCATTGTGGATTTTCTTGCTACGTGTTTGTTACGGTCACCTTCAGACCTTGACATTTTTTGTTTGTTTTTGCTTCACAGAACGAATACCTGGCAAAAGGTCGGCCAACCCCTGGGGCAATCAAGGTAAGTGTGGCACCTGCATGCTCTGTGTCTTGTTGCCACATGGGGTTAATGGGTTCCAGTTTAGACTGTACTGGGGCCCAGTGGGGGTGCAAACAGATCACTCTGATGTTCTTCCTCCAAAGCCTATTTGTGTGATCACATAATTCAGTGGCCTTTAGTAGCCTCACGTATTTGCATTCCAAGATAGAAGGCTAGCCTGCTTCATTTAGATACATGTGCACCTGAGATCTTTTCTAAGAAGCCATAGGTCACATACTGAGAACTATTTATTTTACGTTCAAGATTTACCTACTTTTCCTTCCATTAAGCCATGTTTTTGAATGCCTAAATGGGGGTGCTCTGAAGGTACACAAGAATAATTTGCAGTATGCTTAGTTGGGCTGGCATTGGATTGTGCTCTGGAAAAGTGACTAGTTCTGCCCAAACCAATGGTCGTGACTCCAAATAGGTCATGAGAAAATTGTAAAATTTTGCAGGTTGGGAGTCTGAGGTGGGTCTCGGGTCAGGACCAGTTGAAGTCTCTCCCCAATCTCTCTCCTCTGTCAAATCCTCTATTCTTCCTCAGCATCTCCTATGGTAATTCATCAGGGCAAAAAGATTGTGTTCCAGAGTTGTGTTGCAGGGGTGGAAAGGGTGTGGAGAGTTTAGCCGTTTATGGAAAACCAATATCTCTATTTTGGATAAATATTTGCAAGGTAGCCTATCATGCGGGTTGATCTAGGAGTCTAGCAAGTTACCAAGGCTTCTTGGGCCAATACCTGTCACAGTCTCCTCCCAATGTTGGGCCCCGGGTCTGTGTGTGAGAAAGCAGGAAGGTGGACATGGAGTTCAAGGGAGGCTCAAACTAAATTACCTCAAAGGGACTGAACTACCTCTTTCCCCATTTAACCTACCTCATACGGTTGTAACTTACTCTCATGTTTTAAGGATAAAATAGGGTAGGAGACAGAACCCTGTAAGCTCGATTGTGCTTCTTCAAGAAACGATGGGATATTCATAAATAATCATCTGAAAGATATTTTCTCCTGAGGGTTTGTTGTCATGTCTGTAGCAATATGCGGGGTCAATTCATTGTGGATTTCCTTGCGATGTATTTGTCATGGTTATCATCACACCTTGCCATTTCTTGGTTTCGCGTCACAGAACCAATACCTGGCAAAAGGTCGGCCAACTACTGTGGCAATCAAGGTAAGTGTGGCCCCTGCATGCTCCGTGACTTGCTGCCGCATGGGGTTAGTGGGAAGACAGCACGGGTTGTGCTTTAGACTTTATTGGGGGCCAGTGAGGATGCAAAGAGATCACTCCGATACTCTTCCTCCAAAGCCCATTTGTGTGATTGCATAATGCAGTGGGATTTAGTGTCATCAGATCTTTGCATTTGGAGATAGGGTGACCATATGGTAGGGAAAATCCGGATCCATTCTCTTGTACATTTGGTACAATAAAACAATAGTACAGATAAAATAGTCAAGATTTTAAAACATTCCTTCTGTTTAGCCCCTTAAGGTTTGACAGTGGTATGATTTAGAAAGGCTGCTCTTATCTTTCTTGCAGCTAGCGCAAATAAGGCTATCCTATAGCTGATGGATTTATCCAAATCAGCCAACCACCATCTGATTTTAGAATCATCTGTATGGCCTTCTAAAATGGTCTGAAAAGGGAGAATAAATTTAGCCCTGGGCGAATTTGGAGATATATGGCTAGCCCGTTCGGCTTAGCTATGTATGTGCCTAAGACCTTTCGTAAGGCGCCATGGGTTGCACAGTGAAGTCTATTTATTTGATGTACAGGTTTTCCCTAAATGTATAGATTTAAAAATTCAGCAGCGTTTGGTAGAAGACACCAGTTTAAGTCACAAATATAAGAGTATGGTTCAATAGCACTTATAAGCGGAGCCAGGAACAGGCCAAAACAGGCAGAGAACATGGATGAAGTAGCAGCGCCTGAATTCAACAGCCAATCAAAGCTGCAGTAATCAACATCATGGCTTCCTTTGTCTCATCCTTTACATTGGTATCAGGTGTCAGCTGATCAATAAACATTGCCTCGTTAACCTTTCTGCTGCCTGAGGAGGACCCGCAAATGTCTCCCATTTCTCAAAGGATGACCTGGGCCAGTCACTACTTCTCAGTTTAACCTTCCTCACAGGATTGTTGTGAGGGTAATGGGGAGGAAAGGGGGGGGACATCAATGTCATAAAAGGAAGTAAAAATATATATACTAGAAAAGCAAGACCACATCAAGGATGTGTAATAGGTGCGATTTGCGCTCAACCTGAGTAACTTCACCCTTAGGTTTGGCAGTGCAGGTGGCCCTCAGGGCCGATTTTCCCTACCCTTGATGTACAAACAATAAGACACTACCCTACTTGTAAGAAATACAAACAAAGCAGAGTTTCCCATTGACTGAACCTTTCTGTCACAGGCTCAGGAACCTCTGATACCGAGCAGAGAGCTGTCATGCAAGATAGCTTCAGCTCTGGATGCCTTGGAAGTAAGTCTTCTTCAGGTCTAACATTCCTGGTGGAGGGTGGAGTGAGGGAGCCTGTGAAGGAACAAGGAACAAGGCCATGAATGTTGACTTTGTTGTGCCAAGAGCATCCAAGAGATGCTTTGTTTTCCTCAGGGACGTTCCCTCAACATGAGCAGCTAACTGTGAGGTGAATTCACCGTAGACTTCATAAAAGTTTGTTCTTCTGTCTCTCCTTCAGACGTTCTTTTATGCCTCTTTTTGTTTCACAGAATCTATTGGCTTCACGGTGGCCAAGTCGGCCCACGGCTGTGGGAAGTGAGGTCAGTGGCCGTTCTGCGCTGTCTGTTTTGCTGCACGGCGTTGTTGTTGGGAGGAGATGGTGAGCTGGGATTGAGACTTCATTGGGACCCTGAACTGATGCAAAGAGATATTCTCGGAAATTCGCAGCGTATTAGCCCTGGTGCTCGTCTTTCATTGTTGGAGCATATTTGTGAGATTATTCAGGGTCTTTGGATGAGAATTAGGACCTCTATGCTACCTACATCTTCCTGACGAAGGCCTCATTTACACCAAGCAGGATATTGCACTATGAAAGCGGTATGAAATTGGTATATAAAAGGCAGGAGCCACACCAAGTAGGATATAGCAGTATGAAAGCGGTATATGGTATGTGTCATGGGCCCCAACAGTTGTCAGTGCAGTTCAATACCGCTATAAAGCAGTAGTGTGGCTCCTGCCTTTTATATACCGCTTTGATACCACTTTCATATACCCTGCTTGGTGTAGATGAGGCCATAATATCAGGTATCTCAAAGTGGAATAAGGTAATGCATATTGCTGGATATGCTACAGTCTATGTAGTGTGAGCAAGTGCAGCTTTGAACCCTTCCATGATCGCCTTATGGAGCTTCTGTACACAAGGCTGTCAGTCGGCCGTATCTACTTCCAGTTTCCTCGCGGAAGTGAGATCTGAACTCCACACGGAGCTTTTCCTGTCCGGCTTTTCTGTTACCTCACCTCTAGGCGGCACTGTGCTATAGCCCAGTAACGCCATTACGTGAGCAGGAGCTAGTGGGATGTGAGCTAGCAGTGACTGACCAAGAAAGAGATCTTGGGGTGGTGGGCGACAGCTCAAGGAAAATGCTGACCCAGTGTGTAGCTGATGTGAAAAGGGCAAATTCAATGTTAGGCAGTATTAGGAAAGGAATTGAAGACAACACGGTGAATGTCATACTCCTCTTACACAAACTTATGGTGTGGACACACTTAGACTACTGTGTACAGTTCTGGTGGGCCACACCTAAAAAAAAGGAAATTGTAGAGTTGGGGAAATTGCACAATATGGCAAGTAAACTGTTCAAGGGGTTGGAGCAGCTCCCCTAGGAGGAAAGATGCTTACAACAGCTGGGATTGTTTAGTTTAGAATAAAGGCGACTAAGGAGAGACATGAGAGAGGTGTGGAATAAGAGGCTAGGGAGACCTCTTTCTCCCTCTCTCGTAATCCTAGAACCCAACGGGGTCATCTCATGAAGTTGACTGGTGGGAGAGTCAAGACAGAGAAAAGGAAGGACTTCTTCACACACCACATCGTTAAACTGTGGAATTCACTTCCGTACCGTGTAGTGATGGCCACCAATATGGATGGCTTCGAAAGGGGATTCGACATATTCCTGGAGGAGCAGGCCATCAGCGGCTCCTAGTCTCCTGAGGGCTCTCTGGAATTTGGTGGGGAGGGCGTTGTTGACCCCGTGTCCTGCTTGTGGGTTTCCCATGGGCAGCTGGTTGGCCACTGTGTGAACTAGATGGACCCTGAGTCTCATCCAACACGGCTCTTCTGATGTAAACAGGTTTTCTTTCGCTTTCACAAATGTTATGCCATTCCCCCCACCCCCACTCTAACCTCCCCGCCCCCTGCAAAGAGCTCTTAAACATCAGAAGTGGAAATGGAGGTTCAGCAAACAATCAGTGCCTCCTGTAGAAATGCAGATTGTGTCGCCTTTGAACCACTGCCGAGCGCACAGTGAGTGGGAACACAGAAGGAACACATAGTAAGGAGAAGCACTGTGTAAGGAGAAGCAACTCCTCCAATGCTCCTTCTGTGGGGGAGCGGGACTCTCCGGCTGCCTCTACAAGAGAGGTTTAATGCTCTTTCAAGGCGCTTAAAAAAATTAACCTCTACAAGAACGGAGCGCAAATTGGGCGTAGAGGCGCGTTATCTCTCCGATTATGCGCATTATCGAATGCGCGTTAAACAGCGAGTTTTATTTTGCTCCGGCCGTTAAAGCGCATTTTGCCTATGTGAACAAGCGCTTATGCGCATTAACTACTTGTATAGCGCATGTTGGTCATCCCTTAATGCGCTTCGCCGCCTCTCGCCGCCTCTCGTGCCGAGGTATTAGGTGTAAATGTGCTTCAGCGATTATGAGCATAATCGCCTAACCAGGCGCAAAAGCGAATCCTTGTAGAGGGGACCTCCGTGAGAGCCAAACTCCGGAACTAGGAGCCCCAGCTCAGCACAGACTGTCCCTCTTTCCCTCCCTCCCTGCAACAGACCACCAAATCCTGACTATTTTCAGTGGTCCTCCTCACATACGATGCAGCCTTCTCCAGGCAGCTGGGGCATGCTGGGGGTTGTAAGCCAATACATTTGGAGGGCCCCAGGTTGGGGAAGGTGAATCAGAGGAGGATTCACTATAGGTTACCATACTCCCTCTTCTTCTCCGTCTTCCAGACTCAACCATCGGTGTCTTCTGCTCCACAGGAGCCATGCTTGCAAAGCAACCAAGCAACATGTGGAGGAAAGAAGGTCAGTGGTTGTTCGATGCTGTGTTTGCTGCAGGGTGGTGTTAAAGGGAGGAGAAGGGGATTTATTTCCTTATTATGCAGGTTTGTATACTGCTTTCCAGTCGAATTATCAAAGGGCTTAACAGGATAATAGATTTGCATGGGAATCCAATAATAATAATAAAAAACACCACTGTTCAACACTAAAACTATAACTGGCTGTGGTTTAGAGTGTAGACAGAAGCAGAAAGTTGCAGGACCTGGTATGGCTGGTGCTCTTCTTCCATTTTTTTGTGCCAAGTTTGCATGACGAGTCTGGCTCTTGATCAGGGAATTTCATATGGGATTGAATTGTTGACTGAATTGTTCCAGGAAACGTCTGTACCCAGCAGTCCCCTGACGCCCGCCATACAAGCGGCATTGAAAGCCTTGGACGTAAGTCTTCTTCGGAACAAACATTCCTGGTGGATGGAGGAGGGAGGGAGCCTGCGAAGGAACAAGGATCGAGGCCACGAATGTGGACAGGCTAGCGTAGGACGTCATGGGTGTCCGACTGGCTCCGGGAGTCCAAAGGACTCTTCCCTGCCCCCCTCCCCCACATGGCCCAGGTTCTTTGGGTTCAACCAGGCCAAGAAAAAGCTCATGCAGCTCCATGGTCAGGGGCAGGTGGTGGTGGCTTGGCGGGCAGCCGTCTAAGATAGAGGTGGGAAAGTCTCTCCATCTGTATTCCATGGCCAGTAGCATCCAAGAGATACTCCCCCCCCCAAGGGACTTGTCCTCAAGATGCACGTCAAAGTGGGTGGTGAATTCACTGCTGCTTTCCTAAAACCCTTTGGGTTGAATTATTGCTCTATTTTGCTTCACAGAATCGCTGGACCTTAATGGAAAGAACTTGGGCCACGGAGGCGGAAAGTGAGGTCAGTGGCCCTTCTATGCTGTCTGTTTTGCTGCCAGGTGCTGCTAAAGAGGGGAGAGGATATATTCATTTCTTACTTATTATGCAGATTTTTTTTCCACTTTCCAAATAAAATGATCAAATAAAAAGATTTTTATTCCACTTTTCAAATAAAATGATGTTATTGTAATAAATTACAATAAAATAATCACAATTGAACAATAAAACTGTAACTGGCTGTGGTTTAGAGTTTGACTGTGAGTGTCATCACATGCAGGGAAATTGCATTGGCTGACCGTCACTTCTCCACCCACGCGTTTGTCCCTCATTACTTCCTCTGTTGAAAGAGGAAATAAACAATGTGCATGTGGCCCATTCGGTGGGTCATTTTGTTCACGCTGCTTCTCCTGCACAGAGCAGGAGATAGTGGCAACTTCCGTCTGTATTTAAAGTTGGACTTACTGGGGTGTTTTCTTGTGGTGCAAAGAAGGCAAGAAGGGGTGGGAGGCGTGTGGGAGGCGACATGAGAGGGACCCGTGAAAATTCATGAGTGCCCAGTAATGAGTGTGCAATAACACACTCATCTGATAGAGCTCTGGATTCCAACGTCACAATATCCCACGATGGGTTATTTACGAGAGTGGGTTATTTAACCCATCATGGGTTATCGTGTCATCTGTTAAGAGGTTTTTTTTAACCCATGATGGCTTATTTGGCCAAAATAACCCATCATCAGTTATTGTGTCATGTGGTGGTCACAGTGGGTTATCTTGATCGCATGCAAGGTCCCTTGGTGGGAGAGGTCAACTCAAAATCACTCCCTCCACTCTCCTCCAGCCAGAAGGTCTCTGTTTCCATGACCCTGTCCCTTCCCTAGGCGGTGCACAGTGCCACCTCGCCAAGTGTGAAACACCCTCTTGGTCGGCTGGCAGCAGCTGCACAGGATTGTCCTTTGCACTGTGTGCATCCCTACGAGGGGATGCTGCGTTTGAAGTTTTGTCCCACACCTGAAAGCTCCCATGAAGTTATAGCCTTTTACTGAACATCCATGAAGCACCATGTGATGCTGCTTTTTCGAGGCGGCTGGGGCATGCTGGGAGTTGTAATCCAGCACATCTGGTGGGCACCAGGTTGGGGAAGGCTGATCAGAGGAGGGTTCATTGTCAGTTACCGTACTCGGTATTCTTCTCTTCCTTTCAGACACAACCATCGGTCTCTTCTGCTCCACAGGAGCCGTGGCTGCCAAACCAAGGAAACTCCAGGGGAAACAAAGTCAGTGGCGATTCTGTGCTGTGTTTGCTGCAGGGTGGTCTTAAAGGGAGGAGAGGATTTATTTCTATTATTATTATTATTATTATTATTATTATTAATGCAAATTTGTATACTGCTTTCTAATGTAATTATCAAAGCGGTTAACAGAATACATGTATTACACTGGAATACAAAAATATAATCATGGTTGAACAGTAAAACTATAATTGTTGTGGTTTAATGTTCAGCAGGAAGCAGAAATGTGCAGGAAGTTGTATGTTTGGTGCTTTTCTTTTCTTTTTGTGGCACGTTTGCATGATGGATCTGGCTCTTTGGTCAGGAAATTTAAGGTGGGATTGAATTGTTAACTGAATTGTTCCAGGAAACATCTGTACCCAGCAGTCCCCTGACGCCCGCAATAGAAGCGGCATTGATAGCCTTGGACGTAAGTCTTCTCCTAATCCAACATTCCTGATGGAGGGTGGAGGGAACGAGCCAGCGAAGGAACCTGGGTGAAGATCATGAATGTGGACATTTTAGCGCCCACAATGTTGAAGAGATACTATGGCCTTTTCAATGTCCCAGCTTCCTCTCGGGACGTTGTGCCGTCGCTCCCATTTTTTTAAAAAATAAAAAAAGGTTCAGAAGAGCTCCATCGAAAAGTTTTAAAATGTTTTTTTTTAAAAAAACCAGAAATTGCTCCCCCCCCCCAATTCTGGGGATGACGGACTTGCCTCCCCCCTCCCCCCTCCCCCCTGATGGGCACGGAGCCACCCCTCACGCCTCCGTGCCCATTTCTGGTTATTGGGACCACTGGAAGAATCAGGTTTTCACAATGATTCTTTTGGATGCACAGGGACCACACAGGGGCAATTCAATGACAAAAGGCCGGTGTAGAAACGGCCTGTGTTTCCTGATGGACCTTTCCTCGATATGCACATCAAAATGGGTGGTGGACGGACTGCCACTGTCGATTTCTGAAATATGTGTTCTTCATTCCCACCTCTGGATTTAATAATTGCTCTGTTTTGCTTCACAGAATCGCTCGACCTTAGTGGAAAAAAGTTGGGCCACAGAGGTGGAAAGTGAGGTCAGTGGCTCTTCTATGCTGTCTGTTTTGCAACCTGGTGCTGCTAAAGGGAGGACAGGATATTCTTATTTTTTATTTATTACACCGGCTTTTTGGTTAAGAATTAGAACATTTATACCATTGAAACCAACCTCACTTAATGTCAAATCCCTGTGGGACAATGTGGGATGAGGGTAACATGTATTCCTGCATAAGCTATGTGATATGTGGCTGGGTTTGTGGGTGTTTCCTCCCCTCTCTCTGGTCGTAATGGTTGAGAAAGAAGCGGAGGTGTTTCCAGGAAAATAATTGATGAATGAAAATAGCTTGATTAATGTATTGCCCGATCAGAATTTCCTGACTTTGCCAAGGGCAGCCCCTCAGGGCAACCCCCAAGCCAAATGAACTTAAATGTCATGGAGCTTGAGTGGGAAAGTAGGAATTGCTCAGTTATACCCTATACCAAAATAAAGTTTATGCACTGGTGTGTTCACAGGAGTCAGCATCATCAGAAGCCCCGTCATCACCATCTCCATCTCCTCCACCTTCTCCATCTCCTCCACCTCTTCCAAGAACACCAGGACCATCAGGACAGTCAGCAGGGGAACAGTCCTCACAGGTAAGATCATCTTCTCTGCCATCTCCATTTCCACTTCCAACATCCCCAGAGTCATCAAACGAGAGGGAAGACCGGCTCTGCAGTCAACCCAGCCAGGGGAGCATAGAAAGCAGTCATTCCAGCAGGCTGTTTGGAGGGAGAGGAGTGGGGAAGCAGGGCCGTCCCACCTTCCCTGCTGAAAGGCTACTCAGTTCTCCCCTCCTTTTTCACGGGACTTTATGTTTAACCAGAGTTGGACTGGGTAGCCTTAACACTTGAGGAGGCCTTCAGGGAGAGGACTGTCCTCTGTAAAGTAGGAGATTTTCACCAAGGGCATGACTTTGCACTTTATAAACCCCTGGTGCATGCTCCAGCACCCAGTTAATGATTCAGATAAAAGACCCAAGAATGCCCTTTCTTAGCGCAGTCCCCAGGCTAACCGTAGCTGGTGGTTTTCATGGTAGAAAGGGGGCCAGAGAAGCAATCTCCCACTCATAGGGAACCATAAAGTTGGCCATTTGATGAGGAAAAGCAAGATGACCAATTAATCCTCCAAATATTGCCTGATCTCATTATTTCCTTCTCTTTAGACCACAGAGAATATCCCCCAGGTAAAGACGAGGGCGGGGAGAAAAAGGCACGGAGCCCCTTTGAGCAAGACGGAGGAAGAGGTAAGGCAATCGATAGGTCACAGGGGGCTATTTTATCATTTAAAAACTAACCCAATAAAGAGATGGAAGCCCTTGAGGAAAATCCTGTGCCCACAGTGGGGGAGGAAAAGGCATGATGAACTGGCTGCCATTGATGGGGAGGGGGAAGGGAAACTCACAGTGTGGCGTCCTTCTGCGAGAGACTGACTGTCCTTGTCACTGTCTGTAGCACGACTGGGACAAACAGTGTCAAGGGGAATTGAAGGGGCCAGATGCAGCGCTGCTGTTTTCTGCACCCACACAACTCTCTGGCATGAAGGGGTTGGGGGGGATAGATGGGGGCTGAAACTGTGTTGGCCCCTTGGGCTCCCGTACCAGAGAGGTCATCATAGTCAAAAAACCACGGAGTCCCCTCATCAGTCATTACACACTACTCTCTCTCTCTCACTTTCATTTTCAGATTCGGAAGCAAAAGAATGAGGAGCCGGACAAGAAAAGGTTTGGTATTTTTCTTTTGCTTTTACATTACAGAGATGTTGATGGACAATGTACCATTGGGGATGGGGTTATGTGGTGTGGCACCATTTCCTGATCAGGTGTAGAGATCAGTAGGAACTTGAATGCCCAAATAGGACTCATGTCGCAGTCAGATCCACCTCACAGGGGCATTGTGAGAATCCCTGGGAAAGGGTGAATACGGGCTCAGTGCATGATCTGAAGGCCCTTTCGGAAGGACGCTGGCTGAAGCGAAGCAGCTCTGGGCCTGGCCAGTGCCTGGGTAGGAGACTCCGTGGAAATCCAAAGCACACCTCCCTCAGCCCCATGGAGGTGTGACGAAGGCCTTGTTGCCAAGGTGGTGATACAAGTCTGTGGCTGGGCCAAACCCCTTCAGGCTGCAGGTGAGGAGCCACATGGCCGAATCCCCTGCATAGAGAAGACAAGCATAGTGGGGAGACAGGGTTGGAATGGGGAGCAGCTCCCGCTGAGTGTAGCTAGATTGGGGCCCATGGAGCAAACCCTGTCGAAACCATGTGGGCTAATTCCTTTAATGTCTCTGTTTTGGCAGGATGAGAATAAAAATATATCCTTCACCAACACCATCTCCTGCACCAACACCAGGACCAGCAGGGGAACAGGCTTCACAGGTGAGATTATCTTCTCTGCCATCTCCATTTCCACTTCCATCGTCCCCACAGTCATCAAACGAGAGGGAACACCGGCTCTGTACTCAACCCAGCCACAGTTTCCTCCATTTTTGCTGCTGCAACTGGATTTGGGAAACAGTCACAGTTCATCCTCACAGTTCCCTCACACCCCAATTGAGTCTCAGAACAGCCCCTGAGATGGGTTAGCCGGACAGGGTGGATGACCGGCCCAAGGTAAGGAACGCAGACCGAAAAAGCAAGCTTGGAAAACTTTACGTAAACTAAATAAGGTCACCCAGGGACTTGCATATAGATCTGTAGACAGTGAGGGAGGGGGTTAGACCTTCGTCTCCCCTGTCCTCATCAGCCACTCTTAACCAGTACGCTACAAGTGGGAAACAGACCGGTCCTTTCCTGGACACTAGAAACAAAGGTGCGAAGATCGAAAACAGCATGTAGGGACAGTCAAAGGGAAGGCAGATGGCCTGGTCTCATTATTTCCTTCTCTTTAGACCACAGGGAATATCCCCCAGATCAAGATGAGGGCAGGGAGAAAAAGGCACGGAGCCCCTTTGAGCAAGACGGAGGAAGAGGTAAGGCAATCGATAGGTCACAGGGGGCTATTTTACCATTTAAAAACTAACCCAATAAAGAGATGGAAGCCCTTGAGGAAAACCCTGTGCCCACAGTGGGGGAGGAAAAGGCATGATGAACTGGCTGCCATTGATGGGGAGGGGGAAGGGAAACTCACAGAGTGGCGTCCTTCTGCGAGAGACTGACTGTCCTTGTCACTGTCTGTAGCACGACTGGGACAAACAGTGTCAAGGGGAATTGAAGGGGCCAGATGCAGCGCTGCTGTTTTCTGCACCCACACAACTTTCTGGCATGAAGGGGTTGGGGGGGATACATGGGGGCTCAAACTGTGTTGGCTCCTGGGAAGGGAGAGTGTTGGCCCCCTGGGCTTCCATACCAGAGAGGTCCTCATAGTCAGAAAACCACGGAGTCCCCTCATCAATCATTACACGCTACTCTCTCTCTCTCACTTTCATTTTCAGATTCGGAAGCAAAAGAATGAGGAGCCGGACAAGAAAAGGTTTGGTATTTTTCTTTTGCTTTTACATTACAGAGATGTTGATGGACAATGTACCATTGGGGATGGGGTTATGTGGTGTGGCACCATTTCCTGATCAGGTGTAGAGATCAGTAGGAACTTGAATGCCCGAATAGGACTCATGTCGCAGTGAGATCCACCTCACAGGGGCATTGTGAGAATCCCTGGGAAAGGGCTCAGCGCATGATCTGAAGGCCCTTTCGGAAGGACGCTGGCTGAAGCGAAGCAGCTCTGGGCCTGGCCAGTGCCTGGGTAGGAGACTCCGTGGAAATCCAAAGCACACCTCCCTCAGCCCCATGGAGGTGTGACGAAGGCCTTGTTGCCAAGGTGGTGATACAAGTCTGTGGCTGGGCCAAACCCCTTCAGGCTGCAGGTGAGGAGCCACATGGCCGAATCCCCTGCATAGAGAAGACAAGCATAGTGGGGAGACAGGGTTGGAATGGGGAGCAGCTCCCGCTGAGTGTAGCTAGATTGGGGCCCATGGAGCAAACCCTGTCGAAACCATGTGGGCTAATTCCTTTAATGTCTCTGTTTTGGCAGGATGAGAATAAAAATATATCCTTCACCAACACCATCTCCTGCACCAACACCAGGACTAGCAGGAGAACAGGCTTCACAGGTGAGATTATCTTCTCTACCATCTCCATTTCCACTTCCATCATCCCCACAGTCATCAAATGGGAGGGAACACCGGCTCTGCACTCAACCTAGCCACAGTTTCCTCCATTTTTGCTGCTGCAACTGGATTTGGGAAACAGTCACAGTTCATCCTCACAGTTCCCTCACACCCCAATTGAGTCTCAGAACAGCCCCTGAGATGGGTTAGCCGGACAGGGTGGATGACCGGCCCAAGGTAAGGAATGCAGACCGAAAAAGCAAGCTTGGAAAACTTAACGTAAACTAAATAAGGTCACCCAGGGACTTGCATATAGATCTGTAGACAGTGAGGGAGGGGGTTAGACCTTCGTCTCCCCCGTCCTCATCAGCCACTCTTAACCAGTACGCTACAAGTGGGAAACAGACCGGTCCTTTCCTGGACACTAGAAACGAAGGTGCGAAGATCGAAAACAGCATGTAGGGACAGTCAAAGGGAAGGCAGATGGCCTGGTCTCATTATTTCCTTCTCTTTAGACCACAGGGAATATCCCCCAGATCAAGATGAGGGCGGGGAGAAAAAGGCACGGAGCCCCTTTGAGCAAGACGGAGGAAGAGGTAAGGCAATCGATAGGTCACAGGGCCGTTTTACTATTTAAAAACTAACCCAATAAAGAGAGGGAAGCCCTTAAGGAAAATCCTGTGCCCACAGTGGGGGAGGAAAAGGCATGATGAACTGGCTGCCATTGATGGAGAGGGGGAAGGGAAACTCACAGAGTGGCGTCCTTCTGCGAGAGACTGACTGTCCTTGTCACTGTCTGTAACATGACTGGGACAAATGGAGTCAAGGGGAATTGAAGGGGCCAGATGCAGCGCTGCTGTTTTCTGCACCCACACAACTCTCTGGCATGAAGGGGTTGGGGGGATACATGGGGGCTGAAACTGAGTTGGCCCCTGGGAAGGGGGAGTGTTGGCCCCTTAGGCTCCCATACCAGGAAGGTCCTCATAGTCAGAAAACCACAGAGTCCCCTCATCAGTCATTACACTACTCTCTCTCTCTCTCTCTCTCACTCACTTTCATTTTCAGATTCGGAAGCAAAAGAATGAGGAGCCGGACAAGAAAAGGTTTGGTTTTGTTCTTTTACATTTCAGAGATGTTGATGGACAATGTACCATTGGGGGATGGGGTTATGTGGTGTGGCACCATTCCCTGATCATGGGTAGAGATCAGTAGGAACTTGAATGCCCAAATAGGACTCATGTCTCACTCTGATCCACCTCACAGGGGTGTTGTGAGAATCCCTGGGAAAGGGTGAATACGGGCTCAGGGCATGATCTGAAGGCCCTTTCGGAAGGATGCTGGCTGAAGCCAAGCAGTTCTGGGCCTGGCCAATGCCTGGGTAGGAGACCCCGTGGAAATCCAAAGCACACCTCCCTCAGCCCCATGGAGGTGTGATGCAGGCCGTGTTGCCGGGGGTGTGGTACAAGTCTGTGGCTGGGCCAAACCCCTTCAGGCTGCAGGTGAGGAGCCACATGGCCGAATCCCCTGCGTAGAGAAGACAAGCATAGTGGGGAGACAGGGTTGGAATGGGGAGCAGCTCCCGCTGAGTGTAGCTAGATTGGGGCCCATGGAGCAAACCCTGTCGAAACCATGTGGGCTAATTCCTTTAATGTCTTTGTTTTGGCAGGATGAGAATAAACAGGCCTTCATTCCACTAGTGCACCTGCCCTCTTCTCCCACCTTCCTTCCTTGTTCTCTTTCGTTCTCTTTCATTTCTTTTTTCCTTCCTTCTCTCTCTCTCTCTCTCTCTCTCTCTGCCAATGAAGAGGGATCCTCCAGGCAAGCAACGAGAGGGCACTGCAATGAGGGGCTCTACCAGCAGGTGGCAGCAGCAGGAACTGGGGTGCGCTGCAATGGGGCTTTACCAGCAGGTAGCTTCTGTGATTCAGCAGCTCCAAGCCAAGGGGCATTGCTCGGCCCACTGGACTAGTGTGACCCCAAGCCTCCCTTCCTAATAGCGATTCCAGGAACAGTGATTCAGTCTAGAAGGGTTACAGCAAGGTTTAGCAGTTCCCTGTGGAGCCGGTCAGCGTGGAGTTAGCGCGGCTCTTCAGTCTCCTCTTCATCCAAGAAGGAGCACTCTCCAGCAGGCAACAGAGTCAGCTCAGTTCTTTCAGCCAGGAACAGCTTCCAGCAGGGGACAAGTCAAGTTCAGCTCTTCTCTTCACAGTGGGAGACCACTGCTGCTCCCAGTCCACCCCCCTGCTCTCCAAGGGTCTTTTGGACTCAGGGCGAGCCAGCACCCTGTCCACACCCATAGTGCGGGAGGCTGACAGAGATGGAAACACAAGGCTCCCAACCATCCCTCATCGCCACAGTCCCAGCAAGGCATATGCACAACTCTATCCCACGTGCAAATGAGCTCCATGCTAATGAGCTCCTTCATGCTGGGGCATGTTTTCCCTGCTCCCCCCACCGGGTGGTGGATACTCGTTTCCCCCCCCCCCCCAGCCAAAGATTTGACATCTTGGCAAAAGATGCACAAACTCTCTTGCAATGGACATCCAAATTCCCACAGATCTATAACAAAACTTTGGGGGGTGGGGTATATAGATTTATATACCGCCCTTCCCCCTCCTCAGCCTGCATGCTCAGATAGTCCATTATTGAACTCAGATCTTCGATCTCAAAGGTCTGCCTCAATCTGAGCATGATTTCTGTGCCATCGCTTTCCTACTCATAGCAGAGGACTAGGTGGTCCACGTAAACCAACAGGTATGTCCACCCGCCCCTCTTCCTCCTGCTATAGAGGCAGGGGTCCGCTTTCCCCCTGGTGAAGCCCAGATTTCCTAGGACTCCGTACATTTCTCATTCCAGGCCCTGGCGGCCTGTTTAAGTCCATAGATGCTCTTGTGCAATTTATACACACCTTCCCTGCCCCTTCTGGATCTGCAAGCCCTGGCGGTTGCATCATGTACAGGTTCTCCTCTATCTCTCGCCATACAGGAACGCAGTTTTAATGTCCAGATGCTTGACATGCGTCTCCCTGCTGGCTGCTACGCTCAGCACGGCTCTGGCGGTGGCCTGTTTTACCACTGGGGCAAAAGTCTCATCATAGTTCTCTCCATACTTTTTCCGAATTAAAGATTTTTATTTTGTTTCAATAACATAAAAACATCAAAAACATCAAAAACAAGACTTACAAAACAAACAACAGTTAAAAGGACCCCCTACTTTTCCCACAACCCTTTTATAAATTCTTTTAAAGTAAAAGCACAAAGAAGAGAGAAAACAAAAGAAAACAAGACCCATCCTCCCTTTTTCCTCTACATTCTTAAAAGTTATTAAAACAAACTTCAGTTATTAAAAATTATTAAAACAAGCCCCCCTAATATCTCTCTTAAAACCGTCTTCTCCTCTCTTACTCAGTTATAAAATTAAACAAACCTTGCTACAGCATAAAACTTCTTTACTACTTCAACTATTTCCATATTCCATTGTTTTCTTATTATAAAGATTTTTAAGCTTAACTCAATTAACAGCTTCAAAACAATTTTAAACTTATAACTTCCACAAAGTTTTCAATCTAATCTGCAATTATTTCAATCCCAATACACAATGCTTATTGCTTCATCATTATTATTATAACCATCATTATCCTTATATCCTTTACCCATTCCAAACAGCTTTAAAATTATTAAAACAAACTTCAATTATTAAAAGTTATTAAAACAAACCCCCTTATATCTCTCTTAAAACTCTCTTCTCCTCTCTTACTTAATTATAAAATTAAACAAATCTTGCTATAGCATAAAACTTCTTTACTGCTTATTTCATTATTTTCTTCTTATGAACATTTTTAAATTTGTAACAATTTTAAATTCATAGCTTCAGCAAAGTTTTCAATCGAATCTGCAATTATTTCAGTCCTGTTATACAAACGCCTAATGCTTATTGCTTCATCATTATTCATTATCATCATTTCCCTTACCCATTTCAAACCGCTTCTATCCCAACAGCTTTAAATCTATTCTTATTCATACTATATATCCCTCTAATAATAATAATAATAAAAATAACATCAATAAAAAAGAGAAAGGAAGAAGGAAGAAAGAAAGAAAAATAGAAAGAAACAGAAAAAAAGAGACATGCCCCACAAGAGTCCAAAAAACAAAACCACATCATGATGTTAATCCTTCTTGCCAAGTTCTCCAAAGTCTCTCCATAAATCCACCTTTCTCCAACCTCCTATATCTTCCAAATCTCAACTCCAGTCTTGTATAAAATCAATCCATCTCTTCCAGCATTCTCCATCACAGCTCAAAACATATTTCTGCATCTGAAAATGGCTGGGTTTCCCTTTGTTCTCCACCACGTCTGTCCTTCTCTCTGTCCACCATTTTAACACGCAGTTTTTAAAAAAACTTTTTCCTTTAATATTCTCTCACAACAGTCAATTTTCTTCTCGCAGACCTCATTCCATAGATGTTTCTCTGTACTTTTCTTGAAGAAGATAAATCAACTCACCCACTGGATAGTGTGTTAAAAAAACATTCCTTTATCTCTATGTATTGAGAACAATTAATCACTGCCGCAATAACACTTCACAACCAACGTTTTTTTTTCTCCTTTGAAACAACAAATGTTAATCAATCTTGTAGTTAATTCTGGAGAGACTTCCCAACAACTCATCTTCTTAATTATCTTCTTGTGTTTCTTCCAGATAATAATAAGTGATAAATATTCTCACTACATACTAGGAGAGGATGATTAAATATTAAATATCTTCCAGCCAGTTGTTGACCCTTACTTCTCCGTACTCCACTGCAAAAGCACCCCGTCCACTGATGTTGTCATTCTACAGGGAATGAAGACAGGACGACCTTCCATTCTGAATCAGCGTCCAAGCGATGTCGACCACGTCCCACTCCTCCATATTGAGAATTCGACGATATACGGCTGCATCACCCCATGGGAAGAGCTGACAGGACAAGTGTGGCGTGCTTCTTGCATTTCCCTTTTCTGGGAAATGTTAAGCTCCATCTGGGAAGCTCCCAGAGAGCCGACGCTGACCAGACTCGGCAGAGCTCAAAACCCTGCTGCTCGGTCGTCTATGTTCTTCACCGGAAGTCCGTTCTCTCCATACTTTTGAGAAGATCCCGTCGCTACTGACCTGGCTTTGTAGCGCTCTACTTCGCCATTCGCATTGCGTTTCACTTTGAAGGTCCACTTGCACCCCATTGCCTGCACTGCCTTCCTCCACTCATAGGCAGGTGGGCAATGTCCTCCCAACTTACTGGTTCTTGGATCTGCTGTGCCTTGGCTGCAATGTAATAGTCACCATACCTGGCTGGTGGCACCCCCTGGGTAGCCCTCTCCAACTTCCTGGGTTCCTATTGCTCTATCGCCTCCAGGTTGGGATCCTCGGTTTCACTGGCCTCGCTGCTGCTTTTGGGCATGTCGGCTGCCCCCTTATCTTCCTTGGGTCCCATGGGCTCCCCTCCCCCACTCTCGGGTGTCCTTAGGTTCGCCTCTATGACCTCTGTAGTCCCAGGCCTCGCAGTCTCATTGAACTGCACCCTTTGGCTGGCTATGAATAAGGATTCTGTAGCCTTTACTGTAGGGTCTATATCCCACCAGGACCCCTTCAATGGCTCTATCACCCAGCTTCGTCCTTATCTGTTCTGGGATGTGAGCTTAGGCCTCCTTACGCTCAAACACTCTCCACTGGCCTACCTTCGGCTTGGCTCCGTGCCACAGCTCAAAAGGTGTTTTATCAGTGGCTCTGGTTGGCAATCTGTTTTGCATGTAGGCCTCTCTCCAGAATTTGAGTGGTAAGTTTGCATCTGCCATGTCTAGGAGTGCCCTGTTGCGCCTCTCAGCCATGCCATTCTGTTCCAGTGAGTAGCTGACTGTCCTCTGGCACGCGATGCTTTGGGCCCGCAGGTACGCCTCCATTTCCTTTCCGACATACTCTCTTCCATTCCCAGGGCAAATGGCACTCCATGTCCTGTGGAATTGGTTCCTGGCTGTTGCTGCTGCAACAAACTCCTTCAGCTTGCTGAGCGCTTTGTCCTTACACTCGATGACGCACACTGTCGTGAACCTGGAATAACCATCCATGGAAGTAAGGGAGTACTTACCCCCGCCAGGGATTATTGCCTCCATTGGCCCATAAAGGTCAGAGTGGATGAGCTCCAATGGTTCCTTGCTTGCCGTGGACTTGATGCAGCAGACACAGCTCATCTTTGACCTGCACGCTGGGATTTGTAGGTCCGCAGTAAGTTCTTTGGTCCCCGATTCCTTCACTGCCTCCATACATCTGTGCCCCATGTACCTGTGCCAGAGGTGGATGCAGCCATCGTAGGGTGTGTGCTCTGCCCTTCTGGCCTCTTCTCTGCTGCCAGCAACCTCGTCCATGGAGCTCCTCACTATGGCATGGCTCCACAAACTTCCTTCTCTGGTGATTTGACATTTGTCCCCTTGGAAAAACAGAAGAAATCCCTCGGCCTCAAACCTTCTCAATGAGAGCAAGCTCCCTTCCAGGTCCGGCACAAACAGGACATCTGCCAGCTTTATCTTCCCACCATGCGCTGGGGCTGTGCAGTCTATGATGCCTTCTCCCACCCCGGCTCTTCTTCCCCATTCCGTTCCCCATTTGCCAGGCAAACATAACCTTGCCTTCGGTGATCCAGTTTCCCGAAGAACTCCCTCCGGCTAGTCATGTGGCTGCTAGCTCCTGAGCACAACACCCAAACCGGATTGTCCCCTGGAGCTCCGGTTATCTCAAGGCAGGCTGACTTGCAAAGGCTTGTCAGGGCCTGTCTCTCCCTGCCCTTTGCCTCCCTCTTGTGGCTGTTTTCGGGACAGTCTCTCCTGCAGCGTGTCTTGGCCCCGCACGTGTAACACTCCTTGGCCCTTGCCGTGAGGGCCTTTTCAGATTCCCTCGTGGCCTTTGGCTCTGGCCTAGCCTTTGTCCTGCTACAGGAGGCGCCGGACATGTTTTCCATCCTGCGATTCCAATCAGCCTGGCCTTCACGTGGTCCAATCTTAACTCTGCTTCGTGGCGGGCTACTAAGACTGTTATGAGGGGTTCCTAGGAGTCATCTAGGCTGCACCACAACCCCCTCTTCTGAGATCTCTGAGCCAAATGCCCTTCAGCCACTTGCAGGACTGCATTTATATGGCCCGGCAAGCTGGCTCCTCTTTCGAGCCTCCGTCTCAACAGCTTTCTCTTCGGAAGGAGTTTTGTATTTATGCTGGTAGGCGGCTGCACCTTCTGCAAAGCTTCCCACATTCCCTTAGCTGTCTTCTCATGCATGCCTAAAGTGGAGCAACTGGTCACTTTGGACTGAGAATGCCATTGTTGCCCTGGCTTTTCTGTCCCTTTTATCCCAGTCCTGGGGGTTTTCTGCAGGAGGAGCTGATTCCAAAACCTCCCTGTTGCCCCAAGGTTCCGGGCCCTTTTTCCTAGGAGATATGCCAATTCCCACTAAGAAGCACAGACTCCAAAGATCTGATCCAACGCAGTTTATTAAGGCAGTCAGCTGAATGGGCGCACCTCTAGGGCTCCTGCCACCAGAGGCCACCCCTAGGAGCATGCAGGCTCCCTCTTTTATACTTTTATAGTAAGCATCATATGTCCGGATTAAAGATTTTTATTCTGTTTCAATATTAAAAAACATAAAAACATAGAAACACAAAACCAAGACTTAAAAAACAAACAACAATTAAAAGGACCCCCTACCTTTCCCACAACCATTTTATAAATTCTTTTAAAGTGAAAGTACAAAGAAGAGAGAAGAAAAAAGAAAAACAAAACCCATCCTCCCCTTTAAACACTACTAAATATTGACATTCTTATTCCCCTAATATTAAAAGTTATTAAAACAGACTTCAAGCAAAATAGACCCCCTTATACTTCTCTTATACAGTATTTTCATTCAACCATAGAAAAACCCTCTTCTCTTAAACAAACCTTTCTCCCTTTCTCCCCCTTGTTTCTCACTTGCTACAGCATAAAACTTCGCATATTTTCTTAACTACTTCAAATATTTCCATATTTCATTATTTTCTCTTATAAAAGTTTTTAAACTTGTCTCAAATAACAACTTCAGAACAATTTTAAACTTATAGCTTCCACAAAGTTTTCAGTCTAAGTCTGCAATTATTTCAATCCTGTTATACAAATACACACTTATTGCTTATTATAGAAAAACCCTCTTCCCTTAAACAAACCTTTCTCCCCCTTATTTCTCTCTTGCTACAGCATAAGACTTCGCATATTTTCTTAACTACTTCAGCTATTTCCATATCTCATTATTTTCTTTTATAAAAAAATTTAAACTTGTCCCAAATAACAACTTCAGAACGATTTTAAACTATATAGCTTCCACAAAGTTTTCAGTCTAAGTCTGCAGTTATTTCAATCCTGTTATACAAATACACAATACTTATTGCTTCATTATTATTATTATTACCCTCATTATATCATTATTATATGTCCCTCTAATAATAATAATAAAAATCACAACAATAAAAAAAGACAGACACTCCCCACAAGAGCCCAAGAAAAGAAAAAAAACCCACATCTTGATGTTAATCCTTCTCATTGCCAGATTCTCCAAAGTCTCTCCTGTAAAGTCCGCCCTTCTCCATATCTGTTCCAAACAGCCTCCTACTTCTTCCACATCTCAGCTCCAGTCTTATAATGTTGCAGATGATCCGTCTCTTCAAGATCTCTCCTGCAAATTCCACCTTCTCCATAACAGATCCCAGAAAAACTCTCTCATAAATACATCTCCAGACTTTTAAAAGCAATCCGTCTCTTCCACCATTCTTCATCACAGCTCGAAGCACAACTCTGCATCTAAAAATGGCCATGTTTTCCCTTTGTTCTCCACCATGTTTATCCTTCTCTTTCCCCCTCTGTCCTCCATTTTAGCACACAGTTTTTAAAAGCACTTTTTCCTTAATTATTCTCTCACAACAATCAATTGTCTTCTAAAAATCTTCATTCCATAGATGTTTCTCTCAAACAGCAAGTGATCCATAGCTGTACTTTTCTTTGAAAAAGATAAATCAACTCACCAACTGGATGATGTGTGAAAAAAAACATTCCTTTATCTCTACATACTCAAATCAATTAATCGCTGCCACAGTAACTCTTCACGCCCGACATTTTTCTCCTTTGAAAAAATAAAAGTTAATCAATCTTGTAGTTAATTCTGGAGAGACTTTCTTATACCAGCAAATCGTCTTTCTCCCTGCTTTTAATTATCCTCTTGTGCTTCTTCCAGATAATGATGATTCTCCCACTACATACTGGGAGAGGATGATTAATATCTACCGTCCAGTTGTTAACTCTCTCTTCTCTGGACTTCACTGCATTAAAAGCACCACCGACGTTACCATTCTCGGGGAATGAAGACAGAACGACCTTACGTTCTGAATCAACATTTGAGCGGTGTTAACCACGTCCCACTCACCCATGTTGAAAATCCGCCGAAACGACTTCATTACCCCATGGGCTGAGCTCACATGACCTTTTGTGGCATGCTCCTTGCATTTCCCTTTTCTGGGAAATGTTAAGCTCCATCTCGGAGTCTCCCAGAGAGCTGCCGCCATCCAGTTTCGGCAGAGTTCAAAACTCTGCTGCTCGGTCGTCCATGTTCTTCACCAAAAGTCCAGTAACCATCATATGTCATTGCTACAGACAGTGCACGCGCAAGCACAACTCAGTGCATTTCAATGTGAGCCATCACTCTTTGGGCTACTGCCAAGGACCACCAAGTTTCTCATAATTACACCATTACTGCACCTGGTTTTGCAAGGCTGCTGGCAGATACTGCTAGGACAAGATATCAGTTCGCCTTGTACTTTTGGGAACATTCCAGTTTCAGCCAAGGCCGAGCTAGCAGCCTGCTCCTTTA
This sequence comes from Anniella stebbinsi, assembly GCA_029215795.1. Taxonomy (NCBI): domain Eukaryota; kingdom Metazoa; phylum Chordata; class Lepidosauria; order Squamata; family Anniellidae; genus Anniella; species Anniella stebbinsi. The sequence continues at coordinate 194,774,880 of JARDYH010000001.1, read as the reverse complement.
TATTCACCACATACACAGCCTGTGCCTTTGGCTTTAAACAAGCAGTCCCAGCAAGCAGTCCCAGCATTCTGTGTGAATGAGCAAAAGATGGCTCTACTTTAGCTAACATCCCACAAGCCGTCTTTCACGAGCACCATGTCTGGTAGTTCCTGGTGCCCAGCTTTGCCATGGCTGCATAGGTGTTGCCTTCAGCCATTATCCCACACGCCAAGATTTTTTTCTCTTTGTCTAACCAGTAAGCAGCACTCACATGTTCCTAAGTGATTCCTTACATGTGCTTTTCTTCTTTATCTGCGTCCTGGGCCCATAACCTATTGTGGTCCGAACCAACTCCCTGTGAGTAGGTACGCATGTCAGCAAATGAAACACTGCAGTGGCGGTTGAAGAGAAGCTTTACTTCAGGGACAAGGAACTTTCCACCCTACGGTGGGATGGCTGAGGTCAGCCGTGAGGTCAGCGATCCATGCAGGCAGGGAACAAGAAGGAGGAGGAAGTAGAGCGAGGAGACAGGAAAGGACAGAGCAAGCTTCCCAGTGATCCCCCCTCCGCCCTTCATCAGGGACACATTAACCCTTTCGCTTCAGGTTCAGGGGCCTGTAGCCTGAGTTCTGCTAACATTTATGACGCACCAGACAAACAGGCTTCGGCACACAACCGTGAGAAACTGACTTGTTAGAACAATAATTAAAATAAGGTGAGAGGGAGCAGTTCTTGTGGTAAAAGCACAAAAGCTCCTTGATAAAATTTGGTAAATTTTGGGACTATTTTGACAATTCGAGAGACTAAGGAAGAGGGGCAACATTTGGATTCTTAGGAATATGGTACTGCCTTTGGAGCACCTTTTTGGTTTCCCAACATTCATGATCAAACCAAGGGTTAGGATTCCTTGTTGCAGGCATGCCTGATGTGCTTCTCGAAATAGAACAGGTTGAAGTGCCAAAGTTATCTGGGAGTAACAGTCGACTACTTCTCCTGCAGCACTTGAATTTAATAATACATCTTTCAGTGAAGAAAAGTTGCTCAGCATATAATATAGAATCCAGAGCTTCCAAGATCACATTTGCCCATTTGATATGATGTTTAAAAATTACCGGATAATTGGATGGACAGGGTCTTGGCCAATCTTATTCTTCCCCAGAGAGGCCACCTAAGGTCCAACTGGATGATGATCATAAGTTGGATCACAGTCCACTTCAAAATAATGTACTCAACACAAGCAGCGTTGGCGTAACAGCCAGAAAATTCACAACATGGGCTTTCAGGTGGTTATGAAAAGTATATTATTCCCTTAAATCCAGCCTGGAACATTGTAGGATTAAATAATTTCTATGGGGTGTTGATCCTGTGATGCTTAGATTGTCTATCTCTCATCAGTGCAGGCTCTTGGGGTGGAAAGAGAGATTTTTGCTCCAGTGAGTCCCAATTTGGCCTATTCAGGCATTAAAACCATCCATTCAGATGAAACTAGCTGGACTTGCATAGACAGCATCAGCACCCTAGTAGTTTATCGCTCAGTATCATACTTTTCCCAGAAAGGCTAGGCACGAGGCTAACTGGGAGTCCATTAGATTCCTCTCCCCCATCGCCACGCTCAACCTCAGTCGCCTGCCTGCCAACCCTCAGGACTTCCCTGAGGCCTACGCGACCACCAGCGAGCTTCTCTGGTCTCCCTACTCCCACTGCTCCCTCCCAGATGCTTCCCCGCTCCTGCCTCCCTCCCAATCTGCCAACCTGTGGGACTTACCTGAGGCCTTCATGCATGCTGTTGAGCTGCCCAGCCTCCTCTCTGAGCCCCTCCTCCCAAGCCATGCCACCCCTGCTCCCTCGCAGGCACAACCCCCTGCCAAGCAACTCACAGGACTTACCTGAGGCAATGATAGGGTTCAATTCCATTGCCTCCTCGCTCTGCCACTGCTCCCTCTGAGCGGTTGCCCCCTCCCCCTGCTCCTTCCCATCCCCAGCACCCAGGCTGCCATTTTGTTTATGGGCAGCCATTTTGCACATGACAAATTCTTGGGTGCGGTGTGATTCTCTATGCACTTGGACCAGCGCCCCAACTGTTTGGAACTGGTTTCGGATACCCCAAGGCAACAGTTGATAGGCCATCATGTGTTTTGATATTTGGGGGCTTCAGTGTGTCGGCCCACTCCCCGGAGCTCATCAGGACACCCCGTATCCCAGGGACCCCGTGGAGCCCATCCCCATCTCACTCGACTGGCATTTTGTGTATGGGTGGCCATTTTGTGTGTGACGCGAGGACTCGGCCCATTGGCCCCAACAGTTTGGACCTGATTTCGGACGCTCCAAGGCGACTGCCGATTGGGCAGTGCACTTTTTGAGTTTTGGGGGGCTTTAGGCCTTGGCCCATTCCCTGGAGCTTCTGAGAGTCTCCTCATCTCCCAGGGACCCTGTAGAGCCCATCCCCATCCATCTAGGCTTCCATTTTGTGTACAAGAGGCCATTTTGTGTGTGACTTGAAGGGTGGGTTTCAGGATGGGGTGTGAACCCTCTAAGCACTCACCTTACCACCCTCAACCAATAGAAACCCACCGGAGGCTGGCTCATCATGCCTTACCTGCGCTATGCCCAGGGGCCTCCTTTTCTTGGAGCCATGACCACCACTGCGAAGCCATGGGATCTTGTAGAGATGCTACACCCTCAGTTGTGATGGACATTTTTGACGTGCCACCACCGGTAAAAGATAGACCTTTCAGAAGACGCCATTTTCGCAACACTTTTTTAATAATAGAGACCCGACGTGGATTTTCTACAGGTTTAGCCATGTTATTTTGTGCTGTTTCAGCGTTTTCAGCGTTCACGACATAGGATTGTAAACGAACCTCCATCAACAAATGAGACAGATTAAGCGACATACACTTCAGCCCAATCGTGGCTAAGATCAGAACGTAGATTAACCTTTTTCATGCAAAGTTTTGAAACACCACTTTTTTTAGCAGAACCATAAAAACTATGCTCCCAATTCACGCAAGAGTGTGAATTTTGTCCCGGATGTTCCAAACTGCATCCACCACACATGTAAAACAGAGTTTCACTACAGACATAGTCCATGATAGCATTCGTTGTGCTACATGCAGCCCCTTATTCTTTTTGGGTCAGGATAAGCTTCAGCGTTTCTCCACAGTTCCAGGAAATTATTCAGCTGCACATGAGGTGGATCATGTCCTTCTGGGTAATTGGGGCATACACATTTGTTGTGAGCAGCCCTGCTGAACCTCTGTAATTGCAGGTTCCTAGAAAACAAGTTTTAGTTTAAAACTCTAATTCACCCACGCCCCAAGCCTCCCAAACAAAGCCTCACGGCCTGTGTTCGATACACACCATTGTTACTGATCCATCATCGCTGCTCTGACCAACGTGGGTAAAGGATGATTTAGAAAAACCAGCCTTCTCAACATTCACCATGGTGTTGTTGATTGGTTATTCATCTTTGGCAGGGCTAAAGAGCCTCTTAGCCGTTGTTGGTCCATCACCATCTCTACTGTTGCGAAAATGGCATCTTCTGAAAGGTCTATGTCTTACTGGCAGTGGCTCATCAAAAACTGAGGGCGTAGCATCTTTACAAGATTCCATGGCTTTGCAGTGGCGGTCATGTCTCTAAGAAGAGGAGGCCTCTGGGCATGGTGTTTGGTAAGGCACAATGAGCCAGCCTCTGGTGGTTTCCTATTGGTTGAGGATGGGGAGGTGAGAGTTTAGAGGGGTCACACCCCACCCTGAAACTCACCCTTCAGGTCACACACAAAATGGTTGCCTGTACACAAAGCGAGGCCTAGAGGGATGGGGATGAGTTCTATGAGGTCCCTGGAATACGGGGAGACCGTCAGGAGCTCTGGGGGATAGGCCAAGACCCAAAGCCCCCCCAAATCAAAATGTGCACTGGCCAATCAGCAGTCACCTTGGAGCATCCAAAACCAGTTCCAAACGGTTGAGGCCATTGGGCCGAGCCCTTGGGCCACACACAAAATGGCCACCCATACACAAAATGGCAGCCCATGGGGTCCCTGGGATATGAGGAGTTCATGAGGAGCTCTGGAGAGTGGGCCAACACCCTGAAGACCCCGCAAAAACAAAATGCATGATGGCCAATCATCTCTCACCTTGGGGCATCCAAAACCAGTTCCAAATAGTCGGGGGAGCTGGTCCAAGCACTTAGAGGGGTCACACCACCCCCGAACCCTATCACACACAAACTGCTCATTCACAAAATGGCGGCCTGGAGGATGGGAATGGTCTCAATGAGTCCCTGGAGTTTGGGAGTGGCCCAAGGCCCCCCTAAACCCCAAATTCTGGGGGATCTCCAGGGGGTAGCCCATTGTCCCCAAACACCCCCAAAACCTAAATTTGTCAGGCCACTAAAATGGGGGGCATGTGTCCCCAAAATAGGAGCCACAGTGTACCCCACTCATCTGTCACTTTTAGTTTGATGAAAGGTATACACTTATTACTACTAGTTATATGTCCTGTTGTTTAGCAACACAAAGTTCTTAGCTCGGACCTCCAGGGTGCCACACATTGCTATGTGCCATGCATTACCTTACCATTTTATATAGAGAGATAAGTCCCAGGGCATATAGTCTCCAGTGAAAATAGGGATTCTTCTAGATACATGACATGTTTTTGGAACAGTACTTTGAATTCCTAGGTGGAATATAAACAGTTATCACAACAAAGGAGATCATTTCATACTTAAGGAAAACTGCCATAGCCCAAGGACCTGGGCTACCTGTTCAACAGATTTCCATTTTCAGGGAATTAGCTACACAGCATGCAAATCCACCACATGGGCGTTCCTTGCTGGTGGAAACGTTTGCAGGAACTGAGGAGGTTCTATAGTCATGGTTTAAGGTGTAGTGTCTTCATCCCAGGAATTTCCTAGGCACTCCCTCCGGTTCTTACCCTGCGGTACTAGAGCAGCAACCTCTGCTGCCTGAGGTGCCCCCTCTTTCTTGATGAGCCCACTTTGCATAACCTCCATATTTATCAAGTGGGATTTCAGGAGTTGTCATTTTGTCGCTCTTTCCTTTTGGACTGCTAAGGGCAAAAATCCCTTCTCCTTGCAAGGAATTCAGTATTGTCTCGGTCCCAAACATATTTTCTCACTTTTTACTCTTGTGCATCTGCATCTCCGTAGGGGGAAGAAGGATGAGTTGCCTCGGTAGAGCTGAAAACAATTAGATTTTGGGGACTGTTGGCCCCTTCAGCTAAACTACTTTTTATGCATGAGATGGAATAGGCACTTAAGGCCCAGGGGGGGCGCCTGATATTCAAATAGTCTAGAAACTCTTATGTTGCTTTCGGTGAGAGCCTCGCTGCCCTCGCACATGAGTCTGGCTTTGCCCCACCCACTGAAGGTGACCACTGCACGGGCAGAAATATGAGTATAATCTAGATATTTCACATGGATTACGTCCACTGGGGTAAACAGGCCAGGGAAAGCTGCATTCAACACTTTCAGGAGATGCAATTTGCCTTCGTTTCGTGTTAGGGGGACCCCTTGAGTTCAAGATAACTTGACAGAATCAGCTTTTCACGATTTCATACTAAGTTCCAGTTTTGACCAGTTGCAACCTTCTTGTGGGAGAATTTTATTCCTGAAGAAAGAAGGGACCAAAGATCTTGAATATTGGATTCCTGGGTCCAAGTTGGTATAAAGGGGGGGGGCTATGGTGGAAGGACAGCTACCTCATGAGGGTGCTGTATGGCACTAGCACAATTTTCCGCATTGATCCTCACTTTCTACATGGACTTCAGTACTGATGGCTGTCTAGAGCTATTCCACTTTGACCACTCCCTTAACCTCACTCTTGCTTCCCTTCATACTCTTCACAGTTAGTCAGTTTGAGCCCTGCATTTGCTCGGCTTCATCTCCTATGTCCTTGCAATTTGCTTCTACTAGATCTTTTTTTCTTTCCTTTTCTCTCCCCACCCTACCATGCCCTAATGAGCCATCGCTAACAACAACGTCGTCTACGGTGAGGAGAAATGATTACAGCAAACAAAGGGACGAACCAAGAATAGAAACTGAGCCAAGAAAACGCTCCTACCCTTGCTTGCTTGCTAAACATCGGTCTCACACCTCTGACAGTTCAAACACTGAGGCTGTTGCTAAGGCGAAAGGTGGTGCAAAGCATGTAAACGCTACAGAATTGACTAACAACCCATGGCTCTGAACAGAGCTGCCAGAGCAATTTGAACGAACGAGACCTCTTGCCAACTACTTTGAATGCGCGCACCGGGCCTTTGGGCAGAAACCTTGGGATGGTGGAAGACCATGTGACATCCTCACCTGCTTTGACTGTTACCAATTGAAAGAGAAAGTTTTCCAGGTGCTGAGAAACTCTAGAGTGATATGAAGACACAGAAGTGAAACGTCTAGAAGAGATCCAACACAGAGGCAGCAAGCAACTCGAAGCAGCCACAGGAAGAGACGGGATCCCGAAGACCTGGGGATTTCCCTTTAAACGCCTCATCCAACACCAGAGTGGTTTCCTCCCTATCACTTCACAGCAACAAGCAACTGGAGTTCTAGCTACCATGGATGTGGTGGCTCCAACTGACGACGACATTTTCCCCACGTGCCAAGACCATCAGCCTCCATGGAAGCAGCAAAGGAACGAGTGAACAGCAAGGAATAAGACTTTAAGAAAGAAGAGCCCTTCCACGGGGAAGGAAGAATGACCCGGAGTCATCCCAGCCGTTGCACAAGCTCTCAAAGTGAGTTCTGTGCTGCCAAAGTCCCTCTCCACTCCTGGGCCCACACGGCCATCTTCTATGCAATCTTGCAAGTATTACTACCTGCTGATCAGGAGCTAATGTTTCAACCTTGCCTTAAGCTAGACGGGTGAGGAAGGGAGGGGAGGAATGCATGATCCATTCTCTCTCCATGTTGCTGGCCTCCGGATGTGTCCTCCTCCCCTATGGCCACAAGGCAAGGAAAAAATGCCCCCCCCTTTTCAGTTCCCATAGAGGACAGCCACTGCCCGATACAGATTCAGGACCCACCTTAACTTCCCAGGGATCCAAGTTGTTCATCCCTTACTACAGGGCATGAGTGTGCTAGCATCAATGTTATCATGGTCCTTAAAGCAAGCACTAAAGGAAGTACATCACTAATAGAAAGGATACATTTTGCATCCTATTGAAATCCCGGAGTTGATTTCCCTAAATGAGAAAGGAGTAGGCAGAGAGAATTAAGGAAGCCGGAATAGAATCACTGCTACCCTGGGAAAATCCCACCATTACTTCCCCTCCCATGGAACCCACCAGAGGTCCCCAGTGTGTCATCTAATAAACAGACAGTGGCTGGGGAGGGGGGAGGACAAGTATCAGCATCTGGCTCCTCCAAATCAAGAGAGTTTTCTATCATTCTGCCTAAGAGATGCCCCCTCCCCCTCCCCAAAGCCTTTAGACTCTCAAAAGGCAAATTTCTTTGCTCACCGGGACACTTGGGAGGGATATAATGACTTTTTGCTCTCTCTACAGCCTGGAGAAGGGCCAGTGGGACTTCCTGAGAAACACTCTGAACCAATGGGATAAATCTAGGCAGGGCACAAGGCTCCTTGGAGGGGATCTAAACAGAGTTATGGACGAGAAGGAAGACACAGATGATCAGAGACTATTCATCCTTCTCACCAAGATAAAAGTTTCTCCAAATGTGGTGGAATTGCACCCAGAACAGGTTCCAGAGTAGCTACGTTCCTGTCCTTCTGGGCAATAGAATCAAGCATCACCATCATGCTTTTTTCCTTCTCTGTCCCAAACCCTTTCCTTGGGTCTCATGTCTTTTTAGAGTATATGACAGAGGACAGGGCTCGTTCTAATTTTAAGGTCTTTAAAGTCAGAAAGAGAGGCCCTTCTCATTTGCTCACTTGTGAGAGCAATTAGATGGGGGGGGGCTTCTGTGGGGTAGCCCCAAACCTCTGGAACGAACTTCCACCAGAGGTCTGCTGTGCACCATCCTTGCAGGCTTTCAAGAAGGCCTTAAAAACATTCGATTTTACCATGGCCTTCCCATGATGGATACTGTAATTGCTGTTGTTGTTCCTGCTGGTTTTATTGCTGGTTTTATTGTTTTAATTGCCATTTTATTGTGAACATGTTTTTATTACTTTTAATATTTTATTGCTTTTAATATTTTATGTATTTGATTGTTCTAAGCCACCTTGTGAGGGACTCTGCCCTGAAAGGCATCCAAGAAATGTTTTAAATAAATAAATAAATAAAAATAAATTATTGATTCTCTGAGAGCCTGAGCTGATTTTTTTAAAAAAGAAATGGAAAGGCCCTGCCTTCTTTTGTATATGTCACTCTAGTACAGTGCCTGCAACTTTAACTGTTGTGATGAAGAGGGAATTTCACCAGGAACTAATTGCATACAAATGACACTGGCTGAAATTCCCTTTTCTCTACAACTGTTAACGTTACATGAGCCCTGACCTCCTTTTCATATGGTCACCCTAAGTAGAGGTATTTTGGAATTTAGGGACTCCAGTCCATGGAAGTTCTTTATGCCGTAATACATTTGTGAGTCTTCAAGAGACCAAAAGACTTTTTGCGGCTTTTGAGCGCAACAGAATAAGAGGTTCCTCTGCTTTTTCATATCTGTTCACCTTTCTCATGCAAGGGCCATAGGATGCTACACCTGTTTAGGATGACCAGGTGTATGGAAAGGAGCTTTGCTAGAGTAACCAGATATAAAAGAGGGCAGGGCTCCTGCAGCGTCAACTGTTGTGTTGACGAAGGAATTTTACCAGGTGGTGCATGCACACAAATGACACCTGATGAAATTCCCTTTTCTAAACTACTGTTAAAGATACAGGAGCCCTGTATCCATATGGTCACCCCTATTTTATTCCCCCATATGGTTAAATTGTGGTTATGTTGGGAAGTCTGCTCAATTGCTTTAGATGTCTTTGACCTCCATCACACCTAATCCACCCCGTTTGCCTCCATATATTTTTTTTAATCTCTGAGGCAAAAGCGCATCAAGCTTATGATTCTTTTCACCTCAATAGCTGCTCCTTCGCTCATCAGCGCTTCCGCTTCACCCCTCCCTTTCTCTTTCTCCCTCCAGTCAGGTCCTGTTAGATGAGCACTTCAACCAGATCACCTTTCTCCCGGGCAAAAATGGAATGACCCTTAAGTCTGGCTCTTTGGGGGCATTGAAGGAGGACAATCCTGTCTCTGCAGAGATTCAGGCGTTGTTTGATTTTTAAAAAATGCTTTTGAGTCTGATGCAAGGCTTGGGTTTTATATTGAGCTTGGAGCTGGCCGCTTTTCCCTGCCAGGACCTGATGCAATCCATTCAAGCCCCCAGTTCCTTTAAAACTACACGGAGGCTTAGGGCGCATTAAATGCATTTAGGGAAAATAATCCAGACTTTTCGCATTCTAGGAAAGGCTGGGGAAGAGGCAGGGTGTCAGCAGGACAGGCATAGCATACCATGCTGCAAATCCGCACACCAGGCATGGCGAGAATGCACTAAATCACTGGTGTGATGGAGCTCTTTTTTAATATGGAGGTTTTTGTATACACATTTCTTCTGTGTGTGTGCATATATGTTTGGTGTAAATTGACATTTTTAAAATCCAAGTTGAGTCAAGTCCATTGTCCACTCCCATGCATTGGCAAGGATGAAAGACAGCCAAACAAGATTTACTATTTAATAAACAATAATGATGTTAAGAGAGGTAATAATAATGATAATAATGATGATAACAAATGAGTTCATAGAAAGCTAGCAAATGAAAAGGCCTAAACTCAGTCTGTGTCTTGCTTTTAGGCTGGCAAGTGCCCCAGACAGGGCTCAGTTAGTCCCAGGAGTCACACACAGAGATAAACCAGTCCAGGATCATGCAGGAGATTCCAAAGAGAGTGAGCAGGAGAAGGCAGGTCAAAGCCATCCAGAGCTCAGTCCACAGGAATCAGTTCTGCCAAGCGTCAAGGCCAGTCAGAGGGGGTCCAAGGGAGGAGTCCAGATGCGTAGCCGATGGTCTAGGAATCTGCAAAGGTCCAGAAGATCAAGGCAAAGCATGATGGTTAAAGTGCCGTTGTTTGCAGCAGAGACCTCCCTTCTACTGTGCTGATGTAGAGCTGGTCATTAATTGCTTTTAATGGAGAACCCACGCTGTGGCTTTCTTTTGTTCTTTTGCTGCTTGTGTCTGAGCCTACACCTCTCAGAGGGGTAAATGATGTCAGGCTCTGATTCTTGCATTTGGGGGAGTTCAGGAATGGCACTATGTTCAACCATATTCAGTACGAGTTTTCTGCCACCGTCACTCCTATTGGCTCTCCCACCGCATCTCTGCCTTCGGGAGAGAGAGGATGTTTGGGAACAATCGTGTCCACCACCCAGGCCGGCCACCTCCCCATTCCAAAGACTGGGCTCTCTCCATCTGGTTGCTGGTCTCCCCTAAGCTGACTCTTTGTGCCCTCGACTCCCTGCTCCTGTCCTGTATAAAGACAAACATATCAGAGAGTTAACTAGTAGCCCATTAAGAGAGACTTTCCCCAGCCAATCCGAAATAGGAAGCATAAGAGATAGGAAGCGTAGAAGATAAAGAGCAGGTATGGATGTTTTCAGTTCAGGAGAGGTCAAAGATTGTCCTCATAGGGTGACCATATGGTAGGGAAAATCCGGATCCATTCTCCTTTCTGGCCAATCTGGCTGGCTTTTTAAAAATGTATTAAAAGTTCTAGGTTTTTAAATCTATATTAAACTATACCCAGCAAAATCGCCTCTTCTCCCAGAAGTCTAAGACCATGGGAAGCAAGACGGTCAGGGAGTATGCTGGGAGTGGTTCTCCTCCAGCCAAGGCAAATCTTTGGGGCCTGCTTGGCTCCACCCTCCCAGCATAGGTGTGCGCACAGGGTGTGCTAGGTGTGCCTCGGCACACCCTAATTTCCCAGGGCCACCTCCACTTTCCTGCCCCTCCTCGAATTGGGGCTTTTAAAAGGACAGGAAAGCCTTCGGAAAGCTGCCATTAGCATCCTTGGAGAACTACGCACTTTCCAGAGGCCCTGGAAAGTGCACTTTCTCACCCTCCACTGCTCCAATCGGGGCCTTTAAGGTGCACACCCTAACGAAATGACCTGCACACACCTATGCCTCCCAGTCCATAACTTCCTTCCCAGCTAGAGCTGCCCTGGTCATTCTCTGGACTGGTCCGGGCTGTGTTTGCTGCTGCCGGGACTCGCTCGCCTTGGATCCCACCCATCCTGGGAGCTACAAGATGCCTGTACAAGACCAACTGGTCTGTACAAGACCAACTGGAGAGATTACACTTGCCATGTGCTCCCATCCTTCGCCGCCCCCCCCCCCCAGCGTTAACAGGCCCATCGGGGCTTCCCTTGCCCCCACCAATGCCCATCAGAGTCCGGGAGAAGCCACCCCTCATGGAGACACAGAAGGGACTATATGGGGCAGACTCCACAGAGGCTTGTTCCTCCCACCCCCACACTAATTGATAGCTGCCATAAGAGTGGAAGAAAATAAAGCCTCTATGGAGTCTGCTTCAAATAGGCCTTTCTGAATCTTTGTGAAGGGGGTTGCAGGGGGGCACTTTTCTGGGACTCTGGAGAAGCCCCCTCTCCCACCCCCCATCCCCCGTGGAGACTCAGAAAGGCCCATGTGGGGCAGACTCCATAGAGGCTTCCCCCCCCCCCCATTGGAGGCTGCCATAAGAGTGGAAGAATAAAAAGGCCTCAAGGAGTCCGAAGGCCTTTCCGAAGCTGCAAGACACTATGTGGACTCCAGTATAATGACAAAGGTTGGAATAAAACTGTTTTGCAGACTGAAGGAAAGGGAGGCTTGTGACCTCTCCAGCCAAAACAGGAATTATCTCAGGGTTGCCCCTCCCCCTTTTAAGTGAAGGAGGAAAGGAGGGCAGAACAATCTGCTTTTTCACCCATAGGGACAGAGAACAGAAACAGTCTCGCTCTGTAGTTTCTTCCATACCTTTCTTTCACGGGTGAACAACAGCTTGGTGATTTTTTTGCTGCAAAATTACCTAAGGGGAAAGAGTTAAATAACTTCTCTCTGCCTCTCCCTGGTCTACTCAGTTGCAGTTTGCCCAGGCCGTTTTGGGTTTTTTCAGGGTGGATTTAAATAACGATTTTAAATCCACGATTTTAATCACTACTCAGAAAGACTCGATTTAATCATGTGACTCCCCCCACCACCAAAAAAGTGCACTCTTCCTCGCTATAAGCTGAATACATATTTTACACGACGCAGAGTTACCAAAGACTCATTCTTGCTGGTATAATCTTAATATTTACAAGCAGATGCAGGTTTCATTTTTAGCTTCTTGTGCAGATCTGTTTTACTCCCAACAATCTATTCATTGAATTTTTTGAAACTTAGCACTTAAGAGGTAAGGGGTTGATTCTGTGTACATAGATTTGCAAACGAACAATGGGATTATGATCTCTGCAGACACAAATTCGCAGTTTTGAGAACTGTAAAACAAGCATCTGTGATAAAATCTTCTGAAACCTCTGAAAGAGCCTGACGTTGTGAAGGGATTAACGGAATTCATTTACCAAAAAAATTAAACATTGCATGAATATACAGCCTCATGCTACATAATTAAAAACTAATCCTTATTTCATGATGAATAACCTTTGGACCATAATGTATCTTAAAGAGAAAACTATGTTTAGATAGATTTTTCCTCAAAAAGCATTTTATTTTTAAAAATCTGATCTAAATTAAAAAATCCAATTTAAATAAAAAAAATCTGATTTAAATTTTTAAAAATCTGAATTTTAATTTTTTTAAAAAAAAATCATTGTTTTTTTATCCACCCTGGGTTGTTGTTTTTTTACAGTGGAGGAAAGTATCATGAAACGCCGTGGAGACTCAGGCTGTGATGTAAGGCTTGGTGTAAGAATAGTTAAGAATCCCACAATAGGGTTCAAAAGCATGCAAGGGCATCAGATTAGCATGCATGTTTGTTTTCAAGACTCCCAACTGTCTATTAACGCCCTTATTGGTTACTCTTTGGATTAGTCTTCTTCTTTTAATTACAAAACATTCCTTTTTTTATGGGACAACATTTTAAAGTGATTTCTTGACTTTCGTTCTTTGCTTTCATCATGTATGTGAAGAAAAGGCTCGTTATGCAATCTGTGAGCATCCCTTGCCTCCAAGTGCATTTTCTTTTTGAATCCAAACTTTCTCTGGTATGATGTTATTCCAGAGAATAATGAAATCATAGCATAAAGGCAGATAACCCGAGTTTATAGAGCCAAGCTGGTGTCCCAGATTCTGTTCGGGGCCCTAGTCTGGTTCCCATTGTCAAAAGGTTCTCTCGAGGGTGTCCAATCGCTGTTTTTAAGGCTAATATTTGGTGTGCCAAGATGTGCGTCTGGAGCCGCACTCAACCTGGAGGCTGGGTTAAGTTCACTGAAATGTCAGGCATGGATCCACATATTACAATTCTGGTTCCGACAGTATCATGCACTTACCTATAACTCTTTGGTATCCCAAGTCCTGCTGGATTCTTTCGAATCCCCTTGGACCAAAGCAGTGGCACAGAGGGCTACTACATTGGGGCTTTCCGCCTTTTATCTATTATCCCTAGACTTGGGAAGTGCCAAACGGATTATTAAACAAAGATTAATAGACACAGATCTTCAAGAATTTCGAGGTGCTGCCTGAGGCCCATGCTCTCCCCTGTCACGGGGTCTTTCTGACTATGCTCACAAAGGGGAAATGGCATATCTGAAATGGTTAACTGTCCCCAAATACAGAAAAGCATTTACCTTGGCTAGATTTAACGTACTACCCTCCAAATTGCTGGAGGGCAGATTTAAAAAAACTCCAGTAGAAAGCAGAAGCTGTCCGTGTAACAGCATCAAGGTGGAGTCTATTGAACGTGTTTTATTCTCTTGTAACTTTTACAATGAAGCCAGGAATGACCTGTTGCGACTGATTATTACACAGTGTCTCCCGGGTCGTGCCAGGGAGACCCTGGCGATCAATCTCCTTCAGGGTACTAATAAGTATATCACCCTTCAAGTATCTAAATTTCTCTGTTCTGTGATTTGCTGCAGTACTCAGATGAATGTCTGACTGTGTCTTTTTCCATACTGTTACTTACATAAGAGAGCTGAATATCTTGGTGGATGGTCTGTTGCCTGTAAATAAAGTTTGATAAAAGGAGATACAAAATGAAACAGGAGTTGTTTACATTTCCTCTACTGTCTTTGGACCCAATGTAGCAAAAAGGTGACATTGAGCCCCTGTATTAGTCCAAGTATCAGTTCCAACAGGGCAGATCTTAAACTGCTGAGTGACCTTAGTCACTGAGAATCAAGCTCACTTCTGCCTGCCTGGTCCCACCTTGGGTTCTGCTTCTTGATCATGCTCAAGTCAGGAGGGAGTGTGTTGGGGACTCTGGCTTTTCAATATATGGATGCCGATGAAATCGGTGTTAATATGCTCTGTGCCGTGGCACCTTGGCCATGAGGTTCCACAGGGCTCTATTTTATCCCTTATGCTGTTCAACATTTACATGAAGCTGCTGGGAGCAGTTATCTGGAGATGTGGGCTGAGGTGTCATCAATATGCGGATGACATCCAGCTCTACCTCTCCTTTTCATCAAACCCAGGTGAGGCAGTGACTGTTCTGAATCAGTGCCTGGGCATGGTAATGGACTGGATGAGGGCCAATAAACTGACACTCAATCCAGACAAGACGGAGGTATTGTTTGTGGGTGGTTCATCTGTCCAGCTAGGTGATGCTCACCCTGTTCTGGAGGGGATCACACTCCCCCTAAAGGATCAGGTCCGTAGTTTGAGAGTGTTCCTGGATCCAGAACTGTCACTTGAGGCACAGGTGGACTCAGTAGCAAGGAACACCTTTTATCAGCTTAGGCTGATATACCAACTGCACCCTTATCTGCACAGAGATAGCCTAGTTACAGTTATCCACGCTCTGATAACCTCTCGTCTGGATTACTGCAATGTGTTATACGTGGGGCTGCCTTTGAAAATGATCCGGAAACTTCAACTGGTACAAAACAGGGCAGCCAGACTGTTTCGGGGACTGGCCAACGAGACCACATTACACCAGTCTTTTTCCAGCTTCACTGGCTGCCAGTTCAGATCCGGCCCAGTTCAAAGTGCTGGTATTAACATTCAAAACCCGAAATGGCTTGGGGCCAGTTATCAGAAGGAACGCCTCCTCCCATATGTACCTGCCCGGACCCTAAGGTCATCCTCGGGGAGATTTTGCTTGCACATTAAGAGTAAGTCTTGAGAGGAAGGAGCAGTTGGGCAGTGGGGCCAATGACCTAGAGGGGTGGTGGGCTATCCTTCACTAGAGGTCTTCAAGGAAAGTCTGGATGATAGGCTGTTGAGGAAGCCCTACATCTAGACTCCCTGGCCTGAGCAGGAGGGTTGGACTAGATGACCTTTCTCAGCCTATGGGCCACATGTCCACCATGCTCATCCTATCAGGACCATAGGCCAGCTGTTGGCAGGGTCAATGCAAAAGTGGATGGGGCCATGCCACCCTCCCTCATGCAACCTCTACACCCATTTATCCACATCCACCTCTCTCTCTCTCTCTCTCTCTCTCTCTCTCTCTCTCTCTCTCATGCACACACATTGACATGTTGCATTCCTGTCTGTCATGAAGCTCTAAGAGGCTTAGAAATGGTCTAGTCACCACTGATAACTGCCCAGAAAGCTTGCGCTATTTGGGGGGCCTACAAATGTGAGAGACAAAATGAAATAATGTGATAGTCTTGTAGAGGGGATCCCATGTGGTCTGCATGGAACTGAGTGTGGAGAAGGTTCTATTGTCCTCCTCACTCAGTTGGGGGAATGTTTCACCCAGAGGGCCCAAAGGAGGCTAGTTGATCCCAGTGAAGTCAATCCGAGATTCAGATCCCTGCCCAGCCAAGAAGTGGTGACTTCTCAGCTTGACCTACCCCTCAGGGTTGTTGTAAAGATAAAGTAGGGTACAGCACCATACGTGACATTTCAGACTCTTTGGGAAAAGGCATGATTTCAATAAACCAAGGTGCCAGGGATGGGTGTGGAATAAGACGCTTCCATCACTGATAAGAAACAGAGCAGAGCTTTCCATTTCTTGAACTGTTGTCAAATTGTTTTGCCACGTATCCAGGAAGAGCTTCTGAGCACTAGAACCTTGTCTCAGAAAATAAAAGGGTTTGTCAAGGTTTTGTAGAAGTGTTCGCCTGTGGGAGCGTGTGTGAGTGCCGTGTTCACTAAGGCAGCAGTGTTTGTACTGTACCTCTTTCAACTCTCTTAACACTTTTTGCCTGTCTCTTCTCCAGGCAAAATCTCTAAGCCTGGTCTTCCTCACAGGTTGTTATAAGGCTACAGCATATTCTGAGCTTGCTGAAGCAAAGGATACAAATCTTATGAGTAAAAGAATAAGTAATTGCTGTGTGAAAAAGGGTTAACGAGGATTGGGGATTACTGATCACAGGTGGGCACGTCTGTTAAGGCATCAAACTTGTCTTCCGATATCTTGGCTTTGTGGATCTTGGGTCAATGTGAGATAGCCTTAGCTCTGGTCTCAAAGCAGCAGGAGTTTTGAGCATTGGATGCCATTCTTTAATATACTCAGCTATGCCTTCAAACTTGACCTATATTCCTCAGAAGTTGCCATGGTCTCTCTTATTTACCACTTTGCTGTTTAATACTTCTAGGCCCTGCCTTCACATTGCCACGTTGCCGCTGCTTTGCTGCTAAACCCCATGTTTTTGCTGCTGCCGGGTGGTGGTGGGTAATCCCAATGGCAGGAGGCAGCGCAGGCTTTCCGGTGGTCATTCGGCTCACCAGGCCCACCCCCTGCCCTCTGCCTGTATTCCGCCGAGCAATCAGCAGTTGTCATCCACCCTGGAACGTCCCTGGCTCGATGCCGGAGCTAGGTCACGTGGCACAAGGGCCGTGGTGACCTCACTTTCACAGAAAGCCACATGCTGGCTGTGAGTCGGTGACTGCGTTGTATAACCGGTGCAGTGCCACTGAGCAGCCACTATGGGGCAAAGAAGATGTATAGAAAGCCCCCTAGTTTCCTTCTTGGGCACATATTGACTTAGAGGTTTTTTTCAAGTTCAAGGATATTCTTACAGAAGGATGAAAATTGCAGTATTAGCCATTAGGCTAAATGTTGAAATTTACGATATCAGATATATTTTTTAATCAAGGCAAGAAATAATCAATACAATCCATTTAGGTAGAAACCCCATTGATATCTTAGAACAGGTGTTTTAATCCCTTCTTTTATAATGCAACTCAAAGGAATCCATAGCTAGGATTATGGTGAGTGGGTGAGTGGGGTGTGGGTAGAAGTCCCCCTTCATCCCCCTGTGGATGCCCATGGTGGACTTTCCCAATATCAAAACCCAATCCAATCAATGGCCGGCAACTCCACAACGCTGGGGTTCTAGCAGCCATGGCGACGGAGGATTCCGGTCCAATCAAAGCCCCAGGAGACTGTTGGTTTCTTGAACTAAACTGTTCAACTAAACTAAACTGTTGGTTTAGTGTGGCAAGATTTAATTTGCTCATCTATACCATAATTTATTGTTCATTTCTTCTTACCAATACTTATTTAGATTTTAATAGTTTAATAGTTTAATAGTTCAATAGTTTAATAGTTTAATAGTTCAATTGTTTAGCCCTCCATTCCCTCACACCCTCATCCCAGAGAGCCTGCCCCATTCCCCCTCCCCATACCATCTTCCACCCGCTGTTGTCTAATGATGGAGAAAAACAACTTCATGCGGTGCCAGGTAAGAAGGGTCACAGTTTGGGAAATGGAAGGTGGTGGTTCTGGAGAGGGATGGTCAGCAGGAACTCAGGGGTTCAGTTCTGCAACAGGAATTTGTCGAGATTTGATTGGTTCAGGTGATCCCTTCCCTTTCTCAGTGTCAAACCTGGCTTGATCCACTCTCCCTTTTTTAAAAACAACAACAACTGGAATTCCAGGTTTACAAATCTGTAGCTCAATGCATGTGCCTGATCTCTGAAGTGTTCATCTAATCTGTTAGGTGATGCTAACAGAGCTTTTGAAGGAATTTAGCATTTCTTTTATTCTCCTATGCCAACATACACCTGGTCCAGCGTTCTTCAAAAGGAGATGCCTGTCAAATTCTTTTGTACTTGTGATTCCAGCTGGCACTGTAGAGATGCTTTTAAAAGGGGTTGAAGTCACACCCAGTGTGGACTTGTAGTGTCCAAATGAAAGCCTCCACTGGCAACCTTCTTTGTGGATTCGCAGTGGCATTGCTTTGATTCTTGGCATCTCTTTGGTGAAGACCCAATATATTTTGCCATGGAAATTAGAACAGAAAGCATACCTGGGTGCTACCCCTGACCATGGTCTGCACTAGGTGCCTCCACAGAAATTGGCCAGTGCTCCAGCAGTGGTCTACCTTCTGCCCACCCTGGATCTCCCCTCAAACGTTGTCATCTTCTCAGTCATCCGGGATTTAATCCACCACTTTTTGACCTGGTGGTGAACCTTTCTATTGCAGGACCTGGGTGTCATCAGCTACAGAGCAAAGCGGCTGATGTGGGACTTCCTGGAGTCGCAGGAACATCATTTGCTTGTAAGTCTCCCCAAATTCTGAACTTTCCGGTAGAGGTGGGAGGAAAAAACAGGTAGGAAGTCCCAAATCCAGGAAGCCTGAAGCAGATTTTTAATTGGACCCAAGAAGATGTCCTTACCTTACATTCAACGTGCAATTTTTTTTAAAAAAAAAGTCATTGGGCACATATTCAAGATGATTCCCAGCAACTACAGACTCTGATGCATGGTATTTGCCAGCATGAACATACATGTGAACTTTGGAGACAAGGTGCATCCTTGACAAGGGGAACCCACTCAGAGACCTAGGGTGCTTATAAGGGAGGCTTTTATCGTGCGATTGCACTGCATCGGTCACAGAGTTTGACAGGCGCTCCAGGCGATGGCATCTTCAGGTTGACGCCCTCCTGGGGTTCCCACCACTTCTGCCACCTTTCCGCCGACCAGAAACAAATCCGGTAAGGAGGAAAATACGGAGAACGTTTCTAAGTTTGTCGGAAGGCACTGCGCCGCTCTTGTGCATTGTGTAACAAAGAGGACTTTCTTTGGTGGGGAAAAGATGGAAGTGCTGAAATAGGAGGGTTATGAGTGGGAAAAGATAGCATGTGGAACCCCCCTCCACCGCTAAAACTCCCTGAATGAGGCAGGATGATGTCACAATAAGAGCCTCGCCCAGAAGCTGACGGGATAGCTGCACAATCCCTGGGTGCCTCTACAAGAGAGGTTTAATGCTCTTTCAAGGCGCTTTAAAAAAATTACCTCTACAAGAACGGAGTGCAAATGGGGCGTAGAGGCGCGTTATCTCCCCGATAATGCGCATTTTCGAATGTGCGTTAAATCGCGAGTTTTATTTTGCTCCGGCCGTTAAGGCGCATTTTTTCCATGTGAACAAGCGCTAATGCGCATTAACTTATTGTAAAGCACTTTTTTGACATCTATAAATGCGCCTCGCCGCTTCTCGCCACCTGCCGTGCAGAGGGATTAGGAGTAAATGCGCATTTGCGATAATGCGCACTTTCGCCGAACAGGGCGCAAAAGCGAATCCTTGTAGAGGGGACCCCTTTTACCTGTGATTGTCCCTAGGGAGGAACCAGAACACTGAGAACTAACAACAGTAGCTGCGAATGCAGTGGCATTTTGTAAGAGAAAGAAATCGTGTATGTGGGTTTGGATGGGTATGTGGGTAGAGATGGGTTTGGAGAGTTGGGCTTGTCAATGGGCGTAGGCACACCGCAGCAGGCCAGACAGGGAGTATTAGCACAGGAGGAAGGTTATCTGAGGCAGGCCTTGAAAAGGAGTCCCAGCTTGGAGGAGGATGGAAGCCGGGAGTGGGGAGGAAGAAGACCCTCCGGAGTGGGATCTTTGGCATCATTTCTGAGGCAAGATGTGAGGCAAATTCATGTTGGATTTTCTTGCCAGGCATTGTTCTCCCTTTTCATCAGACCCTGCCATTGTTTGTGTGTTTTTGCTTCACAGAATCCCCACCTGGCAAGAGATCGGCCGACAATGGCAGCAGGCAAGGTTAGTGCCTCTTCCATCTTCCATATCTTGCTGCCAAAGGCTGTTCAGGGGAAGACAGCATGGATTGTGATTGAAACTCCATTGGGGAACAGTAAGAATGGAAAGAGATAATTCCAACGCTCTTCCCCTGGAGCCTTTTTTGTGTCATCACAGGTTTTTGTTTGTGGGATTTAGAGCACTTCCTACACATGGGTTCTGGTTTTAACCTATAAAGCCTTACATGGCTTGGGACCACAATACCTGACGGAATGCCTTTCCCGACATGAACCTACCCTACCCGACAGAGATGGTTCTAGGAGAACCCCCATAAGAACATAAGAAGAGCCCTGCAGGATCAGACCATGGGTCCACCTAGTCCACCATTTTGTTCACACAGAAAACTACACAATTTAAAGTGAGAGTATGAAGAACCTAGGCTGACCATATGAAAAGGAGGACAGGGCTCATGTAACTTTAACAGTTGTAAGAAAAGGAATTTCAGCCTGTGTCATTTGTATGCAATTAGTTCCTGGTGAAATTCCCTCTTCATCACAACAGTTAAAGTTGCAGGGGCCCTGCCTTCTTTTGTATATGGTCACTCTAGTATAGTGCCAGCCCCTTTAACTGTTGTGATGAAGAGGGGATTTCACCAGGTACTAATTGCATACAAATGATGATGGCTGAAATTCCCTTTTCTTTACAACTGTTAAAGTTACATGAGCCCTGTCCTCCTTTTCATATGGTCAGCCTAAAAGAAACTAAAAAATAGAGGGATCTGCTGCTACACATCCCTGGGCTGGAATGCATCTGTAGGCAGTCTGTCCTTCTCTGGCCTCACGTTGCTCTAGGATGAATACTGCCTCAGGGGATTTGGCTAGTTCTTTCAATGTGCCCCGTGTCCCTGTAATATCCCCAATCTCTTTCTTCCCTCAAATCCTCCAATCTTTTTTACCATTTGCAAGGTAGCCTATCATGCAGGTTGATTTAGGAGTCTTCCAGGATGCCCTCTTCATCACAACAGTTAAAGG
This sequence comes from Anniella stebbinsi, assembly GCA_029215795.1. NCBI lineage: Eukaryota > Metazoa > Chordata > Lepidosauria > Squamata > Anniellidae > Anniella > Anniella stebbinsi. The sequence goes on along the minus strand of JARDYH010000001.1, from coordinate 194,753,759 downwards.
TGCAGGCACTATACTAAAGTGACCATATACAAAAGAAGGCAGGGCCCCTGCAACTTTAACTGTTGTGATGAAGAGGGAATTCCACCAGGAACTCATTGCATACAAATGACACCGTCTGAAATTCCCTTTTCTTTACAACTTTTAAAGTTACATGAGCCCTGACCTGGATGTTATCGGGTCACCCTAAGTATAACCTACCTCACGCTTGTAAATTACTCACACATTTTAAAGATAAAATGGGGTGGGGAGGTGAACAGAACCATGTAAGCTCTATTAAACTCCTTCAAGACAGCGTGGGAGTTAATAAATACCACCTGACGTATTCGTCAGGGTTATCACCAGACCTTGCCTATTGTTTGTTTCTTTTTGCTTCACAGAATGCATACCTGGCAAAACATCGCCCAACTATGGCCAACATCGCCCAACCAAAACATCAGCCAACCACGGCCAACATCGGCCAACCAAAACATCGGCCAACCATGGCCAACATCGGCCAACCAAAACATCGGCCAACCACGGCCAACATCGGCCAACCAAAACATCGGCCAACCACAGCCAACATCAGCCAATCAAAACATCGGCCAACCACTGCGGCTATCAAGGTAAGTGTGGCACCTGCATGCTTCGTGTCTTGCTGCCAGATGGGGTTAATGAGTTGTAGGTTAGACTTTATTGGGCCCAGTGAGGGTGCAAAAAGATCACTCTGATGTTCTTCCTCCAAAGCCTATTTGTGTGATCACATAATTCAGTGGCCTTTAGTAGCCTCACATATTTTCATTCCAAGAAAGAAGGCTAACTTGCTTCGTCTAGCTACATATGTGCCTAAGATCTGTTGTGAGAAGCCAGAGGTCACACATTGAGGGCTATATATTTTACGTTCAGGTTTTACTTACTTTTACCTCCGCCAAAACATGTTTTTGAATGCCTAAATGGGTTATGGTTTTGTAAAAACCTTTTTAACAGATTCCTCATAAACATACTGCTCTGAAGGTACACAAAAATAATTTGTAGTATGTTTAGTGGGGCTTGCATAGGATTGTGCTCTGGAAAAGTGACTAGTTCTGCCTAAACCAGTGGTCGTGACTCCAAATAGGTCATGAGTTCAGTTCAGACGGGTCGCGGCAAAGCTGTTGCAGCCATGTTGGGCATGGAGAAAATTGTGAAAGTGGGTCCCACATTGCAGGTTGGGAGTCCGAGGGGGTCTCGAGTCAGGACCAGTTGAAGTCTCTCCCCAATCTCTCTCCTCTCTCAAATCCTCTACTTTTCCTCAGCATCTCTAATGGTAATTCATCAGGCCCAAAAAGATTGGGTTCCAGAGTTGTATTGCAGGTGTGGAAAGGGTTTGGAGAGTTTAGCAGTTTATGAGAAAAATGTGGAAGACCAATATCTCTATTTTGGATAAATATTTGCAAGGTAGCCTATCATGCGGGTTGATCTAGGAGTCTGGCAAGATACCAAGGCTTCTGGGACCAATATCTGTCACAGTCTCCTCCTAATGTTGGACCCCAGGTCTGTGTGTGAGAAAGCAGGAAGGTGGACATGGAGTTCAAGGGAGGCTCAAACTAAATTACCTCACAGGGACTGAACTACCTCTTTTCCCATTTAACCTACCTCATACGGTTGTAACTTACTCTCATGTTTTAAGGATAAAATAGGGTAGGAGACAGAACCCTGTAAGCTCGATTGCGCTTCTTCAAGAAACGATGGGATATTCATAAATAATCATCTGAAAGATATTTTCTCCCGAGGGTTTGTTGTCATGTCTGTAGCAATATGCGGGGTCAATTCATTGTGGATTTCCTTGCGACGTATTTGTCACGGTTATCATCACACCTTGCCATTTTTTGGTTTCGCGTCACAGAACCAATACCTGGCAAAAGGTCGGCCAACTACTGTGGCAATCAAGGTAAGTGTGGCCCCTGCATGCTCCGTGACTTGCTGCCGCATGGGGTTAGTGGGAAGACAGCACGGGTTGTGCTTTAGACTTTATTGGGGCCAGTGAGGATGCAAAGAGAGCACTCCGATATTCTTCCTCCAAAGCCCATTTGTGTGATTGCACAATGCAGTGGGATTTAGTGTCATCACATCTTTGAATTTGGAGATAGGGTGACCATATGGTAGGGAAAATCCGGATCCATTCTCCTTTCTGGACAATCTGGCTGGCTTTTTAAAAATGTATTAAAAGTTCTAGGTTTTTAAATCTATATTAAACTATACCCAGCGAAATCGCCTCTTCTCCCAGAACTCTAAGACCCCGGGAAGCAAGACAGTCAGGGAGCATGCTGGGAGTGGTTCTCCTCCTACCAAAGCGAATCTTTGGGGCCTGCTTGGCTCCACCCTCCCAGTATAGGTGTGCACACAGGGTGTGCTGGGTGTGCCTAGGCACACCCTAATTTCCCAGGTCCACCTCCACTTTCCTGCCCCCCCTCGAATTGGGGCTTTTAAAAGGACAGGAAAGCCTCCGGAAAGCTGCCATTAGCATCCTTGGAGAACTACTCACGTGCCAGAGGCTCTGGAAAGTGCACTTTCTCTCCCTCCACTGCTCCAATCGGGGCCTTTAAGATGCACACCCTAACAAAACGACCTGCGCACACCTATGCCTCCCAGTCCGCCACTTCCTTCCCAGCTAGAGCTGCCCTGGTCATTCTCTGGCCTGGCTCTGACTGTGTTTGCTGCTGCTGGGACTTACTCGCCTTGGATCCAACCCATCCTGGGAGCTACAAGATGCCTGTACAAGACCAACTGGTCTGTACAAGACCAACTGGAGAGATTACACTTGCCATGTGCTCCCATCCTTCGCCGCCCCCCCCCCAGCGTTAACAGGCCCATCGGGGCTTCCCCTGCCCCCACCAATGCCCATCAGAGTCCTGGAGAAGCCACCCCTCACGGAGACTCAGAAGGGACTACATGGGGCAGACTCCACAGAGGCTTGTTCCTCCCACCCCCACACTAAATGGTAGCTGCCATAAGAGTGGAAGAAAATAAAGCCTCTATGGAGTCTGCTTCAAATAGGCCTTTCTGAATCTTTGTGAAGGGGGTTGCAGGGGGGCACTTTTCTGGGACTCTGGAGAAGCCCCCTCTCCCACCCCCCATCCCCCGTGGAGACTCAGAAAGGCCCATGTGGGGCAGACTCTATAGAGGCTTCTCCCCTCCACTCATTGGAGGCTGCCATAAGAGTGGAAGAATAAAAAGGCCTCAAGGAGTTTGCCCCAAATAGGCCTTTTCGAAGCTGCAAGACACGATGTGGGCTCTAGTATAATGACAAAGGATGGAATAAAAATGTTTTGCAGACTGAAGGAAAGGGAGGATTGTGACCTCTCCAGCCAAAACAGGAATTATCTCAGGGTTCCCCCCCCCCTTTTTAATTGAATGACGAAAGGCGGGCAGAACAATCCGCTTTTTCACCCATAGGGACAGAGAACAGCAACATTCCCCTCTGTAGTTTCTTCCATACCTTTCTTTCACGGGTGAACAACAGCTTGGTGATTTTTTTTGCTGCAAAATTATCTAAGGGGAAAGAGTTAAATAGCGTCTCTCTGCCTCTCCCTGTTCTACTCAGTTGCAGTTCGCCCAGGCCGTTTTGGTTTTTTTCAGGGTGGATTTGATTTTAATCACTACTCAGAAAGACTCGATTTAATCATGTGACTCCCTCCCCAAAAGTGCACTCTTCCTCGCTATAAGCTGAATACATATTTTACACAACTCAGAGTTACCAAAGACTCATTCTTGCTGGTATAATCTTAATATTTACAAGCAGATGCAGGTTTCATTTTTAGCTTCTTGTGCAGATCTGTTTCACTCCCAACAATCTATTCATTGAATTTTTTGAAACTTAGCACTTAAGAGGTAAGGGGTTGATTCTGTGTACATAGATTTGCAAACGAACAATGGGATTATGATCTCTGCAGACACAAATTCGCAGTTTTGAGAACTGTAAAACAAGCATCTGTGATAAAATCTTCTAGATAGAAAAATTGCCCAATAATCTTACAGAAACCTGTGGAAGAGCCTGACGTTGTGAAGGGATTAACGGAATTCATTTACCAAAAAAATTAAACATTGCATGAATATACAGCCTCATGCTACATAATTAAAAACTAATCCTTATTTCATGATGAATAACCTTTGGACCATAATGTATCTTAAAGAGAAAACTATGTTTAGATAGATTTTTCCTCAAAAAGTATTTTATTTTTTAAAAATCTGATTTAAATACAAAAATCCTATTTAAATAAAAAAAATCCGATTTAAATTTTTAAAAATCTGATTTTTAATTTTTAAAAAAATCATTGTTTTTTTATCCACCCTGGGTTGTTGTTTTTTACAGTGGAGGAAAGTATCATGAAATGCAGTGGAGACTCAGGCTGTGATGTAAGGCTTGGTGTAAGAATAGTTAAGAATCCCACAATAGGGTTCAAAAGCATGCAAGGGCATCAGATTAGCACACATGTTTGTTTTCAAGACTCTCAACTGTCTATTAACGCCCTTATTGGTTACTCCTTGGATTAGTCTTCTTCTTTTAATTACAAAACATTCCTTTTTTTATGGGACAACATTTTAAAGTGATTTCTTGACTTTCGTTCTTTGCTTTCATCATGTATGTGAAGAAAAGGCTCGTTATGCAATCTGTGAGCATCCCTTGCCTCCAAGTGCATTTTCTTTTTGAATCCAAACTTTCTCTGGTATGATGTTATTCCAGAGAATAATGAAATCATAGCATAAAGGCAGATAACCCGAGTTTATAGAGCCAAGCTGGTGTCCCAGATTCTGTTCGGGGCCCCAGTCTGGTTCCCATTGTCAAAAGGTTCTCTCGAGGGTGTCCAATCGCTGTTTTTAAGGCTAATATTTGGTGTGCCAAGATGTGCGTCTGGAACCGCACTCAACCTGGAGGCTGGGTTAAGTTCACTGAAATGTCAGGCATGGATCCACATATTACAATTCTGGTTCCGACAGTATCATGCACTTACCTATAACTCTTTGGTATCCCAAGTCCTGCTGGATTCTTTCGAATCCCCTTGGACCAAAGCAGTGGCACAGAGGGCTACTACATTGGGGCTTTCCGCCTTTTATCTATTATCCCTAGACTTGGGAAGTGCCAAACGGATTATTAAACAAAGATTAATAGACACACCTCTTCAAGAATTTCGAGGTGCTGCCTGAGGCCCATGCTCTCCCCTGTCACGGGGTCTTTCTGACTATGCTCACAAAGGGGAAATGGCATATCTAAAATGGTTAACTATCCCCAAATACCGAAAAGCATTTACCTTGGCTAGATTTAACGTACTACCCTCCAAATTGCTGGAGGGCAGATTTAAAAAAACTCCAGGAGAAAGCAGAAGCTGTCTGTGTAACAGCATCAAGGTGGAGTCTATTGAACGTGTTTTATTCTCTTGTAACTTTTACAATGAAGCCAGGAATGACCTGTTGCGACTGATTATTACACAGTGTCTCCTGGGTCGTGCCAGGGAGACCCTGGCGATCAATCTCCTTCAGGGTACTAATAAGTATATCACCCTTCAAGTATCTAAATTTCTCTGTCCTGCGATTTACTGCAGTACTCAAATGAATGTCTGACTGTGTCTTTTTCCATACTGTTACTTACATAAGAGAGCTGAATATCTTGGTGGATGGTCTGTTGCCTGTAAATAAAGTTTGATAAAAGGAGATACAAAATGAAACAGGAGTTGTTTACATTTCCTCTACTGTCTTTGGACCCAATGTAGCAAAAAGGTGACATTGAGCCCCTGTATTAGTCCAAGTATCAGTTCCAACAGGGCAGATCTTAAACTGCCGAGTGACCTTAGTCACTGAGAATCAAGCTCGCTTCTGCCTGCCTGGTCCCACCTTGGGTTCTGCTTCTTGATCATGCTCAAGTCAGGAGGGAGTGTGTTGGGGACTCTGGCTTTTCAATATATGGATGCCGATGAAATCGGTGTTAATATGCTCTGTGCCGTGGCACCTTGGCCATGAGATTCCACAGGGCTCTATTTTATCCCTTATGCTGTTCAACATTTACATGAAGCCGCTGGGAGCGGTTATCTGGAGATGTGGGCTGAGGTGTCATCAATGTGCGGATGACACCCAGCTCTACCTCTCCTTTTCATCAAACCCAGGTGAGGTAGTGACTGTTCTGAATCAGTGCCTGGGCATGGTAATGGACTGGATGAGGGCCAATAAACTGAGACTCAATCCAGACAAGACGGAGGTACTGTTTGTGGGTGGTTCATCTGTCCGGCTAGGTGATGTTCACCCTGTTCTGGAGGGGGTTACACTCCCCCTAAAGGATCAGGTCCGTAGTTTGGGAGTGCTCCTGGATCCAGAACTGTCACTTGAGAGTTGAACTCAGTAGCAAGGAGCACCTTTTATCAGCTTAGGCTGATATACCAACTGCACCCTTATCTGGACAGAGATAGCCACGCTCCGATAACCTCTCATCTGGATTATTGCAATGTGTTATACGTGGGGCTGCCTTTGAAAATGATCCGGAAACTTCAACTGGTACAAAACAGGGCAGCCAGACTGTTTCGGGGACTGGCCAACAAGACCACATTACTCCAGTCTTTTTCCAGCTTCACTGGCTGCCAGTCCAGATCTGGGCCCAGTTCAAAGTGCTGGTATTAACATTCAAAGCCCTAAATGGCTTGGGGCCAGTTATCAGAAAGAACGCCTCCTCCCATATGTACTTGCCCGGATCCTAAGGTCATCCTTGGGGAGATTTTGCTTGCACATTAAGAGTAAGTCTTGAGAGGAAGGAGCAGTTGGGCAGTGGGGCCAATGACCTAGAGGGGTGGTGGGCTATCCTTCACTAGAGGTCTTCAAGGAAAGTCTAGATGATAGGCTGTTGAGGAAGCCCTACATCTGGACTCCCTGGCCTGAGCAGGAGGGTTGGACTAGATGACCTTTCTCAGCCTATGGACCACATGTCCACCATGCTCATCCTATCAGGACCATAGGCCAGCTGTTGGCAGGGTCAATGCAAAAGTGGATGGGGCCATGCCACCCTCCCTCATGCAACCTCTACACCCATTTATCCACATCCACACCTCTCTCTCTCTCTCTCTCTCTCTCTCTCTCTCTCTCTTGCACACACATTGACATGTTGCATTCCTGTCTGTCATGAAGCTCTAAGAGGCTTAGAAATGGTCTAGTCACCACTGATAACTGCCCAGAAAGCTTGCGCTATTTGGGGGGCCTACAAATGTGAGCGACAAAATGAAATAACGTGATAGTCTTGTGGAGGGGATCCCATGTGGTCTGCATGGAACTGAGTGTGGAGAAGGTTCTATTGTCCTCCTCACTCAGTTGGGGGGATGTTTCACCCAGAGGGCCCAAAGGGGGCTAGTTAATCCATGCAGGAGCCTAGCCGTCAATCCCCTGATCAATCTCCTGAAGTGGGTCACATATCTCACACTTTCTCCAGCCTGGGTATAATCCGAGTTTTAACCAAACGGAAACATCCTTCCCAAGAGAACCCAACTCTGCAGCAAGAATAGCTGGTGTCTGCAGTATTATCGATAATGCAAAGTCATGGAGTTTTCATGTATTTATTTTCTATGATTTCTTTCTATCAATACATCATATTAGATGCCTAAAACTGGCTAGACATTAAGCAGATGACCCTGTCCAATGGTCCCACACTCAATTAACTGTACAATACATGTCTCCTCAGGAGTAAGTCCCAGTGAAGTCAATCCGAGATTCAGATCCCCGCCCAGCCAAGAAGCTCATGTGGCGACTTCTTAGCTTGACCTACCCCTCAGGGTTGTTGTAAAGATAAAGTAGGGTACAGCACCATACGTGACGTTTCAGACTCTTTGGGAAAAGGCATGATTTCAATAAACCAAGGTGCCAGGGATGGGTGTGGAATAAGACGCTTCCATCACTGATAAGAAACAGAGCAGAGCTTTCCATTTCTTGAACTGTTGTCAAATTGTTTTGCCACGTATCCAGGAAGAGCTCCTGAGCACTAGAACCTTGTCTCAGGAAATAAAAGGATTTGTCAAGGTTTTGTAGAAGTGTTAGCCTGTGGGAGCGTGTGTGAGTGCCGTGTTCACTAAGGCAGCAGTGTTTGTACTGTACCTCTTTCAAAACACTTCTTGCCTGTCTCCTCTCCAGGCAAAATCTCTAAGCCTGGTCTTCCTCACAGGTTGTAATAAGTAGGGGTGTGCACGGACCCCCCGGATCGGATCGGGACCCGGATCGGGACCTCCAATTTTGTCCCGGACCGGTTCGGACAAAATCGGAGGCCCCCCGGACCGGATCGAGTCCGATCCCGACCCAAAAATCGTACATTTTTGGATCGGCCGCCATTTTTTTCCCCATAGACTTGCATTGCAATGCAAGTCTATGAGGAAAAAATGGCGGCGGGTGGGTAAGGGGGGGCCTAACTCCCTCCCCCCCCCGGGGCCGTCCGCTGTGGACGGCCCCGGCAGGTAAACCCCCTCCCCCGCGCTCCCTACCCCCCCTGGGGCCGCCTGCTTCCATCCGCTGGCGCCCGCGGGCGCCAGCGGATAGAAGCGGACGGCTCCGGGGGGGGGGGTAAGCCCCCTTCCCCGCCACTTACCTTCTCGGCACGTCCGGCGCCGGCGGCTACTACCAGCGGGCTCCGCGGCCTACTCTCAAGTAGCGCGCCGGGTGATGACATCACCCGGCGCGCCACCCTGGAGCAGGCCGCGGAGCCTGCTGGTAGTAGTAGGCGCCGGCGCCGGACGGGAGCCGCCGGGCCGGGCAGGTAAGGGCCCCCCTCCCCCCTCCCCCCTCCGCGCGCCCCCTCCTCCCCTCCACGCACCCCCTCCTTACCTTTCCGGCCCGGCGGCTCCCGTCCGGCGCCGGCGCCTACTACTTCCAGCAGGCTCCGCGGCCTGCTCTAGAGTAGCGCGCCGGGTGATGACATCACCCGGCGCGCCACCCTAGAGCAGGCCGCGGAGCCTGCTGGGAGTAGTAGGCGCCGGCGCCGGACGGGAGCCGCCCGGCCGGAAAGGTAAGGGCCCCCCTCCCCCCTCCGCGCGCCCCCTCCTCCCCTCCACGCACCCCCTCCTTACCTTTCCGGCCCGGCGGCTCCCGTCCGGCGCCGGCGCCTACTACTTCCAGCAGGCTCCGCGGCCTGCTCTAGAGTAGCGCGCCGGGTGATGACATCACCCGGCGCGCCATCCTAGAGCAGGCCGCGGAGCCTGCTGGGAGTAGTAGGCGCCGGCGCCGGACGGGAGCCGCCGGGCCGGAAAGGTAAGGGCCCCCCTCCCCCCTCCGCGCGCCCCCTCCTCCCCTCCACGCACCCCCTCCTTACCTTTCCGGCCCGGCGGCTCCCGTCCGGCGCCGGCGCCTACTACTTCCAGCAGGCTCCGCGGCCTGCTCTAGAGTAGCGCGCCGGGTGATGACATCACCCGGCGCGCCATCCTAGAGCAGGCCGCGGAGCCTGCTGGGAATAGTAGGCGCCGGCGCCGGACGGGAGCCGCCGGGCCGGAAAGGTAAGGGCCCCCCTCCCCCCTCCGCGCGCCCCCTCCTCCCCTCCACGCACCCCCTCCTTACCTTTCCGGCCCGGCGGCTCCCGTCCGGCGCCGGCGCCTACTACTTCCAGCAGGCTCCGCGGCCTGCTCTAGAGTAGCGCGCCGGGTGATGACATCACCCGGCGCGCCATCCTAGAGCAGGCCGCGGAGCCTGCTGGGAATAGTAGGCGCCGGCGCCGGACGGGAGCCGCCGGGCCGGAAAGGTAAGGGCCCCCCTCCCCCCTCCGCGCGCCCCCTCCTCCCCTCCACGCACCCCCTCCTTACCTTCCCGGCCCGGTGGCTCCCGTCCGGCGCCGGCGCCTACTACTACCAGCAGGCTCCGCGGCCTGCTCTAGAGTAGCGCGCCGGGTGATGACATCACCCGGCGCGCCACCCTAGAGCAGGCCGCGGAGCCTGCTAGTAGTAGTAGGCTCCGGCGCCGGACGGGAGCCACCGGGCCGAGAAGGTAAGTGCCCCCCTCCTCCCCCCCCCCGCTGTCCACTTTCATCGGCGGGCGCCCGCTGGCGCCCGCCAATGGAAGCGGCGGTGGGCGCCAGTGGGCGCCCGCCGATCCGCCGATCCGCCGAACCGGTTCGGAGCTTTTTCGGACCGGTTCGGATTGGATCGGCCGATCCAGCTGCGGGATCGGAAATCGGATAATTTATCCGATTTCCCACTGGACCGGACTCGGATCGTGGATCGGGTCCGATCCAGTGCACATCCCTAGTAATAAGGCTACAGCATATTCTGAGCTTGCTGAAGCAAAGGATACAAATCTTATGAGTAAAAGAATAAGTAATTGCTGTGTGAAAAAGGGTTAACGAGGATTGGGGATTACTGATCACAGGTGGGCACGTCTGTTAAGGCATCAAACTTGTCTTCCGATATCTTGGCTTTGTGGATCTTGGGTCAATGTGAGATAGCCTTAGCTCTGGTCTCAAAGCAGCAGGAGTTTTGAGCACTGGATGCCATTCTTTAATGTATTCAGCTATGCCTTTAAACTTGACCTATATTCCTCAGAAGTTGCCATGGTCTCTCCTATTTACCACTTTGCTGTTTAATACTTCTAGGCCCTGCCTTCACATTGCCACGTTGCCGCTGCTTTGCTGCTAAACCCCATGTTTTCGCTGCTGCCGGGTGGTGGTGGGTAATCCCAATGGCAGGAGGCAGCGCAGGCTTTCCGGTGGTCATTCGGCTCACCAGGCCCACCCCCTGCCCTCTGCCTGTATTCCGCCGAGCAATCAGCAGTTGTCATCCACCCTGGAACGTCCCTGGCTCGATGCTGGAGCTAGGTCACGCGGCACAAGGGCCATGGTGACCTCTCTTTGACAGGAAGCCACATGCTGGCTGTGAGTCAGCGACTGCATTGTATAACCGGTGCAGTGCCACTGAGCAGCCACTATGGGGCAAAGAAGATGTATAGAAAGCCCCCTAGTTTCCTTCTTGGGCACATATTGACTTAGAGGCTTTTTTCAAGTTCAAGGATATTCTTACAGAAAGATGAAAATTGCAGTATTAGCCATTAGGCTAAATGTTGAAATTTACGATGTCAGATATATTTTTTAATAAAGGCAAGAAATAATCAATACAATCCATTTAGGGAGAAACCCCATTGATATCGTAGAACAGGTGTTTTAATCCCTTCTTTTATAATGCAACTCAAAGGAATCCATAGCTAGGATTATGGTGAGTGGGTGAGTGGGGTGTGGGTAGAAGTCCCCCTTCATCCCCCTGTGGATGCCCATGGTGGACTTTCCCAATATCAAAACCCAATCCAATCAATGGCCGGCAACTCCACAACGCTGGGGTTCTAGCAGCCATGGCGACGGAGGATTCCGATCCAATCAAAGCCCCAGGAGACTGTTGGTTTCTTGAACTAAACTGTTCAACTAAACTAAACTGTTGGTTTAGTGTGGCAAGATTTAATTTGCTCATCTATACCATAATTTATTGTTCATTTCTTCTTACTAATAGTTATTTAGAGTTTAATAGTTTAATAGCTTAATAGTTCAATAGTTTAATAGTTTAATAGTTAAATAGTTTAATAGTTTAATAGTTCAATTGTTTAGACCTCCATTCCCTCCCATCCTCATCCCAGAGAGCCTGCCCCATTCCCCCTCCCCATACCATCTTCCACCCGCTGTTGTCTAATGATCGAGAAAAACAACTTCATGCGGTGCCAGGTAAGAAGGGTCACAGTTTGGGAAATGGAAGGTGGTGGTTCTGGAGAGGGATGGTCAGCAGGAACTCAGGGGTTCAGTTCTCCAACAGGAATTGGTCGAGATTGGATTGGTTCAGATGATCTGGTTGGGGAGAAATGAAGTCAAAATTGGGGGAGGTTTATGTGTGTGTGTGTGTGTGTGTGTGTGGGAGGCAGGGTGTGTCCCGGGGCATGATGAACCTGACCACGGCTTTTTTGGCATTGTGCCAAAAAAATAACCAAACATTTCTTCGTTCCCTCCAGGAAAGAATGAAGAAATGTATTGAAAGATGGGCTGTCAACTTATTAAAGATGCCGCCTTTGGGTTGTGATAGTCTTGCTATTTCCTTTTCCCCACACCTGTACTAGGGACTCATTCGCCTTTATTTCACGAGTAGACTTCAGCAGACCGGAGGTTATGGGATGCCCACTATCATTTCCATCCGATCGAAATAAAGCTTCCACTCACACTCTTACTTTCATAGAAGTGTGTAACCCAATGCTTGGGTGCAGGACCCTACTCGTGAAGAATGGGACACTTCTGTTGGTTTAGAAGGCAATGCTAAGGTTTTAGTGTTGGGCTAAGAATGGATGCTTACTCAGAAGCAAGTCCTACCTATTTCAAAAGGCATAGAGTGTCTCCAAGTGCCTCCCTCCTTCCCTGGCCTGTGTGCAAAGGATGGGAGGGGACATCTGCTGTACTGTGTCCTCGCAGCCCCCAGGAAAGCCAGGACTTACTCTGGGTAGACATAAGACTCTCAGCACACTTACTTGGGAGTAAGCCCCATTGAAGACAATGGGACTTTAAAAGTTGGAATAAACAGCCCATTCTAGCCTATGGAAATTAACCACAATGCTTACAGCTTTGTCAGTTTTAAAGATAAAGAGGTGACACTTGGCAGCGTGATAGATCTTAAGTAGAGATTTAGCTATGCCATGTTTGAAGCAGATCCGTTCATGCCATGATTTTTGGGATTTTTTTTAATGTTCAAACGCAACTCTCCTCTTTGGGCCACCTACTTCTCTTTTTTTGTTTAGAGCAGAGCTTCCCCAACATAGTGCCCTCCCAAAGTGTTGGACTACAACTCCCATCATTGCAAGTCAGTATTCCCACGGTCAGGAATCCAATCCATGGCCGGCAACTCCACAATGCTGGGGTTGTAGCAGCCATGGTGACGGAGGATTCCGATCCAATCAAAGCCCCAGGGGACCGTTGGCTTCTTGAAAGCAGAGTGGTGGTTTAGAGTAGGAAGGTTTACTTTTCTTTTCTTTTCCAGGATTTACTGTTTAGTTCTTCTTAGTAATAGTTATTTAGAGTTTTATATTTTACTAGTTTACTAGTTTACTAGTTTGATAGGTTTATAGGTTAATATCTTAATAGTTTAATAGTTTAGCCCTCCAATCCCTCCCACCCTCATCCCAGAGATCCTGCCCCCCTCCCCCTCCCTACACCGTCTTCCATCCACTGTTATCCAAAGTGAGCTGGAAAAACAACTCCATGCGGCGCCAGGTAAGAAGGGTCACAGTTTCAGAAATGGAAGCTGGTGGCTCTGGAGAGGGATGGCCAGCCAAGCCCTATTTGGTCCACCGGAAACAGGCCAGTCTCCCATCGGGAGACCATGATCTACCTTCCCTCCCCTTTCTCAGTGTCAAGCCTGGCGTGATCCACTCTCCCTTTTTTTAAAACAACAACAACTGGAATTCCAGGTTTACAAATCTGTAGCTCAATGCATGTGCCTGATCTCTGAAGTGTTCATCTAATCTGTTAGGTGATGCTAACAGAGCTTTTGAAGGAATTTAGCATTTCTTTTATTCTCCTATGCCAACATACACCTGGTCCAGCGTTCTTCAAAAGGAGATGCCTGTCAAATTCTTTTGTACTTGTGATTCCAGCTGGCACTGTAGAGATGCTTTTAAAAGGGGTTGAAGTCACACCCAGTGTGGACTTGTAGTGTCCAAATGAAAGCCTCCACTGGCCACGCTTCTTTGTGGATTCGCAGTGGCATTGCTTTGATTCTTGGCATCTCTTTGGTGAAGACCCAATATATTTTGCCATGGAAATTAGAACAGAAAGCATCCCTAGGTGCTACCCCTGACCATGGTCTGCACTAGGTGCCTCCACAGAAATTGGCCAGTGCTCCAGCAGTGGTCTACCTTCTGCCCACCCTGGATCTCCCCTCAAACGTTGTCATCTTCTCAGTCATCCGGGATTTAATCCACCACTGTTTGACCTGGTGGTGAACCTTTCTATTGCAGGACCTGGGTGTCATCAGCTACAGAGCAAAGCGGCTGATGTGGGACTTCCTGGAGTCGCAGGAACATCATTTGCTTGTAAGTTTTTTACAAGCAGATTTTTAATTAGACCCAAGAAGATGTCCTTACCTTACATTCAACATGCAAATTTTTTTTTAAAAAAAAGTCATTGGGCACATATTCAAGATGATTCCCAGCAACTACAGACTCTGATGCATGGTATTTGCCAGCATGAACATACATGTGAACTTTGGAGACAAGGTGCATCCTTGACAAGGGGAACCCACTCAGAGACCTAGGGTGCTTATAGGGGAGGCTTTTATCGTGCAATTGCACTGCATCGGTCACGGAGTTTGACAGGCGCTCCAGGCGATGGCATCTTCAGGTTGACGCCCTCCTGGGGTTCCCACCACTTCTGCCACCTTTCCGCCGACCAGAAACAAATCCGGTAATGAGGAAAATATGGGGAACGTTTCTAAGTTTGTCGGAAGGCATTGCGCCGCTCTTGTGCATTGTGTAACAAAGAGGACTTTCTTTGGTGGGGAAAAGATGGAAGTGCTAAAATAGGAGGGCTATGAGTGGGAAAAGATAGCATGCGGAACCCCCCTCCACAGCTAAAACTCCCTGAATGAGGCAGGATGATGTCACAATAAGAGCCTCGCCCAGAAGCTGACGGGATAGCTGCACAATCCCTTTTACCTGTGATTGTCCCTAGGGAGGAACCAGAACACTGAGAACTAACAACACTAGCTGCGAATGCAGTGACATTTTGTAAGAGAAAGAAATCGTGTATGTGGGTTTGGATGGATATGTGGGTAGAGATGGGTTTGGAGAGTTGGGCTTGTCAATGGGCGTAGGCACACCGCAGCAGGCCAGACAGGGAGTATTACCACAGGAGGAAGGTTATCTGAGGCAGGCCTTGAAAAGGAGTCCCAGCTTGGAGGAGGATGGAAGCTGGGAGTGGGGAGGAAGAAGACCCTCCGGAGTGGGATCTTTGGCATCATTTCTGAGGCAAGATGTGAGGCAAATTCATGGCGGATTTTCTTGCCAGGCATTGTTCTCCCTTTTCATCAGACTCTGCCATTGTTTGTGTGTTTTTGCTTCACAGAATCCCCACCTGGCAAGAGATCGGCCAACAATGGCAGCAGGCAAGGTTAGTGCCTCTTCCATCTTTCATATCTTGCTGCCAAAGGCTGTTCAGGGGAAGACAGCATGGATTGTGATTGAAACTCCATTGGGGAACAGTAAGAATGGAAAGAGATAATTCCAACGCTCTTCCCCTGGAGCCTTTTGTGTGTGATCACAGGTTTTTGTTTGTGGGATTTAGAGCACTTCTACACATGGTTTCTGGTTTTAACCTATAAAGCCTTACATGGCTTGGGACCACAATACCTGACGGAACGCCTTTCTCGACATGAACCTACCCTACCAGACAGAGATGGTTCTAGGAGAACCCCCATAAGAACATAAGAAGAGCCCTGCAGGATCAGACCATGGGTCCACCTAGTCCACCATTTTGTTCACACAGAAAACTACACAATTTAAAGTGAGCGTATAAAGAACCTAGGCTGACCATATGAAAAGGAGGACAGGGCTCATGTAACTTTAACAGTTCTAAGAAAAGGAATTTCAGCCCGTGTCATTTGTATGCAATTAGTTCCTGGTGAAATTGCCTCTTCATCACAACAGTTAAAGTTGCAGGGGCCCTGCCTTCTTTTGTATATGGTCACTCTAGTATAGTGCCAGCCCCTTTAACTGTTGTGATGAAGAGGGGATTTCACCAGGTACCAACTGCATACAAATGACACTGGCTGAAATTCCCTTTTCTCTACAACTTTTAAAGTTACATGAGCCCTGACCTGGATTTTATCTGGTCACCCTAAGTATAACCTACCTCACGCTTGTAAATTACTCACACATTTTAAAGATAAAATGGGGTGGGGAGGTGAACAGAAACATGTAAGCTCTATTAAACTCCTTCAAGTCAGTGTGGGAGATAATAAATACCACCTGACGTATTCGTCACGGTTATCACCAGACCTTGCCCATTGTTTGTTTCTTTTTGCTTCACAGAACGCATACCTGGCAAAACATCGGCCAACCACGGCCAACATCGGCCAACCAAAACATCGGCCAACCACTGCGGCTATCAAGGTAAGTGTGGCACCTGCATACTTCATGTCTTGCTGCCAGATGGGGTTAATGAGTTGTAGTTTAGACTTTATTGGGCCCAGTGAGGGTGCAAAAAGATCACTCTGATTTTCTTCCTCCAAAGCCTATTTGGGTGATCACATAATTCAGTGGCCTTTAGTAGCCTCACATATTTTCATTCCAAGATAGAAGGCTAGCTTGCTTCGTCTAGCTACATATGTGCCTAAGATCTGTTGTGAGAAGGCAGAGGTCACACACTGAGGGCTATATATTTTACGTTCAGGTTTTACTTACTTTTACCTCCGCCAAAACATGTTTTTGAATGCCTAAATGGGTTATGGTTTTGTAAAAACCTTTTTAACAGATTCCTCATAAACATACTGCTCTGAAGGTACACAAAAATAATTTGTAGTATGTTTAGTGGGGCTTGCATAGGATTGTGCTCTGGAAAAGTGACTAGTTCTGCCTAAACCAGTGGTCGTGACTCCAAATAGGTCATGAGTTCAGCCCAGACGGGTCGTGGCAAAGCTGTTGCAGCCATGTTGGACATGGAGAAAATTGTGAAAGTGGGTCCCACATTGCAGGTTGGGAGTCTGAGGTGGGTCTCGAGTCAGGACCAGTTGAAGTCTCTCCCCAATCTCTCTCCTCTCTCAAATCCTCTACTTTTCCTCAGCATCTCTAATGGTAATTCATCGGGGCCAAAAAGATTGGGTTCCAGTGTTGTATTGTAGGGGTAGAAAGGGTTTGGAGAGTTTAGCCGTTTATGAGAAAAATGTGGAAGATCAATATCTGTATTTTGGATAAATATTTGCAAGGTAGCCTATCATGCGGGTTGATCTAGGAGTCTAGCAAGATACCAAGGCTTCTGGGACCAATATCTGTCTTAGGCCTCATCTACACCAAGCAGGATATAGTGGTATGAAAGCGGTATATGGTATGTGTCAATGGGCCCCAACAGTGTCAGTGCACTTCAATACTGCTATTGAAGTGGCTCCTGCCTTTTATATACGGCTTTCATAACGCCTTCATAGTGCTATATCCTGCTTGGTGTAGATAAGGCCACAGTCTCCTCCAACTGTTGGGCCCCATGTGTGTGTGTGAGAAGCCAGAAAGATGGGCATGGATATCAAGGGGGGAATCATGGCCCAAACTAAACTACCTCTCATGGACTAAACCACCTCTTTCCCCATTTAACCTACCTCACACAGTTGTAACTTACTCACATGTTGCAAGGATAAAATGGGGTAGGAGACAGAACCCTGTAAGCTCTAATGATCTTCTTCAAGAAACGGTGGGATATAAATAAATATCATCTGCAATATATTTTCTCCTGAAGGTCTGGTTTCATTGTCATGTCTGTAGCAATATGCGGGGTCAATTCATTGTGGATTTTCTTGCTACGTGTTTGTTACGGTCACCTTCAGACCTTGACATTTTTTGTTTGTTTTTGCTTCACAGAACGAATACCTGGCAAAAGGTCGGCCAACCCCTGGGGCAATCAAGGTAAGTGTGGCACCTGCATGCTCTGTGTCTTGCTGCCACATGGGGTTAATGGGTTCCAGTTTAGACTGTACTGGGGCCCAGTGGGGGTGCAAACAGATCACTCTGATGTTCTTCCTCCAAAGCCTATTTGTGTGATCACATAATTCAGTGGCCTTTAGTAGCCTCACGTATTTGCATTCCAAGATAGAAGGCTAGCCTGCTTCATTTAGATACATGTGCACCTGAGATCTTTTCTAAGAAGCCATAGGTCACATACTGAGAACTATTTATTTTACGTTCAAGATTTACCTACTTTTCCTTCCATTAAGCCATGTTTTTGAATGCCTAAATGGGGGTGCTCTGAAGGTACACAAGAATAATTTGCAGTATGCTTAGTTGGGCTGGCATTGGATTGTGGTCTGGAAAAGTGACTAGTTCTGCCCAAACCAATGGTCGTGACTCCAAATAGGTCATGAGAAAATTGTAAAATTTTGCAGGTTGGGAGTCTGAGGTGGGTCTCGGGTCAGGACCAGTTGAAGTCTCTCCCCAATCTCTCTCCTCTGTCAAATCCTCTATTCTTCCTCAGCATCTCCTATGGCAATTCATCAGGGCAAAAAGATTGTGTTCCAGAGTTGTGTTGCAGGGGTGGAAAGGGTGTGGAGAGTTTAGCCGTTTATGGAAAACCAATATCTCTATTTTGGATAAATATTTGCAAGGTAGCCTATCATGCGGGTTGATCTAGGAGTCTAGCAAGTTACCAAGGCTTCTTGGGCCAATACCTGTCACAGTCTCCTCCCAATGTTGGGCCCTGAGTCTGTGTGTGAGAAAGCAGGAAGGTGGACATGGAGTTCAAGGGAGGCTCAAACTAAATTACCTCAAAGGGACTGAACTACCTCTTTCCCCATTTAACCTACCTCATACGGTTGTAACTTACTCTCATGTTTTAAGGATAAAATAGGGTAGGAGACAGAACCCTGTAAGCTCGATTGTGCTTCTTCAAGAAACGATGGGATATTCATAAATAATCATCTGAAAGATATTTTCTCCTGAGGGTTTGTTGTCATGTCTATAGCAATATGCGGGGTCAATTCATTGTGGATTTCCTTGCGACGTATTTGTCACGGTTATCATCACACCTTGCCATTTTTTGGTTTCGCTTCACAGAACAAATACCTGGCAAAAGGTCGGCCAACTACTGTGGCAATCAAGGTAAGTGTGGCCCCTGCATGCTCCGTGACTTGCTGCCGCATGGGGTTAGTGGGAAGACAGCACGGGTTGTGCTTTAGACTTTATTGGGGGCCAGTGAGGATGCAAAGAGATCACTCCGATACTCTTCCTCCAAAGCCCATTTGTGTGATTGCATAATGCAGTGGGAGTTAGTGTCATCACATCTTTGCATTTGGAGATAGAACTCTCTTTCTGTTTATTGTTTGTAGCCAATGGCCAGCACAATACAAGCACAAAGCACACAAATATAGAGCGAAAACGTTTGGTACAATAAAACAATAGTACAGATAAAATAGTCAAGATTTTAAAACATTCCTTCTGTTTAGCCCCTTAAGGTTTGACAGTGGTATGGTTTAGAAAGGCTGCTCTTATCTTTCTTGCAGCTAGCGCAAATAAGGCTATCCTATAGCTGATGGATTTATCCAAATCAGCCAACCACCATCTGATTTTAGAATCATCTGTATGGCCTTCTAAAATAGTCTGAAAAGGGAGAATAAATTTAGCCCTGGGCGAATTTGGAGATATATGGCTAGCCCGTTCGGCTTAGCTATGTATGTGCCTATGATCTTTCGTAAGGCGCCATGGGTTGCACAGTGAAGTCTATTTATTTGATGTACAGGTTTTCCCTAAATGTATAGATTTAAAAATTCAGCAGCGTTTGGTAGAAGACACCAGTTTAAGTCACAAATATAAGAGTATGGTTCAATAGCACTTATAAGCGGAGCCAGGAACACTCCAAAACAGGCAGAGGACATGGATGAAGTAGCAGCGCCTGAATTCAACAGCCAATCAAAGCTGCAGTAATCAACATCATGGCTTCCTTTGTCTCATCCTTTACATTGGTATCAGGTGTCAGCTGATCAATAAACATTGCCTTGTTAACCTTTCTGCTGCCTGAGGAGGACCCGCAAATGTCTCCCATTTCTCAAAGGATGAACTGGGCCAGTCACTACTTCTCAGTTTAACCTTCCTCACAGGATTGTTGTGAGGGTAATGGGGAGGAAGGGGGGGGACATCAATGTCATAAAAGGAAGTAAAAATATATATACTAGAAAAGCAAGACCACATCAAGGATGTGTAATAGGTGCGATTTGCGCTCAACCTGAGTAACTTCACCCTTAGGTTTGGCAGTGCAGGTGGCCGTCAGGGCCGATTTTCCCTACCCTTGATGTACAAACAATAAGACACTACCCTACTTGTAAGAAATACAAACAAAGCAGAGTTTCCCATTGACTGAACCTTTCTGTCACAGGCTCAGGAACCTCTGATACCGAGCAGAGAGCTGTCATGCAAGATAGCTTCAGCTCTGGATGCCTTGGAAGTAAGTCTTCTTCAGGTCTAACATTCCTGGTGGAGGGTGGAGTGAGGGAGCCTGTGAAGGAACAAGGAACAAGGCCATGAATGTTGACTTTGTTGCACCAAGAGCATCCAAGAGATGCTTTGTTTTCCTCAGGGACGTTCCCTCAACATGAGCAGTTAACTGTGAGGTGAATTCACCGTAGACTTCATAAAAGTTTGTTCTTCTGTCTCTCCTTCAGACGTTCTTTTATGCCTCTTTTTGTTTCACAGAATCTATTGGCTTCACGGTGGCCAAGTCGGCCCACGGCTGTGGGAAGTGAGGTCAGTGGCCGTTCTGTGCTGTCTGTTTAGCTGCACGGCGTTGTTGTTGGGAGGAGATGGTGAGCTGGGATTGAGACTTCATTGGGACCCTGAAGTGATGCAAAGAGATATTCTCGGAAATTCGCAGCGTATTAGCCCTGGTGCTCGTCTTTCATTGTTGGGGCATATTTGTGAGATTAATCA
Source organism: Anniella stebbinsi (assembly GCA_029215795.1). Taxonomy (NCBI): domain Eukaryota; kingdom Metazoa; phylum Chordata; class Lepidosauria; order Squamata; family Anniellidae; genus Anniella; species Anniella stebbinsi. The sequence continues at coordinate 194,733,161 of JARDYH010000001.1, read as the reverse complement.
GGGTCTTTGGATGAGAATTAGGACCTCTATGCTACCTACATCTTCCTGACGTAGGCCTTATTTACACCAAGCAGGATATTGCACTATGAAAGCGGTATGAAATTGGTATATAAAAGGCAGGAGCCACACCAAGTAGGATATAGCAGTATGAAAGCGGTATATGGTATGTGTCATGGGCCCCAACAGTTGTCAGTGCAGTTCAATACCACTATAAAACAGTAGTGTGGCTCCTGCCTTTTATATACCGCTTTGATACCACTTTCATATACCCTGCTTGGTGTAGATGAGGCCATAATATCAGGTATCTCAAAGTGGAATAAGGTAATGTATATTGCTGGATATGCTACAGTCTATGTAGTGTGAGGAAGTGCAGCTTTGAACCCTTCCACGATCGCCTTATGGAGCTTCTGTACACAAGGCTGTCAGTCGGCCGTATCTACTTCCAGTTTCCTCGCGGAAGTGAGATCTGAGCTCCACACGGAGCTTTTCCTGTCCGGCTTTTCTGTTACCTCACCTCTAGGCGGCACTGTGCTATAGCCCAGTAACGCCATTACGTGAGCAGGAGCTAGTGGGATGTGAGCTAGCAGTGACTGACCAAGAAAGAGATCTTGGGGTGGTGGGCGACAGCTCAAGGAAAATGCTGACCCAGTGTGTAGCTGATGTGAAAAGGGCAAATTCAATGTTAGGCAGTATTAGGAAAGGAATTGAAGACAACACGGCGAATGTCATACTCCTCTTACACAAACTTATGGTGTGGACACACTTAGACTACTGTGTACAGTTCTGGTGGGCCACACCTAAAAAAAAGGAAATTGTAGAGTTGGGGAAATTGCACAATACGGCAAGTAAACTGTTCAAGGGGTTGGAGCAGCTCCCCTAGGAGAAAAGATGATTACAACAGCTGGGATTGTTTAGTTTAGAATAAAGGCGACTAAGGAGAGACATGAGAGAGGTGTGGAAAAAGAGGCTAGGGAGACCTCTTTCTCCCTCTCTCGTAATCCTAGAACCCAACGGGGTCATCTCATGGAGTTGACTGGTGGGAGAGTCAAGACAGAGAAAAGGAAGGACTTCTTCACACACCACATCGTTAAACTGTGGAATTCACTTCCGCACCGTGTAGTGATGGCCACCAATATGGATGGCTTCGAAAGGGGATTCGACATATTCCTGGAGGAGCAGGCCATCAGCGGCTCCTAGTCTCCTGAGGGCTCTCTGGAATTTGGTGGGGAGGGCGTTGTTGACCCCGTGTCCTGCTTGTGGGTTTCCCATGGGCAGCTGGTTGGCCACTGTGTGAACAGAATGCTGGACTAGATGGACCCTGAGTCTCATCCAACACGGCTCTTCTGATGTAAACAGGTTTTCTTTCGCTTTCACAAATGTTATGCCATTCCCCCCACCCCCACTCTAACCTCCCCGCCCCCTGCAAAGAGCTCTTAAACATCAGAAGTGGAAATGGAGGTTCAGCAAACAATCAGTGCCTCCTGTAGAACTGCAGATTGTGTCGCCTTTGAACCACTGTCGAGCGCACAGTGAGTGGGAACACAGAAGGAACACATAGTAAGGAGAAGCACTGTGTAAGGAGAAGCAACTCCTCCAATGCTCCTTCTGTGGGGGAGCGGGACTCTCCGTGAGAGCCAAACTCCGGGGGGTGTTCTCAGCTCCCTCCGTCATCAGAGGACAGGGCTTGGAACAAGACCAAGTCTCTGTTCTTGGAACTAGGAGCCCCAGCTCAGCACAGACTGTCTCTCTATCCCTCCCTCCCTGCAACAGACCACCAAATCCTGACTAGAGTTTTCCAGTGGTCCTCCTCACATGCGATGCAGCCTTCTCCAGGCAGCTGGGGCATGCTGGGGGTTGTAAGCCAATACATCTGGAGGGCCCCAGGTTGGGGAAGGCGAATCAGAGGAGGATTCACTATAGGTTACCATACTCCCTCTTCTTCTCCGTCTTCCAGACTCAACCATCGGTCTCTTCTGCTCCACAGGAGCCATGCTTACAAAGCAACCAAGCAACATCTGGAGGAAAGAAGGTCAGTGGTTGTTCGATGCTGTGTTTGCTGCAGGGTGGTGTTAAAGGGAGGAGAAGGGGATTTATTTCCTTATTATGCAGGTTTGTATACCGCTTTCCAGTCGAATTATCAAAGGGCTTAACAGGATAATAGATTTGCATGGGAATCCAATAATAATAATAAAAAACACCACTGTTCAACACTAAAACTATAACTGGCTGTGGTTTAGAGTGTAGACAGAAGCAGAAAGTTGCAGGACCTGGTATGGCTGGTGCTCTTCTTCCATTTTTTTGTGCCAAGTTTGCATGACGAGTCTGGCTCTTGATCAGGGAATTTCATATGGGATTGAATTGTTGACTGAATTGTTCCAGGAAACGTCTGTACCCAGCAGTCCCCTGACGCCCGCCATACAAGCGGCATTGAAAGCCTTGGACGTAAGTCTTCTTCGGAACAAACATTCCTGGTGGATGGAGGAGGGAGGGAGCCTGCGAAGGAACAAGGATCGAGGCCACGAATGTGGACAGGCTAGCGTAGGACGTCATGGGTGTCCGACTGGCTCCGGGAGTCCAGAGGACTCTTCCCTGCTCCCCTCCCCCACATGGCCCAGGTTCTTTGGGTTCAACCAGGCCAAGAAAAAGCTCATGCAGCGCCATGGTCAGGGGCAGGTGGTGGTGGCTTGGTGGGCAGCCGTCTAAGATAGAGGTGGGAAAGTCTCTCCATCTGTATTCCACGGCCAGTAGCATCCAAGAGATACTCCCCCCCCCCCCACAGGGACTTGTCCTCAAGATGCACGTCAAAGTGGGTGGTGAATTCACTGCTGCTTTCCTAAAACCCTTTGGGTTGAATTATTGCTCTATTTTGCTTCACAGAATCGCTGGACCTTAATGGAAAGAACTTGGGCCACGGAGGCGGAAAGTGAGGTCAGTGGCCCTTCTATGCTGTCTGTTTTGCTGCCAGGTGCTGCTAAAGAGGGGAGAGGATATATTAATTTCTTACTTACTATGCAGATTTTTATTCCACTTTCCAAATAAAATGATCAAATAAAAAGATTTTTATTCCACTTTCCAAATAAAATGATTTTATTGTAATAAATTACAATAAAATAATCACAATTGAACAATAAAACTGTAACTGGCTGTGGTTTAGAGTTTGACTGTGAGTGTCATCACATGCGGGGAAATTGCATTGGCTGACCGTCGCTTCTCCACCCACGCGTTTGTCCCTCATTACTTCCTCTGTTGAAAGAGGAAATAAACAATGTGCATGTGGCCCATTTGGTGGGTCATTTTGTTCGCGCTGCTTCTCCTGCACAGAGCAGGAGATAGTGGCAACTTCCGTCTGTATTTAAAGTTGGACTTACTGGGGTGTTTTCTTGTGGTGCAAAGAAGGCAAGAAGGGGTGGGAGGCGTGTGGGAGACGACATGAGAGGGACCCATGAAAATCCGTGAGTGCCCAGTAACGAGTGTGCAATAACACCCTCATCTGATAGAGCTCTGGATTCCAATGTCACAATATCCCACGATGGGTTATTTACGAGAGTGGGTTATTTAACCCATCATGGGTTATCGTGTCATCTGTCAAGAGGTTTTTTTAACCCACGATGGCCCATCATCAGTTATCGTGTCATGTGGTGGTCACTGTGGGTTATCTTGATCACATGCAAGGTCCCTTGGTGGGAGTGGTCAAAATCACTCCCTCCACTCTCCTCCAGCCAGAAGGTCTCTGTTTCCATGACCCTGTCCCTTCCCTTGGTGGTGCACAGTGCCACCTCGCCAAGTGTGAAACACCCTCTTGGTCGGCCGGCAGTAGCTGCAGAGGATTGTCCTTTGCCCTGTGTGCATCCCTGCCAGGGGATGCTGTGTTAGAAGTTTTGTCCCACACCTGAAAGCTCCCATGAAGTTATAACTCCCCCCTTTTTTGTGCTTTCACTTGCGTGGCTTTGTCAGCATGCAGGGTTTTCAATGGGCCTCATGTGCATCTCTCCTAAGGGGGACTGTGGATGACGTTTGGTCCCAATCCTGCAAACTTCCAAGGGTTGATTTCAGGACTTCTCTTCACAGTCTTTCTCCGCCCTCCTCTGTCCGCTCCTCCACGATCTCCACTGTTTATGGGGCCAAAGCTGCCCCTCCTGCTCATCTCAGGCTCCCACCCTTTGCCAGCCCAGCCCTGCTTGATTTCAGCCAGCTAGCCTGGGAGGGGAGCCAAGCAGCATCTCTCCCCATCTCTCAGGCTCATCAGAACCAGCAGAGATAAGGAGTATCGAACCCAGGAAGGTTGACAGAGTTGGCCTTTTCCTGAACATCCATGAAGCACCATGTGATGCTGCTTTTTCGAGGCGGCTGGGGCATGCTGGGAGTTGTAATCCAGCACATCTGGTGGGCACCAGGTTGGGGAAGGCTGATCAGAGGAGGGTTCATTGTCAGTTACCGTACTCGGTATTCTTCTCTTCCTTTCAGACACAACCATCGGTCTCTTCTGCTCCACAGGAGCCGTGGCTGCCAAACCAAGGAAACTCCAGGGGAAACAAAGTCAGTGGCGATTCTGTGCTGTGTTTGCTGCAGGGTGGTCTTAAAGGGAGGAGAGGATTTATTTCTATTATTATTATTATTATTATTATTATTATTATTAATGCAAATTTGTATACTGCTTTCTAATGTAATTATCAAAGCGGTTAACAGAATACATGTATTACACTGGAATACAAAAATATAATCATGGCTGAACAGTAAAACTATAATTGTTGTGGTTTAATGTTCAGCAGGAAGCAGAAATGTGCAGGAAGTTGTATGTTTGGTGCTTTTCTTTTCTTTTTGTGGCACGTTTGCATGATGGATCTGGCTCTTTGGTCAGGAAATTTAAGGTGGGATTGAATTGTTAACTGAATTGTTCCAGGAAACATCTGTACCCAGCAGTCCCCTGACGCCCGCAATAGAAGCGGCATTGAAAGCCTTGGATGTAAATCTTCTCCTAATCCAACATTCCTGATGGAGGGTGGAGGGAACGAGCCAGCGAAGGAACCTGGGTGAAGGTCATGAATGTGGACATTTTAGCGCCCACAATGTTGAAGAGATACTATGGCCTTTTCGATGTCGCAGCTTCCTCTCAGGACGTTGTGCCGTCACTCCCATTTTAAAAAAAAATAAAAAAAGGTTCAGAAGAGCTCCATCGAAAAGTTTTTAAAAGTTTTTTTTAAAAAAACCCAGAAATTGCTCCCCCCCCCCATTCTGGGGATGACGGACTTGCCTCCCCCCCTCCCCCCTGATGGGCACGGAGCCACCCCTCACGCCTCCGTGCCCATTTCTGGTTATTTTATTTTATTTTATTTTATTATTTAAATTTTTTATTAATTCAACACAATAACATACACAATTTAAAACTTACACAATAAACAACTTAAACACTTAACAATCCCCCCGTGCACCCTCCCCCTGAGACCTTCTCATAATCATTCTTCCTCCTTCCAAAATTCCAGCGATTCTTTTGAAGGTATTTGTCCCTTTCCCGATCTTAACACATATTCCAAAAAGGGACTCCATATTTTTCCAAAATCACTCTTACTGGACAGTCCCCTCTTTATTTTCATTTTACATGTTAACATATCATTCAAGGCCATATCCCAAATTTCTTTGTACCAAACTTCTATTGTATAGCTTCCTTGCCCTTTCCAATTTCTTGCAATGATTATTCTAACCGGTGCCAGGAGGTTCTTTACCAATTCTCTATTAGCTACATGCTCAGTATCCCATATTGCTAGTAGAGCTAATTTTGGGTTTAATTCCAATTTACTTCCTATTATATCACTTATTTCTTTAAAAACCCTTTCCCAAAATGTTTGTACATATTCACAGCTCCACCACATATGAAAATAGGTCCCAACCTCCTGACATCCCCTCCAACAATTCTTAGACACTTTTTTATCGATCAGGTGAAATCTTACAGGTGTTAGATACCATCTCCAAACTATCTTATAATAACTCTCCTTAATTCTAATCGACAACAACTTTAACATTCTTACTTTCCATATCCTCTCCCATTTATCTACCTTAATTTTCCCCTTAACATCTTCTTCCCAAATCTCTTTTATAACATTAAGCGAGTCCTGGAATTCCTCCTCTATCAATATTTTATCTATCTCACGAGTCAACCCTTTCTTAACTCCAGCTTCTTGTTTTTTTCTTTTTAGATCAATTAAATCTTCAAATTTAGTATTATTTCTACATTTCTTATTTTTCAATCTCCATTCCTGAGTCCATTTTTCCAATTGTAAGCATTTAAACCAAGCTATCTTTTGTCCTTTAAACAACTCTTTAAAATGCTCTCTATCCTTCATCTTTTCCATCCAATTCTTTAACTTAATTATTTCTTGATCTTTCAGTCTCGCTTCTATCTCCTCTTTTAACACCCTTGGGAAGTTACCCACCACTACTACTGGGGCAAACGGAGAATCTTCTGGTATCAACTTCCCTCTAAATTTCTCCCAGATCTCCAATATATTTTCCAACAATGGGTTGTCCAGTACCTTCAATTCTTTCTTTTGCCTTTTAGTAAAAAATATATTTCTCAATTTGCAATCTACCTCCACTATTTGCGGTTCCAACCATTCCAAATCTTCCTCCCCTAAAATACCATTAATAATATATCTTAACTGATTAGCAATATAATAATTCTTAATATTCGGAAGTCCTAAACCTCCTTTCTTTTGAGCCTTATACCATAATCCTTTATTTATCCTTGCTCTTTTATCCCCATTACAATAAGCATTTATCATATTTTGCCAGCTTTTAATCTCTGCTAATGAGATTCTAATCGGCATCATTCTAAACAAAAAATTAACCTTAGGTAAAATCTTCATTTTAATCACCGCTATTCTACCAAACCATGAATGTTTTAATTTTCTATATATCTGTAATTTCTCCCCTACCTCTTTTCTTAACCTCACAAAATTAAGTTCCTCTAATCTTTCTACTTCACTATCTATATTAACTCCTAAATATCGTATTATATTTTTATGCCTTAATCCTAACTTAACTTTACACCTCTCCATCTCTTCATTATTATAATTATATAACATCATTTCTGACTTCCCCCAATTAACTTGTAATCCCGTAATTTCCCCAAATTCCCTCAAATGCTTCTGAATAATCTTGCCAGTTTCTAGGGGATCTTCTAGTGTCAATAATGTATCATCCGCAAACATATTCACTTTAATCTTGTAATTTCTTCCTATCCCCTTTAATCTACCATCCTCCCTTATTACATTTGCTAAAATTTCTATCACTATTGCAAATAAGATCGGTGAAAGTGGACATCCTTGTCTAGTTCCTCGAGCTAGTGTAATTTGTTGCGTTAACCCATCATTAATCATTATTTCCGCTTTTTTATACAACTGGTTAATCAGTCCCATAAATTTATTTCCAAACCCAAATGTTTTTAATATAATTTTTAACGCTGGCCACTCCACACAATCAAAGGCCTTGAATATATCCAATGCTAATAATCCTGCTTTTAAGTTTCTTTTTTTTTATAATATTTATTATATTTATAACTCTCCCTATTAAATTAGGCATTTTTCTACCACAGATAAATCCACATTGATCTTTTTTTATATATTTAAAAATAAATGTGCCCAATCTTTTTGCCATTATTGCTGTAAATATTTTTGCATCCTGATTTATTAACGATATTGGTCTATACGAAGCTGGATCCGTCAAATCCTTACCTGGCTTCTGTAATAAAATAACCAAAGACTGATCCCACGATGGCGGAGTCATTCCTCCTTCTATTATATTATTATATAATTTTTTAAATCTTGGTATTAAGATTTCCTTAAATCTTTTATAAAATTCCGGCCCCAAACCATCAATCCCCAGCGATTTACCTCCTTTTAGTTTGTCAATAATTTCCTCTATTTCTTTCTCCGTAACCAAGCCTTCCATACAATCTCTATCTTGCTCATCCAGTCTTATTTTCCAATTTTTTTCTACATATTCCTGTATTTTATCCTGTGATACCGCATCTGATGTATATAATTCTTTATAAAAATCCTGAAAAATACTCAATTTATCTTTCATCAAGTTATATCTGTTCCCTAACTTATCTCTTATTGTTCCTATCATATTCTTAGCCTTCTCTGACTGTGTGGATCTGGCCAGCATCTTATTATTATATTCAAAAAAATCTCTCTTTAAATATAACAAATTCTTTTGAACTTGTTCTATATCTTCTTTCTCCATTTCCTTTTTTTTTTTGCTTGAATTTGGGCAAATAACCGCTTATCTTTTGTCTCTCTTAATCTCTCCTCTAAAGTCTTTATGTCTTCTTCTACCTTTTTATATTGTACTTCCTGTTGCTTTTTAAGTGTGGACATTTCCCTAATACACATCCTTCTTATTACAGCTTTCATAGTATCCCATAATAACCCCTGCGAATTAACCTCTTTTTCATTTATCTGCCATATTTCCTGCATTTCTTTTTTTATTTTATCTACTGTTTTTTTTATTTTTAAAAATTCTTACATCAAGTCTCCATCTCTTTGCTTGTTTATAATCCTTCTTCATTTTAATATCCATCATCATTAATGCATGGTCTGTAACCTTAATTACTCCAATATCGCAATCTATTAATTTAGGCACCAAACTCTTTGATATAAAAACAAAATCAATCCTTGAGTAACTCTTGAATCCAGGTGAGTAGAAGGTATATTTCCTCTCCTCCCCTTTTAAAACTCTCCAAACATCCATTAAATCCTTCCGCTCCATTAACTTAGCCAATTCCGTCTTCCCCTCCCCTCTACCATCTCTCATAATGTTATCCCTATCTTTCCCTTTATCAAGTACCATATTAAAATCTCCTGCCATCACGATATTCTTTTTCCCCACTTCTCCCACCATATTAAATACTTCTTCAAAAAAATCAATTTGTTTCCCATTTGGAGCATAAACATTAATCAAAACAAATTCCTCCTTTTCAATCGTGCAGTAGATTATAAGGATCCTTCCATTCTTATCTTTCTTTACACTTTGAATATTAACACCACATTTCTTCGATATTATTATTGCCACACCTCTCGCTTTAGAAGTACCAAAAGACTTTTCATAGACTCCTACGTCCCTCATTCGTAACTCATTAACCCCCTCTTTTTTTGATGAGTTTCCTGCAAAAATATTATATCTATTTTTTTTCTTTTTAACAACTTTTCTATTCTCCTTCTTTTAATAAGTGTTCCTAGCCCTTTCACATTTAAAGTTGCAACTCTCAATTTATTTTCCATTTATTACTTTCACACATATCTTTAGATTGGTCTCGCTCAGTGACACACATAAACCTCCCTCGTTACCCTCCCCCCACATACACCCCCACTATTACCCCCCTCCTCACCAGTCATCTGGGCACTGGTCCCAATTATTTTTAGAACTCTTCGGGGGGGGGGGGAACCCGGCCCAACCTCCAGCGCAAAGTCTAATCCTCCCCTCCTTTATATTTTTTTCCTTCTAATCCCTTATCCTTGACTGGATCCACCAACCGCGCCTTCTTCTTGCTCTATTTCTCCACCATCCTTGGCATCGATTATGCCCAGCTTCCTCAACAGCTCCAATCCTTGTTCCAACGATGTTATTCTTTCTTGCCTCCCTTTCCACATAAATCTCAAAAACACTGGATATCCCCAGCTGTAAGTTATCGATTTCATCCTCAATGCTGCTGTACACATCTTGACGCTCTTCCTCCACTGCACTGTGTGCGGTGACAAATCCTGGAAAATTTGAACTGCTGTTTCTTGAATCTTTGGTTGACCTTGTCGTCTAATTGCTTGCATCAGCTTTTCTTTTTTATAATAATTAGCAAATTTGACAATTATGTCCCTTGGAAGCATTCCTTTTCGTTTATAACCCACCCTATGAACTCTCTCGAAATCCGCCAATCCCCAAATCTCGTCTGGAAGTTGGAGTTTTATCCACGTCAAAATTGTATCTCTCAAATCTTTTGGGGACTCTCCTTCTTGTTCACCATAGTCTCTTATGCGAATGTTTGCACGACGATCGCGGTCCTCAATGGCGATTATGCGTAAGTCATGTTGTGACAGCTGCTCTTCCTGTATCTTACAGACTCCGGTCAGAGCTTTAGTCTCTGTCTGCAGCTCCTCCACATCCTTCTTCACTTGCTTTAAACCCGCCATCAACTCAGTTTGAGTATCATTAATACGCTTTGCAAGCCTTTCCTCTAAATCCAGTAATTCAAGCTTGAACATTGTCTTAATATCTTCCTTTAATTCATGCATTGTGTCAGGCTGACCTCCTCTGGTGGTCTTTGGAATTGCAGCCGGCTCTAATAACTGTGACGCAGCTCCTTTAATAGGACTTTTCTTACCGGGCAGCTTATCTGGCATTGTTTGTGCCTCAAGTCGTGTGAGTCTCTGCCAAGTTCTGTCCGATCCACGCTCTTTAGAGGGTCTAACCCAGGCTGGGGGGGCTAAGGGGGGCTTCTTCTCCCGCCGTTGGCTCTTTTTGCTCATAAGATAATACCCCCTCCCCTCGTCTGCCTGGTGACACACTCTTTGCTCTTACGCCAGCCAGCAACACTGAACTTCAACTTTACTGGGGATTAACGTACTTCCTTTTCTCTTATATTCACATATGTTTCATCTCAGTCTCTCCCCCAGCACGCTGTCGGCCAGCCAAACCACCTTATGTCTTCAATTATAAGTCCATAAATTACCTTCAGTAATGGCGGCTCCTCTTCTTTATCCTCAGCTCGTTTGGTTTCGATTTTAAAGCCAGGAAGATAGTGCCACATTCCAGCTCTCACTCAAGTAATTTATCACTTCCAGTCAATATATCATGCCTTTTATTACTCTCCAAACACTCCACGATAAGGAATTAGTGCTTAATTCAATGCTTTTTTAAGAAGCTCAGAAGATCTGTGACTTTACCCCATCACGATCAAGCCACGCCCCCCCCCCCCCATTTCTGGTTATTGGGACCACTGGAAGAATCAGGTTTTCACAGGGATTCTTTTGGATGCACAGGGACCACACAGGGGCAATTCAATGACAAAAGGCCGGTGTAGAAACGGCCTGTGTTTCCTGATGGACCTTTCCTCGATATGCACATCAAAATGGGTGGTGGATGGACTGCCACTGTCGATTTCTGAAATACGTGTTCTTCATTCCCACCTCTGGATTTAATAATTGCTCTGTTTTACTTCACGGAATTGCTCGACCTTAATGGAAAAAGGTTGGGTCACAGAGGTGGAAAGTCAGGTCAGTGGCTCTTCTGTGCTGTTTTTTTTTGCAACCTGGTGCTGCTAAAGGGAGGACAGGATATTCTTATTTTTTATTTATTACACTGGCTTTTTGGTCAAGAATTAGAACATTTATACCATTGAAACCAACCTCACCTAATGTTAAATCCCTGTGGGACAATGTGGGATGAGGGTAACATGTATTTCTGCATATGCTATGTGATATGTGGTTGGGTTTGTGGGTGTTTCCTCCCCTCTCCCTGGTCGTAATGGTTGAGAAAGAAGCGGAGGTGTTTCCAGGAAAATAATTGATGAATGAAAATAGCTTGATTAATGTATTGCCCAATCAGAATTTCCTGACTTTGCCAAGGGCAGCCTCTCAGGGCAACCCCCAAGCCAAATGAACTTAAATGTCATGGAGCTTGAGTGGTGAAAGTGGGAATTGCTCAGTTATACCCTATACCAAAATAAAGTTTATGCACTGGTGTGTTCACAGGAGTCAGCATCATCAGAAGCCCCGTCATCACCATCTCCATCTCCTCCACCTTCTCCATCTCCTCCACCTCTTCCACCAACACCATCTCCTTCACCTCCTCCAAGGACACCATCTCCTCCACCTCCTCCAAGAACACCAGGACCATCAGGACAGTCAGCGGGGGAACAGTCCTCACAGGTAAGATCATCTTCTCTGCCATCTCCATTTCCACCTCCAACATCCCCAGAGTCATCAAACGAGAGGGAAGACCGGCTCTGCAGTCAACCCAGCCAGGGGAGCATAGAAAGCAGTCATTCCAGCAGGCTGTTTGGAGGGAGAGGAGTGGGGAAGCAGGGCCGTCCCACCTTCCCTGCTGAAAGTCTACTCAGTTCTCCCCTCCTTTTTCCCGGGACTTTATGTTTAACCAGAGTTGGACTGGGTAGCCTTAACACTTGAGGAGGCCTTCAGGGAGAGGACTGTCCTCTGTAAAGTAGGAGACTTTCACTAAGGGCATGACTTTGCACTTTATAAACCCCTGGTGCATGCTCCAGCACCCAGTTTATGATTCAGATAAAAGACCCAAGAATGCCCTTTCTTAGTGCAGTCTCCATGCCACCAGAGGCTAACCGTAGCTGGTGGTTTTCATGGTAGAAAGGGGGCCAGAGAAGCAATCTCCCACTCATAGTGAACCATACAGTTGGCCATTTGATGAGGAAAAGCAAGACGACCAATTAATCCTCTAAATATTGCCTGATCTCATTATTTCCTTCTCTTTAGACCACAGGGAATATCCCCCAGGTAAAGACGAGGGCGGGGAGAAAAAGGCACGGAGCCCCTTTGAGCAAGACGGAGGAAGAGGTAAGGCAATCGATAGGTCACAGGGCCGTTTTACTATTTAAAAACTAACCCAATAAAGAGATGGAAGCCCTTAAGGAAAATCCTGTGCCCACAGTGGGGGAGGAAAAGGCATGATGAACTGGCTGCCATTGATGGGGAGGGGGAAGGGAAACTCACAGAGTGGCGTCCTTCTGCGAGAGACTGACTGTCCTTGTCACTGTCTGTAGCACGACTGGGACAAACAGTGTCAAGGGGAATTGAAGGGGCCAGATGCAGCGCTGCTGTTTTCTGCACCCACACAACTCTCTGGCATGAAGGGGTTGGGGGGGATAGATGGGGGCTGAAACTGTGTTGGCCCCTTGGGCTCCCGTACCAGAGAGGTCATCATAGTCAAAAAACCACGGAGTCCCCTCATCAGTCATTACACACTACTCTCTCTCTCTCACTTTCATTTTCAGATTCGGAAGCAAAAGAATGAGGAGCCGGACAAGAAAAGGTTTGGTATTTTTCTTTTGCTTTTACATTACAGAGATGTTGATGGACAATGTACCATTGGGGATGGGGTTATGTGGTGTGGCACCATTTCCTGATCATGTGTAGAGATCAGTAGGAACTTGAATGCCCGAATAGGACTCATGTCGCAGTCCGATCCACCGCACAGGGGTGTTTTGAGAATCCCTGGGAAAGGGTGAATACGGGCTCAGTGCATGATCTGAAGGCCCTTTCGGAAGGATGCTGGCTGAAGCCAAGCAGCTCTGGGCCTGGCCAGTGCCTGGGTAGGAGACTCCGTGGAAATCCAAAGCACACCTCCCTCAGCCCCATGGAGGTGTGACGAAGGCCTTATAATAATAATAATAATAATAATAATATAATATATTTATTTATCACCCGCCTCTCCCAACGGATCGAGGCGGGGAACAACACCAAACACAAAATACAAAAACTGATTAAAAGCAGATAAAACCAGTACATCATTAAAACACCAATAAAACACCAATAAAACACTTTAAAAAGGTGGTGATACAAGTCTGTGGCTGGGCCAAACCCCTTCAGGCTGCAGGTGAGGAGCCACATGGCCGAATCCCCTGCGTAGAGAAGACAAGCATAGTGGGGAGACAGGGTTGGAATGGGGAGCAGCTCCCGCTGAGTGTAGCTAGATTGGGGCCCATGGAGCAAACCCTGTCAAAACCATGTGGGCTAATTCCTTTAATGTCTCTGTTTTGGCAGGATGAGAATAAAAATATATCCTCCACCAACACCATCTCCTGCACCAACACCAGGACCAGCAGGGGAACAGGCTTCACAGGTGAGATTATCTTCTCTACCATCTCCATTTCCACCTCCATCATCCCCACAGTCATCAAATGAGAGGGAACACCAGCTCTGCACTCAAACCAGCCACAGTTTCCTCCATTTTTGCTGCTGCAAGTGGATTTGGGAAACAGTCACAGTTCATCCTCACAGTTCCCTCACACCCCAATTGAGTCTCAGAACAGCCCTTGAGATGGGTTAGCCGGACAGGGTGGATGACCGGCCCAAGGTGAGGAACGCAGACCGAAAAGGCAAGCTTGGAAAACTTTACGTAAACTAAATAAGGTCACCCAGGGACTTGCATATAGATCTGTAGACAGTGAGGGAGGGGGTTAGACCTTCGTCTCCCCTGTCCTCATCAGCCACTCTTAACCAGTACGCTACAAGTGGGAAACAGACCGGTCCTTTCCTGGACACTAGAAACGAAGGTGCGAAGATCGAAAACAGCATGTAGGGACAGTCAAAGGGAAGGCAGATGGCCTGGTCTCATTATTTCCTTCTCTTTAGACCACAGGGAATATCCCCCAGATCAAGATGAGGGCGGGGAGAAAAAGGCACGGAGCCCCTTTGAGCAAGACGGAGGAAGAGGTAAGGCAATCGATAGGTCACAGGGGGCTATTTTACCATTTAAAAACTAACCCAATAAAGAGATGGAAGCCCTTGAGGAAAACCCTGTGCCCACAGTGGGGGAGGAAAAGGCATGATGAACTGGCTGCCATTGATGGGGAGGGGGAAGGGAAACTCACAGTGTGGCGTCCTTCTGCGAGAGACTGACTGTCCTTGTCACTGTCTGTAGCACGACTGGGACAAACAGTGTCAAGGGGAATTGAAGGGGCCAGATGCAGCACTGCTGTTTTCTGCACCCACACAACTCTCTGGCATGAAGGGGTTGGGGGGATACATGGGGGCTGAAACTGTGTTGGCCCCTGGGAAGGGGGAGTGTTGGCCCCTTAGGCTCCCATACCAGGAAGGTCCTCATAGTCAGAAAACCACAGAGTCCCCTCATCAGTCATTACACTACTCTCTCTCTCTCTCTCTCTCTCTCTCTCACACACACACACACACACACACTTTCATTTTCAGATTCGGAAGCAAAAGAATGAGGAGCCGGACAAGAAAAGGTTTGGTTTTGTTCTTTTACATTTCAGAGATGTTGATGGACAATGTACCATTGGGGGATGGGGTTATGTGGTGTGGCACCATTCCCTGATCATGGGTAGAGATCAGTAGGAACTTGAATGCCCGAATAGGACTCATGTCTCACTCTGATCCGCCTCACAGGGGTGTTGTGAGAATCCCTGGGAAAGGGTGAATACGGGCTCAGGGCATGATCTGAAGGCCCTTTCGGAAGGACGCTGGCTGAAGCCAAGCAGTTCTGGGCCTGGCCAATGCCTGGGTAGGAGACCCCGTGGAAATCCAAAGCACACCTCCCTCAGCCCCATGGAGGTGTGATGCAGGCCGTGTTGCCGGGGGTGTGGTACAAGTCTGTGGCTGGGCCAAACCCCTTCAGGCTGCAGGTGAGGAGCCACATGGCCGAATCCCCTGCGTAGAGAAGACAAGCATAGTGGGGAGACAGGGTTGGAATGGGGAGCAGCTCCCGCTGAGTGTAGCTAGATTGGGGCCCATGGAGCAAACCCTGTCGAAACCATGTGGGCTAATTCCTTTAATGTCTCTGTTTTGGCAGGATGAGAATAAAAATATATCCTCCACCAACACCATCTCCTGCACCAACACCAGGACCAGCAGGGGAACAGGCTTCACAGGTGAGATTATCTTCTCTACCATCTCCATTTCCACCTCCATCATCCCCACAGTCATCAAATGAGAGGGAACACCGGCTCTGCACGCAACCCAGCCACAGTTTCCTCCATTTTTGCTGCTGCAAGTGGATTTGGGAAACAGTCACAGTTCATCCTCACAGTTCCCTCACACCCCAATTGAGTCTCAGAACAGCCCTTGAGATGGGTTAGCCGGACAGGGTGGATGACCGGCCCAAGGTGAGGAACGCAGACTAAAAAAGCAAGCTTGGAAAACTTTACGTAAACTAAATAAGGTCACCCAGGGACTTGCATATAGATCTGTAGACAGTGAGGGAGGGGGTTAGACCTTCGTCTCCCCCGTCCTCATCAGCCACTCTTAACCAGTACGCTACAAGTGGGAAACAGACCGGTCCTTTCCTGGACACTAGAAACGAAGGTGCAAAGATCAAAAACAGCATGTAGGGACAGTCAAAGGGAAGGCAGATGGCCTGGTCTCATTATTTCCTTCTTTATAGACCACAGGGAATATCCCCCAGATCAAGATGAGGGCGGGGAGAAAAAGGCACGGAGCCCCTTTGAGCAAGATGGAGGAAGAGGTAAGGCAATCGATAGGTCACAGGGCCGTTTTACTATTTAAAAACTAACCCAATAAAGAGATGGAAGCCCTTAAGGAAAATCCTGTGCCCACAGTGGGGGAGGAAAAGGCATGATGAACTGGCTGCCATTGATGGAGAGGGGGAAGGGAAACTCACAGAGTGGCGTCCTTCTGCGAGAGACTGACTGTCCTTGTCACTGTCTGTAACATGACTGGGACAAATGGAGTCAAGGGGAATTGAAGGGGCCAGATGCAGCGCTGCTGTTTTCTGCACCCACACAACTCTCTGGCATGAAGGGGTTGGGGGGATACATGGGGGCTGAAACTGAGTTGGCCCCTGGGAAGGGGGAGTGTTGGCCCCTTAGGCTCCCATACCAGGAAGGTCCTCATAGTCAGAAAACCACAGAGTCCCCTCATCAGTCATTACACTACTCTCTCTCTCTCTCTCTCTCACTCACTTTCATTTTCAGATTCGGAAGCAAAAGAATGAGGAGCCGGACAAGAAAAGGTTTGGTTTTGTTCTTTTACATTTCAGAGATGTTGATGGACAATGTACCATTGGGGGATGGGGTTATGTGGTGTGGCACCATTCCCTGATCATGGGTAGAGATCAGTAGGAACTTGAATGCCCAAATAGGACTCATGTCTCACTCTGATCCACCTCACAGGGGTGTTGTGAGAATCCCTGGGAAAGGGTGAATACGGGCTCAGGGCATGATCTGAAGGCCCTTTCGGAAGGATGCTGGCTGAAGCCAAGCAGTTCTGGGCCTGGCCAATGCCTGGGTAGGAGACCCCGTGGAAATCCAAAGCACACCTCCCTCAGCCCCATGGAGGTGTGATGCAGGCCGTGTTGCCGGGGGTGTGGTACAAGTCTGTGGCTGGGCCAAACCCCTTCAGGCTGCAGGTGAGGAGCCACATGGCCGAATCCCCTGCGTAGAGAAGACAAGCATAGTGGGGAGACAGGGTTGGAATGGGGAGCAGCTCCCGCTGAGTGTAGCTAGATTGGGGCCCATGGAGCAAACCCTGTCGAAACCATGTGGGCTAATTCCTTTAATGTCTTTGTTTTGGCAGGATGAGAATAAACAGGCCTTCATTCCACTAGTGCACCTGCCCTCTTCTCCCACCTTCCTTCCTTGTTCTCTTTCGTTCTCTTTCATTTCTTTTTTCCTTCCTTCTCTCTCTCTCTCTCTCTCTCTCTCTGCCAATGAAGAGGGATCCTCCAGGCAAGCAACGAGAGGGCACTGCAATGAGGGGCTCTACCAGCAGGTGGCAGCAGCAGGAACTGGGGTGCGCTGCAATGGGGCTTTACCAGCAGGTGGCTTCTGTGATTCAGCAGCTCCAAGCCAAGGGGCATTGCTCGGCCCACTGGACTAGTGTGACCCCAAGCCTCCCTTCCTAATAGCGATTCCAGGAACAGTGATTCAGTCTAGAAGGGTTACAGCAAGGTTTAGCAGTTCCCTGTGGAGCCGGTCAGCGTGGAGTTAGCGCGGCTCTTCAGTCTCCTCTTCATCCAAGAAGGAGCACTCTCCAGCAGGCAACAGAGTCAGCTCAGTTCTTTCAGCCAGGAACAGCTTCCAGCAGGGGACAAGTCAAGTTCAGCTCTTCTCTTCATAGTGGGAGACCACTGCTGCTCC
Source organism: Anniella stebbinsi (assembly GCA_029215795.1). Classification (NCBI taxonomy): domain Eukaryota; kingdom Metazoa; phylum Chordata; class Lepidosauria; order Squamata; family Anniellidae; genus Anniella; species Anniella stebbinsi. Next base: position 194,715,304 of record JARDYH010000001.1, on the reverse strand, counting down.
CAGTCCACCCCCCTGCTCTCCAAGGGTCTTTTGGACTCAGGGCGAGCCAGCACCCTGTCCACACCCATAGTGCGGGAGGCTGACAGAGATGGAAACACAAGGCTCCCAACCATCCCTCATCGCCACAGTCCCAGCAAGGCATATGCACAACTCTATCCCACGTGCAAATGAGCTCCATGCTAATGAGCTCCTTCATGCTGGGGCATGTTTTCCCTGCTCCCCCCACAGGGTGGTGGATACTCATTTTCCCCCCCTCCCCCTGCCAAAGATTTGACATCTTGGCAAAAGATGCACAAACTCTCTTGGAATGGGCATCCAAATTCCCACAGATCTATAACAAAACTTTGGGAGGTGGGGTATTTAGATTTATATACTGCCCTTCCCCCTCCTCAGCCTGCATGCTCAGATAGTCCATTATTGAACTCAGATCTTCGATCTCAAAGGTCTGCCTCAATCTGAGCATGATTTCTGTGCCATCGCTTTCCTGCTCATAGCAGAGGACTAGGTCATCCACGTAAACCAACAGGTATGTCCACCCGCCCCTCTTCCTCCTGCTATAGAGGCAGGGGTCCGCTTTCCCCCTGGTGAAGCCCAGATTTTCTAGGACTCCGTACATTTCTCATTCCAGGCCCTGGCGGCCTGTTTAAGTCCATAGATGCTCTTGTGCAATTTATACACACCTTCCCCGCCCCTTCTGGATCTGCAAGCCCTGGCGGTTGCATCATGTACAGGTCCTCCTCTATCTCTCGCCATACAGGAACGCAGTTTTAATGTCCAGATGCTTGACATGCGTCTCCCTGCTGGCTGCTACGCTCAGCACGGCTCTGGCGGTGGCCTGTTTTACCACTGGGGCAAAAGTCTCATCATAGTTCTCTCCATACTTTTTCCGAATTAAAGATTTTTATTTTGTTTCAATAACATAAAAACATCAAAAACATCAAAAACAAGACTTACAAAACAAACAACAGTTAAAAGGACCCCCTACTTTTCCCACAACCCTTTTATAAATTCTTTTAAAGTAAAAGCACAAAGAAGAGAGAAAACAAAAGAAAACAAGACCCATCCTCCCCTTTTTCTTTACATTCTTAAAAGTTATTAAAACAAACTTCAGTTATTAAAAATTATTAAAACAAGCCCCCCTTATATCTCTCTTAAAACCCTCTTCTCCTCTCTTACTTAGTTATAAAATTAAACAAACCTTGCTACAGCATAAAACTTCTTTACTACTTCAAATATTTCCATATTCCATTATTTTCTTATTATAAAGATTTTTAAGCTTAACTTAATTAACAGCTTCAAAACAATTTTAAACTTATAACTTCCACAAAGTTTTCAATCTAATCTGCAATTATTTCAATCCCAATACACAATGCTTATTGCTTCATCATTATTATTATAACCATCATTATCCTTATATCCTTTGCCCATTCCAAACAGCTTTAAAAATTATTAAAACAAACTTCAATTATTAAAAGTTATTAAAACAAACCCCCTTATATCTCTCTTAAAACTCTCTTCTCCTCTCTTACTTAATTATAAAATTAAACAAACCTTGCTATAGCACAAAACTTCTTTACTGCTTATTTCATTATTTTCTTCTTATGAACATTTTTAAATTTGTAATAATTTTAAATTCATAGCTTCAGCAAAGTTTTCAATCCAATCTGCAATTATTTCAGTCCTGTTATACAAACGCCTAATGCTTATTGCTTCATCATTATTCATTATCATTGTTTCCCTTACCCATTCCAAATTGCTTCTATCCCAACAGCTTTAAATCTATTCTTATTCGTACTATATATCCCTCTAATAATATAAATAAAAATAACATCAATAAAAAAGAGAAAGAAAGAAGAAAAAAATAGAAAGAAACAGAAAAAAAGAGACATGCCCCACAAGAGTCCAAAAAACAAAACCACATCATGATGTTAATCCTTCTTGCCAAGTTCTCCAAAGTCTCTCCATAAATCCACCTTTCTCCAACCTCCTATATCTTCCAAATCTCAACTCCAGTCTTGTATAAAATCAATCCATCTCTTCCAGCATTCTCCATCACAGCTCAAAACAAATTTCTGCATCTGAAAATGGCTGGGTTTCCCTTTGTTCTCCACCAAGTCTGTCCTTCTCTCTGTCCACCATTTTAACACGCAGTTTAAAAAAAAACATTTTCCTTTAATATTCTCTCACAACAGTCAATTTTCTTCTCGCAGACCTCATTCCATAGATGTTTCTCTGTACTTTTCTTGAAGAAGATAAATCAACTCACCCACTGGATAGTGTGTTAAAAAAACATTCCTTTATTTCTATGTATTGAGAACAATTAATCACTGCCGCAATAACTCTTCACAACCAACATTTTTTTCTCCTTTGAAACAACAAAAGTTAATCAATCTTGTAGTTAATTCTGGAGAGACTTCTCAACAACTCATCTTCTTAATTATCTTCTTGTGTTTCTTCCAGATAATAATAAGTGATAAATATTCTCACTACATACTAGGAGAGGATGATTAAATATTAAATATCTTCCAGCCAGTTGTTGACCCTTACTTCTCCGTACTCCACTGCAAAAGCACCCCGTCCACTGATGTTGTCATTCTACGGGGAATGAAGACAGGACGACCTTCCATTCTGAATCAGCGTCCAAGCGATGTCGACCACGTCCCACTCCTCCATATTGAGAATTCGACGCTATACGGCTGCATCACCCCATGGGAAGAGCTGACAGGACAAGTGTGGCGTGCTTCTTGCATTTCCCTTTTCTGGGAAATGTTAAGCTCCATCTGGGAAGCTCCCAGAGAGCCGACGCTGACCAGACTCGGCAGAGCTCAAAACCCTGCTGCTCGGTCGTCCATGTTCTTCACCGGAAGTCCGTTCTCTCCATACTTTTGAGAAGATCCCATCGCTACTGACCTGGCTTTGTAGTGCTCTACTTTGCCATTCGCATTGCGTTTCACTTTGAAGGTCCACTTGCACCCCATTGCCTGCACTGCCTTCCTCCACTCATAGGCAGGTGGGCAATGTCCTCCCAACTTACTGGTTCTTGGATGTGCTGTGCCTTGGCTGCAATGTAATAGTCACCATACCTGGCTGGTGGCACCCCCTGGGTAGCCCTCTCCAACTTCCTGGGTTCCTATTGCTCTATCGCCTCCAGGTTGGGATCCTCGGTTTCACCGGCCTCACTGCTGCTTTCGGGCATGTCGGCTGCCCCCTTATCTTCCTTGGGTCCCATGGGCTCCCCTCCCCCACTCTCGGGTGTCCTTGGGTTTGCCTCTATGACCTCTGTAGTCCCAGGCCTCGCAGTCTCATTGAACTGCACCCTTTGGCTGGCTATGAATAAGGATTCTGTAGCCTTTACTGTAGGGTCTATATCCCACCAGGACCCCTTCAATGGCTCTATCACCCAGCTTCGTCCTTATCTGTTCTGGGATGTGAGCTTAGGCCTCCTTACGCTCAAACACTCTCCACTGGCCTACCTTCGGCTTGGCTCCGTGCCACAGCTCAAAAGGTGTTTTATCAGTGGCTCTGGTTGGCAATCTGTTTTGCATGTAGGCCTCTCTCCAGAATTTGAGTGGTAAGTTTGCATCTGCCATGTCTAGGAGTGCCCTGTTGCGCCTCTCAGCCATGCCATTCTGTTCCAGTGAGTAGCTGACTGTCCTCTGGCACGCGATGCTTTGGGCCCGCAGGTACGCCTCCATCTCCTTTCCGACGTACTCTCTTCCATTGCCAGGGCAAATGGCACTCCATGTCCTGTGGAATTGGTTCCTGGCTGCTGCTGCTGCAACAAACTCCTTCAGCTTGCTGAGCGCTTCGTCCTTACACTTGATGACGCACACTGTCGTGAACCTGGAATAACCATCCATGGAAGTAAGGGAGTACTTGCCCCCTCCAGGGACTCCCTCCGGCTAGTCATGTGGCTGCTAGCTCCTGAGCACAACACCCAAACCGGATTGTCCCCTGGAGCTCCGGTTATCTCAAGGCAGGCTGACTTGCAAAGGCTTGTCAGGGCCTGTCTCTCCCTGCCCTTTGCCTCCCTCTTGTGGCTGTTTTCGGGACAGTCTCTCCTGCAGCGTGTCTTGGCCCCGCACGTGTAACACTCCTTGGCCCTTGCCGTGAGGGCCTTTTCAGATTCCCTCGTGGCCTTTGGCTCTGGCCTAGCCTTTGTCCTGCTACAGGAGGCGCCGGACATGTTTTCCATCCTGCGATTCCAATCAGCCTGGCCTTCACGTGGTCCAATCTTAACTCTGCTTCGTGGCGGGCTACTAAGACTGTTATGAGGGGTTCCTAGGAGTCATCTAGGCTGCACCACAACCCCCTCTTCCGAGATCTCTGAGCCAAATGCCCTTCAGCCACTTGCAGGACTGCATTTATATGGCCCGGCAAGCTGGCTCCTCTTTCGAGCCTCCGTCTCAACAGCTTTCTCTTCGGAAGGAGTTTTGTATTTATGCTGGTAGGCGGCTGCACCTTCTGCAAAGCTTCCCACATTCCCTTAGCTGTCTTCTCATGCATGCCTAAAGTGGAGCAACTGGTCACTTTGGACTGAGAATGCCATTGTTGCCCTGGCTTTTCTGTCCCTTTTATCCCAGTCCTGGGGGTTTTCTGCAGGAGGAGCTGATTCCAAAACCTCCCTGTTGCCCCAAGGTTCCGGGCCCTTTTTCCTAGGAGATATGCCAATTCCCACTAAGAAGCACAGACTCCAAAGATCTGATCCAACGCAGTTTATTAAGGCAGTCAGCTGAATGGGCGCACCTCTAGGGCTCCTGCCACCAGAGGCCACCCCTAGGAGCATGCAGGCTCCCTCTTTTATACTTTTATAGTAAGCATCATATGTCCGGATTAAAGATTTTTATTCTGTTTCAATATTAAAAAACATAAAAACATAGAAACACAAAACCAAGACTTAAAAAACAAACAACAATTAAAAGGACCCCCTACCTTTCCCACAACCATTTTATAAATTCTTTTAAAGTGAAAGTACAAAGAAGAGAGAAGAAAAAAGAAAAACAAAACCCATCCTCCCCTTTAAACACTACTAAATATTGACATTCTTATTCCCCTAATATTAAAAGTTATTAAAACAGACTTCAAGCAAAATAGACCCCCTTATACTTCTCTTATACAGTATTTTCATTCAACCATAGAAAAACCCTCTTCTCTTAAACAAACCTTTCTCCCTTTCTCCCCCTTGTTTCTCCCTTGCTACAGCATAAAACTTCGCATATTTTCTTAACTACTTCAAATATTTCCATATTTCATTATTTTCTCTTATAAAAGTTTTTAAACTTGTCTCAAATAACAACTTCAGAACAATTTTAAACTTATAGCTTCCACAAAGTTTTCAGTCTAAGTCTGCAATTATTTCAATCCTGTTATACAAATACACAATACTTATTGCTTCATTATTATTATTATTATTATTATTACCCTCATTATCATCATTATTATATGTCCCTCTAATAATAATAATAAAAATCACAACAATAAAAAAAGAAAAAAAAGACAGACACTCCCCACAAGAGCCCAAGAAAAGAAAAAAACACCACATCTTGATGTTAATCCTTCTCATTGCCAGATTCTCCAAAGTCTCTCCTGTAAAGTCCGCCCTTCTCCATATCTGTTCCAAACAGCCTCCTACTTCTTCCACATCTCAGCTCCAGTCTTATAATGTTGCAGATGATCCGTCTCTTCAAGATCTCTCCTGCAAATTCCACCTTCTCCATAACAGATCCCAACAAAACTCTCTCATAAATACATCTCCAGACTTTTAAAAGCAATCCGTCTCTTCCACCATTCTTCATCACAGCTCGAAGCACAACTCTGCATCTAAAAATGGCCATGTTTTCCCTTTGTTCTCCACCATGTTTATCCTTCTCTTTCCCCCTCTGTCCTCCATTTTAGCACACAGTTTTTAAAAGCACTTTTTCCTTAATTATTCCCTCACAACAGTCAATTGTCTTCCAAAAATCCTCATTCCATAGATGTTTCTCTCAAACAGCAAGTGACCCACAGCTGTACTTTTCTTTGAAAAAGATAAATCAACTCACCAACTGGATGATGTGTGAAAAAAAACCATTCCTTTATCTCTACATACTCAAATCAATTAATCACTGCCTCAGTAACTCTTCACGCCCGACATTTTTCTCCTTTGAAAAAATAAAAGTTAATCAATCTTGTAGTTAATTCTGGAGATACTTTCTTATACCAGCAAATCGTCTTTCTCCCTGCTTTTAATTCTCCTCTTGTGCTTCTTCCAGATAATGATGATTCTCCCACCACATACTGGGAGAGGATGATTAATATCTACCCTCCAGTTGTTAACTCTCTCTTCTCTGGACTTCACTGCATCAAAAGTACCCCATCCACCGATGTTACCAGTGATCCCCCCCCTGCCCTTCATCAGGGACACATTAACCCTTTCGCTTCAAGTTCAGGAGCCTGTATCTGCTATCATTTATGACGCACCAGCCAAACAGGTTTTGGCACACAACCATGAGAAACTGACTTGCTAGAACAATAATTAAAATAAGGTGAGCGGGAGCAGTTCTTGTGGCAAAAGCACAAAAGCTCCTTGGTAAAATTTGGTAAATTTTGGGACTATTTTGACAATTCGAGAGACTAAGGAAGAGGGGCAACATTTGGATTCTTAGGAATATGGGACTGCCTTTGGAGCACCTTTTAGGTTTCCCAACATTCATGATCAAACCAAGGGTTAGGATTCCTTGTTGCAGGCACGCTTGATGTGCTTCTCGAAATAGAACAGGTTGAAGTGCCAAAGTTATCTGGGAATAACAGTCGACTACTTCTCCTGCAGCACTTGAATTTGATAATACATCTTTCAGTGAAGAAAAGTTGCTCAGCGTATAATAGAGAATCCAGAGCTTCCAAGATCACATTTGCCCATTTGATATGATGTTTAAAAATTACCGGATAATTGGATGGACAGGGTCTTGGCCAATCTTATTCTTCCCCAGAGAGGCCACCTAAGGTCCAACTGGATGATGATCATAAGTTGGATTACAGTCCACCTTAAAATAATGTACTCAACACAAGCAGTGTTGGCGTAACTGCCAGAAGATCCACAACATGGGCTTTCAGGTGGTTATGAAAAGTATATTCTCCCCTTAAATCCAGCCTGGAACATTGTAGGATTAAATAATTTCTATGGGGTGTTGATCCTGTGATGCTTAGATTGTCTATCTCTCATCAGTGCAGGGTCTTGGGGTGGGAAGAGAGATTTTTGCTCCAGTGAGTCCTAATTTGGCCTATTCCGGCATTAAAACCACCCATTCAGATGAAACTAGCTGGACTTGCACAGACAGCATCAGCACCCTAGTAGTTTATCGCTCAGTATCATACTTTTCCCAGAAAGGCTAGGCACGAGGCTAACTGGGAGTCCATTAGATTCCTCTCCCCCATCGCCACGCTCAACCTCAGCTGCCTGCCTGCCAACCCTCAGGACTCCCCTGAGGCCTACGCGAGCACCAACGAGCTTTTCTGGTCTCCCCACTCCCAGCACTCCCACTGCTCCCTCCCAGACGCTCCCCCGCTCCTGCCTCCCTCTCTCCCAAGCTGCCAACCTGTGGGACTTACCTGAGGCCTTCATGCATGCTGTTGAGCTGCCCAGCCTCCTCTCTGAGCCCCTCCTCCCAAGCCACGCCACCCCTGCTCCCTCGCAGGCACTACCCCCTGCCTAGCAACTCACAGGACTTACCTGAGGCAATGATAGGGTTCAATTCCATTGCCTCCTCGCTCTGCCACTGCTCCCTCTGAGCGGTTGCCCCCTCCCCCTGCTCCTTCCCATCCCCAGCACCCAGGCTGCCATTTTGTTTATGGGCAGCCATTTTGCACATGACGAATTCTAGGGTGTGGTGTGATCCTCTATGCACTTGGACCAGCGCCCCAACTGTTTGGAACTGGTTTCGGATACCCCAAGGCAACAGTTGATAGGCCATCATGTGTTTTGATATTTGGGGGCTTCAGTGTGTCGGCCCACTCCCTGGAGCTCACCAGGACACCCCGTATCCCAGGGACCCCGTGGAGCCCATCCCCATCTCACTCGACTGGCATTTTGTGTATGGGTGGCCATTTTCTGTGTGACGCAAGGACTCGGCCCATTGGCCCCAACAGTTTGGACCTGATTTCGGACGCTCCAAGGCGACTGCCGATTGGGCAGTGCACTTTTTGAGTTTTGGGGGGCTTTAGGCCTTGGCCCATTCCCTGGAGCTTCTGAGAGTCTCCTCATCTCCCGGGGACCCTGTAGAGCCCATCCCCATCCATCTAGGCTTCCATTTTGTGTACAAGAGGCCATTTTGTGTGTGACTTGAAGGGTGGGTTTCAGGATGGGGTGGGACCCCTCTAAGCACTCACCTTACCACCCTCAACCAATAGAAACCCACCGGAGGCTGGCTCATCATGCCTTACCTGCGCTATGCCCAGGGGCCTCCTTTTCTTGGAGCCATGACCACCACTGCGAAGCCATGGGATCTTGTAGAGATGCTACACCCTCAGTTGTGATGGACATTTTTGACATGCCACCACCGGTAAAAGATAGACCTTTCAGAAGACGCCATTTTCGCAACATTTTTTTAATAATAGAGACCCGACGTGGATTTTCTACAGGTTTAGCCATGTTATTTTGTGCTGTTTCAGCGTTTTCAGCGTTCACGACATAGGATTGTAAACGAACCTCCATCAACAAATGAGACAGATTAAGCGACATACACTTCAGCCCAATCGTGGCTAAGATCAGAACGTAGATTAACCTTTTTCATGCAAAGTTTTGAAACACCACTTTTTTTAGCAGAACCATAAAAACTATGCTCCCAATTCACGCAAGCGTGTGAATTTTGTCCCGGATGTTCCAAACTGCATCCACCACACATGTAAAACAGAGTTTCACTACAGACATAGTCCATGATAGCATTCGTTGTGCTACATGCAGCCCCTTATTCTTTTTGGGTCAGGATAAGCTTCAGCGTTTCTCCACAGTTCCAGGAAATTATTCAGCTGCACATGAGGTGGATCATCTCCTTCTGGGTAATTGGGGCATACACATTTGTTGTGAGCAGCCCTGCTGAACCTCTGTAATTGCAGGTTCCTAGAAAACAAGTTTTAGTTTAAAACTCTAATTCACCCACGCCCCAAGCCTCCCAAACAAAGCCTCACGGCCTGTGTTCGATACACACCATTGTTACTGATCCATCATCGCTGCTCTGACCAACGTGGGTAAAGGATGATTTAGAAAAACCAGCCTTCTCAACATTCGCCATGGTGTTGTTGCTTGGTTGTTCATCTTTGGCAGGGCTAAAGAGCCTCTTAGCCATTGTTGGTCCATCACCATCTCTACTGTTGCGAAAATGGCATCTTCGGAAAGGTCTATGTCTTACTGGCAGTGGCTCATCAAAAAGGTCCATCTCAACCGAGGGTGTAGCATCTCTACAAGATTCCATGGCTTTGCAGTGGCGGTCATGTCTCCAAGAAGAGGAGGCCTCTGGGCATGGTGTTTGGTAAGGCATGATGAGCCAGCCTCTGGTGGTTTCCAATTGGTTGAGGATGGGGAGGCGAGAGTTTAGAGGGGTCACACCCCACCCTGAAACTCACCCTTCAGGTCACACACAAAATGGTTGCCTGTACACAAAGCGAGGCCTAGAGGGATGGGGATGAGTTCTGTGAGGTCCCTGGAATACGGGGAGACCGTCAGGAGCTCTGGGGGATAGGCCAAGACCCAAAGCCCCCCCAAATCAAAATGTGCACTGGCCAATCAGCAGTCACCTTGGAGCATCCGAAACCAGTTCCAAACGGTTGAGGCCATTGGACCGAGCCCTTGGGCCACACACAAAATGGCCACCCATACACAAAATGGCAGCCCATGGGGTCCCTGGGATATGAGGAGTTCATGAGGAGCTCTGGAGAGTGGGCCAACACCCTGAAGACCCCGCAAAAACAAAATGCATGATGGCCAATCATCTCTCACCTTGGGGCATCCAAAACCAGTTCCAAATAGTCGGGGGAGCTGGTCCAAGCACTTAGAGGGGTCACACCACCCCCAAACCCTATCACACACAAACTGCTCATTCACAAAATGGCGGCCTGGAGGATGGGAATGGTCTCAATGAGCCCCTGGAGTTTGGGAGTGGCCCAAGGCCCCCCTAAACCCCAAATTCTGGGGGATCTCCAGGGGGTAGCCCATTGTCCCCAAACACCCCCAAAACCTAAATTTGTCAGGCCACTAAAATGGGGGGCATGTGTCCCCAAAATAGGAGCCACAGTGTACCCCACTCATCTGTCACTTTTAGTTTGATGAAAGGTATACACTTATTACTACTAGTTATATGTCCTGTTGTTTAGCAACACAAAGTTCTTAGCTCGGACCTCCAGGGTGCCACACATTGCTATGTGCCATGCATTACCTTACCATTTTATATAGAGAGATAAGTCCCAGGGCATATAGTCTCCAGTGAAAATAGGGATTCTTCTAGATACACAACATGTTTTTGGAACGGTACTTTGAATTCCTAGGTGGAATATAAACAGTTATCACAACAAAGGAGATCATTTCATACTTAAGGAAAACTGCCATAGCCCAAGGACCTGGGCTACCTGTTCAACAGATTTCCATTTTCAGGGAATTAGCTACACAGCATGCAAATCCACCACATGGGCGTTCCTTGCTGGTGGAAACGTTTGCAGGAACTGAGGAGGTTCTATAGTCATGGTTTAAGGTGTAGTGTCTTCATCCCAGGAATTTCCTAGGCACTCCCTCCGGTTCTTACCCTGCGGTACTAGAGCAGCAACCTCTGCTGCCTGAGGTGCCCCCTCTTTCTTGATGAGCCCACTTTGCATAACCTCCATATTTATCAAGTGGGATTTCAGGAGTTGTCATTTTGTCGCTCTTTCCTTTTGGACTGCTAAGGGCAAAAATCCCTTCTCCTTGCAAGGAATTCAGTATTGTCTCGGTCCCAAACATATTTTCTCACTTTTTACTCTTGTGCATCTGCATCTCCATAGGGGGAAGAAGGATGAGTTGCCTCGGTAGAGCCGAAAACAATTAGATTTTGGGGACTGTTGGCCCCTTCAGCTAAACTACTTTTTATGCATGAGATGGAATAGGCACTTAAGGCCCAGGGGGGGGGCGCCTGATATTCAAATAGTCTAGAAACTCTTATGTTGCTTTCGGTGAGAGCCTCGCTGCCCTCGCACACGAGTCTGGCTTTGCCCCACCCACTGAAGGTGACCACTGCACGGGCAGAAATATGAGTATAATCTAGATATTTCACATGGATTACGTCCACTGGGGCAAACAGGCCAGGGAAAGCTGCATTCAACACTTTCAGGAGATGCAATTTGCCTTCGTTTTGTGTTAGGGGGACCCCTTGAGTTCAAGATAACTTGACAGAATCAGCTTTTCACGATTTCATACTAAGTTCCAGTTTTGACCAGTTGCAACCTTTTTGTGGGAGAATTTTATTCCTGAAGAAAGAAGGGACCAAAGATCTTGAATATCGGATTCCTGGGTCCAAGTTGGTATAAATGGGGGGGGGGGGCTATGGTGGAAGGACAGCTACCTCATGAGGGTGCTGTATGGCACTAGCACAATTTTCCGCATTGATCCTCACTTTCTACATGGACTTCAGTACTGACGGCTGTCTAGAGCTATTCCACTTTGACCACTCCCTTAACCTCACACTTGCTTCCCTTCATACTCTTCACAGTTAGTCAGTTTGAGCCCTGCATTTGCTCGGCTTCATCTCCTATGTCCTTGCAATTTGCTTCTACTAGATCTTTTTTTCTTTCCTTTTCTCTCCCCACCCTACCATGCCCTAATGAGCCATCGCTAACAACAACGTCGTCTACGGTGAGGAGAAATGATTACAGCAAACAAAGGGACGAACCAAGAATAGAAACTGAGCCAAGAAAACGCTCCTACCCTTGCTTGCTTGCTAAACATCGGTCTCACACCTCTGACAGTTCAAACACTGAGGCTGTTGCTAAGGCGAAAGGAGGTGCAAAGCATGTAAATGCTACAGAATTGACTAACAACCCATGGCTCTGAACAGAGCTGCCAGAGCAATTTGAACGAACGAGACCTCTTGCCAACTACTTTGAATGCGCGCACCGGGCCTTTGGGCAGAAACCTTGGGATGGTGGAAGACCATGTGACATCCTCACCTGCTTTGACTGTTACCAATTGAAAGAGAAAGTTTTCCAGGTGCTGAGAAACTCTAGAGTGATATGAAGACACAGAAGTGAAACGTCTAGAAGAGATCCAACACAGAGGCAGCAAGCAACTCGAAGCAGCTACAGGAAGAGACGGGATCCCGAAGACCTGGGGATTTCCCTTTAAACGCCTCATCCAACACCAGAGTGGTTTCCTCCCTATCACTTCACAGCAACAAGCAACTGGAGTTCTAGCTACGATGGATGTGGTGGCTCCAACTGACGACGACATTTTCCCCACGTGCCAAGACCATCAGCCTACATGGAAGCAGCAAAGGAACGAGTGAACAGCAAGGAATAAGACTTTAAGAAAGAAGAGCCTTTCCACGGAGAAGGAAGAATGACCCGGAGTCATCCCAGCCATTGCACAAGCTCTCAAAGTGAGTTCTGTGCTGCCAAAGTCCCTCTCCACTCCTGGGCCCACACGGCCATCTTCTATGCAATCTTGCAAGTATTACTACCTGCTGATCAGGAGCTAATGTTTCAACCTTGTCTTAAGCTAGACGGGTGAGGAAGGGAGGGGAGGAATGCATGATCCATTCTCTCTCCATGTTGCTGGCCTCCGGATGTGTCCTCCTCCCCTATGGCCACAAGGCAAGGAAAAAATGCCCCCCCCTTTTCAGTTCCCATAGAGGACAGCCACTGCCCGATACAGATTCAGGACCCACCTTAACTTCCCAGGGATCCAAGTTGTTCATCCCTTACTACAGGGCATGAGTGTGCTAGCATCAATGTTATCATGGTCCTTAAAGCAAGCACTAAAGGAAGTACATCACTAATAGAAAGGATACATTTTGCATCCTATTGAAAACCCGGAGTTGATTTCCCTAAATGAGAAAGGAGTAGGCAGAGAGAATTAAGGAAGCCGGAATAGAATCACTGCTACCCTGGGAAAATCCCACCATTACTTCCCCTCCCATGGAACCCACCAGAGGTCCCCAGTGTGTCATCTAATAAACAGACAGTGGCTGGGGAGGGGGGAGGACAAGTATCAGCATCTGGCTCCTCCAAATCAAGAGAGTTTTCTATCATTCTGCCTAAGAGGTGCCCCCTCCCCCTCCCCAAAGCCTTTAGACCCTCAACAGGCAAATTTCTTTGCTCACCGGGACACTTGGGAGGGTTATAATGACTCTTTGCTCTCTCTACAGCCTGGAGAAGGGCCTGTGGGACTTCTTGAGAAACACTCTGAACCAATGGGATAAATCTAGGCAGGGCACAAGGCTCCTTGGAGGGGATCTAAACAGAGTTATGGACGAGAAGGAAGACACAGATGATCAGAGACTATTCATCCTTCTCACCAAGATAAAAGTTTCTCCAAATGTGGTGGAATTGCACCCAGAACAGGTTCCAGAGTAGCTACGTTCCTGTCCTTCTGGGCAATAGAATCAAGCATCACCATCATGCTTTTTTCCTTCTCTGTCCCAAACCCTTTCCTTGGGTCTCATGTCTTTTTAGAGTATATGACAGAGGACAGGGCTCGTTCTAATTTTAAGGTCTTTAAAGTCAGAAAGAGAGGCCCTTCTCATTTGCTCACTTGTGAGAGCAATTAGATGGGGGGGGGGGAGCTTCTGTGGGGTAGCCCCAAACCTCTGGAACGAACTTCCACCAGAGGTCTGCTGTGCACCATCCTTGCAGACTTTCAAGAAGGCCTTAAAAACATTCAATTTTACCATGGCCTTCCCATGATGGATACTGTAATTGCTGCTGTTGTTCCTGCTGGTTTTATTGCTGGTTTTATTGTTTTAATTGCTATTTTATCGTGAACATGTTTTTATTACTTTTAATATTTTATTGCTTTTAATATTTTATGTATTTGATTGTTCTAAGCCGCCTTGTGAGGGACTCTGCCCTGAAAGGCATCCAAGAAATGTTTTAAATAAATAAATAAATAAAAATAAATTATTGATTCTCTGAGAGCCTGAGCTGATTTTTTAAAAAAAGAAATGGAAAGGCCCTGCCTTCTTTTGTATATGTCACTCTAGTATAGTGCCTGCAACTTTAACTGTTGTGATGAAGAGGGAATTTCACCAGGAACTAATTGCATACAAATGACACTGGCTGAAATTCCCTTTTCTCTACAACTGTTAACGTTACATGAGCCCTGTCCTCCTTTTCATATGGTCAGCCTAAGTAGAGGTATTTTGGAATTTAGGGACTCCAGTCCATGGAAGTTCTTTATGCCGTAATACATTTGTGAGTCTTCAAGAGACCAAAAGACTTTTTGCGGCTTTTGGGCGCAACAGAACAAGAGGTCCCTCTGCTTTTTCATATCTGTTCACCTTTCTCACGCAAGGGCCATAGGATGCTACACCTGTTTAGGATGACCAGGTGTATGGAAAGGAGCTTTGCTAAAGTAACCAGATATAAAAGAGGGCAGGGCTCCTGCAGCGTCAACTGTTGTGGTGACGAAGGAATTTTACCAGGTGGTGCATGCACACAAATGACACCTGGTGAAATTCCCTTTTCTAAACTACTGTTAAAGATACAGGAGCCCTGTATCCATATGGTCACCCCTATTTTATTCCCCCATATGGTTAAATTGTGGTTATGTTGGGAAGTCTGCTCAATTGCTTTAGATGTCTTTGACCTCCATCACACCTAATCCACCCCGTTTGCCTCCGTATTTTTTTTTAATCTCTGAGGCAAAAGCGCTTCAAGCTTATGATCCTTTTCACCTCAATAGCTGCTCCTTCGCTCATCAGCGCTTCCGCTTCACCCCTCCCTTTCTCTTTCTCCCTCCAGTCAGGTCCTGTTAGATGAGCACTTCAACCAGATCACCTTTCTCCCGGGCAAAAATGGAATGACCCTTAAGTCTGGCTCTTTGGGGGCATTGAAGGAGGACAATCCTGTCTCTGTTTGATTTTTAAAAAATGCTTTTGAGTCTGATGCAAGGCTTGGGTTTTATATTGAGCTTGGAGCTGGCCGCTTTTCCCTGCCAGGACCTGATGCAATCCATTCAAGCCCCCAGTTCCTTTAAAACTACACGGAGGCTTAGGGCGCATTAAATGCATTTAGGGAAAATAATCCAGACTTTTCGCATTCTAGGAAAGGCTGGGGAAGAGGCAGGGTGTCAGCAGGACAGGCATAGCATACCATGCTGCAAATCCGCACACCAGGCATGGCGAGAATGCACTAAATCACTGGTGTGATGGAGCTCTTTTTTAATATGGAGGTTTTTGTATACACATTTCTTCTGTGTGTGTGCGTATATGTTTGGTGTAAATTGAGGTTTTTAAAATCCAAGTTGAGTCAAGTCCATTGTCCACTCCCATGCATCTGCAAGGATGAAAGACAGCCAAACAAGATTTACTATTTAATAAACAATAATGATGTTAAGAGAGGTAATAATAATGATGATAACAAATGAGTTCATAGAAAGCTAGCAAATGAAAAGGCCTACACTCAGTCTGTGTCTTGCTATTAGGCTGGCAAGTGCCCCAGACAGGGCTCAGTTAGTCCCAGGAGTCACACACAGAGATAAACCACTCCAGGATCATGCAGGAGATTCCAAAGAGAGTGAGCAGGAGAAGGCAGGTCAAAGCCATCCAGAGCTCAGTCCACAGGAATAAGTTCTGCCAAGCATCAAGGCCAGTCAGAGGGGGTCCAAGGGAGGAGTCCAGATGCATAGCCGATGGTCTAGGAATCTGCAAAGGTCCAGAAGATCAAGGCAAAGCATGATGGTTAAAGTGCCGTTGTTTGCAGCAGAGACCTCCCTTCTACTGTGCTGATGTAGAGCTGGTCATTAATTGCTTTTAATGGAGAACCCACACTGTGGCTTTCTTTTGTTCTTTTGCTGCTTGTGTCTGAGCCTACACCTCTCAGAGGGGTAAATGATGTCAGGCTCTGATTCTTGCATTTGGGGGAGTTCAGGAATGGCACTATGTTCAACCATATTCAGTACGAGTTTTCTGCCACCGTCACTCCTGTTGGCTCTCCCACCGCATCTCTGCCTTCGGGAGAGAGAGGATGTTTGGGAACAATCGTGTCCACCACCCAGGCCGGCCACCTCCCCATTCCAAAGACTGGGCTCTCTCCCCTAGGCTGACTCTTTGTGCCCTCGACTCCCTGCTCCTGTCCTGTATAAAGACAAACATGTCAGAGAGTTAACTAGTAGCCCATTAAGAGAGACTTTCCCCAGCCAATCCGAAATAGGAAGCATAAGAGATAGGAAGCATAGAAGATAAAGAGCAGGTATGGATGTTTTCAGTTCAGGAGAGGTCAAAGATTGTCCTCATAGGGTGACCATATGGTAGGGAAAATCCGGATCCATTCTCCTTTCTGGCCAATCGGGCTGGCTTTTTAAAAATGTATTAAAAGTTCTAGGTTTTTAAATCTATATTAAACTATACCCAGCGAAATCGCCTCTTCTCCCAGAGTTCTAAGACCCCGGGAAGCAAGACGGTCAGGGAGCATGCTGGGAGTGGTTCTCCTCCAGCCAAGGCGAATCTTTGGGGCCTGCTTGGCTCCACCCTCCCAGCATAGGTGTGCGCACAGGGTGTGCTGGGTGTGCCTAGGCACACGCTAATTTCCCAGGGCCACCTCCACTTTCCTGCCCCTCCTCGAATTGGGGCTTTTAAAAGGACAGGAAAACCTTCGGAAAGCTGCCATTAGCATCCTTGGAGAACTACGCACTTTCTCACCCTCCACTGCTCCAATCGGGGCCTTTAAGGTGCACACCCCAACGAAATAACCTGCACACACCTATGCCTCCCAGTCCGTAACTTCCTTCCCAGCTAGAGCTGCCCTGGTCATTCTCTGGACTGGTCCGGGCTGTGTTTGCTGCTGCCGGGACTTGCTCGCCTTGGATCCCACCCATCCTGGGAGCTACAAGATGCCTGTACAAGACCAACTGGTCTGTACAAGACCAACTGGAGAGATTACACTTGCCATGTGCTCCCATCCGTCGCCGCCCTCCCCCCCAGCGTTAACAGGCCCATCGGGGCTTCCCCTGCCCCCACCAATGCCCATCAGAGTCCGGGAGAAGCCACCCCTCATGGAGACACAGAAGGGACTATATGGGGCAGACTCCACAGAGGCTTGTTCCTGCCACCCCCACACTAATTGATAGCTGCCATAAGAGTGGAAGAAAATAAAGCCTCTATGGAGTCTGCTTCAAATAGGCCTTTCTGAATCTTTGTGAAGGGGGTTGCAGGGGGGCACTTTTCTGGGACTCTGGAGAAGCCCCCTCTCCCACCCCCCATCCCCCGTGGAGACTCAGAAAGGCCCATGTGGGGCAGACTCTATAGAGGCTTCCCCCCCCCATTGGAGGCTGCCATAAGAGTGGAAGAATAAAAAGGCCTCAAGGAGTCCGAAGGCCTTTCCAAAGCTGCAAGACACTATGTGGGCTCTAGTATAATGACAAAGGATGGAATAAAAATGTTTTGCAGACTGAAGGAAAGGGAGGCTTGTGACCTCTCCAGCCAAAACAGGAATTATCTCAGGGTTGCCCCTCCCCCTTTTAAGTGAAGGAGGAAAGGAGGGCAGAACAATCTGCTTTTTCACCCATAGGGACAGAGAACAGAAACAGTCTCGCTCTGTAGTTTCTTCCATACCTTTCTTTCACGGGTGAACAACAGCTTGGTGATTTTTTTGCTGCAAAATTACCTAAGGGGAAAGAGTTAAATTCTCTCTGCCTCTCCCTGGTCTACTCAGTTGCAGTTTGCCCAGGCCGTTTTGGTTTTTTCAGGGTGGATTTAAATCACGATTTTAAATCCACGATTTTAATCACTACTCAGAAAGACTCGATTTAATCATGTGACTCCCCCCACCACCCAAAAAGTGCACTCTTCCTCGCTATAAGCTGAATACATATTTTACACGATGCAGAGTTACCAAAGACTCATTCTTGCTGGTATAATCTTAATATTTACAAGCAGATGCAGGTTTCATTTTTAGCTTCTTGTGCAGATCTGTTTCACTCCCAACAATCTATTCATTGCATTTTTTGAAACTTAGCACTTAAGAGGTAAGGGGTTGATTCTGTGTACATAGATTTGCAAAGGAACAATGGGATTGTGATCTCTGCAGACACAAATTCGCAGTTTTGAGAACTGTAAAACAAGCATCTGTGATAAAATCTTCTAGATAGAAAAATTGCCCAATAATCTTACAGAAACCTCTGGAAGAGCCTGACGTTGTGAAGGGATTAATGGAATTCATTTACCAAAAAAATTAAACATTGCATGAATATACAGCCTCATGCTACATAATTAAAAACTAATCCTTATTTCATGATGAATAACCTTTGGACCATAATGTATCTTAAAGAGAAAACTATTTTTAGATAGATTTTTCCTCAAAAAGCATTTTATTTTTAAAAATCTGATCTAAATTAAAAAATCCGATTTAAATTAAAAAAATCTGATTAAATTTTAAAAAACCTGAATGTTAATTTTTTTTAAAAAAAAATCATTGTTTTTTTATCCACCCTGGGTTGTGTTTTTTTTTACAGTGGAGGAAAGTATCATGAAATGCAGTGGAGACTCAGGCTGTGATGTAAGGCTTGGTGTAAGAATAGTTAAGAATCCCACAATAGGGTTCAAAAGCATGCAAGGGCATCAGATTAGCACGCATGTTTGTTTTCAAGACTCTCAACTGTCTATTAACACCCTTATTGGTTACTCTTTGGATTAGTCTTCTTCTTTTAATTACAAAACATTCCTTTTTTTATGGGACAACATGTTAAAGTGATTTCTTGACTTTTGTTCTTTGCTTTCATCATGTATGTGAAGAGAAGGCTCGTTATGCAATCTGTGAGCATCCCTTGCCTCCAAGTGCAATTTCTTTTTGAATCCAAACTTTCTCTGGTATGATGTTATTCCAGGGAATAATGAAATCATAGCATAAAGGCAGATAACCCGGGTTTATAGAGCCAAGCTGGTGTCCCAGATTCTGTTCGGGGCCCCAGTCTGGTTCCCATTGTCAAAAGGTTCTCTCGAGGGTGTCCAATCGCTGTTTTTAAGGCTAATATTTGGTGTGCCAAGATGTGTGTCTGGAGCCGCACTCAACCTGGAGGCTGGGTTAAGTTCACTGAAATGTCAGGCATGGATCCACATATTACAATTCTGGTTCCGACAGTATCACGCACTTACCTATAACTCTTTGGTATCCCAAGTCCTGCTGGATTCTTTCGAATCCCCTTGGACCAAAGCAGTGGCACAGAGGGCTACTACATTGGGGCTTTCCCCCTTTTATCTATTATCCCTAGACTTGGGAAGTGCCAAACGGATTATTAAACAAAGATTAATAGACACAGATCTTCAAGAATTTCGAGGTGCTGCCTGAGGCCCATGCTCTCCCCTGTCACGGGGTCTTTCTGACTATGCTCACAAAGGGGAAATGGCATATCTGAAATGGTTCACTGTCCCCAAATACAGAAAAGCATTTACCTTGGCTAGATTTAACGTACTACCCTCCAAATTGCTGGAGGGCAGATTTAAAAAAACTCCAGTAGAAAGCAGAAGCTGTCCGTGTAACAGCATCAAGGTGGAGTCTATTGAACGTGTTTTATTCTCTTGTAACTTTTACAATGAAGCCGGAATGACCTGTTGCGACTGATTATTACACAGTGTCTCACGGGTCGTGCCAGGGAGACCCTGGCGATCAATCTCCTTCAGGGTACTAATAAGTATATCACCCTTCAAGTATCTAAATTTCTCTGTCCTGCGATTTGCTGCAGTACTCAAATGAATGTCTGACTGTGTCTTTTTCCATACTGTTACTTACATAAGAGAGCTGAATATCTTGGCGGATGGTCTGTTGCCTGTAAATAAAGTTTGATAAAAGGAGATACAAAATGAAACAGGAGTTGTTTACATTTCCTCTACTGTCTTTGGACCCAATGTAGCAAAAAAGTGACATTGAGCCCCTGTATTAGTCCAAGTATCAGTTCCAACAGGGCAGATCTTAAACTGCCGAGTGACCTTAGTCACTGAGAATCAAGCTCGCTTCTGCCTGCCTGGTCCCACCTTGGGTTCTGCTTCTTGATCATGCTCAAGTCAGGAGGGAGTGTGTTGGGGACTCTGGCTTTTCAATATATGGATGCCGATGAAATCGGTGTTAATATGCTCTGTGCCGTGGCACCTTGGCCATGAGGTTCCACAGGGCTCTATTTTATCCCTTATGCTGTTCAACATTTACATGAAGCCGCTGGGAGCGGTTATCTGGAGATGTGGGCTGAGGTGTCATCAATATGCGGATGACACCCAGCTCTACCTCTCCTTTTCATCAAACCCAGGTGAGGTAGTGACTGTTCTGAATCAGTGCCTGGGCATGGTAATGGACTGGATGAGGGCCAATAAACTGTGACTCAATCAAGACGGAGGTACTGTTTGTGGGTGGTTCATCTGTCCGGCTAGGTGATGTTCACCCTGTTCTGGAGGGGATCACACTCCCCCTAAAGGATCAGGTCCGTAGTTTGGGAGTGCTCCTGGATCCAGAACTGTCACTTGAGGCACAGTCAAACTCAGTAGCAAGGAGCACCTTTTATCAGCTTAGGCTGATATACCAACTGCACCCGTATCTGCACAGAGATAGCCTAGTTACAGTTATCCACGCTCTGATAACCTCTCGTCTGGATTACTACAATGTGTTATACGTGGGGCTGCCTTTGAAAATGATCCGGAAACTTCAACTGGTACAAAACTTCAACTGGTACAAAACTTCAACTGGTACAAAACTTCAACTGGTACAAAACAAGACTGTTTTGGGGACTGGCCAACGAGACCACATTACACCAGTCTTTTTCCAGCTTCACTGGCTGCCAGTTCAGATCCGGGCCCAGTTCAAAGTGCTGGTATTAACATTCAAAACCCGAAATGGCTTGGGGCCAGTTATCAGAAGGAACGCCTCCTCCCATATGTACCTGCCCGGACCCTAAGGTCATCATCGGGGAGATTTTGCTTGCACATTAAGAGTAAGTCTTGAGAGGAAGGAGCAGTTGGGCAGTGGGGCCAATGACCTAGAGGGGTGGTGGGCTATCCTTCACTAGAGGTCTTCAAGGAAAGTCTGGATGATAGGCTGTTGAGGAAGCCCTACATCTGGACTCCCTGGCTTGAGCAGGAGGGTTGGACTAGATGACCTTTCTCAGCCTATGGGCCACATGTCCACCATGCTCATCCTATCAGGACCATAGGCCAGCTGTTGGCAGGGTCAATGCAAAAGTGGATGGGGCCATGCCACCCTCCCTCATGCAACCTCTACACCCATTTATCCACATCCACACCTCTCTCTCTCTCTCTCTCTCTCTCTCTCTCTCATGCACACACATTGACATGTTGCATTCCTGTCTGTCATGAAGCTCTAAGAGGCTTAGAAATGGTCTAGTCACCACTGATAACTGCCCAGAAAGCTTGCGCTATTTGGGGGGCCTACAAATGTGAGAGACAAAATGAAATAATGTGATAGTCTTGTAGAGGGGATCCCATGTGGTCTGCATGGAACTGAGTGTGGAGAAGGTTCTATTGTCCTCCTCACTCAGTTGGGGGAATGTTTCACCCAGAGGGCCCAAAGGGGCTAGTTGATCCCAGTGAAGTCAATCCGAGATTCAGATCCCCGCCCAGCCAAAAAGCTCATGTGGTGACTTCTCAGCTTGACCTACCCCTCAGGGTTGTTATAAAGATAAAGTAGGGTACAGCACCATACGTGACATTTCAGACTCTTTGGGAAAAGGCATGATTTCAATAAACCAAGGTGCCAGGGATGGGTGTGGAATAAGACGCTTCCATCACTGATAAGAAACAGAGCAGAGCTTTCCATTTCTTGAACTGTTGTCAAATTGTTTTGCCACGTATCCAGGAAGAGCTCCTGAGCACTAGAACCTTGTCTCAGGAAATAAAAGGGTTTGTCAAGGTTTTGTAGAAGTGTTCGCCTGTGGGAGCGTGTGTGAGTGCCGTGTTCACTAAGGCAGCAGTGTTTGTACTGTACCTCTTTCAACTCTCTTAACACTTTTTGCCTGTCTCTTCTCCAGGCAAAATCTCTAAGCCTGGTCTTCCTCACAGGTTGTTATAAGGCTACAGCATATTCTGAGCTTGCTGAAGCAAAGGATACAAATCTTATGAGTAAAAGAATAAGTAATTGCTGTGTGAAAAAGGGTTAACGAGGATTGGGGATTACTGATCACAGGTGGGCACGTCTGTTAAGGCATCAAACTTGTCTTCTGATATCTTGGCTTTGTGGATCTTGGGTCAATGTGAGATAGCCTTAGCTCTGGTCTCAAAGCAGCAGGAGTTTTGAGCATTGGATGCCATTCTTTAATATACTCAGCTATGCCTTTAAACTTGACCTATATTCCTCAGAAGTTTCCATGATCTCTCCTATTTACCACTTTGCTGTTTAATACTTCTAGGCCCTGCCTTCACATTGCCACGTTGCCGCTGCTTTGCTGCTAAACCCCATATTTTCGCTGTTGCCGGGTGGTGGTGGGTAATCCCAATGGCAGGAGGCAGCGCAGGCTTTCCGGTGGTCATTTGGCTCACCAGGCCCACCCCCTGCCCTCTGCCTGTATTCCGGCGAGCAATCAGCAGTTGTCATCCACCCTGGAACGTCCCTGGCTCGATGCCAGAGCTAGGTCACGCGGCTCAAGGGCCGTGGTGACCTTACTTTAACAGAAAACCACATGCTGGCTGTGAGTCGGCGACTGTGTTGTATAACCGGTGCAGTGCCACTGAGCAGCCACTATGGGGCAAAGAAGATGTATAGAAAGCCCCCTAGTTTCCTTCTTGGGCACATATTGACTTAGAGGGTTTTTTCAAGTTCAAGGATATTCTTACAGAAGGATGAAAATTGCAGTATTAGCCATTAGGCTAAATGTTGAAATTTACGATATCAGATATATTTTTTAATCAAGGCAAGAAATAATCAATACAATCCATTTAGGTAGAAACCCCATTGATATCTTAGAACAGGTGTTTTAATCCCTTCTTTTATAATGCAACTCAAAGGAATCCATAGCTAGGATTATGGTGAGTGGGTGAGTGGGGTGTGGGTAGAAGTCCCCCTTCATCCCCCTGTGGATGCCCATGGTGGACTTTCCCAATATCAAAACCCAATCCAATCAATGGCCGGCAACTCCACAACGCTGGGGTTCTAGCAGCCATGGCGACGGAGGATTCCGATCCAATCAAAGCCCCAGGAGACTGTTGGTTTCTTGAACTAAACTGTTCAACTGAACTAAACTGTTGGTTTAGTGTGGCAAGATTTAATTTGCTCATCTATACCATAATTTATTTTTAATTTCTTCTTACTAATAGTTATTTAGAGTTTAATAGTTTAATAGTTTAATAGTTCAATAGTTTAATAGTTTAATAGTTCAATTGTTTAGCCCTCCATTCCCTCACACCCTCATCCCAGAGAGCCTGCCCCATTCCCCCTCCCCACACCATCTTCCACCCGCTGTTGTCTAATGATGGAGAAAAACAACTTCATGCGGTGCCAGGTAAGAAGGGTCACAGTTTGGGAAATGGAAGGTGGTGGTTCTGGAGAGGGATGGTCAGCAGGAACTCAGGGGTTCAGTTCTGCAACAGGAATTTGTCGAGATTTGATTGGTTCAGGTGATCCCTCCCCTTTCTCAGTGTCAAACCTGGCTTGATCCACTCTCCCTTTTTTAAAAACAACAACAACTGGAATTCCAGGTTTACAAATCTGTAGCTCAATGCATGTGCCTGATCTCTGAAGTGTTCATCTAATCTGTTAGGTGATGCTAACAGAGCTTTTGAAGGAATTTAGCATTTCTTTTATTCTCCTATGCCAACATACACCTGGTCCAGCGTTCTTCGAAAGGAGATGCCTGTCAAATTCTTTTGTACTTGTGATTCCAGCTGGCACTGTAGAGATGCTTTTAAAAGGGGTTGAAGTCACACCCAGTGTGGACTTGTAGTGTCCAAATGAAAGCCTCCACTGGCCACGCTTCTTTGTGGATTCGCAGTGGCATTGCTTTGATTCTTGGCATCTCTTTGGTGAAGACCCAATATATTTTGCCATGGAAATTAGAACAGAAAGCATACCTGGGTGCTACCCCTGACCATGGTCTGCACTAGGTGCCTCCACAGAAATTGGCCAGTGCTCCAGCAGTGGTCTACCTTCTGCCCACCCTGGATCTCCCCTCAAACGTTGTCATGTTCTCAGTCATCCCGGATTTAATCCACCACTTTTTGACCTGGTGATGAACCTTTCTATTGCAGGACCTGGGTGTCATCAGCTTCAGAGCAAAGCGGCTGATGTGGGACTTCCTGGAGTCGCAGGAACATCATTTGCTTGTAAGTCTCCCCAAATTCTGAACTTTCCGGTAGAGGTGGGAGGAAAAAACAGGTAGGAAGTAATAAATCCAGGAAGCCTGAAGCAGATTTTTAATTGGACCCAAGAAGATGTCCTTACCTTACAATCAACATGCAATTTTTTTTTAAAAAAAAGTCATTGGGCACATATTCAAGATGATTCCCAGCAACTACAGACTCTGATGCATGGTATTTGCCAGCATGAACATACATGTGAACTTTGGAGACAAGGTGCATCCTTGGCAAGGGTGCTTGCCAAGGGTGCTTATAGGGGTGGTGCTTATAGGGGAGGCTTTTATCGTGCGATTGCACTGCATCGTTCACGGAGTTTGAAAGGCACTCCAGGCGATGGCATCTTCAGGTTGATGCCCTCCTGGGGATCTCACCACTTCTGCCACCTTTCCGCCAACCAGAAACAAATCCAGTAATGAGGAAAATACGAAGAACATTTCTAAGTTTGTCGGAAGGCATTGCGCCGTTCTTGTGCATTGTGTAACAAAGAGGACTTTCTTTGGTGGGGAAAAGATGAAAGTGCTGAAATAGGAGGTTTATGAGTGGGAAAAGATAGCATGTGGAACCCCCCTCCACAGCTAAAACTCCCTGAATGAGGCAGGATGATGTCACAATAAGAGCTTCGCCCAGAAGCTGACGGGATAGCTGCACAATCCCTTTTAACTGTGATTGTCCCTAGGGAGGAACCAGGACACTGAGAACTAACAACAGTAGCTGTGAATGCAGTGGCATTTTGGAAGAGAAAGAAATCGTGTTTGGATGGGTATGTGGGTAGAGATGGGTTTGGAGAGTTGGGCTTGTCAATGGGCGTAGGCACACCGCAGCAGGCCAGACAGGGAGTATTACCACAGGAGAAAGGTTATCTGAGGCAGGCCTTGAAAAGGAGTCCCAGCTTGGAGGAGGATGGAAGCCGAGAGTGGGGAGGAAGAAGACCATCCGGAGTGGGATCTTTG
Organism: Anniella stebbinsi; assembly: GCA_029215795.1. Classification (NCBI taxonomy): domain Eukaryota; kingdom Metazoa; phylum Chordata; class Lepidosauria; order Squamata; family Anniellidae; genus Anniella; species Anniella stebbinsi. The sequence goes on along the minus strand of JARDYH010000001.1, from coordinate 194,689,854 downwards.
GCATCATTTCTGAGGCAAGATGTGAGGCAAATTCATGTTGGATTTTCTTGCCAGGCATTGTTCTCCCTTTTCATCAGACCCTGCCATTGTTTGTGTGTTTTTGCTTCACAGAATCCCCACCTGGCAAGAGATCGGCCGACAATGGCAGCAGGCAAGGTTAGTGCCTCTTCCATCTTCCATATCTTGCTGCCAAAGGCTGTTCAGGGGAAGACAGCATGGATTGTGATTGAAACTCCATTGGGGAACAGTAAGAATGGAAAGAGATAATTCCAACGCTCTTCCCCTGGAGCCTTTTTTGTGTCATCACAGGTTTTTGTTTGTGGGATTTAGAGCACTTCCTACACATGGGTTCTGGTTTTAACCTATAAAGCCTTACATGGCTTGGGACCACAATACCTGACGGAACGCCTTTCCCGACATGAACCTACCCTACCCGACAGAGATGGTTCTAGGAGAACCCCCATAAGAACATAAGAAGAGCCCTGCAGGATCAGACCATGGGTCCACCTAGTCCACCATTTTGTTCACACAGAAAACTACACAATTTAAAGTGAGCGTATAAAGAACCTAGGCTGACCATATGAAAAGGAGGACAGGGCTCATGTAACTTTAACAGTTGTAAGAAAAGGAATTTCAGCCTGTGTCATTTGTATGCAATTAGTTCCTGGTGAAATTCCCTCTTCATCACAACAGTTAAAGTTGCAGGGGCCCTGCCTTCTTTTGTATATGGTCACTCTAGTATAGTGCCAGCCCCTTTAACTGTTGTGATGAAGAGGGGATTTCACCAGGTACTAATTGCATACAAATGATGATGGCTGAAATTCCCTTTTCTTCACAACTGTTAAAGTTACATGAGCCCTGTCCTCCTTTTCATATGGTCAGCCTAAAAGAAACTAAAAAATAGAGGGATCTGCTGCTACACATCCCTAGGCTGGAATGCATCTGTAGGCAGTCTGTCCTTCTCTGGCCTCACGTTGCTCTAGGATGAATACTGCCTCAATCTCTTTCTTCCCTCAAATCCTCCAATCTTTTTTACCATCTCCTATGGTAGTTCATTAGGCCAAAAAGGGTTGTGTTCCAGAGCTGTGTTGCAGGGGTAAAAAGGGTTTGGAGAGTTTAGCCATGAATTCTGTTTTGGATCAATATTTGCAAGGTAGCCTATCATACAGGTTGATTTAGGAGTCTTCCAAGATGCCCTCTTCATCACAACAGTTAAAGGTGCAGGCACTATACTAGAGTGACCATATACAAAAGAAGGCAGGGCCCCTGCAACTTTAACTGTTGTGATGAAGAGGGAATTCCACCAGGAACTCATTGCATACAAATGACACCGTCCGAAATTCCCTTTTCTTTACAACTTTTAAAGTTACATGAGCCCTGACCTGGATTTTATCTGGTCACCCTAAGTATAACCTACCTCACGCTTGTAAATTACTCACACATTTTAAAGATAAAATGGGGTGGGGAGGTGAACAGAACCATGTAAGCTCTATTAAATTCCTTCAAGACAGCGTGGGAGATAATAAATACCACCTGACGTATTCGTCACGGTTATCACCAGACCTTGCCCATTGTTTGTTTCGTTTTGCTTCACAGAATGCATACCTGGCAAAACATCGCCCAACCATGGCCAACATCGCCCAACCAAAACATCGGCCAACCACGGCCAACATCGGCCAACCAAAACATCGGCCAACCACGGCCAACATCGGCCAACCAAAACATCAGCCAACCACAGCCAACATCGGCCAATCAAAACATCGGCCAACCATTGCGGCTGTCAAGGTAAGTGTGGCACCTGCATGCTTCGTGTCTTGCTGCCAGATGGGGTTAATGAGTTGTAGGTTAGACTTTATTGGGCCCAGTGAGGGTGCAAAAAGATCACTCTGATGTTCTTCCTCCAAAGCCTATTTGTGTGATCACATAATTCAGTGGCCTTTAGTAGCCTCACATATTTTCATTCCAAGAAAGAAGGCTAGCTTGCTTCATCTAGCTACATATGTACCTAAGAACTGTTGTGAGAAGCCAGAGGTCACACATTGAGGGCTATATATTTTACGTTCAGGTTTTACCTACTTTTCCCTCCGCCAAAACATGTTTTTGAATGCCTAAATGGGTTATGGTTTTGTAAAAACCTTTTTAACAGATTCCTCATAAACATACTGCTCTGAAGGTACACAAAAATAATTTGTAGTATGTTTAGTGGGGCTTGCATAGGATTGTGTTCTGGAAAAGTGACTAGTTCTGCCTAAACCAGTGGTCATGACTCCAAATAGGTCATGAGTTCAGCCCAGACGGGTCGTGGCAAAGCTGTTGCAGCCATGTTGGGCATGGAGAAAATTGTGAAAGTGGGTCCCACATTGCAGGTTGGGAGTCTGAGGTGGGTCTCGAGTCAGGACCAGTTGAAGTCTCTCCCCAATCTCTCTCCTCTCTCAAATCCTCTACTTTTCCTCAGCATCTCTAATGGTAATTCATCAGGCCCAAAAAGATTGGGTTCCAGAGTTGTATTGTAGGGGTAGAAAGGGTTTGGAGAGTTTAGCCGTTTATGAGAAAAATGTGGAAGACCAATATCTCTATTTTGGATAAATATTTGCAAGGTAGCCTATCATGCGGGTTGATCTAGGAGTCTAACAAGATACCAAGGCTTCTGGGACCAATATCTGTCTTAGGCCTCATCTACACCAAGCAGGATATAGTGGTATGAAAGCGGTATATGGTATGTGTCAATGGGCCGCAACAGTTGTCAGTGTACTTCAATACTGCTATTGAAGTGGCTCCTGCCTTTTATATACCACTTCCATAATACCTTCATAGTGCTATATCCTGCTTGGTGGAGATGAGGCCACAGTCTCCTCCAACTGTTGGGCCCCGAGTCTGTGTGTGAGAAGCCAGAAAGATGGGCATGGATATCAAGGGGGGAATCATGGCCCAAACTAAACTACCTCTCATGGACTAAACCATGATGTTCGGAATTACCTACTTTTCCTTCCACCAAGATATGTTTTTGAATGCCTAAATGGGGGTGCTCTGAAGGTACTCAAGAATAATTTGTAGTATGCTTAGTTGGGCTGGCATTGGATTGTGCTCTGGAAAAGTGACTAGTTCTGCCCAAACCAGTGGTTGTGACTCCAAATAGGTCATGAGAAAATTGTGAAATTTTGCAGGTTGGGAGTCTGAGGTGGATCTCGGGTCCGGACCAGTTGAAGTCTCTCCCCAATCTCTCTCCTCTCTCAAATCCTCTATTCTTCCTCAGCATCTCCTATGGTAATTCATCAGGGCAAAAAGATTGTGTTCCAGAGTTGTGTTGCAGGGGTGGAAAGAGTTTGGAGAGTTTAGCCATTTATGAGAGAAATGTGGAAGACCAATATCTCTATTTTGGATAAATATTTGCAAGGTAGCCTATCATGCGGGTTGATCTACGAGTCTGGCAACATACCAAGTCTTCTGGGACCAATATCTGTCACAGTCTCCTCCTAATGTTGGGCCCCAGGTCTGTGTGTGAGAAAGCAGGAAGGTGGACATGGAGTTCAAGGGAGTCTCAAACTAAATTACCTCACAGGGACTGAACTACCTCTTTTCCCATTTAACCTACCTCATACGGTTGTAACTTACTCTCATGTTTTAAGAATAAAATAGGGTAGGAGACAGAACCCTGTAACCTTGATTGCGCTTCTTCAAGAAACGATGGGATATTCATAAATAATCATCTGAAAGATATTTTCTCCCGAGGGTTTGTTGTCATGTCTGTAGCAATATGCGGGGTCAATTCATTGTGGATTTCCTTGCGACGTATTTGTCACGGTTATCCTCACACCTTGCCATTTTTTGGTTTCGCGTCACAGAACCAATACCTGGCAAAAGGTTGGCCAACTACTGTGGCAATCAAGGTAAGTGTGGCCCCTGCATGCTCCGTGACTTGCTGCCGCATGGGGTTAGTGGGAAGACAGCACGGGTTGTGCTTTAGACTTTATTGGCGGCCAGTGAGGATGCAAAGAGATCACTACGATACTCTTCCTCCAAAGCCCATTTGTGTGATTGCATAATGCAGTGGGATTTAGTGTCATCACATCTTTGAATTTGGAGATAGGGTGACCATATGGTAGGGAAAATCCGGATCCATTCTCCTTTCTGGCCAATCTGGCTGGCTTTTTAAAAATGTATTAAAAGTTCTAGGTTTTTAAATCTATATTAAACTATACCCAGCGAAATCGCCTCTTCTCCCAGAAGTCTAAGACCCCGGGAAGCAAGACGGTCAGGGAGCATGCTGGGAGTGGTTCTCCTCCTGCCAAGGCGAATCTTTGGGGCCTGCTTGGCTCCACCCTCCCAGCATAGGTGTGCACACAGGGTGTGCTGGGTGTGCCTAGGCACACCCTAATTTCCCAGGTCCACCTCCACTTTCCTGCCCCCCCCTCGAATTGGGGCTTTTAAAAGGACAGGAAAGCCTCCGGAAAGCTGCCATTAGCATCCTTGGAGAACTACACACTTGCCAGAGGCCCTGGAAAGTGCACTTTCTCACCCTCCACTGCTCCAATCGGGGCCTTTAAGATGCACACCCTAAGGAAACGACCTGCGCACACCTATGCCTCCCAGTCCGCCACTTCCTTCCCAGCTAGAGCTGCCCTGGTCATTCTCTGGCCTGGCTCTGACTGTGTTTGCTGCTGCTGGGACTTACTCGCCTTGGATCCAACCCATCCTGGGAGCTACAAGATGCCTGTACAAGACCAACTTGTCCAGGAGCTGTAGCCCAGAGAAGGTGCAGGGAGCCAGAGAGAGGGAGGAATGGAAGAGGCAGTGGAGAGATTACACTTGCCATGTGCTCCCATCCCTCGCCGCCGCCCCCCCAGCGTTAACAGGCCCATCGGGGCTTCCCCTGCCCCCACCAATGCCCATCAGAGTCCTGGAGAAGCCACCCCTCACGGAGACTCAGAAGGGACTATATGGGGCAGACTCCACAGAGGCTTGTTCCTCCCACCCCCACACTAATTGGTAGCTGCCATAAGAGTGGAAGAAAATAAAGCCTCTATGGAGTCTGCTTCAAATAGGCCTTTCTGAATCTTTGTGAAGGGGGTTGCATGTGGATGCCCATGGTGGACTTTCTCAATATCAAAACCCAATCCAATCATTGGCCGGCAACTCCACAACGCTGGGGTTCTAGCAGCCATGGCGACGGAGGATTCCAATCCAATCAAAGCCCCAGGAGACTGTTGGTTTCTTGAACTAAACTGTTCAACTAAACTAAACTGTTGGTTTAGTGTGGCAAGATTTAATTTGCTCATCTATACCATAATTTATTGTTCATTTCTTCTTACTAATAGTTATTTAGAGTTTAATAGTTTAATAGTTTAATAGTTTAATATTTCAATAGTTTAATAGTTTAATAGTTTAATAGTTCAATAGTTTAATAGTTCAATAGTTTAGCCCTCCATTCCCTCCCACCCTCATCCCAGAGAGCCTGCCCCATTCCCCCTCCCCATACCATCTTCCACCCGCTGTTGTCTAATGATCGAGAAAAACAACTTCATGCGGTGCCAGGTAAGAAGGGTCACAGTTTGAGAAATGGAAAGTGGTGGTTCTGGAGAGGGATGGTCAGCAGGAACTCAGGGGTTCAGTTCTCCAACAGGAATTGGTCAAGATTGGATTGGTTCAGGTGATCTGGTTGGGGAGAAATGAAGTCAAAATTGGGGCAGGTTTGTGTGTGTGTGGGGGGGGAGGCAGGGTGTGTCCCGGGGCATGATGAACCTGACCACGGCTTTTTTGGCATTGTGCCAAAAAAAAATAACCAAACATTTCTTCGTTCCCTCCAGGAAAGAATGAAGAAATGTATTGAAAGATGGGCTGTCAACTTATTAAAGATGCCGCCTTTGGGTTGTGATAGTCTTGCTATTTCCTTTTCCCCACTGCTGTACTAGGGACTCATTCGCCTTTATTTCACGAGCAGACTTCAGCAGACCGGAGGTTATGGGATGCCCACTAACGAAATTAGTCTTGGCCACAGAATACATAGAAGAAGACTCCACACGTGTAGCTAGGTTATTTAAAGAGGCACATAGGATAATACATGTCCATGGGGAACATACGCCTCCACATGGGAAAATCATGCTTGCCCATAGGGAAACAGCATCGTAATTGCACGTGAGAAAATCATACCTGCCCATAGGGGAATATAGGGCAATGTTTGCCCATAGAGAAACAATACTTGCCCATAGGGAAATATAAGGCAGCACTTGCCCATAGTGAAACCATCCTGGGGTTGGTTGTAGTGAAGGAAGATTTCCCCCCACCACAACCATGTTCATTAATTTGTTCTTTTAAGTCATCTTCCCAAATCATTTTAAGCGAATCTCTATATTCAGCTTCCTCTGTCAGGATTTTATATATTTCGCTAGTTAGACCTTTTCTAGCTTTAATTACTTCTTTCTTTCCTCTTGATTCAATTAAATCTTCAAATCTTGTATTATTTCTACACTTCTTATTCATCTTTTTCCATTCCTGTGTCCATTTTTCCAATTGTAAGCATTTGAACCAAGCTATCTTTTGTCCTTTTAACAACTCTCTAATTTGCTCCTTATCTGTCATTCTTTCCATCCAATTCCTTAACTTAATAATTTCCTGACCCTTCAAACTTCCTTCCAATTCTACTTTTAAATTCCTTGGGAAATTTCTCACAACTACCACTGGGGCGAGTGGAGAGTCTCCTGGTGTTAAACTCCCTTTAACTTTCTCCCAGATCTCTAGAATGTTTTTCAGCAACGGGTTGTCCAGTCCCCTCAAATCTTTCTTTTGGATTTTATTATTAAAAAAAATATTTTGCAATTTCAAATCTGGTTCCCCTGTTTGCGTTCTTAACCATTCTAAATCTTCCTCCCCTAATATACTATTTATAACATATCTTAACTGATTGGCACTATAATAATTCTTTATGTTTGGAAGTCCCAAACCTCCTTTCTTTTGTGTCTTATACCATAGCCCTTTATTAATCCTAGCTCTCTTATCTCCATTGCAATAAGCATTAATCATATTTTAGCCTATGGAAATTAACCACAATGCTTACAGCTCTGTCAGTTTTAAAGATAAAGAGGTGACACTTGGCAGCGTGATAGATCTTAAGTAGAGATTTGGCTATGCCAAGTTTGAAGCAGATCCGTTCATGCCATATTTTTGGGATTTTTTTTTAATGTTCAAACGCAACTCTCCTCTTTGGGCCACCTACTTCTCTTTTTTTGTTTAGAGCAGAGCTTCCCCAACCTAGTGCCCTCCAAAGGTGTTGGACTACAACTCCCATCATTGCAAGTCAGTATTCTCACGGTCAGGAATCCAATCCATGGCCGGCAACTCCACAATGCTGGGGTTGTAGCAGCCATGGTGACGGAGGATTCCGATCCAATCAAAGCCCCAGGGGACCGTTGGCTTCTTGAAAGCAGAGTAGTGGTTTAGAGTAGGAAGGTTTACTTTTCTTTTCTTTTCTAGGATTTACTGTTTAGTTCTTCTTAGTAATAGTTATTTAGAGTTTTATATTTTACTAGTTTACTAGTTTACTAGTTTGATAGGTTTATAGGTTAATATCTTAATAGTTTAATAGTTTAGCCCTCCAATCTCTCCCACCCTCATCCCAGAGATCCCGCCCCCCTCCCCCTCCCCACAGCGTCTTCCATCCACTGTTATCCAAAGTGAGCTGGAAAAACAACTCCATGCGGCACCAGGTAAGAAGGGTCACAGTTTGAGAAATGGAAGCTGGTGGCTCTGGAGAGGGATGGCCAGCCAAGCCCTATTTGGTCCACCGGAAACAGACCAGTCTCCCATCGGGAGACCATGATCTACCTTCCCTCCCCTTTCTCAGTGTCAAGCCTGGCTTGATCCACTCTCCCTTTTTTAAAAACAACAACAACTGGAATTCCAGGTTTACAAATCTGTAGCTTAATGCATGTGCCTGATCTCTGAAGTGTTCATCTAATCTGTTAGGTGATGCTAACAGAGCTTTTGAAGGAATTTAGCATTTCTTTTATTCTTCTATGCCAACATACACCTGGTCCAGCGTTCTTCGAAAGGAGATGCCTGTCAAATTCTTTTGTACTTGTGATTCCAGCTGGCACTGTAGAGATGCTTTTAAAAGGGGTTGAAGTCACACCCAGTGTGGACTTGTAGTGTCCAAATGAAAGCCTCCACTGGCCACGCTTCTTTGTGGATTCGCAGTGGCATTGCTTTGATTCTTGGTATCTCTTTGGTGAAGACCCAATACATTTTGCCATGGAAATTAGAACAGAAAGCATACCTGGGTGCTACCCCTGACCATGGTCTGCACTAGGTGCCTCCACAGAAATTGGCCAGTGCTCCAGCAGTGGTCTACCTTCTGCCCACCCTGGATCTCCCCTCAAACGTTGTCATGTTCTCAGTCATCCCGGATTTAATCCACCACTTTTTGACCTGGTGGTGAACCTTTCTATTGCAGGACCTGGGTGTCATCAGCTACAGAGCAAAGCGGCTGATGTGGGACTTCCTGGAGTCGCAGGAACATCATTTGCTTGTAAGTTTTTTACAAGCAGATTTTTAATTGGACCCAAGAAGATGTCCTTACCTTACATTCAACATGCATTTTTTTTTAAAAAAAAAAGTCATTGGGCACATATTCAAGATGATTCCCAGCAACTATAGACTCTGATGCATGGTATTTGCCAGCATGAACATACATGTGAACTTTGGAGACAAGGTGCATCCTTGGCAAGGGGAACCCACTCAGAGACCTAGGGTGCTTATAGGGGAGGCTTTTATCGTGCGATTGCACTGCATCGTTCACGGAGTTTGAAAGACACTCCAGGCGATGGCATCTTCAGGTTGACGCCCTCCTGGGGTTCTCACTACTTCTGCCACCTTTCCGCCAACCAGAAACAAATCCGGTAATGAGGTAAATATGGGGAACGTTTCTAAGTTTGTCGGAAGGCATTACGCCGCTCTTGTGCATTGTGTAACAAAGAGGACTTTCTTTGGTGGGGAAAAGATGGAAGTGCTAAAATAGGAGGGCTATGAGTGGGAAAAGATAGCATGCGGAACCCCCCTCCACCGCTAAAACTCCCTGAATGAGGCAGGATGATGTCACAATAAGAGCCTCGCCCAGAAGCTGACGGGATAGCTGCACAATCCCTTTTACCTGTGATTGTCCCTAGGGAGGAACCAGAACACTGAGAACTAACAACACTAGCTGCGAATGCAGTGACATTTTGTAAGAGAAAGAAATCGTGTATGTGGGTTTGGATGGGTATGTGGGTAGAGATGGGTTTGGAGAGTTGGGCTTGTCAATGGGCGTAGGCACACCGCAGCAGGCCAGACAGGGAGTATTACCACAGGAGGAAGGTTATCTGAGGCAGGCCTTGAAAAGGAGTCCCAGCTTGGAGGAGGATGGAAGCTGGGAGTGGGGAGGAAGAAGACCATCCGGAGTGGGATCTTTGGCATCATTTCTGAGGCAAGATGTGAGGCAAATTCATGGCGGATTTTCTTGCCAGGCATTGTTCTCCCTTTTCATCAGACCCTGCCATTGTTTGTGTGTTTTTGCTTCACAGAATCCCCACCTGGCAAGAGATCGGCCAACAATGGCAGCAGGCAAGGTTAGTGCCTCTTCCATCTTTCATATCTTGCTGCCAAAGGCTGTTCAGGGGAAGACAGCATGGATTGTGATTGAAACTCCATTGGGGAACAGTAAGAATGGAAAGAGATAATTCCAACGCTCTTCCCCTGGAGCCTTTTGTGTGTGATCACAGGTTTTTGTTTGTGGGATTTAGAGCACTTCTACACATGGTTTCTGGTTTTAACCTATAAAGCCTTACATGGCTTGGGACCACAATACCTGACGGAACGCCTTTCTCGACATGAACCTACCCTACCAGACAGAGATGGTTCTAGGAGAACCCCCATAAGAACATAAGAAGAGCCCTGCAGGATCAGACCATGGGTCCACCTAGTCCACCATTTTGTTCACACAGAAAACTACACAATTTAAAGTGAGCGTATAAAGAACCTAGGCTGACCATATGAAAAGGAGGACAGGGCTCATGTAACTTTAACAGTTCTAAGAAAAGGAATTTCAGCCCGTGTCATTTGTATGCAATTAGTTCCTGGTGAAATTGCCTCTTCATCACAACAGTTAAAGTTGCAGGGGCCCTGCCTTCTTTTGTATATGGTCACTCTAGTATAGTGCCAGCCCCTTTAACTGTTGTGATGAAGAGGGGATTTCACCAGGTACTAACTGCATACAAATGACACTGGCTGAAATTCCCTTTTCTCTACAACTTTTAAAGTTACATGAGCCCTGACCTGGATTTTATCTGGTCACCCTAAGTATAACCTACCTCACGCTTGTAAATTACTCACACATTTTAAAGATAAAATGGGGTGGGGAGGTGAACAGAAACATGTAAGCTCTATTAAACTCCTTCAAGTCAGCGTGGGAGATAATAAATACCACCTGACGTATTCGTCACGGTTATCACCAGACCTTGCCCATTGTTTGTTTCTTTTTGCTTCACAGAACGCATACCTGGCAAAACATCGGCCAACCACGGCCAACATCGGCCAACCAAAACATCGGCCAACCACTGCGGCTATCAAGGTAAGTGTGGCACCTGCATACTTCATGTCTTGCTGCCAGATGGGGTTAATGAGTTGTAGTTTAGACTTTATTGGGCCCAGTGAGGGTGCAAAAAGATCACTCTGATTTTCTTCCTCCAAAGCCTATTTGGGTGATCACATAATTCAGTGGCCTTTAGTAGCCTCACATATTTTCATTCCAAGATAGAAGGCTAGCTTGCTTCGTCTAGCTACATATGTGCCTAAGATCTGTTGTGAGAAGGCAGAGGTCACACACTGAGGGCTATATATTTTACGTTCAGGTTTTACTTACTTTTACCTCCGCCAAAACATGTTTTTGAATGCCTAAATGGGTTATGGTTTTGTAAAAACCTTTTTAACAGATTCCTCATAAACATACTGCTCTGAAGGTACACAAAAATAATTTGTAGTATGTTTAGTGGGGCTTGCATAGGATTGTGCTCTGGAAAAGTGACTAGTTCTGCCTAAACCAGTGGTCGTGACTCCAAATAGGTCATGAGTTCAGCCCAGACGGGTCGTGGCAAAGCTGTTGCAGCCATGTTGGACATGGAGAAAATTGTGAAAGTGGGTCCCACATTGCAGGTTGGGAGTCTGAGGTGGGTCTCGAGTCAGGACCAGTTGAAGTCTCTCCCCAATCTCTCTCCTCTCTCAAATCCTCTACTTTTCCTCAGCATCTCTAATGGTAATTCATCAGGCCCAAAAAGATTGGGTTCCAGAGTTGTATTGCAGGGGTAGAAAGGGTTTGGAGAGTTTAGCCGTTTATGAGAAAAATGTGGAAGATCAATATCTGTATTTTTAGGCCTCATCTACACCAAGCAGGATATAGTGGTATGAAAGCGGTATATGGTATGTGTCAATGGGCCCCAACAGTTGTCAGTGCACTTCAATACTGCTATTGAAGTGGCTCCTGCCTTTTATATACGGCTTTCATAACACCTTCATAGTGCTATATCCTGCTTGGTGTAGATAAGGCCACAGTCTCCTCCAACTGTTGGGCCCCATGTGTGTGTGTGAGAAGCCAGAAAGATGGGCATGGATATCAAGGGGGGAATCATGGCCCAAACTAAACTACCTCTCATGGACTAAACCACCTCTTTCCCCATTTAACCTACCTCACACAGTTGTAACTTACTCACATGTTGCAAGGATAAAATGGGGTAGGAGACAGAACCCTGTAAGCTCTAATGATCTTCTTCAAGAAACGGTGGGATATAAATAAATATCATCTGCAATATATTTTCTCCTGTAGGTCTGGTTTCATTGTCATGTCTGTAGCAATATGCGGGGTCAATTCATTGTGGATTTACTTGCTACGTGTTTGTTACGGTCACCTTCAGACCTTGACATTTTTTGTTTGTTTTTGCTTCACAGAACGAATACCTGGCAAAAGGTCAGCCAACCCCTGGGGCAATCAAGGTAAGTGTGGCACCTGCATGCTCTGTGTCTTGCTGCCACATGGGGTTAATGGGTTCCAGTTTAGACTTTACTGGGGCCCAGTGAGGGTGCAAACAGATCACTCTGATGTTCTTCCTCCAAAGCCTATTTGTGTGATCACATAATTCAGTGGCCTTTAGTAGCCTCACGTATTTGCATTCCAAGATAGAAGGCTAGCCTGCTTCATTTAGATACATGTGCACCTGAGATCTTTTCTAAGAAGCCATAGGTCACATACTGAGAACTATTTATTTTACGTTCAAGATTTACCTACTTTTCCTTCCATTAAGACATGTTTTTGAATGCCTAAATGGGGGTGCTCTGAAGGTACACAAGAATAATTTGCAGTATGCTTAGTTGGGCTGGCATTGGATTGTGGTCTGGAAAAGTGACTAGTTCTGCCCAAACCAATGGTCGTGACTCCAAATAGGTCATGAGAAAATTGTAAAATTTTGCAGGTTGGGAGTCTGAGGTGGGTCTCGGGTCAGGACCAGTTGAAGTCTCTCCCCAATCTCTCTCCTCTGTCAAATCCTCTATTCTTCCTCAGCATCTCCTATGGCAATTCATCAGGGCAAAAAGATTGTGTTCCAGAGTTGTGTTGCAGGGGTGGAAAGGGTGTGGAGAGTTTAGCCGTTTATGGAAAACCAATATCTCTATTTTGGATAAATATTTGCAAGGTAGCCTATCATGCGGGTTGATCTAGGAGTCTAGCAAGTTACCAAGGCTTCTTGGGCCAATACCTGTCACAGTCTCCTCCCAATGTTGGGCCCTGAGTCTGTGTGTGAGAAAGCAGGAAGGTGGACATGGAGTTCAAGGGAGGCTCAAACTAAATTACCTCAAAGGGACTGAACTACCTCTTTCCCCATTTAACCTACCTCATACGGTTGTAACTTACTCTCATGTTTTAAGGATAAAATAGGGTAGGAGACAGAACCCTGTAAGCTCGATTGTGCTTCTTCAAGAAACGATGGGATATTCATAAATAATCATCTGAAAGATATTTTCTCCTGAGGGTTTGTTGTCATGTCTATAGCAATATGCGGGGTCAATTCATTGTGGATTTCCTTGCGACGTATTTGTCACGGTTATCATCACACCTTGCCATTTTTTGGTTTCGCTTCACAGAACAAATACCTGGCAAAAGGTCGGCCAACTACTGTGGCAATCAAGGTAAGTGTGGCCCCTGCATGCTCCGTGACTTGCTGCCGCATGGGGTTAGTGGGAAGACAGCACGGGTTGTGCTTTAGACTTTATTGGGGGCCAGTGAGGATGCAAAGAGATCACTCCGATACTCTTCCTCCAAAGCCCATTTGTGTGATTGCATAATGCAGTGGGAGTTAGTGTCATCACATCTTTGCATTTGGAGATAGAACTCTCTTTCTGTTTATTGTTTGTAGCCAATGGCCAGCACAATACAAGCACAAAGCACACAAATATAGAGCGAAAACATTTGGTACAATAAAACAATAGTACAGATAAAATAGTCAAGATTTTAAAACATTCCTTCTGTTTAGCCCCTTAAAGTTTGACAGTGGTATGGTTTAGAAAGGCTGCTCTTATCTTTCTTGCAGCTAGTGCAAATAAGGCTATCCTATAGCTGATGGATTTATCCAAATCAGCCAACCACCATCTGATTTTAGAATCATCTGTATGGCCTTCTAAAATAGTCTGAAAAGGGAGAATAAATTTAGCCCTGGGCGAATTTGGAGATATATGGCTAGCCCGTTCGGCTTAGCTATGTATGTGCCTATGACCTTTCGTAAGGCGCCATGGGTTGCACAGTGAAGTCTATTTATTTGATGTACAGGTTTTCCCTAAATGTATAGATTTAAAAATTCAGCAGCGTTTGGTAGAAGACACCAGTTTAAGTCACAAATATAAGAGTATGGTTCAATAGCACTTATAAGCGGAGCCAGGAACATTCCAAAACAGGCAGAGGACATGGATGAAGTAGCAGCGCCTGAATTCAACAGCCAATCAAAGCTGCAGTAATCAACATCATGGCTTCCTTTGTCTCATCCTTTACATTGGTATCAGGTGTCAGCTGATCAATAAACATTGCCTTGTTAACCTTTCTGCTGCCTGAGGAGGACCCGCAAATGTCTCCCATTTCTCAAAGGATGAACTGGGCCAGTCACTACTTCTCAGTTTAACCTTCCTCACAGGATTGTTGTGAGGGTAATGGGGAGGAAAGGGGGGGGACATCAATGTCATAAAAGGAAATAAAAATATATATACTAGAAAAGCAAGACCACATCAAGGATGTGTAATAGGTGCGATTTGCGCTCAACCTGAGTAACTTCACCCTTAGGTTTGGCAGTGCAGGTGGCCGTCAGGGCCGATTTTCCCTACCCTTGATGTACAAACAATAAGACACTACCCTACTTGTAAGAAATACAAACAAAGCAGAGTTTCCCATTGACTGAACCTTTCTGTCACAGGCTCAGGAACCTCTGATACCGAGCAGAGAGCTGTCATGCAAGATAGCTTCAGCTCTGGATGCCTTGGAAGTAAGTCTTCTTCAGGTCTAACATTCCTGGTGGAGGGTGGAGTGAGGGAGCCTGTGAAGGAACAAGGAACAAGGCCATGAATGTTGACTTTGTTGCGCCAAGAGCATCCAAGAGATGCTTTGTTTTCCTCAGGGACGTTCCCTCAACATGAGCAGTTAACTGTGAGGTGAATTCACCGTAGACTTCATAAAAGTTTGTTCTTCTGTCTCTCCTTCAGACGTTCTTTTATGCCTCTTTTTGTTTCACAGAATCTATTGGCTTCACGGTGGCCAAGTCGGCCCACGGCTGTGGGAAGTGAGGTCAGTGGCCGTTCTGTGCTGTCTGTTTTGCTGCACGGCGTTGTTGTTGGGAGGAGATGGTGAGCTGGGATTGAGACTTCATTGGGACCCTGAAGTGATGCAAAGAGATATTCTCGGAAATTCGTAGCGTATTAGCCCTGGTGCTCGTCTTTCATTGTTGGGGCATATTTGTGAGATTAATCAGGGTCTTTGGATGAGAATTAGGACCTCTATGCTACCTACATCTTCCTGACGTAGGCCTTATTTACACCAAGCAGGATATTGCACTATGAAAGCGGTATGAAATTGGTATATAAAAGGCAGGAGCCACACCAAGTAGGATATAGCAGTATGAAAGCGGTATATGGTATGTGTCATGGGCCCCAACAGTTGTCAGTGCAGTTCAATACCACTATAAAACAGTAGTGTGGCTCCTGCCTTTTATATACCGCTTTGATACCACTTTCATATACCCTGCTTGGTGTAGATGAGGCCATAATATCAGGTATCTCAAAGTGGAATAAGGTAATGTATATTGCTGGATATGCTACAGTCTATGTAGTGTGAGGAAGTGCAGCTTTGAACCCTTCCACGATCGCCTTATGGAGCTTCTGTACACAAGGCTGTCAGTCGGCCGTATCTACTTCCAGTTTCCTCGCGGAAGTGAGATCTGAACTCCACACGGAGCTTTTCCTGTCCGGCTTTTCTGTTACCTCACCTCTAGGCGGCACTGTGCTATAGCCCAGTAACGCCATTATGTGAGCAGGAGCTAGTGGGATGTGAGCTAGCAGTGACTGACCAAGAAAGAGATCTTGGGGTGGTGGGCGACAGCTCAAGGAAAATGCTGACCCAGTGTGTAGCTGATGTGAAAAGGGCAAATTCAATGTTAGGCAGTATTAGGAAAGGAATTGAAGACAACACGGCGAATGTCATACTCCTCTTACACAAACTTATGGTGTGGACACACTTAGACTACTGTGTACAGTTCTGGTGGGCCACACCTAAAAAAAAGGAAATTGTAGAGTTGGGGAAATTGCACAATACGGCAAGTAAACTGTTCAAGGGGTTGGAGCAGCTCCCCTAGGAGGAAAGATGCTTACAACAGCTGGGATTGTTTAGTTTAGAATAAAGGCGACTAAGGAGAGACATGAGAGAGGTGTGGAAAAAGAGGCTAGGGAGACCTCTTTCTCCCTCTCTCGTAATCCTAGAACCCAACGGGGTCATCTCATGGAGTTGACTGGTGGGAGAGTCAAGACAGAGAAAAGGAAGGACTTCTTCACACACCACATCGTTAAACTGTGGAATTCACTTCCGCACCGTGTAGTGATGGCCACCAATATGGATGGCTTCGAAAGGGGATTCGACATATTCCTGGAGGAGCAGGCCATCAGCGGCTCCTAGTCTCCTGAGGGCTCTCTGGAATTTGGTGGGGAGGGCGTTGTTGACCCCGTGTCCTGCTTGTGGGTTTCCCATGGGCAGCTGGTTGGCCACTGTGTGAACAGAATGCTGGACTAGATGGACCCTGAGTCTCATCCAACACGGCTCTTCTGATGTAAACAGGTTTTCTTTCGCTTTCACAAATGTTATGCCATTCCCCCCACCCCCACTCTAACCTCCCCGCCCCCTGCAAAGAGCTCTTAAACATCAGAAGTGGAAATGGAGGTTCAGCAAACAATCAGTGCCTCCTGTAGAACTGCAGATTGTGTCGCCTTTGAACCACTGTCGAGCGCACAGTGAGTGGGAACACAGAAGGAACACATAGTAAGGAGAAGCACTGTGTAAGGAGAAGCAACTCCTCCAATGCTCCTTCTGTGGGGGAGCGGGACTCTCCGTGAGAGCCAAACTCCGGGGGGTGTTCTCAGCTCCCTCCGTCATCAGAGGACAGGGCTTGGAACAAGACCAAGTCTCTGTTCTTGGAACTAGGAGCCCCAGCTCAGCACAGACTGTCTCTCTATCCCTCCCTCCCTGCAACAGACCACCAAATCCTGACTAGAGTTTTCCAGTGGTCCTCCTCACATGCGATGCAGCCTTCTCCAGGCAGCTGGGGCATGCTGGGGGTTGTAAGCCAATACATCTGGAGGGCCCCAGGTTGGGGAAGGCGAATCAGAGGAGGATTCACTATAGGTTACCATACTCCCTCTTCTTCTCCGTCTTCCAGACTCAACCATCGGTCTCTTCTGCTCCACAGGAGCCATGCTTACAAAGCAACCAAGCAACATCTGGAGGAAAGAAGGTCAGTGGTTGTTCGATGCTGTGTTTGCTGCAGGGTGGTGTTAAAGGGAGGAGAAGGGGATTTATTTCCTTATTATGCAGGTTTGTATACCGCTTTCCAGTCGAATTATCAAAGGGCTTAACAGGATAATAGATTTGCATGGGAATCCAATAATAATAATAAAAAACACCACTGTTCAACACTAAAACTATAACTGGCTGTGGTTTAGAGTGTAGACAGAAGCAGAAAGTTGCAGGACCTGGTATGGCTGGTGCTCTTCTTCCATTTTTTTGTGCCAAGTTTGCATGACGAGTCTGGCTCTTGATCAGGGAATTTCATATGGGATTGAATTGTTGACTGAATTGTTCCAGGAAACGTCTGTACCCAGCAGTCCCCTGACGCCCGCCATACAAGCGGCATTGAAAGCCTTGGACGTAAGTCTTCTTCGGAACAAACATTCCTGGTGGATGGAGGAGGGAGGGAGCCTGCGAAGAAACAAGGATCGAGGCCACGAATGTGGACAGGCTAGCGTAGGACGTCATGGGTGTCCGACTGGCTCCGGGAGTCCAGAGGACTCTTCCCTGCTCCCCTCCCCCACATGGCCCAGGTTCTTTGGGTTCAACCAGGCCAAGAAAAAGCTCATGCAGCGCCATGGTCAGGGGCAGGTGGTGGTGGCTTGGTGGGCAGCCGTCTAAGATAGAGGTGGGAAAGTCTCTCCATCTGTATTCCACGGCCAGTAGCATCCAAGAGATACTCCCCCCCCCCCCCCACAGGGACTTGTCCTCAAGATGCACGTCAAAGTGGGTGGTGAATTCACTGCTGCTTTCCTAAAACCCTTTGGGTTGAATTATTGCTCTATTTTGCTTCACAGAATCGCTGGACCTTAATGGAAAGAACTTGGGCCACGGAGGCGGAAAGTGAGGTCAGTGGCCCTTCTATGCTGTCTGTTTTGCTGCCAGGTGCTGCTAAAGAGGGGAGAGGATATATTAATTTCTTACTTATTATGCAGATTTTTATTCCACTTTCCAAATAAAATGATCAAATAAAAAGATTTTTATTCCACTTTCCAAATAAAATGATTTTATTGTAATAAATTACAATAAAATAATCACAATTGAACAATAAAACTGTAACTGGCTGTGGTTTAGAGTTTGACTGTGAGTGTCATCACATGCGGGGAAATTGCATTGGCTGACCGTCGCTTCTCCACCCACGCGTTTGTCCCTCATTACTTCCTCTGTTGAAAGAGGAAATAAACAATGTGCATGTGGCCCATTTGGTGGGTCATTTTGTTCGCGCTGCTTCTCCTGCACAGAGCAGGAGATAGTGGCAACTTCCGTCTGTATTTAAAGTTGGACTTACTGGGGTGTTTTCTTGTGGTGCAAAGAAGGCAAGAAGGGGTGGGAGGCGTGTGGGAGACGACATGAGAGGGACCCATGAAAATCCGTGAGTGCCCAGTAACGAGTGTGCAATAACACCCTCATCTGATAGAGCTCTGGATTCCAATGTCACAATATCCCACGATGGGTTATTTACGAGAGTGGGTTATTTAACCCATCATGGGTTATCGTGTCATCTGTCAAGAGGTTTTTTTAACCCACGATGGCCCATCATCAGTTATCGTGTCATGTGGTGGTCACTGTGGGTTATCTTGATCACATGCAAGGTCCCTTGGTGGGAGTGGTCAAAATCACTCCCTCCACTCTCCTCCAGCCAGAAGGTCTCTGTTTCCATGACCCTGTCCCTTCCCTTGGTGGTGCACAGTGCCACCTCGCCAAGTGTGAAACACCCTCTTGGTCGGCCGGCAGTAGCTGCAGAGGATTGTCCTTTGCCCTGTGTGCATCCCTGCCAGGGGATGCTGTGTTTGAAGTTTTGTCCCACACCTGAAAGCTCCCATGAAGTTATAACTCCCCCCTTTTTTGTGCTTTCACTTGCGTGGCTTTGTCAGCATGCAGGGTTTTCAATGGGCCTCATGTGCATCTCTCCTAAGGGGGACTGTGGATGACGTTTGGTCCCAATCCTGCAAACTTCCAAGGGTTGATTTCAGGACTTCTCTTCACAGTCTTTCTCCGCCCTCCTCTGTCCGCTCCTCCACGATCTCCACTGTTTATGGGGCCAAAGCTGCCCCTCCTGCTCATCTCAGGCTCCCACCCTTTGCCAGCCCAGCCCTGCTTGATTTCAGCCAGCTAGCCTGGGAGGGGAGCCAAGCAGCATCTCTCCCCATCTCTCAGGCTCATCAGAACCAGCAGAGATAAGGAGTATCGAACCCAGGAAGGTTGACAGAGTTGGCCTTTTCCTGAACATCCATGAAGCACCATGTGATGCTGCTTTTTCGAGGCGGCTGGGGCATGCTGGGAGTTGTAATCCAGCACATCTGGTGGGCACCAGGTTGGGGAAGGCTGATCAGAGGAGGGTTCATTGTCAGTTACCGTACTCGGTATTCTTCTCTTCCTTTCAGACACAACCATCGGTCTCTTCTGCTCCACAGGAGCCGTGGCTGCCAAACCAAGGAAACTCCAGGGGAAACAAAGTCAGTGGCGATTCTGTGCTGTGTTTGCTGCAGGGTGGTCTTAAAGGGAGGAGAGGATTTATTTCTATTATTATTATTATTATTATTATTATTATTAATGCAAATTTGTATACTGCTTTCTAATGTAATTATCAAAGCGGTTAACAGAATACATGTATTACACTGGAATACAAAAATATAATCATGGCTGAACAGTAAAACTATAATTGTTGTGGTTTAATGTTCAGCAGGAAGCAGAAATGTGCAGGAAGTTGTATGTTTGGTGCTTTTCTTTTCTTTTTGTGGCACGTTTGCATGATGGATCTGGCTCTTTGGTCAGGAAATTTAAGGTGGGATTGAATTGTTAACTGAATTGTTCCAGGAAACATCTGTACCCAGCAGTCCCCTGACGCCCGCAATAGAAGCGGCATTGAAAGCCTTGGATGTAAATCTTCTCCTAATCCAACATTCCTGATGGAGGGTGGAGGGAACGAGCCAGCGAAGGAACCTGGGTGAAGGTCATGAATGTGGACATTTTAGCGCCCACAATGTTGAAGAGATACTATGGCCTTTTCGATGTCGCAGCTTCCTCTCAGGACGTTGTGCCGTCACTCCCATTTTAAAAAAAAATAAAAAAAGGTTCAGAAGAGCTCCATTGAAAAGTTTTTAAAAGTTTTTTTTAAAAAAAACCCAGAAATTGCTCCCCCCCCCCATTCTGGGGATGACGGACTTGCCTCCCCCCCTCCCCCCTGATGGGCACGGAGCCACCCCTCACGCCTCCGTGCCCATTTCTGGTTATTTTATTTTATTTTATTTTATTATTTAAATTTTTTATTAATTCAACACAATAACATACACAATTTAAAACTTACACAATAAACAACTTAAACACTTAACAATCCCCCCGTGCACCCTCCCCCTGAGACCTTCTCATAATCATTCTTCCTCCTTCCAAAATTCCAGCGATTCTTTTGAAGGTATTTGTCCCTTTCCCGATCTTAACACATATTCCAAAAAGGGACTCCATATTTTTCCAAAATCACTCTTACTGGACAGTCCCCTCTTTATTTTCATTTTACATGTTAACATATCATTCAAGGCCATATCCCAAATTTCTTTGTACCAAACTTCTATTGTATAGCTTCCTTGCCCTTTCCAATTTCTTGCAATGATTATTCTAACCGGTGCCAGGAGGTTCTTTACCAATTCTCTATTAGCTACATGCTCAGTATCCCATATTGCTAGTAGAGCTAATTTTGGGTTTAATTCCAATTTACTTCCTATTATATCACTTATTTCTTTAAAAACCCTTTCCCAAAATGTTTGTACATATTCACAGCTCCACCACATATGAAAATAGGTCCCAACCTCCTGACATCCCCTCCAACAATTCTTAGACACTTTTTTATCGATCAGGTGAAATCTTACAGGTGTTAGATACCATCTCCAAACTATCTTATAATAACTCTCCTTAATTCTAATCGACAACAACTTTAACATTCTTACTTTCCATATCCTCTCCCATTTATCTACCTTAATTTTCCCCTTAACATCTTCTTCCCAAATCTCTTTTATAACATTAAGCGAGTCCTGGAATTCCTCCTCTATCAATATTTTATCTATCTCACGAGTCAACCCTTTCTTAACTCCAGCTTCTTGTTTTTTTCTTTTTAGATCAATTAAATCTTCAAATTTAGTATTATTTCTACATTTCTTATTTTTCAATCTCCATTCCTGAGTCCATTTTTCCAATTGTAAGCATTTAAACCAAGCTATCTTTTGTCCTTTAAACAACTCTTTAAAATGCTCTCTATCCTTCATCTTTTCCATCCAATTCTTTAACTTAATTATTTCTTGATCTTTCAGTCTCGCTTCTATCTCCTCTTTTAACACCCTTGGGAAGTTACCCACCACTACTACTGGGGCAAACGGAGAATCTTCTGGTATCAACTTCCCTCTAAATTTCTCCCAGATCTCCAATATATTTTCCAACAATGGGTTGTCCAGTACCTTCAATTCTTTCTTTTGCCTTTTAGTAAAAAATATATTTCTCAATTTGCAATCTACCTCCACTATTTGCGGTTCCAACCATTCCAAATCTTCCTCCCCTAAAATACCATTAATAATATATCTTAACTGATTAGCAATATAATAATTCTTAATATTCGGAAGTCCTAAACCTCCTTTCTTTTGAGCCTTATACCATAATCCTTTATTTATCCTTGCTCTTTTATCCCCATTACAATAAGCATTTATCATATTTTGCCAGCTTTTAATCTCTGCTAATGAGATTCTAATCGGCATCATTCTAAACAAAAAATTAACCTTAGGTAAAATCTTCATTTTAATCACCGCTATTCTACCAAACCATGAATGTTTTAATTTTCTATATATCTGTAATTTCTCCCCTACCTCTTTTCTTAACCTCACAAAATTAAGTTCCTCTAATCTTTCTACTTCACTATCTATATTAACTCCTAAATATCGTATTATATTTTTATGCCTTAATCCTAACTTAACTTTACACCTCTCCATCTCTTCATTATTATAATTATATAACATCATTTCTGACTTCCCCCAATTAACTTGTAATCCCGTAATTTCCCCAAATTCCCTCAAATGCTTCTGAATAATCTTGCCAGTTTCTAGGGGATCTTCTAGTGTCAATAATGTATCATCCGCAAACATATTCACTTTAATCTTGTAATTTCTTCCTATCCCCTTTAATCTACCATCCTCCCTTATTACATTTGCTAAAATTTCTATCACTATTGCAAATAAGATCGGTGAAAGTGGACATCCTTGTCTAGTTCCTCGAGCTAGTGTAATTTGTTGCGTTAACCCATCATTAATCATTATTTCCGCTTTTTTATACAACTGGTTAATCAGTCCCATAAATTTATTTCCAAACCCAAATGTTTTTAATATAATTTTTAACGCTGGCCACTCCACACAATCAAAGGCCTTGAATATATCCAATGCTAATAATCCTGCTTTTAAGTTTCTTTTTTTTTATAATATTTATTATATTTATAACTCTCCCTATTAAATTAGGCATTTTTCTACCACAGATAAATCCACATTGATCTTTTTTTATATATTTAAAAATAAATGTGCCCAATCTTTTTGCCATTATTGCTGTAAATATTTTTGCATCCTGATTTATTAACGATATTGGTCTATACGAAGCTGGATCCGTCAAATCCTTACCTGGCTTCTGTAATAAAATAACCAAAGACTGATCCCACGATGGCGGAGTCATTCCTCCTTCTATTATATTATTATATAATTTTTTAAATCTTGGTATTAAGATTTCCTTAAATCTTTTATAAAATTCCGGCCCCAAACCATCAATCCCCAGCGATTTACCTCCTTTTAGTTTGTCAATAATTTCCTCTATTTCTTTCTCCGTAACCAAGCCTTCCATACAATCTCTATCTTGCTCATCCAGTCTTATTTTCCAATTTTTTTCTACATATTCCTGTATTTTATCCTGTGATACCGCATCTGATGTATATAATTCTTTATAAAAATCCTGAAAAATACTCAATTTATCTTTCATCAAGTTATATCTGTTCCCTAACTTATCTCTTATTGTTCCTATCATATTCTTAGCCTTCTCTGACTGTGTGGATCTGGCCAGCATCTTATTATTATATTCAAAAAAATCTCTCTTTAAATATAACAAATTCTTTTGAACTTGTTCTATATCTTCTTTCTCCATTTCCTTTTTTTTTTTGCTTGAATTTGGGCAAATAACCGCTTATCTTTTGTCTCTCTTAATCTCTCCTCTAAAGTCTTTATGTCTTCTTCTACCTTTTTATATTGTACTTCCTGTTGCTTTTTAAGTGTGGACATTTCCCTAATACACATCCTTCTTATTACAGCTTTCATAGTATCCCATAATAACCCCTGCGAATTAACCTCTTTTTCATTTATCTGCCATATTTCCTGCATTTCTTTTTTTATTTTATCTACTGTTTTTTTTATTTTTAAAAATTCTTACATCAAGTCTCCATCTCTTTGCTTGTTTATAATCCTTCTTCATTTTAATATCCATCATCATTAATGCATGGTCTGTAACCTTAATTACTCCAATATCGCAATCTATTAATTTAGGCACCAAACTCTTTGATATAAAAACAAAATCAATCCTTGAGTAACTCTTGAATCCAGGTGAGTAGAAGGTATATTTCCTCTCCTCCCCTTTTAAAACTCTCCAAACATCCATTAAATCCTTCCGCTCCATTAACTTAGCCAATTCCGTCTTCCCCTCCCCTCTACCATCTCTCATAATGTTATCCCTATCTTTCCCTTTATCAAGTACCATATTAAAATCTCCTGCCATCACGATATTCTTTTTCCCCACTTCTCCCACCATATTAAATACTTCTTCAAAAAAATCAATTTGTTTCCCATTTGGAGCATAAACATTAATCAAAACAAATTCCTCCTTTTCAATCGTGCAGTAGATTATAAGGATCCTTCCATTCTTATCTTTCTTTACACTTTGAATATTAACACCACATTTCTTCGATATTATTATTGCCACACCTCTCGCTTTAGAAGTACCAAAAGACTTTTCATAGACTCCTACGTCCCTCATTCGTAACTCATTAACCCCCTCTTTTTTTGATGAGTTTCCTGCAAAAATATTATATCTATTTTTTTTCTTTTTAACAACTTTTCTATTCTCCTTCTTTTAATAAGTGTTCCTAGCCCTTTCACATTTAAAGTTGCAACTCTCAATTTATTTTCCATTTATTACTTTCACACATATCTTTAGATTGGTCTCGCTCAGTGACACACATAAACCTCCCTCGTTACCCTCCCCCCACATACACCCCCACTATTACCCCCCTCCTCACCAGTCATCTGGGCACTGGTCCCAATTATTTTTAGAACTCTTCGGGGGGGGGGGGGAACCCGGCCCAACCTCCAGCGCAAAGTCTAATCCTCCCCTCCTTTATATTTTTTTCCTTCTAATCCCTTATCCTTGACTGGATCCACCAACCGCGCCTTCTTCTTGCTCTATTTCTCCACCATCCTTGGCATCGATTATGCCCAGCTTCCTCAACAGCTCCAATCCTTGTTCCAACGATGTTATTCTTTCTTGCCTCCCTTTCCACATAAATCTCAAAAACACTGGATATCCCCAGCTGTAAGTTATCGATTTCATCCTCAATGCTGCTGTACACATCTTGACGCTCTTCCTCCACTGCACTGTGTGCGGTGACAAATCCTGGAAAATTTGAACTGCTGTTTCTTGAATCTTTGGTTGACCTTGTCGTCTAATTGCTTGCATCAGCTTTTCTTTTTTATAATAATTAGCAAATTTGACAATTATGTCCCTTGGAAGCATTCCTTTTCGTTTATAACCCACCCTATGAACTCTCTCGAAATCCGCCAATCCCCAAATCTCGTCTGGAAGTTGGAGTTTTATCCACGTCAAAATTGTATCTCTCAAATCTTTTGGGGACTCTCCTTCTTGTTCACCATAGTCTCTTATGCGAATGTTTGCACGACGATCGCGGTCCTCAATGGCGATTATGCGTAAGTCATGTTGTGACAGCTGCTCTTCCTGTATCTTACAGACTCCGGTCAGAGCTTTAGTCTCTGTCTGCAGCTCCTCCACATCCTTCTTCACTTGCTTTAAACCCGCCATCAACTCAGTTTGAGTATCATTAATACGCTTTGCAAGCCTTTCCTCTAAATCCAGTAATTCAAGCTTGAACATTGTCTTAATATCTTCCTTTAATTCATGCATTGTGTCAGGCTGACCTCCTCTGGTGGTCTTTGGAATTGCAGCCGGCTCTAATAACTGTGACGCAGCTCCTTTAATAGGACTTTTCTTACCGGGCAGCTTATCTGGCATTGTTTGTGCCTCAAGTCGTGTGAGTCTCTGCCAAGTTCTGTCCGATCCACGCTCTTTAGAGGGTCTAACCCAGGCTGGGGGGGCTAAGGGGGGCTTCTTCTCCCGCCGTTGGCTCTTTTTGCTCATAAGATAATACCCCCTCCCCTCGTCTGCCTGGTGACACACTCTTTGCTCTTACGCCAGCCAGCAACACTGAACTTCAACTTTACTGGGGATTAACGTACTTCCTTTTCTCTTATATTCACATATGTTTCATCTCAGTCTCTCCCCCAGCACGCTGTCGGCCAGCCAAACCACCTTATGTCTTCAATTATAAGTCCATAAATTACCTTCAGTAATGGCGGCTCCTCTTCTTTATCCTCAGCTCGTTTGGTTTCGATTTTAAAGCCAGGAAGATAGTGCCACATTCCAGCTCTCACTCAAGTAATTTATCACTTCCAGTCAATATATCATGCCTTTTATTACTCTCCAAACACTCCACGATAAGGAATTAGTGCTTAATTCAATGCTTTTTTAAGAAGCTCAGAAGATCTGTGACTTTACCCCATCACGATCAAGCCACGCCCCCCCCCCCCCCCATTTCTGGTTATTGGGACCACTGGAAGAATCAGGTTTTCACAGGGATTCTTTTGGATGCACAGGGACCACACAGGGGCAATTCAATGACAAAAGGCCGGTGTAGAAACGGCCTGTGTTTCCTGATGGACCTTTCCTCGATATGCACATCAAAATGGGTGGTGGATGGACTGCCACTGTCGATTTCTGAAATACGTGTTCTTCATTCCCACCTCTGGATTTAATAATTGCTCTGTTTTACTTCACGGAATTGCTCGACCTTAATGGAAAAAGGTTGGGTCACAGAGGTGGAAAGTCAGGTCAGTGGCTCTTCTGTGCTGTTTTTTTTTGCAACCTGGTGCTGCTAAAGGGAGGACAGGATATTCTTATTTTTTATTTATTACACTGGCTTTTTGGTCAAGAATTAGAACATTTATACCATTGAAACCAACCTCACCTAATGTTAAATCCCTGTGGGACAATGTGGGATGAGGGTAACATGTATTTCTGCATATGCTATGTGATATGTGGTTGGGTTTGTGGGTGTTTCCTCCCCTCTCCCTGGTCGTAATGGTTGAGAAAGAAGCGGAGGTGTTTCCAGGAAAATAATTGATGAATGAAAATAGCTTGATTAATGTATTGCCCAATCAGAATTTCCTGACTTTGCCAAGGGCAGCCTCTCAGGGCAACCCCCAAGCCAAATGAACTTAAATGTCATGGAGCTTGAGTGGTGAAAGTGGGAATTGCTCAGTTATACCCTATACCAAAATAAAGTTTATGCACTGGTGTGTTCACAGGAGTCAGCATCATCAGAAGCCCCGTCATCACCATCTCCATCTCCTCCACCTTCTCCATCTCCTCCACCTCTTCCACCAACACCATCTCCTTCACCTCCTCCAAGAACACCAGGACCATCAGGACAGTCAGCGGGGGAACAGTCCTCACAGGTAAGATCATCTTCTCTGCCATCTCCATTTCCACCTCCAACATCCCCAGAGTCATCAAACGAGAGGGAAGACCGGCTCTGCAGTCAACCCAGCCAGGGGAGCATAGAAAGCAGTCATTCCAGCAGGCTGTTTGGAGGGAGAGGAGTGGGGAAGCAGGGCCGTCCCACCTTCCCTGCTGAAAGTCTACTCAGTTCTCCCCTCCTTTTTCCCGGGACTTTATGTTTAACCAGAGTTGGACTGGGTAGCCTTAACACTTGAGGAGGCCTTCAGGGAGAGGACTGTCCTCTGTAAAGTAGGAGACTTTCACTAAGGGCATGACTTTGCACTTTATAAACCCCTGGTGCATGCTCCAGCACCCAGTTTATGATTCAGATAAAAGACCCAAGAATGCCCTTTCTTAGTGCAGTCTCCATGCCACCAGAGGCTAACCGTAGCTGGTGGTTTTCATGGTAGAAAGGGGGCCAGAGAAGCAATCTCCCACTCATAGTGAACCATACAGTTGGCCATTTGATGAGGAAAAGCAAGACGACCAATTAATCCTCTAAATATTGCCTGATCTCATTATTTCCTTCTCTTTAGACCACAGGGAATATCCCCCAGGTAAAGACGAGGGCGGGGAGAAAAAGGCACGGAGCCCCTTTGAGCAAGACGGAGGAAGAGGTAAGGCAATCGATAGGTCACAGGGCCGTTTTACTATTTAAAAACTAACCCAATAAAGAGATGGAAGCCCTTAAGGAAAATCCTGTGCCCACAGTGGGGGAGGAAAAGGCATGATGAACTGGCTGCCATTGATGGGGAGGGGGAAGGGAAACTCACAGAGTGGCGTCCTTCTGCGAGAGACTGACTGTCCTTGTCACTGTCTGTAGCACAACTGGGACAAACAGTGTCAAGGGGAATTGAAGGGGCCAGATGCAGCGCTGCTGTTTTCTGCACCCACACAACTCTCTGGCATGAAGGGGTTGGGGGGGATAGATGGGGGCTGAAACTGTGTTGGCCCCTTGGGCTCCCGTACCAGAGAGGTCATCATAGTCAAAAAACCACGGAGTCCCCTCATCAGTCATTACACACTACTCTCTCTCTCTCACTTTCATTTTCAGATTCGGAAGCAAAAGAATGAGGAGCCGGACAAGAAAAGGTTTGGTATTTTTCTTTTGCTTTTACATTACAGAGATGTTGATGGACAATGTACCATTGGGGATGGGGTTATGTGGTGTGGCACCATTTCCTGATCATGTGTAGAGATCAGTAGGAACTTGAATGCCCGAATAGGACTCATGTCGCAGTCCGATCCACCGCACAGGGGTGTTTTGAGAATCCCTGGGAAAGGGTGAATACGGGCTCAGTGCATGATCTGAAGGCCCTTTCGGAAGGATGCTGGCTGAAGCCAAGCAGCTCTGGGCCTGGCCAGTGCCTGGGTAGGAGACTCCGTGGAAATCCAAAGCACACCTCCCTCAGCCCCATGGAGGTGTGACGAAGGCCTTATAATAATAATAATAATAATAATAATAATAATATAATATATTTATTTATCACCCGCCTCTCCCAACGGATCGAGGCGGGGAACAACACCAAACACAAAATACAAAAACTGATTAAAAGCAGATAAAACCAGTACATCATTAAAACACCAATAAAACACCAATAAAACACTTTAAAAAGGTGGTGATACAAGTCTGTGGCTGGGCCAAACCCCTTCAGGCTGCAGGTGAGGAGCCACATGGCCGAATCCCCTGCGTAGAGAAGACAAGCATAGTGGGGAGACAGGGTTGGAATGGGGAGCAGCTCCCGCTGAGTGTAGCTAGATTGGGGCCCATGGAGCAAACCCTGTCGAAACCATGTGGGCTAATTCCTTTAATGTCTCTGTTTTGGCAGGATGAGAATAAAAATATATCCTCCACCAACACCATCTCCTGCACCAACACCAGGACCAGCAGGGGAACAGGCTTCACAGGTGAGATTATCTTCTCTACCATCTCCATTTCCACCTCCATCATCCCCACAGTCATCAAATGAGAGGGAACACCAGCTCTGCACTCAACCCAGCCACAGTTTCCTCCATTTTTGCTGCTGCAAGTGGATTTGGGAAACAGTCACAGTTCATCCTCACAGTTCCCTCACACCCCAATTGAGTCTCAGAACAGCCCTTGAGATGGGTTAGCCGGACAGGGTGGATGACCGGCCCAAGGTGAGGAACGCAGACCGAAAAAGCAAGCTTGGAAAACTTTACGTAAACTAAATAAGGTCACCCAGGGACTTGCATATATATCTGTAGACAGTGAGGGAGGGGGTTAGACCTTCGTCTCCCCTGTCCTCATCAGCCACTCTTAACCAGTACGCTACAAGTGGGAAACAGACCGGTCCTTTCTGGACACTAGAAACGAAGGTGCGAAGATCGAAAACAGCATGTAGGGACAGTCAAAGGGAAGGCAGATGGCCTGGTCTCATTATTTCCTTCTCTTTAGACCGCAGGGAATATCCCCCAGATCAAGATGAGGGCGGGGAGAAAAAGGCACGGAGCCCCTTTGAGCAAGACGGAGGAAGAGGTAAGGCAATCGATAGGTCACAGGGGGCTATTTTACCATTTAAAAACTAACCCAATAAAGAGATGGAAGCCCTTGAGGAAAACCCTGTGCCCACAGTGGGGGAGGAAAAGGCATGATGAACTGGCTGCCATTGATGGGGAGGGGGAAGGGAAACTCACAGTGTGGCGTCCTTCTGCGAGAGACTGACTGTCCTTGTCACTGTCTGTAGCACGACTGGGACAAACAGTGTCAAGGGGAATTGAAGGGGCCAGATGCAGCGCTGCTGTTTTCTGCACCCACACAACTCTCTGGCATGAAGGGGTTGGGGGGATACATGGGGGCTGAAACTGTGTTGGCCCCTGGGAAGGGGGAGTGTTGGCCCCTTAGGCTCCCATACCAGGAAGGTCCTCATAGTCAGAAAACCACAGAGTCCCCTCATCAGTCATTACACTACTCTCTCTCTCTCTCTCTCTCTCACACACACACACACACTTTCATTTTCAGATTCGGAAGCAAAAGAATGAGGAGCCGGACAAGAAAAGGTTTGGTTTTGTTCTTTTACATTTCAGAGATGTTGATGGACAATGTACCATTGGGGGATGGGGTTATGTGGTGTGGCACCATTCCCTGATCATGGGTAGAGATCAGTAGGAACTTGAATGCCCGAATAGGACTCATGTCTCACTCTGATCCGCCTCACAGGGGTGTTGTGAGAATCCCTGGGAAAGGGTGAATACGGGCTCAGGGCATGATCTGAAGGCCCTTTCGGAAGGACGCTGGCTGAAGCCAAGCAGTTCTGGGCCTGGCCAATGCCTGGGTAGGAGACCCCGTGGAAATCCAAAGCACACCTCCCTCAGCCCCATGGAGGTGTGATGCAGGCCGTGTTGCCGGGGGTGTGGTACAAGTCTGTGGCTGGGCCAAACCCCTTCAGGCTGCAGGTGAGGAGCCACATGGCCGAATCCCCTGCGTAGAGAAGACAAGCATAGTGGGGAGACAGGGTTGGAATGGGGAGCAGCTCCCGCTGAGTGTAGCTAGATTGGGGCCCATGGAGCAAACCCTGTCGAAACCATGTGGGTTAATTCCTTTAATGTCTCTGTTTTGGCAGGATGAGAATAAAAATATATCCTCCACCAACACCATCTCCTGCACCAACACCAGGACCAGCAGGGGAACAGGCTTCACAGGTGAGATTATCTTCTCTACCATCTCCATTTCCACCTCCATCATCCCCACAGTCATCAAATGAGAGGGAACACCGGCTCTGCACGCAACCCAGCCACAGTTTCCTCCATTTTTGCTGCTGCAAGTGGATTTGGGAAACAGTCACAGTTCATCCTCACAGTTCCCTCACACCCCAATTGAGTCTCAGAACAGCCCTTGAGATGGGTTAGCCGGACAGGGTGGATGACCGGCCCAAGGTGAGGAACGCAGACTAAAAAAGCAAGCTTGGAAAACTTTACGTAAACTAAATAAGGTCACCCAGGGACTTGCATATAGATCTGTAGACAGTGAGGGAGGGGGTTAGACCTTCGTCTCCCCCGTCCTCATCAGCCACTCTTAACCAGTACGCTACAAGTGGGAAACAGACCGGTCCTTTCCTGGACACTAGAAACGAAGGTGCAAAGATCAAAAACAGCATGTAGGGACAGTCAAAGGGAAGGCAGATGGCCTGGTCTCATTATTTCCTTCTTTATAGACCACAGGGAATATCCCCCAGATCAAGATGAGGGCGGGGAGAAAAAGGCACGGAGCCCCTTTGAGCAAGATGGAGGAAGAGGTAAGGCAATCGATAGGTCACAGGGCCGTTTTACTATTTAAAAACTAACCCAATAAAGAGATGGAAGCCCTTAAGGAAAATCCTGTGCCCACAGTGGGGGAGGAAAAGGCATGATGAACTGGCTGCCATTGATGGAGAGGGGGAAGGGAAACTCACAGAGTGGCGTCCTTCTGCGAGAGACTGACTGTCCTTGTCACTGTCTGTAACATGACTGGGACAAATGGAGTCAAGGGGAATTGAAGGGGCCAGATGCAGCGCTGCTGTTTTCTGCACCCACACAACTCTCTGGCATGAAGGGGTTGGGGGGATACATGGGGGCTGAAACTGAGTTGGCCCCTGGGAAGGGGGAGTGTTGGCCCCTTAGGCTCCCATACCAGGAAGGTCCTCATAGTCAGAAAACCACAGAGTCCCCTCATCAGTCATTACACTACTCTCTCTCTCTCTCTCTCTCACTCACTTTCATTTTCAGATTCGGAAGCAAAAGAATGAGGAGCCGGACAAGAAAAGGTTTGGTTTTGTTCTTTTACATTTCAGAGATGTTGATGGACAATGTACCATTGGGGGATGGGGTTATGTGGTGTGGCACCATTCCCTGATCATGGGTAGAGATCAGTAGGAACTTGAATGCCCAAATAGGACTCATGTCTCACTCTGATCCACCTCACAGGGGTGTTGTGAGAATCCCTGGGAAAGGGTGAATACGGGCTCAGGGCATGATCTGAAGGCCCTTTCGGAAGGATGCTGGCTGAAGCCAAGCAGTTCTGGGCCTGGCCAATGCCTGGGTAGGAGACTCCGTGGAAATCCAAAGCACACCTCCCTCAGCCCCATGGAGGTGTGATGCAGGCCGTGTTGCCGGGGGTGTGGTACAAGTCTGTGGCTGGGCCAAACCCCTTCAGGCTGCAGGTGAGGAGCCACATGGCCGAATCCCCTGCGTAGAGAAGACAAGCATAGTGGGGAGACAGGGTTGGAATGGGGAGCAGCTCCCGCTGAGTGTAGCTAGATTGGGGCCCATGGAGCAAACCCTGTCGAAACCATGTGGGCTAATTCCTTTAATGTCTTTGTTTTGGCAGGATGAGAATAAACAGGCCTTCATTCCACTAGTGCACCTGCCCTCTTCTCCCACCTTCCTTCCTTGTTCTCTTTCGTTCTCTTTCATTTCTTTTTTCCTTCCTTCTCTCTCTCTCTCTCTCTCTCTGCCAATGAAGAGGGATCCTCCAGGCAAGCAACGAGAGGGCACTGCAATGAGGGGCTCTACCAGCAGGTGGCAGCAGCAGGAACTGGGGTGCGCTGCAATGGGGCTTTACCAGCAGGTGGCTTCTGTGATTCAGCAGCTCCAAGCCAAGGGGCATTGCTCGGCCCACTGGACTAGTGTGACCCCAAGCCTCCCTTCCTAATAGCGATTCCAGGAACAGTGATTCAGTCTAGAAGGGTTACAGCAAGGTTTAGCAGTTCCCTGTGGAGCCGGTCAGCGTGGAGTTAGCGCGGCTCTTCAGTCTCCTCTTCATCCAAGAAGGAGCACTCTCCAGCAGGCAACAGAGTCAGCTCAGTTCTTTCAGCCAGGAACAGCTTCCAGCAGGGGACAAGTCAAGTTCAGCTCTTCTCTTCACAGTGGGAGACCACTGCTGCTCCCAGTCCACCCCCCTGCTCTCCAAGGGTCTTTTGGACTCAGGGCGAGCCAGCACCCTGTCCACACCCATAGTGCGGGAGGCTGACAGAGATGGAAACACAAGGCTCCCAACCATCCCTCATCGCCACAGTCCCAGCAAGGCATATGCACAACTCTATCCCACGTGCAAATGAGCTCCATGCTAATGAGCTCCTTCATGCTGGGGCATGTTTTCCCTGCTCCCCCCACAGGGTGGTGGATGTAAGGGAGGAAAAGCCCTAGGGCAATTCTCCTAACAGGGATGTGCAGAACTCAGAGACACAAACCAGGACTCACGTATTTCTTTAAGCAGCTTTATTCATCAAAAGAAACAGGTTCAGCGGTCTAAAACAATTCTCTACAGCAAGGCCCATCGATGCCATCCCGAGACCCGTGGCCAGCCTCTCCAGTGCGACTAACTCTTGGCATCACCTTCCCCACCAAGAACAGCCCCCTCTCCCCGGTTAGGGTTTTTGACCTCTTTCTTTGGAATGTTCCCCCTCCCATCCCGGCGCCAGAGCTCTTCTCCTCTTCACACCTCCTACGCCGGCCTTGAAGTTTTTACAGCCTGCGATAGCCCCGGCCTTCCTGCTCTGGAGTCCTTGAATCCCTTATCTCCTCCCAGGTGGCAGCCCAGGGCCGTTTGTCTTTCTATGTGCTACAGCGGTATGTGCCTACTTTACCAAATCCTCTCAACTATCCATGCGACTTCCCCCCCCCAGTCTTCACTCTCCTTCTCCAACCAGCACAGTCTATCTGAACTCCTTTACACCTCCCCCCTTAAGATGGAACTGAGGGGGTTTCTCCTTCCCTACTCTAGGCTCTAGCGTCCCTCTCGCTCTCCCTCTCGTTTCTCTCTGTTCTCTCTCAGTTCCATCTCCACCTCCTCTTTGTCCTTCTGACTCCAGCTCTGCTGTTTGTGCATCCAAGTAACGACGAGACAATCCATCTGCCACCACGTTCTCTTTCCCTTTAATGTGCTTAACCGTGAAGTCATAGTCTTGCAAGGCCAAACTCCACCTCAACAACTTCTGGTTGGTATTCTTCACTCTAGCCAGCCAGCACAACGGGGAATGGTCGGTCTGCAACAAAAAGGGGCGCCCCCACAGATACGGCCGCAATTTCTTAATGGCCCATACAATGGCCAGGCACTCCTTCTCAATGGTAGCCAGGGCTTTCTCTCGTGGCAACAGTTTTTTACTGATAAAAGCAATGGGGTGCATTTGTCCCTTTCCATCCTCCTGCAACAACACCCCCCCCAACCCCCTCTCGGAGGCATCCGTCTGCAAGACGAACGGTTTGTCAAAGTCGGGCGCTTGTAACACTGGGCGCCTCCGCAAACAGCGCTTGAGGCTTTCAAACGCTTGCTGGCACTGCGCCGTCCACTGCACTCTAATAGGCTGTCGTTTCCGACAGAGGTCCGTAAGGGGGGCCGCTAGAGCACCAAAATCAGGCACAAAACGCCTGTAGTACCTGGCCAATCCCAGGAAGGACTGCACCTGTTTCTTTGTCTGGGGCACCGGCCAGTTTTGGATAGATTCTACCTTCGCCTCCAGCGGTTTCACACTGCCCCCCCCTACCTGGTGTCCCAAGTACGTCACTTCCCCCAACCCAAATTGACACTTGGTCGCATTTACAGTCAACCCCGCTTGTTTCAAGCGCCCAAGCACCTGGGCAAGATGTTCTAGATGTTGCTCCCACGTCTGACTGTAGACTGCAATGTCATCCAGGTACACACATGAAAAAGCCCCCAAACCCCTTAAAACCCCATCCATTAACCTCTGGAAGGAATTAGGAGCAGAGGTCAACCCGAAAGGCATCGTCCGGAATTGATATAAGCCTTTTGGAGTAGCAAACGCAGTCTTCAGGGCCGATTCCTCATCTAAAGGCACCTGCCAATAGCCCTTGGTTAGGTCCAATGTGGAAATGTACTTTGCTCGTCCCAGCGTCTCAATACATTCCTCGGTGCGGGGCATGGGATAGGAATCGCCCATTGATATAGAGTTCAACCGCCTGAAATCTAAACAAAATCTAATTTTCCCATCTCTTTTGGTTACTAACACAATGGGGGAGGACCATGGGCTATGGCTTTCCTGTATCACTCCCAGCGCCAACATTTCCTCTACCTCTTTTTGTATAATCTCAGCATGTTTCCCTGTGATTCTATAGTTTGGGACCCGGATGGGGGGATGATTTCCCGTGTGTATGGTATGAGTAATAAGGTTGGTCCTCCCTGGCAATCCTGAAAACAATTCCTTAAATTTTTGAAGCTGTTGTTCCAGCTGCTTCCGCTGGGTGGCAGTCAAAGCCTCCGAGAACGTTGCTTGTTCCAACCCGCCTTTATGCCGATACTCCTTCAATAATTCCGCCTTTGGTCCCCCCAGGTCCACCTTCTGCACTCTCACCTCTCTTTCTCTAAACTTCTTCATCATATTCACATGGTAGACTTTGGAGCGACCCCTACCCTGGATCGGTTTCAACAAGTAGTTCACCTCATTCAAACGCTTTTCCACCACCAAAGGCCCCTCCCAACGCACAGCCAGTTTCTCTGGCTTCACGGGTTTTAAAACCAGCACTTTCTCCCCTGCCTGAAACGTCCGCAGCCTGGCTTTCCGATCATACCACTGTTTCTGCCCCTGCTGCGCCCGTGCCAAGTTCGTCTGCGCGGCCTCCCCCACCTCTCGAAGAATGTTTTGCAGGTTTTGTATGTAACTCACCACCGAGGCAGGTCTCGTCGTCTCTCCCCCCTCCCACTTTTCTTTCATCAAAACCAATGGTCCCCGCAACTCCCTCCCAAACAACATTTCATTTGGGGAAAACCCCAAACTGTCCTGGGGGGCATCCCGGTAAGCAAACATCAAATATGGCAACGCAACGTCCCAATCCTTGTGGTGCGCCACTGCATACGCTTTTAACATTTTTCCCAAGGTCTGATTAAATCTCTCTACTAGACCATTTCCTTCATGGTGATAGGCCGCCGAGGTGCACTGTTGTACGCCCGCCAACTTCCATAGTTCTCTCAACAGTTGGGACATAAAGCCGCCGCCCAAATCGTGCACCAATACTTTAGGCAGTCCTAAGCGAATAAACACAGACATAAGGGCTTTAGCGATCTGTTCCGCAGTAATAGAAGTCAATGGCACCGCCTCTGCATACCGGGTGGCATAATCCACTAGCGTGAGAATATATTTCTTTCCCGCTCTAGTGGCCGGGGCAAAAGGCCCCAGGATATCCACCCCCACCTTCTCAAAAGGGACTTCTGAAATGGGGGATGGCTGTAAAGGCGCTCGAGGATGGTCCCGTGGGTACCCCACCCGCTGGCAGGGCTCACAGGAGCCACAAAATTCTCGAATGTCAGCCGCCACTGAGGGCCAGTAAAAACCTCGGCTCACCCTTGCCAGCGTGCGCCGGATCCCCAAGTGCCCACCCCACAACGTCTCATGCGCCACCTCCATCACCCGAGTCCTGAAGTCCCGGGGCACCACCAGTTGCTTCTTCTCAATCCCCCCCCTTTCTTTGGGCGGAATACCCGATACAACATTCCTCTTTCCCATCTAAACCCTGCCCATCGTCTCCCTCCTCCGGACAGCTCTTTCCCCGCCGCCCGATCTCTACACGGCTGTAAGGAGGGATCCCTTTGTTGCCCTTGTCGAAATCCCGGCTCCTCCGCCTCTCCCACAGTAATTTCTTCGCTAGCCTTCTCTTCCGAGGGTCCTTTCTCCGCCGCCGGTTCTTCGCCTGTCTCGGCTGCCCCCTTCACCCGCTGGCTACGTGTAATCACTGGCATAACAGATGTTTTAAAACATATGTCATTACCTAACAAAAATAAGGGGCCTGACTTATGGACCAATACTGTCAATTCCCCTCTCCAATCTCCAAACTCCACTTCTATACGTGCCAGCGGGGCTTCAAAGGGCGCTGCCCCATATGGCGTGACCCTTAAGGTCTGTTGGGTAAGTTTTTGTCCCTCCTTCAGCAAACTGGCATGGATGGACGAAACATCAGCTCCGGTATCCCGCTGGGCTCTCGTCACCCGCCCATTTACCCGGATTAACTCACAGAACTGCCTCCGACTCCATTGGAGCTGCGCCGGCGAGACCAAGCTCATCGAGAGGTCTTGGGTCGCTTGTTGCGCCACCCCCACTGGCGGCTCGCTGGCGTCTTCTCCGCGGCTCGACTCTCCAGTTGCTGCTGCGGCATACTCCCACTCCGTCTCTCGCACTTCTCCTTCACTCTCATCGCTCCAATTCGACGAAGATGACTCGGGCGCCGCCGCCGCCGCCCGCACCAATGCTCTCGCCGGGGCTGGTTTTTCTGCCCCCGCCGGGTACCTTGCCGCCAGCTTCGGGCAGTCTCGCTTCATGTGCCCCTTCTCTTTACAAAAAAAACACCCCTCCACCGGAGGCTTGACTCCCAGGCGCTGCGGCTCGCGCTCGGCGCGCTCTCCCGCTGGCCAGGCCGCCTTCTTTCCCGGGGTCGCCTCCCCCGGACGCCGACTCTCTCTCTCACGTCCTCCACTTCGGCCCCCTTCCGGCTCCCGCTTCCCGAAAGCGCTCAGTCGATCCGCCATCTGCGCAGCTTCCGCGGCCGTACTTGGGTCTTTTTCTCCCAGCCAGGCATCGTAGCGCTCTGGGAATTGCTTGGCCAACTGTTCTTTAACGATCAGCTCCTGCAGCTTTTCCTTGTTGTCCGCTCCCGCCGCTTCTGCCCAGGTTTCAAAAGCTGCTTTCAGCCGCGTCGCGAAAGCCGTATAGGTCTCCTTCGTCCTCATCGTCAGCTGCCGAAATTTCTTTCTACAGTGTTCCGCCGAGAGCGCATATTGCGTCCTCACCAGCTTTTTGAAGTACTCATAATCCGACCGCGACTCCCTCGGCAGTGTCGCCATTAAATCCAGTAGCGCCCCAGATACTTGGGTTCGGAGCAGGGCCATCCTCTGGTTCCCGATCACTCCCACCTCTTCGCATGCCACCTCGAACACCGTAAAAAACGACACTACATCGTCCCCTTCCTTGTATGCCGGGAACATCCGTCTATCCAAACGAGGTGCTGTCGGCGGCGCCGGGGTGGCCATTGTCTGCTGGGGGGCCTCCTCTCTCTCCTCCTTCAACTTAGCCCACCTCATCTGTTGTGTCGCCAGCTCCAAATAATCTGCATACATCTGCCGGATCCGTCTTTCTTGCTGATCTATCTCTTCCTTTGTGAGGCCCCTTTCCGCCTCTCCGCTATCTCTGCTTTCAGGTAGCGGCGCCTTGGATCGCGCCCCGCTTCGGGTCTCGCCGGCCGACACCTCCACAGGGGCCTGTTTCTTTGCTGCTCTTTTCTTCAGCTCAGTCACCCCTCCTGAGACCTCGCCCACGACCCACTCTTCGATGGTCGCCTGACCGGGCCCCATGGCCCCACCATCTCCCCCGACTACTGGCAGGAACTGCTCCACTGTCTCAATCCCTTGCATCTTCTTTAGTTCTTTCCCGGCCATTTCTGTCACCGCTTCTCCACTTATAATCACTGTTTGTTTTCTCCGCTTCTGCACCACATCCCACCGCTAAGCCACCATGTAAGGGAGGAAAAAGCCCTAGGGCAATTCTCCTAACAGGGATGTGCAGAACTCAGAGACACAAACCAGGACTCACGTATTTCTTTAAGCAGCTTTATTTATCAAAAGAAACAGGTTCAGCGGTCTAAAACAATTCTCTACAGCAAGGCCCATCGATGCCATCCCGAGACCCGTGGCCAGCCTCTCCAGTGCGACTAACTCTTGGCATCACCTTCCCCACCAAGAACAGCCCCCTCTCCCCGGTTAGGGTTTTTGACCTCTTTCTTTGGAATGTTCCCCCTCCCATCCCGGCGCCAGAGCTCTTCTCCTCTTCACACCTCCTACGCCGGCCTTGAAGTTTTTACAGCCTGCGATAGCCCCGGCCTTCCTGCTCTGGAGTCCTTGAATCCCTTATCTCCTCCCAGGTGGCAGCCCAGGGCCGTTTGTCTTTCTATGTGCTACAGCGGTATGTGCCTACTTTACCAAATCCTCTCAACTATCCATGCGACTTCCCCCCCCCCCCCAGTCTTCACTCTCCTTCTCCAACCAGCACAGTCTATCTGAACTCCTTTACAGTGGATACTCATTTTCCCCCCCTCCCCCTGCCAAAGATTTGACATCTTGGCAAAAGATGCACAAACTCTCTTGGAATGGGCATCCAAATTCCCACAGATCTATAACAAAACTTTGGGAGGTGGGGTATTTAGATTTATATACTGCCCTTCCCCCTCCTCAGCCTGCATGCTCAGATAGTCCATTATTGAACTCAGATCTTCGATCTCAAAGGTCTGCCTCAATCTGAGCATGATTTCTGTGCCATCGCTTTCCTGCTCATAGCAGAGGACTAGGTCATCCACGTAAACCAACAGGTATGTCCACCCGCCCCTCTTCCTCCTGCTATAGAGGCAGGGGTCCGCTTTCCCCCTGGTGAAGCCCAGATTTTCTAGGACTCCGTACATTTCTCATTCCAGGCCCTGGCGGCCTGTTTAAGTCCATAGATGCTCTTGTGCAATTTATACACACCTTCCCCGCCCCTTCTGGATCTGCAAGCCCTGGCGGTTGCATCATGTACAGGTCCTCCTCTATCTCTCGCCATACAGGAACGCAGTTTTAATGTCCAGATGCTTGACATGCGTCTCCCTGCTGGCTGCTACGCTCAGCACGGCTCTGGCGGTGGCCTGTTTTACCACTGGGGCAAAAGTCTCATCATAGTTCTCTCCATACTTTTTCCGAATTAAAGATTTTTATTTTGTTTCAATAACATAAAAACATCAAAAACATCAAAAACAAGACTTACAAAACAAACAACAGTTAAAAGGACCCCCTACTTTTCCCACAACCCTTTTATAAATTCTTTTAAAGTAAAAGCACAAAGAAGAGAGAAAACAAAAGAAAACAAGACCCATCCTCCCCTTTTTCTTTACATTCTTAAAAGTTATTAAAACAAACTTCAGTTATTAAAAATTATTAAAACAAGCCCCCCTTATATCTCTCTTAAAACCCTCTTCTCCTCTCTTACTTAGTTATAAAATTAAACAAACCTTGCTACAGCATAAAACTTCTTTACTACTTCAAATATTTCCATATTCCATTATTTTCTTATTATAAAGATTTTTAAGCTTAACTTAATTAACAGCTTCAAAACAATTTTAAACTTATAACTTCCACAAAGTTTTCAATCTAATCTGCAATTATTTCAATCCCAATACACAATGCTTATTGCTTCATCATTATTATTATAACCATCATTATCCTTATATCCTTTGCCCATTCCAAACAGCTTTAAAAATTATTAAAACAAACTTCAATTATTAAAAGTTATTAAAACAAACCCCCTTATATCTCTCTTAAAACTCTCTTCTCCTCTCTTACTTAATTATAAAATTAAACAAACCTTGCTATAGCATAAAACTTCTTTACTGCTTATTTCATTATTTTCTTCTTATGAACATTTTTAAATTTGTAATAATTTTAAATTCATAGCTTCAGCAAAGTTTTCAATCCAATCTGCAATTATTTCAGTCCTGTTATACAAACGCCTAATGCTTATTGCTTCATCATTATTCATTATCATTGTTTCCCTTACCCATTCCAAATTGCTTCTATCCCAACAGCTTTAAATCTATTCTTATTCGTACTATATATCCCTCTAATAATATAAATAAAAATAACATCAATAAAAAAGAGAAAGAAAGAAGAAAAAAATAGAAAGAAACAGAAAAAAAGAGACATGCCCCACAAGAGTCCAAAAAACAAAACCACATCATGATGTTAATCCTTCTTGCCAAGTTCTCCAAAGTCTCTCCATAAATCCACCTTTCTCCAACCTCCTATATCTTCCAAATCTCAACTCCAGTCTTGTATAAAATCAATCCATCTCTTCCAGCATTCTCCATCACAGCTCAAAACAAATTTCTGCATCTGAAAATGGCTGGGTTTCCCTTTGTTCTCCACCAAGTCTGTCCTTCTCTCTGTCCACCATTTTAACACGCAGTTTAAAAAAAACCATTTTCCTTTAATATTCTCTCACAACAGTCAATTTTCTTCTCGCAGACCTCATTCCATAGATGTTTCTCTGTACTTTTCTTGAAGAAGATAAATCAACTCACCCACTGGATAGTGTGTTAAAAAAACATTCCTTTATTTCTATGTATTGAGAACAATTAATCACTGCCGCAATAACTCTTCACAACCAACATTTTTTTCTCCTTTGAAACAACAAAAGTTAATCAATCTTGTAGTTAATTCTGGAGAGACTTCTCAACAACTCATCTTCTTAATTATCTTCTTGTGTTTCTTCCAGATAATAATAAGTGATAAATATTCTCACTACATACTAGGAGAGGATGATTAAATATTAAATATCTTCCAGCCAGTTGTTGACCCTTACTTCTCCGTACTCCACTGCAAAAGCACCCCGTCCACTGATGTTGTCATTCTACGGGGAATGAAGACAGGACGACCTTCCATTCTGAATCAGCGTCCAAGCGATGTCGACCACGTCCCACTCCTCCATATTGAGAATTCGACGCTATACGGCTGCATCACCCCATGGGAAGAGCTGACAGGACAAGTGTGGCGTGCTTCTTGCATTTCCCTTTTCTGGGAAATGTTAAGCTCCATCTGGGAAGCTCCCAGAGAGCCGACGCTGACCAGACTCGGCAGAGCTCAAAACCCTGCTGCTCGGTCGTCCATGTTCTTCACCGGAAGTCCGTTCTCTCCATACTTTTGAGAAGATCCCATCGCTACTGACCTGGCTTTGTAGTGCTCTACTTTGCCATTCGCATTGCGTTTCACTTTGAAGGTCCACTTGCACCCCATTGCCTGCACTGCCTTCCTCCACTCATAGGCAGGTGGGCAATGTCCTCCCAACTTACTGGTTCTTGGATGTGCTGTGCCTTGGCTGCAATGTAATAGTCACCATACCTGGCTGGTGGCACCCCCTGGGTAGCCCTCTCCAACTTCCTGGGTTCCTATTGCTCTATCGCCTCCAGGTTGGGATCCTCGGTTTCACCGGCCTCACTGCTGCTTTCGGGCATGTCGGCTGCCCCCTTATCTTCCTTGGGTCCCATGGGCTCCCCTCCCCCACTCTCGGGTGTCCTTGGGTTTGCC
Source organism: Anniella stebbinsi (assembly GCA_029215795.1). Taxonomy (NCBI): domain Eukaryota; kingdom Metazoa; phylum Chordata; class Lepidosauria; order Squamata; family Anniellidae; genus Anniella; species Anniella stebbinsi. Next base: position 194,647,849 of record JARDYH010000001.1, on the reverse strand, counting down.
TCTATGACCTCTGTAGTCCCAGGCCTCGCAGTCTCATTGAACTGCACCCTTTGGCTGGCTATGAATAAGGATTCTGTAGCCTTTACTGTAGGGTCTATATCCCACCAGGACCCCTTCAATGGCTCTATCACCCAGCTTCGTCCTTATCTGTTCTGGGATGTGAGCTTAGGCCTCCTTACGCTCAAACACTCTCCACTGGCCTACCTTCGGCTTGGCTCCGTGCCACAGCTCAAAAGGTGTTTTATCAGTGGCTCTGGTTGGCAATCTGTTTTGCATGTAGGCCTCTCTCCAGAATTTGAGTGGTAAGTTTGCATCTGCCATGTCTAGGAGTGCCCTGTTGCGCCTCTCAGCCATGCCATTCTGTTCCAGTGAGTAGCTGACTGTCCTCTGGCACGCGATGCTTTGGGCCCGCAGGTACGCCTCCATCTCCTTTCCGACGTACTCTCTTCCATTGCCAGGGCAAATGGCACTCCATGTCCTGTGGAATTGGTTCCTGGCTGCTGCTGCTGCAACAAACTCCTTCAGCTTGCTGAGCGCTTCGTCCTTACACTTGATGACGCACACTGTCGTGAACCTGGAATAACCATCCATGGAAGTAAGGGAGTACTTGCCCCCTCCAGGGACTCCCTCCGGCTAGTCATGTGGCTGCTAGCTCCTGAGCACAACACCCAAACCGGATTGTCCCCTGGAGCTCCGGTTATCTCAAGGCAGGCTGACTTGCAAAGGCTTGTCAGGGCCTGTCTCTCCCTGCCCTTTGCCTCCCTCTTGTGGCTGTTTTCGGGACAGTCTCTCCTGCAGCGTGTCTTGGCCCCGCACGTGTAACACTCCTTGGCCCTTGCCGTGAGGGCCTTTTCAGATTCCCTCGTGGCCTTTGGCTCTGGCCTAGCCTTTGTCCTGCTACAGGAGGCGCCGGACATGTTTTCCATCCTGCGATTCCAATCAGCCTGGCCTTCACGTGGTCCAATCTTAACTCTGCTTCGTGGCGGGCTACTAAGACTGTTATGAGGGGTTCCTAGGAGTCATCTAGGCTGCACCACAACCCCCTCTTCCGAGATCTCTGAGCCAAATGCCCTTCAGCCACTTGCAGGACTGCATTTATATGGCCCGGCAAGCTGGCTCCTCTTTCGAGCCTCCGTCTCAACAGCTTTCTCTTCGGAAGGAGTTTTGTATTTATGCTGGTAGGCGGCTGCACCTTCTGCAAAGCTTCCCACATTCCCTTAGCTGTCTTCTCATGCATGCCTAAAGTGGAGCAACTGGTCACTTTGGACTGAGAATGCCATTGTTGCCCTGGCTTTTCTGTCCCTTTTATCCCAGTCCTGGGGGTTTTCTGCAGGAGGAGCTGATTCCAAAACCTCCCTGTTGCCCCAAGGTTCCGGGCCCTTTTTCCTAGGAGATATGCCAATTCCCACTAAGAAGCACAGACTCCAAAGATCTGATCCAACGCAGTTTATTAAGGCAGTCAGCTGAATGGGCGCACCTCTAGGGCTCCTGCCACCAGAGGCCACCCCTAGGAGCATGCAGGCTCCCTCTTTTATACTTTTATAGTAAGCATCATATGTCCGGATTAAAGATTTTTATTCTGTTTCAATATTAAAAAACATAAAAACATAGAAACACAAAACCAAGACTTAAAAAACAAACAACAATTAAAAGGACCCCCTACCTTTCCCACAACCATTTTATAAATTCTTTTAAAGTGAAAGTACAAAGAAGAGAGAAGAAAAAAGAAAAACAAAACCCATCCTCCCCTTTAAACACTACTAAATATTGACATTCTTATTCCCCTAATATTAAAAGTTATTAAAACAGACTTCAAGCAAAATAGACCCCCTTATACTTCTCTTATACAGTATTTTCATTCAACCATAGAAAAACCCTCTTCTCTTAAACAAACCTTTCTCCCTTTCTCCCCCTTGTTTCTCACTTGCTACAGCATAAAACTTCGCATATTTTCTTAACTACTTCAAATATTTCCATATTTCATTATTTTCTCTTATAAAAGTTTTTAAACTTGTCTCAAATAACAACTTCAGAACAATTTTAAACTTATAGCTTCCACAAAGTTTTCAGTCTAAGTCTGCAATTATTTCAATCCTGTTATACAAATACACAATACTTATTGCTTCATTATTATTATTATTATTATTATTACCCTCATTATCATCATTATTATATGTCCCTCTAATAATAATAATAAAAATCACAACAATAAAAAAAGAAAAAAAAGACAGACACTCCCCACAAGAGCCCAAGAAAAGAAAAAAACACCACATCTTGATGTTAATCCTTCTCATTGCCAGATTCTCCAAAGTCTCTCCTGTAAAGTCCGCCCTTCTCCATATCTGTTCCAAACAGCCTCCTACTTCTTCCACATCTCAGCTCCAGTCTTATAATGTTGCAGATGATCCGTCTCTTCAAGATCTCTCCTGCAAATTCCACCTTCTCCATAACAGATCCCAACAAAACTCTCTCATAAATACATCTCCAGACTTTTAAAAGCAATCCGTCTCTTCCACCATTCTTCATCACAGCTCGAAGCACAACTCTGCATCTAAAAATGGCCATGTTTTCCCTTTGTTCTCCACCATGTTTATCCTTCTCTTTCCCCCTCTGTCCTCCATTTTAGCACACAGTTTTTAAAAGCACTTTTTCCTTAATTATTCCCTCACAACAGTCAATTGTCTTCCAAAAATCCTCATTCCATAGATGTTTCTCTCAAACAGCAAGTGACCCACAGCTGTACTTTTCTTTGAAAAAGATAAATCAACTCACCAACTGGATGATGTGTGAAAAAAAAACCATTCCTTTATCTCTACATACTCAAATCAATTAATCACTGCCTCAGTAACTCTTCACGCCCGACATTTTTCTCCTTTGAAAAAATAAAAGTTAATCAATCTTGTAGTTAATTCTGGAGATACTTTCTTATACCAGCAAATCGTCTTTCTCCCTGCTTTTAATTCTCCTCTTGTGCTTCTTCCAGATAATGATGATTCTCCCACTACATACTGGGAGAGGATGATTAATATCTACCCTCCAGTTGTTAACTCTCTCTTCTCTGGACTTCACTGCATCAAAAGTACCCCATCCACCGATGTTACCAGTGATCCCCCCCTGCCCTTCATCAGGGACACATTAACCCTTTCGCTTCAAGTTCAGGAGCCTGTATCTGCTATCATTTATGACGCACCAGCCAAACAGGTTTTGGCACACAACCATGAGAAACTGACTTGCTAGAACAATAATTAAAATAAGGTGAGCGGGAGCAGTTCTTGTGGCAAAAGCACAAAAGCTCCTTGGTAAAATTTGGTAAATTTTGGGACTATTTTGACAATTCGAGAGACTAAGGAAGAGGGGCAACATTTGGATTCTTAGGAATATGGGACTGCCTTTGGAGCACCTTTTAGGTTTCCCAACATTCATGATCAAACCAAGGGTTAGGATTCCTTGTTGCAGGCACGCTTGATGTGCTTCTCGAGATAGAACAGGTTGAAGTGCCAAAGTTATTTGGGAGTAACAGTCGACTACTTCTCCTGCAGCACTTGAATTTAATAATACATCTTTCAGTGAAGAAAAGTTGCTCAGCGTATAATAGAGATTCCAGAGCTTCCAAGATCACATTTGCCCATTTGATATGATGTTTAAAAATTACCGGATAATTGGATGGACAGGGTCTTGGCCAATCTTATTCTTCCCCAGAGAGGCCACCTAAGGTCCAACTGGATGATGATCATAAGTTGGATTACAGTCCACCTCAAAATAATGTACTCAACACAAGCAGCGTTGGCGTAACTGCCAGAAGATCCACAACATGGGCTTTCAGGTGGTTATGAAAAGTATATTCTCCCCTTAAATCCAGCCTGGAACATTGTAGGATTAAATAATTTCTATGGGGTGTTGATCCTGTGATGCTTAGATTGTCTATCTCTCATCAGTGCAGGGTCTTGGGGTGGGAAGAGAGATTTTTGCTCCAGTGAGTCCTAATTTGGCCTATTCCGGCATTAAAACCACCCATTCAGATGAAACTAGCTGGACTTGCACAGACAGCATCAGCACCCTAGTAGTTTATCGCTCAGTATCATACTTTTCCCAGAAAGGCTAGGCACGAGGCTAACTGGGAGTCCATTAGATTCCTCTCCCCCATCGCCACGCTCAACCTCAGCTGCCTGCCTGCCAACCCTCAGGACTCCCCTGAGGCCTACGCGAGCACCAACGAGCTTTTCTGGTCTCCCCACTCCCAGCACTCCCACTGCTCCCTCCCAGACGCTCCCCCGCTCCTGCCTCCCTCTCTCCCAAGCTGCCAACCTGTGGGACTTACCTGAGGCCTTCATGCATGCTGTTGAGCTGCCCAGCCTCCTCTCTGAGCCCCTCCTTCCAAGCCACGCCATCCCTGCTCCCTCGCAGGCACTACCCCCTGCCTAGCAACTCACAGGACTTACCTGAGGCAATGATAGGGTTCAATTCCATTGCCTCCTCGCTCTGCCACTGCTCCCTCTGAGCGGTTGCCCCCTCCCCCTGCTCCTTCCCATCCCCAGCACCCAGGCTGCCATTTTGTTTATGGGCAGCCATTTTGCACATGACGAATTCTAGGGTGTGGTGTGATCCTCTATGCACTTGGACCAGCGCCCCAACTGTTTGGAACTGGTTTCGGATACCCCAAGGCAACAGTTGATAGGCCATCATGTGTTTTGATATTTGGGGGCTTCAGTGTGTCAGCCCACTCCCTGGAGCTCACCAGGACACCCCGTATCCCAGGGACCCCGTGGAGCCCATCCCCATCTCACTCGACTGGCATTTTGTGTATGGGTGGCCATTTTCTGTGTGACGCAAGGACTCGGCCCATTGGCCCCAACAGTTTGGACCTGATTTTGGACGCTCCAAGGCGACTGCCGATTGGGCAGTGCACTTTTTGAGTTTTGGGGGGCTTTAGGCCTTGGCCCATTCCCTGGAGCTTCTGAGAGTCTCCTCATCTCCCGGGGACCCTGTAGAGCCCATCCCCATCCATCTAGGCTTCCATTTTGTGTACAAGAGGCCATTTTGTGTGTGACTTGAAGGGTGGGTTTCAGGATGGGGTGGGACCCCTCTAAGCACTCACCTTACCACCCTCAACCAATAGAAACCCACCGGAGGCTGGCTCATCATGCCTTACCTGCGCTATGCCCAGGGGCCTCCTTTTCTTGGAGCCATGACCACCACTGCGAAGCCATGGGATCTTGTAGAGATGCTACACCCTCAGTTGTGATGGACATTTTTGACATGCCACCACCGGTAAAAGATAGACCTTTCAGAAGACGCCATTTTCGCAACATTTTTTTAATAATAGAGACCCGACGTGGATTTTCTACAGGTTTAGCCATGTTATTTTGTGCTGTTTCAGCGTTTTCAGCGTTCACGACATAGGATTGTAAACGAACCTCCATCAACAAATGAGACAGATTAAGCAACATACACTTCAGCCCAATCGTGGCTAAGATCAGAACGTAGATTAACCTTTTTCATGCAAAGTTTTGAAACACCACTTTTTTTAGCAGAACCATAAAAACTATGCTCCCAATTCACGCAAGCGTGTGAATTTTGTCCCGGATGTTCCAAACTGCATCCACCACACATGTAAAACAGAGTTTCACTACAGACATAGTCCATGATAGCATTCGTTGTGCTACATGCAGCCCCTTATTCTTTTTGGGTCAGGATAAGCTTCAGCGTTTCTCCACAGTTCCAGGAAATTATTCAGCTGCACATGAGGTGGATCATCTCCTTCTGGGTAATTGGGGCATACACATTTGTTGTGAGCAGCCCTGCTGAACCTCTGTAATTGCAGGTTCCTAGAAAACAAGTTTTAGTTTAAAACTCTAATTCACCCACGCCCCAAGCCTCCCAAACAAAGCCTCACGGCCTGTGTTCGATACACACCATTGTTACTGATCCATCATCGCTGCTCTGACCAACGTGGGTAAAGGATGATTTAGAAAAACCAGCCTTCTCAACATTCGCCATGGTGTTGTTGCTTGGTTGTTCATCTTTGGCAGGGCTAAAGAGCCTCTTAGCCGTTGTTGGTCCATCACCATCTCTACTGTTGCGAAAATGGCATCTTCGGAAAGGTCTATGTCTTACTGGCAGTGGCTCATCAAAAAGGTCCATCTCAACTGAGGGCGTAGCATCTTTACAAGATTCCATGGCTTTGCAGTGGCGGTCATGTCTCCAAGAAGAGGAGGCCTCTGGGCATGGTGTTTGGTAAGGCATGATGAGCCAGCCTCTGGTGGTTTCCTATTGGTTGAGGATGGGGAGGAGAGAGTTTAGAGGGGTCACACCTCACCCTAAAACTCACCCTTCAGGTCACACACAAAATGGTTGCCTGTACACAAAGCGAGGCCTAGAGGGATGGGGATGAGTTCTATGAGGTCCCTGGAATATGGGGAGACCGTCACGAGCTCTGGGGGATAGGCCAAGACTCAAAGCCCCCCCAAATCAAAATGTGCACTGGCCAATCAACAGTCACCTTGGAGCATCCGAAACCAGTTCCAAATGGTTGAGGCCATTGGGCCGAGCCCTTGGGCCACACACAAAATGGCCACCCATACACAAAATGGCAGCCCATGGGGTCCCTGGGATACGAGGAGTTCATGAGGAGCTCTGGAGAGTGGGCCAACACCCTAAAGACACCGCAAAAACAAAATGCATGATGGCCAATCATCTCTCACCTTGGGGCATCCAAAACCAGTTCCAAATAGTCAGGGGAGCTGGTCCAAGCACTTAGAGGGGTCACACCACCCCCAAACCCTATCACACACAAACTGCTCATTCACAAAATGGCGGCCTGGAGGATGGGAATGGTCTCAATGAGCCCCTGGAGTGTGGGAGTGGCCCAGGGCCCCCTAAACCCCAACTTCTGGGGGACCTCCAGGGGGTAGCCCATTGTCCTCAAACACCCCAAAACCTAAATTTGTCAGGCCACTAAAATGGGGGGCATGTGTCCCCAAAATAGGAGCCACAGTGTACCCCACTCATCTGTCACTTTTAGTTTGATGAAAGGTATACACTTATTACTACTAGTTATATGTCCTGTTGTTTAGCAACACAAAGTTCTTAGCTCGGACCTCCAGGGTGCCACACATTGCTATGTGCCATGCATTACCTTACCATTTTATATAGAGAGATAAGTCCCAGGGCATATAGTCTCCAGTGAAAATAGGGATTCTTCTAGATACACAACATGTTTTTGGAATGGTACTTTGAATTCCTAGGTGGAATATAAACAGTTATCACAACAAAGGAGATCATTTCATACTTAAGGAAAACTGCCATAGCCCAAGGACCTGGGCTACCTGTTCAACAGATTTCCATTCTCAGGGAATTAGCTGCACAGCATGCAAATCCACCACATGGGCGTCCCTTGCTGGTGGAAAAGTTTGCAGGAACTGAGGAGGTTCTATAGTCATTAACCCAAACATCCCGAAGGCATACACAACTCTGAGACCCCCATACTCATCCTCCAGGTGAACAATGACATCAGTAGTGGGACTCATCCTGCTCACATTTGAGATTACTGGATGTACAATGTTTGTTAAGTGGTCAGCAGGATCAGCCACCTTCTTCGGGGACCTTATTTCTTCTTGATCTAACCTGTCTCACCTCAAGCCAAGTACACAACTTGGACGCCACAGAATGAACATTGGAGTTCATGGGAGCTATTGGGTTTCTTTCTACAGTCACTGGGTGGTTTAAGGTGTAGTGTCTTCATCCCAGGAATTTCCTGGGCACTCCCTCCGGTTCTTACCCTGCGGTACTAGAGTAGCAACCTCTGCAGCCTGATGTGCCCCCTCTTTCTTGATGAGTCCAGTTTGCGCAACCTCCATATTTATCAAGTGGGATTTCAGGAGTTGTCATTTTGTCACTCTTTCCTTTTGGACTGCTAAGGGCAAGGCAGAAAAGGACTCGGATAACATTTTCTCCTCCTTGTCAAAAATCCCTTCTCCTTGCAAGGAATTCATTATTGTCTCGGTCCCAAACATATTTTCTCACTTTTTACTCTTGTGTATCTGCATATCCGTAGGGGGAAGAAGGAGGAGTTGCCTCGGTAGAGCCGAAAACAATTAGATTTTGGGGACTGTTGGCCCCTCAGCTAAACTACTTTTTATGCATGAGATGGAATAGGCACCTAAGGCCCAGGGGGGGTGCCTGATGTTCAAATAGTCTAGAAACTCTTATGTTGCTTTTGGTGAGAGCCTCTCTGCCCTCGCACACGAGTCTGGCTTTGCCACACCCACTGAAGGTGACCACTGCACGCGCAGAAATATGAGTATAATCTAGATATTTCACATGGATTATGTCCACTGGGGTAAACAGGCCAGGGAAAGCTGCATTCAACACTTTCAGGAGATGCAATTTGCCTTCATTTTGTGTTAGGGGGACCCCTTGAGTTCGAGATAACTTGACAGAATCAGCTTTTCACGATTTCATACTAAGTTCCAGTTTTGGCCAGTTGCAACCTTCTTGTGGGAGAATTTTATTCCTGAAGAAAGAAGGGACCAAAGATCTCGAATATCGGATTCCTGGGTCCAAGTTGGTATAAATAGGGGGGGGGGGCTATGGTGGAAGGACAGCTACCTGATGAGGGTGCTGTATGGCACTAGCACAATTTTCCACATTGATCCTCACTTTCTTCATGGACTTCAGTACTGACGGCTGTCTAGAGCTATTCCACTTTGACCACTCCCTTAACCTCACACTTGCTTCCCTTCATACTCTTCACAGTTAGTCAGTTTGAGCCCTGCATTTGCTCGGCTTCATCTCCTATGTCCTTGCATCTTGCTTCTACTAGATCTTTTTTTCTTTCCTTTTCTCTCCCCACCCTACCATGCCCTAATGAGCCATTGCTAACAACAACGTCGTCTACAGTGAGGAGAAATGATTACAGCAAACAAAGGGATGAACCAAGAATAGAAACTGAGCCAAGAAAACGCTCCTACCCTTGCTTGCTTGCTAAACATCAGTCTCACACCTCTGACAGTTCAAACACTGAGGCTGTTGCTAAGGCGAAAGGAGGTGCAAAGCATGTAAACGCTACAGAATTGACTAACAACCCATGGCTCTGAACAGAGCTGCCAGAGCAATTTGAACGAACGAGACCTCTTGCCAACTACTTTGAATGCGCGCACCGGGCCTTTGGGCAGAAACCTTGGGATGGTGGAAGACCATGTGACATCCTCACCTGCTTTGACTGTTACCAATTGAAAGAGAAAGTTTTCCAGGTGCTGAGAAACTCTAGAGTGATATGAAGACACAGAAGTGAAACGTCTAGAAGAGATCCAACACAGAGGCAGCAAGCAACTCGAAGCAGACACAGGAAGAGACGGGATTCTGAAAACCTGGGGATTTCCCTTTAAACGCCTCATCCAACACCAGAGTGGTTTCCTCCCTATCACTTCACAGCAACAAGCAACTGGAGTTCTAGCCATGATGGATGTGGTGGCTCCAAACTGACCACGACAGTTTCCCCACGTGCCAAGACCATCAGCCTCCATGGAAGCAGCAAAGGAACGAGTGTACAGCAAGGAATAAGACTTTAAGAAAGAAGAGCCTTTCCACGGAGAAGGAAGAATGACCTGGAGTCATCCCAGCCGTTGCACAAGCTCTCAAAGTGAGTTCTGTGCTGCCAAAGTCCCTCTCCACTCCTGGGCCCACACAGCCATCTTCTATGCAATCTTGCAAGTATTACTACCTGCTGATCAGGAGCTAATGTTTCAACCTTGTCTTAAGCTAGACGGGTGAGGAAGGGAGGGGAGGAATGCATGATCCATTCTCTCTCCATGTTGCTGGCCTCCGGATGTGTCCTCCTCCCCTATGGCCACAAGGCAAGGAAAAAATGCCCCCCTTTTCAGCCACTGCCTGATACAGATTCAGGACCCACCTTAACTTCCCAGGGATCCAAGTTGTTCATCCCTTACTACAGGGCATGAGTGTGCTAGCATCAATGTTATCATGGTCCTTAAAGCAAGCACTAAAGGAAGTACATCACTAATAGAAAGGATACATTTTGCATCCTATTGAAAACCTGGAGTTGATTTCCCTAAATGAGAAAGGAGTAGGCAGAGAGAATTAAGGAAGCCAGAACAGAATCACTGCTACCCTGGGAAAATCCCAACATTACTTTCCCCCATGGAACCCACCAGAGGCCCCCAGTGTGTCATGTAATAAACAGACAGTGGCTGGGGAGGGGGGAGGACAAGTATCAGCATCTGGCTCCTCCAAATCAAGAGGGTTTTCTATCGTTCTGCCTAAGAGGTGCCCCCTCCCCCTCCCCAAAGCCTTTAGACCCTCAAAAGGCAAATTTCTTTGCTCACTGGGACACTTGGGAAGGATATAATGACTCTTTGCTCTCTCTACAGCCTGGAGAAGGGCCAGTGGGACTTCCTGAGAAACACTCTGAACCAATGGGATAAATCTAGGCAGGGCACAAGGCTCCTTGGAGGGGATCTAAACAGAGTTATGGACGAGAAGGAAGACACAGATGATCAGAGACTATTCATCCTTCTCACCAAGATAAAAGCTTCTCCAAATGTGGTGGAATTGCACCCAGAACAGGTTCCAGAATAGCTACGTTCCTGTCCTTCTGGGCAATGGAATCAAGCATCACCATCATGCTTTTTTCCTTCTCCGTCCCAAACCCTTTACTTGGGTCTCATGTCTTTTTAGAGTGTATGACAGAGGGCAGGGCCTGTCCTAATTTTAAGATCTTTAAGGTCAGAAAGAGAGGCCCTTCTCATTTGCCCACCTGTGAGAGCAATTAGGTGGGTGTCCATACAGGAGAAGGGGCCTTCTCTGGGGTGGCCCCAAACCTCTGGAACGAACTTTGGCCAAAGGTCCGCCATGCACCATCCTTGCAGGCTTTCAAAAAGGCCTTAAAAACATTCAATTTTACCATAGCCTTTCCATGATGGATACTGTAATTGCTGTTGTTGTTGTTCCTGCTGGTTTTATTGTTTTAATTGCTATTTTATTGTGAACATGTTTTTATTACTTTTAATATTTTATTGCTTTTAATATTTTATGTATTTGATTGTTCTAAGCCGCCTTGTGAGGGACTCTGCCCTGAAAGGCATCCAAGAAATGTTTTAAATAAATACAAAAAATAAATTATTGATTCTCTGAGAGCCTCAGCTGATTTAAAAAAAAAGAAAATGGGAGATTGAGATTCCCTCTATCAACAAAAATGCTCAGAACCAGAATCAAACTCCTTTGAAGTTTGTGGGATGAACATGGTCAGAAGCTGTGCTAGGATGAGTCAAGTTTGAAAGTATGGAAAAGTAGGAAGTAGGAACCTCCCTAACCTCTCCCTGCCTTTCTGGACCACACTTGTCTGCCCACTGGCCCCTGAAGACAGAAGGCATCTCAAAACGTTCCATCAAGGAAGGGATGAAATGCTGATGATGAATTCAGATGGATGAGTTCCAGGATCATTGATAGGAGAAACGTATGCAATGCAGTTAACATACAGAACCTCAGAAACTAACACCCGTGAGTATTAATCCTCTTTCTCACTGCAGTCTGGGAAGGATATGGGGGTTGAAGGAAGCCTGGAAGAGCCATCAGTTTATACCCAAGAGGGAAACCCCAGCCCGTGAAGTGGCTCTCTTGGCCCACGATCCATGGCCCTCGGCAATACAGATCTCCCATAGAGGAATCCCTACAGCTACTTTGGCCAAAGCAACACGAAACCCCCCACAGCAGCAGCAGCCGAGCAGGTCTCTTCCCTCCCGCTACAAACTCAGATCTCGACTGAGCAGCAGTGTGTTCAGAGACCTGCCAGCCCCCGTGACTCCCCGCCTGCCTGGACTTCTGGTCCTTCCCTTGCTACTTCCTGTATTGAATGGAGGTTGATTTCGAAACAGGACCTGGGTCACCTGGGGAGTAATGTGGGTGACTTGGAGGGGGGAGAGAAAAGGAGCTTTTGGGGAGTGAATGGGATGGAAAATGAATAGCTTTGTCTCTTGTGCAAATGAAATACCAGTCCTCATTTCCAAATGCACATATATACATAAAAATTAAGATTTGTAAGTTGTGTCCTTAGTTTTGGTGGAAGAAAGTATGCCTGTCTACCCTAGGACAGTATGTATATCTTAAAGACACTGTAACACGAATATAAATCAGTAATCTCCATGTGGGATCAGGACTGCAGGCAAGAGATGAAGGCCCCTGATTAGCAACCTCTGCACTAATCCGGCTGGGCTCCAGCAGTCACATTGACACCTTGTGATTCAAAGGGGCGGGACCAACAGGGTGGGCTTGCAGCCACCTAGCAGGTAGCAGCAGGGCCGTCAAAGACATTTTGCTGCCTGAAGCGGAACAGCAATGACACCCCACCACCACCAAGCAAAGATGCAGAATACCAAAAGCCAGTCGAGGTATTTTGGAATTTATGTACTCCAGTCCATGAAAGTTCATTATGCCGTAACAAATGTGCGAGTCTTCAAGAGACCAGAAGACCTTTTGCGGCTTTTGAGCGCAACAGAACAAGAGGTCCTCTGCTTCTTCACATCTGTTCACCTTTCTCATGCGAGGGCCATAGGTTGCCACACCTGTTTAGGATGACCAGTTGTATGGTATGGAAAGGAGCTATGCTAGAGTGACCAGCTACTGGTCCTGTTGACACAACAAACTAAGCCATGGTTCGGTCGCTAACCCTCAGTGAGTGTGTTGAAACTGTGGTTATGTAGCCACCATGGTTAGGAGTGGTTCACTTAGCTTGCTAAGTCATAGTTTGCATGACACGTTAAGCCATGCTTAGCTCAAAACGCTTAAGCGCTGTGTCTTAGTGGGTCTTCTGAACAGGGACGTGATGTTAAACGTGTACCTGGATAGTACCACTTCAGACTGCATGTGGGTATCACATAACGGAATGTATCTCCACACACACACACAACGTCCTTTTATATAGAAAGGGAGCCATCTGGGCTAGAAACATTTTTAATGTATTACATGAAGGCACATGAAGGCACATGACTTGTCACCCTCAGACGCGAGGGATGCAGCCCTGGCATGGATATCATAAAGCAGGCTGGCATACCAGAAACTGCACTTGGGATTGACACTTCCATAATCCTGCACTAAAATTCCTGTGCTGTGAAGCTCCCGCTTTCTTGATTTCTGTATGACTAAACACAATCGGCTTCTTAACAGCATGCAAGAAAACATCTTCTCAATACGAAGAAGTGCATTGTAATTTCTGAAAAAGTCCAGAAGATGGCAGAAGAACATTGTGGATATTTACTTAGCTTTTCCTGATCCAGTAAAGGGGGGGGGGGGGTGCACAGAAAGATGCTTTCCACACGTGGGTTGGCTGGATCGGGATCTGGACACAAAATAGGGCACTGCTTGAAATTTTCAATGCTGGATTAGGATCAGACCCACAGCTCACATCGTAGCATGGTGGAGATGGGATGTGGTGCAGTTGAGGAACATTCTTTTTTCCCCCCATTGGTCCGTGGTTCCCATAGTCATTGCAAAGTAGGAATAGGGATGTGCCGTTCCCATACTTGTGATGTCGATGTGGAAAATTCTTGGTAAAGGAAAACAAAAAGCTATATGAACCCTGAGGGCTGAAACACATGTCCTCAGGCTTATGGTATCTGCTTTTCCAACCCTTTATTTCTTCCTTCCTTCCTTTCTTTACGACCGCTCCAAGTTCACAGATTATCCAACTTGCTGTTTACACAAGTGGAACCTGGATTTTTCAGGCTACACCAGTTGAGTCACACTGAGGCAGTGTGTACGATGGCATCTAGAACTGCGGCTTTGCCTTGTGAGTAAGTCAGACGTCTTGTCATTACCAGCCTGCAGCTACAACAAGCACAAAAGATAGGCTATGGCACAAAGGCGAGGCTGTGGGTGTGCATTTCACACCCATCATGGTTCAAAGCATGGCCAACCATTTCAACAAGGATGGCACAGCTCTAAAGAATGAGGCCGTGCCGGTGATGCTCACCATGACGCATAATCAGCCCCACTAGCCATACTTTGGAAGGGTTTTGCCTTTAGTCTGCGGAGTTGGGGGTTGCCTGGTCTTAAGGTCTGAGGTGAAGTTTCAGAGCTTTAGCATTCTGCTCAGTGTCTCCAAGCAACCCCGTCCCCCCTAGTTCCACTGCTCCATTCCCTCGGGATTAAGATGCAACCTGAGAGAGATGGGTAGGAATGTAGGCCTGATTCTGGGATGCCATCACCAGGGCCGTGCAGAGCTGGTCATATGCCCAGGCCGGATGGGAAGTGTGTGCCCCCCCCCCCCATTTCAAACTGCTCATTAAGTCTTTTTTAATCAGTGGCACTGATTCAGTGCTAAATACATATATGAACTAGAACGATTTATAAAAAAGGTAACAGGAAGCACTTTTATTCAAGATGTAAGACATCACTTCTTCACGTTCAGAATTTCACGACGGACGGCTTCTGTGCTGTTTCCGCAAGGCGGGCTCCTCGCTTCTCGATGGGCCATTTACGCTACAGAAGCAGTAGTGTAAGCTGGGGGGACCTCCTTGTTGGAGTGCCCCCCTCAAAATCATGGGCCCCGGGCCAACTGGTTCCACTGCCCCCCCCCCCCCCCGGCACGGCCCTGGCCATCACTGTGCCCCGGCACTCTCCTGAACTACTGCCTGTTCTATTTAAGGTAGCTGCACTGCCTGTTGACCATTCATGACTTTGAACACTCTTTATAACCCTGGACTGCATTGCAGGGTCATTATGAATCACCATTTCAGCCTCAAACCGGATCTACACCAAGCAGAATGTAACACTTCGAAAATGGTTTGAAAACGGAATATGGAATGTGTCACGGGCCCCAACGGTTGCCAGTGCGCAAGCAGTAGTGCAGATCCTGCTATATGAAAAGTGGACTACGGTTCAGAGTTGTTATAATCAACTGTTTCTCTGCCACACACACACTTATGCCCACGGGACAGGAATAAAAGCCTGTGTTTGAAATTTGCACGAACGGGGCCATTTTTGAAATGTTTCAAAACTCTTAAAAATAAAGATGTCCACAGAAAATAAGACCCAAATTGGAAAGAGAATGAATTCCTCTCTTTGCTGTTACATTTGGTTTACTGGTGGACTTGCTGCTGGTCAGTCACAGCTAA
This sequence comes from Anniella stebbinsi, assembly GCA_029215795.1. Taxonomy (NCBI): domain Eukaryota; kingdom Metazoa; phylum Chordata; class Lepidosauria; order Squamata; family Anniellidae; genus Anniella; species Anniella stebbinsi. Next base: position 194,632,721 of record JARDYH010000001.1, on the reverse strand, counting down.
GCTGGATTTTCCCTCCCCCCATTGATTTCTATGGGCAGTTTTCACTTCTGCCTGGGAGAGTGGGGGAAGTCCATTGAAACCAGAATCCTGACCTGTGCCATAGCCTATAGCCATGATGAAGGCGGTCGCAAGCGTAGCTGCAAGTCTTATTCCCGGCATTGACGAAGTGATCCAAGCTGGACAACCAGCAATTCATGTGTGTGTTTATCTTGCTTGAACATGAATGTGGCCACTATTTCAACAAACCCTCCAGCAATACACAAATGTTGAGGTCTTCATAAGTTGTTTTTTCTTTTAATACATCTTTTATATTCAAAAGACCAATACATAAAATTTGTGAACTCTGAAGAGTAAACAAAAAAGCTGGATTTTAAAAAACCTTTTAACAATTAATTAGCCAATTCAGTCATTAAAATGCATTATTGGACACTGGACATTTTGTATTCATTATTTTACTGGCTCTCTGCTCTGATTGGCTGGTTGCAGTCACACAAATGATTTGATGTTAATCCATTTAAAAATGTAAACTTATCCATGGCAAACACTGGCTTTGTTAAAAAGTAAGCACAGATGCATATTATGAAAATATCAAGATTGGCTTGAAAAAAGCATCTTGTAGTTTGATAAGAGGCATTCCCTTCTCTCGCCTTCTCTTTTTCCAGGCGTGCTCAGATATGTTTTAACTGGGATCTCATTCATAGGACAGCCATGTGCCTCACTTTATTGAGACAGTCCTGTGTTTGAAGGAGTCTTTTATTTGAATGGTTGTCCAGACCAAGGCCAGTTTAAAGAGAGAGAGAGAGAAAAAAACACAAGGAGGGAGAACAGGGAGAGGACTTGAAATTGCTCATCAACCATTTCCACTTGAGCAGTTTCCCTTTTCAGTAGAGATACTGTGGGACTGCTGTGCTTACGACATAGTGGCATCTGTCGCAGACGACCCTGATGTGTTCTCCCACTGAATTAAATCACCCATGTAGATTGGCTCCTAGTCAGAGACCTCCATCACACCTATTTTCCCCCTGGTTTGCCTCCGCTTTTTTTTCTTTTCTTTTTTACCTCTGATCCCTTTTACCTGAATGGCTGCTGTTTCGATCCTTCGTTCCTTCACTGGTTTGCTCTTCCACTCCACTCCACCCCTCCCCTTCTCTTCTCTTTCTCCCTCCAGTCAGGTCCTGTCAGATGAGCACTTCAATCAGATCACCTTTCTGCCGGGCAAAAATGGAATGAACATTTAGTCTGCTCTTTGGGGGCATCGAGGGTGTACAATCCTGTCTCTGCAGAGATTCGGGCATTGTGTGATTTAAAAAAAAATGCTTTCGAGCCTGAGATGCAAGGTTTGGGTTTTACATTGTGGCTTGGAGCCGGCTGCTGGGAGAGATAGCTTTTCCCTGCCAGGACCTGATGCAATCCATTCAAGCCGCCAGCTCCTTTAAAACTACACGGAGGCTTATGGCGCATTAAATGCGCTTAAGGAAAATAATCCAGACTTTTAGCGTTCTAGGAAAGGCTGGGGAAGAGGTGGGGCGTCAGCAGGACAGGCACGGCGTCATGTGAGTACCGTGCTGCAAATCCACACACCAGGCATGGCGAAATCGCTGGTGTGATGGAACTCAGAGTCTTCTCCACCCCGGTGAGATGCAATGAATTTTTTGGGGGAACTATACTAATTATTTCTGTATTTGCAGTGATACATATAGGGTTGGATCCAGGATTGTGAATGGAAGGGCTCCTCTCACAGTAGGTGCCGCCACATGTTTTTTTTAGATCCCCCGGTCCCCTGACCCTCTGAGTAGAATTTCTGAGGGACTGGAGGGGCTGCCATGTGGAGGAGGGGGCACGGAAGTGCGCTTCTGCTAGCCCAGCTGCATGTGCAAAAATCTGGATCCAATCCAGAAATTAACAAATTTGAATTTATTGCAAGCCTGTGTCCTCTTGTTTGGTGATCTGTAAGTGGGCAGCCTCACTTTTAAATATTTTGTATTTAGTCAATAAATCAGTGTATTCATCATTGGAAATTAATGTCCAGTTCCAGGAAGGGGGGGGGGAACTACCCCTGTTTCTGCGAATGGATACTGCACACAGGCATTTATGACCTAATCCACCTACCAGGGCTTCCCATATCAGATAATCAATGTTAATGCTTCAGTTAGAGCAAAAGGCTGGATTTAATTCCTCCCTTCTTCACCGCTTCCTTAAACAACTGGTCCCAAATACTACTTGTGAATGGCCCCAAATACTACATTGGATCAGGACCAAACTGTGAAGTATTGCATGTAAGGCCTCCTCCACACGAGACGTTTAATGAGCCTTGAAGGCTCATTATAAATTTTACCTACACACGAGCGGAGCGCAAAACGGGCGTACAGGCGCGTTATCTCCCCGATAATGCGCATTTTCGAACGCGCGTTAAATAGCGACTTTTATTTTGCTCCGGCCGTTAAAGCGCATTTTCGCTGTGTGAACAAGCGATTATGCGCATTAACTACCTGTAAAGTGCTTTTTGGGCATCTTTTAATGCGCTTCGCCGCTTCTCGCCGCCTCCCGTGCAGAGGGATTAGGCGTAAATGCGCCTCCGCGAAAATGCGCATAATCCCCGAACCGGGCGCAAAAGCGCATCCTTGTGGAGGGGGCCTCATATGTAGAGGCCATTTAAGGATGATCATTCCTCATCACAGATTCTTGCAGCTTAAATAATACCATGTCTTGAATATCATCTCCGGCCTGGAGGTTCACACAAATGTACATAGTTCGTCTTATCCCTAAAGCTACTGTTGCAGAGAGTAAGCTTCTGTTATTCCTATGCTACAAATGGGAATGGAGGCTGAGAGCAAATTATGTGCCCCTGACCACCACACAAGTTCCTAGCTGAGATTAAAAGCTAGTTGGCTCGGCCAGGGCTGACCAGACATTGAAGCAACTTGAAACTGTTGCCTTTTGCAGCAGGTGCCATTTTCCTGTCTCCAGTCTTCATCCCTGTTTATCATTTGGAAGTAGGGAAGAAAAGTCTGTATTTATTTTGGCTTTTTGCTTCAGGTATGAAAAAGCCCGAGGAAGGCAGTGCTCCAGTGCTCTAAGCCTGTGGTGAGCACTGCTATAGCACTTTGTCTAGATAATTCTGGTTTGCATTTAAAGCCATGCCATCAGCCCAGGAAACATTTCACAGGGGATATTGCAATTAAAATCCAATTTAAAAAATCACATTGTAAAAATGCAAATAATGCCCTTACTGATTAATTACTGATTAATCCAATTAATACCTAGAGACTTATTCATAGGTTTCCATTTATTATTAAGGAATTAATTGCCAGGATGTGCTTAGGGAAACATTAGCCTTTAGCAGAATGGTTCTTGCATCATATTGACAGCAGCACTTGATTCAGCAAACCTTTCTACCCTGAATGATTTGTGGCACTTTAGCAATGTATAGGCTGACCATATGAAAAGGAGGACAGGGCTCATGTACCGTTAACAGTTGTAGAGAAAAGGGAATTTCAGCCAGTGTCATTTGTATGCAATTAGTTCCTGGTGAAATTCCCTCTTCATCACTACAGTTAAAGTTGCAGGCACTATACTAGAGTGACCAGATACAAAAGAAGGCAGGGCCCCTGCAACTTTAACTGTTGTGACGAAGAGGAAATTTCACCAGGAACTAATTGCATACAAATGACACTGGCTGAAATTCCCTTTTCTCTACAACTGATAAAGGTACATGAGCCCTGTTCTCCTTTTCATATGGCCAGCCTAGCAATGTACCAACTCCAAATTGGATCCTAAGTGAATTTGACCATCTGAACAAGCTCAGATACCACACATCCTTGATGTGCCGTCCTGTTTTCTTGAATACTTTCCAGCCTTTGCAGTCTGACGATGCAGACAAAATGTGTAATGCTTGCAGAGATGAGGCCTAGCCCTTGCCTTTCCTGCTCAGTCCTGCTGGGGAGACTGGCCAGCTGGGTGGTAGAGCTATTAAATACTTCTTTGAGAGTGGGTGTAGTCCTGTGGCATTGAAGGATGCCATAGTGAGGCTGCTCTTAAAGTAGGCTGACCAGATAAAATCCAGGTCAGGGCTCCTGTAACTTTAACAGTTGTAGAAAAAAGGGATTTTCAGCCAGTGTCATTTGTATGCAATTAGTTCCTGATGAAATTCCCTCTTCATCACAACTGTTAAAGTTGCAGGGGCCCTGCCTTCTTTTGTATATGGTCACTCTAGTATAGTGCCTGCACCTTTAACTCTTGTGATGAAGAGGGAATTTCACCAGGAACTAATTGCATACAAATGACTCTGGCTGAAATTCCCTTTTCTCTACAACTATTAAAGTTACATGAGCCCTGACCTGGATTTTATCTGGTCAGCCTATCTTAAAGCAACCCTTATTATGCCATTGACGTTAACAACATTCAGCCAGATTCCAAGATAACATACCAGGGCAAGGTACTTAAGCAAATGTGGCAACTTAGCTCCAGAGGTTTGTGGATGATACTCATTAACTTCTAGATCCTTTTCAGTCTAGTTTCTGATTGGATGTTGATATCGAGACAGACTTGGTTGGCCAAGAGGTTTGCCCGCACCAGAAACCAGGCAAGAAAAATGTGGCCCTGGATTTCTCTGCTGATTTTGACACCGCTGATCATAGTTCGTAGATCGCCTCATGGGGCAAGGACAGACATTTTGCCATGTTTCAGGTTGAAGTGAAGGGTAGCCTCTCAGGCTGCTGTTAAGGTTGTGGGTACCAGCTTCAGTGGACTGTATTGTGGCTGCGTGCAAAGTGCGCAAGCGCAGATCATGTGTGCACATGACTGGGGAAAATATGGAGGCTTTGGAGGAAGTGCGTTTGCTGAGCGCTCCTCCCAAAATCAGGAAGCTGAAATTCTAAGAGAGAGAGAGGACGAGAGTGAGAGTGTGTGAGAGAGAAATCCTATGGTCCAGCAGCCCTCAGCCAATCAGAATGAAGTTGGAGGATGGACAGAATGGCCATTGGTAAAGACCACGTAAGACACTGAAAAGTGTTTTAGGGGGCTGGGCCAGGATCATGCAGGCAATGGAAATGTTTTAGGTCAGCTGGGGCTGGCTGGTGAAGTGGTTTGCTCTCTTTTGTTGCTGCGCAGTCCTTTCTTCTTCTTCCCTTTAGACTCAGATTGGTTGTGCTCTGCATTGCAAGCGTCATTTCAGTTCCTGATTGGAATCTATCAAATTATTACTTTATTGTGAATTTGCACCTTTACAATTGTGTGTGAGTGAGTGAGCCACAGTTTGCGAATGTGTGCCCTTCCTGGTTTGTTGTTCCAAACTTCTTCCGTCTATTTGCTGAGGAGAGACAGCCAGAACTTTGAACCCAATCAAACTCTATTGAAAAAATAAAGCTTGCTTTTCTTTAGGGTGAGGCGGGGCTGTTATTGCTGTAGTTGATTTTTATTTTTTTCCCCTTAAAATCCATTTTATGCTGGCAATCGGGCTGAGAATTTTTTTTTCAGGCCCATACCTGCTGTCCGGGTCCCTGTGTATGAGGGTACATTTGTCTCTATATCTTGTATCGGTTTATTAATTTGTATTGTTATTTAGGTTTTATTACATTGTAAGCATCAATCATGTTAATAGAAAGGTAGGGTAAATATATTTTAAGTAATGAATAATGACGATGGTGGTCAGCAGAAAACTGGGTGGGCGTGTATTGTGGTGTAATGGCTGGAGTGTTGGGTGTTGGATTTAAAGTTGTGCTCAGCCACAAAATTTACTGGATGACCTTTGGCCTGTTGCTGTCTCTCAGTGAAACCTACCACACAGGGTTGTTGTGAGGACAAAAGGAGGAGACCATGTATTTGGAGAAAGGGTGGGATAAAAATTACGTAGGTGTCTTGTAAGGTGAGGAGCCCATATTGATCACTCTCAGAACAGTTCTTGCTTGCTTCAAAGCTAACTGGACAACAGATCTGCTCAAGTTAGATTCTCAGTCTTTTCGTTCTGTTGGAATGTCAGCAAGTATCACACCTTTCTGTTTAGCATCCCGCCCTCCTGTGCCCGTGCCAAACCTGTTTCCGTTTATCATGGATCATACAACGCAGCTGCAGGGCAGCCTGGTTACATCAGCAGCTACGAATGCCAATTTCTATTCTTGTTGCTCTTCTAACAGCTTCCTTTAGACAAACAAATATCCAATTAATCAAATATAAGGGATCCTGCAGCTTCCCAAACAGTGTTTCTGGCAGAAGGGAATGACCCCCATACAGTACACATCAATCTTGTAAAGTATCTCGTATTGCCTATCCACGTTTTCTGTTGCCAGGCAGCAAAGCTTTGCAGAAGAAGCCCAGCAGACCATTGATTGGAGACCATGGGATTTCAGGGAAGACGTCATGTTTATTTATTTGTATGTGTACGTGAGTATTGTGCCTAGGTTTGGACCAGTTCTTACGTATTTTGTGTTAATAAATTGTATTTGCTATACCTTCATTCTGTGTATAAGCTTCCCTTGTCTGTCTAATGAACAATTTGCACAGGCAGCTGTTCCTAAACTTCAGAAGGCAAGGAATCAAACACCCCCATTGAAAAAGAAATACCTGGAACACAGAAAAAACAGCATGTCAGGATGAGTGCTGGACAGGCTACTTCTCCCTGACAAGAAGGCACCTGTGCCAGGTGGCGGAGTGGGAGGAGTAGGGAACGGCTCCTCCCCCCCTTGCACCTGCCCGCACCCCCACCAGGAGGGCTCGCTCCTGCTGCCCTGCCACCTTCAGCGGGTGCTCTGGAGAGCCCCGCCAGCTACTCGCAGCCACCCCCTTCTTTCTCCCTCACCGCCCCTCACGTATGGCACAGCCATGTCATCTCTATAGAGAGCCATGTGCCCAGAAGCAGCAGCTATGGGGTTCATGCAAAAGTCCCCACGGCTGGCTGTGCAGCTCTCTATAGCGCTGATGGGGCAGTGGCACAGATAAGGCGAGGGTGATGGGGGAAGAGGAAAAGAGGGTACAATGCAGGGGCAGCCAAAAGAGCAATGATGCAGCCATGGAGGGGTGTGATGCAGGGGCGGTATGCCAGGTTTTTCGGCCTCATGAAGCAAGGGAGCTTCTGCCAGGGCTGCTAGCAAGCTGTTTATCTCTGTGCTGAGAGTCTCTCCTCTCGTCACCACAGTAGCCTAAAGGACTAAAGCGGTCCAGAGAATGCTTAGCCACTTGTTTCTGGGATGTGTGTGTGCCTATATTTGTTTGTCTCTCTATCTGAACTGGCCACACAGACTATGGTTTTCTTGGAACTCTTGGATGTGACAACATAAGCTTATTATCACTAGGGTGAGGGGTTAGTTGTTTTGTTTCGTTTACTAAAATTGGGAAGTCTAACATATTATTTTTACCATATAATAATATTTTGACAATTGAGACACGGGGTGGGACAGATCCATTGGAGCAAAAGCTCCTTCATTGGCTATAGAGGCCTGAGGATTACACCCCCTCTATGCCAGCCTGGAGCTGGCATAATGAACCATTGGAACTAATGAACAAAACCCAAGAAAAAACATGGGGGAAAAGTGAGTCTGACTCTTGACACCTCCTACCTTGGCTGGTGCAAGCCAGCATGGCTTTGGAGGTGGTGGCCATCCCACACTTTCCCCCTCCCCACAGACATACACCACTTAGGATTGGAATGCAAAGCTATGAAGACCACTCAGTGCCCAAAAGATCTGTAAAAGAGGTGGGCAGAGTAGCTTTGTGGGATCTACTGGAACCTTGAAATCCACTGTTCAGTGCCAAAGTAGTGGCTCAGGTTACTGGTGCTGGTAGAGCCAGATGCAAAATAGTGGCTCAGCGGGCCGAAGCAAGTACTGTACCCATGTGTTGTCCCTCTATAAAGGAAGGAGGCTTGTTGCCTTGGCGTGTCTTTACCCAATTAAACACTCGAGGCTGGGAGATCCAATTTAATCCGTTTAATTTCGTAGCTGCAGCTAGAGACGCTCCGGCAATTATGCAAATCAAAGCGCGCAGAACAAAAGAAATCACAAGTTTATATAGACTACGGTCACAAAGGTGTGTTAGCTTCTTCATTGGTCAGCATCCCTATCAAGTTAGGTTTCCAGTGGAAGTTAGTGTGTGCATACGTTTCATGGGTCATCAAACACAAGGCACTCGATTGGCTATAAGTTACACAAGTTACACCCAAATTATACTTGACGCCTCATTGGTTAAAACCTTTTTCTCTTTGTTCTCCTCGCACATGGCAGCTCCCATTAATCAGCCTCGACAGGAGAGGCGGTCTCAACCCTTTACCCGACACGGAAGTAGAACTAAACAAACAGAGGCAAGGGGAGGGAGATGAAACTCCCCTTTTACAGACATCACATGGACCACAAACACTGGGCTAATAATATCCATATGCCAATACAATCTACATTTGAGTTGCAACAGATCAGGGATTCTAACAAAAAAAACACCTCTATAGTTGTCCAGCATTGTTACACAACGGTCTGGCCAAAGCCAACCAAGCAATATTCATATTTAACAGGGGAAGAACGTTAGTCTGAGAAATAAGCAATTAGCACAAGGAAGTTCTTGCCAGATATTGATGACGATACCAGTTTATTTGCTATTGCTAAATCGTTGCAAGCCAGAAACCCTTTCCGACCTCTTGCAAATCACCCAGAGAACTAATCTATCTCATGCCCACCCCTCTAACTGTCAGTTCAAGACTTGTGCCGATCCAAAAGTGAAAAGCACCTAAATAGTAACTCATGTCACAACCTAGCAAAGTTAAGTTCATACAGAGCAACTGATTCCATGGTGGATTGTGGCCTGCTGAGACTAATGAAAAATGAATACCCATATTAATTAAACAAATAACACACTACACTACTGACCTCATCAGTAATCAGCAGAACTATTTCATGGTGTGAACTCACTAAATGAAAAAGCCTGAAAGTCATTGTACACATTGTGCTGGATAAGATGGTAAACTTATGTGGTAGAATTTTAACTTAGAACTTCAGTCTGCAGGATGGGTAGGTATGTCAGATTTTTTAAAAATATTTTCTTACATAAAAACTCCCTGTATCTTGTAGTAAAGCAACAGATCAGGGCCAGATTTACACCTTGTGTCAAACCATTACGATCCCATAATGGTGATGCTATATCCCTCTTTGTGCATTTGTACCCCGTAGGACACACAAATGATATTTGTGGCAGTATTTTGGATAATGTGGAATAAAAAGCAGGAAATAATACTATATGGAATGAGGAATGTGCCCCAACAGTTATCAGTGCACTTCAATACCACTATAAAGCAATAGTGTAGATCTAGCCCAGAAAGAGGAACCTGCCTGCCATCAGAAGTGATGCAGACTACAATTCTACTACTACATTGTGAAGGTTTGAGGCCTATAGAGACAAGGAAATAAAGTTAGGCCTAGAGGCCTGTTTTTTATTTGGGAGGGGTTATCCCTGAGAGAGGTAGGCCCTTTCCACACCAGGCGAATGCCTGGGATGGACCCTGGCTGCTCCCTGTGAGTCCGCATAATGCACAGGGAGTACCGGGGGCAGGCACGGGATTTTTCCTGGTTGAATGTGCCCGCAGCTCCGTGGCCATCAGGAGAGAGGGGGCCATCAAATTTGCTATCCCCAGGATGGCGGGGGGGGGGGAGGGGGGCCAGATCGCGCACAGCTTTTTTTTAAAAAAAAACTTACAGGTCTCGCTGGAGCGCTCGTGAGCTCTTCTTGCTTCAAAAAAATAATAATAGTGCCTGCAATGTGCGATGACCCTAGGCTGACCATATGAAAAGGAGGACAGGGCTCATGTAACTTTAACAGTTGTAGAAAAAAGGGAATTTCAGCCAGTGTCATTTGTATGCAATTAGTTCCTGGTGAAATACCCTCTTCATCACAACAGTTAAAGTTGCAGGAGCCCTGCCTTCTTTTGTATCTGGTCACTCTAGTATAGTGCCTGCAACTTTAACTGTTGTGATGAAGGAGGAATATCACCAGGAACTAATTGCATACAAATGACACTGGCTGAAATTCCCTTTTCTCTACAACTGTTAAAGTTCCATGAGCCCTGTCCTCCTTTCCATATGGTCAGCCTAGACGACCTGGGAGGAGCCCGGGTCGTTGCACGAATAGTGTGCATTAGGGCGACGAACCTGGAAATAGGATCTTCTGGGGTCACCGCCCCTCTGGCCCTCTACACCCATAGTTTCATTTCTTTGCTTAAGATTCATTTCCCTGGTTAAATTTCATTTCTCCAGTTAAGTTTAATTTCTTCAAGGTTAAAACAATATTTTCTGTTTTGTGGGGAGAGGGTATAAAAAGAGATGTGAGAGCCAGCCAGAGAGAGAGAGAGAGCAGGAAAAGACAAGAGCGTGAGGAAGCAGCAGCTGGAAAAGCCTAAATGCAGCTAAGGTAAAAGAACTTACATTTTTGCAACTCTTATTTTCTTTGAATGACTTTGCATCACTCTGTTCTATTGACTAAATACCTTTCTTTGTAATGTGGTTGTTTTAATGCTTGTGTTAAACCTAAAGTGTCTGGTGTGCCAATCACCCCACGTCTATAGCCGAAACCCCACATTACTGAGAAGGGGAAAGGAAGAAAAAGGAAGCTGGGACTCTTTCGGAGGCAAGAGATCCTTAAGGAGTTGTTCAGGAGGCCCAGGACATGGAAGGAACACTGACATACATCAACCACCACACTCTGCATAAGGTATAGTGGCTTTAACTTGTACTGGACTGGGAGGGCTGGAAGAAGGCTGTACTGATCCCCCCTCTCTCTAATGGCCCATTACACTGTGGTAAGAGTCCTAAAATTGGACTCAAATATTCATGTCTACTGAGACCTTTGTCACACATGCGGATTGATCCACACCCGCCCCGACTTTGATCTAATTCTTTCACATGATGTGGTCCCCCTCGTGCTGCTCTCGCGCCCTGAGTGCTCCTTTTGTCCTTCCTCTTTCGAAATATCCCTGAACACGGGTTGTCCGTTTTCTCCCTTCCTCCGCAGGCTGAGCTGAGGTATCGGAGCAAAACCGATCACGTGTGATCAAAAGGCTACAGTCGCATAGGAAATGGCGGGGGAACCCGCAGAAGCAAACCAGGTGGGTGTGATAAAGGTCTGAGTATTCTTTGGAATAGGCAACAAGAAGGGTCTCCCTTTGGGGATCCTCTCTATATACGGGTGCTTGGCCCACAATGAACTAGATCACGCCCTCCACATGAATTGACTAGAAATTGTCATGCTTTTAGCACTGAATGGCAGTATAAAAAGGGATTGATTTCCCAATGAACGCCTGTGCTACTGGGGTCAGATTATATAACACACCCTCAATATGAACTGCAAAATTACCCATGCAGTTACTGTAGGCCTACCTATTGATCTGTCTACAGCAATGGCACACCTCACCTTTTGTAAGCCAATTCACACCAGTGACACATTTTCTGTCTCCAGATGCTGTGATTATATATTTCCATTTGAAGTAAATGTATGCATCTGTTGCCATTTGGGGGTATTTTTTGGCAACAGTTGGGACATTTCCCGCAAAACACAGAAAATCGTTAAAATCTATAACGATATTATAGATGAACTAGGAGAGCAAAAGCTGAAATATTAATATCTGCTCAGTGGAATGCCAGAGATTGCTGTGCTCCATTTGTGATTCATCTGGGAGGAAATATAATAACAACTCAGTGGGGGGGGGGGGAATGCTTCGGAGGAGATAGAAAGGAAAAACCACTAGTTCACACAATCCTTATGCTATGGAAAGAGGTGGTTTCACAGCTATTTGGATTGCTCTTTGCACATGTGCTGAAATGAATCTTTTATTACCTCATCATAAGCATAGGTCACCAACAAGGTCACAATGAGGGAATGTTTCTGCTTACCTCACCACAGGCTCCCCAGCAATCTTTGCTCATGAGGATGAGACAACTGCTTCAACTTGGATTTAAGGAGCAACCATGTGTTTTTATTTAATACTGGCGTATGTACTAATTAATATAATAAAACCTCTAAGCGCTTTTACATGTAACAAATGGGCTTTGCGAACTGGACTAGATCACATGGAAAGGTACACAATGAGCTGTAGAGAAATGGTGAGTGGGAGTCCAGACAATATCTTCTGTGGCACAAAGCTGCTGCTCGGGAGACAACCTTCTGCGTAGATGTTGGTGCATTTCTCCAACACAGCGTTATCACACGGGAGATTTAATGCACATCTGCTGTGACTTTGATCCACTTTTTCAGGGCTGGACTCATTCAGGGTGAGAGAACAGCACGATGGGGACAACATCATGCTAGTCCAGCGCTGAAAAAGTGGATCAAAGTCACGGTAAATGTGCATTAAACCTCCCAGGACCAGTGTTCTGAAACAATGTGCCTCTTCTAGCATGTTATATTCTGAAATAAAAATAGTATTTGCATTGAGACTGCTAGTGTATATATTATTCAGTCTATATATTTATTACAATTAATTTATATACCACCTTTCAGGATACAAATCCTACCAAGGCAGCTTGCAAGTAACATAAAAATAATAAAATCCCAATAAACATATTTTTTTAAAGAAATTAGGATCCTTCAGGGCAGTTGGTGGAAGATGCCCCTGGGACAGGGAGAATCCAGCTGGAAGAGTAGGTATCTACCTCCCTCTCTTCTAGTATCCTTCCCACAGGACAGTTGATAGTAGATGGCCCTGTGGGCAGGGGTGGGGGAAATCCAACTGGAGGAGGCCCTGCAATTGCCACAAGAGCCCCTTCGGGCATTAATCATGCAAAGCGTGTCCACATAATCAAGGGGCTAGTCCTGCTAGTCCTGCCCCCCAGGCTGTGTGGCTTCCTTGACCTATCCCCAACATATGGATCTCTGCAGTGGGAAAGCCTATGCACATAGACGACTGTCCACATAAACTTAACATGTGGATGTCGGGTGGACTGAACAAGCCACATCCTTCTGGATGACATCCTTTGGGCAAACGTTTCCCACACATGGAGGAGGATGTATGTGGGGAGGTAAAATACAGACACCAGTGAGGATGCAGTGTTTCACTACAAAGAGGTTTCTGTGGTCAGTCTGCTGTACTTCGGGCCAGGGATGTACTGGAGGTGCCCTATAAGAACACTATGTAGAACTGTTATCCCACTGTAGTCCCAGGAGAGACCGGGAGGTTTATATTCTCTCAGTCAGCTCCTCCCTCTTCCTGGTCATTTCCTGGGTCCCAGTTCACACCTGGTCCTTCACTGAGTTTTACTGAGTAGACCCATAACCATGAAGTCTTCTAGCAACCAGACAAGCCCTCCACTGCTGGCTCTACACCTTTTGCAGGCCAACAACCAAGGAGGAGAATCTGGGGTCAGTTTTGGGGACTGAGGTCTGGTGTCATTGGGGCCCCCAGGTAGGTTGTCCTTGGGCTGGATAACTTGAGCTGCACTACTGTGACAGCAGATTGTTCAGGGTCCTCAGGTGTGCTGTAGGTCTCTGTGGAGTCTCACATCTCTTCCTCCAATGAGAGGGTCATGGTTAGGCTGGACCTTGACAAGGGGCCATTTTTGGCAGAATGCCCATTACAAATGTTAATCTGTGTTCCAACTCTGAAGAGCATCTTCTCTAAGAAAAATGAGCTCCTTGCCATCACATCCTACTTATGTCTGTGTCTTTGTGACTCGTAATCACATGTTGTTGTGGTTGTTGTTTTGAGGTGATGAAGTTCTTGCACAGCAATTTCCCCACCTCATTTTGATGTACAATTACATTTGTCTGAAACCAACCATACATGAAAAACTGGAAATCTTCAACAATGACAGAGAAACTTTCGAAAATTAACTCCTCCCCACTGCCAATTTGGTAAAAATTCCACAAACGGTTTCCTCCATAAAAGAAAGAGAAGAGTTTTAAAACAAATGGTTTTAAATACTTTACCATCTCAAAGATCAAGTGCAAATGGGGCCTTAACTGAGTTGATCAGTGTGAATAACAGCGTTGTAGGTCAGTAGAACTGCCTCCTGTTTTCCTTGTGGATTTTGATTTACACGGCTGCCTCTACAAGAGAGGTTTAAAGCTCTTTCAAGGTGCTTTAAAAAAATTTCCTCTACAAGAACGGAGCGCAAATCGGGCGTAGAGGCGCGTTATCTCTCCGATTATGCGCATTATCGAATGTGCGTTAAACAGCGAGTTTTATTTTGCTCCGGCCGTTAAAGCGCATTTTGCCTATGTGAACAAGCGCTTATGCGCATTAACTACTTGTAAAGCGCATTTTGGTCATCCGTTAATGCGCTTCGCCGCCTCTCGCCGCCTCTTGTGCAGAGGGATTAGGTGTAAATGCGCTTCAGCGATTATGCGCATAATCGCCTAACCGGGCGCAAAAGCGAATCCTTGTAGAGGGGACCTCTTTCACACAGATACGATACATACTTGGAGCCGGCAGCTCTGTTCCCATCATTTCCATTGATCTATTCCTAAACTGGTTATAAGAGTGAGGTCCATAAGATGAGTTATATCTTTCACTAATCCTGGGCATGCTCAAATAGTGATTTTCCCAACTTGATTTATTTAGCAACCCTTTATTTAGTGCCCTTATTACTCTTGGATATCAAGCAACAGTTTCAGGTGTTACTGGAATTCATATGATTTTACACAACTTTCTTAGGCTCAGATTGTCCTGAATGCTGTTACTAGCATTTCCCTATACTCATGTTATCACTTCAGTAATTCAGTAATTATCTCACATTGTGGAGAAGATAATGAAAATCAGTTCCAATCTTGCTAACTTATTTCCATCTCTACAATAAATTAGTATACACCTTGCTCAAAATAGAAACGAATGAAAATAAGCACTATTATTGGTACGTGTGTGTGTGTGTGTGTGAGAGAGAGAGAGAGAGAGAATTGTGGAGTGATGAAATTCATCCAATTCCTGTTCTGCAAATATATTTTGCCTGATCTTTTCAGCCACTTTTCATTGTGAGCTATGGCTGCTACCTCCTGACCTTTTGAAAGCGCTTGTTGATTTAATGGCTCCAGGCTTGCAAGGGACTTTATGAGGCAGAGGAGTCACAAATCCTGCAGCTTCTGTTAACTTGTGTAATTTTGAAACTCACATGATCCTCCTCCTCTCCATTTTTACCCTCACAATGACCCTGTGAGGTAGGCTACACACATTATCATTTCAGTAATCCAATAATTATCACACTTTGCAATGTGAAGAAGTTAATGAAAATCAGTTCTAATCATGCTACTAACTACAGTTACTGCCCCAGATCATCCTTTGAGAAATGGGAGACATTTGCTGGTCCTCCTCAGGCAGCAAACTCTCCTGGGCCAGCAATGTATGTGTGTGTCATGTTCGGCTGTTGCATCAGAAAGAGGCAATGACCAGTTTATGTCTATCTCATGTGTGTGTGCGCTGTATGTTGTAAAAGGAGAAGGTTATGTTTGTACTTTTCTATCATGGAGGAGATATAAGCCTTTTGCTTCCAGGAAAGCATGGAAGATTCCGTCCACTAAGTTACGTAGTGAAAGATGTTTTTGCATTATTATTGTACATTTTTGACTCTATCTCTCTGTGTATGTACGTTATGTGCAGGGCAGGGGGTGTATGCAATTAGCTCCTGGTGAAATTCCCTCTTCATCACAACTGTTAAAGTTGCAGGGGCCCTGCCTTCTTTTGTATATGGTCACTCTAGTATAGTGCCTGCAACTTTAACTGTTGTGATGAAGAGGGAATTTCACCAGGAACTAATTGCATACAAATGACACTGGCTGAAATTCCTTTTTCTCTACAACTGTTAAAGTTACAAGTTACATATGCCGCATGTGGGGCGGGGATATATGTGCCTTGAGGTGTTGTAGAACAGGTTTAATATGAAGGTGTTATGTAGAACAGGCATGTTGGTGGGCACATGCCCCCTTGGGGCAGCCATGTTGTCCTCCTTTTTTGAAATGGGGGGGCACACACTTCCCATCTGGCCTGGGCATATTACCAGCTCTGCATGACCCTGGTTATGTGTGAGTTCAGCATTGGAGACAGTGTAGGAGGCTTACTATAGACAGCTATCCCAGGGCCCATCATGGTCTTGAGTTGGCCCTTACTATGTGGTTCTGAGGATATCATCAATCATTAGCAGCAGCAGCGGCAGTTGTTTCTGGAACAAGAGAATGTGGGTCCAGGAGTGCTCTTGTGTGGCTGTGATTTCCCCAAGGTTGAGACATTGCTCAGAAGTAGGCTGACCATATGAAAAGGAGGACAGGGCTCATGTAACTTTAACAGTTGTAGAGAAAAGGGAATTTCAGCCAGTGTCATTTGTATGCAATTAGTTCCTGGTGAAATTCCCTCTTCACCACAACAGTTAAAGGTGCAGGCACTATACTGTTGTGATGAAGAGGGAATTTCACCAGGAACTAATTGCATACAAATGACACTGGCTGAAATTCCCTTTTCCTTTCAACTGTTAAAGTTACATGAGCCCTGTCCTCCTTTTCATATGGTCAGCCTACTCAGAAGGCCACATAAAGGGAACATTGTTGTTATTTCAACACCAGGTTAAAACTGCCCTCTTCTGTCAGGCATTTGGCAGCATACTATTGGCCCATTCAGATGACCTGAGGACTCTTAGCCATGCTTCTCTGTGGTTAGCACTAACCACAAGTTGTATACTCGCACACAACACCATTAACCTTGTCCGGTTCCCGGTTTCCTTAACGAAATGCTAACCACAAAGCAGTTAGATGAGTGCCTGAGTTTTCTGAATGCTCTGTCCCATATCCCATCAGCCCTTGTACTAACAGAGCTGGCTGGTGTGTGATTTTGGCTTTTTAGGGCCCTCTATACTGCTAGCTCTATGATTTTGGCCCCTTAACCACAGGTGCATGTCAGGCAACACCTTAAGCCTAAGTTAGTGTCGCTAACCCTGCTGCAGAACAGGGTTAATGAAGCCGATGACAAGATGGTTAGTGGAGGCACCTGGTTAAGGAAAACACATGTCAGATGACATCATTAACCCTGCTGCTTCACCAAAATCCCTTTACTAGCATGGTTAAGGGTGTCCTCTGAATGAGGCCAATGAGTTTTAAATTAGGTTTTGGTTTGTCGTTGGCTGATGGGTTAACAATTTTTTTTAGATATATGTTGTTTGTGTGTGTGTGTTATCTGTTTATATAGTTTTATATAAATAGCTTTCTTTTTGTATTTTGTATAATGTGTTTTTAATGGATTTTAATTTTTGAGAACCACCTAGAGTGCTTTGGCTATAGGACGGTATAGAAATGAATTGCAATGTAATGAAATAAAGAGTCATGCTTGGAATATACTTACTGAAATCAGAGGAAAAAGTTAGACATGATTTACGACTACTTTAGGTTCTTCTGGTTTCAGTGAGTCTATTCTAAGCGTGATTAAGTCTGGATCCAACTAAAACACCATGAGAGATGATTGGATATTTTGAGAAACTAGAACCACTGAACTATGGACTCCGGAGTCATGAAAAAAAAATCCCAATGAAGCCAGGTGTGGAAGAAGCAATAGAATTCTGAAAGAAACCAAATCAGTGATCATCAATCCAGACTGCTGCTCCAGGGAGAATATAGCAAGATGTGTTTCTGGCATTGTGGGTGATCAACTGGAACTTCTGGAAGCTGTGGCCAGGTCTACACCAAACAGGGTATAACACTATGAAAGTGGTTTGAAAATGGTATATGGAGTGTGTCATGGGTCCCAACAGTTATCAGTGCACTTTGATACCGTTACGAAGCAGTAGTGTAGTTCCTGCCATTGTCTTCTTCTTACTGAACCTCAAAAATACTTACCCTGGTCCTGCATTTATCACTCAACAGAACTCCAATCAAAGTAAGGGCACAATCCTATGCAGGTTTACTCAGAAGAAAGCCCTACAACTCCCAGCATGCCCCAGCCAGCTATGACTAGGAGATGTAGGGCTTTTTTTCTGCCGAAACCTGAATAGGATTGCACCCTTAGTGACTGAAAGGTCATTTTTATTGTATAATCTTACAAGGTTGTGTAATCTTAGAAGGGGATTTGGCTGTGAGGGGGCGTGGCTGTGACTGTCTTGAAGAGGTCCTGAAATTCTGAATTTGCCACTACACTACTCTGCCGATTGTACTGAGAGTTCTACTTGCGTTCAAGAGAATGTGAATGGTAGTAAGACCTCAGAAGTAAGTATAGGGTTGCAGAGCACTTCTTTCCAGTTTGCTGTGTTAGACTTTAAAAAGAAGCTTCTGAGTGACCACACTATTAAAAAGTTAGTTCTATATGTATTTACTCAGAAGTAAGTCTCTCTCTCTGTTCAATGGGGTTTACTCAAAGGTAAGCATGCATCAGATTTTAGTATGACTTGGGATGTAAATGCAGTTGAAATAATTGGGATTTACTCTTGAGTAAGGAAACAGCCAATCTCTATTTTTATGAACTGGAGATGCACAGCTTCACATGATCAAAGTAAAGGAAAATCAATCCTTCACAAATGTAAACAGGTGGACTTGCGCACTGATGGAGTATCAGGGAAATGCTGGGGGGGATTTTAAAATTACTAAAAAAATCAAAGGAGGAACTGATCTGATTCAAACTTGGCATGCCGAAAGCTCTACTTAAGAGCTCTCAAGGTCCCAAGTTTCATCTCTTTATCTTTAAAAAGGAGGGAGCTGTGGGCAAGGAGGGTGGAGTTGGAGCAGTAAAAAGTCAATTTGAACATTTGACACAGGGTGCTGCAGGAGAACTGCCCTGCCCTCCCCTCCCCTTTCCCCTTTCGTCAGCAAGACTCCATTCAAAGCACATGCCCCCAACAAAGGAAAAAGCAGGGTGACCATATGTCAGGAAAAACCAGGATATGTCAGGATTTTTGGTAAAAAATCTGGGAAAGGGGGGGAATTATGAAATTTGAAGAAAAATCTGAATTTTTCTCATCCTCCCCCTACTCAAAGGGCAGCTCTACTTTATAGTCAATGGGAATTAACAAAAATGCTTACAGCTCTGCCATTCTTAAACATAAAGATATGAAACTTGGCACCATGATAGCCCTTAGGTTGGGCTTTAGCCATGCCAAATTTGAAACAGTTCCGTTCATCCATTGATTTATAGGATTTTTTTTTAAGTTTGAAGTTTTAAAAGTATTTTTTTAAAAAAAATGTCATTTTTAAAGATAAAGAGATGGAACTTGGTACTTTGATAGCTTTTATGTAGGACTTTAGCCATGCCAAGTTTGAAGCAGATCCATTTATCCATTGATTTTTAGGATTTTGTTATAAGAAATTGAGGTTTTAAAATTTCTTTTTTTATATAAAAAACACAATTTTTAAAGTTGAGGAGATGAAACTTGGCATCATGATTGCTCTTATGTAGGGCTTTAGCCATGCCAAGTTTGAAGCAGATCTGTTCATACATTGATTTTTAGGATTTTTTTTAAATTTAAAATTGGAAAGCTGCAAGCCCAACTCTACCATTTGACAGAGTGAGGCAGTAGTAGCCTGAGGCAACTGATTTTCAATGCCATGGAAGGGCAACAAGTTGTTCATTTTAATTGGTTACCATTGCATAGGGAAGAGGCACTTGTGGATTTTCTGCTTCAGTTGCCAAAATAACTTGACTAGCCTCAGGCACTGTGGGGGTTGTGCAATTTGCTGCTCTCTGTCTCAGGTAGCAAAACATCTTGGGTCAGCTCTGAATAGTTGCATATTGAAGAGTGAAATCAAGCCAGTTGGTTTCCTAAACATCTTTCGTGAAGGCTTTTGTTCTGGGCCAAGTAATACTTTTGGATAGAATAACTGCACCTTTTACATTAAATTGTCTGTTAGCAGGCAGAATTCCTGAGAAGTATGTTAGTAGGTAGAATTCCTGAGAAATTTTGCTTCACAACCCAAGGAAATAACACAGTTCCTCACATTAAACTTTAAACTTTTGACTTCCAGTGTAATGGTGGAAGGTTGAAGCCTCCCAGTCTTTGGGCTGGGAAGAACAGAGTGATTTATTCATCGGCTAAGCGGCTACTGGATGGATTTAACGACCCCAGATCGAAGGGGTTTTGGCTGGAGCAGGTCGTAAATTGTCTTGATAATCTCTGGAGCTTCAAAACTCGACGGAGGTAAAAGTCGGTAGAGTTGGAAGGGAGTCTGAAGGATCAGGAAATTATTAAGTTAAGGAATTGGATGGAAAAAATGATAGATAAGGAGCAATTTAGAGAGTTGTTAAAAGGACAAAAGATAGCTTGGTTCAAATGCTTACAATTGGAAAAATGGACACAGGAATGGAAAAAGATAAACAAGAAATGTAGAAATAATACAAGATTTGAAGATTTAATTGAATCAAGAGGAAAGAAGGAAGTAATTAAAATTAGAAAAGGTTTGACTAGCGAAATATATAGAATTCTGATAGAGGATGATGAATATTGAGACTCTCTCAAAAAGATTTGGGAAGACGATTTAAAGGAACAAATTAATGAATATGACTGGGGGAGGATATGGGAAGCAAGAATGTTAAAGCTTTTGTCGGTTAGAATTAAGGAGAATTATTATAAGACAGTATGGAGATGGTATTTAACGCTGGTAAGATTTCATCAGATAGATAAAAAAGTGTCCAAGAATTGTTGGAGGGGGTGTCAGGAGGTTGGAACTTATTTCCATATGTGGTGGAGCTGTAAACATGTACAAAAAATTTGGGAAAGGGTGTTTAAAGAAATAAGTGAAATAATTGGAAATAATAATAATAATAATAATAATAATAACAATTTATTTCTTACCCGCCTCTCCGTCTGGATCGAGGCGGGGAACAACAACATGATAAAATACATAAAACTGATTAAAACATGACACATATTATTAAAACTGGAATTAAGCCCAAAGCTGGCTCTACTAGCAATATGGAATAAAGGGAATGAGAATATAAATAAGAGAGAATTGATAAACAACCTCCTGGCTCCCGTCAGAATAATGATTGCTAAAAACTGGAAAGGGCAAGGGATATATACTATAGAAGAATGGTATAAAGAAATACGGAACATGGCTCTTAACGATAAGCTAACGTGTAAAATGAAAATAAAGAGGGGAATGTCCAGTAAGAATGATTTTGGAGATATATGGAGCCCATTTTTGGAATATGTATTAAGAATGGGGAAGGGGCAATTACCTTCAAAAGAGTCTTTACAATTTTGGAAAGAAGAATAATGTATAATTCAAGGTCTCCTGGGGGAGGGGAGCACGGGGGGGGGATGGGGTTATGTATTGTATTTTATGTTGTTTTATGTTGTATTATGTTTTTTTAAAAAATAAATAATAATAATAATAATAATAATAATATCTATATAGATAGATAGATAGATAGATAGATAGACTTTAGATCATAATTTTAATAAGGAATGAAAGAAATATTTATGCTGGGAATTTTACAGAGAGGATTAAAAAACATTCCCCCCCCCAAAAAAAAAAACTCGACGGAGGTCACTTCACCGGGAGGAGAAGCAGGGAGATAAAGAGACCCGAAGTCTACCGCTCATGAATGACACTGTAACCTTGAGAAAGGGTAGAGTTTTTTCATCATACATTCCCCAAAATTGATTGGATATATAACAACAAAAATTAATGGAAGTTGAGGGGATTTCAACACGACAAGATAAAGAGCAGACAACATACCTGGTGAGTGGAAACAGATTTTTTGTATAAGGGATTTGAATAAATAAATATTTCTGGAAGAGGAAAATCTCTGTAAGCTGGATGGAAGTTTTGATTCTAAGGAGTAAAAGAGGCTTCTAACTAGCAGAGAATAGAAAATTACAGATTGCTAGACCCAGTCAACAAGCCTCTGTTTGGGCTTTCTGCCAGAAGATAGTTGCCATGGAAATGAAGAATTCAGATAAGAAAAAAAAATCTATTTGTTGCAGTCATGGCGCCATCTGCTGATGAAACAAATATGACAATGCTTTTGAAACAGGAATAAATTGACTCTAGGGGGAAATGTCTGCTGGTGTGACTTTGACATTTTCTGGGGGGAAAATACAAGCTGGACTCAATGGATGAAGTGAAATACATTATGGGAAAACATCAAAAAGAGTTGGAGGACACTCGAGTTGATGAAAGGGTCCCAAGAGAGAAGGGAGGAATTTCAGATAAGTAATACTGGTGGAATTAAAGAATTTGTTTGATACATAATATCTCAAAAATGGATTACAAATATTTGTCATGGAATATAAATGGACTAAATTCTCCACAAAAAGGGGGGGGGGGAATTATCATCTAAAAAAAATTAAACTGGATATTATCTGCTTACAAGAAACTCATATTAGAAAAAAAAGATGCAAAATATCTGTATAATAAAGGTTTGGGAGAAGAATTTATTTCCGCAAGCACAAAGAAAAAATCAGGGGTGGTCCTGTACATTAAACCCCATTTAAAACCAGAATTAGTTGTATCTGATGAACAAGGACTTTTTGTGGGTATAAAAATCATTGTAGATGGAGTGGAAATTATGGTATTGGGGGTGTATGATCCCAATGAACAAAAAGCAGAATTTTACAAACGATTGTTACATAGACTGGAGGACATTTCAAGCGATAGTTGGTGTATCTTGGGAGATTGGAATGGAGTGATATCACAACAAATGGATAAACATTCGGACAAAGATATTAAAGGTCAACAGGGAAAGCTTCCAAAACGTTTTTTTGATCTGGTGGACAGTTTGGGTTTGGTTGATGTATGGAGACATAGAAATGGTGACTCTAAGGAATATACCTTTTTTCAGATAGACATAAATCCTTTTCAAGAATAGATATGATTTTGATGTCTAAGACAACACTTACAAAAGTAAAGAGTATAGAGATTTTGCCAAAATCTTTTTCAGATCATAACTCAGTACTGATGGTTCTCAAAAGAAAAATAAGTACGTTCAGATGGAGATTAAATGAATCTTTACTACAAAATAAAGTGGCCGAAGAAGGCCGAAAAAAATCAAGGAATTTTTTTGAGTTGAATTTGAATAAAGGGGTTAACCAAAGTATGGTCTGGGATACAAGCAAAGCTTTTATAAGAGGATATTTTATTCAAAAGAATAGTCAAATCAAGAGGGAAAAACAGGAAAACATGAAAGTTATTATGGATGAGATTAAAAAGAAGGAAGAGGAGTTAAAGAGTACACCAAGAAAGGTGGGGATTAGCCATCAGATCAAGTTATTGCAACAGCAACTGTCCATGTTGACGATTAGAGAAATGGAACGGAAGTTAAATTTTATAAAACAGAGAGAATTTGAAGGTGCAAATAAGCCTGGAAAATGGTTAGCTTACAAACTGAGGAAAGAAAAAGGAAAAAAAAGACAATAGTGAAAATCCAGGATGGTGATACCGAAATAATGGATGATGCGAAGATACAAAGAATATTCTGGCAGTATTATTCAACTTTATATAAGAAACATGAGATGCCACTGGACAGAATAGATACATTTTTACAAAAACAGAACTTGCCTAAAATTTCTTTGGATTATAAATAAATGTTAAATAGAGAGATCACTATGGCTGAAATGGTCACAGCTATAAAAAGAATAAAATTGGGGAAAACACCAGGACCAGATGGTCTACCAGATACATATTACAAAAATGTTGAGAAGGAACTATTACTACCTTTGCAAAGTATGATGAACTCGATTTTGAAAGAGGGGAAGTTACCAGAAACATGGAAATCAGCATATATAACGTTGATACCCAAAGAAGGTCAGGACTTAACTTTGACTAAAAATTATAGACCAATATCGTTGAATAATGATTATAAGTTGTTTATATCAATAGTGGCAGAAAGGTTGAAGTGTGTGTTGCGGGAATTTATTCATGAAAATCCATGTGGATTTTTGCTGAAAAGACAGATAAAAGATAACATTAGAATTGTATTGAATATTGTAGAATACTTGGATAAACATCCAGAAAAACAAGCGGCTTTGATTTTTTTGGATGCGGAGAAGGCTTTTGATAATCTTAATTGGGACTTTTTGTTTAAAGTTTTGGAAGTAATGGACTTTGGGTCTAATTTCACAACATGGGTGAAGTCAATTTATACTGAACAGAGTGCGCAGATCATTATTAATGGAAATTTGTCAAAACCATGCAAGATTACAAGAGGGACTAGACAGGGATGTCCACTATCACCTTTGTTGTTTTTTTTGGTGTTAGAAGTACTGAATAGAGCTGTAAGACAAGAAGAAAAAATTGGAGGAATAAGAATTAGAAAAGAATCCTACAAATTAAGAGCTTTTGCAGATGATCTTGTGTTTACTTTAGAGGACCCATTGAGTGGAATTGAAATTTTAATGAATAAGTTGAATGAATTAGCAGGTTTCAAAGTTAACAAACAAAAGACTAAGATACTTACAAAAAATATGAATAAGCAAGATCAAATAAAGATGGTAGAGAAAACAGGCTTTCATGTAGAAAAAAAGGTGAAATATTTGGGCATAAACTTGACAAATATGAACTGTATGTGGTTTCATAATAATTATGTTAAGATTTGGAATGAAGTTAAGCAAGATTTGATAAGAAGGGACAAACTTCAAACGTCTTTGATGGGGTGAATTGCAATAATTAAGATGAATGTTTTGCCAAGAATGTTGTATCTATTTCAGACAATACCTATAGTAACTTCGGAGCTACCATTCAAGCAGTGGTAGAGAGAGATTTCTAAATTTATTTGGCAATCCAAAAAACCAAGGGTGAAATTTAAAATATTACAAGGCGCTAGAGAGAGAGGAGGTTTGGGTCTGCCGGATTTGAGGATGTATTTCTCTGCCTGTTGCTTGATGTGGATGAAGAAGTGGATGTTGTTAAAAAACAGAAGGTTACTGGAATTAGAGGGGCATGATTTAAGATTTGGTTGGCATGGGTATCTGTGGTATGATAAAGCTAAATTGAATGTAGAATTTAAAAATCATTATGTGAGAGGAGCGATTTTGAGAATATGGATCAAACATAAACCCAGACTGTGTCAGACAATGACACTATGGATTTCCTCACAACAGGCTCTTTACAGAAGAGAACTGGCAAGCACGACTAAATGGTTGAAGTATAGTGAGATTTTAGAAATAACAGAAAGAGATGTCAAAATGAAATCAAGAGAGGTGTTATTGAGTGAAGGAAATGCGTGTCAGTGGTTCTCATATTTACAAATGATGGAAAGGTTCAAGATAGATTAAAAAAACTTGGGGTTTTGAATGTACAAAATCTGAATTTGAGAAAGTTTTATGTACAAATGGTGATCATGTTATTTCAAAGACATATAAGCTTTTGTTAAAGTATGAGACTGAAGATGAACAGATAAAAGATTGTATGATAAAATGGGCTCAAAATTTTGGATATAATATTACTATGGATCAGTGGGAGAATATGTGGTTGAGAGGTTTGAAATTTACATTATGTACCAGATTGAAATAAATTCTTTATAATATGATGTATAGATGGTAGATATCCCTGTCAAAATTGGCAAAAATGTATAAAGGGATATCGGGAAGATGCTGGAAATGTGAAGAGCAGGAAGGAATTTTTTATCACTTATGGTGGACATGTAAAAAAGCAAAATCCTATTGGACACAAATGCATAAGGTGATACAAAACGTATTGAAGACCAAAATACAATTACACCCAGAATACTTTTTGTTGGGGATAATAGATGAACAGTTGACACAAGGTTATGGAACTTTATTCATATACATGACAAGGCAGCAAGATTAATATACACCCAGAATTGGAAGAATGTGAAAGTACCAACAGAGGAGGAATGGCTGTTGAAAGTTACAGAATTGGTGGAAATGGCAAAACTTACAGCGATAATAAAAGATAAAACAACAATTGGGTTTATTGAGGAATGGAAACCTCTGATAGACTTTTTAAAAGAGAGAGAAGGGAAGGATATATTTGCAAGCGGATTCAGTGATTAAATTGGAAGAAAAATAATTGACGGAGGTTGGGTAATTCACTCACTATGTAGAAATTTTTGTTTGTTGGAGAAATTTGGAAGTCCATTTTAATGTTTAATGTTGTATGTTGTAGTGTTTGTATTTGTGTTTTATTATTGTCTGAAAAATAAAAGTTTTAAATAAAAAAAACTTTAAACTTTTGAGATACAAAACAGAGAGGTCCATTTACTAACGGATTACTGGATGCTGACACCATTGTTTCCATGGAAACCCAACAGCCTTCATAGGCATCCTAAGATACCTTTTCCATCATAAACATTAGGTAGGACCAGGGAGCTTCTTCAGCCCTAATATATAAGTCATATCAACTTGAAATGCATTTCTCTCATTCCCTCTCATATCTGGAGTTTCTTACTCGGCAACACCTTGTAAGACAGGATCCCATCCCGCCCTATTCCTTGCATGCATCTGTTGCCCAAAAGTTCCGGGCCCTTTTTCCTAGGAGATATGCCAATTCCCACTAAGAAGCACAGACTCCAACGATCCGATCCAACACACTTTTATTACGTTCAGCTGAGCGGGTGCACTCTAGTAAGCTGCCAGCCCACCAGAGTCACACCTAGGAGCACGCAGTCTCCCTCTTTTATACTAAACAGTATAAGGTCTACGTCACTACTTCATACAGCACAAGTGCAAACAAAACCCAATGCATTCCAACGATAGTCACTGCCCTTTGACATACTGCTGAGAGTCACTGCGCATGTCTCAGTTGTTACTGGGTTAAATTCTGCAGCTTCTGATAAGGTGCGCTGATGACCTTGCATTAGGAGGCTCTTCAGACAAATGTTATAACCAACTGAAACCAGGCTTGTGGCAAGGCCTTATCTGCCATGTACGCACTTTAAATTTTCCTTCAGCCTTGAGTAGACGTTCCCAGCGTTCTATACTTGTAAGCAAAAGATGGCTACACT
This sequence comes from Anniella stebbinsi, assembly GCA_029215795.1. Lineage (NCBI taxonomy): Eukaryota > Metazoa > Chordata > Lepidosauria > Squamata > Anniellidae > Anniella > Anniella stebbinsi. Next base: position 194,605,891 of record JARDYH010000001.1, on the reverse strand, counting down.
TTGGCTATCACATCTAAGTTGAGAGTGGGGGAAGAGCACTATAAATCATGCCCCAATTTATCCACTCTCACATTGATCACATGGTAGCAGGTTTCTTTGCTGGCTATACACATTTCCAAGGGGTAAAGTGCAAAACAACTAGTGAGTAAAAAAAAAACAGGTAAAGAGTATGATTGTTTGGACAACTGAGATCCCTAGTAGTACAACCATTCACCTTCCTCTTACAGTGAGAATAAGCCTCCTTGTATGGCAAATATAGCATAGCTGGAGGCAGTATTGGAGTGTAATTTTACTCCATTATTTTTAGTTAACGCGGCCCTGAGGCACATTCTCTGTAATGTGCCCCATTGCTCTGCATTAAATCCTGGGCATGCCTCTGTGACCTGGCTGTGACGTGGTCAAGGGGCGCTGCTGCCCCTCCCCCCATTCACTCCTTTTCCTGGCCTGTTCCCATGGAGAGCTGTGTTTATGCTCTTCATTATTGCTGCGTTACTTCAATTCTCTGATGTTTGTGTTATTAAGCTTCTCTGATGTTCGGAGTAAAAATGGGTAGGAAGTTATAGCTCCGTAACAGTTTGTTGGCATGGGGCAACATTGCAGTGGTGGAGTGCTCTCATAGGGAGCCTTCAGACCCTGCCCTGGATCATTTGAGATTTGTCCTTCTTCATGGAAAATTGAGCATTCCCCCCCATCCTCTCCCCCATTTCCCCCATTCAGCAATTACTCTGTTCCTTTTAATGGAACATTCCTTTTATTTGTACATTTGCACATTTCTGAATGTGTGCATTTTCAAAGTTGAAAGCTTTTGCTCTCTCTTTGCAATTTGTGTGTATCAAAGTAGCTGCTGTGTGCAATCTACCGTAGGCTTAGGATGAGGGGAGGCCATCATTGCAAGCACATTAAGTGGCAGAAAAGGATAAAAGTGGCTGGAGCTCGAATTCCCGAACTGGGGCTTATTTGCCTTCAAGGACGTACATGTGTGTCTAGTGTATTACTTCATTTCCATTCATAAAAATGTAGTAGCAGTGGGGAGCCTGTACAGAGGCAGGGAAACAAGCGTCTCTCATTGATGACATTTGGTTCTACTTGCCCCCCCCCCCCAGTACGATTCCCACCCCCAGCGCTGAAAGTCTGGGTTTTCAGGATAGCATGTTCTGCCGTGTGAAGCTCATGGAGCAGAGTTGATTTCCTAAAAATGTGGATAATAACAACAATGCGCTTTCCTCCTGTGGCCGTGAAGATGGTCCCTTGCATGGCTATCAATGCTTCTGAAGCAGGACTGCCTCATTACTGGGCAATAGCCGGACACTGACTTTGCTTGTGTAGCTCCTAATCTTACTCCAGAGGGATGCTTACACATTACACTATTTGTGTCTGCATTTTGCAATTTGGCTGAAATAAACATCCGCTTAAATACTGTATTGTTTTATTGGAGGGGGGGGGGATCACATTTGGGTAACTACAAATTTGTGGAATCAACCAGCAGCATTGTGCATTCTTAATACACATACAGGCATTAAACAGAGAGATCTAATTACAGCTTTAGTGTGTGCGTGCAACTTAACACTTAGAGCCTGGACCACTGTAATCCTCAAAGGGCTGTTTTATTTTAAAACGTTAAACATGCGAGATATTTTTTTTAATGAAATGATACACTGGTATCATTTTGAGAGCATGCAGACTCCCCAACTTCCACAGTATAAAACCAATTTATGGACCATGTTTTATTTACACCAGGGATGCCAACTTTAAAATGGGCTGGTAAATTCAAATGATAGGCAAAAACACAGGCCTTGAACAAAAGCAAGGTTGACATGTTCTAGACTTCAAGTTCAGTCCAGAGTAAGGCCCAAACCACATTTTACAAACACACATATGTAATGGTCCCCTAATTGTCTTTGTAAAACAAGAAAAACTACTTCTGGTTGGAGTGGTATTTCTGGTTGGAGTCAGTAAAGCAGTGCAAAACCCTTTCCTCATGCACTATTTCTCTGCTCCAAATCACCCCTCCCCTAGTGACTTACACAGGGTTTTAAATGTATGTTTGTTTATTGTACACATACTAAAAAAAACCCACCACACTCAGTCTGAACCAAGAATTAAAATATCTTAATTGTGAATGCCATTTGAGGCATTTAATGGAAGTGGGGTGCAATTATGCTTCAAGGTATCTGTATCTCTGCATTGCACACTTAGTTTTTACACAGATGGCTTCGGAATGGAGGCTGCACCTATTGATTGCGCTCCATGTGGACATAACATTTGGCAGTTACTTACCACATATGTCAGCCATTTGCAGGAATACATACATGGACCTTCAGTATGCAATCTGACTGGTTCAAACATGGTGACCTTTTGGCGTGTTCCACCTACGAAATAGAGTGCCACAATGGAAGTGTTTTTTGGTGCTTCATGTGATGCCCTGATCAGCTATTTGAGTAAGTATGGAACCCTGGGATATATAGCCCACTTAAAAACACGTTACTGAAATGAAGCATTGCTATTCCTGGTCTGGTAGTGGTCAAGAATACTGAAGTATTTGATTTCATCTGCCAGATCTCCTCTTGTCACTCCCTTGGCCTCTTCCAAAAACTACAGTGTGTAGCCTTAATGATATTTCTGCCATCACTGGACGTAATTGCTTTGTTTTATTCTTAAAAACAAGGCCTCTTACCGTTCACTAACAAAGCAGGATTCTCGTTAGCAGAAATGGTAAGCCTTGTTCCCGAGGTGCAAAACAGGTGGCACAGCTCACATGTTCAGTCATCAGGAAACACAAGATAACCCTCCCCCCTCCCCCCCCACATAGGCTGCTCTGAGCTTCTTGACAGAATGGCAGGATACAAATGTGTTCAGTAAATATTACATTAAAATATTTGCTGCGTAGGCACATTGCTGCTGTTCTGGTTATAGCACCCTCTGCTCTGGATTCCATAGGCTGACCTGTAGAGAGGTCGCTCCTTTCAAGAAGCATCCTTCTAATTCATAAGTGTGTGTACATTTTGCCCATCACCTCTTCCTTTCACAAATTTAAAGGAGGAAATTATCCCCTTTTTCTCTGAGCAAAGGGGATCATTCTGTGCCAGAATCAGAGGAGGGCGAATTCAGACACACCCTGAAAGAAACTGCAGTGTTTCTTTCCCAAACATGTAGATTCATTAGGGCACTGGTGGCCAATGATTTTGGCAAGTGTACCATTAGCTAGCTAGGGGAAAAAACTTGTGTTGTGAAAAGTGATAGAGGGAAATGCTGTGGACGGGAATATCTTGTATTTGGAATTGTGTAATGGTACATTCTGCACTGGGTGGTGTCAGGTCAGCAGCATCCCATTCCCTGAGACTTCATGGCCAAAACCCAAGACCCTTGTGATGTCACAGGGGTGTGGGTCCTTCAGCAACCATTGCAAAATTGTGTGTGTGTTTGTGTGTGTGTGTGAAAGAGACAGAGACGACAGACAGACAGACACAGACAGACAATAAGGGTTTCCTGTATGCAATTAAACACACAAGAAAAATTATGTTCACCTCCTCCTTTTTCAATAATGAATAAACTGAATTTGCAATTAAAAATATTTACACAGTGCTTAAATTTTTCAGTTGGAATTCGAAGTACATGATTTAAACGATGACTGTTTGCTGTTTTGTATATTTGAAAAATTGGACACAGTTCATTTCATAACTGAATTTAACACAAAGCTCGGCTTTAACTTGGGGAGCTAGAATGCAGTTCCTGTTATATGTTCATATGTTTCCCATGTGAGAAACATATGCATTACTCACTGGGATGGCAATCGCAGCACTAACAACCTGTGCTAGAGATGTAGTTTTAATTGATGTGTTTCAATATTTGCACAAATTTTTGGTCCAGAGAAAGGTCTGGTTTTCTCACTTCTGGCAGGAATTTTTGAATTAGGATGAGCTCATCAAAAAAGACTTTCTACATTAACCTCAATGTCCAGAATCTCAGTAACTTTACAGACATGTTCAAGACTTAACTTCTCTGACTCAAGATCAAGATCCTAAGAAATTAGCAGATGTCTCTTGCTGGTTATGCTTTGATGCTGAAGTAGTCACATTTATTTATTTACTTTACTTCTATGCTGTTCCATAAGTGGGGTTCTCTGGGTGGCATACATTAAGATAAAATTCAAAGTTATACAAATATGACACAAAAATGAACAGCAGCAGAGTTGTTTTTTTAATTAAAAAAATCAATGTAACTGATTGCTACCACAAAGATTTCACAGAACAGGCAGATCTTAAAATTTTAAAGTTTCAGAAATGTTTAAATGCCCCCGGGAAATCCCTAAAAAGCTGGGAAAGTTCTTCAACTGGCACCCAAAAGAATACAAAGTAGATACCAGGCAAGCCTCTTTGGGGAGGGCTTTTCACATTTGGAGTGCTACCCATGGAGAAGGCCCTCTCCTTAACAACTCCTTGCTGAATTTTATTAGGTACCTAGAGATGAGTTTACAGGAATATCTTAATATCCATTGGAGTTCCAGCAGAGCGTAGGGGCTTGACTAGAGAAAGCAGCAATACTAAATGTACCATTTCAGAAATACTTCCCATTCAGTTCAATGGGGCTTGCGCCCAGGTATTTGTGGGTATAAAACTGTTGCCTTAATATGGCATACCGACATACATGACAAAATGTTGATAGCTGTGATTTTCTCTGTATCGGTGAACTGCCATCTCCATGGCGACTGCTTGCTCTACAGCAAAACCCTGAACATGGCTTCTCTTGCAATTTCTTCATGTTGAGGCCCAATTGTTTCTTATAGAAAATACACAGTATTGCAATTTTACACACACACACACACACACACACACGTGTATATGAATCCATTCAATGTCTAGAAACCTGCAGCTAAACAACTGGCAAGTCTGCTCAAGTCAACGCAACATTTAGCTCCTCGCTCACCACAGAATTTTGGCCTTTGTTGCCCCACAACTTAGAGAATTCACCCTCTGCCCGGTATTTAGCGGCGCTGCCAGAATCTGCACAATAGGCCTAAGAATTGCTCCCTCACCCACAGTTCTTTCTGTGCAGTTGTATGTGCATAGCTTTCGCTAAATGCACAGAGGTTGGAACTGGGCCCATAGGCACAAGACCGCTGACATACTCTCCCTTCGGGAGGGAAGGTGTGAAAGGAGGCATTTGACATTATCACCGTTAAAGTGTCTTTTGGAATAACTACAGACAAGACATAAACTCAACTTTTATTTTTAAGAAATTAATATTTCTTCTTGCCTTATGTAACTTCACTGTACAAAATGCTTTAAATATTTTTTAAAATCAGGAAATATTTTTTAATCCAATGGCAATCTGTCAGCATCGACACCCCTGTTCTCTACAGTAATCAAGTGGCGTCTTAGGTACTCAGCAATTCCAGATGTACGGTTCTAACACTGCTTACTCTGTGATGCTTTTCTTTTCTTGCTAAATAACACCTTTTATAAAAATAAAAATGTGAGATGATGTTGAGTTTCACAGTCTTCTCAACGCATACAATAACTCCTTGTGAACCTTGCTAGAAAAAGATTGGAGGGTTCAAACATCAAGTCAAGAGCCTGGAGTTCTTGACCAGGAGTTCTTGGTTCCTGTACCTTGTACAGGAACCTCTACTGCTTCAAGCCTTTCTTCATACATGAGGATTAGATTGCTTTTGATAACTCTCTTAAACTTAAGCTATTCATGGGATCACTGTTATTGCATTTGTAATGCAAATAAGCATTTTGGCCAATGAAGGATTTAAATTTGCATCACAGACCTATTAAGGAGCTTGGCTTGGAGACTGGAGGGTAAATTAGACAGTCCCATTTCCAATTGCTCCTCTACCTTGAACTCATTGTGCCTGCAATCCTACACATACTTACTTGTACTTATACTCCAAATAATTGGATTGATTTCCAATTATACATGGATAGGATGGCTGTAGTTAACCTTAGCCAAATCACGCTCTTTCTCTGTTACTCAGCCACCTTTCTCTGCAATATGAAAACAATAGACCTACTTTACTGAGTTGTTGTAAGGATTATAACAGGATAATGTATGTTAAGAGCTTCGAACTTTCAAAACGTGATATAAATGAGAAGTCTTATTATTAAATCCAGCTAATGATCTTAAAGCAGGGTCCTCTATGGTAGATTGGGGGAGACGTGGCCCTCTGGATTTTTTGGCCTACAACTCCCATGATCCCTCATGTTGGCTATGCTGGCTAGGACGGATGTGATCAGTATGGCAAAACATCTGGGGGGGTAAAAATCTCCCACCCCACCTCTATAGCATAGGCTGTACTATATAATCCCAACCAGGTGTCCTAAAGACGTTCTGGGCTACGCTCCCATCCAGTGCTGTGCAGAGCTGGTAATATGCCCAGGCCAGATGGGAAGTGTGTGCCCCCCCCCCCCCATTTCAAAAAAGGAGGACAACATGGCCACCCCAAGGGGGCATGTGCCCACCAACATGTCCTTTCTACACAACACCTTCATATTAAACCTGTTCTACAACACCTCAAGGCATCTATCTCCCCGCCCCGCGTCATATGGCCCTCTGGAGCTTGTAGTCTGACCGTGGTATTCACGAGGGACGGCTCCTGCGCTGTTTCTGCAAGGCGGGCTCCTCGCTTCTCGAGGGGCCCCTTACACTACGGAAGCAGTAGCGTAAGCTGGGGGGGACCTCCTCGTCGGAGTGCCGTCCTCAAAATCGTAGGCCCCGGGCCAACAGGCCCCCCTGCCCCCCCCCCTGCACGGCCCTGCTCCCATCATCCCTGGGCACTTGCCAGGCTTACAGGGGTTGATGCGACTTGTAGTCCAGAACAGCTCGAGGAAGGCGCATCCCTCCTTCCCCGTAAAACAGAGCTGCAGCGTGTGCCACACAATCCTAACTAACACGCCTTCTTCCTTTCGAAGCGCTGGAAGTCGCAGGGGGAGGGAGAGACCCCCCCCCCCTTTTCGGCTTTGGGATCTAGGAGCAGCAGCAGCAGCAAAGCCACCTGCAGGCCTCTCTGGCGCTGAAGGCTCCCTGTCCAAGCTCCCGGCGCTCCCCAGGTGCGCCCGCCCTGCGCTGCCCTGCCCTGCCCTGCCCTCGCTCGTTCGCTCGCGTCCCGCTCCTCGTTTGGCTGGAGGCCGCTTGGCGGGCCGAGCGGGAGAAAGGAAAAGCGTCAGCCCCAGTGCAGCCGGAGCGGCACCGCGAGGGGCTGGGCGTGGCCTAAAAGGCACCGGGAGGAGGCGCGTCTTTGGTGCTGGCGGCGGCGGCGGCACACAGGCAGGCAGCTGCTGCTACCAGGCGGCGGTCGCAGCAGCAGCGGCAGGTTTTGTCTGCAGCGCCTCTTCTCCGCAGGTTGCTGGATCGGCGGCGGCGGCACCGGCACCGGGTAAGTGCTTCCTGTTCTTCCCAGGTGTTCAGCCGCGATCTCGCCCCCAAGGCGCAGTCTTGGGCACCGGCTTCTAAACTCGGGATGCCCAGTCTCCCGCCGTCGCCTGGCAGAAAACCCGGACGGGCCTTTCCCCCCCCTTTCCTTCCTCTCTCCGCCTCTCTGCTCTTCCCCACTTAGCGTTTGGATTCTATAAAGGTCGGCTTGGCCGCGTCGGATTGCCTGCCGGTTCTGTAGAAATCCGTCATCAGATAGAGGAGATCCGTCTTTATCCGTGGGTCTGACAAGATCTCCAGTAGGCTGCCTTTCCGCACCCGCTCAAGACTGCGTAAAAGGCGAATGGTGCACAGTACCTGTATACACACCTGCTGATAACTGCTATAGGTGTACTTGATCGTTAGTGTGTGTGTGTGGGGGGGCAGTTTCCTTTCCGGCGATGCTGTGAAAAGCTCTATGGAACATGCTGTCTAGTTTATTATTAGATGAACTAGGTAAAGCAGACACCTGTCAAGATTGGGCAGGAAGGCAGATTAACTCCCACGTTGGAGGAAATTCGTTGCATTTTGGGTGGCGATTGTTGGTGTCTGGTTGTAAACAGGACAGAATAAAGATGTAAGACCGCGATCCTTGCTATCTTACGAATGTTTTAATATTTATGGGGTGGCAGCAGTGTTGTTAGGCGTCCCAGATCCACCGAGATGATTTTTCATCAATGATTTGAAAAGCAAAATAATAATAATAATAATAATAATAACAATTTATTTCTTACCTGCCTCTCCGTCTGGATCGAGGCGGGGAACAACAACATGATAAAATACATAAAACTGATTAAAACATGACACATATTATTAAAACTGCATAAAACATCCTAAAACATCCTAAAAACATCCTTAAAACATTCTAAAATTCCACTGGATATGTCTGCCGGAAGAGAACAGTCTTTATAGCTTTTTTAAATTTGCTTTTCCCCACCCCAAATTGGAGGCACGATCATGCGGCATCTTCTTTATGTTCTTTCTCACCCCACCTTTTTCTTTTGTTGAAGGCTGGAAATTTCAAGAAAATGGGGAGGAGTGAAGGGAGGTGAGCTGAGAGAAGCTGCTAAAATACTCAGTGAGGGCTTCGTTGAGTCTGACGAATTTTGATCAGTCAAGAAAGGGCAACTTTGGAAAGGTGACCAGCATCCGCCTCCTATTCCTGTTCAAAAATGCATGGAAGGTGGCAGCATCCTTATTCTTTTTAAAGAGGTGAAGCTTAGTTTCATTCATTCATTCATTCATTCAGGGATATCAAGCATCCCTTTTAGTGAGCCTCAGACGCAAAAGCCCTGAAGAATGTAACTCTACTCTTAAACTACAGTAAATGGATCTGGAAGGCTGGAGAAGCTGCCGTAGGGGGAGACAGCTAGGGATGGGGATGGGGAAACACAACAGAGTGGGCAAATGGAAGCATGTGTGAATGTGCATTCCCCCATCCCAGTGTTTTCTTTGTATTGAAATGATCAGCCCCTGGAAAAGAACTGCCTCCAAATGGGGTAACCGCAGTGAAGCAGCGGAGAACAAAGCCCTTTGATGTAAGCGAAACATTATGCAAAACGCTCCATGCCTGAGCTGCTGCAGGTAAATAGTACAAAAAGCCTTTGCGAGTGCAGTTGTCTGGTGCATCCCTTTGTGCTTCAGCAAAAATAATCTTCCAAATAAAGGCTCACTGACTCACTGCTGGCATACAGGTTTCGGATGCTGATCACACCCTAGCATTTAAGAGAAGGCTGCTTTCATGGAGACGAGGTTTTGGAAAAGGAGGGGGTGTGCCTATGTGGGTTGCAAGAATCCTCTCCTCTAACAAAGGTGTAAGGTCCTTCCTCTCTCTCCCTCCAAAAATCAAAACCAACATTAAAAATCCGCCTGACTTCCAACCCCACTATGCCTTTTAAGGCTTCATGTTTCGTAATATATAGATATTGATATTTCTCCAAGGAGATTGTCTGCTTTTGCATGCCATTTCCATCAAGGACTCGCTTACTCTCTATAAAGGCGGTTTGTTTTAACCTGAGACACCTTGTTTCATAATTTATCACACAACACCTATTTCCTACATGTAAATGACATGCCTTTCTTCCTGCTCCTCCTATCTGTTTCTCTGTCTGTAGGCATGGACACTTGAACACACACACACACACACACACACACACATATACATGGTGTTGGTTCATGCCTGGGCTGTAGGGGAAAAAGGGGGGAAGGTTTTGTTTTCCAGCTTTTTACTCCATACAAATTATAAATAAATTTCTTCTTTAAAAAATATGAATTTTGAAAAAACCTATATCCAGTTTCCCACACTCACCATCCTAACTGTGTGACAGATCTGGGTTTGTTTGTTTTTAACCCTTGCTTGTGTTTTTGTCTAGACTACTACATTCTGCTTACCCAGTTGCGGGAGGGGAGGGGAGGTGCCAGGTCTGAGGTACAGGAGTGATTGGTTTTCTGTAACTGTTCTCTTTCCACTGAAGACATGATCCTAGCTACTTGGTTCTTCCTTGTTAAGCCATAGAGAATGCGCTGAGAGAGCATTACCTCAGTGGAACTGGTAATGACGTTACTTCACAGCTCACGGTGACACGGTTGCTCTTCTTAAACGGCAGCAATATGGGCGTCACCCTTGCTTGATGTCAGATAGCAGCAACAGGCTCATCACATTTCTCATGTGCTATAGGACTGAAGCCATGACATCCATTTATTCACTGGTGTTAGTTTTCCGACACTTTTTAGTGCTGGTTGTATAAACGAACCCTTACATTCAGACACAGCTCACTGAAATCAATAGAAAGACACTTCCAACATAATAAGGATCAAGATCTCAAGGAGATACTTAAGAGATCCTTTGTTGCTATGTGAGTATTCTCATTTTCCACCACCTTCTAAGAAAGTTTATGTGCGGTGTGAACCTCGTGGATTGGGAAGGCTGATATTTCATTGGCTCACTTTGTTATGCTATAAGGGAGGTATCCTGGCAGCTATATAGCAGCCCTCAAACCCCTTTGTGTGATCTGTGGGCTTTGTTAAAACCCTAAGAATCTCTGCTGTAGGTTGTTTTGTTTTTTAAAAAAACTTAAACAAGATTCTAACCATGCATTATGGTTTTACTCTTTATTTCACCACCACCAGCAGCCACCACATTTGGGAATTAACTGTTCCAGAGTAAATATCAGAGCACAAATTGTTCACCAGCTTTGGCATCCACTCTATTCCTGATTTATTTATTTATTTATTAAAACATTTGTATCCCGTCCTATATTATTAAGATCTCAGGGCGGCAAACAAATAAAACCAATTCAACAATATAAAACAATAAATAATACACACAGCTAAAAGACATATTAAACCATCAATCAAGTTAAAACCAGTATAACATTTGGCAATATCTGAGGAACCTGGGTTTGTTTTTGTTTTTGTAGCTTTTGGGGCTGTTGTAGCGGTTTTAAATGTATGTGTGTATTGTGTGTATGTTGTATGTTTTTGCTGTTTTAATTTTTGTATATTGTTTTTAATTGTTTTAATCCCAGGTAAACCACCCAGAGAGCTTCGGCTATGGGGCGGTATACAAATGTAATAAATAAATAAATAAATAAAAGCAATAAAAACAATTACGACAATTAAAACTATGTGCAGCCTTGGTAAATTTAGCCCTCAAAAGCTGTGATAAAAAGCCGTGTTTTAACTTGGTACCAAAAGGAGCCAACGTCAGCGCCAGTCAGGCCTCCAAGGGGAGGACATTCCACACGCACGGTGCCCCAAGAGAGAAAGCCCTCTCCCATGTTGGGCTCCTCCAACAGACCTCAACTCTCCGGCAGGCATATATAGGGAGAGGCGCTCCCTCAAGTACCGAGGTTCCAAGCCATTTAGAGCTTTAAATGTCATTGCCAACACCTTGAATTTTGACCTTTACCTTAAGACAGGTGATATTTTATAACTAGCTGGTTGAAATCATAAGTATGTAACTAAAGTAACTCCATGTTGATCCAGCCACTGAATGCCTGCCCAAATTATACATAGCTAAAGTATGCATTTCGGCCATTGCTCTTCAACACAGCCATGTTCATCCATTGTGATTGTTGGTGCCGAACAAGTGGCCATGTGCACCGTCCTCATGTTTGTAGAAAGGAACCCTGATTTTCAACTTTCTCTTGAGCTGCAGCTCTTTGTTTCCTTTTCTTCCCTCTCCCGCAGAGAACACAGTGACACTCATAGGCAGCAAACCTGTCATGTGTCAGATGAGAGTTAACACACACACACAGGCTCGATTTGTATTGGGTACAGCAGCCTGAATGGCTGGGATGTGAAAGGGGTGGGGGTGGGGGCTTCCAAAACCATCTGCCTCAACAGAGTGAAGGGCTTTTCTATAGAGGGGAGGGTAGATTTAATCGCCAGCTGTGCTGTTAAAAGTGAGGGGCACTCTGTTAAAAGGAGATTTGACGTGACATGTATAATTGCCTTTCAGATACTGGAAGAAAGAACTCATGTTTCGGCCTTATTGATAAGAGATTCTCCCTGTCCCCATGGGCACTGCCCCATTGAACAGAGTTGAAGTTTCCCCACCCGGGTTCTTTGCTTCTGGGGAAAGACAAACCAGTAAGCTTGATGCTGTTCTCTTCTGATAGATTGTGTACTTGTTTCACCCAATCAACTTTAGTCCTACAAATGGATGGCTAAAATCTGTTACCCTGTACCAGTAGTTCTGGTGTAAAGGAGAAGAAAGGAAAAACAGCTACCCATCCCGGTCACACAAATGTTTTTGCATTTCTATTAAGGGACACCAGAGTCTGAGGAGATAGTATAATGCCTCCATATGTTGTCGCTCCACTGTTAAATGAAAAGAAAAAAATGGCTTTTGTTATATGCTGCCAGTGTTCCACAGATATTTCACAGTCCCTGGGTATTGTGCAGGTTTATAAAAGTAGCCACTCACCTAGTCACCTATGGTGAGTAAGAGCTGCTTCCAACCAATCAAGCAGTAAAGCTTGACAAACGTTAATTTTCTCCCCCACTTTTAAGCCTCATTGACCATATTCAGGTGACATGCCAAGCCATAGTTAGGCCGCAAACCCTTTTGTAGCAAATGGTTTGTGAGCGTGTTTAAATTGTGGTTATGTAGCCACCATGGCTAGGAATGGTTCACACGGCATACTAAGTCATGCTTCACACGGCATGCCAAGCCATAATGTTTAGCTCAAAATGCTTAACCATTGTGGCTTAGCGTGTAGTCTGAACAGAGTCATAGAAAAGTATGGTCAAATAGGTTACCGAAAATTGTTGTGGGCTGGTCATTATTGTGCAGGTATTTACAAGATTGCTGTTACGCTTTCAATCAAAGGCTGTACAGTCCTAATTTCAAAGAAGAGGCCTTAGCTCAGTGCTACATGCTTTATGCGCACACAATCTCAGAGTCAAGCCAGCATCTCTAATTTAAGGGATCTCTGTGAGCAAGGCATGGAAAAACTCCTCTGCTTGAGTCTTTTGGAAAGCTGCTACTGCAGGTTAGAGCAGATGATGTTTGGCTAGAGTGAGCAATGGTCTGATTTGGTAGCAGGCAGCTTCGTGTGTTCAGAGTGAATGTGTTTGGGACTGAAATGCCTGTATGACCCCAAGTACAGCATGAGTGCCAAAGGAATTCCATGTGATGGAAGAGCAGTGAGATGAGGAACGGAAAGGAGGGGCCAACTCTGTGGAATCCTGGTGCTTTGGAGTAAAGCCTCAATAGATGTACAAGCAGAAGGGGGACACTCTGCGCACCCAAACAAAAGCCAACAAGACGAAACTCCAGGAAAGTGTTGCTCATTCATGTACAATTATTATAACATGATGTACCCAATGTGTCTCAAAATATTCTTCAAGGACAAAAGGATCTGGATCAATCTCATTCCGACAGCAATCACTAGAGTGGTTTAACATAGAATATTGCAGGTGTCGTGTTTCCAAGCCCTCCCGCAGTAGTGCGAGACAATAGAGAGGTCTGCCAGGTAATCCACACAGATTATTCAGCAAATAAGCATCTCTTCGCACCTGGAGAGAGTTTAAATGCCAGGAATTTTCCTCTAGGCTAAAACTTGGCTTACTAAGCGAGACAATTGTCCTTTCAACAAAAGGGAAAGTCTTTTCCATGAGTCCATTAACTTCAGGGAGGATTCCTCTGAAGAAGACTTTGGCAGGATGCTAGCCGGGCTGATAGCCTCTCACCTTCATTTAGCTCTGCCCGTTTGAATGTGTGGCAGACTTTGAGATCGGTCAACTCTGAAGTTCCTTCCCCCTCTGAAGATTGCTGAGTTCCCACAGACTCGGAGTTGTTAATGTTTTCACTGATAAGGACCGGTGAAGATTCATCCCCGGCCAGTGAAGAGCCTGGGAGAATCTCCTCCCCTGCTTCCTGTTTAGGCTGCTATGTTTCTAGTCCTGTTTTTTCTGGTTCAGAATCTGATTCCGATTGATAGCCTGAAACTCCTTCCCTCACACTAAGGGGAACAGGCCTGATCATGACAGCAGGATCATAGCTATCATTTCTGTATGCCATTCTGAGGTTTGCTTCTTTATTTTTTCTTCCCAAATTCATCTGGCTGGGAACGGTGTGTGATACCCCTTTCTTTATAGACTCTTCCTCACCCTGCCTCCTGAGTATTCTGCAGCACTGGGAGAGAGTTTGTTTACAGAGAAGGAGAGACCACTAGGGATCCCAGCCAATGGCTGCATAATGCCAGCAGGGATCCTTGTTTGTTTGTACTATAACAGCACCGGATGCAGTTCCAGCATAAAGTTTCCCTGCTCCGACATTGTAAAACCTGCAGGGTCATGGTGCCTTTATGTCCTTTTCTTTGATTTGAGGTGGAAGGAGAATATTTGACTCTAATAATGAGGTTTCCAGGCAATGGAGTTAGTGTGCCTTTCTCTGCAAAGAACGTGCTGTTTCATTTCTTTGTATGGCCCAGCGGCAAGTTAATATATGGAAATGAAAGTCTGTGGCATACCAGTTGTGAAAAAGATAATTGCCAGATTCATTGCATTAAGGTTGCGGTCCTTTGCAAACATACTTGAGAGTAAGCTCCATTGAACAGAAGGGAACTTACTTCTGAGTAGGCATGTCTGAGACCGTGCTGTCCATTTCTTTGGTTCTGTTTTAAGGTTCAGGCAGTGAGCAGTTACTGGCATTTGTAGGCTGACAATTTGAAAAGGAGGACAGGGCTCATGTTACTTTAACAGTTGTAGAGAAAAGGGAATTTCAGCCAGTGTCATTTGTATGCAATTAGTTCCTGGTGATATTCCTCCTTCATCACAACAGTTAAAGTTGCAGGCACTATACTAGAGTGACCAGATACAAAAGAAGGCAGGGCCCCTGCAACTTTAACTGTTGTGATGAAGAGGGAATTTCACCAGGAGCTAATTACATACAAATGACACTGGCTGAAATTCCCTTTTCTCTACAACTGTTAAGGTTACATGAGCCCTGTCCTCCTTTTCATATGGTCAGCCTAGGCATTTGTCTAACTCATGTGTCCACATGTTTGCTTTAATCGTATGTGCTGCTGCACTGTGGCCTTCCAATGATGCAGAGTGTAGTTTAGCTATTATAACACTCTGCCTGTTTTAAAAAATGAAAAATGACCAGATGAATCAGTGCAGCCTTTCTGCACTCGATGGAGCTCTCCTAATTTACATCAAACAGTCATCTGGCCCATTGACTTCTCTGGACTTTCACTGATTTGCCCAGGTTGAGGCCCTGACCTTTACATGTTTCAAAGTTCTTTTGACTTTTATATAAAATTAGACTTGCACCTCGCTTCACTGAGTGTGTGGAGTAGAGCTATAGATTATATGTCTCGTTGCAGTTTCGATAATACTTATGCCTTCGTGTTCATCAGACTCACATGCTGGAACCCTTTAGACTGAAATTGAAATGGAGGGAAATCACCACCTCCCATCTAAAAAAAATCCAGAACAACTTTCTTCATAGGGAAAATTAGTACATATGGAGAAAAAATCTAGTTTAGTCCCTTCCTTGCTGTGCCTAGTTTTCAGTATCCAGGGAGATTTTTGAAATAAATAATAATGTTGGGGGGGGGGGGGAAACGACACACACTTAAAAATACATCTCTCCACTACCAACACTGTGAAGTGATCCAACATCAGGGCACTGGCCATGTGATTTTGTTGAACGTGTAGATGGGCCTTAGAATAGGGGTGGGCAACTTGTGGGCTTCCTGAGGTTTTGGCTACAACTCCTGTGATCCTTCACTATTACCTATCTGGCTAGGGGTGTTGGGTGTTGTGTTGACGACTCAAGCTAGAGAGCACCAGACCTTGTGCTGCTGGAGAACACGAAACAAACCACATCTCTGAAGAGTGAACACATCATGGTTCCTGGACAAAGCTGCCCACAGCTCACTGAGCCACTACGTCCCTTTATGAATCTCTTCAAACGTGTGTGATGTGGAATGACCTGAACGCATGGTTTAGCAATCAGATGAGCGCTTCACCGATGCAGATCAATTCCCAAGGCATCAGTTCTGTGAACTAGCTTTGTGATCGTGACACGGTGCTTTCTCCTCAACTGGCCAAAGCTGGCAGATGGCTGTTTGGCTGTTGTGTGGGTGGTAGCAGGCCTGCCAGGTGCTTGTGCAGAATTCCTCAGAGCCCCGATGCTCTGGTAAGGTTGTTTTTCCTGCACAATAGACAGGCCGGCCATGAATCGAGCCCACGATGATGAATTGGATTTCTGTCCCATCTTTTGATGTAGAAGGATCCCCAAGGTGGTTTTATGTAAAATAGACTATAGTAGGGTGACCAGATAAAATCCAGGTCAGGACTCATGTAACTTTAACAGTTGCAGAGAAAAGGGAATTTCAGCCAGTGTCATTTGTATGCAATTAGTTCCTGATGAAATTCCCTCTTCATCACAACAGTTAAAGTTGCAGGGGCCCTGCCTTCTTTTGTATCTGGTCACTCTAGTATAGTGCCTGCACCTTTAACTGTTGGGATGAAGAGGGAATTTCACCAGGAACTAATTGCATACAAATGACACTGGCTGAAATTCCCTTTTCTCTACAACTGTTAAAGTTACATGAGCCCTGACCTGGATATTATCTGGTCAGCCTAGACTATAGGGCAACAACATTGGGTCTGTTGTTGGTCTTGCTAGCTTTATTTACTGCCCTGACTGACGAGAGGGAGACTATAAAAGGAGCTGAAAATGCTTGCTGTTTCTCAATTCAGGGCTTGACCCTGCATGGTTTTGAGCACACCTGGGTAACAAACACTTAATCCCATCTCCTGTTGAAGTATAAGGAAACTGAATGGTCACTCGCTTGCTCGACCCAAAGAAATGCTCTCAGGTTTTTGCTATGTTGAAGCTCTAAGGGGAACCTCACCAGCTCAGCTCTACTGGCAATAATGCAATTCGTTCTTAATAGCTTTCAGCAAGCTAATTCCAAAAACATCCTCTGCTTTCTAAGGGGTTTGTTTTCTGCCACTAAGAAGATGACACTGGTATGCCTTTTAACTGGTCTTGGAAAAGACCTGAAGCACATCTTAGTAATATTGTTCCAGCTGCTTCCTTACCAGTTCATCATGCATAGCAATTTATTCTGACCTGTCCATATGTTAAATCAGAAATGGGGTTTTCCACTGAATGACAGGCCTTTCCTTTCCTTTTAAAAGATCCTTCAGCTGTGTATAAAATTAACAGCAGTTGTTCATTTTCAAATTTAAGGATTAAATCAACACTGATGGAGTGAAGAGCGTCATATTGGCAGGTTTTTACTGTTCAGGTCTGGGATTGCTGAAATGCGTTCAGAAGAAGAAACATGTTGTGATGCGTGATCCCGTGCATGTTTACTTGGAAGTCATTCCTGCTGGACCCAGTGGGACGTACTTGCTTGTAAATGTGCAGTACAGTGCGGTTACGGCCTTTAACTTCATTATCTCTGTTCATGACATTGAGGAGCTGCATCATAGCCCTTAACGTTAGGGTAAGCAAGGCTAAACAAGATACCATTGTGGTGGACGCATGATGTTTGTGTTATTCACATATGAAGTGCCAGGGGAGACGTCTTGCATAACAGCAAACGGAGAGGAGTGCTGAAGTCTACCCAGTCTTGGGCCTTACCTCCCCTCAGTCTGCTGCTCCAGCCACTTTTATCAGTCCACGGCTCACTTCCTGTTTAGCAGGGGTGCAGAACGTCTTTCAGCGTTGCATAGGCTGACCATCTGAAAAGGAGGACAGGGCTCATATAACTTTAACAGTTGTAGAGAAAAGGGAATTTCAACCAGTGTCATTTGTATGCAATTAGTTCCTGGTGATATTCCCTCTTCATCACAACTGTTAAAGTTGCAGAGCCCTGCCTTCTTTTGTATATGGTCACTCTAGTATAGTGCCTGCACCTTTAACAGTTGTGATGAAGAGGGAATTTCACCAGAAACTAATTGCATACAAATGACACCTGCTGAAATTCCCTTTCCTCTACAACTGTTAAAGTTATATGAGCCCTGTCCTCCTTTTCAGATGGTCAGCCTAGCGTTGCATTCTGGAGAAGCTTTGGGGGGCCACGTACCAGTGGTGGGCAAGGCCCAAAAGCAAAACGGATTCAAAAGCTCAAGCATATTTTAGCTTAAAACTCTTACTGACAGTAGCTAAGGAGAGGCATTTCAACCTTGTGAAATATGCGAAGAGGAGTTCGCAAAAGCTGGGAGACCACCAAATGATTGTTGGTTGGGGGAAGGGGTGTGGCTAGGGGAAGTGGGCGTGGCTATATGGGGACAGCCAGAGGGCAGAATTGGGACCTTAGGAAGGTTGGATTTATCCCCGGGCTCGATCAGTGATGTGGGGTGGAAAATGTTCCACTGAAAGTTTTCCATTTCTTAATTTTAGCAGTAAAAATGAATGGATGCCAATTACAAATACAATAGTAGGCAAGCTTGGCAGTTTAAAAGTTCTAATTAATGTTTTCAGATGATTATCCTTAGCAAGTATGTGAGAGAATATGTCATTGAAATACATGCATGCCTCAGAGCAAAATAGAACTAATAGATAGTGACAGTGAACGGAAGGTGCCTCAGCAACCTTAGTGGAAGAGAGTTGAACTCTGTTGAAATAGATGAGTGGCTGTCAGTATATCATGCACAGTTCTTTGGGTTGCTAAAATTAATTAGTGTGTCAACAGTTTTCAGTACCTTTGTTTTTTCTTCCCTTAACTTTAAACAATGTAAAAGAAATACATCTATTGTCTTTACATTTTTACAAGTATTCCATTAAACATTTCTACATAATATAATATTTAAATCTCATTGAGTGTGCTTTAATTTCCCCCCTCAAATATTCAGGTCAAATACTTGTAGTGCATTAGGCCAATTTTTTTTAAAAAAAACATGGCATACTATTTTTAGCTTTTTTTTTTTTTTTAACTATAAATACAAGTAGAATAAACATGCTAAATTAGATCTCTCCCTGGCAACAGAACATTTCCTGATGTAAAGTGATTGTTTTCCTATGCAAATAACCAATGCAAATTGACCTAATTTGCATTGGAAAATTATCCAGAAATTTTCCAATTCAAAATTTTCAGAAGACCCACAAGTTCTGCACCCCTGGCACATAGGAACAGTAATGAAAAACAAGTCAACTGTGGGGAGATGAGATGCAGGAAGGAGAAGAATACATTTCTCTCCTCCAGCATTCTCTGGTGTGTGTGTGTGTGTGTGTGTGTGAATGTGACCATATTTATTCCCACCCTTTTTCCTCTTGCAAGGAACCCAAGGTGGCTTATGTGGTCCTCCTCCTCTCTATTTTATCCTCACAACAACCCTGTGAAATAGATTAGGCAGAGAGTCAGTAACTGGCTCAAAGTCACCCAGTGAGCCTCATGGTCAACTGGGAATTAGAACTCAGATCTCCTGCATCCCAGTCAAGCACTCTAACCACTACACCACACTGGCACTCCTCCTGCTGTTAAAGGAAGATGCCCTTAGCTCTTCTTTTATATGCGAATGGGTGGGACGCAGGAATAATGTCCCTATCACATCTGGTGATGAGCCCAACTGCTCTCGGTAGTGTTTGCAGGTGGTTGTATAATTGACCTTGTTGTATGGTTGCCACCAGCTGTTGAGCCAGACAGTTCCTTTAAAAAGCTCCAAGCAGCAACAAAGGGCAAGGCTGTTGTATGATTCCATCCTGTACTATTCACTGGGTCCTTTTGCTCATCCTTTACCCTTGCTACTGGGTTTTGGTTTTCCTCCAGAATGGGCCAGGGATGAAGGGAGTCTGACAGAAGAGGCACAAGGGCTACACCTGCTCTCGGTGCCTCAGATCTTTTAAATAGGCTGACCATCTGAAAAGGAGGACAGGGCTCCTGTAACTTTAACAGTTGTAGAGAAAAGGGAATTTCAGCCAGTGTTATTTGTATGCAATTAGTCCCTGGTGAAATTCCCTCTTCATCCCAACAGTTAAAGGTGCAGGCACTATACTAGAGCGACCATATACAAAAGAAGGCAGGGCCCCTGCACCTTTAACAGTTGTGATGAAGAGGGAATTTCATCAGGAACTAATCGCATACAAATGACACTGGCTGAAATTCCCTTTTCTCTACAACTGTTAAAGTTACAGGAGCCCTGTCCTCCTTTTCAGATGGTCAGCCTATTTTAAAGGCATAGGCAAGGTCTTTAGGTCAGCATGTCCCCAACCCACAGTGTTTGTCACTAGTACCAGCTGTGAGATAGCCGTCTTTCTTGGTAGTTAAGAAGCCCACGTGAACTGTGTTTCATAAGTCCTCTGCTCAAGACTTCAGGATGGGAAGGGAAGGTTTGGCTTGGGACTGACTGACCAGTTAACCTGCTTGCTTATGAGACTGTGGCCTTATTCCCATTAAAGTAGTCAACCTGTGCATGAGCTGTATCACTTCAGAGACTGCGAGTGGGAGCTAACACATGATGGAATGTTCCTCCACGTAAACAAATTCCCTAGCTATAGAAAAACAGCATGTCAAGGAAATACATTCTATACTAGCAGTTTTCCACCTACAGAGATTTTATTTTGTGCAGAGGAGCATTCCCCATCCCTGCCTGAGGTGGTACAGCCCAGTCATGGTACCATCTCCGTGAGAACTAGGTCTCACTGAGCGTGTGCATAAGTGTGTGTGTGTGTAGTACTAGGGATGTACTGATCACCAACATAATGCTGCGTGGGAATTCCACACATCATCATGCGTTTTGCATGAACATCCCAGAAGACTACAGTTTCCTCACTTGTTGGTATAGGGCTCAATAAAACAGCATGGAGCGGGGAGAGAGAAGCAATGAAAGAGGATTCAAGTTGGAAGGAATTGTGCTCCAAGCCTCCTTTCAAGATACATTATCTTCTAGTTGTTTACACCAGCAGACAAATACCACCTCGCCTTGATGATGGGATCCAGTGAACAGAGAGGCTTGGTCATAACTAGGGATGTTGGAGAAACCCACAACCGATTCAAATGAGTTTGGATTTCTACGAATCAGTCCTGCAGATTCCACAATGGACTGCTTTTTCTGAATCATGTGGATTCTGTGGACTTGTGTACCAGCTTTTTACTCGGGGTGAGGAGCATGAGTAAATGCACACTAGTGCTAATGCAAATTAGCGCAGATGTACGTTTGCAAACAGGAATGAAATTCGCGTACATCTCTAAAAAAAAATCCGATTCTGTCATCGAGCGGACAATGGAAGGAAAGATGCCTGACAACCCACGAAACACAGGCGGAACAGATTTAACAAAATCCCTACATCCTCAGTCGTAGTTCAGTGATGGAAGCACATGCTTTGCATGCAGAACACCTCAGGTTTGATTTTTGGTAGTTCTAGTTAAAGGATGGTGGCACAGCTGGGCAATGTCTGAGACTCCTGAGAGCCACTGTTGATCAAAATAGACAATACAGAGCTGAATAGAGCAAGACATAGTATTAGAGTCTTTACATTCTTTTATAAAAATGACTTAATATAGTCATAGGAATTGTCTTGCAGTTACTACACACTGGGTAGGATCCAGATCCTCAGTGAAATTCAACTCATGATTACTTTGTAGTAAATCCCATTGAGTTCCATTGGACTTATTCCGAGATAAACACGTATAGGGCTGCAGCCTCAGTTAGTTGAACTTGGAGGGTTGTTTTGTCTGGACGGTTTTGTGTGTTGAGGGCAGGGGGGGTTGTTTCCTGGAGTTTATTTTTGGCATTTGGGGGAGTTGTATGTAGTCGTGTGTTTTAGTGGGTTGCCTGGATTGTTTGTTTTTGGGTAGGTGGGTGTAATGGCTAGGCTGTAGAGGCGTATGGGAGTGTTTTTCTGAGCATCACCATTGTTTTTTCATGGATAATCAGTATTTTGATGAGCTATATGGGGTAAAATATGTTGCTTAGCATTTGGGATTGAAACCAGGCTTTGGACAAGTGACTTGTGTTTTGTGACTAGGCAGTCTTCCATTATGTGGTGGTGCCCATGACAGTATCTCAAATTTGAAATGTGCCCACAGGCCCCCCCAAAAAAGAGGCTGGGAAATGAGTTTATGTGCAACATCTGTTCCTATTGTAAGTTGCTCTTGTTACATTGACCTAAAGTACCTTGCTGTGACAAGCCATTGTGCGTGCCGGGCTTCCATCTTGCCAGCTGTTGTGTAATGATGAGAGTTAAGTGTTTCCCTGTGGGAAGGTGCAAAAGAGAGGATACCTAACCTCACACATGCAGTGTGGTAGCAACCCAAATAACCTCACACATGCAGTGTGGTAACAACCCAAATCAAGCTCTGTAATTCAACAGATGGAGCCTTTGGAATGTCCCTCGAAGAAGGATTACTGTTTCTTCACATGCTTAAGACAAGCATCAGTGTGTCTCCTTCTTGCAGTCGATGAATATGACACATTTCACTGTTCTAGGTCAGGATGAGAAGGTTGTTCTTCAATTCCAACCAAATGGTCAAGGGCCGTCTAATCAGAATCCTTTGGCTTTGCCCGAACAGCCGAAAAACACTTTTAAAAATGTTTTCAGTACTGTTGATTTTATTTCTTTAGTTAATTAGTTATTACATGTATATCTGCCTTTTCTCTCTCTCCAAGGAACCCAAGGCGGCTTACATGATCTCCCTCTTCTCCATTTTATCCTCACAACAACCCTGTGAGGTAGGTTGGGCTGAGAGTTTGTGATTGGCCTAAAGTCATCCAGTGAGCTTCCATGACCAAGTGGGAACTAGACCCCAGGTCTCCTGAATCAGTCCAACACTGTAACCACCACACCATGTTGGTTTTCAGTTTTATATACTTTTATGTATTTTACACTAAAATGTACTGATTTTTATGCTGTGGCCTTTGGCTTCAATGTGAGGCACTGTGGTCAAGAAGCCAATGTTAGTATATCTGGCTAAAGCTATATGTGAGGCCTCTGTTGCTCTTTCACATTGAGCTCTCATGGACTGCCCAGTGTGGCCTTTGTTTACCTTGCCACAAAATCTCTGGCTATTAGCTGTACATTGTTCTCCTATAATTTCTCTTGATGTTTTTTCAATAGACTCATGCTTTTGAAAGATACCATGAGTCTCTTCCATCTACTAGTCAGCTTTATAGCAATATCAGAAACAATGACTTGTAATATATTGCATCCCATAGTGATGCAAACACAAAAAGTATTAAGCACTGAATCCCAGTCTGTATATTTCTGCCATTGGCGTATGTCTTCTCTGAGGAGTGGTGTCCCATCTCCTCCATCATGTAGGTGAGCTCAAGTGTGCTGATGACATTCCACACGCAGCAGCGGAGGGACCCAATTCATACGTTTCTTTCGCCTTAGAAAAGGGAGGCCATGAATCAGGCAGCACCCACGTGACCAGGAGTCAGCACGGAGCATTGGCTTTGTATATGAATAATGGGGGATGTGCCCATTCTTTCTCCAGGTAAAGAGGAGTACCAGTGCCAGCAACAGATGAAGAGGGGCATAGGCATTCATATCCTAGCAGGGGTATGCGCAAAGTAAAGTCTGCCGTTGTTAAAACTCTCAACAATATTATAGATGATCAAGGATCAGTGTGTGGAACTGAGGTGTTCCCTTCATCTGGGTGGAAAACAGTGGCCACAAAATATGGGATTTTCCCACCAGTTTCATTTATGGCTGGCTTCCTGCTTTTCTAAAGGAGGCTTTAATGGGTGTCCAGAGCTATTTTAACAAGAGCAGAAAATACTGAGTGAGCACTGTGCAGGTTACAGGAGAGCGAGAAAAGCAAAGTTGGATGAAATCCCACAGAAATAATGTTTTCAAACCCATTTACATCATTTAGGCTGAAGTTGAACCATGCCAGCTAGTGAAGATATCTCTCTTTGGTTCACTAGGAATTATGCTTTTAAAACCATATGGGTTAGGGAACTTCGAAACAAGACAATATTTTCTAGCAAACGTCTATAGCGTACTAAGAAATGACTCCATGTTATACGGATCCAGATTTTTAAATACTTGCTTGAAAGCAAAATACTTTATTCCATATATGCTTTCTTTTTCTCCTTGCTTCCCCACAGCAGTTTCTTGTATTTATTACTTGCTCCGCTGTTGGACCACAGAATATCCCACAGCAGTGTATGAACTAAGAAATACATATGTCCTCTGTGATGTATATATCCGTTTCATTGTCTAGTTTGATGGATGGCCTGCTGTGATCTATTACATTTCATTATCACACCTTTTCCATTTCTTAGAGGACTTTAGCAACAGACAAGAGACAAATTTCAGGTGTTCTCTGATCAGCCAATCCTATAGCCTGTTCTGGACAGTCCATTTATGGCTTGTTGAATACATTCAGGACACAATTCCATGCATGTTTAGACAGAAAAAAGTTGCACAACACCCACTATTTCCCAGCCAGCCACGCTGCTGTTGGGGCCACAGAATGTCCAGTGGCAGAACATGAACTAATAAATGCATATGTCTCCTGTGTGTGTTTATCTGTTTCATGCTGGCTGCGGCATGCTGGGAGTTGTAGGACTTTTTTCTGTCTAAACATGCATAGGATTGCACCCTTAACTACTCACTACCCAACACGCACACCAACTCTCAGATTATTTAGTGTATGTAAATGATCATTGCTGCAGAGAATTATTTTGCAGTGCAGAGCATCAGCAGCGAGTGTGCCAAAACCAACATCATAAAGGTCCCGAGTTCCCATGCTCCAAGGGACGCTGTGGCCAGAATCTAAGAACCGGAAGAAATGTTTCCAGTGATATATTGCTGCTTAACTTTACATAATCAGCAATGAGAGATGGGTGGTTTTTTTTTGGCCTTATAATAAGAGTACAAGGATTTTGAGAAGAGACACCACAGCTTAAACAAAAGGATGTTGATAAAAAATAATTTTCACCATCGTATGTTTTATTTCTGATTTTGTTTATAGCAATCTTTTATGAAAATTGTAAATGAGTGTTATGGAATTTTATCATTAACTTGAGTTTGCTAGTTTTGAATTATTAATTTTCTCGGACCTATGTCTAATTTATCCACTTTTACTTTTGGAAGATACCGGATATCTTCTCTCTCTTATATTGTGGCGGCTAGAGCAGGGGTTGGCAATGCGGTGCCCACAGGAACGCTAGCACCCACCAAGTCCCTCCAGATACGCCTGCCAGACCACGCTTCCGTCCTGCCGTGACCTTTCCTGCCACCACCATGAGTTTTAACCCCCTGCTCCTCCCTACTCCTGTGGCCTTTCCAGCCACCACAGCCTTTATTTCCAAGCCGCCACTGCCGTTCCTCCCTCCACCTTTCCAGCCCCTGCTCCACTCCGCTCCATGACCTTCCCTTTCCTAAGGTGAGTGCAGAAAAGTAGACAGCTTTCGTGAGTCAAGGGGAGAGGAGTAGGAAATCACAAGGGGTGTGTGTGTGTGTGTGTGTGTGTATGTATGTGGATTTAAGCAGAGGGGAAGACTGAAGGAGGAAATAATGGGAGGCGGAGGGAAGGGAGTAGAAGGCCCTTTTTTATGGTAAGCACCCACTCTCGGTGGCAATTTTTCATGCTCCCCATGACACATTTCAGAACGTAGAAGGTATCTCTGGCCCCAAAAGGTTTGCCTACCCTGACCTCAAGTCAACATGACTTTGACTTTCTTTTGTATGAGGGGCTACCACGAAGAAAGATGATGGATGGATAGAGTGAGGTTGCACCAGCTTGTTTCCTGGAATGTATTGTGGGTATAGGTGAGGCTGTTTGTGGGCATTCAGTTCCACCTCTGGGTCTGGCAAAGGGAAAATACAGCTTTCTTTAGTTGTTCTCCACCCATGCGATTGCTATGGTGGAAGGAGGAGCAACTCCAGGAGATACTTGCCAACCATGCCCAACCTTGGCACCAGTCCTGATTAGAGAGTGGAGAGGACTGAAGAAGGCTTATGTTTCTCTTTAAAGATAAACTTGCTTTCTTCCATTTATTTCATGCAATATTTGAATAGCTATCCCATGGAGCATTGTGTCTGTTGGGTGCAAGGACTTCACCTTCTGCCTAAAATTTATTTACTTATTTATTTACTTATTTATTTATTTATTGCATTTCTATACCGCCCAATAGCCGAAGCTCTTTGGGCGGTTCACAAAAATCAAGACCATAAGTACAATTTAAAGCGTAAAACTCAAACCTCCATGTAAAAACACAATATAAATGTACAATATAAAAGTACAACCAGAATAAAACCGAGCAGCAATACAAAGATTTAAAATACAGATTTAAAATACAGATTTAAAATACAGATTTAAAACAGGAAAGTTGGAAGACTAAGATGGTAGAATGTTAAAATACTTGGTAAATAAAAAGGTCTTTACCTGGCGTTGAAAAGAGTAAAATGTAGGTGCCAAACAAACCTCTCTAGGGAGCTCATTCCAAAGCTGAGGTGCCACAGCAGAGAAGGCCCTTCTCCTGGTAGCCACAAAATGGAGCTTTCCCACTTAGGCTGACCATCTGAAAAGGAGGACAGGGCTCATATAACTTTAACAGTTGTAGAGAAAAGGGAATTTCAACCAGTGTCATTTGTATGCAATTAGTTCCGAGTGATATTCCCTCTTCATCACAACAGTTAAAGTTGCAGAGCCCTGCCTTCTTTTGTATATGGTCACTCTAGTATAGTGCCTGCACCTTTAACAGTTGTGATGAAGAGGGAATTTCACCAGGAACTAATTGCATACAAATGACACCTGCTGAAATTCCCTTTTCTCTACAACTGTTAAAGTTATATGAGCCCTGTCCTCCTTTTCAGATGGTCAGCCTACACCTATTACATCTACTACAGCCTGCAAGCTGCCTCCATTTCAATCAGCCAAAGGAAAGTTTGAGAAACAGAGTCTTCTGCAGTTGGTCATTTACCAATGATTCAAAGGGATGTTATTACATTGATTATTTTTTAAAAAACACTTGTTTGCAATGATTTGTGTTCATTGCTTTTTGGTTTGTGTATAAAATGTAACTGAATTTCTGCTACCACTGCTGGGCTCTGCAAAGGATAAATAGAAATTGTCCTATATTCTGCCAAACTATTCAAAACATAAATAAGGATGATTCTTTAGGACCAATTTGAATACACTATTTTAAAATTGCAGGCCTTCAACTAGGATGACCATATGAAAAGGAGGACAGGGCTCATGTAACTTTAACAGTTGTAGAGAAAAGGGAATTTCAGCCAGTGTCATTTGTATGCAATTAGTTCCTGGTGAAATTCCCTCTGCATCACAACAGTTAAAGTTGCAGGCACTATACTAGAGTGACCATATACAAAAGAAGGCAGGGCCCCTGCAACTTTAACTGTTGTGATGCAGAGGGAATTTCACCAGGAACTTATTGCATACAAATGGCACTGGCTGAAATTCCCTTTTCTCTACAACTGTTAAAGTTACATGAGCCCTGTCCTCCTTTTCATATGGTCAGCCTACTTCAACTTGTACTCAGGTATTCAGCCAAAAGTTAAACAGATACAAGTTTGCATTCTACTTGGGGTAGCAGCATGTATTTTTATAATGTTATCTGGTGCTCTAGGGTCTAGAATAACATATATCTATGATAATTATTATCTTCAGGAAGAATTCATGCGGGGTGAGGGTTTTTTTGTGACATTCTTTTTACTGACATTAGGTGGGAGAAATCCACAAGCGTCTGATGTCAGGGTGGACTTAGCAAGTGGCTACATTTGGATATCATTTTCAAGAAAACACGCATGCACGCACATGATCGCCAAGATCTCTACCACAATGTGGCACCAGAAAGCAATGTTACAAGAGAAAAATATTTGTGTGAATAAAACATTGCTCAGTCATTGAAATATATTCTAAATATGGAAGATTTCTGAATCTTTTGCCAGCTTTGGAAAGTCTTGAAAAATCTGCTCGTTTATTCATTGACATTCAGCATGGGGCAGGTCATGTTTATCAATACAGGGGAGGGTGACTCAGTGCAAAATCTGCTCCACTTGAGCTTATAGCATAGAAATTTATAATGTGTATTTAAAGAGCGGGTAAGATTCTGAAAGGCTCACAGTCTGTACTATAATTGGTTGGAAGGAGGTGAGGGAATGAAGAGCGGGAAACATCTGCTCCTTGATCTCAAGCATACACCATTCCCTGGGAATTCTGGAGATGCAAATTCTACTCCCACTGTTGAGTCAACACTGAAAATAAACATCACTTGATGATCAAACATGCATTCCGGCAGCCAGTTTTCCAGATTTAAAAAAAATCAGTGCGTAAAACTGCTTCCACTTCCTTTAATGTACATTCTGAGCCTACAAGTCCCCTGGGCTCTGGAGAACAGCTTTCCCTTTCCTCTCAGAGACAATTTATTATTTATATAGATGAATAGATTCTACTGTTCCTAACACTCACTATTTCCTCATCTCACTTAACCTCAACAACCCTGCAAGGTTGCAATCTGCCTTCTATTCCTATTGCAGTGATGGAGCTGAAATTACAGCCACTCTGTAATGGTTGTCCCCCAAATCCCCTATTGCAGTGATGGAGGTGAGATTACAGCCACTCTGGGATGGTTGTTCCCCAAATCAGATGGTAGTACAACCAGGTTTTCTCCCAGGTGTACAATCAATAGGGAGCTACAACCAGTCCTGAGTGCGGCTGCATGATGCCAAACCTCTGTTGGGCATATTTGCATGTTACATTTTTAAACTGTTCACTTAAAACACACACACACACACACACACACACTTTCTGTTGTGCAACTGAAAATACACTGTGTGATGCCCCCCTGTTGTGTCTCAGCTAGAAAATGGGTCTTCAGTTCTCTGTGTCAACTGAGCTAAAGAACTGACAAAGCCAGCCTGCCCCAGCCTGCTGCCTTCCAGCTGTTTTGGACTTCAGTGCCCATCAGTCCCAGCCATCATGGTCAATTGTCATGAATGCTGGGAGTTTTAAACCAAAACTTCTGGAGGGCACCAGGTTGAGAAGAATTGGACAAAGTCATAGATTATCTAGTAAAGCAGATACTAGTCTTTGTTGTGCGAATGCACCTTCTAGTATTCCGTCGTGACTTTAGATTTCAGGGGGTCATAGTTCAGGGGATTTCTGTGTAGACTGGGGATAAGGAACCTGTGATCCTCTAAACATTGGACTCTAACTCGCATGAGCCCCAGTCTGCATGGATCAGAGATGGTTGTTGTGGTCCAAGAGCATCTGGAGGGCTACAGATTCCCCATCCTTGGTGTAGACAATGGGACTACAACATTATGAAGCTGCCCTATACTGAGTCAGTCCAGTATTCCATGTCACCCAGAACTAGGGTGACCAGATAAAATCCAGGTCAGGGCTCATGTTACTTTAACAGTTGTAGAGAAAAGGGAATTTCAGCCAGTGTCATTTGTATGCAATTAGTTCCTGGTGAAATTCCCTCTTCATCACAACAGTTAAAGGTGCAGGCACTATAATAGAGTGACCATATACAAAAGAAGGCAGGGTCCCTGCACCTTTAACTGTTGTGATGAAGAGGGAATTTCACCAGAAACTAATTGCATATAAATGACACTGGCTGAAATTCCCTTTTCTCTACAACTGTTGAAGTTACATGAGCCCTGACCTGGATTTTATCAGGTCACCCTACCCAGAACTGCCTACCCCAAGTAGCAGCTTCCCAAGGCAGGGGGCTTTCACACTTCTGCTTCCAGAGATCTTTTTAACTGGAGATTGAACATGGAACTTACTGCATGCAAATCATGTACTCTACCACTGACCTATGCCCCTACCCACTCCTGTAACACTGTTGTCTTAAGCGTCCCGTCATATGAACAAATAAGTATTCGGGGGAAAGGACTAGGACTAGGTCCCGAGAAAGATAAAAAATGGAAGCAGAAGAAACTCTCCTGCCTCTTCTAAGATTATGGAAGATCGTGTCCTTAATCTCTTCGTGGAACACTGGCAGGAATCATTCATCTGGACCCTTCATTCAGGGATGTGAGGTGAGATGTCATCGGAATGCCTTTAAAGGTTTATGGTCCATTTCTGGGCACAACAACAGCAACAAATGCTGGTTTGGGATTTTATCCATTGTTAGTCTCCTCATCTACAAGAATTCGCCTTTACGCCTAGTTAGGCGATTATGCGCATATTCGCAGAAGCGCATTTACGCCTAATACCTCTGTACAAGAGGCGGCGAAGCGCATTACTGGACGACCGAAACGCGATTTAAACTGTAGACATGCGGAGAATCGCTTGTTCACATAGTCAAAATGCGCTTTAACGGCCGGAGCAAAATAAAACTTGCTATTTAACGCGCATTCGATAATGCACATAATCGGAGATAAAACGCGCCTCTACGCCCGATTTGCGCTCCGTTCTTGTAGTGGTAATTTTTTTAATGCACCTTGAAAGAGCTTTAAATGCCTCTTGTAGAGGTAGCCTTAGAGTAGACTGTTCATTGAAATGAATGGGACTTAAGTTAGACTAACATTGGATACAACCCCAGGTATGAGTTCAAGAGGTTTTGCTAAATTAGACTAAAATATTTGGCTGGTTGGGGGGAAATTGTAGAAACTGAAAAAGAAGCCTCAAAAATTATATATGAATTAATACTCTGAGTACTCATAAAAATTTAAGAAGAGCTGTGCTGGATCAGACCAAAGGCCTAGGTAGTCTACCACCCCTATTTTCCACAGAGGCCTCTAGGAAGCTGTGACGATACCCCACATTTCTATCCCCTTGGGTATGTCTGGTTTAGTATGTCTGGAGAGTGCGGAATGTTGGACTGAGTGGGTGTGGCTGATGATGCTGGGAAAGGGAGGGGGAGGAGTATATATAGAGTGGGAGGGAGTGTTTCAGTTTATCCTTATTGTCTTGGTTGGGTGGAGGGTAGTTGTGTGGATGATAGCTGTGTATGATCTAGTCAGGAGTGTGTGTGAGATTATTAGGATTTAGGATTATTAGTAAATTATTAGAAGTGTTAACAATAGGCAGGTGTTAAATTGATTTGAAAGAACTGTTAATAACAATAAACGTTTTCTTTTATTTTTTTTTGCTACCACAGTTTGGCTTTGTAACCTGCTCTATAAGTATAATAAAGAAACACAAATCATTACCCTTTCAGCCAACACACTCACAGGAGGACCTTATTCAAAACCCTTAACACCCTTTCCCCCTCTGCTATAAGGGAAAAGTGGTGTGTCTTTTACCCTTCCCTCAGGCTTATTCAAGTGGTGGCGCTTGTCCTGAGAGGGGTGTGCTCGTCTAGGCCTGGTGTTTGAGGCCGTAGCGGCACAGAAGCCCACAAGCGGAACACATCAGCACCAGCACCATCCTGCTGTTGAAAGGGAAAGTCAAAGGCAAATCTCAGGATGCTTGGAGATTATTCCAAACGCCAAGAATAGTAATGAACCTGACAGCTAGTTCAGTACTTTGTGACTTTCTCTTGGTCTTAAGATTGTGTTATTTCTGTTGTTTGGATTTTTTCTAATAGATCAACGGAGCTACCTATATGTTTCAAGAATGACAGTGTTATCATGAACCACTTAAGGATTTTCATTTCATTTATTATATTTCTATACTGCCCAATAGCCAAAGCTCTCTCCCATGTTGCCACCTTTCAAGCCTCCCTTGGAGGAGGCAGCCGGAGGAGGGCCTTAGACGATGAATGTAGTGCGCTGGGAGGTTCATGCCAGGAGAGGTGCTCTGTCGCATATTGTAAGGAGGCAGAAAGTGCAAGTGAAATTCTCATTCTCCCAATGCAGATAAACCATGAGGACAGGATGGAGAATATGTTATGCGGAGGTGACTGTGAGGTGGTGGGAAACGGATGAACCAGCACCTTGAATATATTATAATATATTTAGCAGTATAAAATGATGATGATGATGATGATGATGATGATACTAATGCTAATACTACTACTAATAATAATAATTCACTTAAGGTGAAAATCCATTCAACAGAGATTGTAACTATTGGAAAAAAGACCTGATTCTCATTGCAGCCCTTGTGCTGTAATAATAATAATAATTTAATAATAATAATAATAATAATAATAATAATAATAATGTCCCCTGTACTCATGGAAGCCTCTTTGATCCAGAAGCGGAAAAAAGGGAGGAGATTTTAGCTGATTCCCTCTTCCCTCTGCAGCCCCCCGCAACCCCCCCCCCCCAATCTGGGAGGTTACATGGAGCACTTCACAAGAAAGGGGGAATTTGCAAAAATCACCCCCTCGCCCCATTTCTACTCATGGAAGCATCCGTTTGATTAAAGGGCCTTCTATTAGTGGAGGGATACAATTGGGTACAACCCTATGGTCTGTATTAGCCTTGCTCGCTGCAGTGTATGAGCTTTTTAATATTCTGTCCTTACTGTCTTATTACCTTTTAAATTACACTTCTATTCCATTCACTGTGTGATGTATAATGGGCTTCTGCTGCCCCCGCCCCCAACAATCCATCATTCCCCATGAAAGGCTTGTTTTATGGCATAGCTGATAAGCAATTAAGGAAACAATATCTTTTAAAGGCACATCCTCTTCGTATCAGTTCAATCCTGGAACAGGGACAGTAAAATATTGATTTAAAAAACAACAACCAAAAACGCGAGCAATCCCTGAGTCCTGAAAAGCAAGCCTGTTGGTCCTATGGAAATTGTCTCCTTTGAGTGGCCCGTGGGGAGCTGGGAGGGTGCAGCCATTCTGAGAGGCTAAGCCACAACGCACCTGGCAGACAGATGGCCCGGAGTATCTGACCCACACCTTTGTTCAGGATTTACTTTGACTATCTCCGGATAATAGATTTAGAGGGTTGGTCACAAGGAATTAGAAAACTGTAGCTTGTTGCAATTAAATCCGAGTTATTTTTAGAGGACAAAGGAGTGACTGATAGGTCTGAGCTTGATTCTCCATGAGATCTGCTTGAAACGCTAGGCTCGGAGATTATTACCATGGTAGTGAGGCAGGATGGAGCGGTATATTCTCTGCACATGGCAACAATAGAGCCCCTAATGCTACACAAGGCAGATAAGCATAGCAGCAGGTGGGCAGAGGCCAATTGTGAGCACTAACAGTAGCGGGAAAGCAGGAGTAGGGCTTCCTTCCACCCCTCTGCCTTGGGGAACTGATATATTGTGCGCTTCTTTGAATAACTGTGTTCCAAAATCAGCCATTCTAGGTCTCTTATTTTCATTAGAGTCTTTAGTTCATACTATCCCGCTTGTGATTTTCTGCCTCTGTGTGTTCTGCTTCTGAGAGGATGTTGCTACTGGACTAAGGTTTCTCGACAAGAAAGAACCACTTCGTACTTCATGCAGCCTCCCAGACCTGTGGTTATTTGCACAATATGCAATGCCTGAAGGAGATGTGTAGTGAGACACTAAGTTTATTTCTATAGGAATTATAACATTAAAATGTGTTCTATTTGCTAAAAGCACTAGAACAACTCTTTTCTAATTCATCAACCATTTTCTAACTTCACCTTTAACCTCAACTGGTAAAATGGGACATACCCCCTCCTTTTTATTTGCTATATCGGGCCTGTTCAGACAACACTTCAGTCTTTTTGGTTAGCGAAATTGTGATTCGCTGGGGTTACTTAAGCCATGTTGTCGCACACAACACTTTAAACTACGGTTAGAGCCGCTAATAGTCCAACTGTGGTTAGTGAGTAAGCAGGATTTAGCAAAATGTATCGCACAAGACACCTTAAACCCTATTCCTTAACCAAAAGCCTTAACCAGCAGGGTTTAAGGTGTCTCCTGAACAGGGCCATCTTCTTTCTGTTCCTCACTCTCCGTCTTTCTCCTCGCTTACCCTCCTTTTCCCCCTTCCTTCTCTTAAAAAAAAAGAAAACCCAAGAAAAAACGAAGTGGTGGTGTTTGGCTGCTAGCATAACCATTTTAGATCATACATGGCCTAGTAGATCATCCCATGTGTGCTAGACTCTGTGAGTCCCTCTATTCTACTGACTCTTCAGTGCTTTTGTGACTCTGGTTTTGGGCTGTGTATCTGACTGCCTCCCTGTGTTTTGATCTTTGCCTGCTATCTTGACCAAGCCTGTCATAACCTGAACCCCTGGAATGAAGCCAACATGCTGGAACCTTTGCTGGCTTTGTTACTTTGCTTCTTGATTAGTCTCTTCACCCGGAGTCTGCTGCAGTCCACAGAGGATGCATACCCTGCCGCAAAAGCCCGGTCCCAAACTCTCAAGTTATATTTCCACCATAATTCAGATACCAATGGTAGACTGAAACTAGTGCTAAAGTAGTGTTTAGAGGGAATTGCCTCCTTTTGTTCTTCAGAAGTAATTATCTGTACATAGCCTTGCAATTGTATACAATGGAGGGATGTAAGCAGTGGTCTCCCCTGAGGTTCTATATTGGGACCGCTACTTTTTAAAAACTTATTGATAAATGTTTTGGATTTATGGGTGAGCATTGAGGTGGCCTGGTTTGCTAATGATACAGGGTGGTTAAAACAAAAAAGGGACAACTATGAGCTCCGAAAGGAACTCTCCAAACTAAGGGAATGGGCATTAAAGTGGCAAATGCAAAATGTTGCAATGGGGCAAAATGTTCAAACGTCATACATTTTACTGATGGGATCTGTATGGCCAGTGATTGATCAAGAAAGAGATCTTGGGATGGTGGTGGCTAGCCTGATGAAAATGTCAACCCGGTGTGTGGCTGCTGTGAAAAAGGTAAATTCCATGTTGGGGATCATTAGGAAAGAAATAAAAAATAAAATTGCCAATATCATTCTGCCATTGAACCCATTTGGTGTAATCACACCTGGAATACTGTGTACAGTTCTGGTTGCCACCCTTCAGAAAGGATATTATAGACCTGGAAAAGGTGCAGAAAGGGACAATGAAAACGATCAAGGCGTTGGGACAACTTTCCTGTGAGGAACAATCACAATGTTTGGGGCCATTAGAAAAAAAGGCAGCTAAGCAGAGACGGGAGGGAGGTGTCTAAAAATAAGTATGGTGTGGCGAAAGTAGATAGGGAGATGTTTTACACCCTCTCATAATACTAGAAACCAAGGTCAGGACAGGCAACTGAATGGCGGGAGATTCAGGACAGATAAAAGGAAGCATTTCTTCACACAATACATTGTTAAGCCATAGAATTTGCTACTGCAAGATGCAGTGATGGCCACTAACTTGAATGGCTTTAAAAGGGGATTAATCAATTCATGGGGGATAAGGCTATCAATGGCCACGAGTCATGATGGCTAGATATTCTCTCCAGTATCAGAGGAAAAATGCCCCGAATACCAGTTGCTGGGAAACATGAGCTAGACTGTGGTGTTCATATCC
Source organism: Anniella stebbinsi (assembly GCA_029215795.1). Classification (NCBI taxonomy): domain Eukaryota; kingdom Metazoa; phylum Chordata; class Lepidosauria; order Squamata; family Anniellidae; genus Anniella; species Anniella stebbinsi. The sequence goes on along the minus strand of JARDYH010000001.1, from coordinate 194,570,715 downwards.
TGCTTGTGAGCTTCCCATAGGCAACTGGCGGGGTCACTGTTCAAACAGAACTCTGGACTAGATAGAGCTTTGGTCTGATCAACCACAATTCTTATGTTCTTATTCCATGTAAAATATACTTAGATGCTGCCTTCTATTAGCTCAAAACTTTTTTGACTTCTTAATAATTATTTAGACATATTTTCGGTAACTTTAATCATTTTTTGTTGCTCTTTGGATTTTTGCCAGCTTCTCTATGTATTCCCCTGCCCCCAGAATTGTGGTGACCACAAGTTAGCACAGTATTAGAAAGGGAGAAATATTTCCTGTGTCATGGTTATAAATTTCCCTATGAGGATACAGTAGTGCTCTCCGTAGCTGTCAGAACTCATACTTAACTGAACATGTGGATTCAGTTGCATTTAATTGTTCAGGAATTCTAGAATATTTGTCTCCAAATGCAATGCTTGGAAGGTCATTGCTGCTACCTGATTCGAACACATGTAGTTCACTCAAAGTCTCTCCTGAGTTTGATTTAAATGATAGTCTTTACCTAGGGTGACCAGATAAAATCCAGGTCAGGGCTCCTGTAACTTTAACAGTTGTAGAGAAAAGGGAATTTCAGCCAGTGTCATTTGTATGCAATGAGTTCCTGGTGAAATTCCCTCTTCATCACAACTGTTAAAGTTGCAGGGGCCCTGCTTTCTTTTGTATATGGTAACTCTAGTATAGTGCCTGCAACTTTAACTGTTGTGATGAAGAGGGAATTTCACCAGGAACTCATTGCATACAAACGACACTGGCTGAAATTCCCTTTTCTCTACAACTGTTAAAGTTACAGGAGCCCTGACCTCCTTTACATATGGTCAGCCTACTGAAAGGTACTAGCTGCCAATCCTGGGAAGGAGAATAGGAAAAGGTGGCAAAATCAGGCAAGCTCAAAATTTCAGCAGGCATTGAAGGGAAAGAACCAGCCAGGCTCTAGCAAATGGGTATACTGGCAGGCATAGGCTGACCATATGAAAAGGAGGACAGGGCTCCTGTAACTTTAACAGTTGTAGAGAAAAAGGAATTTCAGCCGGTGTCGTTTCTATGCAATTAGTTCCTGGTGAAATTCCCTCTTCATCACAACAGTTAAAGGTTCAGGCACTATACTAGAGTGACCATGTACAAAAGAAGGCAGGGCCCGTGCAACTTTAACTGTTGTGATGAAGAGGGAATTTCACCAGGAACTAATTGCATACAAATGACACCGACTGAAATTCCCTTTTCTCTACAACTGTTAAAGTTACAGGAGCCCTGTCCTCCTTTTCGTATGGTCAGCCTAGGCAGGCAGTTAGACATTGGCAGAAAGCATAGGAGTACATACTGAAAACATACAATTAACATCTTGCTCAGGCAAGAGCTAGATGGTGGCCTGGTATCATGTATAACTAGTTGAGTTTATGAACAAAAGTGGAATAGATGGAATCCAATGGGAGGGAGCGATTAGACTACTGTGATACGAGCTCTGTGTGGGGCTGCCTGCAAACCTGTTTGGAAGCTGTAGCTAGTGCAGAATTCACCGAGTGGAGCTATGCCCATATTACACCTATGTTAAAAGAATTGCACCTATGTTTAAGGTTTTGTTGGTATACAAAGCCCTAAACAACTCAAGACCAGAATACCTAGCTGACTGCCTTCCTCTATATATACCCAGTCGACCCCTGAGATCTGCCGATGAGGCCTTATTGGTCATTCTGTGACCAATAGACTGCCGCTAAGTAACAGCACATAAGAGGGCATTCTCGGTAGTGGCACTCACCCTCAGGTACACTCTCCCATATGTTGTTTGAGAGGCAGAAAGTGTGTGTCGAGTGTTAAACACCTCTTTTAAGATATATTTACACAGGCTTTCCTTGAGTTGTAATTGATTATGACGCTGGTCCATTTTATTATTCTCTCCTTGTAATGCTTTTCAATATTCCTTGTTTTCCTTGTTTATTGCTTTATACTGTACTGTATGTATGTATTGTGAACTGCTTAGAGATTTTGGGATCTTAAGTGGCATAAAAGTAGTGTGAATAAAAATAAATAAATTAGGGAGCAAAGAGAACCTTCTGGTTGCTCAGTGGCATACTACCAATAGCCATGAACCTCAAAGGTGTCATCATGTTGGTGCCCCTGAGTCTGAGAGCAATTTGAGCAGCTTCACATGACCGAGAGCCAAGCCATGCACTACCGAGGATTTTTAAAATAAAATAAAATAGAAGTTCTATGAAAAAGAAGCATCCTCGGTGGATTGAGCTGAGACTGGGAAGTGGATTTTCATTTGTTCTTATTAATCTGTATTTCTTACTCTGGCAGATTTAAAATTAATGTGAGCGTTTGAGCAGATGGCCATGCTTTAGAAATAGTAAGGCGTTGACAACTGATGAATGTTATATGTATTTTGTGTACCAGTCTGTTGTTCTCCAACAGCTGCCTTTTTTTTTATGTTGACTAGAGATTGATTTAAGGGAAAATAAGTGTGAATTGCTGCGGGTCACATAGCCTTTGATTACTCTGATAATGAAGATTGTTACTGAACAATGGCATACTTGCATGATGCCAGGGTAAGGGAAAGTCAGCATTCCAAAGGCAATGTCTGATGATTTCCGTTAAATTTGCTTTTGTTCTGATTTGTAGTACTAGGCCAGCCAAAGGTATGGTAGATGGGGAAAATAAAATACATCTTCATAAAATGTCAGTTGGGGATTGGAAAAAGCCTGGCTAGTCTAATCCTTCCCTGCATTTTTTATTTTAAAGCAAAGCATCTTTCATTATTTTCCAGGGCCTCTTAGAAACACATTTAAGAGCTGAGGTTAATTCTCTTTGCTTGTGATTTTTCAGGTGTGACTCAGCACATTTCTCTTTGTTGTGAGGTTGAGGGAAGGGGAACTAAAGATAATGCTCTGATGGAAAATGCCAATAGAATTTCATGGCGAGTAATATTTTTCTTTGTTCAGTTTTTAAACCTGGCTATCAAACGTAGTTGTGGATTATCTCCTTCTGCTTCAGAGCTATCTAAGCACATGATTCTCAAAGTGGGAGGTGGATCTGCCTAAGGAGCAACTTCCTTTATGCCTACTGCTCCCCTTCTATTTTCTTCTTAGAGGTAGTCTATATATTACTTGGCATCCCCATGATGACTTTCCCACAGATACCAGCAATACTATGATCATGAAATCTTTGTGTGAATTTTGGAGCAACGACATAGAGCAGAGGTAGGCAACCTGTTGCCCTCTAGAGCAACCTTCCCCAAACCTACTGCCCTCTAAATGTTTTGGACTTCAATGCCCATCAGCCCTAGCCAGCATGTCCAGTGTTCAGGAATCCTGGGAGTTGTAATCCAAAATATCTGGAGGCACCAGGTTGGGGGAGGCTGATCTAGAGCCTTTTGACTACAACTCTCATCATTCCCAGCCAACATAGTCAATGGTAAAGATTGTGGACATTGTAGTCCAAAGGTTTGGAGGGCACCAATATTCCTACCCCTGAAATAGTTTCCCCACCCTTGCTCGTGGTCACCATTAGCATGAATCAGGGATAGGCCCTCTGGGTGATGGCCAAGGTCATGTAGTGAATTCCACTTCATAATACAGCTGGGAGATAGGAAATTGAAGATGGTAGTGGCTGATTGCCATGGCATAGAGCAGTTCTGACTCAGCAACTGGCAAATAACTGTTTTGCTTCCCTTTTCTGTATCTATTCGTAAGGGTAGCTTGTGTGACCTGAGTGTTCCCCCCCCCACCTCATGCAGAGTGACTTTGTGATAAGTCTATGGGGCATTTGTTCATTTCAGACAGAATATTTCCCACAATGAGACACAGCGGCTATTAACGTAAAAAAAAACAAAACCATAACTTGAAGGGAGGTGTTTGGTATCAAATGTAGTTTGGTGTTTTGTCTAAGCTATGCTGGTTAGGGAATGCTGGGAATTGTAGGATTTCTTTCTTTCTAAATATGCATAGGATTGTGTCTTTAAACAAGTAGCCATCGCCGCATCCTGTGGCAGTGAATTCCACAAGTTAATTATACTTAGTTCATTCAGGAGTATATTCTGAATGAAATTCATTCGCTCTGAATTAAATACTGATTTTAGTATTTGAGAAAGGGAGAAAACCTCTCATTCACTGTCTTCAGATACCATTCATAAATGTCTTTTCATGCCTCCCCCTGATATCTGTCTAAACAAAGAGCCCCAAACAACCTAGCCATTCCTCATAGGCAAGGCTCCACAACTTGTTGGTAATTTTGGTTGCTCTTTTCTGTACCATTCCCAGCTCCACCATGCTCTTTTTGAACATTTGTACACACTGTTCCAAATATGGCTGCACCATAGATTAATTGAAAGTCAGCATCATACCAGCCATTTTATTTTCAATTAACAGCATTGAGTTTGCCTCTTATTTCTTCTGCCATTTGAGTTGATGCTGTGAACTACACAGTTCCGGGAATTTGGGTGAAGCCCATGGTGACTTCTGTTTCCAAATAACAATCCTGCATAATTCTACGGGGCACACGCATGCACACACACCGCACATCCTCAGGTCAACATTTTTATTGCAAAGTCAAGTAATTGTTTATACTGGAGGCCATGGATTTATTGACAAGTCCTGAGCTCATATCCTGTAATATTATAGTTGCATTTTAGAGTAACTTTAGAAAACAAACTCATTCCACGATATATGAGAACATGAATTTTGGAGTGATGTTTGAAATGCATTCTATCTGTGCAGGCTAAAATAGACAAAGTACATATTCAGACTTGTGTGTGCATTGTTTTTTTTAAAAAAATCAGTATTGTTCTAACTGTAACGTTTTTATATAATGCCTTGTGGTAAATATGATCATTGGAATGACAAATGCAATATAAAGCATTGGAAAGTGCAATGAAAGTTTAAACAAGATTATTGGTAGGGATGTTAGGAATGTTTATCCATGATCCTAAACTAGCAATTGGCTTCACACGGGTTGGAATAGACCTTAGTTTGATACAGCAAAGCCTTTAAGCAAATTTATGCAGTTGTCATAGTTGGACACAGTGGCTCAATTCGGACGACACGATAGTCAATGGTGAGTTGACTAACCCTAACCCTCACGCTAACCCTAGGGGGCACTCCCCACATAACATGGTAATAAATAATCAACTGCGGTGTGGATGAGGATCAGCGCTGAGTTGACTATGTCAGCATTCGGATGACACAATAGTCAAAACAACTGACGATTGTTTTCCCCACACCAGTTGTTTATTGTGTCGTCCGAATTGAGCCATTGTTTCCACCTCATCTGAGTGAAGGCGTGCCCACTGGCATCCCTACGCATTGCCCGTGCGATGGTTCACTCCTAGAGCCCCCTAAGGGAGAGGTCTTTGCACTCCATTCTGCTCGGGGGGGGGGGGCTGCCCCACAGCAGGGCGTAGGAAACAGATATATACCGTATTTCTTCGATTCTAAGACGCCATTGATTGTAAGACGCACCTTAATTTCAGTACCACCAACAGAAAAAAAGCTTTGATTCTAAGGGAAAAAATGGAGGCTGGGTTTCCGCGTAAAAACAAAATGTGTGGTGCCTTGTGCAAAGCGCGTGAAAATTTGAAAACTGTGCTTTAAGATGCCAACGATTCTAAGACGCACCCTGTTTTTAGAGACGTTTATATGGGGGGAAAAGGGTGTCTTAGAATCAAAGAAATACAGTAACTCTGTCCCTCTGCCTTCAAACTGTATGGACTGCAAACTGTTGTGCTGGTTAGGGAAGTGTGCCCCTAGTGGTTGAAGACGTTACTGCAAGGTTCAACCACATGACCATATTAAAATTGATTAATGCATTTTATGATCAAAATAATTGCTAGGTACACAGTTCTAGGGTCCCCCTAGTGTGCATGCCGAGTTCCGGGGGGTGTCTAGATTTTACAGTCATGGTGCTGACAGACAGACACGCATACACTTTTATTATTATAGATAGGTGAGCAAACCTGTGGTGTCCAGACAGGACGACTTGCCATTTACCAAGGAATATCCACAAAGTATTCATACTGGAGATGATTACATGTGTGCTTGTGACCTGCTTATATAATTTTTGTTTAATGAAAACACAGCTCTAGAGTTCTTTGAATTAAGACTGAAGTCAATGATAGCATTTCTCCTGAGGGCAGAGTGTGAGATCATTTCTAGCTTTCCGAAGACATGCGATTTGCTGCAATTTATATAGCACATTCACACAACAGACAGCAGATTTGCTCTTGATTTCATGCTTAGCACCATGATCCATAAGAACATGGTGAAGAAGTATTGGCGAAGAATCCATAAGAACATGGTGAAGAATAAGAATTGCTACAAGTGGGGCTTGTGGAGGAAAAACCATAAGTGAATGCTAGAAAACGTGGCATCAAGGAAGTGCTTCCTCTGAGATTTATTCTTCTCTGGGCAGAGGGGGAGCCTTACTTTCAGCTCTGGTCAGTGGAGGGTTTGTGTTGTTCTCTGTTGTCAATATTCCAAGGTACCATGAGGACATGTTGCATGTACATTCCTCAAACCCTCTAGTTTTTGAGGTTAGGGCCTCATGTATTGTAGTTCTGCTCCTTTTATAGAGATTTGTGGAAAGAATGAATTGACCAGCTATTTGTATCCCTCTCAGGGCAATCATCTGATATGTACATATAAAGTGGAGACCGTGAAGTCCAAAGAATGTTTGGCACCTACTGTTTAAATAAAATGTAATATGATCCCATAATATATAAATAATTTTTAGTTTTATATGTTTATTTGTTCTGTTGTGTTTTATGTATGATGTATTGATTGTAAAGGCCTATGGCTGATGCAGATAAATAAATAAATTGATAGTTGAGGTTAGGAGAGTGTGTGGGTATAGGTTTCTAAAGATATGCAAATAAAATAATGGATTGACATGCTCATTAACCAGCACATTCTCACATAGGGAATCTACTAACAGTGGGAGTCATTGTTGCGGGTATTTTTACATTTCTTAGCTGCCTTTCTCTAAAATATAGGGTGAAGATGTGTTCCATTCATTGTTGGCAAAACTAACCCTCTTGTACAATCTTTCTTGTGCAGATATCTGCAGCATCCCAATCACCAAATATGAGCATTAACTCCAGTCGTTCAAGCTAATCACAGGATGATATTTATTTATTTATTTATTACATTTGTATACCGCCCCATAGCTGAAGCTCTCTGGGCGGTTTACATAGGATTAAAAACAATTAAAAACAATATACAAAAATTAAAACAGCAAAAACATACAACATACACACAACATGCACAGTTAGGTTCTAACTGACTATCATTGGTCCAAGGCAGGATCTCCACTACTGCTTTTTAAATGGTTTATAACAGTAGTGACAACTGTTGGGGCCCAGGACACACTTCATATACAGTTTTCAAACCATTTTCAAAGCGTTGTATCCTGCCTGGTGTAGATCTGGCCCAAGTGTTGGGTCTGCATGAATATAATCTTTTGAACCTTCATACTGTACTAATAGTTTCATATGGAACTGTATTACATTTCTTGAAGTTCACTTTCCCTCTTTAAACACACCCAGCTACTTAAATTTTAGACTGCATCTCTCTCCTCACCTTAGCAAGGTTACCTAATATAGCCAGGCAACTTCCTGAACTGGGACTTCACTTCCACTGATGTCATTGACTTCTGTGGGAGGAGAAGCAGTTTCTTGAAGAGAGAATATCCTCATTGTTTGGGCTTTCTCAATGCCCCAAAGCTATTATGGTACAGGTTTTTCAACCCAGCCCTTACATAATGCAGAGTCAATCCTGAAAAATGTGGGTGGAGAAGACAAAAGACAAGGGGCGTTTTTGGATCCTCTGCAAACTTGGCTAATGTTCTCAAGAAGAGAACCAGCAATGCAACTCGCAGATTATTAATTATGAATATTAGCTCAAGTCAAGAGCGAACATTCTTGCCATTGGCATTTCCTACAACACCTCAGCCAACCTATGCAAATTCTGTTTTTAGCAACAGTGCCAAGTGTTCAAGAACCAGCTGGAGTACTCTATAAGCAATGGATGCACTTTTACTTAGGCAGCAAATTAGAGTTCTTCATTGCAACTTGTCAAGGATTTGGAACTGAAGCTCTTTGTTTCCATAGTTCTTAATTGCCCTAATGCAAAGATTTAATATTAAAATTAAGCCACAGAGTTATTTCGGTAGGCTTACTTTCTTTATGAGAAAAACACACACCTCATTATAGGAATCCTTATTTTGGGATATTCCTTTTGAAAGAGGAAGGCATCTGCTGAACTGATAACTCCAGTCTTGAATCTTTGAGACCCCCTTCCAAGAGCTTTAGCCAAGACCCCCTCTAGAAGGAGTCGCTTTGGCGCCTGGCTGCCCGATTATGCGCATATTTGCGGAAGCGCATTTACTCCTAATACCTCTGTACGAGAGGCGGCGAAGCGCATTACTGGACGACTGAAATGCGCTTTAAACTTGCTGACATGCGGAGAATCGCATGTTTACATGGCGGTAAGGCGATTTAACTCCCGCCGCAAATTAAAACTCGCGGATTAACGCGCATTCAATAATGCGCATAATCAGAGAGAAAATGCGCCTCTACGCCCGATTTGCTCTCCGTTCTTGTAGAGGTAAATTTTTTAATGCGCCTTGAAAGAGCTTTAAATGCCTCTTGTAGAGGCAGCCCAAGTTGTTGAGGCAGTCAGAAGCTGGTGGCTTTCTTTGGCTGTTAAGAAATTGATTTTGGCAGTGGAATGTGTTGAACACTATTGGAGGTGCATGGCCATGTGGTAGGCCTAGTTCTCCTTGGGACGGTTAATCTGTGTGGGCTGTACCACTTTGTATAGCAGGAGGGGCTTGCAAAAAACAAAACCCTGTAGAATAAAACTAGCATGTCAGGGGAGGAAAACATAGCTTAGACCTTGTTTCCCTTACATCTGGCTCAGTCTGCACAACGGGGAGCCCTGCTTTTTGCGGTGTCCCTGATCACACAAGGCAGGTAATGCCTGTACAAGTCATTTGGTCTTACAAGTCCCATCAGCCATAGTCAGGATGGCCAATGTTGAAAGATTAGAAGTTGTAGGCCAAAACATCTGGAGGGCCTTAAGTCGCTGGGAGTTGTAAGCCCAAACGCATGGAGGGCCATTCCTGGGTAATATCAGCATTGGTGCTGTAAACAGGGATTAAAGGGAGAAAGAAATTGACATGGGCAAAGTTTAGACACCTCCAGTAGTGGTGAAGAGAATTAAGGCCCAAGCCATCAAGGAGTTCCCTCCAGTATCAGAGGCAGTAAGGCTATATACACCAGTTGCTGGGAAACATGTGTCCTGCTTGTGGGTCACTGGTCAACAGCTGGTTGGCCACTGTGTAAACAGAGTGTTAGACTTTGGTCTGATCCAGCATGGCTGTTCTTAAGTATGGGATATAAAATTCAGCATTATTTATTTCTTGCTGTTAGTTTTCCTACCAGACTTATATTCCCTATTGAAGCTGCCCTAGATACAGTCCTATTAATCTAACAATGAAAATGATGAAGAAAGCTAGTTAAATTTTCAAGCAATACAAATATCCAGCAAATGGTGCAGAAATATCATTATTCCACAATGAGAGCAGTTTTCTGGAAGAGAAAAACATTAATTTGACATTTCTTAGATTAGATGTAATGCCTTTCATGACAAAAAGAGTAGTTATTTTTTTTGGGGGGGAATATATTTCTGAAGATACAAGAGACAAGCAATCTCCGTGGGGAGGGGGGAGGAGTGATGGAGAGTCTCTCCACAGAATACAATATACAATAGACTCCAGAGACATTTGCATCCCTTGCAGTCTTTGTGACTTTGTCTTGGGGTGACAAATGTAATTTTTGAAACACATTCCTATGGTCCTTTAAGACTAAAAGGTTTAATGTGACATGAGTAGGGTGAGCATCCGCCCAGATTTGTCCGGACATGCCCGGGAAATGGGGAGCAAATCCGCATCCGGGTGGAAAAACTGTTTTGGGGGGCCAAATCCGGAAATTTAGCCCCCCAAAAGGGTGACCAGATGGCCCTGGGGCGATCTGGGCCAACCGGGGAGGCGGCGGGGGCAAACCGGGGCAGCGGGGGGTCACGTGCCGGTGGTGGGAGGCTGGCAGCGCGAGGCACTTACCTGCTGGGGCGTCCGCTTCCCTCCGGTGCTCGGAATCTACTGAGAAACAGGCTTCGTGGCTTGTCCCTCAGTAGCGCGCCGGGTGATGACGTCATCACTCGCCACGCTACTGAGAGACAGGCCAGGAAGCCTGTTTCTCAGTAGATTCCGAGCACCGGAGGGAAGCGGACGCCCCAGCTGGTAAGGAGCGCGGGGCGGGCGGCGCAGGGCGTGCGTGTGCGGGGCGGGCAGCGCGGGGGCAGGCAGCCTAGCGGACGGGTGGCGCAGCGTGGGGGCGGGCGGCGCGGGTGGGGGGGTGGGGCGGGGCGGCGCGGGCGCGCGGGTGGGGTTGTTTTGGGTGGGTGGGGTGGCGGGGGGGGTCCGGGATTTTGATCCTCAAAATCTGGTCACCCTAGACATGAGCTTTCTTGGGCCACAGCCCAGTCCATTAGATGTGCACACACGCACACTGAATGCAGAGAAGGAGAAGGCCTTTTTCCCTTTCATTTTTAACAAAGCAAGATAAACGATAGTAATAGCAAGCTTCCCTCTGAAGCCACCAGAAAGCTGGAGCCGAACAAGACTTCCAGTACTGACTTGTGTTTTGGAGAAACAGAGACTTTGGCCTGGTTCAGACGACACGATAATCAACGGAGGGGGTGAGAAAACAATTGTCAGTTGTGTTGCTTATTGTGTCATGTGGAGGGCAACACACAACACACACACACACAACGGACAGTACGCTATTTGGGGAAATTATACAATGGAGAAAAACAACGGGGTTGCATGTTGTTTATCCCGAACTCTGTTGTTTAAAGTGTCGTGTGGAGGAAACCCCCCTCTCTCTGTGGACTATTCCGTTTGGTCATAGCCGGCCGGAGCAGCCGAAAAAACCCTAGCTGCTCCAATACAGCTGGTAGAACGTGCGGTGCATGCTAGGATACAGCTGGAGGACTGAGGGAGGAGACGCAGCAGCCCAGAAGGATGCCGGGACTTTCAGCCGCGCGACGGGGGGAGGGGCAACATGTCGTGTGGCGGATGCTGCTGCACCGCCGCCAAAATAACACATGGTCAGTACGCTGTTCCCCCCTCTGTTGCCTAAAGTGTTGTCCGAACTCAGCCTTTGTCTCCTGTAAATAGTGTCTTTTAGATTTGTTTCTCCAAAATGCTACCCGAGGGGGGGGGGAGTGTGGTTGAGTGACTGACAGATCAATCTTCTAATCCTTGGGCACATTTTACCTCTGTTTTGTGAGTTTTAGGGTGCAATCCCATGCATGTCTAGACTGGAAAAAGTCCTACAAATCCCAGCATTTGTAGGACCTCTTCTGTCTAAACATGCATAGGATGGCAGGCACTACTTCCAGTAGGGTAGGGAAAGGATAGAACCATGAGATGTTCATTTTTCCAAAGCCACCGTACTTCACTGTGAAAGAGCCTTAAACTGGTTTCAAGAATCATAACTCCCTACCCCTTCTGAAATTCTGCAGATTTCTTTCCTGGGACACCTGTACGGTGTGTGCCATTTTCATACAAATTGTCCAAAAAACTAAAGGAGGGAACAGGAAGTGAAACCCTCCCCCACCAATTTTTAGGACACCCCTTCCATGTGAACTGCTGCACCTGTTCTTCTGAAACTCCTCAGGTTTCTTACTTAGAGCCACCTCTAGGATGTCTGCCATTTTCAGAAGAATGGTTCACAAGGAACATTGGAGGGTGAGCATGCCCTCCTTTGGATACTCTGAAAATCTCTAGGCTGCTCTTGCACACCCACACCCACACCCCCCCACACAAAACACTCTGAGGCCATTGTGCTGAAATTTGGCAGGCTTGATTCTCCAACACGGGGAAACTATCTCTGCAATTTTCATCCAATTCTACCAAGAAATAGAAAAAGTTATTGAGAGTTAGTTCTTCTTTTTAAATCAAAACACAGAGGCATATAACGCAAAGAACTGAGTCGAAACAGATGGATACCAAATTGGTCCGGAGCCAAAGCAGGCCATTTTCCAAAATGCCAAATTGGGGGCTGAGTTGAATCTTGGGGTTGGTGGACACATTTAAGAAGTGCTTGTGGCAAAAGCTCATCAGAGTGTTGACTTACCCATTGGTAATGATCACGGGATAGCAGTCAGTGGCATGAGCAGCCCAGGGACCATCCCAACAGATGACAAGCTTTAATCAGAGATCATTTTGCCAATGGCTTGTTGCTGCTGCTGCTGTTGCCAACACTCTCCTGAGAGTCTTGGGCTGCAGTGCCCTCTGCCCAAGCAGCCAGATGATCCTTTGGTTCTCCTGCCTACTATCTCTATATGGTTACCATCTCCTTTCTGCTGGGTTTATGGTGGCGGTGCTGCTGGAATGCCAGGCAGCTGCAAAATTCTCCCAACTTGGCCTCTATCCTGTGCTTTGATTACTGAATCGGAATTCTAACAAAAGTGGGCATCCCTACATGAAGGCTATGGCAGTCATTTCACTTCATACTGGAGATGCCATTATTGAGTAGGAATGACCCTTGCTTACTCTATTGCCCCACATACCACCTTGTGCTGCCTTTTCATTTTTCACTGACCAAAATGTGTTTCTGTTCATCTACGCTATCTGGAAGAAGCATTCTAAGCTTTAAGGCTAAGAGAGAGGAATATTACCACAATTAGTGAAATTTACTGAAGGTCCGAATGTTGAAAACGGATGTCCAGCCCCAGGGACCTTCCCAACTGCCCCCTCCCCAGCATAGTCGCTAATTTCACTCTTTCTCTCTCTTACACACACACACACACACACACACACACACACACACACACTTATGTGTCTCACCTACTTTCACCTACTTTCACTGTTGCAAGTCATGACACAGGCAAAGACCTCTTCAATCACTCTCTTCCCGTCTTCCGTGGCAAAGTTCTCCACGTGTGCATCTCAGCTGTTCCCTCCTGTAGGCCTGTGAGCAAAACTTTCATTTGGAAAATGGAATGGGGAAAGGATTAACCCCCTCCCCCAGCGCAGCAGTTCCATTCCAAGGTGCCTTTTGCGAACATTTGAAGCGATGGTAGATCTGGCCATGGCCTTAACGAACTCTGAAAACCAAGCCGATGCCATGGCTTTTGCACAGGAGTGAGCAGCGAAGTTGTATAAGAGGAAAACTCTTATCAAATTTTCTTTGCCCATGTTTTGGGGCCGATGTGAATCAGTGGGTAGAGCCAGTGTTGCTGACCCTTCAGCTCTTTTTCAGTTCAAAGTATGGTCCCTGTTAAATACTCCTTGCCAACCAGAGATATACAGCCTCTGATGAATCTTGTAAAAGCTAAGGTGATTAGTACCTTTCGTACTAGAAAATGAACTGTTTCAAATAAGTGGAGGAACCAGATACGATGTGTTTGCATTTTTGTCTGTTGACAATTGTGCAAGATGCTGCTGCTTGCCATACCTTACTTCATCCTGATGCTTTGGTGTTGAAATCACCTGTTCAGTGTTCTTATTAATATATCAGATGTCTTTGCTTATCTAGGATTTCTATCTAAGCTTATGGATATGGGGCTATATAGTGCTTTTCTAGATGTAGGGTCGTAATTTGGAGAGACCGAGCTTCCTGTTCAAAGTTATGCAGCTGTAATATTTATTTATTTATTTTATTTCTAACCTGCCTCTCCATCCAGATCGACGTGGGGAATGACAATAAATATAAATATAAAAATCATAAAATAGATAAACCATCAAAACAGATAAAAACAAATACATTATTAAAAACATCTTAAAATTCAACTGGGTAGGCCTGCCGGAAGAGAGCAGTCTTCACAGCTCTCTTAAATTCCAGAAGACTGCTAATTTGTCGAATCTCCTCTGACAGGCCATTCCACAGTCTGGAAGCAGCAGAAGAGAAGGTCCTCTGGGTAACACTCGTCAGCCTGGTTCAGGCTGACTGGAGTAAATTCTTCCCTAGCCTGCCATATTCTTCCATTGGTTTCCTTGCCTGTCCTCTTCCTTCCACCTAGTGTGGGGTACGATTAGAGTTCTGCTTGCTACAAGAGGTGGGGAGGGAGGACAAGCAAGGAGACCAATGGCCAAACAGGGTAGGAGAGGACATCTCTGCATTGTCTCCTGCAGGCTCATAACTTGCCAGAGGAATGCATCATCTCCAAGTACCGACCTTGATTTGTTTTTCCAAACTTCCTCTCCCTTGTGATGCAAACTGCAGACTCTTGCTATGTTTGTATGGTTCTTCGCTCTCCTTTAATTTGATCGGTCACAATTTTCTTCTTTTCTGACACTCCTATGGAGACAGTTGCCATTGCACACTAGAGAAAGGCTGTACTTGATGCTAAATGATGTTCATTAGTGTAACTCTGCTTGACAGCAGTGAACACCAAAGTAAATGCTTTGAATATGTTAACGTAACCACACATGTAACCACAAATGGACCCAAACAGCTCTTTTGTCAAATTATAAAGTGATGTATATTATCAGTTGGTTTGGAATGAGAGGTCCCTTCCTCCCTCCCTCCCTCCCTTTTTTGTGTTTGTTTTTCTCCAAAAACAATCCCTGTAGCCTTGAAATCTGCACTGCTTTCCATACTAGAAAGCTTTAACTCATGCAGAAAATAGATTTCTGTTATGCATCAGATTGATGGGAGAGGTGGACACAGGGTTGTATCCAGTGGTGTTTGTCCACCAGCAGAATGGGCACCACATGTGGGATGGGTTGGGCTATTTGGAGGGCAGGGGGAGATGCAGGGGGAAAGAGAGGGAGAGAAAATCTCATCGTGCAAGCAGAGCTCCTCTCGCATGATGTTGGCTGAAGCCCAGAGTCGGAATGCCACAAGTGTGGCAGAATTTATTCCACAAGGTAATTACATTTTGAAAACTAGACTGGAACTCTGAGCTTACCCGTCACTACCGGTGTCTTGGCAAAGCGAGGAAAACAACTTTCCTAATCCATTAGGCAGGCACTCTTCAGTCCTTTGCATTTCTTTGTAGAGAAAGGAAGGGAAGACCCATCACTCACCAAGCATCAGGACATGGAAGAAAGGAGGTTTCCTGCAGGCTTAAAATCTCACACTTCGGTATATGCATGTAGCCTATCCTTTCTTTCAACCGCAGATCATTGGTGATGAAGGAAAAAACAAGCACAAACCGGGAAAAGGTGGACTCAGGTACATCCCAGTAACCATAAATATTTACATTGTAAGTATTACACACTGTCCAGATAACTAGAAATAAAAAGTAGTGTGTAGAAACTGGGCTTGTCCAAGAAATTTTGGTGCCTGGGATGAAGGGCAAGGTGTTGCCCCCTCCCTGCAATTCTATATCCAGAAGGCAGGAATTTAATCTTAATTTGATACTGGCACATTGGGGTAACAGGCTTACTCATGAGATACAGAGCTTTGCCTTACAACACTTTGTTGCTGTTTCCCATCTCAAGCATACTTTGCCTAATGGTAGGGTGAAAAGATTTAATATTTTGCCTTAAACAACAACAACAACAACAACAACAACAACAACAACAACAACAACAGAAAAAAAGCAGTGGAGAGACTTACATGGTGTAAAACTGAACTCTATCTGAAAGACATATCTGTTATTTGTCACTGTCTCAACACTTTGAGTCTTAAAATTAGATGGTTTGGTGTAGGATTGAATAGGGTGCCTTACCATCTTGGGCAGGGATGGCTAATCTTTAAGTTTCTGGCAGCCATTCTGTTCTCCAAGGGCCAGAAGAATCCAATCCCCTCACGGATGATCAGGCTGTGTAATAAGGCTGGCGTCACCAAGTAGTAGAAGCTTCACAGTTATGGGGCACAGATACCTGGTGGCATGAGAGTGTCAATGGGTGGGTGTGGCAAGGGTGCTGTGGAATGAATGCACTTCCTGAAAGATCCCCTTCCTTTTCAGAATGAGTGTGAAATAGCAATGTAGTAACATTTGTGGGAAATAAACATAGAGACTCAGTGTTTCTTCCCCTTAAAAGTGGAAGTGTAAACAAGATTTGGGCCAGACCTTAATATACATTTGGAAGGGTATCTAGGGGCCTGATGATGTTGCTGCAGGTGCCTGATGTGACACATGTTGACAGTTGGCCATCAATGCTCAGGCGGACATCAGTAAGGACTGTCTGTATACATAGATTTGGGAAATTTGCTGCCGCCTCAGTTGGTTGCAGCACCAAACATTAACTCTGAAAATATGATATAAGGACAGATAATGGCATTATAGAAATGGGAGGGAAAGTACTGGACAGCGCAGTCCCATACATGTCTACTCAGAAGTAAAGCCCATTGAGTTCTATGGGACTTGCTCCCAGGTAAATAGGTATAGGATTGCAGCCTGAATAAACTTTTACTGGTTTATTCTGCACGGTGGAGTAGTGAACACTGCATGGTGGAATTTTGAGCTTCTTTGACTTGGATGGGAGGAGCACAATTGTTTGAGGTTTGAACTAGGGGTGTGCACGGACCCCCCCCAGATCGGATCGGGACCTGGATCGGGACCTCCAATTTTGTCCGAGATCGGATCGGACAAAATTGGAGCCCCCCCCCCCGGATCAGATCGGGTCCGATCCCAATCCAAAAATTGGACATCCGATTTTTGGATCGGCCGCCATTTCCCCCCCCCCCCCATAGACTTGCATTGGGGAAAAGAAAGCTTTTCCCCAATGTAAGTCTATGGGGAAAAAATTGCGGCGGGTGGGTGAGGGGGCCCCTAGCTCCCTCCTACCCTCTGGGGCCGTCCACTGTGGGCGCCAGCGGATGGAATCAGACAGCCCTGGGGGGGGTAAGCCCCCTCCCCCTGCTTACCTTCCATGGCCGTCTGCTCCCATCCGCTGCTGGCTGCTGCTGTGCCCCCCTCCCCCCTCCTGCTTACCTTCGGGGCCTGTCTGCTCCCATCCGCTACTGCGAGGAGGCTTCATGGCCTGCTCCTGAGTAGCACATCAGGTGATGTCATCACCTGGCGCGCTACCTAGGGGCTGGCTGCGAAGCCTCCTCGCAGTAGCGGCTGGCAGCGGATAGGAGCAGACGGCCCCTGAAGGTAAGCGGCGCGCGCATGGGCCCCCCTCCCCCCTCCCCCCTGCTTACGTTCCGTGGCCGTCCGCTCCCGTCTGCCACTGGCCGCTACTGCGAGCAGGCTTCGCAGCCTGCTCTTGAGTAGTGCGCCAGGTGATGTCATCACCTGGCGCGCTACCTAGGAGCAGGCCGCAAAGCCTGCTCGCAGTAGCATTCAGTGGCGGACGGGAGTGGACAGCCACAGAAGGTAAGCATGCCGCGCGCCCCCGCGCCCCCCCCCACCCCCCTGCCCCCTGCTTACCTTTCCTGGCCATCTGCTCCCGTCCGCCACCCCCTGCCCCCGTTGTCCGCTTCCATCGGCAGGCACGCGCTGGCGCCCACCAATGGAAGCGGACAGCCCCGCTAGGGAAGCCCCCCCCCCGCTGTCCGCTTCCATCGGCGGGCGCCTGCTGGTGCCTGCCAATGGAAGCGGCGGTGGGTGCCAGCGGGTGCCCGCCGATCCGCCAGTCCGTCCGATCTGGATCAGAACCTTTCCGGATCAGATCGGATTGGATCGGCCAATCCAGCGGTAAAGATCAGAAATCGGATAAATCGGATAATTTTATCCGATTTCTCCCTGGGTCGGATTTGGATCGTGGATCGGACCCGATCCAGTGCACATCCCTAGTTTGAACCTCTGAGGGGAATTTAATTGGCCTCCCTTCCTAGTTTGCAATAAATAGATCTATGGGAAGTCAGAAGCCAAATTAAGGAAAAGGTATGAAATGTCAGCATATATCTCTAAAGTAAAGAGTTTTCAAGTACTCAGATGGGGAGGATTGCATGGAACATGTTGATGCCGAATGTCACAGAACTATCTCCTAAGGTAAATGAAATCCCAAGAACAAATGCAAGCAAGGCCTCATCTTCACGAGGCTGGGAGCGCTGCGCTGTGGCGGCTCCCCGGCATCGCACAGTGAATTGACGCCTCTTATGCCAGTCCTGACGTAAGAGGCGCGCCGGCGGCTTTTCCTGGCGCCGGCCGTGCCGTCGCTCGTGGTGCAGTGCGGCGCCAGCTGTAGGGGTGGCTGGAGCATTGGCTCCCCAGTAGGGCTGCAATCCTGTGCAAATTTACCTGGAAGTAATCTCTAGTGAACATAGTGGGACTTACTTCTAAGTAAACCTGCATGTGTTGAATTTGAGATGAAAGATAATCCAGTGATTAATAGGAATAATGTATTCTCTTTTTAGACTTTGCAATAGGCTGACCAGATAAAATCCAGGTCAGGGCTCATGTAACTTTAACAGTTGTAGAGAAAAGGGAATTTCAGCCTGTGTCACTTGTATGCAATTAGTTCCTGGTGAAATTCCCTCTTCATCACAACAGTTAAAGTTGCAGGCACTATACTAGAGGGACCAAATACAAAAGAAGGCAGGGCCCCTGTAACTTTAACTGTTGTGATGAAGAGGGAATTCCACCAGGAACTAATTGCATACAAATGACACTGGCTGAAATTCCCTTTTCTCTACAGCTGTTAAAGTTACATGAGCCCTGTCCTCCTTTTCATATGGTCAGCCTACTTTGCGATGCAGTCCTGTGTTTACTCAGAAATAAATTGCATTGAATTACTCCCACTAGATTCTGAGATTTATTCCCAAATAAGTGTGGGTAGGATTGCAGCCTCAATATATAGCTGGCAGCCCATTGGTATTGATGCATTTTTTTTCACTGTAACTTTACTGAGTTCAGTGGGACTCACTAATAAGTAAGTGTGCATGGACTAGAGCAGAGGTGGACAGGTTGTGGCCCTCCAGATGTTTCATCCCATCAGCCGTAGACAGCATGGGATCGTGGGTGTTGTGGAACAAAACATCTGGAGGAGCATAAATTGCCCACCCTTGAGCTGGAAAGATGGATCCTGAAAACAAATTTGCTTCTTCCTAAACAACTGGCAGAATATTGCCTGCACATTCCCTGTTGCTCCTGGGAACTGTTAGGGCAAGAGTTTTTGTTTTTGAAATGAAAGCTTCAGGCCAGGGACAACTAATGCCCAAATAGGCACCATGTCGCAGGCTTAGAACCTGGGTTGGACTATTCAGACAGCATAGCGACACCTATGTGATGGCAAATAAGAAGCACACTGCGCTCATCTGTTCTTCCATTCTACAATGTAAAGCAGCCTTCCCCAACCTAGTGCTATCCAGATGTGTTGAACTACATCTCTCATAATCCCCAGCCAGCAATCTAATGACCTGTTGGCTGGGGATGATGAGGGATGTGTGAATCAGCTAAGCTTGAAAGTGCCGATGTCCTCTAAATTCCATTCTTTCAACTCAAGTCTGTATCTTGTTTTCTTTTCGCCTGAAAGTCTGTGCATATTTTAATGTATATTTCCCCAAATGTACACACTAATTGTGTGCATCTTTGAAATGTATGTGTCCTTCTCCCATTGATTAAAGCATATTTGTGTGCATTTCCCAAAAGTGCGCATTTTTTCATGTGTATACTCCAAATATGCACGTGTTTGTCAATTGTATTTTGGCACCGGGTGGGTGGGTGTCTATGAAACAAGCTCAGAAATGTATGGACTTCAACTGCAGATTGCATCCAAGTCTGTGTTTGGTCCAGATGGTGCAAACTGGGTAAAATCCTGATCAAAACAGAACTGAAGCTAATTTGTCATATTTCCCTAGGGACAATGGGGTTGTAGTCCGAAACACCTGGAGGCACTACACTGGGGAAGGCTGATGTAAGAAGTCAGCTATATTTGCTAAATTTAGGATCCTGGCTGGATTTGTTACATTTTTAGTTGCTAATTGCCCTTTCTGTTCAGATGCTGAAGGTGAGGCAGGCTCAAGCATAACACCTTCTACTTTTCTTTCCACAGCCTAGCCAGAGATGAAATATGCATTCCCTAGGGGTAATTTACAAAATATGGGCATGTTGCCCAGAGTAATATAAACAGAACCAGTTGCTTTTTATCATCTAAAGTCTGGGAAAACAACACTAAAGGCTTGAACAAAAAAAAATGTGTCAATATGATTAAACCTCCCCTTTCTTCTCAGCCATGGAGCTCACAAAAACACCATAATTATACTAGTTGTTCTCCCTTAACCAGTTGTCTGAATGTTATCATTAAATACAATTTGCCTTGGAAGTAGCACATTAAATGTTCTGGCTCCTCCCTCTGCGGTTGCGAAATATGCATCCAGTGCTTAGTCATTAAAAGATTTGGTCGCTTGTAATATTTTCAGTTTTGAGGTTGATCAAAGTTCTTTTGCAGTAGATGGATTTAACTTTAAAGGGTTTCTAGTTTGCCTTTAAAAATGCCACACTTTTTGTTAGATGAAAAATGGCCTAATGGTTAGAAAGCTAGTTCAGCAAATAAGGATGAGTTCTGAAGTAAAATTACCTCACCCCCACTCTACTGCCATTATGAGGCCTTGGAGATGTGCCACATTGCTTCAAGATTTGGGCAGGATCCACACCATTGCTTTGAAATGGGTTTAAACGGTTTATAACAGTAGTGATAACTGTTGGGGCCCAGGATACACTCCATATACTATTAGGCTGACCATCTGAAAAGGAGGACAGGGCTCCTGTAACTTTAACAGTTGTAGAGAAAAGGGAATTTCAGCCAGTGTCATTGGTATGCAATTAGTTCCTAGTGAAATTCCCTCTTCATCACAACAGTTAAAGTTGCAGGGGCCCTGCCTTCTTTTGTATATGGTCACTCTAGTATAGTGCCTGCACCTTTAACTGCTGTGATGAAGAGGGAATTTCACCAGGAACTCATTGCATACAAATGACACTGGCTGAAATTCCCTTTTCTCTACAACAGTTAAAGTTGCATGAGCCCTGTCCTCCTTTTCATATGGTCAGCCTACCATATACAGTTTTCAAAACATTTTCAAAATGTCGTATCCTGCTTGGTGTAGATCGGTCCTTGGTCTCTGAAGCTTAACTCAAAAGAAATCAGTAGCTCAACCCAAAGTCCAAGGTAGAACAGGGGTAGGCAGAAGGTAGCTCTCCTGATGTTTTGGACTTCAACTGCCAGAAGTTCCTACCAGCATAGCCAGTGGTCAGGAATGCTGGGAGTTGAAGTCCAAAACATCTGAAGATCTACTTTCTGCCCAGCCCTGATACAGAAAACCCTCTATCAAGAATGGAGTTAGGTGGATTTACAGAGATGCATTGCAGGGGAAACACCAGAATGAGAGGGACTGCAAAACAGGGATATCTTGAGTTGGCAGTAAAACAGGTGGCCATGAAAACACAGGATAAACTATTGCTCTGTCAAGAAACTAGTTGGGTTGCCTTGGGAAGGAGCTATCTACCAAGTTGCTTTGGTAAGGAACAGAGCTGTGGGAGGATCTGAGGGAAATTCTCAGGACGGAATTACTCTGCTAGCATGGGAGCCGCTGCAATGCCATTCCTTCCCATGCATCTGGAGAAATCTCGGAAGAGAGAGGCTGGGAGGAGGAGATGTGGGCAGCTCTTCCCCATGCCAATGTTCCCCTAATTTCTGGAGGTTGATGTGGTGATAAGCTGCACCATGGGCTGCTCCCACTAGGATTAACTCTTCTCATGTTACCCTGGTCAGATGGGAAACAGTGGTGTTGCCGTGGATCCTCACATCACTGGACTAGTGTAAGAAGCTGTTGTAAGATGCCAGGGACAAGAGCCCTTTACTGATGCAGACAAGAAAGCAGGATTTGGCTTGCCAAGATTTTCCGAACACCACTTCAAAACTTGGTTCACCTCACTTTTGTTTCCATTTGCAACTTGTTTTTTCATTTCATTCAAACAAGAAAGGTGCACATTTTTCAAAACTGCACACTATTCCTCCAATGACTAAAGCGTGAAAAAAGTGACATTTTTTAAATGTGATCACAAGCTCAAGAACGTGCAAGCATTTTAAAAAAACACAGCTTGTGTTCGCGTTCACATTTGGGGTTGTGAATAGAACAAGTTCTGATGATTTGCAAACACTAAAACAAAATTCGTGTACATCCCTAATTGGGGGGTAGCCAAATCCAAAATGGGAGGGATCATTTCAACAGCTGTAGTTTGTCAAGCACGCTACAGCTGCTGAAATTTTCTCATCTAAATGGCTGTTAGAATTGCAGGAGCCCCATCTTTCTTTGCATCTGGCCATCCTGGCCAGGATTCTTATCAGTGGTACAGTCTTGAACAGAAGTCCACATGAGTCCTTGTTTGAGGTGTGGCAGTCCTGTCCTTCCCATGTAACGAGTTATATCAGAATATTAACCTGCATATCTTTCCAAGTTTACATATGGAGAACAAGATCTGAGTTGTAAGTTCAGCCATAGTTTTAAATGCCATAAAACCTGCATATAATCTCATTCCCAAAGGGCAATGAAGACATGACACCCTTCTTTCAAAGTTGGGGCAAAGGCCCGCCAGTGCCATCAGGGGAATATTGGTGTATCTCCATAATAAAACTTGGGAAGGCAAAGCATTCCGTCTATTTACTTACTTACTTGCTGCTTGGAAGCCCCCTGAACTCAGAGGCTTCCAAGATTCCTATGCCCTGCCAGGCTGAAGTTGGCAGGGTGGGAAGGGCAGTGGAGGAGATCTTCGCCTCTCTTTCCTCCATCTTTAATTAAAACTGTAGACAGGCTTTTTAGTCTGCCTAGAGATGAGGGAAGAAGGCTGGAGGGGCTCAGGATTTCTTGTATCCTCGCCTCTCCGGTCTCCTTCCTTCTCTGCCCACCAGAACATCCCCTTTCCTCCTCTGAGGTTGTCTTTGCAACCTCAGAGGCAGCTGGCACAGTTCTTTCCATGCCAGCTGTGAGGGTTGAGGTCAGCAGATAGATCTTCATGCTGGCTGTGAGGGGTTGAGGTTGGGGGGGGTGGATTCCAAGCAATGGACACTCTCCCATGGGCCATAGGATTGCTCTCTCAATTAATAATAATAATAATAATAATAATAATAATAATATATTTATTTATCACCCGCCTCTCCCAACGGATCGAGGCGGGGAACAACACCAAACACAAAATACAAAAACTGATTAAAAGCAGATAAAACCAGTACATCATTAAAATACCTATAAAACACCAATAAAACACTTTAAAATTCATCTAGGTAGGCCTGCCGGAAGAGATCAGTCTTTATAGATCTTTTAAATTCCTGAAGACTAGTAAGTTGGCGAATCTCTCCCGGCAGGTCATTCCACAATCTGGGAGTGGCAGAAGAGAAGGTCCTCTGGGTAACGGTTGTCAGTCTAGTTCTTGTTGACTGTAATAAATTCTTCCCAGAGGACCTGAGCGTGCGGGGCGGATTGTATGGGAGAAGGCGATCCCGTAGGTAACCTGGACCCAAACCATGTAGGGCTTTAAAGGTAATAATCAACACTTTGTACTTTGCCCGGAAACTGATTGGCAGCCAGTGAAGAGATTTTAAAACTGGTGTAATGTGGTCACCCCTAGATGTACCGGTGACCAACCTGGCTGCCATATTTGGAACTAGTTGAAGTTTCCGGACTAGGCACAGAGGTAGCCCTATGTACAGCGCATTGCAGAAGTCGAGCCTCGAAGTTACCAGCGCGTGCACTACTGATTTTAGGTCTTCCAACTCTAGGAAGGGGCGCAGCTGGCGTATCAGCCGAAGCTGATAGTAGGCACTCCTGGCAGTCGCATCTATCTGAGCTGTCATTTGGAGCAACGGATCCAGGAGCACCCCCAAGCTGCGAACACAGTCTTTCAGGGGGAGTGTAACCCCATCCAGAACTGGTTGACACACCTCCAACCCCAGGTTGTGGCCCTTGACAGTAAGCACCTCTGTCTTGTCTGGATTCAGCTTCAGTTTGTTTTTCCTCATCCAGCCCATTACCGCCTCCAAGCATTCATTCAGAGGAGACACACTATCCTTAGCTGATGCTGTTGTCGAAGGCATAGAGAAATATATTTGGGTGTCATCAGCATACTGATAGCACCCCGCCCCATGCCTCCGGATGATCTCTCCCAACGGTTTCATGTATATTTTAAACAGCATTGGGGATAGGATGGCACCTTGTGGTACACCACATAGCTGCTCCTTCTTTGAAGAGCAACTATCCCCAAGCATCACCATCTGGAACCTGCCCGAGAGGTAGGACCGGAACCACTGAAGCACAGTGCCCCCAAGTCCCAATTCCCTCAGGCGTTCCAGAAGGATACCATGGTCGATGGTATCGAAAGCCGCTGAGAGGTTCAGGAGTACCAACAGGGACACACTCCCCCTGTCAATACTTAAGCGTAGATCATCCACTAAGGCGACCATAGCAGACTCAACTCCATATCCTGCTCTGAAGCCAGTTTGCGTCTAGAAAATCTGTATCATCCCAAACTGCTTGCAGTTGGAAGGCAACCGCCCTCTCGATCACCTTGCCCAAAAATGGAAGATTTGATACTGGCCTATAGTTATTAAAGTCCAGGGGATCCAGGGAGGGCTTTTTTAGAAGCGGCCGTACTACCGCTTCTTTTAAACATGATGGAAAACTCCCCTCCCTGAGAGATGCATTAATAATATATTGTAATTGTGATCTAACTGCATCTCCTCCCTGGGCGACCAGCCAAGCAGGGCAGGGATCGAGAGGGCAAGTCGTCCTCCTTACTCGACCAAGCAGCTTGTCCACGTCCTCGGTACTCACTAACTGAAACTGATCCAGTGTAATTCTACTCGCGGAGTTGCTGGACACTCCATTGTCAGCCTCTGCTATAACGACAGCATCTAAGTTGGCTCTTATCCGAGAGATTTTATCTGTGAAATGATCGTCAAAGGCATCACAGCGAACTATCGAAGGCTCTAACATCAGGTTCAGGGGGGAGGGTGCCCGAGTTAGACCCCTGACCACCCTGAACAGTTCTGCTGGACGCGAATTCGCAGACGCAATGCGTGCAGAGAAGTAAGCTTTCTTTGCTGCATGTATTGCCACCCCATAGGAACGAAGTTGTTCTCTATGTCGTGTCTTATCGGATATAAGTCGAGTTTTCTGCCATCGGCGCTCTAGTCATCGTCCTTTCCGCTTCAACTCCCTGAGATCTTCTGTATACCAGGGCGCCCGATTAGAAGCAGGTTCGGAGAGGACGTTTGGGGGCGATTGTGTCGATAGCCCTAGTTAGGTCTTGATTCCATCTATTGACCAGGGCTTCTACAGGATCGTCGACGATACCAGCCATAGATCCCTCCAAGGCCTTCTGGAATCCAAAAGGATCCATCAGCCTTCGAGGGCGGACCATCTTAATAGGTCCGCCACCCCTGCAGGGGTGGGTGGTAGCTGTGATACTAACCCTGACCAGAAAGTGGTCTGTCCATGACAATGCAGAGGTATTTGTTGCCTCCGCCCACAGATCTGTCTGTTCGGAGCTGAAGACAGCATTGAGGGTGTGACCTGCTGAATGTGTAGGTCCAGAGACCAATTGGGGTAGGCCCATGGTTGTCATGGATGCCATGAACTCCTGAGCTGCACCTGACAAACCAGCCTCGAATGGGATGTTGAAATCGCCCAGGACCAAAAGCTTGGGCGAATCCAACACCAACTCCGAGACCAGTTCCGTGAGCTCGGCCAGGGAGTATGATAGGCAGCGGGGTGGCCAGTACACTAACAGAATTCCTAGTCTATCCCTGGCCTTCAGACTCAGGTACACACCCTCGATGTGCTTCAATTGCCGGACAGGAAGTCTGGTCAGGTTAAGATTGTCTTTGTAGACCACAGCTACTCCGCCCCCCCGCCCACTTTCCCTCACCTGCTCACTAACACAGTACCCAGCTGGGAGAGCCTGAGCCCATGTCGGCCCACTATCATCTCCCAGCCAGGTTTCTGTGAAGCATGCCAGGTCGGCCTCCTCATCTATAAGGAGGTCATAGATGATATTTGTTTTATTTTTAACCGACCTGGCATTGCATAGGAGCAAGGAGAGGTTCTGTGGGTGGCCTGGTTCGTTCTCCAAGATCCCCGGGGTAGCAGGGCGACTGGAAGGTAAGTTGGGTGTTAAATATCTATCTCTCCTTCCCCTATAATGGCACATCACCCTGCTATCGCCATATCTCCCCTTGCCCTGCACAACAGATATTGCCACTCCCAGACACATTTCAGTTCAACTGCACTCGCAGCCACCTCAAGCGTGTCAGAGGGGTGGACTAGACCAGTGTTCTCCACCTCTCCGCAGGTGGGCCGGGGCTGCGCTGGAGGAGACACTGGGAGCCCCTACGCGCAGCTCTCTCTCTCCCTCTCCAGCCTATCCGGCTTTTGTGCCAAAGAATAGAACTCATGGTTGCTAACAGCAAAATCTGGATGAAAGACAACATTTGAATTAAAACAACATATAAAACAAATAAATCTAGCAGATTTAAAAGCTTTCAGTATCGTAAATACATAAAGTTTGTTAAGGTAATCAGCAGAGTGAAAATGGTTATCATAGTGCTGAAAGAAAGCAGGGAACAAGTTGTACTGGCACGGAATGATAGGTCTTGATGGGCAACATCTCAGAGTCTTTGTTTGATTTGATCCAAAGCCTTGTCTAACCCAGCTTGCAAAAAGAAGCCTGGAGAGAATCCATAGTACTGAGTTTCCAGGCAACTGTTTTGGCCAATTACTCCTATAGCTATCCTCCTGAACAAGGGCTAATAGGCCAGAGCCAATCATGAAGATGTAAGTCTTGAGCCAGAATATTAGAGCGGCCAAGCATGCTCTGAACTCTAGGGGACATTGGCCAGTGTCCAGTAAAATCACTGCATTTCTTACACGTCTTGTGGCATGTAAATTTGCTCACAAAAAGGTTTAAGGATTAGATCAGTCCGTATCAGTCTGTATTTGAAACACACTGCAGCCCCATGCAAGAAGTTGGCGGAGATTTTAGTAATATACATCTTAATAACTACTGGGAAATATTGATCCTCTCTAGCATTAAAGAATGGTAAGACATCAGTCTGGTTTACTGTGGCTTTTGGACTGCATGAAGACTGTGATTAGCCCATGAGGTGCTGTAGAGGGATGAAACTCCCAAGGTATTTAAAGGCTTTAATTTTATTTATTTATTACATTTATATACCACCCCATAGCTGAAGCTCTAGGTTTGTATAGACAGAAAAGGGTCCTACAATCTCATGGGTGGCTGCGGAATGCTGGGAATTGTAGGACTTTTTTTGTCTAAACATGCATAGGATTAATTTTTCATCCTAATCTTTTTTAGTGATATTAACACAAAATACATGGTTTGTGACTTGTTTATTTGCAACACTTTGTTCCCCAAGAAATTTGCTTCTTCGAATTCTCCAATATCGGATTATGTATGTTTTTACCATGACTTTCATTAGGACACTTATTTTACCACATAATCACATCGAGAGCAATTAAAAAGAAAAACCAAGAGTGACATGCCATAAGTATGGTGCTTGATTTAATAAGTATCTCTGTAGACAAAATGGTATTTCAGCTTTGGATTTGATACTGACAGAAAAAGTCTTCACAAGCCATGTCATACCTGCATCTGAGGATGGGCCTCCAGGTCATGGCATTTCTATTACTGTTTTTCTGACATTTTACCCTTCATGTACAGTGTCTGAGATTATGTCTGAGGTAATGTTGCATTGGATCGACCCTCTGGTGAGCTCTGTATAGAATGCTGGATTTGGAACTGGCAGTTCTTCTTACCTCACAGAAACTTCATTGTAATAAAAGGGTGCTTGGCACACTGGAAATTCTATATGGGTGAGACTAGTGCAGCGGCTGGAATATTACCATTAATGTGGACCCAAATAATTCAAGAACTCTGGGGACTCAGAACATTCTCTTACATTGTGATGTTCCTAGTGGATAGGCTGACCATATGAAAAGGAGGACAGGGCTCATGTAACTTTAACAGTTGTAGAGAAAAGGGAATTTCAGCCAGTGTCATTTGTATGCAATTAGTTCCTGGTGAAATCCCCTCTTCATCACAACTGTTAAAGTTGCAAGGGCCCTGCCTTCTTTTGTATCTGGTCACTCTAGTATAGTGCCTGCAACTTTAACTGTTGTGATGAAGAGGGAATTTCACCAGGACCTAATTGCATACAAACGACACTGGCTGAAATTCCCTTTTCTCTACAACTGTTAAAGTTACATGAGCCCTGTCCTCCTTTTCATATGGTCAGCCTACTAGTGGAGGAATGATCTGGAGGGGAGTGGGGCTAGTGTGCTCCCCTCTCTGCGCTCTTACTATATTCAGATTCTGAATGCCTGCACAGGAGTTACTTTCTTATGGCATCTGCTTTCAAGTGCAGACAGGGAGGAAAAAGTTGGCATTTCATTTTCTTTGTTCGCTATCTTAAACTACACCCACATGAACAGCCAAAATTAGAGCAGGAAATAGGAGTTTGTTCTCTTTCTCTGTGCCTCGAGCAATTTGGCTCTCCTTTCATTCAGCTTTCAACAGAGTCCATGGGATTCACTCTTTCTTTGTTGTGTGTGTCATGGTGGTGGCAGCGATTAGATCTTATACACACTTGAGAGGCAAAGTGTAGCAAGATGCAGTACCCTCCGTCACTGAAATTAGATTGATCTTTACATAGTTTAAATGAATGAGTAAATGCTATGGTCAGGTAGGAGATGAATGAAACGTATTTACCAAGAACTGCCATTCAGATTCTACAAATGTTCACTTTCACAGCAGTTTACTTAAGAATAAATAATAAAATAAGAGCATTGTTGAATTGCTGGTCTCCCGTGGAATAGGTATTGGTAATATCTCTCATTGAATAAATGTGCAGCAAAGTTGTGGGGTTTTTTACATCCTTAAGGGCAGCCAATGTGCATGCCGTACTATTATAAAGAATGTTCTGATGACCAATACGCAGCCTTCTTAGGAGGATTGGGCTGCAAAACACTCACAATCAAATTGTAATGGAAGTCCATTTGGTTGTATCCAATGTTAGTTCTATTTAGAGTAGACTCGTTGAAATGAACAGGATAGGGTGACCAGATAAAATCCAGGTCAGGGCTCATGTCACTTTAACAGTTGTAGAGAAAAGGGAATTTCAGCCAGTGTCATTTGTATGCCATTAGTTCCTGGTGAAATTCCCTCTTCATCACAACAGTTAAAGGTGCAGGCACTATACTAGAGTGACCTTATACAAAAGAAGGCAGGACCCCTGCACCTTTAACTGTTGTGATGAAGAGGGAATTTCACCAGGAACTAATTGCATACAAATGGCACTGGCTGAAATTCCCTTTTCTCTACAGCTGTTAAAGTTACATGAGCCCTGACCTGGATTTTATCTGGTCAGCCTAGAACAGGATATAAGTTAGAGTAACATTGGATACAACCCACTGATTTTATTCTACTACATTTCTAAGAAGCAGGGTTTGGCTAATATGTCTGCAAGCAAAGATTTTAGGATGTCCAGAATTGATTTGCTGTCATAGAGAGAACGCTTTTTTTTGGCTAAAGGGCGGGATGTAAGTGCTAAAATAAATAAATAAATAAATAAATAAATTAAAAAAACAGATTTTCTTGCAAATATAATACAAATATGCATGATTTGTGCTTCAATTAAAATATGGCCTCATATGCAAGCTATTGGCCTCAATTAAAAAGCTTGTCTTAAAAACAAAACACTGCTAAGATTGCACATTATTACAAGTATATGATATGCAGAACATGATATTGCATGCGTGCATAATGTGAATAATTCACAAGAATAACCACAAGAATTTTGCTAACACTGATATACATATATCAGAAAAGATGGGGGCTGGGGGAGAAAGATTCCTGCCACTAAAGTTAACGACTAAGAAGTTATATTGCAACATAAAGTGTTTATGGTCCATGTTTTTAAGGAGAGTGTGTGTACTCTAGGGACTATGATACATCAGATCCCATGTTGTGCATAGAGATATGGTTTTCCAGAAAAAAAATGTCCCTATGCAAATTAGGCCAATTTGCATTAAAATCACTTTGCAGTGGAAAATGTTTGGATGTACTAGAGAGTAATCAGATTTAGCATGTTTATTTTAATTGTGTTTAGTAAACAAACTTCCCCATATTAATTTTTGACCCAATACACCCCAAGTATTTTATCTGAAATATTTGAGGGAAATAATGTGATTTTAATGTTGTATAACATAGATTTTTAAAATTAAAATATTTGCAAAAAAAAATTAAAGACAATAGCATGTACTTCCCTTGCACTGTTTAAGTTTAAGAAAAAGAATAAACTTATTAATACTTATTAATACTTATTAAAGTTAGCAACCTAAAGAACAGCACACAATATATTGACAATCACTCAACTGTTTCAACAGAGTTCCATTCTCTATCATTAATGTTTTTGGGACTCTTTCAGTTTATTAGTTCCATTTCGCATTGAGACATATATATGTATTTCAATGATATATATATATTCTCTCACATACTTGCTAGGGATGAAAAACTAATTACAACTTTGAAACTGCAAGGTTTGCATCATATTGTATTTGCAGTTGCCATCTATCCTTTGTTACTAAGGAACTTATGAAATGGAAAATATTTGACAGAAGAAATTCCGTTTTGGGGAATGATATATATTCTATCAATCTATAACTTTTTTCATGTGGTAAGAAGAGAATGTAAGAAGGGTTGTGCTCGATCAGACCAAAGGCCTATCTAATAGGGATGTGCAAAGTGGGTCTTCTCCGCCTCAGAATTCGAGCCAGAGCTCCGTTGAGGTGATTCTCTGCCCCGATTTCGGAGCGGCTCCCTTACTCTACCCCGTCGGATTACTCCTTGGAGAACCGTCCGTTTTTTGATAACTGCTCTAGTCAATGGAAACAAATGCTTACAGCTCCCTCATTTTTAAAGATAAAGAGATTATTATTTTTTGTATATTTATCTTTATTTGATTTTCTTACCTACCAAACATCCAGCTAACACATCAATAATATCAATCATATCCATTATTTAAATCCCTAACCCTCCCCCCTCCCCCACCGTACTTGTTTTTTTCTCCTTTTTCCTTTCATTTTCTCTTAAATTAATTAGATTAAATTTGGCACGGTGATAGCTCTTAAGTAGGTCTTTAGACATGCCAAATTTGGTGCAGATCCCTTCAAGCCTTGATTTTTTAGGATTTTTTTTAAAGTTCGTGGTTTAAAAATTATTATTTTTAAAAAATGCTATCATTTTTAAAGATAAAGAGATGAAACTTGGCATGATTATAGATCTTAAGTAGGGCTTTAGGCATGCCAAGTTTGTAGCAGATCCATTCATACCTTGATGTTTTAGGAATTTTAGGAATTTCCCCCCCTCAAGCCATTATCCTTCATAAACACACACACACACACACACACACACACACACACACGTTAATCCACCCCAGGGCTTTTATGGAGGGAGCTTTTATTCTTTACTTTGCTGATGCAGAGCCTCCACTGCTGCGGGTGGAAGTTTCTACTGCAGCCTTCTCCAACCTGGTGCCCTCCAGAGTGATTGGATGGAGCGTTCCCCCCCCCCCCCCACTGCACTGGAATCCCAGCCAGCCAATAGGAGTAATAGTTTAACTGAAATAGAGATCTTGCCTGATTCAGGTCTAGAGCTTACTCACTCACGATGCCAGCCAGCCCAGCAGCACTTTCGCACTGTTGATGATTGACTTCTGTGAGTCCAAGCAGAAACGCACTCCCGCTCTCCCCCCACGGGTAGAACCAGCAGCCAGTTAGTGTTTCCCACTCCCCTGAACACTGTGATTGGAAGAGAACACGGACAGCGCTGTGGCAATTCCTAATTGGTTAGCCATAGATGTCAATATCAAAGCTATCCCTCACCCCTCTCAACATCTTCCAGATATGGAGATTGAGACACACACACACACACACACACACACAGAGCATTGATGCCAGAAAAACAGTTGGATAATTTTGGAGACTTTAGAAGCTCCGATTGGGCACGTCTCCACTTTGATAATAATCAATGGGTTTGGAAGCGGCCAATCTCCCCTTTGGAAGATCGAATGCTCCGCGGATGTTAATGGTTACCAGATAATTCCAAGGCGGAGAGCACACCCCTACTATCTAAGTCCTGCATTCTATTCCGACAGTGGCCAACCAGATATTTCCATGAAGCCCATAAGGAGATGAATGCAGAAACTCCCTCCCACATACGTTCTGCAGCAACTGGTAATCAGATACACACTGCCTCTGGATGGAATATATACAACCATAGTGTCCTAATCTCAGTTTTACCTGGGATAGACAATTGAATGCCAAAATAACCACTTAACAGGCCCCATGTCTGGCAAAATTGGACTTGTAGGTTCATTGTCATCCATTATCCTCTTCCAAAAACTGATTGTTCTGGTTGTCAGATGCTAATATAGTTTTCCTCTAATAATCAACAGAAACACCCTGTTGTTTGAGATCATCTCTGAAATAATGAAGAGATATTTACTATCCAATTCCTGTGAAATTGAGGAATTGCTATCACATCTGGTGGATACCATGGAATTACCTTCAGGGGTTGTTATGCAGGACTACTGGTGAACTAACCATGAACCAGCCTGATGTCTGTAAGGCAGTGGTGTGCAACTTGTGGCCCTCCAGATGTTTTGGCCTACAGCTCCCATGATCCTTCACCATTGGCTATGCTTGTTCGGGCTGATGGGAATTGTAGGCCAAAACATCAGGAGTGCCAGAAGTTGCCCACCCTTGGTTTAGAGCTTCTGAACAATCTCTTTCCTACATGAGGGCTGATGAGACTTGCACTGTCATGATGGCTCCTTTTCAAGCTGCTGTTTTTGCATAAATTGTGGCAGCCACGTGTCCAGTTCCTGCATGGAGGTGCTAATTCATCTGATCAGTGCTCCTATATGGCCCCAGCTAAACCCTGAGCCCACCAGCATGAACCCCCAAGGTTTATGAGGGCTCCACTAATTGTAAGAACCAACCCATTCTACATTTATTAGTTTTAGCATCCGGGCATGTATTTAATTGAGAAGGCTCCATACTATTTTTTTCCCTGTTATCTTTTCCTTATAGATGTAATTATCTGGGAACCAAGAGAGGAGACTTGAAAGGTGCACAGCAGATAATTTATTGCTCCAACATGTTTCTTCCGCACCACAGATTTGGTTTTCCTTTGGAACAAATTATATCAGTTGCCCCTGAGAAGAACAGTGATAAGACTTGAAACATGTTGGACCAATGAATGATCATCTGTGAACCTTTGAAGTCTGCTCTCGTTGCTGTTGTATTTGGTGCCCTCTCATCTTTCCTTCTGCTACAATTTTTATCTGATTAACAAAAATGGGATGGTAAAAATAATGGTTTTCTACATTGTATACATAAAGTTGGGTTTTCTTCTCAAGAGGCAGCATATTCTCCAATCCTTCCCGTCCCACCCCAGATAAGCATAGTGACAGTGGCAATAAATCAAATTGCCTGGAGGGGAAATCTAACACCACCAGGAGTGCCAGTCCAAGGGACAGCCATACTGCAAGGAGGTTGCCATTTTAGCCCTAGGCACGTCGGTTGTCCCCTTGACTCTCCTTCCACTAATATGAGCTGGAGACATTGAATAATTTTCCTCAGCACATTCAGCCTGAGTCTATTTAGGGACAGGCTAACAATGGGAGGAATCAGTGTGAAAGTGCAGCCGTAGCAGCATGTAAACCCTAATTTGAACAAAATATCAAATCGTTTTTGATTTAGGGAAACAACTTCTCTACAATTCCTTCTGCTGAGTATTCAAAATCAAGGCCTGCTTAGGAACTGAGCGATGCCTTGGCAAAGGTTATATCTTGTGAGGATGTTCTGCAATTACAGTGAAATGTGAATGGGTGTTTATTCTGCGAAAGCGTTGATTTTGTTGCTGATGCTGCTGTCCTGGAAATGAGGAGACAAGCTGTGCCAGGAACATCATTTATGACCTCTGAGAAAATTTGAATTCACTCCGGTATGCTTGTTTTCTGTACATTGAGAGGGATGGCACGGCTGCAAATAAAGAATATGACTGTCCCTTTGGGATTTTGCTCGGTAAAACTACAATACACTCAAGGCTGAAGTAGATGTTACATGCAAATACATGTAACAAACCTCTGGTGGGTCTTTTTCTTTCCCTTTCCAGAAAAAAAAAGCTTCTGCAGGCACCAGAAAGATGCATCATTTCCTGGTGAAATATATAAAATAGAGGCTTGACATATACATACTACTATATCTTGTGTTAGGCCGCAGTCCAAGTATGCCAACCAGCAAAGACAAGGTTTCCAATGAACTAATTCAAACCAAACGCTCCAAGCGCAAGGAATCAGACAACGCTGCACTGGAGCAGTAATTGGGTTTTTATACAAAATTTATAACACCAAATGGTACAATTTAACTCAGTAATGATTTGAAATAATCATATAAACAGTCAATAGGGTTTCAAAAACGTTAACTCAGTAATGATTTGAAATAATCATATAAACAGTCAATAGGGTTTCAAAAACGACAATATCAATGAAGGTCTTAACAATCAGTTCCAGGCAATCTACAGTTGTAATTGCAGTCTACAAGTTTTCAGACACAACACTTGTATCTGGCAGTTTACTACTATGGACCCCCGCTGAACTTCCATTTTGAATGGGAAGTCTTCCTCAGGTATTCAGACAGATGTAACTCATAACAATTTACAACAATTTACAAAACTCATAACAATTTGTAAGGACTGATAATGTTGGGAAAACAATTTCACATCCCTAATCGGCTGGATTGTCAACAGTCTGCTGGTCAATAAAGGTGAGAGAGCCTATTTTGGGGTGGGGGTGGGGATAATGGTGAGATAATCCCTCTTGTTTCTTCAGCTCACGCTTCCCAAAAAGTCAATACTCCTATGACCAGTCACAGACACAGCAGTCCAATACATACTTACTTGGGAATAAGTCCCATTGAATACAATGGAACTTACTAGTGAGAAATGTGTATAGGGTTGTGCTGCAGGTTCCTTATTTCATTTATGCCCTTAACAACCCTGTGAGGTAGGCTACAATTCCATTTTACAAACGTTAGAGTGAGGGATGGTGCCATATCCAAGACAATGTGTTGCAACTACAACAGACCAAATTCTGCAACTATCTAAGAAAATAATTTTATAGCAATTTCTTAATTGCACATTAATTATTCATTTAGTTGATTTCATTTATCGATTTTTCATTTGTATGGCGCTTATAGGAGCTCCAGGAAATGGGACATTTCTGAGCTGCATGCAAATTTTGCCTAAAAGTAAGATTAAAAAAAGCCATCAATTGTAATCCACTTTATTTTTGATACTATTCTTTTTACTTAGAAGGCTATTTTGATTGTGCAAGGTAATTAACCAGCTTCTGCACATTTGAAATTGATTTTTCTCATTAAATCCAGTAATTAGACATTAATCCTTCCATGTATTAATTTACTGTGAAAAGCTAAAAGTCACTTAGGGCATAATCCTATGCATGTTAACCCTGGGGGATGCTGGGAGTTGTAGGACTTTTCTCTGTCTAAACACCCATAAGATTGCACTTTTAGGCTTAATCCTATATACATTTACCTGGGAGTAAGCCCAGTTAACTTTAATGAGGCTTACTGCTTAATAATAATAATAATAATATATTTATTTATTTATTTATTTCTTACCTGCCTCTCCCTTCAGATCGAGGTGGGGAACAACATCAATACAAACAATATAAAATACATAAAACTGATTAAAAGCATATAAAATTAATACATTATTAAAATATCAACAAAGTCTTAAAATTCGACTGGGTAGGCCTGGTGGAAGAGATCAGTCTTTAGAGCTCTCTTAAATTCTAGAAGACTAGTAAGTTGGCGGATCTCCTCCGGCAGGTCGTTCCACAGTCTGGGAGCGGCAGAAGAGAAGGTCCTCTGGGTAATGGTTGTGAGCCTAGTCTTCGCCGAATGTTAGGGTGACCAGATAAAATCCAGGTCAGGGCTCATGTAACTTTAACAGTTGTAGAGAAAAAGGGAATTTCAGCCAGTGTCATTTGTATGCAATTAGTTCCTGGTGAAATTCCCTCTTCATCACAACTGTTAAAGTTGCAGGGGTCCTGCCTTCTTTTGTATATGGTCACTCTAGTATAGTGCATGCATCTTTAACTGTTGTGATGAAGAGGGAATTTCACCAGAAACTAATTGCATACAAATGACACTGGCTGAAATTCCCTTTTCTCTACAACTGTTAAAGTTACATGAGCCCTGACCTGGATTTTATCTGGTCAGCCTACCGAATGTAGTAAATTTTTCCCAAAGGACCTGAGTATGTAGGGTGGATTGTATGGGAGAAGGCGATTCCACAGGTAACTTGGACCCAAACCATATAGGGCTTTACAGGTAGGCTGACCATATGAAAAGGAGGACAGGGCTCATGTAACTTTAACTGTTGTAGAGAAAAGGGAATTTCAGCCAGTGTCATTTGTATGCAGTTAGTCCCTGGTGAAATTCCCTCTTCATCACAACAGTTAAAGTTGCAGGCACTATATTAGAGTGACCATATACAAAAGAAGGCGGGGCCCCTGCAACTTTAACTGTTGTGATGAAGAGGGGATTTCACCAGGAACTAATTGCATACAAATGACACTGGCTGAAATTCGCTTTTCTCTACAACTGTTAAAGTTACATGAGCCCTGTCCTCCTTTTCATATGGTCAGCCTATTTACAGGTAATAACCAACACCTTGTACTTTGCCCGGAAACTAATTGGCAGCCAGTGGAGTGATTTTAAAGTAGAGAAGCATAGGATTTATTTAAGCTTCTGATCTATTACAAAGATATCCCAAGTAACAGTAAAAATGGGAGAACATCCATTGCATTTATTTCCCCCCCCCCCCCAGAATGCAATCATAAATACACTTACTCTGGAGTAAGCTCAGTTGAATAAACACACCTCCTTTAGAGTTCCCTCGCATCATTTTGTTCAGTTTCTCTTTGGCTAGTTTCCTGCTTCTTCTGATATATTTTCCATCAGTAATTTTTATAACGAACAATTTGCGCTTTGAATTCCTTGGCTCAAATTCCCTATTGTCAATTTTGGATGGCCAGTTCCTTTTCTCTCCACTTTCTTCCTGTCAAAAAGACTTCTCCCCCCCACCCCCCCTTTGCCTCCTTGGCTCTACTACTTAACCACGATGATATCCTTTTGGACTTGCTTGTGCCGGTTATAATCTGTGGCATACTTCTTAAAATATCCTCCAAGCTTCTTGAAGGGGGCCTTGACCCCTCATAACTGTGCCTTTCAACTGCCTGTTCACTAATCCTCTCATTTTTGAGAAATTCCCCCTATTGAAATTGAATATGGCAATGTCAGCTTTTCAGGGCAGTTTCCCACTTGCGTATAGATAAAAGTTGAGTAGAATATGGTGTCTTTTCCTCCCTGTAGCCAACAACAAGGAAGCCCCTCTGTGTACATGGTTCAGCATTGCTGGACTGCCGCCTCTGCGTTTAAGAAGATGCCTCCTATAGCAGATCCTTCCAAGAACAGCTCACTTTGCTCCTTCCTTTAAAACTAATATGTATTGGATCAGACCCTTTTGATTCATGTAGTGAAAGACTGTGGCTGGAGAATGTACTAACTAATAGCTCAGTTAAGAAACGTAGTTGATAAATACCCTACATTGGTGACGCTTACTAGGGATGTGCACTGGATCGGACCCGATCCACGATCCGAGTCCGGTCCAGTGGGAAATCGGATAAATTATCCGATTTCCGATCCCGCAGCTGGATCGGCCGATCCAATCCGAACCGGTCCGAAAAAGCTCCGAACCGGTTCGGCGGATCGGCGGATCGGCGGGCGCCCACTGGCGCCCACCGCCGCTTCCATTGGCGGGCGCCAGCGGGCGCCCGCCGATGAAAGTGGACAGCGTGGGTGGGAGGAGGGGGGCACTTACCTTCTCGGCCCGGTGGCTCCCGTCCGGCGCCGGCGCCTACTACTACTAGCAGGCTCCGCGGCCTGCTCTAGGGTGGCGCGCCGGGTGATGTCATCACCCGGCGCGCTACTCTAGAGCAGGCCGCGGAGCCTGCTGGTAGTAGTAGGCGCCGGCGCCGGACGGGAGCCACCGGGGCGGGAAGGTAAGGAGGGGGTGCGTGGAGGGGAGGAGGGGGCGGGGGGAGGGGGGCCCTTACCTTTCCGGCCCAGCGGCTCCCGTCCGGCGCCGGCGCCTACTACTCCCAGCAGGCTCCGCGGCCTGCTCTAGGATGGCGCGCCGGGTGATGTCATCACCCGGCGCGCTACTCTAGAGCAGGCCGCGGAGCCTGCTGGAAGTAGTAGGCGCCGGCGCCGGACGGGAGCCGCCGGGCCGGAAAGGTAAGGAGGGGGTGCGTGGAGGGGAGGAGGGGGAGGGGGGAGGGGGGCCCTTACCTTTCCGGCCCGGCGGCTCCCGTCCGGCGCCGGCGCCTACTACTCCCAGCAGGCTCCGCGGCCTGCTCTAGGATGGCGCGCCGGGTGATGTCATCACCCGGCGCGCTACTCTAGAGCAGGCCGCGGAGCCTGCTGGAAGTAGTAGGCGCCGGCGCCGGACGGGAGCCGCCGGGCCGGAAAGGTAAGGAGGGGGTGCGTGGAGGGGAGGAGGGGGAGGGGGGAGGGGGGCCCTTACCTTTCCGGCCCGGCGGCTCCCGTCCGGCGCCGGCGCCTACTACTCCCAGCAGGCTCCGCGGCCTGCTCTAGGATGGCGCGCTGGGTGATGTCATCACCCGGCGCGCTACTCTAGAGCAGGCCGCGGACCCTACTGGAAGTAGTAGGTGCCGGCGCCGGACGGGAGCCGCCGGGCCGGAAAGGTAAGGAGGGGGTGCGTGGAGGGGAGGAGGGGGAGGGGGGCCCTTACCTTTCCGGCCCGGCGGCTCCCGTCCGGCGCCGGCGCCTACTACTCCCAGCAGGCTCCGCGGCCTGCTCTAGGATGGCGCGCCGGGTGATGTCATCACCCGGCGCGCTACTCGAGAGTAGGCCGCGGAGCCCGCTGGTAGTAGCCGCCGGCGCCGGACGGGCCGAGAAGGTAAGCAGTGGCGGGGAAGGGGGCTTACCCCCCCCCGGAGCCGTCCGCTTCTATCCGCTGGCGCCCGCGGGCGCCAGCGGATGGAAGCGGGCGGCCCCAGGGGGGGTAGGGAGCGCGGGGGAGGGGGTTTACCTGCCGGGGCCGTCCACAGCGGACGGCCCCGGGGGGGGGGGAGGGAGTTAGGCCCCCCCTTACCCACCCGCCGCCATTTTTTCCTCATAGACTTGCATTGCAATGCAAGTCTATGGGGAAAAAATGGCGGCCGATCCAAAAATGTACGATTTTTGGGTCGGGATCGGACTCGATCCGGTCCGGGGGGCCTCCGATTTTGTCCGAACCGGTCCGGGACAAAATTGGAGGTCCCGATCCGGGTCCCGATCCGATCCGGGGGGTCCGTGCACACCCCTAACGCTTACATTGAAAGCAGTTGGAGATCCAGTTTGGATGAAGACCCTCTCACTCAAACTCCTTACAAACCAGGCAATTTGATTTTTAATTGGTCTGGTTGCATTATTGTTATTATTATTAATAATAATAATAATCTCTCGCTCGTGGTGGTTTTTCTAGATGGACATGACAGGCTGTGCCAAGTCATGCTGTCTTTTATTGATTCAGGAATTTCCTGACGATTGAGCATGTTTTAATTATGACTGCTTTCTGGATGTTGGTGTGGATGTATTCTGGTAGGCCCAGTTTCTAGAGGTTTTCCGTATAGTTTTTAGATGTGATGTCAGTGACTGATGTGACTAATGGAATAATTGTGACCTTTTCCTGTTGCCATAGTTCTTTGACTTCCATGGCCAGTGGTGTATATTTGTCTCTCTTTTCTTCTTCCTTTTCAACAACATTTTTGTCATTTGGTATTGCTATGTCGATGAGGTATGTGTGCTTTTCTTTTTTGTTTATGAACATTATGTCTGGTCGGTTGCAAGGTGTTGTCTTGTCGGTATGAATTGTTCTGTTCTAGTATATTTTATGGTCTGCATTTCGGGTGAGTATGTATAGTATGGTGTAGGTTGTTTGATAAGGTTGAATTTGATGGCCAGTTGTTGGTGAATTATTTTTGCAGCTGTATTGTGTCTGTCTGTATAGTCCCTGCCAGAATTTTACATCCTCCTGTCATATGGCCTATTGTTTCTTGGAATTGATGGCATTTCCTGTATAGGTCTGTTGTTACACTGTTATCTTTTATGATGTAGTTTTGGTAGTTCTTGGTGGTTATAACTTGATCCTGTATAGCTATTAGGAATCCTTCAGTTTCTGGTACTAGCTCACCCTTCCTGAGCCATTCGTATGATTGTTCTTTGTTTATTTGTGGGTTCTGTATTATGTTGTAGTGTTTCCCATGGAGTGCTTTTTGTGCCTATTTTTCTTTTTTCTCTGTGAGTGTGAATGGTTGTGTTTGATCTTCGTTTTGTAGTGCTAGGTTGAGTGGGGTGTAGTTTTATCTGCTTTTACTATGGCTTTATGAATGGGGGTGTTTTTAGTGTGGAAGAATTCTCTGAGTGGTTTTATTTGTTTAGCATGAATTGTGTTAATGTCCAGCAGACCTTTTGCTCCTTCTTTCCTGCTGATTGTTATTCTTTCAATGCATGAGTTGGGATGGAGCATGCAGTGTTTTGTGAGTTTGGTGCGATTGAGTCTGTTTATTTCTTCGAGTGTAGTGTGTGACCAGTGTATGATTCCGAATGAGTATGTGAGGATGGGTATTGTGTAGGTGTTGATGGCTGTGCAAATGCTTTTAGAGTTGAGCTTAGATTTTAGGATTTCTGATAGGTGAGTTTTATATTGCATTCTTAGATGAGCTTTTACTGTGGAGTGATTGATTATTGTGTTTTGTTGGAATCCTAAGTATTTGTATGTTTCATTTTCTTCCATGTTATCTAATAGTTCGTTATTTAGTGTTTCTGATGTTTCTTCTTCTTTCCATTTTCCTCTTTCTATGTGTAGCATCTTGCATTTTCCTATCCCAAATTCCATTTTCATGTCTGTCGTCAGTTCTTTAGTGATTCGCAGGAGGTCTTTTATCTGTGTTGACGTTGAAGCATAGACATTGATGTCGTCCATGTACAGGAGGTGATGGAATCTGTGCTGTGCTTGTTTTTGGTGTTTTATGTCGATGCCGTATGTGGTGTTGTTAAGGGTGTTGGATAGTGGATTGAGACACAGGCAAAACCATAGGGCTCTGAATGCATCACCTTGGAATATGCCATGTTTGATATTTATTTTTTCTGTCTGTATATGGTCCTTGTCTCTTGCTAGGTGTATTGTCGTTCTCCATGTCTCCATGATTCTTGTGTGACGGAGTCAAAAGCCTTTTTATAGTCTATGTAGAATGTATGGAGGTTTCTTTTCTGTTTTTCTGTTTGCTTCATGATGATACTGTCTATTATTAACTTTTCTTTGCATCGTCTGCTGTTCTTTTTTCATCCTTTTTCTTCTGTGAGTATATTATGCTGGGTGAGATGTGCTTCAATTTTCTGTGTGATTGTGGCAGTTATAATTTTGTAGAGTGTTGGAAGGCATGTTATGGGTCTGTACTTAGCTGGGTTTTGGGTATCTGGAGTTTTTGGTTTAATGTAGGTTTTGCCTTCGGTAAGGAATAGGGGGAATAGGTGCGGGTGTTTTATGACTGTGTTGATCTGTTGAGTGAGGTATTTGTGTGTTGATGTGAGCTGTTTGTACCAGGAATTTTGAATTTGGTCCTGGCCAGCTGCTTTCCAGTTATGTGTCCATTTTATTGTTTCCTTCAGTTCCTCCAGGGTTATTGTATACTCTGTTTGCTGTGGTACTTGTCTTTGTCTTTCTTCTTGTTGTCTTATCCAGCTTGTGCTTTCTTTGTGTTGTACTGGTTCTGACCAGATATCTTTTCAGAATGTGGTTGTTGTTATTATTATTATTATTATTATTATCATCATCACCCTCATCCTCATCTATATATGTAAATAATTTGGCAATGGTCATTTAGGAAAGTAATCCCCCCATTGTGCCCTAATTGGGACACAGTTATCTTAATGCCTCCTTTTAGATTCCTTTGGCACATAAGTTTACTTTTTAACATTTTGTTTCTCTCTCTCTCTCTCTCTCTCTCTAACCTAGAGTAGCTTGCTGCTTTTAGGATATACTTTAAGACAGCATAAGTGATGTTTTCTTTAAGCTTCAACTTAAATGATATTGAGTATACTATTGTTGGGACCATCCCTTGACGACAACATTAAGTGGTGACTTGCCTGTGTGAATGGACAATCACATTCACAGATACCACCACTGTCAGAATTTTCGCATGATGTCAAAACACAGTGCTCTCCTCATGAGTCGGTTGACATATTAATCTACCAGCAATCAACAGTAGAGAAATCAAGTGATGGATATGTGTGAACTATTTCTGAATAGAGGGGAGAACAAGGTTTCCTAAATGCCACCCTAGGTCTTGACAAGGTACTAGAATTTTTATTGTTGACTAGAGTTCCTGCACTAGCAAAATCTTCAAACATTTGTTTGCATCTACATTTGTTCCACGTTGCAGATTCCATTGCAGCATT
This sequence comes from Anniella stebbinsi, assembly GCA_029215795.1. Taxonomy (NCBI): domain Eukaryota; kingdom Metazoa; phylum Chordata; class Lepidosauria; order Squamata; family Anniellidae; genus Anniella; species Anniella stebbinsi. Next base: position 194,528,108 of record JARDYH010000001.1, on the reverse strand, counting down.
GCACTCAAAAGTGAGTGGGTACCTGTACTCATGTTCTTCACGAGCCACACGGGGATTAGGAAATAGTGACATGGTCACATTCTGGAGATGTTTCCCAAGAGTCAGATTTCCTGAATTCTTAAATAGGCTAATAGCCCCACTAACCTCTTGCCAAATTAATCTAGCAAGCTCAGACACAACTGTGGATCTAAGCAAGATATCCCAAAGCTACAGTTGAACTTGATGGTGTGTAAATGCCTACCAGCGAAATTAAGAGGTTCACCAAGGTGGTTTTCATTAATTTGGTAATTGTGCTTCATTGGTAATTGAACCAATACCAATGAAGCACAATAAAGCCATATTTGTCTGTCACTGAGCTACAGCACCCCCCCCCCCCCCAACCTGTCTCTGCTGCAGTAGCACAATAGAAAAAGCATGGCTTCTGGTCATGTATCATCCTATCCTCTAAAAATGGAAGTACAACAAGACAGGCTTTCTGAAATGATCTAAGCTGGCAAAGAGATTCATATGGGAACAGAGATGCCAATAAATAAGTAATGTATAAAACTTGATAGGCATAAATTCACTGCTGCTGCCAGAAAGAAATGGTACCTTGATTAAGCTCACACAGAGAGAGTTAAACCATGAGACTGGAGTGTGACATGGGAAGTTCAGACCCTCAGACAGGGTAAATTGATAAAACTGCCTCTACGCTGTGGTGAATTAATCTATCTGAAGGTTTGGCCCTTAGGAATTAATTTGGTAAAAGAGAAATGGATTTTGGAAAGTTGTATAACTCCTTATTAAGAACTTTTGTTCATGTTAGCTCTTGAAGCTTAATAATAGGCATGTGGCCTTGCTCATACTCAATTTTTAACAGAACATGGAAATCTTTAGAAGTAGTTCATTAAGAAAAGAGGAACTAAAACTTTATTTCAGAATGGGCTTAGAACACATTGTAAATTACCTTTCCTGGAAGTTTCACAATATATATATATATATATTTGAAAACCGAGTAACTGTAAACATAAACTGAACTTTGTGCATACATCTGTCATTGCATCTGATTCTAACTCTCCAAGTTTGCAATCAAAGTCCATCCTCTTAAGCAGTAGTATTGGAGCAAAATATTTCATATGCATAAGATCAAATTCTACTTGAGAATTATTTGAACTGACAAGTCCCTAGATTTTCCTAGCATAGATATCATTGAAAAAAATTCCTTGGGCAGCATCCTATGCTGCCTATGCACTGGTGGGACCCACCACTAGAGCAATGGGGAGCTAGTGGTTCTTAAATCAATTGGAAATTAGCAGAAAAGCTCGTTTCTGGAATGGGGCAGGTCAGCAAAACTCTCAGAAAGGAACTCTGTTTTGTCCTGATCTTTTGGAAGTGCTAACTTCCTGTTGTGCTAGCAGTGGGCTATACTGGCCCAATGGAATGAGCAGGAGTACAGCAGCAGATCTATAGGAGTGTATTTCCATGAAGGCTTGAGCTCCCGCACCTTTCTTTTTAAAATACATTGGGCAACATTTAAACAGGGGTGCATATTACTACCACTTTCCCTCCAACTGTCTCATTTCAGTTGGGGTTGGTGCTGTTTTGGAGCTGTGTCCCAGAGAAAAAACCCTACCCTTAACTGTTCTTATTCTGAGAAAGGCCTGTCTTCCTCTTTCCTTCTCCTCTTCTACAATTACACGTATATGGTAGCAAAAGCTGAAACCAAGCACAGGCATCACAAATCAAATACTGAACAAAGTCATGTGTGTGTATATATATATATATATATATATATATATATACACACACACACACACACACACACACACACATAGCTGTGTAAGAGAGAGTTCCTGGTTTCTCAAATCAGTTTCCTGTGATGCCCGAACCAGGAAACTATGGTTTAAGTGCTGTCTACAACTCCTAGTTTCTAATCCTGGTTTGTAGACAAGGCTTAAATTACAGTTTCCCAGTTTGAACACTACAGGAAACAATGTTATTAGGTTGTCAGACTCTGCCCCTAACCCCATGGACATGTTTGTGAAATGCTGGAGGATATAGTATCATAGAATTGGTCCTTCATAAGTAAGGAAAGTGACCCTGTACGTCATCTTGCAAAATGTCTTTAGAAATATGGAAATAGAACCAGTGGTGGGGGAATATTCAGTAAGAAACACCACAGGGGAAAGAATCAACCCTCTTCCCTGTCCATAGTCCTGATCTCGATTGGGGCTTTCCCCCCATCGGGAATTTCAAGCACAGGTTTCAAATGCTATTGAAGTAATGTCTCATTTGACTTTTCTAAAGCTCCTGTGGGGATAGCTGATCCCTGAAGAATGACAATTGTAGCACCTCACACTCATAACATTTTAACAAGGCACCCTCAAAAGGCAATCTCAGGGACAAACTAGGATTTATCAGGAAGGGGGACCAGAAAAATCGGACAAGCAAATAGAGACAGTTGGGGCATATTTAAGCAACACCTGTTACTCCTAGCGTTTTATTGTTTCAAATACACAGCTTTCCCCACTAGAAACTGTAAATATCAGCTAAAGAGGATGAAAACAGGCATGTAGCTTCCATCTGAAATAGGTTGATCCTGAGCCAGGCTCAGGCATTCCATTTCCAGGTCAAGGAAGAAGTTGACAGCGAGGGAGGGGAGGGAGGGGAGGGGGGGAAGAACAGGCCAAACAGAACATGCATGCGCGAAGGCAGGCATGACTCCTCTCAAAGCGCATCCACGCATTAGAAGCCGTATCATTTTATTGTTTCAACAAACCTTTCTTCAGTATCCATTTCTATTCACAGCAAAACAGAAATGTAAGTTTGACAGTTTCTTAACTAATTGTGAAGTGTCAAGTTGTCCATCTTTCTCTGAAGTCAGTGGCTAGTTAGTGGTCACAGAATCCATTAACTAAAAAGGTGAAGACAAATGTCCTTTGCATGTCTTCACTGTCCAAATTTACACGAAAACCATCGTTTTATTTAATGGAATTTTGTGTAGGAGTGTAAGAGAATAAATGCAAGAGCTTAAGATGGGTGTTTCTTTCAACAACGCCTGTAATTCAGTTAGCTTAAGTATATTTGTAAAAAATGCCAACTTACTTGATGCGACTATAATTGCTTTATGAGTCAGAAATATTGGCTTGGATGGTATTTGTTACAGCCAGGCGCATCTCAATTTTGCCTTGGGTGTGGGCCACTTGAGGCTGACTGAGTCAACATTGTGATTCTTAGTATCTCAGAGGCACCAGCAATAGTTAAGTTGCTGAAAATGAAACAGCCACCTATATATCAGTACGATGCATTTCTGAATTTGACTTTACCCAAAACCATATTATGGTTTTCGCCAAACACAAAGGAGTTCATACAACAAATTTTCATGATTGAGGATATGGGTGACTATAACAGTGATGTTCTCTATGTAGGCAGGGGCGGTGTTCCCTTCAGTACCTAGCATGCCTCTGGGGCTAAAGGGATATTACTATTTATCCCTGTGTATTGAGTAAGAAGATCTCCGGGACTGTACTTTTTAAAGATGTAGTAGAATCCTGTTTCTTGGGTAGTGTTACTGTTTGGTCCAGCATCCTGTTTCCTGCAGTGGCCAACCAGATCCCTCCAGGATGCCCACAGGATGCCCATAGGATGCCCATGAGGGCAACTGGTCCTGTCCCACTGCTGCTGTCCAGTAACTAGGATTCAGTGATGCCCTGCCTCTGGATCTCTGGAGGTGCCGCATAGCCACTCTGACTAGTAGCTATTCATTTTCTACATTCAGAAACTAGTGCATAACAGCAGACATGAAGCTAGACCATCTGGGTTTCTATGTAGAGGGATTTATCTTATTTTATGTTTTGCATGGAGGATCATTCAATCCCATGAGGCCTACAGACCCCCCCCCCCCTTGCAGTCCAAAGTGATACAGTCTGGTTTCCTACCCCATCAGTTCTCTATAAATGCCAGGCATGGTTTTGAAAAGCGACCTGATTTCTTCATCTGGAAAATGGAGATAACCAAAGAGAATAGAATCATATCCCCAGTTAATTTATTGTAAGGCTGACATTTTAATTTACTGGTATGTGTTGGGCAGAGTGGGGGGAACAGTTCAAGCAGAACGTTTTTCCTCAGCTATTTGTGCCTTTCACAGTGTGTCATGTTTGGCCAGCACGTGAACACTGAAAAGACCTGCAGTAATACTATGCTAAAGCAAAATACCATTATCATGCCGAAAATTCCAACGCTTTGGAACTAATTAAGAATAGTTGGAAATGTAACTTTACAGCTAGCATCTCAACAAGCGGCGATCTTTGAAGACATATGAATCAATACCCTTTGTCTTCATTTATCAGGAAAATGTTTTAATACATATCTGAGAGAAACTGGAATCAGCTATGTCTTGTTTGAGATGTCTTTGACCCGTTTATGTATGTGTTACTAAATTACACAAGTTATCTCTAGATGTTTGCAAGTACAATGACTGAAGGAAGTATTTTATGACCTGACGCAATATCACAGAATTTCTAATGGCCCTCTCCATACTGCCAGTGAAATTCCCTTTTCTCAGTGTGGTTCCTTTTGTCGTTTGCCAGTTATTTCATTGAGAGCTGTCTCTTAATGGGAGGTCTCTGATGATTACTGGGAGGAAGAGAAGACAGATTGAAGAGCTATTTCTGGGCCCTTCCCTTTTGAAATGATCATACCCAAAATCGCTGTTGCAACATGATGTTATAGATAGCCACCTATTTGAATCAGGCAGTTAGGGTGCAATCCTATGCATGTTTAGACTGAAAAGAATCCTACATCTCCCAGCATTCCCTAGCTAGTCATGTTAGCTGGGAAATATTGGTAGGACTTTCTTTCTGTCCAAACATGAATAGGGCTGCATCTTAAGTCACTCTGTGTGACTAGGAAAAAATGTAAAATTATGTTACCTCAAGGTTTTGCAACTTGAAAAATCTGGGGTTTTCGCTACGTTTTGAAATCTTGAACTAGAACCGTACTAGAGAACATTTATCTGCTTATTCAATATTGTATCTAGAGTAGGTCTGCAGAGGAAGGTCTGTGTTTTTGCATTATTTAAAACATTCAATTAGGTAAGAGTACTGTAAGCATTTGGAGATGTGAAACTAAGCATCTGTCGTGCCAGCGTGATGTTGAGGTTTTGTTTTGTAATATAGTTGCCGCAACATTTTGCACCTCAATATTGGCTTGGCAAAGCTGAAAATTAAATTGGTGATTGGGCGGATTAGATCTGGAACAAATAAATAAATTAATTAATTGTATGAGTGTTTTCAGTTTCCAGCTTTTAACTAAGGTTTCCCTTTTTTCTTTTAGACTCCAGAGAACCTGAGCTGAGGTATCCACTGATTGATGAATCTACCAAAAGGTGGGTTTTCTGTTTTGTGGTGCTTTAAAGCTCACTGCTATTGAAGGCAACCTGATGCCCTCATATGTTTGGAATACAACTCCCATAATTCCTGGCCATTGACCATGCTGACTAGGACTTCTCGATATTATAGTCCTGGAGGACCCCAGGTTGCCTATTACACTGACTAGGTTGCTTGTGCAGTGGCACATTCCCACATTATGGTTTTCATACATTCAGGTCCACATTCATAGAAAATGTGTTTTACATGTTCATCTATACATGTAGCTTTACAAACCTCCTATCTCTAAGGATGGACAATAGCCTTTCCTTATCTCATTCACTTTCATTATGTTGTCATTTATTATTTGCCCTATTTGTACAAATCAATGCAATAACCCCAAATCGATTTTTGCACTACATCCATCAGAGACAGATTGAATTTTCAGGCATGAGTTGTTATGTGCTGGGCATGCTAGTATCATGGTTAGTGGTAAGTGATCACTTTCTATATTGAAGCCTACCTCAAAGTCAATGACATACTTATATGCAAACTGTGAGATTACTATATAGTCAATCACACTACCTCCATGTTTTGTAAAATGGGTGTATTCCCCAGGTCAATCCCTGTCTGCCATACCATTTAATTTTAGCAAAACTCTCCTCCTTACAAATTGGGCTAAACAAAACCCTGAGTAGTTATATCTGGAATCTTTAGAAGATCGGAAATACCCATTACAATCTAAATAAATGTCTGGCACCAAAATCAGATTGTAATGGGTATACCGATTTGCACCATCAGCTCCCATACGTGCATTGAAATCCCCTGCGATGAATCCCCTGTAGTAGGATATAACAGTTCCAGAGATTCTATATAGTTCTATAATTCTGCCCAGATGGTATTTACAGTAGATTTTTTAAAGCAGGGTATGTAGACATGTAGACATTGACCAGCATTAAACATATTCCAAGAATGTAACAAGAACAGCAATTGCAAAAGGATTGCATAGAGTCGTTTTTATATACTGTTCTCGTTTTTGTGATATGGGAATGGGTGTACCAGAATAGTCGTTTTTCACCCATATACAGGAATCAACAACTTCAACTGTGTATTTTGTAAAGCTACATGTATAGATAGAGCGCATATTTTAGAGTCCTATTTTACTTGCAATTAATCAACTGTTCCTTACTAGAAAGGGTCGCTCCGTATTACCAAATAATAATAATAATAATAATAATAATAATAATAATAACAACAACAACAACAATAAATAGAAGATTGGGGACTTTCCTTCTAAGAAAGTATCACATGAGGATGGAGATTAGAGAATGCATTTTGGGCAGGCATCCTATTCATGTTTACTTTGAAGTAAATTCCACTATGTTCAGTGGGGTGTTCTTTCCAGTAACTGCATAGGATTCCTTCACATCATCAACAACTTATCCATGGAAAGGCAAGAAAAAGCCCAACTCAACCTTCTCTCTGAGGTACTATTTTTTTATATTTGAGTATTTTGTGTAATTCATTCATCTGCATTCTGTAGTCCCAAAGAGTCATGTCATGAGCTTCTTAATTTGGCTAACAAACTGAAAGAAAACGCTGGCGACTGTGAGAGCTCTGTGTATATATTTAAATTAAACGTTGAACGTATTGTTGACTCAGACTAGTAGTGGGTGGGCTGAGGAATGAGGAAGAAACTTCAAACAAAGCAAAACTCCTACAATAATTTTGCTGAATTTTACCCCCAGATGCCTTGCCTCATTTTGCTGACAGCCTCGGTTAAACACATCAAAAAGCTTGGCGTGCGGAGTAAAACGCTGCAGCTTAAAATGCTGCAGGTTGAGTCCAAAACATGGCATTTTGCTGTTAACATTTATCAGTTTTGAGTTAGCAGCTGCCAAAAATGTTTTCCACAAAAAGTTGCTGGGAGACATTGGTGCTTCCAGACAGAGGGTTCCTATCGCTACTAATTAGAAGGCATCATGCAAATATCATGTGGGCGCAGCATGTTTGCACCCAGGGATCTGTTAATTTTTTTAAAAGGTGAATGTTTATTGAATACTCAGTCATAAAGAACATTATTTTTATTCATTTATTTATTAAACACTGTAGATACTGATGACCTACTCTGCGTTCAGCTTGCCTGACCGCGGAAGAGCCATTGCAGGTGATGGGGGGGTGGGGAAATGAGGACACGCTCCTCAAGCCCCAGCATTGGTGGAGCTTTGTGGTGACACTAGCCAGAGGAGGGGATTACAGGGCAATATTAGCCTTTGGGGGCCCTCCCCCTGACCTCTTTGAGGCATAGCTCCTGGCAAAGAAGCCCCCAGAAGAGCTCCTGCTGCTGAGAGCAAGGGCAGGCTGTTGAGGTGGTGCCAGTAGAACAGCCAGAGGGCCATTCCCACAGCATGGGCGATATTTCGGTGGGGTATGTGCCCACTATCATTTACACGCACCTCTAAAATATAGTTTTTAAAATTAGCACCAAGCATTTAATGAGTTCAGAGGAAGCTGCGGTGTTAATTGGCTGTAGAATTTAGGGTTATGGGAAAAGCCTTGGGCAGAGCCAGAAAAAATTGGGTTTTTTTCCCCCTATTTTCCCCCAAAAGATTGGGGAAATTCTACCCCACTCACAAGTTTTTTCCAAGTCTACGTATCTTTAGAATTAAAGAACTATCTGAAGAGATTGTGTTGTGGATTCCCTGAAGCTCTCCTTTCCTACATGGGGTATTTACTCTGTCGTAGCTGCAAAGTTGCACACCATTGTTAGACGATGCACTGCCCATTCTCAGCCACATCGTGGTATCTGTCCTGAAGCTGTATATTTTCGTGATGCGTTTTACTGTATATTTTGACTTTGCTCCACTGTCGCTGTGGTTCTCTGTATGTGTGTTGTTGGTGGGGTGAATGCAGCTTAGGACGGTGGGTGTACTTTAGGCACTGATTGGTGGTAGGGAAAGCCGTGTGGGTTGTGGGTGTGGGGAGAGTAGAGGTCTAACAATGTCTACTCGGAATTAAGCCATTGCCACCACCACCATCACTTCTGCTCTCCCTTGTGGACTTCTGCCTGACAGACTGCCACTCCCTGCAGGACCAGGCCCCCAGGTACTGAGCCAGCTGCTGTGGACAACTCCACCTGTCCCTCTCTCTTCCTGGGAGGGATATTTAAGCTGGCTGGCTGAGGAGGCCTGGGAAATGCATCACCTGCAGGAGAGGGAGTCCTACTGCCCAGGGAGGAGGAAGAAGTCAGTGCAGGTGTCCACTACTTCTGCCTACCTGCTTCCGCCCCAAGGCTTGAGCTATGCACCTTGGAGGGAGGATACAGGGCCAAGTGGGGGGATCTGAGGGGTGCCCAATCAGTGTAGTGATGGGTAGAGGGAGATATGGCGTTGTGAGGAGGACTTGCCACATAAGGGGAACATGGCCCAGACAGTTAATGCCTCTGCCTTGTTCCAGTCCCCCCCACACCCACAGGCTTGTTGGTTGGCCTATCAGCCAGCCCTCAGGCCTCCGGATGCTGCTTTGAAATGCCAGATCGGTGCATAATAAGACCTCCCTCATCCATGACTTAATTGTGGATGAGGCAGCTGATCTGGCATGTATAACTGAGACCTGGGTGGGTGAGCAGGGAGGAGTCAGTCTCTCCCAGCTGTGCCCACTGGGGTCAGCATCAGGGTAGAATTGAGGGCCGGGGGGGGGGGGTTTGCTGTGGTCTATAGGAACTCCATCCCCCTCTGCAGGCTCCCTGTCCATGTGACTACTGGTCTGGAGTGTTTGCACCTTGTGTTGGGCCAACGGGACAGATTAGGGATTCTGTTGGTGTATTGCCCACCCCGCTGCTCAACGGATTCCCTAGCTGAGCTGTCAGAGGTGGTCTTGGGGGTACTGTTGAGATCCCCCAGACTCTTGGTTCTGGGGGATGACAACATTCATGCCGAGGGCACTTTATCTGAGGCAGCTCAGGATTTCATGGTCTCCATGACAACCATGAGACTGTCCCAACATGCCATCGGCCCGACGCACGTAGCAGGGTATACTCTAGACCTGTTTTTTTTCAATTGGACATGGAGATGGTGATCTGAAAGTGGGGGACTTTACATTAACCCCTGTGTCATGGTCAGATCATCACCTGCTGAGGTTTAGACTTACAGCGGCTTTCCCCCTCTGCAAGGATGGGGGACACATTAAGATGGTCCACCCCTGGAGGCTAATGGATCCGGATGGTTTCCAGAGGGCTCTGGGGAGTTTTCCGGCTGATAGGGCTGGCTCTCCTGTCGAAACCCTGGTTGATCTGTGGAATGCAGAAATGACCTGGGCAGTTGACATGATTGCTCCTGAGTGCCCTCTCCTGTGTAGAGCTCGTACGGCTCCATGGTATACCCCGGAGATGAGAGTGATGAAACAAAACAGGAGACATCTAGAGTGCAGATGGAGATGAACTCTTAGTGGATGCAATCAAACACTGGTAAGTGCCTATGGTAAGCTGTATTCAGGGGCAGTGAGGGCAGCAAAAATCCAATACTTTGCTGTCACTATTCAATCATCAACCTGCCGCCCAGCGATGCTTTTCAGAGTTGTCCAGGGGCTTTTATATGCCGGCCCCAAGGACATGGTAAAACCATCTGAGGCCCACTGTAATATATTTACTAGGCACTTCCAGAATAAAATCTTTGGCATCTGCCAGGACTTAGACTCCAGCGTTATAGCAGGTGAATCTAGCGAGGTATCCAGAGCATAGGCTTGTCCTGTTTTCTTGGATGAGTTTCAGTCGGTACAGCTCGAGGACGTTGACAAGGTGCTTGGACAGGTTCGTGCAACCACCTCTGTATTGGATCCTTGCCCCTCTTGGCTAATAAAAGCTAGCAGGGATGGAACAACTGGCTGGGCCAGGGAAGTGATTAATGCCTGAAAGAGGTGGTAGCAAGGCTACTCCTAGAGAAATCTTCCCTGGACCCTGAAAATCTTAATAACTACAGGCCAGTAGCAAATGTTCCATTCCTAGGCAAGGTCCTTGAGTGGGTGGTTGCGAGCCAGCTACAGGCACCCCTGTATATGGTATGTTTTTGCAGTTTTAATTTTTGTATATTGTTTTTAAGTGTTTTAATCTTATGTAAACCGCCCAGAGAGCTTCAGCTATGGGGCGGTATACAAATGCAATAAATGAATAAAATAAAACAGAACAAATTGCCTTTCAGTTGGTACTTCGGGAGTACAGGAGCAGAGGGGTCTGGAGAATGCCTTTACCAGCCCGTTTTAATTCCAAACTGCTTTGTTGGGAACGTGGGCTCAATCGCTGCATCCTGCTTTAAATATTCATTGAGCACTGGGCAATCATGCTTACTCTGACGTAGGAAAGGGCGAATTGAGCCTCGCGATGTGCAAAGGGTTGAAGGATCGGTGCTTTGGAAGCCCCTCTTTCTTTCCCTCTTTCTCTCTTCCTTCCCTCCTCCCCCCCCCCCCCCCGCTCCGAGGGGAGGGAAGAAACGTGAGAGCTGCATTGGCTTCTGTTGTTACTGCTGCTGCTGTTATTAGTAATGGAAGCATCTGCTGTTATTAGTAGTAAGAACATATACTGTGTAAACATCTCTCCTCTCTCCTCTCTTTTCCTTTCTTGCCTCCCCTTCCTCAGACAGCCACATCTACAGGGGGCCAGGAGAGGAAAGAATATGTAAGGGGAGCAGCCACGGGTCTATTATTAGCAGTACTGCCGCTGCTCAGCCAGTCACAATACTGGGGTTAGAGGTGCCCCTCCCACCCCAGGGAGAGAGAGGGGCGTGAGGGTGGATGTTTGCATGTCTACTCAGAAGTAACTCCTCCATTTCATTTTATGAGCATGCGAGGTGTGCGTGTGTGTGTGTGTGTGTGTATGGGGGGGGGGAAAGCCTGGTGATTCAAAGCTTTGCAGTTGCAAAGGAGCACAGCTGAGAGAGGAGGTTGGGCGCGTCTTAATTTGAAGCTGCATAGCTTCATAGGCGCCTGGAGGCATCCGTTCACTTCTATGAAATTGAGCAGAAGGGGGGAAAAAAATTACTTTCAGAGCCCCATTGTTAGAGCCTATCTACACTACTGCTTTAAGATGGTTTAAAACGGTTTATAACAGTTTTGAGAACTGTTGGGGCCCAGGACATCCTCCATAGAGCCGATCTACACGCTAGGTTTTTAACGTTTTATAAGGGTTATGAAAACTCTTTGGGCCACATGACGCACTCCCTATAACGTTGTATATCTGAGGTTTTTTAAAACTCACTTCAGTTATATACAACGGTTTCACTTTTAATAAATCGCTTTAAGTAAAATAATGTGTCCTTCCTTACCGTTTGTGATTCATGGGGGCAGTGCCTCGTTTACCGGTGCCCAAATGCTTAACAGTTGATTGGTGGGGAAGAAAGCGGGGCTAAGGAGGAAGTGGGCGAGTGAACTACAACACCCACAATTCTTAGCCCTATACTTGCTAGGGAATAATAGAGGAACAAAGGAGGAAGTGGGTGACTGAACTACAACGCCCACAATGCCTTGCCCTAAACTCATTGTAAAAAACGAAAGAGAAAGAGACAGGGCAGAAGAGTGTGTGACTGCACACACCGCTTTAAAGACTGAAGAATTTTTCTCCTGTAACGTGAGTACTCAGTAATGTGGCCTAAGACATTTTAGAACGCACCTATTTGGAACATTTTAAAATACTATTTAAAACGTTCCAAGGGACTGTGTAGATAGACTCATATACAGTGTTCAAAACGTTTTCAAAGTGTTTTATCCTGCGTGTGTAGATAGGCTCTTAGTCACAATTTGCGGTGCATTACGACCCTGTAACAGATCCTGCGAAGTTTTGGGGCGGGATATTTCACGTTCAGTCCTGCTCATGTATTGCAGGGGTTGTTGCTTTGCAACGGTGATGCTGTGGATTTTGGGATCAGCAGTGAAAGGAGACAGCCCTCCAGTTTGGGCAGTGCGTTTTCCTCTGTGACTCAGGCCTTGATGGAACGAGAGGGAACTGAGCTGCCTTCCTGTTCTTGCCAGAGCAGCACCATGCAGGCCCTTGAGGGGACCGTAGTAACATGTAGAGTTGTCACCAAACCGAGCCTTAAGAAAAATTACAGGGTGACTTTGGAAATTCCAGCTTTGGCAAAAATTCTGAGGAATTTCAAGGGAAGAAAAAAAAAGTTTGAAAAGACTGGCGATACTTCAGGGAGGTATTGCATATCCTTTGCTACGTGTGGTCTAGTAAGCAAGGGCAAAAGCCCATGTTAAACTATTACGATAGGGTCTCTGTTGGACTCTGGCATCGAATTGTCCCCCCTCATGTTGTTTCTAGGACCCCTGTGCCCTGATCATAAGATGCTGCCTCAGTGCTGTGGAATTGGACTTCTCAGCAGGATTTCCAATATATAATCTTCCAAATTTGTAAATAAAACAAACCGAAGCCATGATCCTTCTTTGAATAAGAGAATAGTTGATGGAAAGTTGAGACCCAGTCCAGTTTGTTGCGAGCGTTTAATATGCCCGTAATTCCTTTAAGCGGATAAAATCCCACCCTTTTCTTCTTTTGTATGATGTACTACTAAAAACGAAAATCTAAACAAAACACAAGGATTATAAAATAATTATATTTTTCTCCAGTCCAAGTGCTTCATTTAATTTGTATCTAAATACTCACACTAAAGTTTCCAAACTACAGGTAACAGATTAATTTTTTCCCCATGAGAGCTCTAATTATACACCAACACCACTTGTGACACATAATATATAATTAAAGGATGAGCGCTATCCCGAGAAATTTGCAGTCACAGTGCCAAACTATAGAGGAGGCTGATCACATGGCTTGCCTTTGAGTGCAGGGTTTTTCTCTCAGAAATAGCCCATGTAGGGGGCCTGACAGAGCAAGACCTAGCATGGGGGGCGGGAGGGGCTTTAATCTTTTGACCCTGGCAGAGGTCCTGATCTGGATTCGGGCCCCTGCAACTGCAATTTGCATGGGGGGGGGGGAAGTTCCTATTCTCTTCAATGTGAGTTTCTCCCCCCCCCCCACAAGTAAATTTTAGATGTGGGGTGAGGACTGGGATTGCTGCAGGAGGGGAGCAAAGGGTTAAAGCTCTCCCCCAGTGCTAGGGTCCAAATCTAGATTGGGAAGCCCACACGTTGGCTATTTCTGAAGGGTAAACCTGCATTCAAAAGCAAACCACATGTTTACTGCCATGTGTAGTTTGGCCGTAAAGACTTCACATTGATCAGCGGAGTATTGCTTGGGCAGGATGTAGCTGTTCATACAATATTTCGACTATATTGCAATTTAGGGTCATTCGGCATGAAAATGTGCGTTAATGGGTAGCACTTTCATTTTTTTAAGCAGACAGGTCATTCCAGCTTTTTACCAGGAAGTTGCATGTTCGCAACAAGAAAGATGAATACATATTTTTACACTTATGAAAGTACCATCTAAGGAGTTGAGGATGGATGACTGATTTAAGAATTGAGGCCAGAACGTTCTTTGTAGAATTAAGATTTATAAGCTTTGGATTTGTTTCAGTGAAGTGCTTTGAGCAGCAGAATGTCAGGGGTATTAGGCAGATTTACTAATGGTAAAATTTGCAGAGCAAAGCCAGTATGTTGCTGCCTATCTATCATACAAAGAGCTGCTATACACCGAGTCGGGCCATTGCTCTATCTAATCAACACTGGCTGATCTGACTGGCAAGAGCTTTTCAAGCTTTGCAACTTAAGAACATTGAACTGGAGTCGCCAGGGACTGAACATGAAGTTTTCTCATGCGAAGAAGTTTTCTCATGCGAAGAACATGTGGTGTGTTTGTTTACCACTGAACTATATCCCCTCCTGTCCCACGACCATAGACAGTGCTCCACCACAGCTGTAGGCTTTTACTTGGTTTGTTACTCAAGACCTATTAACGCATTTAAATCTGAGGTGGTAAAAACCAATGGCAACTTCGTGTGAAGAGAAAAAGATACAAAGATATATGAGTGAGAGACACACTGTAAAGCAACACTGAACTTACAATGTTTGCATGGCTGAGCTTTAGCCATGAAAGTTTGGAAGAGCTTCTTTCAACAGTTTCCCCAATGTCTCTGGCCCAGCCTCTGCAGATAGACCTATTTTATTTTAACACAGATAAGGTTTTTTTAAAAGGTGTGTGAGCAATGACCTCCCCCTTGCACCCCCTGTCACAAAATCAGCACTGTCTTGCAGCTGTGTAAAATTGATTAATGCCAACAGATGGTGCTGCAGATAATAGAATATATTTTGGGATTTTGTAGTGTCTATTTTACAGTAGTCAGCCTTCACAACACAAGCACTGTGGGAAAATACAGCCATTTTCCAGCTCACAAAATTTTCGTATTTCCATTGAGGAAGAACCCAGTGCAACTTGAAATTCATACTTTCTACTGTTTTGTAGGGTTGTGAACAGACCCCCGATCTGATCCGGCTCCCGATCTGTCAGGTTTGGATAGGGCCCAATCCGATCCAACTCGGATCCGGATCCGATCTGGGTCCGTTCACAGCACTCCCTCCCCGTCTCCCTGCTCTCTCCCTCCCTCCCTCCCTCCACTCTCCCTGCTTACCTGCTGCCTCCTGTGCATCATCCTGCCGTCGTCCTCCCTCCTCGCTGTGGGCTTGTCGCTTTTCTGATTGTGCCGGGTGATGACGTCACCCGCCACGACCGGCAAATGTGGTGCTCTATTTGGAGGGCTGCATTTGCTGGTCGCAGTGGGTGACGTCATCACCTGCTGCAAGCAGGAAAGTGGCCGGCCCACAGTGAGGAGGGAGGATGATGCGGAGGACGATGGGGGATGACACAGAGGAGGCAGCAGGTAAGCAAGGGCAGGGAGAGTGGGGGGGAGGGAGGGAGAGAGTGGGGAGAGCAGGAGGGAGTGCTGTGAATGGATCTAGATCGTGGTTCGGATCCGGGATCTGGAGGGCTGAATCAGCCCGATCCGCTCCAGATTCGGGATCCGGATCAGGTCACAGCCCTATTGTTTTACATAATATTTTTCCCTTCACCTCTATATTATTTGTTTGTTAACTAAAACACTTAACCCCCCCAATCCTGATTAACAAATAATTTAAAATCAAGAATTAAACATTAAGGCACATTGAATGGAGAGGGGGAGGGTGGAGACAGCTTTCAACCAAGTTGACTGACTAATCCCTAAGCTCTGCACTGATCCCACAGATAATAAAAACAGATAGCAAACAGCATGCCTGCAAAAGCCAGTGTAGTGTAGTGGCTAGAGTGTTGGACTGGGAGTTGGGAGATCTGGGTTCTAATCCCCACTTGGTCATGGAAGCTCACTGGATGACTTTAGGCCAATCACAAACTCTCAGTACAACCTACCTCACAGGGTTGTTGTTGTGAGGATAAAATGGAGAGGAGGAGGATTCTGTATGCCACCTTGGGTTCCTTGGAGGAAAAAAGGTGGGATATAAATGTAATAAATAAATAAATAAAAGCCATAAAACAAATACTCTGTGAAGAGGTGTCTCAGGGAACATCACAGAATAAAAACAAAGATCTCATCTCCTATTTTGATGCAAAAACAAAAAACAAAAAAAACCCAGCTACAGACTCAGGCCTAGATGAAGAAGGAGAAGAAGGGCCTACAATGGTGCAAGAAGCATCTAAGAAGACAAAAAAAGGTATGAACCCATTACAAATAATAACTACTCAAATACAAAACCTCCATGAGGAATAGGTTAAAGTGCTACAACGGCTTGAAGAAAAAATAGAGTTGAGTTGCTGCCAAACTCAGCTAATGATGTAATGGAATTTGGGTTTGCAAAAGAGGAGGCCTAATACTAGAATCATAGAATAGTAGAGTTGGAAGGGGGCGTATAAGGCCATCGGGTCCAACCTCCTGCTCAGTGCAGGAATCCACCTTAAAGCGTACCTGACAGATGGTTGTCCAGCTGCCTCTTGAAGGCCTCTAGTGTAGGAGAGCCCACTTCCTCCCTAGGTCATTGGTTCCATTGTCATACTGCTCTAACAGTCAGGAAGTTTTTCCTGATGTCCAGCCAGAATCTTGCTTCCTGTAACTCGAGCCCATTATTCTGTGTCCTGAACTCTGGGATGACCGAGAAGAGGTCCTGGCTCTCCTCTGTGTGACAACCTTTCAAGTATTTGAAGAGTGCTATCATGTCTCATTGCAGTCTTTTCTTCTCAAGGCTAAACATGCCAAGTTCTTTCAGTCTCCCCACATAGGGCCTTGTTTCCAGACCACTGATCATCTTCACTGTCCTCCTCTGAACCTTCTCCAGCTTGTCTGCATCCTTCTTGAAGTGTGGTGCCCAGAATTGGACACAATACTCAAGATGAGGCCTAACCAGTGCTGAATAGAGGGGAACCAGCACCTCGCACAATTTGGAAG
Source organism: Anniella stebbinsi (assembly GCA_029215795.1). Classification (NCBI taxonomy): domain Eukaryota; kingdom Metazoa; phylum Chordata; class Lepidosauria; order Squamata; family Anniellidae; genus Anniella; species Anniella stebbinsi. The sequence goes on along the minus strand of JARDYH010000001.1, from coordinate 194,511,385 downwards.
CTATACTTCTATTAATGCAGCCCGAACTAGGATTTGCTTTTTTTGTAGCCACAGCACACTGTTGGCTCATATTGAGCTTGTGATCTACAACAATTCCAAGATCCTTCTCGCTTGTTGTATTGCTGAGCCAAGTATCCCCCATCTTGTAACTGTGTATTTTGTTTCTTTTTCCTAGATGTAAAACGTGACATTTATCCCTATTAAATTTCATTCTGTTGTTTTCAGCCCAGCACTCCAGCCTATCATGATCACTTTGAAGTTTGTTTCTGTCTTCCAGGGTATTAGCGATCCTACCCATCCCACCCAATTTGTGTCATCTGCAAATTTGATTAGCATCCCCTGCACCTCTTCATCCAAGTCATTAATAAAAATGTTGAAGAGCACTGGGCCGAGGACTGAGCCCTGCAGTACCCCACTCATTACTAGGCTTGAAAGAACTCATGAAGAGCTACAGTAATGTCTTCGGAAAACAATAGCTGCAGATCCAGTATCTGTTTCAGGGGGATAGCAGAGTTGTTGGAAGTGCAAGATACAACTGGCTTCCTAGTTACTTGGCTGTCAGAAGTAATACCCGAGCTCAAAATATCCTGAAGAAATATAGTGAAGGCACATAGCATATCAGGCAATCACCTGCCATGTAGCAATAAACCACCAGACCTATTGGTCCACTTTACCAACCTGGAAATGAAGGACATCATCCTATTTCATGCTCGCATTTGCCACAAGGTTTATTATAATCTCTCTGACAGCACTCTTCCAAGATATCAGCCCAGCAATTCTTCAGAAACGCAGAGCCTTCTGGTTCTATACAGAAAGGCTGTGACAAAGTTTAATCACAGACCACTAGGGCTGCCCCTTTCAAATCATAGTGCAGCTTGATGATACAACTACAGTAAAAATGACCCATCGAGAGGCAAAGGAGTTCTTGATCCACATGAATTTAGATCCTGGAGAAGAGATATTATCAAGCGGGGTGGTGGTGCTCTGTATGGGATAGATTATGGCCTATGCCCTCTCAGCAGTCAGGAGCCAACAGTCCCAATGTAATACCTTGAAGCAAGGAGTTGGGCAGAGAAGAGAGGTTTGAATTTGTTTTATGTTCTTGCATTACCATGATTAGTTAAGCTAGGCTGACCATCTGAAAAGGAGGACAGGGCTCCTGTAACTTTAACAGTTGTAGAGAAAAAGAAATTTCAGCCAGTGTCATTTGTATGCAATTAGTTCCTGATGAAATTCCCTCTTCATCACAACTGTTAAAGTTGCAGGGGCCCTGCCTTCTTTTGTATATGGTCACTCTATATAGTGCCTGCAACTTTAACAGTTGTGATGAAGAGGGAATTTCACCAGGAGCTAATTGCATACAAATGACACTGGCTGAAATTCCCTTTTCTCTACAACTGTTAAAGTTACAGGAGCCCTGTCCTCCTTTTCAGATGGTCAGCCTAGTTAAGCACCACATGGGGAACCTGGGAAGGGGAAAAATAAAGAAACAAAAAGATTTGCAAGGAAAAGATAAAAATAGGTACATTAAGAAGAATTATAATGGTTGAAATAAAAATTATGACATTTAATGTAAAGGGTTTAGGATCTATTATAAAGCAGAGAAGGGTCCAAAAGTGATTAGGCAAACTAAACCAATTTTTTCTTCAAAAGGAAGACTCAGATAAACTATTTTATTTATGCTGCAAAATGTCTCTTTCATGCTAAAGGGAAAGCTATACTTAAAAAAGATATTGACTTTAAAGTAGAAGATATTCATAAAGATAGCAAAGGGAGATTTATATTTCTTAAGGGATATTTGGCACATGAAAACAGATTTTGGGGATTATTCATGATTCTAATACAGTACAAAATATTTTTGTGGAATCAGGTTGGGAAACATTGGAAAATTTTAAGTTTAGTGATGGGATAACAGTAATAGATTTGATTTTATTAGTTGATCTATGTATAGATTGTACAGGGAAAGGAAACAGGACAAAAACTTGAGACAATTCTTATCACAAACACTTTTATCACATACCTTACAAAAAAACAAATTAATAGTTGCATGGGGATGCAGATTTCCAGACGAAAGACTTCTCATTTTATTCCATGAGGAGTAACAGTTATTCCAGAACTGATTGTATCTTACTCTCCCAGAATTCAAAGCTGGTGCTGAAGGATTTGAGAATGGAGTTGATCACTGTTTCAGATCATGAACCAATAATGGCAACGTTTCACCTCAACCAAAACAAAGTAAAACTTATGCTTGGAAATTTGATCCCATCTTATTATACAGGCAAGAAGCTAGAGAGGAAATAAAACAAACCGACCATTACTTTCTTAACAATGCTACTCAAGGTGTGAATAGTCAAACTTTATGGTATCCTCTTAAAGCTGTCATTAGAGGGAAATGCATAAATACTTTAAGCTATATTAGAAAACAACAAATGTTAGCAACACAACAGCTTTCAATAAAAATATGGATAATAATATAGTGCCCTACTCTTGGCAAACTGCCCAGATTGCACTCTTACATAAACTGGGGAAGAACCCTGAAGAGGCTGATTCATATCACCCTATTACTTTATTACATCTAAAGATATTTACAGGGACTCTGCTCTGGCTGAGAGATTAGGTACAATAGCTCCACAATATATTGCCGCAAGTCAATTTGGTTTTATTAGAAGTTGATCCAAGAAAAAGAATACATAATGTAGTTTACCATTGCACAAAAAAGGGTAGAAACGCTTATGCCATAACATCATTGGACACAGCAAAAGCTTTTGATAAGCTCGAAAGGTCCTATTTACTTGCCTTGAGCAAGCATACAATGACAGTAGATAGATTTCACAATTGTCTTTCTCAATTATACTTTCAAATCAGAACCAATGGAATAGATGCCCCATCAAACAAGATTAATTAGGGAACCAAGCAAGGTTGTTCTCTGTCCCCTTTGCTTTTTGCCTTCTCTGTTGAACTCTTAGCCAATGTAATTCACAACTCTCCATTGATAGAAGGGATGCAAGTTAATCCACAACCAGATTTGATTACTTTGTATGTGGACAATATAATTTTAACACTATCAAATTCTGTTAGGAGCTTAACGATGGCCATGCAAGTAACAAAAGACTTTGGACAAGCAGTGGGACTGCAAATCAACTATGAAAAATCTAGCAGTTCGTGTATAAACATGGATGACAGACAGCAATTCCTTTTGGGGTGGGGGAAAATCAGGGATACCTACAGAGACTAAGGAACTAAAATGTTTAGTTGACCTATCAAAAGTGATAAAATTGAATTACCATCCAATGACTAAATACATTAAACAAAAATTGAAACAATAATCCAAATTGATCTTAAACTGGTTGGAAAAATATGTTGATGAAAAGGAAATTATTTATTTCAAATATTACCTCTTATTTTACCTGAGCAATTGTGTAAACAATATCAGTTGATGTTTCTTCTTTTCATTTTTAATAATAAATAACCTAGATTTAATGCAGACATTTTAAGGTAAAAGAGGGGGACTGGGAAGCCCCAGATTATCTCAATATTATGATTCTTTTCAGCTCAAACAATTCATTCACCTAATACATGATGCTCAAAATATTTTTTGGATTAATATGGAGATATGTAGGGACCAGAAAGTAGTATTTAGGGGTATGCCATTTCAATGTAAATATTTAAAATCAAAGTCCACAATAGAGAATGCCTTCTTAAACGGTATGATGTGTGCTTGTCAAAGATGCAATAAACATTTGATGTCTTCTCCTTCTCCTATGATTAATTCTTTTTGTGCCATCCACTTTTTTATTCTGGAAACAAATTTAAACAGTTTGCTAATTGGGAGGAAAAAGGTTTATATAGAGTCACTGATCTATAGAATTGGTTTCAACCAAAAACTGGGAGACAGATAACAGAACAAATATCAGAGGATATATTATGGTTTCAGATACACCAAATGTATTTAATTAATTTATTTAATTACATTTGTATACCGCCCCATAGCCGAAGCTCTCTGGGCGGTTTACATAGGATTAAAACAATTAAAAACAATATACAAAAATTAAAACAGCAAAAACATACAATATACACATAATATACACATACATTTAAAACCACTGTAATAACTTAAAAAAGCTATAAACCTAAAAATAAAACAAACCCAGGCTCCTCAGATATTGCTAAATGCCTGAGAGAAGAGGAAAGTCTTGACCTGGTGCCGAAAAGATAACAATGTTGGCGCCAGGCGGGTCTCGTCAGGGAGATCGTTCCACAATTGGGGGGCCACCACAGAGAAGGCCCTCTCCCTTGTTGCTGACCTCCGAGCTTCCCTCGGAGTAGGCACTCGGAGGAGGGCCTTAGATGTTGAACGTAGTGTTCAGGTAGGTTCATGTCGGGAAAGGTGTTCTGTCAGTTATTGTGGTCCCAAGCCGTGCAAGTCTTTATAGGTTAAAACCAGCACCTTGAATCGGGCTCGGAAACATACAGGCAGCCAGCGCAAGCGGGCCAAATTCTTCATTTCACATCTACACTGGACATAAAAGCCTGGGCCGTGCACCCACAAAACAGGTTTGAAAGTTTAGTGGTTTGGACAAAATTTGAAACAAAGGGCTTAGCTGCAAAAATGCTTGTAAGGCAGAGGGAGCAAAAGTGCAGTGGGGAAAAGACCTGAATTGTCCTGAAAGCTCAGAATGGTAGGTAGCACTATTTTCTAAGGCCTCCATGAGGTCGCTGTCATATACAGTAAAAGAAAATACATTGAAGTCGAAGGACAGGTGGTGTGCCATGCCAGTGCAGCCGAACTATTTTAATTGTAACGTAAACTCTAGTTGGTGGAGGTGTGGAGCCACCAGATGCATCTACCTGCATATTGTTGTGGGATTGCCCGCTGATGCAAAAGTTGTGTTGAGTTCACACAACGAAGTATAACACTATCTACAAAACTGGGACTGCCATCTCTTTATATGGACGTTAATATAAAATAAGACATAAAAAGCTCCTGATTTTTTTCTGGACAGCAGCCAAGTTGGTCATACCTATAACTGGAAATTAGCAAATGAAATTTCTCTTAGTGTATGAAAAGAAAAAAAATATTGAGACCATGTCCTAATGAAGAAACTCACTAAACATCTTCAGGTACAAAGGGGCCAAGTAGAAATTGACACTTTTTACAGAATATGGTATCCATTTATTGAGTTTGCTAATACTGAGAAGAGTACACGACAGCCTCCTAAGACACATGGAATTATATGGTATGATCTATTAGGATGATGAGTAATAATTTTATCAGATAATTTTGGAAATACCAAATGAACATCCTGAGTGATTAGAAAGACTATAGAAAGTGATTAGAAAGATCACAAGAGAGGAGAGCCACCTACATCTACACCCCACCCTTCCTTCCAGCTATCCACAATGTGTAGGGGAGTGGCAATTTCTGTTGTGCTGGGCAAAGGGAGATATGGCGTTGGCAGGGCGATGTGCCGTTACAGGGGAAGGAGAGATAGTTATCTAACACCTATCTTACCTTCCGATTGCTCTGCTATCCCGGGGAACTTGGAGAACGAACCAGGCCACCCACAGAACCTCTCCTTGCTCCTATGTAATGCCAGGTCAGTTAAAAATAAAACACATGTCATCCATGACCTTCTTTCGGATGAGGAGGCTGACCTGGCATGCTTCACTGAGACCTGGTTGGGAGATGATAGTGGACCGACATGGGCGCAGGCCCTCTCAGCTGGGTACTGTGTTAGTGAGCAGGTGAGGGAAAGTGGGCGGGGGGGCGGAGTAGCTGTGGTCTACAGGGATAATCTTAATCTGACCAGACTTCCTGTTCGTGAACTGAATTACATCGAGTGTGTGTACCTGAGTCTGAAGACCAGGGATAGACTAGGGATTCTGTTGGTGTACCGGCCACCCCGCTGCCTATCAGACTCCCTGGCTGAGCTCACGGAACTGGTCTCGGAGCTGGTGTTGGATTCGCCCAGGCTTTTGGTCCTGGGCGATTTCAACATCCCATTCGAGACTGGTTTGTCAGGTGGAGCTCGGGAGTTCGTGGCATCCATGACAACCATGGGCCTATCCCAATTGGTCTCTGGACCCACACATTCAGCGGGTCATACCCTCGATGCCGTTTTCAGTTCCGAACAGACGGATCTGTGGGCGGAGGTAACGAATACCTCCGTGTTGTCATGGACAGACCATTTTCTGGTTAAGGTTAGTATCACGGCTACCACCCGCCCCTGCGGGGGTGGTGGACCTATTAAGATGGTCCGCCCTCGAAGGCTGATGGATCCTGCTGGATTCCAGAAAGCCTTGGAGGGTTCTATGGCTGGTATCGTCGACGATCCTGTAGAAGCCCTGGTTGATAGATGGAATCGAGACCTAACTAGGGCTATCGACACGATCGCCCCCAAACGTCCTCTCCGACCCGCTTCTAACAGGGCGCCCTGGTATACGGAAGACCTCAGGGAGTTGAAGCGGAAAGGACGACGACTGGAGCGCCGATGGCGGAAAACTCGACTTCTATCCGACAAGACACGGCATAGAGAACATCTTCGTTCCTATGGGGTGGCAATACGTGCAGCGAAGAAAGCTTTCTTCTCTGCGCGCATTGCGTCTGCGAATTCGCGTCCAGCGGAACTGTTCAGGGTGGTGAGGGGTCTAACCCGGGCACCTTCCCCCCTGAATCCGACTTTAGAGCCTTCGGCGGTTCGCTGCGATGCCTTTAATGATCATTTCGCAGATAAAATCTCTCGGATAAGAGCCGACTTAGATGCCGTCGTTATAGCAGAGGCTGACGATGGAGTGTCCAGTGACTCCGCGAGTAGAATTATACTGGATCGGTTTCAGTTGGTGAGTACCGAGGACGTGGACAAGCTGCTTGGACGAGTGAGGGGGACGACTTGCCCTCTCGATCCCTGTCCTTCATGGCTGGTCGTCCAGGGAGGAGATGCGGTTAGATCGCAGTTACAATATATTATTAATGCATCTCTCAGGGAGGGGAGTTTTCCATCATGTTTAAAAGAAGCGGTGATACGGCCGCTTCTAAAGAAGCCCTCCCTGGATCCCCTGGACTTTAATAACTACAGACCGGTATCAAACCTTCCATTCTTGGGCAAGGTGATCGAGAGGGCGGTTGCCTTTCAACTCCAGGTAGTCTTGGATGACACTGATTTTCTAGACCCATTTCAAACTGGCTTCAGGGCGGGATACGGAGTTGAGACTGCTATGGTCGCCTTAGCGGATGATCTACGCCTGGGTATTGACAGGGGGAGTGTGTCCCTGTTGGTACTTTTGGACCTCTCAGCGGCATTCGATACCATCGACCATGGTATCCTTCTGGAACGCCTGAGGGGATTGGGAATCGGGGGCACTGTGCTTCAGTGGTTCCGGTCCTACCTCTCGGGCAGGTTCCAGATGGTGATGCTTGGGGATAGCTGCTCTGCAAAGAAGGAGCTGCTGTGTGGCGTACCGCAAGGTGCCATCCTTTCCCCAATGCTGTTTAACATTTATATGAAACCGTTGGGAGAGATCATCCGGAGGCATGGGGCGGGGTGCTATCAGTATGCTGATGACACCCAAATATATTTCTCTATGCCTTCGACAACATCGTCAGCTAAGGATAGTGTGTCTCCTCTGAATGAATGCTTGGAGGCGGTAATGGGCTGGATGAGGAAAAACAAACTGAAGCTGAATCCAGACAAGACGGAGGTGCTTGCTGTCAAAGGCCGCAACCTGGGTTTGGAGGTGTGTCAACCGGTTCTGGATGGGGTTACACTCCCCCTGAAAGACTGTGTTCGCAGCTTGGGGGTGCTCCTGGATCCGTCGCTCCAAATGACAGCCCAGATAGATGCGACGGCCAGGAGTGCCTACTATCAGCTTCGGCTGATACGCCAGCTGCGCCCCTTCCTAGAGTTGGAAGACCTAAAGATGGTGGTGCACGCGCTGGTAACTTCGAGGCTTGACTTCTGCAATGCGCTGTACATAGGGCTACCTTTGTGCCTAGTCCGGAAACTTCAACTAGTTCAAAATATGGCAGCCAGGTTGGTCACCGGTACATCTAGGAGTGACCATATTACTCCAGCTTTAAAATCGCTCCACTGGCTGCCAATTAGTTTCCGGGCGAAGTATAAAGTGTTGGTCATTACCTTTAAAGCCCTACATGGTTTGGGTCCAGGTTACCTGCGGGATCGCCTTCTCCCGTACAATCCGCCCCGCACGCTCAGGTCCTCTGGGAAGAACTTACTGCGGTCGGCCAAGACTAGGCTGACAACTGTTACCCAGAGGACCTTCTCTTCTGCCGCTCCCAGACTGTGGAATGACCTGCCGGAGGAGACTCGTCAACTTAACAGTCTTTTAGAATTTAAGAAAGCTATAAAGACTGTTCTCTTCCGGCAGGCATATCCAGTGTAATTTTTAGAATGTTTTTAGGATGTTTTAGGATGTTTTAATGATGTTTTAGGATGTTTTAATGCAGTTTTAATAATATTTGTCATGTTTTAATTAGTTTTATGTATTTTATCATGCTGTTGTTCCCCGCCTCGATCTAGATGGAGAGGCGGGTAAGAAATAAATCGTTATTATTATTATTATTATTATAAAGAAAGTGACTCACTTGTGGTGTTCTTAGATTTGTGATGTTACTTTGAAAAATTCAATAAAAGGGGAAAACACATTGAACATGGAACAAGAAGGATAAAAAATTAAACAGATAACCATTAGATTGGTAGCTATCAAGGTCAACTATATAAGTAAACCCTCAAACTGGTCTCCCCTAAATGGAACTAATCACTGTAAGAACTAAAGGAACTAATCTTTTGAAAAAGTTAACAAAGACACTGTGCTACATTCAATCAATATAATGTTTTCTGGTCACATCCCTGTGGAAATAAGCATGACGTAACTGTTCTCCATGGCTGTGTCTATTCCGGTGTGAGATTCCGATGTTCTTTCTCATATCTGTGACCTTCAGAATGATACCAACAGCAGCACTCCATTATGCCAAAAGAGCAACATCACATGGAAGAATATTTATGTATGAGCATGCCCATGCATGTCCAAACTCATTGATCTATCTAGCCCCACACCCTGTTTCCAGCAGTGGACAGCCAGACGCTACTGAGTCATCTGCAAGCAGCACAGGAAGGCAATAGCTCTCCTTTGTTGGGTGCCCCCTATCAAATGGCTCCATTTTGCCATTGTGTTTATTATCAATATTAGACCTATCCTCTATGATGTATCCGATCCCTTTTCAAAGCCAACTACGTGAATGGTCATCGCTACATTTTGTAGCAACAAATTCCATAATTTAATTTTGTGTTGGCATGAACACAATTTTTAAATCTGTTCCTGAATTTACTGTCAATACATTTTATTGGGTGACCCTGAGTTCGTGTGCATGTGTGTGTGAGAGAGAGGGGGGGGGGAGAAATGTTTATATTCTTCATACCTCCATATGTCTGACTTTAGACTTTTCTCTTCAACCCAACTAAAACATAAAACACCAAAACCCAAAATTCTGCAGCCTTTCTATGCAGGGAATTACTCCAGCCCCTTGATTAATTTAGTTGCCCTTTTCTGAACATTTTCCAGGTTTACAATATCCTTTTACTGTACACTGTATTTCAAATGCACAGGCACCATAAATGTATGTAAAGGCCTGGCTTACTTTCAGTCTCTTTCCTAATAATCCCTACCACAGAATTTGCCATTTTCACTGCTGCTACATAATGATCTATATTTTCATTGAGCCTATCTACCATGACCCCAAGATCTCTTTCCTGGTTAGTTACTGCCAGTCCAGACATCATTAGTAAATCTGTGAAATAAGGATTTATTTATTTATTTTGCCCCAGTGTGCATAATTTTACATTTGTTTACACTTCATACTGTGAATGCAGAAGTAAAAAGGTACAAGTAAAGAACTGAAGAGAGCAGATAATGTTATATCAGAACTAGCCTTCTGTGAATTGCTTTTAATCACTGACTGATGATCTGGGTTATAGGTTTTATAAAAAGCCTCAGCGCCTTTTGCAAAAAGAGGTACAATCTTATCCTTGTTACGGCTTTTACTTTTATTGCTGGAAGAATGTGTAGTTGTTCCTGTTAAACAAAGAGTTCATTCAGTGCATTTTTAAAACAATGTCTAGACACTTTATTCTTCTGAATATGAGAAACAGCAATGAATCAAGTAAGAAACACATCAGACGTTTAAAAATGGTGCCATACCTGATTATTTACATTTAAATGCATCTTCCTAGGTTTTGCCATTGTTTGACTTATTTGTTGAAGGGCAGTAACTATGGCCTGTAATTACACAGCATGCAGTCCCTCTGGGATGCTTTCCCACCTTGGGATTTATTAGCTGTCTCGCCTGCATAGGAACAAGATGTAAAATCTTTTCCAGCATTAGTAAGGGCAGTGTGTGCAACAAGAGCCAATTGCATGGTAAAAATAATAGAGTGGAGGAGGGTTTTTTATATAAATGTTTTGGAACCATGTAGCTAAAGCCTATGCAAGTTTACTCACAAGGAACTTTCATTGGGTTGTATTCAACGTACACATCCACCAGTGGAGTAGACACAATAATAATAATAATAATAATAATAATAATAATAATATTTATTTGTAGCCCGCCTCTCCCTCCGGATCGAGGCGGGGAACAACAACAATATAAAACATAAAAATCACAACAGTTAAATTAAAAAAAAAAAAAAACAAGAGAAAAATACAACATTAAAAACATTAAAAACACCATGGCTCCTCCCCCCCACATCCCCCAACCAAGCCCATATACACTGTCAGCAGGACTGGCTCCCAAACCACCAGCCCCACGGCCAAACCCACGGCCGCCTGCTGAAGCTGCCCCCTCACACCCCATCTGTCCACTGGCTGAACTCCCCTCTCTGCCTGCCTTCACAAGCCTATTGTGTTGCTGCATAGTCTGGTGTCTTAGTAAAAGACAAACTTCCTTTGCACATTCAAAGATTTTCTTTTGTGTGTGGTACAAACTGATGTATTTCCCCCAGTTCTGAGCTTTCAGCATTGGCCCAGTTCTCACTGTAGTGGTAAATCTGTGTCTGGGCTATACCACTCCAGATTGCAGGTGTGGGGCCTATATGTTTAAATGTTCTTCCGTACAGAAAAATGTCCTCCACATTAAAAAAAAAAAAAAAAAAGGTGGTGGGACAAAGAAAGTCATTTTCTATTTTCAGAACATTTTTTGTAAGGAGGAACATTCCCTTCTGTGAGCCCCTCTCTGCAGTTTGAATTGGTTCAGCTCATGCAAAAGTGGATCAGGTTCAGTGAGAACAAGAGAAAGAGAGTGAGAGCGAGAGCGAGAGAGAGCACTTTATTTCTTGTTTTATTTTAGAGGGTCTTTTTTCAGAAGACTCCCCCCCTCCACCGTCTTTTATTCCATGGAGTGTTACATTGCATTTTGAGCATTTCCAGGTTTGAATTATACCTTTGATTTCGGGATTTATTTTTTTATTTTTTTAGTAATGTTGTTGAATATAGTTTTTGGATATGGAGTAGATTCTGAGAGTGGACACATGCTCTCCCATGACGTTCCTGTAACTTTCAGTTTAAGATAAAGCTCTTATATTCCGTGGTTCCTCTTAACTACTTACACCGGCAGCCCTTTCTCAATGGAAGAGGCATGCTCCCGCACATTCCCTGCTTCCGCAAATGCCCCTTACGGGGCACACGTGACTGATATTTCCTGCAATTTCAGGAGTGCCATCATGGGAGCATGTGTGCCCCAATGCCGTGGTTCTGCATGTGTATCGGTAGAAGTGGGTGGGGCTAGGTAAATGGCTATGGGGCACAGGATTTTTTTAATGAGTCATTAGGGATGCGCATGAGCGCAGCAACACATGGGGGGATAGGAATTCCGTCAAATATGTGCTCTCACGCAGTGATATGTTTGTATTGGGGGGGGAAAACACTTGGCAGGAATGCCGATAATCATGCACACGCCCCTCACAGCTGATTGGCTGTTTGCTGAGCCTGGAACTCCCGGCACACAGGAATGACCTCACAAAGGGGGGACACACCACAAATGTTCTTCGCAATGGAAGCGAGATAGCAAAAAAAAAACAAAAAAAAAAAAAAAAGAAAAAAACAACAACACAAGAAAAGCAGCCAGGAATATTCCAGGAAAACTGAGAGGTGGAGCCGAGGTCACCGCGGGAGCAGGTGAATGTCATGTGCCCCGTTAGTGATGATTGTGATACAGTCCTGCAATAAATGGCTGGTGTAGACTCTAGCTGCATTCGGACAACACATTAAGCAACTGAGGGGAGGGGAAACAATAATCAGTTGTGTTGCTTATTGTGTTGTGTGGAGAGTAACACGCTACACAAACTACTGATGGTATGCTATTCCGCCCAAATAAGCAGCTGAGAGAAACAACTGGCTTGGGTTAATGGCGTGTGGTGAGTGGGTTAAAACACAAGCTCATAGAGGCAGGCGGCAAGAGCGACCAAAGCGACGGCTGCCACTCTGCTACAACTGGTGCAACTTGCAGAGGATGCTGGGATAGAACTGGGAGGACTGAGGGAGGAGGGAGGGTGGGGAGAGGGGCGGGGGTGTCAAATGCTGGGTTGACTATTAATCCACTCAACGCCAGTCCCAACCATCCACAGTTGTGTAGGAATATGTTGTGTGGGACGTACCCACAAAATAACAAACTGTGAGTTGTCTACTCAACCCACCATTGACTAATGTGTTGTCCGAATGCAGCCTCTCTCCTCATTATATATAGACAATGGCTAGGATAATTTCAAATTCGAAGATGGAGGGGGAATGCTGCAAGATAGAGGGCTCGTAGCACTACCAATTAGAAAGCATTGTGAAGCTATTCTGTCTTTTTCTCCTTAACGGATTTTCTGCGGTGAGAAAAACAGAAGAATTGCCTGTGCCCCCCTATAAAACCTGAAGCACCCCATCTGGAAACACCCCAACACTCTATCCACAGATGTGTACTTTAACTTCTTTTGAGGATTTATATCCCCCCCCTCCTAAACACCATGATTTCCCCACTGTTTTTCAATTATGATTACCTTGGCCATTATCTTCCTAGCCTTGTTTCCTACACCCCACAGAAAGTTCACTTTCGTCCGGGGTAAGATTCAAGTACCAGCTTGCATGGGATTGTTAAATAGCTCTTAAGTCAGCATCTTTTGTGGGGAGAAAATTATATTTGCCTTAGTGCACTTAAACCATTCTTCCTTCCCCCCCAATCTCAACTCCGAACTTCAGGGTCTTATTCAGATGCTAATATACAACCATCTGCTTCTTTAGCTGAGGCAGGCAACTAAGCCATGTGACCTCAGTTATTACCACTGCCCTCTTTCTGAGAACTCATTTGCTCTTAAACCCTGAACAATTATCAGCTGATTAGGATAATTTTAAAGATTTCCAGAACCCCAGTGCAACCTACTTTTCCAAATCATGCATTTTTGAACATACATCAGCTATAAAAGGACAGGAAACCTTTTGGAGAGGGGATTCTTATTATATAGATTATTTTTACATTTTGCTGTACATATATTAAGAAAATAAGATGTACTGAATATGGGGATACAAAGACATAAATGCAGTTTCTCTTATTATACCTAAGAAATGTGATCCTACCTTTTGGAAACTTGTATTAAATACCTATGATAAATTCAAATATGTATCCATTGAGGATCACTTCACACATTATTTTATAGATACCTGGGAGGATATGGATGAAGGGGGGATATAATCAATATTGGGCAATATATAAATGTATATCTATGCACACTGTTAGGTATAAAGGGCATGTGTATTTTGTCCTACGGAACCCCATCGATTGAGGCTTCTCAACATAGCTATATATGGTAATGATGAATAATCACATCTGATGTACACAGGTGTACTCTGCTACCACATGCCCAGTGCTATGCATGAAGAGGTGTTTACTATGGCCAAATCAGAATTGTAGTTGCAGTTCATTTGTGAACCAAACTTGTAGAACTTTGGTGTGGAGCATTTTCTAGAAGCACTAGAGAGTGCTGCCTGCCTGCCACGTAACATTTTATTGTAGCATTTCACAAAATAGAGGTTCCTACATTCTGAAATTTAGTGCCACGTATAACATACTTTTTCATTTCTGCAGAAAGCTGTGACTTCTTAAACCATGAGCTCCATCACACCAGCGATTTAATGCACGCTCGCCATGCCTGGTGTGCGGATTTGCAGCACGGCTCCAAACCTCAATATAAAACCCAAACCTTGCATCCCAGGCTCCAAAGCGCTTTTTTTTTTAAAAAAAACATACAACATCTGAATCTCTGCAGAGACAGGATTGTACTCCCCCGATGCCCCCAAAGAGCCAGGCGAAAGGGTCGTTCCGTTTTTGCCCGACAGAAAGGCTGTCTGGTTGAAGTGCTCATCTGGCAGGACCTGACTGGAGGGAGAAAGAGAAGGGGAGGGGTGGAGTGGAGTGGAGTGGAAGAGCAAACGAGCGAAGGAGCGAAAGAGCAGCTATTCAAGTGAAAGGAATCTTAAGCTTAACACATCTGCTTAAGAGGTAAAAAAACACATAGAGGCAAACGGGGGAAATTAGGTGTGATGGGGGCGTTAATCACTATTTTCTACATGGAAGAAACTACAAAGTATTATGGTAGAACTAGGTTTTCATCTCACCTGCAGATCATGGGAGAATCATTAATCAGTTGCTCTTATCAGGTTCTCAAGTCCCACCTTGGAGTTGCCAGGAATTGTCAGATTTTATGCAGGGAAAACATCCTGGGACATTGATGATTTTATGCAGGGGAAAAATTGGCAGGTGTAGCACTAGGAGTGGAGGAGTCGCATTTGTCTAAAGCAGGGGTGTGGAACCTCTCTCAGCCCAAGTGTCGAACTGAGTTTTGGAGAAAGTCTCAAAGGGCTGCAGTCCAGTGGTTGGCTGGGTCAAAGGGAAAGAGGGTGGAGCCAATTGAGCAGGCCAAAATGCCCAGCATGTTTCAGTTTAAAGCTCTTACTGCCAGTAAGTAAGCCTTAGAAAAGGTCTTTCAGTCTTTTAAAATGGGAGGGAAAAAATGTGCAACAGCTGGGAAAGAATCGGTAGTTGAGGGAAACGGTGGCTAAGTTTGGACGACACGATAATCAACGGAAGGGAGAAGAGGCAACCGTCAGTTGTGTTGCTTATTGTGGCGGGCATCACATAATGCACAAACAACTGACAGTAAGTTATTTTGGTGATTTAAACAACGGGGGAAAACAACGGGCTGCTCAGTTGTTTATCCCGAAATCCATTGTTTAAAGTGTCGTGTTGGGAACCCCCCACTCTCTGTGTACTATTCCAGTCAGTCATAGAGTTCCCCGGCAAGAGCAGCGGAACCCCCCCACCCAGCCACTCCTATACAGATGGTAGAACTTGCAGTGCATCATGGGATATGGCCGGAGGACTGAGGGAAGAGGGGGAGGAGGGGGGAGGAGGCCAGAAGGACGCCGGGACTTTCAGCCACGCGACGAGGGAGGGGCAACATGTTGTGTGGCAAGTACCGGATTGGGACCTCAGGTGGGCTGGATTTGAGCTACGGCCCTCAGGTTCAGCACCCCTGATCCAGATTCTCTAGTCAGCAGTTATTGAAAGCATTAAACAACTCCAGTTCCAGCGTATCCTGCATTGTCAGAAATTTCACTCCACTCAGTGATTAAATTTCAGCAGATTCTGGTTGGAATCTCAAAACATCAGAAACTTTCCTACATAAATTTTACATTAACGGCTCTCATGTTCATCTCTTTTTCATGTGATTAACCTTAAACAATTTAAGGTATTCCTTCTTAGTATTATAACTAAGCATGTTAATTTAATTTATAATGCATACACACATACATAACAAAAGAGCCCATGTTTCCTTTGAGTTACAATTCTGTTTTTAATGTAACTGTGTTTCCTTTCTAGAATTTTCTATTTAATGCTTTCTTGGCCGTTAGTTAAGCAGCTTAAGGGCACAATCTTATGCATGTGTTGACCAAAAAACAAAAAACCCCACAACTCTCGGCATTTCCCAACCATCATGCTGGCTGGAGAATGCTGGGAATTTTAAGGACTTTTTTTTTCCTGTCTTAGCCTGCATAGGATTGCATTCTAAAAATGTTCTTTTCCCTAGATTATTTTGAGACCATTTTCAGACTGAGCATTATACATTTCTTAAAAATACATTTCAAGGAGTAATGCCTGTATCCCTGCAAATTCATTTTGTTCCTGTTTTTAGGTATCTATTCCTCAACTGGGCTAAGAGACTGACGTTTTACATTGTCGTCTAATCCAGAGGACAGTGTGCTTGTACGCTACAACCAGGTCAGTGTGTTTGAGTTTCTGTAGTAAGGCTGAAAGACGATTAACATATAATTATTTTCAACACTCCCTGATACAGAAATCCTCAACAGTAGATAGGATTAGTGGCATGTAGTTGCAAGCTGGAAGCTGACTTAGGGTGGCTCTTTTGCGAAAATAGGATAATGGGGAAAAGTAAACATTTCTTAGAATAGTGGAGCTGGGATTAGAGGACCAACAAGGATCATATCTATATATAGTGTTCTTT
Organism: Anniella stebbinsi; assembly: GCA_029215795.1. Classification (NCBI taxonomy): domain Eukaryota; kingdom Metazoa; phylum Chordata; class Lepidosauria; order Squamata; family Anniellidae; genus Anniella; species Anniella stebbinsi. Next base: position 194,494,814 of record JARDYH010000001.1, on the reverse strand, counting down.
CAGCTTTGTCTCATTTGCCAATTTCAACTTTTCTTTTCTGGAGGCATGTTCTTTTTACATGCACTGGTAATGTCTTGATTGGGCTACTGCAGGGTGCAAATCCTCTTTCAGCCCAAGGGCCGAATCCATTTCAGAGAAGCTCTTGCGGGGCTGCATTCCAATGATAGCTGGGGGCAAAGGGGGAGGGGGCAAAAGAGTGAGGCCAAAAATACCAGCGTATGTTAGCTTAAATCTCTTACTGCCCATAACTAAACCTTAGGAGAGGCAGTCTGACCTTTTAGAATGGGGGAAAGAACTGCACAAAAGCCAGGAAACCACGGAAGGATTGGTGGTCAGTGGATAGTGGGTGGGGGCAGAAGAAGGGAGTGTGGCCTTCTGGGGAACTCTGGGACCCATGGAAAGCTAGAGTTGGCCTCTGGGCCTGACATTGCAGCACGAGTTGCCTCATCATCCAAACCTGGAGCAGTGCGTGGCAAGGGTGTCTTCTTACCCAATTCACAACCCATGGCTTGTAGTAAGGGTTGTGAGATGGGTAAGAAGCCACTCCACCTTGCACATGCTGGGTTCGAATTGCATAGCAATCCGCACTGTATTGTGGGTAATTATACAAATCGTGGTTGGTGCGGGGCAAGGGGAGAAGCCACAATGGCTTCATTTACTCTTGTGATCGTCCAAACACCCCATCGTTGTTAAAACGAATGGCTTTGTTACTACTTTAGCTCCTTCACATAGAATAGGGTGACCAGATAAAATTCAGGTCAAGGCTCATGTAACTTTAATAGTTGTAGAGAAAAGGGAATTTCAGCCAGTGTCATTTGTATGCAATTAGTTCCTGGTGAAATTCCCTCTTCATCACAACTGTTAAAGGTGCAGGCACTATCCTAGAGTGACCATATACAAAAGAAGGCAGGGCCCCTGCAACTTTAACTGTTGTGATGAAGAGGGAATTTCACCAGGAACTAATTGCATACAAATGACTCTGGCTGAAATTCCCTTTTCTCGACAACTGTTAAAGTCACATGAGCCCTGACCTGGATTTTATCTGGTCACCCTAACATAGAAAGTCTCTCTTGCTTTACTAAAACCTCTCTGTAAAATATGAGGAAAATTCTTAAACATAATGATATGGTAGTGCTATTTCCTGAATGGCATCTCTTTGTGTGGCTTCTGCTTTTCTGCCAGTTCTGTTTTTATATATTCTGTAGCCAGTCTCTTTTTCTTAAAAGGATATCTTCTGTTTCTGTTACTGAATCTTGTATCTTCACACTTCTTTTGTTTGGATTAACTACATATGAATAAAAGTTACATGGAATCTGACCTAAACTGCAAGCATTTTACACAAGCCCTGTAAAATGGTCAAACAGTGCAGAAATGAATGTGTGAATGGGTTGCAGCTTCTGCTCCTACCTCTGACCCCCAAACACTGATTAGAGCTTGGCTACAGGGACCTATGTGTGACAATAACCCTCCAGACCGTGTTTTTAGAGCCTATGAGTGTTGGGGCGTACACTTGCCCTATTCATAAGTTCTGATCAACGTGTGGAAGTCAGGAACAGCACAGGTTATCTGTGCCCCCTACATTTCTCTCTGGTGTTAATGTCTGTACAGATCTGTGAAGCTGTGCATGTGAAGTACAGCACTAGATGTATTGGAGATGACAACATACCTACAGAATAGGTTCATGTACCATGTTAGGGAAAAAAATCAAGGGTTTTTTTGGTTGTGGAAGTTCAGAGAAATTTAGGGGACTGTGGCCAAGAGTGGGTTCAGTCCTTTTTTGGCACAATCCAGGTAGAATGGGATTTTTCATAAATTTCAGAATTCAGCATGTTGTCGTCAGTCACTCAATCAATAGCTTTAGGCTCTTAAGGTGGACAGCTTGAAGTACTTACAATGAGAGGAAGATGTGACTTCTGTTACTCAAGCTACTTTTACGGAGCTGGATTGTCCCAAAGTTTGTCCCGTCTTCCTTGGTCAATCTGACATCACTTTGTAGGCCACAAAAATCTTGATATGACGCAGGAGGCCTTTTGAGGACAGGGTACTGGCAGGCCTTATTTGGGTCAGTGGTGAGCACTGAGGAAGCCACTCCTTCTCCACTTACATCTTTAGCAGCCCTGGTTGTGCTCAGCTGGGGGAGAGCAGAAGGCAGGGAATGTCTCCCAAGGGGAGGGACTGCTCAGTGAAAGGATGGGCTTGATAGGCTTCCTTGTTGCAGAGGGGAATAGAGAGCTTCGGATATTAGGTGGTATAATAATGTAATAAATAAATAAATAAAAACAAGGCCTTTGTTTGATTGGGGGACAAAGCAGATGTGAGCAAAACAGGGCTGTCTACGAATTGTGTCAAGAGGGTGGCTGCAGCTGAACTGAAGCTCCATTCACTTGCTGGCCAAATCTTGGCATGAAGAGGAGCCGTCTTCTTCTTAGCACATTTTAATAAAGAAGTGGCAGAGGTATTGGACAGATTTGGGCTGTGCTTGAATTTAGATAGTAATTCCTTTTCTCCCCACCCCCCACCCCACTCCAAAGAAGAGAAGTACCGTTTGCTCTGGAAACTTTGCTATTTAACCCTTTGTGTGTTGGGGAAGTTTTAAAATCACTTCACTGGCTGCCAGTCAGTTTCTGGGCGAAGTATAAAGTGTTGGTTATTAGCTTTAAAGCCCTACATGGTTTGGGCCCAGGCTACCTACGGGATCGCCTTCTCCCATACAATCCGCCCCGCACTCTTAGGTCCTCTGGGAAGAACATACTCAAGCCAGCCAGAACTAGGCTGGTGAGTGTTACCCAGAGGTCCTTCTCTTCTATGGCTCCCAGACTATGGAATGGTCTGCCGGAGGAGGTTAGACAAACTGACAGTCTTCACGAATTCAAGGGAGTCGTGAAGACTGTTCTTTTCCGACAGGCCTATCCGGATGAATTTTAACTGTTTTAATGATGTGTTTCTCTTGTTTTAATTTTTTAACTCTGTCATGTTTGTATGTGTATTGTGTTCCCCACCTCGATCCGTAGGGAGAGGCGGGTTATAAATAAACATTATTATTATTATTATTGATGATGATGAAAGAAAAGCATTGTCTCTTCTCTTCTGCCGCTCCCAGACTGTGGAATGACCTGGCGGGAGAGATCCGCCAATTTACCAGTCTTCCGGAATTTAAGAGAGCTATTAAGACTGATCTCTTCCGGCAGGCCTACCCAGTCGAATTTTAAGACTTGGTTGATATTTTAATAATATATTTATTTTAAATGCTTTTAATCAGTTGTATGTATTTTATATTGTTTGTATTGATGTTGTTCCCCGCCTCGATCTGGAGGAAGAGGCGGGTAAGAAATAAATAAATTATTATTATTATTATTATTATTATTATTATTATTTTAAGTCTCACTGATGTTAGTGAGACACTTAAGCATATGCCTACCCCTCTCCCATTAAAATATATTGAAGGTAATTCTAGCTTGTATCTCCTTGCTTTATCCTCCACATTGGCTGAATTCGGACGACACAATAAGCAACTGGGGGGGGGGGGGAAACAATCGTCAGTTGTATTGACTATCGTGTTGTCCGAATGCTGCCATAGTCAACTCAGCGCTGATCCTAATCCACACCACAGTTGATTATTTATTACCATGTTGTGTGGGGAGTGCCCCTAGATGAACAACTGTAAAGTTGATTATTACCCCACCATTGACTATCGTGTTGTCCGAATTCAGCCATTGTCTTGCGTTCTACACATTACTTAAACATGTTCAGCAGTTTAAGATGGCAAGAACTAACTTGCTTACAATTAATTTGTATTCAAAGTACTCATTTTGCTCTATAACGCGAGAATTATTCACCTGGAATTTTGAAGAAGGTGACATCAATGGCGATGGTAGTGATGATGTTTTCATTGTTGTTTCCAGGAATACAGCTGCAGGGTCAACAGTTTTGGAAACAGAATTAATTCATCTTTGTGGCTGCTTAGTCAATGCAAAGTGGCATTTTTGTGTTTTTCTTTAAAAACAACACTTCACTTCATAGAACAAAATTACCATGATTATTGCTGTGACTCATCCCCAGTGAACAGAATCACTTAAAAAGAGAAACCTAGAACTCTTGTTAGATAGTTTATTTATATAGTTTATTGTTTATATTTATTAATCACTCCATAACATGATTCTTTGGGTGATGTACAAAAAAGTTTAAAACAAAGTTTAAAAGACATAATACAAATATTACAATAGAAATGCCACAATGGATTCCAAAGCAACACAAATAATAAAATCTAGTAACACCTGCCATTAAAAAGGAGAGCTAAAGCCATCCCATAAGAGGTTATCAGAACCAAGAACAACACAATGATGAAGCAACAAAATAAATGATCCTTCCATTCCCAATCCCCATTTCTTGCAAATTCTTCCTTAGGTAGGTGTTTTGCCTACCAATGTTGGTACTAGAAATTATTTTTACTATTTTACAAGTGTTTGTCAAACTATCTTTTAAATTCCTGAAACGAGAATTGGAAAAATCCGGACCACTGGATTGCTTGGGTTCCTAAAACCTTGATGCCATTATCTAGAAATCCAGAAAATTTCTTGAATTTACGAGGACTATTGATCCATCTATCTCACCACTGCCCATTCTGCTCAGTGTGGCTCTCCCCTGCCACTTCATTCACTGGAATTACCAGAGATTGAACCTTGTACTTTCCTCATGACAAGTATGTGCTCTATAAGCGATGCCCCCAGCTCTGATCAGTCATATGTTTGTCACACTTGTATGTGCTTGTTGTCTAAACACTTGGAAGCAACTGTTAAAATTTTGATGGCATTTAGGAATGAATTCCACCCCTTCTGAAAGGTGTTAGAAATTTCTTCGGACTTTTTTTTTGGGGGGGGTATTTTTTTGCTGTTAGTCAAGCTTGACAGATAAATGAGAAATAATATCTTTTTAAAATTAAAAACTGCGAAGTTAAGGGATGGTGCTTCCTGATCCTTCTAAATGTCCCTCACACTCCAGAAAATCCCACAGTGAATGTATTCCTGCGCTATGCTTTTTTTCTCTGACTGTACAAACTTCCCACTCAACACTATAAGTCAATACTCTCAATTCGCCACCCCCTTGAAGTGCCAAATGCTGGAAGAAAGCACTCTGCAGTATAGAGCATGCATTCGTCAGGTAGCACACTTAATAGAGTCACAGAAATGATTAATAGAAAACTGTATCTTAGCTATATTGCAGGGGCTGATGCATAATTATCTACTCTCTCTGGCACTTTTGTGTGGGTGCCAGTGTGACTGAATAAAAAAAGTTGTTTCCATGATGATGAATCAGTCAGCTAACTATCATTCAGTCATCTGAAAAGAACAAATAGACTATCATGTGTAAAGTGATGTAAGATAAAGTTTCTTTGAAGAATGTCAACTCGTGGAAGACAGCAAACCTATCAGGAGTCAGTTCAGATTCTCCAACCCATGTCCAACTGAAGGTTTCGCCCTGTTGAGCTGCTTTCAAGAGGGTAAATACAATTATGTCTGTCTGCTGGCAGAATGGCATCTGTCAGAGGAGTGGATTCCCCCTCCACTCCGCAGTCCTTGCTCCCCCAATGTGCTCTGGAGTGTTGGGGGATCCTCCAAAGCAAGTTTTGGAAGTGTGCAGGAGGGGGAGTGTTGGGAGAGGATGGGGAAGTCCCAATGAGCAGAAGTCTATTCGAGCAATGTTGGATATCGCCGAGAGCATTTGAAGGGAGTGCAGAGTAATTTCATACCCAGAAAGTAGTATTGCATCCGAGGAAGAGCTATTTTGCCCAAAACATCTGAAGTATGTTAATGTGACTTGAACTGATTTTTTAAACATTTTTTTCAGCACCCCTCCCCACGAGAACTTAAAAGCCTCCACGCATGAGAATCCTACCCAGTGTATTTTCCCTAGCTTTTAACCACATAACATCAAGAATTATATGGTGGTTTCTCAGTAGTTTTTTTGTTGTTGTTCGTGCCTTCTCTTTACAAGCAAGTGCTCCAGGTTGATAGTAAATGGAGTTCTTTTATGAGGAAAGTTAGTATTTCAGAATAGTTATGATGGGAAAATTCATGTCTTTATGATTCCCATGACAAGCTCTAAAAATGTTTGATAGATCCAAACTTAGGGTATCACTACACCTGTGTTTTGTTGTGCATTCATCGTTCCTCAAGCATGGAATTTTGGGGGGATGCTTTACTTGACATGGCTTTCCTGCACTTTCCTCCTTCTTATCCCATGCTATTTCAGAACGAGGGGAAATGCAGTATTTTTTTCTGGTTTCACCATGAAAGCACCAGTGCCTGCCCATGTACTTGTACCATGGCGAAATGAGGCGCTGTGTGGGGGTGGTTGAGGGGGCTGTGGTTATGATGACGATGGCAGTGACAATGACAGGGTGGGAGTGCCCTTCCACCTCCTCGTCATTCCATATTGTTGACTGGCACAGCACAACATTATGGGAGTCCGTAAAGGTGGCAGAGCGGCATTGCATTAATACAACATGGCTGAGAATGCAGATATCGCTGGTTATTTGGAGGTGGCTGTTCCACCTGCTTGACATGGCCATGTGGTTTCTTGGTGGTGCCACGGAACCCTTGACCTGCTGGACAGTTGGAGTGACACTAAAATTCAGGAGCAATTTGAAATAGAGAATGAGGAAAACAGCAGTGGGAGGGAAAGACAGGCGTGGGCACCACGTGCTTGTTCAGGGAAGGGGGTCCAATCATTCTAAACAGCAAGGGAGAATGGGTGACGTTGTCACAGAGAATGAGAAACCCTTGGGTGACTGAGGGTGATAGAGCTGAAGGAGCAGAAATCATGGGCAGGAAGTTAATGAAACCAGAGCCAAATCAGAGAGTAGGGCCAGGGAGAATTTTAAAGCTCAGAGCAGGGGGGGGGGGGGTTGTGATAGAAATGGAAGTAAATGGGATGCCAATCAAAGGATTTCAGAGGGAGGGATCATATGGTCTGAGGGAGAGGTAGGCAAACTGGTACCCTCAAAATGTTTTGGATTACAACTAACATAATTAGTCCATACGGGCCTGCCTGGATTTTAAGATTTTTGGTGAAGCCCTTCTCTTGGTCCCACTGCCATTGGAGGGATATTTGATGGAGATACGAGAGAGTGTCTTCTCAGTGACTCTGGAGTTGTCTGCTGAG